>JARLTB010000390.1:2570000-3855000 GCA_030141615.1 Unio pictorum
ACAACATATCGTGGCCATACTTTTTTCACGTGTACATTTGCAATCCAGTGGGTACTCTCATTAGTTATTTCATATTTTAGTAACGAAATGTCTTTTCGCTAAAAAAACTGAGTTAATACGATGAAGTTTAATGCCATTATACACGGTGTAAAAATTAGTGCTTGTTCTTCTTTTAGTTTATATGTGAAATAATATTAAGGCTAGAAGATCTAGATTTTAGTTCGATTT
Organism: Unio pictorum; assembly: GCA_030141615.1. Lineage (NCBI taxonomy): Eukaryota > Metazoa > Mollusca > Bivalvia > Unionida > Unionidae > Unio > Unio pictorum. The sequence goes on from JARLTB010000390.1 coordinate 2,570,229, forward strand.
TAATGGGGTTTTCCCTTGACCTCTAAACACGATGTTGATACACATCACATTAGAGTAGTTTAGTCATTTGGGATGATTTGTTTATTTTTATAATACGTTTCAATCGTATTTGCTGTATGACTGAATATTTGTTTTCTAATGACCGCATAAACTACACGTAAAAACAAAAGTATGAGTGGTCTATTATCGTTATAATTACTTCTTATATAAACGACCGCATAAACTACACGTAAAAACAAAAGTATGAGTGGTCTATTATCGTTATAATTACTTCTTATATAAACGACCGCATAAACTACACGTAAAAACAAAAGTATGAGTGGTCTATTATCGTTATAATTACTTCTTATATAATTACTACCCTATAGCTATTACCCTAATTTGTATGGTTGACAACTGTATACTTACTACTCATATATAGGCCTAATGTGTATGGTTACAACACATGTAATGACCTAATATGTATGTTTGACAAATGTATAATTACAACTCATGTATAGTCCTAATATGTATGGATGACAACTGTATAATTACTACCCATGTATAGTCCTAATCTGTATGGTTGAAAACAGTATAGTTCCTACTCATGTATAGTCCAAATATGTATGGTTGACAACTGTACAACTCATCCATACTCCAAGTCTTAATATGAATTGCTGGCAACTGTAAAATTACAATTCATGTGTAATCATTGATTTAATTTCAAAATTATAATTACCACCCAAATATACTCTTTGTCTGAAATTCTACCAGACCGCTTCAGTGGCCTAACTGATTTGAGTCTCCAGCTCGGATGCAGGATATCGTGGGTTAAAACCCCGAACGAGTCATAAAAGAGACTTCTAAAGTGGTACTAGCAGTTGCCTCGCTTGGCACGTTGCATAACGAGGTTGGTATTAGTATTGGTGTCAAGATAATGTGACTGGTTGGAACATGGTGCTACATGTCTGCGGCATGATGCCCAAGTGTCACTGCAATTGTATACTTACAAATCATGTATACTTAAGACAATCGCTTGTCAATTTCAAAGACCAAATGTTGCATCATACATAATGTCAACATCCGGAGCGAGTTTTATACTGTTGAGTGATGTCCACATGCTACTTTTGGGAATGTAGGTCTAAATAAGAATACTTTCATTTAATAGTGTTTCTTTGCTACTTTTCTATTTTTTATTTCTGAAGCTGCATTAGTTATATTTAATCATCTGTGTCTTAAAATGAGAATATAAAGGTATAAATAGCCGATAGAGACTTCTTATTGACTCGTTAAACCATATTTCATAGGAATAACGCCCCTCCAGAGAGAAGTTGCATATAATTATTAGGTGTGGAAAAGTTACCATATTTGGAAGTTATACTCAAAATTGACATCATTACTCATAACAAAAATGATAAATGTTATAACTAGTATTGACCTTAACAAAACCTCTGGACTCAATGAAATTATTCTAAACTGTTATACTATAGTTGAATATCCGTTATCTCTATCGAAACCATCATATTTTCCGCACAGTGAAAGCGAACTCTTCTCATGGTCGCGCTATTAATTAGAAATTAATTTCTCCAATGAGTTTAGTGGCCAAGGTTTCTGTAAGAATTATATTCTCTTATACTTATGTTTTGCATAAACATTTTTTTAATGCACATATATCAGTCTGGATCACCTTTATATAGACGGAAATATGTCAATAAAAAAAAAAAACTGGGCAGTAAGCCACAGATACGTACTGAAACGAAATTGTCACCATAAGTGTATGTATTTTGTGTCCAAGACTAAGAATATGTATTTTGTGTCCAAGACTAAGAATCTTCTTAGACAAACCTTTTCTTTGCCTGAAATCAATATTTAGTGGTGCTGTAATATTTACCAGCTAAGACATCCAAAGTTCTGACTTTTCATAACAATGTAGTAGGAAGATAACTTTCTTATCTTAAGGACAGACAGGTTAAAGCAAGTTTAACCTTTCATCCATATAGTTTCATTTACTGAAAGAAAAGCTTCATTTGCGTCGTGAATACGATACATCTTTTATTCAAGTTGTGGTGTGCTTAAAAGGCAAAAAATAATTTAATAGTTTGTGGCGCTAAATAGTCTTCCATAATTGGAGCTTACTTGAATCACTGATGAATGCACCAGTTTTAGAGTTTCTAAAATTCCTGCGCATTATACGGCTGATGGAGGAGAATTTACAAATAAACAAATTCTTAAAAAAGAAAACTTCCTTAGTTCAGGATCCAGTTTGTTTGTTGTCCGTGCCAACATCACCGAAAGTTAAGTTCCATTAGTTTGTATATACAGGCACCAAGGATTTAACACCGGGTATGTTCAGCCGCGGAAATTACTATTAGTGTTATAGCCGAATCCAACAGTCCCCAGTAGAGTTATCTTGTGGAAATCAAATTGATGATGGATGGACAGAATGCGTTCTCCCAGTAAATTAAACGTTTTAAATCGAATAAGTATTGAAAAAATTATTTTTTTGTATGATTGCAAATGGGTGTAAGGTAGATAAGCATGCACGCACTACTGCCATAATCTGGCCTATAAGAGAAAGGATCATGACTCTTACAACGTTATCGATAACATTATTAGCTTTTACTCCTTGTAAACGTATTCGCGTGAGTCTTATGTTAAACAAATGAAGTAATTTATTTTTGTTGGGAAATGCTGATACGGACAACAATGTGTGTGTGTGTGTGTGTGTGTGTGTGTGTGTGTGTGTGCATGTGGGTGTGTGTGTGTGTGTCTGCGTGTGTGTTCAAAGACTGAAGAAATTCAAGACCCTTTAAAGGATCGACAATGGCAATAGGACAGGGACCCAGTATGAGTGTAGATACCCTTGAAAACACCCCGACCATGTAAAAGCTGTATATGTTGTTAACATAATGCTGCCAAGTTCTAGGGTAGTTATCCTTTCCCAAGAATGCTGACGAAAACGACCTGGAGGAAAGTGTATATTGGTCGAGGCAAAACAAAGTCTTCAACATGTGGATAGATATCCCTTGGAAACTCTGTCAACAGAGATACACAATACTATGTTACAAAGGTTGCAATAAGGACAACAAGCTTCCATCCTGTAGATAACTATCCTTGTTATATTGACTTAATACAATGCATACAATCAAGGACAGTGGATTTAGCGTTAAACTTTAGGTCCAATTTGTAGGTGGATATCCCTTGTAAAATCCGTTGAAGAAGATGCAGAAGACTACGAAGACCAGGAAAGCTATTACCATCACCAGTCCACATATCCTCTCCCAAGGTCTCTTCCTCAGGTTTTTCAGAGTAGGCACACCCAACATCAAACCTGTACAGATGGAAACATTGAATGACTCTTATAATAGTCAAGTGAGTCAACAAAACAAAAACTATATTTATATTATTATCAGCATTCAAAACTGAAGAAGAAAAACAAGAGGTAACGAAAAGTGTATGTATGGAGCAGATTTAACTATAATCTGCATGTTAGAAATATATATATATATATTTGGTGAACTCATGGTTTCATAGAGTTAACTGTCGACAATTATCTCGGCTAACGTGGGTATGTGATAAAGCCTGCCAGTAGTTTTTCTTGGGTGGGGGATTTTTTTTCTTCCAGGGGATTTTTAGGGTTCTTCATCCACCAGTTATACTAGGCGACATGTATAGCCTATCCTGTGCTGAAAAATGGCGTTAAACCCTACAACAACAACAACTACAAGCAGACTATTTTCTAATTCTAAAACACAAACCGAAATACAAAAAACATAAATCATATAACCACACTGTAGCCAAATATCCTCTATCCACTCAGAGACCTAAATAAATTTAATGAAAGGATATATTACTTGTAAATTATTTCCATTAAACTAATTAATTTAAAATTTCCCCATAAATACTTGTCTCTTTTTTAAGCACATTACACCTACGTAAAGAGCTACACATGTTCCAATAAATGTAAATAATTGGCTATAAAAGGAAACATGATATCAGTGATATATTGAAAGTCTACAAACATAGCATTTCCCGCCAATGGTGGGTTATTTTTTCAACTGCGTGAGAGCCTGAATTGCTGAATGTAACATCCCCCACTAGGCTGGTTAATGGGAATGCTGCTATTAAGTATAACAAGTAAATACATCTTGAACAAACAACAATTGATTTTATCGAGATAATTATATAGAGTTGTAACTTCTCATCCAAGACATTGATAACTACAATGCCACCTAAAATAATTTAGTCTAGCACTATAGTTATTTGCTGAATTCTTTTTTTAAATATATATATTAAAAACTGTCCTATTATGTTTGTCGTGCATATAATTAACCACCTCAGCCATTTACATTTGAATATGTTGAATTATTAACCGTAATAACGCATAACTGATTCTTTGGATCATTTACCAGCAAGAAGTCCACCTATGTGAGCAGTAATTCCGACTTTTGTACCAGGCCCAAAGAATCGGTTGTATACCGCCAAGCCAGTGTCACCTAGGACTGAAATAGAAGATGATTCTTGATCGTGTATTGTTTGAATTAAGACTATAAACAAATTAACCACGTTATATGTTCAATACAAAACCATGCATCTTGAATTTGTATATTAGGTGTAAATATGATATATAAATGAAGTACGGATAAATTATCAATGAATCATAATTTGTGATGACATATGGTTCAGGTAGATGGAACTTGGAAATTATATTCGAATGACAGTGACCAACAACATAATGTTATCTCTAACAAGGCCTGTCATATTTAAGATCAGGGTCGTACCAGGTGGTTTCTGTATCACCAGTTATCAGTTTAATCCCAGTTTAAAATACTTTGAAATATTTCCAAAGATACGTTCTACAATTTGGTGAATCAAGATAGTTAATTTTAAAGATAATTTCATATGGAATGCAGCTTTTGTTGATCAAAGAAAAAGGTACCATAGTAACATAGAGTCTTTAAAACTTTTAGAGAACAAAAGGTCTATTAACGTATTTGTTTTAGATTTGCACTAAAGTTACTGAAATTACACCTCATTCCCAGATATCCCCCAAACCAAGAAAAAGACCGATATGCACTACACGATGATAGTATTGCTCTGTATGGTAAACAAAACTTGTTATAATCTTCCCTATCAGACGAAAGCGTATATAAAACTGGTATGATTTTATGCTAGTGGTTAGACAGAAATGAAATTTGGTCTTATATGGAAAGGAATCTGCTCATGTACAGCTTTACTTTCATCAGTTCACTGGAAATTCATAACTTCATAAAAATAACATGAACGTCTAATGACATCTTTAAAATACATTGAAATAAGAAAAATGTCCATTTTAGAAACAAATATACAAATTCGGTATGAATATGTACAAGGTTGATATGAAAAAGGAAATAAAAAAACCCATACTTACTTATTGTGAGCATAATCAGCAGGCTGGCCGGCGCGCTGGTCACACATCTGATTAGATTCTTTTTGTATTCATGGTTCATCTCGCTCCAGTTCTTGAAGTAGAAGAAACAGGAACGTAATCAATTAACGTAAATACATTTGTAGTTGTATGACTTGACACTGTACTTTGGAACTATAAAGTTAGAAATCGGCACAATTCTTCCCTACTTAAATAAATTTTAGAACTAGAGATGCAGCTTGTTTAATTTTTCGTTATTGTTCTGCAATGCAATATAGTTATCCAAATACGTGCAGCACAATATTGAAACATGTATTAAAGAAAATACTTTTTTTGATTAGCCATTAACTTCGTGAGTCATGGAACGGATCAAAAGACAGTAATATCTACGTGTATGATGTAGAAACCAAGATTGCACAAAGATGGAACACACAAAATATACTTACAAGTATTATGGATGCTAAATGACCTCCAAGAATAGCATAGCATCCACCACTTGCCCCCACAAGGGCCACGTGAGGATCCGTAACAGAATGAGCTAATGAACCTAAAAGAAATAAACAAATACACCTTTACCTGTCAGGATCAAATATAGACAATATACTCAAACAAGATAAGCAAATCACTTATGTTCCCATCCTCCTGGTGTGTGTGTGTGTGTGTGTGTGTGTGTGTGTGTGTGTGTAACTACTAAATGTCGCTGAATATGTCACCTATGACATTCTAATTTAGTCTGTCTCTATGCTTGTATTTACTAAAGGTTTTGAAATATGCAACATAAAATAGCGAAACCAACAGTTTAATTAACATTAATTTACAATACAAAATGACAATTCAAGAGACAGTTACTGTATCGTAAATTAAATCCCAAATAATCCTAAATGTCCTACCACATGTCCAAACAAACATAATGTTCTGAATGACTTAGAATAGACCTGAATGTCCTGATGTAACAGTATGATTCAATCCTGAATGTCTTTGAATGAGCTCACAATAATCCAAAGTAGTGGTTGTAAATCCAAAAGTAAATGAGCACATAACTAATTTTAATAAATATTTATATAGTTCATCTCAAATTGTATCTGAGCACAGTTGTAAACCATGATCACAAATAAGTTTCCAGAGACTGACCAAAAACAGGAATGTGAATGGCAGTATTTGCTAATAAACTCCCTATGATTACATATCTTTGTTCGCCTTTGATGTCAATGTTTCCAAGGAAACATTCAGGTTGTATTGTATTAAAAGAAAGAAAGACTGGGAATAGAATATTCAAAACTCAAATGCTATGTTAACATTATATTTACAACTTACAATAATAAGCATAAAATAACTATGAAAATAATCAGTTTACAACTTACAATTATGGACAAAAGTTATCAAACAGTATAACTTAAAGACACATACCAAGAGAAGCTCGCGTACAAGAAGGGTATCTTGTATCGCCACGCCATGAAAAGCAGAGAACTCTTCAAGTAAGTCGTCTTGCCGAAGGAGAAGCGAGGTGAAGTGTAAAAACTCGCACAGGAAAGTCTCATGGGAATACACATCGGAAATGATTAGACACGTGACCGTCGTGTTGAAGAATGTTACTGGTCGGGTGTCCAATGAGATGTCAAGTGGATATGTCTCTCCTGTGACAAGTGTCAGAAAATGACACGGAAAACGGAATATCGACCCGTCCTCTTGGGAAGTAACCCTCTTTATCGATGAACCATCTCGACGCGTCGCGATGGACCTAATCAAACCGATAAAACCCGCGTTGTCGCACGCAAATCGTTTTTTTCTAACGGTCTTATATTACGCTACACGCTATTCGGACGCCATCGCGTTGCGTAATATTGATTTAAAAACCGTCGCTGAAGCGCTGTTGGGGATTTGGTCAAGAGTCGGAGTGCCCGACAAGATCCTGACTGATCAAGGGACGCAATTCATATGTCGCGTGATGGCAGAGATAAACCGACTAATGTCGACTAAACATCTCACGACTAGACCGTATCACCCCAATATAACGGACTGGTCGAACAGTTTAACGGGACATTGAAGAACACGCTCAAGAAGATGTGCGAACGCCGCCCAAAAGATTGGGATCGGTACATTTCTGCAATGCTTTTCGCATATCGGAAAGTTCCACAGTTTATTTTAGGGTTTTCTCTCTCTGAACTCTTGTACGGGACGACAGTACGTGACCCAATCGCCGTACTAAGACAGCTGTGGACGGACGATCACTCTGTCGAGGAGATTCATACAACCTATTAGCATGTTGCGAATTTGTAAAACAAACTGGAGGCAGTTGGTTCACTCGCACAGGATAACCTCAAGCGAGACGCGTCAACCGAAATATTACAACAAGCGCGCAAAACAACGCAATTATGACGTAGGCGACAAGGTGATGTTGCTGCTGATGAAGATTCGTGGAGTCGTAACCGGAAAACATGGAGGTAAAACCCATCGGATACAACTAACGACTAAGGAGAAGCTAATCTATGCCAATCTCCTTAAGCGATGCCGGGAAAGGGAGACCATCAGCTTATTTTATACTCGTCACCGAGTACGCCGAAGGAGACGCATAAGAGGCGAATAGTTGCCCATTCATAAGGGCTGAGGCTGAGATGCCCTCGCACGTGGAGTGCAACCCCATGTTGATTACGGTAAAGCGGGAAGAGATGGAGATGTTGCTGGCCAGATATTCCGATCTGCCTATGGAAATATCCGGGTGAACGTAACTTGTAGAGTTCGGGTTAAAGCTGTTAAAAGACCGGTCAGTTCAGCGGAAACCCTACCCCATGTCCCACGCAAAACGACAATGTGTAAGGGAGGAGATCGAGCATATTATTGCTCTGGGAGTAACCGAGGTCGCCGATTCTCAGTACAGCTCTCCGGTTACCAGGTTACAAAATGTCAAGTGAAGATGCTTCGTGACCACAACATATTTTCGCTTCTGTGTCGAAGAAGTTTTTCACAAAGTTGGAATTGTCCAAGGGGAATCCCCGTGAGAAAGGAAGATAGGGTAATTCTCGCTTTTGCTACTCCCGATGGGACTTACTAATGATTGGTAATGCCACTCGGAGTTTATAATGCGCTCTGTACATTCACTAGAATGATGCTGAAGTTGTTGGGGTGTCCACAACTTAATGGATGATCTTTTGCTAGCCACATAGACGTGGAGTAAACATTTCACTCTATTAGGTGACATTTTTAAGCGGTTAGGTAAGGAGGGATAGACAGTATGCCCTTCCAAATGTCACCTGTGGTTCCGAACCTTGGACTATTTGGTACACACTCTGAGTCAAGGCACGCTGTCCCTTGAAAGGTCAAAGAAGGAGCAGCTGGGAAACCACGCACGACCAATCTTGAAAACTGAAGTGAGCTCATTCCTGCGATTGGCGGAATAAAACCAGAAGGTGAATCATGCGTCACGGAACTGTTAGCAGTACTGTTACAATGGCACGAGGGGACGCTTTTCCATGCCGAGAAGAACTACATTGTATCTGAGAGGGAATGCCTCGGAATCATTGTTAGAATATTACGGTTCGAGCGGTACTTTTACGGGTGCAAATTCATATTGGAAACTGACCTCCAACCTATCACCTATGTGGACCAGGCGAAATTGTAAATAGAAGCAATACCCGATGTAGAGCAGATACATAAAAGGAACTGAGAACGTATGCGCTTTTTTATGAGTAGGAGCGCTAATATGGCATAGATGGCTCTGTAAGTAACCGTTTGATGTATGTATATTTGTGCCAGTAGTCAGCGTGTTGCGTCGCTATGATTTTAATTTTATTGCGTGTGTAAAGCACATTTGCATTTGGAGCAAATGTTGGGAAATAAAATCCCGATTTTATTTTCAAGGGTGGGTTTGCGTTTGTCATGTTGTAAGTAAGGAACAATAACCAGATTACAACATGTATATGCTAGACCCTGAGGCTACTAATTCCGCGTCATAAATGTTACGAAGTCAGCCATGCAAATAATGAGGTGTCAAAGCCAGCGTGTTTAACATGGATATAGGAACTCGTTACTGACGTCTTTGTTTGACAGCGCGCGATTAACAGGTAAGTGATGAATTGCCGTTATTGGCTTCAAAGGAACACATCAAGTGTGGGTAATAAATCCACCATTGACAGACTGCCGGGGGAGGTGAAAATGTCTGCTAATTATGTAGACTCAGGGGTGAATCGACATCCACTCAGAGTTGAACAAGGCGTCGTTACCATTGGAATCGCAAGCTTAAATCTAGTATCTTGAAAAGGAAACGTAAGTAGTCGCTAAACCGTTTAGCGGCAAGTACTCCGATGTCTTTGCGAAATTGGCGGGAAACTTCGTTATTCTGGGAATTACAAAGGAGCTTCGGACAGGTCAGTGACTTATTTGATCGGCATTGTACTTTACTTATGTGCAGTATGTATACTTCATTACTAGAATCGTTAGTACGTAGATTTAACATTTGTAGGGTTTGATTCCTTTGTAGTTTTCGAGTCATTTGTAATGTTTGATCTACATGCATATTTTGAGATATGAGCAATGTTTATGTAAAGAATTATTATTTTAATTCACTATTTGGTTAATTCGTAGTAGCCTCGTGCATGTATTCGTGTGATATTCTAGACTAGCAAATGCTGAATTGAATTATAACTTTGTATAATGGCTGCAGTGTGCAACAGTTGTTAATAGAGATATTTAACTACCTGTGTATACTTTGTAGGAGTATCATGTGTACGGATATATCAGTGCATGGATATGTGGATATATGTGTACACTTTGTAGAAGTGTAATGTACAGAAATGCGTCTGATTATGTGATATTGTTCTGTATAATAAAGTGGACAATTATTATATACTGAAGTTTATTAAATCTATTTATATATGCCTAAAAAGCAGTTGATACAAGTACACCATATTAGAAAGTATGGGTATTTCTATGTGCACGAATGCGTGACCAAAGAAGATAATGGCTTATCTGATGATAGATTGTTGTTTAGTGTGAGTCTAGATAGCTAGAGGAATATACTAATTTATTGTGTGTTCATAACGGAAGCTTTTAGTAACCATAGTAACTGTAGGAGACAGAGAAGGGAAATACCCTAGTAAAGCTGGTCCCAAGTCTATGGGAAACAAAGAAAAGGAGAGAATGGAAAAAGAAGTTGGATGGACTGGAGGGGAACTGGAGTACCAGTCAATGGACAAGAATAATACAGATGAGTAGGAACACATGACAGGAGGCAAATCTATCATACTTAGATAATGAAATAGGTCGTCACTTGGTCGAATGAAAGACGAACGAGAGGGTTTAAAATATTGAATTTCATTTAAGAAATGACTGTCTGTTATTGAATGGTATTAAACTGTTTTTTTTTAATTCCACCTTTTGTGTATTCAGTAATCTGTCGGCATCGCTGACTGAAGGCTCGGAGCTCTGCATCTCTCTCTTACTACTTCATTTGCTTACAAAAACGCGCCAGTGTGGGTCTTCTGTAATAATTGAATATAATACTGGGAGCACCTCACCCCAACGATTATATATATATATATATATATATATATATATATATATATATATATATATATATATATATATATATATATATATATATATATATATATATATATATATATATTTGAAAAGGTGTGTTATAAATATTTTTGTTGAGCAGCACGATTAAGCAGTTTTTATATAATGTCAAAATTTACAAGAAGGAAAGACCGAATGGTAGTACCTGTTTTTAACAGTTTCACATACACGAATAATATATAGTTTATCATACAAAATCCGAGCACCTGCTAATACACCACCAAAATACAGCATCATAACCCGAAGCCACTTGTGTACAATCTCAAGAGGTAATCCGAAACATAGTTGGACCACTATATTGGAGATCAGATGAATGTATCTGAAAAATGTGAATCATAAAATGTGATAGTATATTGTTCAACCATGTAACATGATCGAATAAATTTAAAGAAATAAATAAGTAACAGAATGTGAAATTTTCTCCAAATTTTGTGAAGTGAAACCTTAACTTGTTCGCTTGAATTATCCGATACTTGTAGTATTGAGTTTACCTTCCACAGAGATTACATCCGTACTGTGATAAAGCGAGCTTTCTGGCAGACCAAAACCATCCTTTGCCTACAAGTTAAAGCAGGGATCTCAAGCTCAAACCACCCTAAGGGCATTTTCGATGGCCCAAACGGCGTGAATCCTTAGTTATCACTCTTGACGCCTTGTAAGGCCAGGCGACAGGATACGACTTACCGGGCCGCTGTTTTGAGACCCCTGAGTTAGATACTGCTATTTGTAGCAGTTGGAACCACAATTTAGACATTTGTCTCGAAAACAATGGTGCTAATGTTTGTGCTGACAATACGAACTACATACACATCATGTATACTGCCCCATCCAGTGTAGAAAGCAGTCAATGTTTCCAGCATTAACATTGATATCTGCAGAAAATGGATTACCGGGTAGTGCGCAACGAGCTCTATTTAATATTCTAATTGTTATTTTATATACGATTCAAGAAAAAACTTTCAAAATTTAAAGCATTTATCATAATTATTTTTGTTAAAGCTAAATTGATCAGCAACGACTCCACAATAATGGACTAGATTATTGTAATGTACACAACATTTTCTAGACGAGATTCGTATTTTGACTATAAGAGATTTTGAGGTAAGAGAAGAAAAAAAAGCGTATAGGGGAAAAGTTAATAAAAAGTTGTATTAAATATTAGTTTGTTATCTGATAAAACCGCCATTGAACACATGCAAATTGTTTGATACTCTGTTTAGACATTTTGTATCAAATGGCTGACGTGATAACTTATATAGATTATATGTTCATCAGCAAGCTTCACGTGCAGTAAATGTTGTTCCTATTTGCGAATTGCACGTTTGAGAGAGAGAGAGAGAGAGAGAGAGAGAGAGAGAGAGAGAGAGAGAGAGAGAGAGAGAGAGAATTGCACAAAACTAAGTATTTCTATTCGTGCTGGTTATGATTAAGACGGTTTTATGTATTATGCCATGAATTTCAACTTGTTTTCGAGCCTTACACTTTGCACTACAAAGCCACCTTTGTGCAGAGTTGCCGTAAACCATTTACTACTTACATGAATACATAACTTTATTTGATACCTGCTTTTGCAATAGTTCGTACTTATTAGGGATTTGCATGCAGCATGTTCCTATTTGCGAATTGCACGTTTGAGAGAGAGAGAGAGAGAGAGACAGAGAGAGAGAGAGAGAGAGAGAGAGAGAGAGAGAGAGAGAGAGAGAGAGAGCATACCCGCTATGAACTAGCATGTATGTAATATATCTCCAGGCTTCGTACCGTCGATCAGGTTTATAGATCAAAGCGTTCCTTGAAGGAAAGCCCGATTCTGGCAATAGAGCAGTTCCATCCCTTTTCATTTCATCCACAAAGACCGCGAAAAGCACGACCTATACGGTAAACATGTTTACAGACATTATTTTAAGTTAGGTTTCAAGGAGTAAACACGAGTTTATTCTCTTACTTAAATCGTTACTTGTGGCTCATGTGTAAGGATATTTCATTAAAGTATATGTGATATTATAATTACAGTCTGGATGCAGCTATAATTAAACGATTGTATTTACGTTTTAAACATTAGACATTATGGACTATACATAAGAAATAAAGATGTACGGTAATAATTATATTTTGAGCCAACCTTTTACTCGCACAGCAAAAAATTAAATACCATTTTGTATATAATGTTTCATTGTTCTCTCAGTATATATTAGTTGCAAGGTCAATCTCTGTATCCATCGTCCCATTTTGTATCTAATGCGTTTTTGTTCTCTCAGTATATATTAGGTGCAATGTGAATCTATTTATCCGTCGTGTCATTTTATACCTAAGGCGTTATTGTTTTCTCAGTATTTATAGTGTGACAAGCCAGGGGTCTTTACTTGACCGAGTGGTTGTCAAACCATGGCGCGATTCCCGCTAAAAGTCATACGTTTACCCCCAAATGTCTAAAGACCTAAATACAACTTCGATTGTAAATAAGAAAGCACGACGTGTCCCTTTCATACATAAACTTTACTATAATAAATGCAAGACCACAGATCTCTAACCTGTCAGATAATTATAAACTCCAGATCTGCATAGTTCCTCATCATCAGGGTTATGTACCGCCAACAGCACACGCCATAGAAACTATACAACTCTCCCCATAATACAGGGAACTATGTTAACTCCGCCACCTGAGGCCAATCAATGTATGGTTTCCAGGCACATTTCGCCGAAATAACTACACCACATTTATCACCATGACGACATAAACGGAATCTGCTGAGTCCGTACTTATTTATTCCTTTGTGTAAAATAACCGGTTTCCTGCCGTAAATATTGTCACTGTAGTCCCATTACCAATGTACTTCACTAGAGTTTACTATTTACTATGTTACAATAGTGAAATTAATTCGGTTTTTGGCTGAAGTCACTACTAGTGAACCATGGCATTTTTGAAACTACATAACACTTCATTCCGTGACGTTTGCTCCTAGTAATTGTCTAATTAAAATTCTGGCTTGTCGCATTGTCTATCTATCTATCCATCAGCATCAACATACTTTTTCCATTCTACCGAAAAATCTATATGCTAGACAACCCTACCTCTATGATGCTGATGACGATCATGAAGATGGGTGGTGGCCTACAAGTGTACATCTGGAGAAAATCACTCTGTTCGGAGGACCATACCACATTCTGTATGGCCCATTGTATAAACCGAACCACAGCTCTCCGCTCTTCTCTAGTCAAATTACCCCGCTTCGTAACCTATATATATATATATATATATATATATATATATATATATATATATATATATATATATATATATATATATATATATATATATATATATATATATATATATATATATATATATATATATATATATATATATATATATATATATATATATATATATATATATAGGCATCTATCACCTAGTTCAAATTATTACCCATGTTGTCTCAGTAATATTGTATATTTAAAGTAATTACACATTAAACTTCAGTAACAGTGACTATTTCAAGTAATTACACATTTAGCCTAAGTAATAGTGGCTATTTCAAGTAATTACACAGGAAGTCTCACAAATGGTGTCTATTTAGCATAACAACCAATGAATGAATCATGACTGTAAAAACATTAATAGTGTTTGTTATATCAAGTTTACTCAGATACTTTTACTTCCAGCTGGAACACCTGGTCAAAGAGATAGAAAATATATCCTGCTACTGCATTTGTTGCTATTACTTTGAAAAATAAAGCAAAAAAAAATAATGTTGCGCATTAACACCTGCAGACAAACATCTCTATATCGAAATTTGAGCTATATATTCTATATATAACATTCTGTATATAACGCGTTGTAACTTTTAAAACGCCCATACACTTTACAATTGATAGTGAGACATGGCATAATATGTGGAGTATTTAGCAATCTTTTTTTTTTTAGACGGAAGTCAGAGAAAAGACGTCAGTGAGAACGAAAAAAGAAACAATCTTTCTGTCATTAAAGCAACCGTGCCAATATATTACATTATTAGGTAGAATTTGAAAGGAGCGCGAAACAAAAGTATTAGATCAATGAATGACGGCTTTGACGATCCCAAAATATCCAAAAATAATTTGAAACCTCAAAGAAATCGGTTTATCAAACAAAAAAATGACACGTCTCACCAGGCTCTTGAATTCTGAATAAGGAATGATATCGTTTTTGTTCTTCTTGGCTAGTTTTTCCCTGAGATCTTCAAATTCCCTGGAGGGTACGGAAAAGCTGATGGGAGCATCTTGCTCGTCTGTGTAAGGTGTGGGTGCGTTAAGAAGTTCCAATATTTCCTCGACTGTCACGCCCTGATTTCCGCGCTAAGTGCAGGAAAATAAGGAATGGTATGTATTTAGATATATGTGAACAGTTAACACTCTAGAAAGCCAACAGTTTTGGTCATTACCATGCCGTCAATTGGGATTTCAAAAAAAAGTAAGGACTTGTGTCCATTTGTGGCAATCTAGAGAATTGGTAAGGATATATAAAGAATAGAAAATGTTATAATAACACACACACACACACACACACACACACACACACACACACACACACGTATGTGTGTGTGTTTTGAGTGTTAAACGAGACAAATAATGGGGTAATTCATATGTGCTATTTTAGCCAATTAGAGACTCACTACATATACTAGTAATTCGTTTGAGCATAACATAAAATTAAATTTGCACAGAATTTAACCTCCTAATCACAAACTCAATGTTCAGAATGGCGGACAAACACAAGAACACCTGGATGCACCCCAGATCTAGCCAATGGCACTTAATTGACTATGTAATAGTACGCCAGCGTGATGCAAAGGATGTCCAAATCACCAAGGCCATGCGAGGAGCAGAATGCTGGACAGACCACAGACTTGTCAGAACTACCCTACAGCTGCACATCGCCCCTCACCACCTAAGACGTCCTAAGCTTGTGCGCACAGCCCTCAACATTGTCAAACTGCAGCAGCCTTCCACCCAGCTCAATTTCCAGAAGAGACTAGATGACAAGCTGTCAACAAACGGACCGTTATGTGGAAACGCCTCTGAAAAATGGAACAAGCTCAGGGACATAATAAGAGAAACAGCAATGGCAACCATGGGTTCAAAGAAGCGAATCCATCAAGACTGGTTCGACGAGAACAACGCTGCCATTGAAGATCTGCTTGCCAGAAAAAACAAAGCTTTTATGGACTGGCAGAATGACACAAACTCTATCCCCAAAAAAGATCGCTTCAAATCTTATTAAGCTGAGGCTCAGAGAGAAATCCGCAAGATGCATGACCAGTGGTGGGAAAAGAAAGCTGATGAAGTGCAAAGCTATGCCGACACTAACAACTCCAAAGAGTTCTACATCGCCATCAAGTCAATCTTCAGCCACACAAACTTCAGCTCTACGCCCTTGCTTGCTGCAGATGGCAGTACATTAATAAAAGACAAGAATGGAATTAAGGAAAGATGGAAAGAGCACTTTAATCAGCTCCTAAACCTGCCCTCATCGGTCAGCCAATCTGTTCTTGACCAAATACTCCAACAGCCAACGCTCAGCCAACTGGATATTCCGCCAAAGATGGAGGAATTCAGAAGGGCCATTAAACAAACAAACTGGCAAGGCACCTGGAAAGGATGGTATCTCAGCGTGTACAAGACTCTCAGTAAGCAGTCTCTGGTTGCATTCTACGACGTGCTAATCAGCATCTGGACGGAAGAAGAGATGCCAGACGACCTCCGTGATGCATCAATTGTGACCCTCTATAAAAATAAAGGCACACGTATGGACTGCAGTAACTACAGAGGCATCTCCCTGCTTTCCGTTGCTGGCAAAATACTTGCTCGCATCTTGCTCAACAGGCTTATTGCAGCAGAGAAATTACCCATATCTAATGGTGTCAAACAGGATTGTGTACTCGCTCCAGTACTCTTCAACCTCTTCTTCACACAGGTATTGCTCCATGCCATCCGGGACATTGACACTGGCATCTACATTAGGTATCGCCTGGATGGATCAGTGTTTGATCTCCGTCGCATAGCTGAAAAAACCAAGACACTATAAAGACTCATCATTGATGCACTCTTTGCAGATGACTGCGCCCTCATGGCCCATGAATAGACTCACCTACAAGCAATCGTGGACAGATTCTCTGAAGCCTCCAACCTATTTGCACTCACAATTAGTCTAGGAAAGACAGAAGTCATCTTCCAGCCCCACCCCAAACACTGTCCACTCGCAACCCTGTATCACCATTGGCGACACGCAGCTGAAGAATGTGGACAGTTTCAAATACCTTGACAGCACAATATCTAGTGATGGCTCTCTGGACAAAGAGATCACTGCGAGGAACCAAAAAGTCAGTCAAGCACTAGGACGACTCCGAACCAAGGTCTTGCAGCACAAGGACATACGCCTGTCAACAAAGCTGAAGGTGTACAATGCAGTTGTCCTCACGTCTCTATTAAATGGCTGTGAAACGTGGACACTCTACAGAAGGCACATCAGTCAGTTAGAACAATTCCACCAGCGCTCCCTGAGATCCATCATGCGGATCAAGTGGCAGGACCGAA
Source organism: Unio pictorum (assembly GCA_030141615.1). Lineage (NCBI taxonomy): Eukaryota > Metazoa > Mollusca > Bivalvia > Unionida > Unionidae > Unio > Unio pictorum. The sequence continues at coordinate 2,587,759 of JARLTB010000390.1, forward strand.
TCACCAACCTGGAAGTCCTTGATAGAGCCAACACAACAAGCATCGAAGCCAAAATAATCCAGGCCCAGTTTCGATGGGCTGGCCATGTCATCCGCATGGATCAAAGCAGAATCCCAAAGCAGTTGTTCTATGGCGAGCTATCCCTGGGGAACCGAAACCAAGGCCACCCTCACAAGAGGTACAAAGACAACCTCAAGACAAACATCAAATGGGCAGACCTTTAACCACGCCAGCTCGAGCTCGCTGCCTCAGACAGAAAGCATTGGCGAGCCCTGACCAGAAAAGCCTGTTCCACCTTTGAGGTTGACCGCCGCCAGCGTCTTGCTGCAACCCGTGAGAGACGCCACAGAAATGTATCCCAGATACCAACAATTACCGGTGTCCCATGCCCCACCTGCAACCGCATGTGTGTATCGGAATTCGGACTCCGGAGTCACATGCGCGTCCACCGTTGAATGAAAGTGCACAACTTGTCTTCCTCGACTCGAGAGACTACCAAGAACATATACTAGTAATTCGTTTGAGCATAATATAAAATTAAATTTGCTAGCGTAAAGTGAATAATAAATAGTTCATTTAAGTAATTTCATTTACACATTATTAACATGTTTCAAGCAATTATTACATTTTAATTTAAATTTAATTTATTTATTCACAGTTATAGAATATACAAAGATTACACCCTTTCGTCGCCATCATCACCATCATATATATATATATATATATATATATATATATATATATATATATATATATATATATATATATATATATATATATATATATATATATATATATAAGTGGTATCTTTCTAGCATATTGCACATACGCATTTCATACATATCCAGCTAAACATAGCATCATTTCCATAATCTTATTTAAAATACAAATGATACAAATCTTCATTTAAAATGCTGAGTGGTATAGGTACCCGAAATTTATTTAATTAATATAAACACAGTATTCCTCCAATTCCAGACATCCCGATGACTAAATTTAAATAAACTGTTAGCTTAACATTGTGTTTCGAGGAAACTTACCTGGTCGTAAATCTGCTTGACCCGCTGAAAAAGAAATCAGACAAGTAAATAAATGTGTACTAGTACTAAAGAGTGAGGCAATTGTTTAACAAAACATAAAATTAATAATACACCACTTCACATGCAATAATATTAATAATATACACCACTTCACATGCACTTATCGTACTAATATACACCGCGTGGCATGTAAAGTTTCAAGGTAACTACAATTCCACATGTCGTCAAAGCTATTGGTTTTATTTATATAACGTACTCTATGTTTAGTTATCTTATGATAACACTGAAACACACGCTAATGATTCAGTTACATCCACAACAAGAAATATTTATGGTGTGAAATACCATTAGATAGGTTAGTGATTTTTCTGACTAGCGATTTGCATGGAAAGAATAAACTTCATGTAAAGACACTGGGTTACAACCTCATTACTGGCAGTGTGATACAGGTAGTCACAAAACCCAGCCCGTCCATTATTTTTGCACAACTTGTAAATATATTCTTGTAAATTGTCCCTAGTGATCCTAACATGCAAGAGCGCAGAAGTTTGATTAGATTTTGCTTTAAGTTTTTGTTTCTATATGTAAGTTCTTTTTACCCCTGGTTAAGAGCTTATTTAGCTCCAAACTTTGTGAAACCGTTTTGAAATTGCGCCGTTATTAAATTTTATCAAATATGGTTATTATGTAGAAACTCAAAATATAATGTACGTTTTCTAATAAAACACTAAAAAATATAAAAAAAAAATAAAATAAAAGTAAGAACTAATCTAGTAATCAGAAACTAATAAAATAAATAATCATATTCATCGACATGTACCTTATCCAGCTGACGAATATTCTCCTCTTGATCAAAACCAAATAGTTCCACATGCTCCATATCATTCCTCGGTTGAGAGCCATCCAGGTAGGACATGGTGCTTCAAACTTCTGAAAGTGTGTAGATACCGTAAGGAAACACGTTATCCAAAATAATACCTCAAAGATAAATACAGACACTTCATAGAAAATCCAATACTTTTTAAACACTCCTCTCTTCATCATTGCCGACCCCAAAATAGCACATGGGCATTCTTCCCCCTTTTTTTCTAAGGACTCAGACCGAACAATTTGGGTCGTTAAAGATATACAAAATGTCACTGCAGCTGATATGTTTGACCTTGTGTCATTTGGAATGATTGGATGGATGTATTGAGTGACGTAAGGATGGATCAGCATATCTGGATACAATAGGATGACATTGGACATTATGCCATTTTATCTGATGTTATTTTAAGTAACTGGAAAACATAAAACTATCCTATTGCATGTATGTTGTTTTAAAATGTTGCCAACTAAGTATCTTTAGCTGTAGAAAGATATGATGTTTCAATAAGTGGAAGTTTTTTGCCGATTACCATATACATTTATGAAACGTGTCCTTTTGTCTACTGCATTTCTTTGATCCCAGTAAAATAACACAGAAAATATTTAGATAAAGACAAATTCAAATGACTAACTTATTATTTTGCTACTAATGGATTTTTGTTAATGGCAATCCATGCAAAGGGCTCCATTTTAAAAGTTATAAAGTTCTCACTTTAAGACGAACAGGTCACTGCTACACATGAAGTAGGGAAAGACTAGCATGGCGTGAGAAATGACTGCATGATAATTAGGGCAACCAAACAATAATAGGGTAAATTAATGCGTACATTAATTAAAGCAAAAAAAAAAAGAATTAAGCGTTGCAAGAATACATTTTTTTCCCTTCCTAATGAACATCATCTTGAATTCGGAATCAGTCGCCACGCACATCATCACACGCGTAATTACAAAAGGCATTACATTTTTTTTGCTTTGGTGGTGGTGAAATGTCACTGTACATTTTTAGTCGTAACTCTTATCCCAATGATCGACGGAAAAACTGTTGCTTTAGCTTATTTTTTTACCATGTATATGGACGATGTAAGCAAAAGTCTTTCTACAGATACAGCTATTATTATTATTATTATTATTATTATTATTATTATTATTATTATTATTATTATGCACGACGAATATATTATATTATTCTCTATCATGTGAAGGAACTGCAAGAAAAGTTACATTAATTTCACATCTTGTTTTTTTACAGACATATTAAATTCTTTACTTTCTATTCTCGTTCTTTTCTTTTCATAAAGCTATTGAAAATAACATTTTCACATCGGTTCTCTAGTGAATTATATCTGAAGTGTGAAGTCACAAGCTAAGCTCAATAATGAAAAAAGAAGAGATGCACATTTCCATAAATCTATTATTATGTTGAGAGAAAACACAACAACAACTGTTTATTCAGTATTTTGAAACTATTAAAAGATAGGAAAACTGTACTGGCGCGGACAAATTTAATAGCTAACATGTCGGAAAGACATAATGCACCTCTTGTCCACGTTAAAATTTAGAAACATTTTCCTCGATGATAATGGACATGAAATGTATACATGTAAGGGAATGGCGGGGTGAAGCAATTAAAGCCTCAGATTGATCAGATTGCTTTTCAGGCAAATGTCAAGTTAGTTCTTGGCATGTTTTCGGGTGTCACTGATACATTGGTTTCTATCGCCCGCCATTTTTCAGTCGTATACTTAATGTATTGATCACAGATGTAACAACGTTTGTGTATCAGATAACAAGTAATGGCTAAGAATAGAAACACTGTTTGCAGTATAGAACACGATAAGTGAACTTGATAAACCACCCGGCAAAATTATTATTAAAATCGGTGTTACGAGGAACAGATATTAGTAATGGCGTTTGCGTAAATTACACACACACACACACACACACACACACACACACACACACACAAACCAATGAAACAAAAACAAAGAAAAAGCTAACAAAAACAATAAAACAATCCCCAACCCTAACCCTCCACGACAAAACATAATAAAACTAAATCAAAGGAAGATAGAAAAACAAATCCAAAGCAACCAACATGTCTATCAAAGGAGTCTTGCCTCTCTCTCTCTCTCTCTCTCTCTCTCTCTCTCACACACACACACACACACATTAGCACGCGTACGCGTGATTTAAAATATTTGGTATACCGTATATTAAATCATATGCACGCACACATGCACGCAAACACACACGAATGTGATTGTGTGTGTGTGTGTATATATCTCTCGATTACTGTTCGGTGTATCAAATATGTTAAATCTAATTAACAAACAAGACTTAGATCACGTGATTTCATGATAAAATCGGTCACATTTTTAAGTAAGATATTCTGTGAACATGAATTACTGCTTAGATCGCATGCTCCACACACGATTTGCTCCAACACTAAGATTCACGCTCAAAATTACCTTTCATGCAATTTTACAAGATAATACAAATCATGGGTGAATATCGGTTTTCATTGCGGGGGAGGGGGTTGTAGGTTCGTCCGACAGGTCAAAATCCCGCGATTTTTGAGGTTTGGAGTCCTATGTTCTGACAAATGAGGTTCAGAGACTAATTAATTTAAGTAGTCCAAGTTAATTCACATTATTTGCAGACAGAAAGCAATGTCTACATTTAATATTATGCGAACTTGCAGTTTAATTATCCTGTCACCCCCAATCCAAACCTGTATAAAAAAGTCAAAGAGATATTCATTATCTTGTAACTTTAACATTTTCAAACAGGGCTACAAAATAAACTAAACGATACTTTGAAACAATTATGCCTTTCTCATGCCACTATGATACAAGGTGTGTGGAGAGAGAGAGAGAGAGAGAGAGAGAGAGAGAGAGAGAGAGAGAGAGAGAGAGAGAGTATATACCTGCTTTCTGTTTCGTTTCAATCTAGACTGTAGAATAATAAAATATATCCAATCTTCAGTTCTAGTAATAGACAATGTATACTATGATCCGATGGATAAAGTAAAGTTTTCAACATAAGATATATTCAGAATGAATAGGGTATGATTTTCTCATACAGTTTGAGTTTAACCCTCGAAGATTGTGAATATATTAAATCAGCAATGTACTTTCTATATATACATATATTACCCGGATGATGGTGACCTATCCAGTAGTATCGGTCCGGTAGAACACAACATTAGCCAGATTAGATACATACAATATCAACCCTGTTAGATTACAACGGTACCATTCGGACTAGATCTTCCAGATTTTATGATGACTTCCACAGAATCAGATGTAAAAGAAAGTAACATGACACCTTAATTAGGCAAAACCCACTGAATTAATCTGGGTAGACATAAGCGTAGAATTTAATCAATATGGCCTAGTGGTTAGAGCATTAACCGCGGAAGGGGGATGTCGTGGGTTCGATCCCCTGCCGTATCATACCAAAACTTAAAAAAATGGTACCAATATCTGTATCGCTTGGCACTCAGCATTAAGAGGTTAGGAGATTATAAACTGCCTTACTGCAGACATCGTAGCGGTATGACTTTGTTTTTTTTTAAAGCTACGTTAAAAATCATAAACAAACAAAAATAATCAAAACTGTTTAATCGACATTTATCTCGAAGTAAAAAGCTATATGATATTATGAGCCGCAAACTTTCGGCGTTAGAATTGGAATTTACTTTTGCATCGACAGCGCTTTATGACTGATTTGTAAAAAGTACGCGGTATGATGTACAAAACAATATCTCTATTGTGCATGTCTAATGGCGGATTTATAGATATCTCTGGCAACTTCATTCTAATCTTTCTGTATACGTATATGAGAGCAAAATGAAATGCAGTGTGTTAAACAAAATTAATAATGTTACATTTTAAATTAGATAAATCGTTCAATCTATACACGTCATCTTTTCCCTACCCCTTCCAGTAGCTTAGTTTGCTACCGTTGGAGTACCTAAATCATTTGCTTGATTTCAACATTTTCCTGGTAAAAACGGGAAGGCAACTCTTTCAAAAAGTTGCTTTGCATTTTGAAATTCTTAAAGTAGCACCTAATTTTAGATATCGACACTGGTAACGTAATAGTTGTCAAGTAACAATATCAATTGTTCCACGAATGTCATATATTGCCTTTGATTGCTTCTTTCAGAAGCATGTATATTGATCTGTGATGAATGTTACTATATCCATCAGTTAGTTGAAACTTCAAACCTTTTAACGTGTTCATCTCGAGGGAAACATCCAAAGTTGCAGGTATTAGAGTTTAATTTAACATTTGTCCCATAAATACGAGCATTTTTCGAATAAGTTGAACAGATTAAGTGTTTTTCAACTCCAGAATATCTCTTACGTTTCTATTGTAAAAAGCATTTCCTTCATCGGCTATGCAGGTACTCTGAGTTTTGCTGTAAAGATATCGTGTATATCGTCGCCCCTTTTAGTTTTCCAAAGTAATTAAAACAAATATAAAACACTTTTCAAATTGGTTTTGTCTCATATTGGTATTTTAACAACGTCAGATTCACTGATCATGTGATCATGTACGTGACTGACTTAAACTCTTTTGTAGGGAAATATTTTTCATTCTTGATCATATAATGTTCCGTTGATTAATCTTTATATATATTTTATTTAATTTTGTATGCCGTATAATTTTTGATACAATTCCGTGATATTTGTGTAAGTGGCTGTATTTTATTTTTGTGGAAAATATGCTTTAAATGCTGTTATTTGTCGGTCATTTAAAACAAAGCAAGCCAGTTATATAATAATTTACGCAAAATATATTCTGTTTTAGCATTATCAATACCTAGATGACCTTATCAAACGGTACCTTTATTTTCAACAACATGCGTCCTTTTCCTTCAATAGATTCAAACTTATAAATGACTCGAGATATCTCCGATTTCGCATTCCTATGGCTTATTCTTAAACCACATATAATATTTTACTATGCGATGTTTAAAATTTGACTTTTATCTCTATAATTTCTAGCTATGTTTTTGTTTAACAAACGTATCCGTTTCTTTCTCATACACCAATGTTTAAACCATCGTGCCACTAGAACTGATGCTACTCATCTCAATGTTATTGTCAATAAAGAAATATGTTGTTGTTGTTGTTTTAGGGCTTAACGCCATTTTTAAGCACACGATAGGCTGTACATGGCGGCCAGTATTATTGGTGGAGGAAGAACCCGGGAAAACCATTGGAAAGAACCACCGACCCACGAGAAGCTACTGGCAAGCTTTCTCACATAACTATATTAGCCGAATCTTGGACTCGAACCCAGGCAAAAAGAGGTGAGACGGCAGTGATCCGTAATGGAAAGCGCTTTAGACCACTCGGCCACTCGGGACCCCTAAGTAATATGTAAATCTAAATTAAAAAAAACCATTACACACTGCATGGTCTCTTTTCTTGATATTTAAAATTAACCGGTTAATATCTTGTTTTGAATCCCATTCTTCAATACAACATATCGTGGTCATACTTTTATCACGTGTACACTTGCAATCCAGTGGGAACTCTCTTTATAAATGGACATTAATTTTTTCATATTATAGTAATGAAATGTCTTTTCACTTAAGAAGAACTGATTTAATACGATGAAGTTTAATGCCATTATACACGGTGTAAAAATTAGTACTTGTTCTTCTTTTAGTTTATGTGTGAAATAATAATGAGGTTAGAAGATCTTGATTTTAGTTTTGATTTTAATGTTTTTTCCCCTTGACATCTAAACGCGATGTTGATACACACCACATTAGAGTAGTTTAGTCGTTTTTGGAATGGTTTGTTTATTTTCACAATACGTTTCAATCGTATTGCTGTACGACTGAATATTTGTTTTCTAATGACCGCATAAACTACACGTGAAAACAAAATTATGAGTGGTCTAATATCGATAAAATTACTGCTCATATATAGGTCTCATTTGTATGATTGACAACTGTATAATTACTATCCATGTATAGTCCTAATTTGTATGGTTGACAACTGTATAATTACTATCCATGTATAGGCCTACTGTGTATGGTTGACAACTGTATAATTACTACCCATGTATATTCCTCATTTGTATGGTTGACAACTATAATTACTACTCATGTATATTCCTCATTTGTATGATTGACAACTGTATAATTACGACTCATGTGTCGGCCTATTTTGTATAGTTGACAACTGTATAATTACTACCCACGTATATTCCACATTTGTATGGTTGACAACTGTATACTTACTACTCATGTATAGTCCTAATTTGTATGGTTGACAACTGTATAATTACTACCTATGTATAGGCCTACTGTGTATGGTTGACAACTGTATAATTACTACCTATGTATAGGCCTACTGTGTATGGTTAACAACTGTATAATTACGACTCATGTGTCGGCCTATTTTGTATGGTTGACAACTGTATAATTACTACCTATGTATAGGCCTACTGTGTATGGTTGACAACTGTATAATTACGAGTCATGTGTCGGCCTATTTTGTATGGTTGACAACTGTATAATTACTACCTATGTATAGGCCTACTGTGTATGGTTGACAACTGTATAATTACGACTCATGTGTCGGCCTATTTTGTATGGTTGACAACTGCATAATTACTACCTATGTATAGGCCTACTGTGTATGGTTGACAACTGTATAATTACTACCCATGTATAGGCCTACTGTGTATGGTTGACAACTGTATAATTCCTGTATCGGCCTAATGATATACCAGTCTTACACATTACCATAGATCAGTTCCAAACCTAAAGCTACGTTAAAAATCAAAATCACAACCACACACACTAAAACTGACTGACGGTATAGGGGATGATTTCTCATATTCTTTAAAATGTGCAATTCCGTGAAGATATGCACACATAGTGTTTAGATATCTACAGGTATTTATCACGGCTCTTGAGTTATGTTCAGCTGGAGGGCCCTTTCGGCAATATGTACAGAATATTTTCGGATTAAATCCGATCTTTAACAAGTTATAAATGCACGTGGAATAAGACAACCGTAATAAATGTGGCCATTTCGAGTTACAGGTTTATGTTGGACGACAGCTAGGAATACACCTTTTTGAGAAATTGCAAGAAATTGCCCGGAATTCCAAATTAGTACGGTCTTTCTCGAGGAATTACATGCTGAGGTGCGGATGTCAAATTTTTAATCAGAATATATCTTTAGAGATTTGTATCGGTGTACTTGAATACTGATGCATTGCACAATATAAATGCACATCATTAGACGCAAGAAAATATTTATATTTGTTACTTTGTATGGGGAAGAAGGGGGGGGGGGCGTGTCTAAGGTAATCGTTTGTCCTTTTCTAAGACAAAATATTGCCTCTTACACAATGTCAACATCTTGAGCGATTTTATACTGTTGAGTAATGTCCACATGCTACTTTTGGGAATGTAGGTCTAAATAAGAATACTTTCATTTAATAGTGTTTATTTCCTATTTTTCTATTTTTTATTTCTGAAGCTGCATTAGTTATATTTAATCATCTGTGTCTTAAAATGAGAATATGAAGGTATAAATAGTCGATAGAGACTTCTTATTGACCCGTTAAACCATATTTCATAGGAATAACGCACCTTCAGAGCCGTTGCATGATTAATATATGGCATTTTTTTTTAGCACATTGGCATTAAGAAAGTAGTTTTTTAAAACATAATTGTGATATAAATATTAGTGTGAAAAAGTTACCTTATTTGGAAGTTATACTCAAACTATTATCAGACATCATTATACATAAACACAAATTATAAATGTTATAACCAGGATTGACCTAAAGAAAAGCTATGGACTCAATTCAATTATTATAAACTGTTGAAATATAGGTGAATATCCGTGATCTTGAAACTATTATCTAATAAATCAATTGAAACCATCATTTTTTCCGCAGAGTGAAAGCGAACTCGTTTTATGGCAGCGCTATTATTTATAAATTAATGTCTCCAGTGAGCTTAGTGGTCACTGTTTCTGTAAGAATTATATTTTCATATACTTATGTTTTGCATAAACATTTGTTTTTTCATGCACATATATCAGTCAGGGTTTCTTAAGTTTCCATTCAACAGCCCGTGAACTAATTAAACATTATTCCAAAGTATGTTGTTCTCTTGATTCGAAGGCAATAACGTGATTAACATTCTCGATGTCAGGAAAGATTTTGATTAAGTATGGAATAAACGGTTACTTTATAATTTCGAAAATGGAACTGATAAACTTCAATCATGTCTAGACATCTGTTAATAAAATCGCTCTCATTGGTTTTTGTTCTTATCGGACTTCAGTGTCATCGAAATTTAAATTAAATGCTGGGGTTCTCCAAGGTTCCCTGTTAGGGCCTTTACCATGACTTGTTTATGTCGGCGATATAGCAGATAACCTCAGCTTTGTTGCGATGCTATTTGCTGATAATTCACTCGTATCAAGGATGTTATACAATGACCTTGCAGGAACTCATGGTCACTTGCTCCTTATTTTTAACACTTCGAAAACAGACGAGAGTAAGTGTTGAGAATTTGTAGTGGCAAGACACCAGAATTCCGTTCATATTTTAATTTTACGTTTTTGTAGAATCCCGTCAACGAGGCATATTCAAGTGGACTTTCTAGTGATCGCCCACATAGCTATCTTTGACCATATATAGCGGTATAATTGGATCACCTTTACATACACGGAAAATATATAAATAAATAAATTGGGCAGTAAGCCACAGATTCGTACTGAAATCAACGTGTCAGCACAAGTGTATGTGTTTATTACTCGTCACTTTAGTTAGCACTAAATCATATATATATATATATATATATATATATATATATATATATATATATATATATATATAAACCCTTTCTTTGCATGAAATCAATATTCATTAGTACTGTAATATTTACCAGCTAAGACATCAAAAGTTGTAACTTGTCATAACAATGTAGTAGGAAGATAACTTGCTTAAGGACCGACAGGTTAAAAGCAAGTTTCATCTTTCATGCAAATATTTTATTTTAATGAAAGAAAGGTTTCGTTTGCGTCGTGAAAATGGTAATCTTTTATTTAAGTATTAATTAAAATTTATTTTGATAGTTTGTGGCTCCAAATGGTCCTCCATATTCGAAGCTTACTTGAATCACTGATGAATGGATCAGTATTAGAGTTTCTAGAAACCTGCGTATTATATGGCTGATAAAGAAGAATTTACTAATCAAAAACTTCATAAAAAGAATTCTTCCTTAGTCAGGATATCCAGTTTGTTGGTTGTCCGTGCCAACATCACCGAAAGTTAAGTTAAAGTAGTTTGCATACGCATTCATCAATAATGTAACATTGACTTTATCTAGTAAACTGAAACGACTCAAAAAGAGAATTCAATGAGATTCTGTAGACACTTTAGACGATTTTGGAGACTACTACAAGACTAATTCAAGAGCATGGGACTGCGGAATTCACGCTAATTTTTATATATGGTGCTAAACAATTATTCGAAGGCATAGTGACCATATATCATATTTGCAAACTCTTCCTTTATTTCTTTCTTAAATCGCCAGAATTAAGAAAATTCCACTCTGGTTTGAAATGGATGGGGAAAAGTCCCCCCATATTTTCAATCTGAGATTGGACGTTGCTACTATCGTTTCCCAATTGTTGGTTAGTACTTTCAGTCAAGCAATCACTGTATCAACTCAACACAACAACAACAACGACAACAACAACAACAACATCAACATACTACTACTACTACTACTACTACTACTAATAAATAACATTGCCACTTCCCTCTTATTCTCTCACGGCTTGGCTTTGACTATTAACAAGTTCAGACTAAATGTTTAATTAGATATTCACACACCATAATCGCACAATGTTTCCTGTACTCGAACATACATCTTTAGCCAAGCATTGCATTTAATAGGCTTTACGAGCACCTTTGCCATTGTAAATTAATGTAAGTTTGATTTAATATTGTTTTCAACTCTGCTGTTATTTAAGATCATGGTCATGTGACATAAAAGTAGCGAATCTGATTCAAAATGGATACCAATGTTTGGGATTAGTTAGCTCAGAAAAAAGTAACATGCATAAGAACAATGAATTATGAACACGTAAAGTATACAACGAGCATAGTGAACTTCATCAATATCTATGTTATATTTCAGTACCGGCGAAGCCATCTTCGCAAGCCTAGGTGTCATTGATACATTTAGTTCCACATCAACGATGCAAGAAGCGGAACCGCTATCGTTGGATAGCGAAGATGAGGCTAGATTTTCTGGTGCCATGCAAAGAAGCTAAGGAAAAGAAACTTATGTTATATATAAAACCAGGTGTGTTATTTATGGAATCCACTGATTTGGTAACGGAAATGACGGAAACTATAATTAAAAATACATTTGTCTTGGTTGGGTATATATCGAACTGGAAATTGTATAGAACCATGAAAACAGTTAACTTGAATCTTCAAAATATATTTAACTTTTTGAGTGGTTAGGTAACATTGATACATCAAGAAATATACATGTATATAGTTTTCTTCGAATGAGTAATTGTGACAAATACATTTCACAAAATTTATTTTTCTTTGTTTCATACAAAAATATAATAAATAAGTTAATATACACAAAGACTGCATAGCACAGCATTATTGCTGATGATTGAAAACAATATCTTAAAATGTAGCATGCAGGTCATTCCCAAAGTTCATATTAATCTATTTTCACAAACAAAACAGCTTAATAAGAAATTTAAACATAAAATATCATGCATTGCTTAGAAATATAAAATTGAGCAGATTGTCATAGTTCATAAAGTGCAGATATGTCCTTTAAAAGACCACTGTCAACAATAACAAACAAAATTAAAACGAAACTAACTGCTTCCTGTATAGAACGTTAATTACAGTCAGTGGAAGGTATTATTCATGGATTAAAACAAAGACTACAGAAATATGGATAATTTCTGTTTTACCGAACTGAACTTTGTGCTAGATTTCACTTTTGTACAGAAAAGGTCTTAAGACCTTAATTATGTTTCGATTTGTTGAGGATGGTCTTAATATGTTAATCTGTATACAACTATATCCTGGAATATATTTGAAAACTGACGATCACATTCAAAATAAATTATACGAACAGCTGACATTCATTGTAAATTCTACACACGAAGATGCACTAGATATTAAAAAAAATATGGTCCATCCATGAGAATAACTTCAATAACCTTGTGATAATGTTTTATTTCAACTGTTTTTTCTCCTATTTGGCAACTAAAGGTCTACACATAGGATAACATGTATGACGTCATATTATTTATAATCGGTTTACTAGATTTTAAAGGCACTTTGAGCATGTTATTCACAATACCATGATGAAGATATTTAAGCAGGGCGTTTGTCCCAAGAGCAAATATAGGCAGCCGGCCCGGATAGGAGTGAACAAATATTGAAGTTGCATTATGAACCCAATGCTAGCAAGTAAGATTCCAAAACATGTATTTACAAAATTGCTGGATCCTCAATAAAGGATCGAGAGCTTTTTTCGGTAACAGCAAGTTGACAATACATAAGCAAGACACATGTCTTGTAGACTCGTGTATATGTTACACGAACAGCATATAGTAATATAATAAATATGGAGTGATCTTAAGTGCATTGTTGACGAGCACATATGCTCGACGATGTTTAAATTGAGTGAACCATCAAACATGTATATTGGTGCTCGTCTTGATATGAATATTTATGCATGATGCTCGTGTGTTGAACACGACTAGATCATTGTATGCGATGAAACATACTGTATACAAAATCGTGTTATGATGTTTCGATGATCATCATTTGCTTTAAGGTTTAAAGTCATACCAATAAGTGTATAAAACTTATAAAAGTGCATTATTAATGCATAAAACATTGCAGAAATAAGACAAATATCAATGGGTATAAAATATGCTATAACTCAAGTTTCTATCGAGAGGTGAAAAACAAATCAAATATATTACAATATGGCTAAAATGATATATACCAAATGTCTTTACATTCAGTAAAATAACAGATAGATGATATATGAAAACATTAATCTGTAGTACTTTTGTGACAATAAGCAGCTTGACAGAAGCACAGCAACACTCAATAATGCTGTATCACCCATTCACATAAAAAAGGAATTAGATTCGGACAGTTACTCTCTCTTTTTTTTTCTCTCTCTCTCTCTCTCTACACACACACACACACACACACACACACACACACACACACACACACACACATATATATATATATATATATATATATATATATATATATATATATATATATATATATATATATATATATATATATATATATATATATGCTCTCTATCTCGGTATCTATATGTCTCTTTACCACCATTAATACAACTGATTTCAAGATGCAGAAGAATGGAAAAAATACGCTGCCTTGTACAAGATTCATGAGATATTCTTCTTTCAGTTCTGGTAATCATGTAATAATTCCGAAGGACTGTCTAAAATAAAGGCACCCTATCACCTCGATCGCAATTATCTAATTGTCAATTAATGGACGCAAATGGGTTGTCATATATTTATTTATCGGCGTATTATCAGTTAGCAAATACTAAAGATAAGATCTATTATTTTAAATTTCCAACAACTCTTGTATCAGATGGAATAATGTATAACTTTTCATGACGACTGTCAAATAAAATTTCATTAAACAACATTGTTTCAAATGAAAACTCTATACGTATATGGTTTGTAATGAACTCCATTCCATTAATGTTACACCTAGCTCATGATTTATTACTAAATTAGCAATGTTTAAATTACAAAGTGTCCTAATCATTACAATATGTTTGTCAGGACCTAAAGCAAAGAAAATTGTGTTGGAAAATCATAAATAGGCTAACCAGCAATAACGTTATGTAACTCTTTTAATTACATAAAATTCTGGACCTTATCAAAAGGTATTATCAATAGATGTCCAGATAAAGAATTAAGGTTTTAACTTATGCTGTGGAAATCAAAAACAGGATGGGCAATTAGGGGCCATACCTGTCCAAAATGATCAAGTGGAACACTAGAAATTAAATTCTTTTGAAATTGTATTGGTATTAAGCCTCATACCATATTTAGAAAAATCGAACAATCCACTGCACTGCAATACTACAGAAAATAAAATCAGAACGATCATTCAGGGGGCATAGCTCCTGCAAATATTGCTATTAAAATATCAAAGTCGACCTCCTTCAAGGTCTCATAAATAAAGCTATGATTAAAAAATATGGATAAAACAGAACACATCTTGGCAAAGTTATGCCGAGAAAACCAAAATCAGGCAATTAGTTGGAATAAGTCTTATAAATGATCTTGCTGAAAGCTGGAACTCATTCAAAGCCTCATCAATATAAAGATTCACAACAAATATAGTTTAAATACAATAATCCAAAGTAAAGATCTGCTGTAAAACCAAAGTCAGGATGACATGCGATCCCAATGCATAATGATTGTAACTGATGTCTTGGATTTCTGGAAACAAGCAGAGCTCTCTCCAGGCCTTGTCACTAAAGTGCTGGATGTCAAATTTAGTTCGATTGTAATAATCTTTGGGAATCCCAGTAGAGTTATCTTGTGGAAATCAAACTTATGATAGATGGACAGAATGCGTGCTCCCAGTTAAAGAAAATACCGTTTATGAATTATGAAAAGATTTACTTAGAGTGAGGCATCATTGCACGCATACACTGAAAACTCCCTTACTCATATTTCTCATGGACAATTACAATTCTTACATTCAACGTCTCTTCATACAATAGCTCGCATTCGCTGTAAACTGTAAGCTGTCAAAAGTAATATATTTTCGAGCCCTAAGCACTATTTGTATTCAGAGAATTAAATGTTTTGAATCGAATAATTATTTAAGAAATAAAACTCTTACATGAAACTTCCCTTCGTAAAATAGCTTGCAATTGCTGTAATCTTAAAGCAGTCAAAAGTAATATATTTTTTGGTCCTATGCACTGTTTGTGTTCAGTAAATTGAACATTTTAAATCGAATAATTATTTAAGAAATAATGTTTTGGTATGATTGCAAATGGGTGTAAGGTAGATAAGCATGCACGCACTACTACCATAATCTGGCCCATAAGAGAAAGAATCATGACTCTTACAACGTTATCGATAACATTATTAGGTTTACGCCTTGTAAACGTATTCCCATCACAAGTCACATGAGTCTTATGTTACACAAACGCAGTAATTTATTTCCGTTGTGAAATGCTGATATGGACAACAATGTGTGTATGTGTAATCGTGTGAGTATGTGTTCAAAGACTGACGAAAATCAAGACCCCTTGATGGATAGACGATGGTAATAGGACAGGGACCCAGCATGAGTGTAGATACCCTTCAAAACACCCCGACCATGTAAAAGCTGTATATGATGTTAACATAATGCTGCCAAGTTTTAGGGTAGTTATCCTTTCCCAAGAATGCTGATGAAAACGACATGGAGGACAATGTATATTGGTCGAGGTAAAACAAAGTCTTCAACATGTGGATAGATATTCTTTGGAAACTTTGTTAACAGAGATACACAATACTATGTTCCAAAGGTTGCACTAAGGACAACAAGCTTCCATCCTGTGAATAACTATCCTTTTTATATTGGCTTAATACAATGCATACAATCAAGGACAGTGGATTTAGCGTTAAACTTTAGGTCCAATTTGTAGGTGGATATCCCTTGTAAAATCCGTTGAAGAATATGCAGAAGACTATGAAGATCGAGAAAGCTATTACCATCACCAGTCCACATATCCTCTCCCAAGGTCTCTTCCTCAGGTTTTTCAGAGTAGGTACACCCAACATCAAACCTGTACAGATGGAAACATTGAATGACAGTTATAATAGTCAACGGAGTCACAAAAGGAAAACTATATTTATAATATTACCAGCATTCAAAACTGAAGAAGAAAAGCAAGAGGTAACTAAATGTGTATGTGAGTATGAAACAGCTTTAGTTATTATATGCATGCTAGAAAGATTGATATTTTGTTTTAAGGTTTTACATTTCTTTAATTCGTTTTCATTGCATGCTATTATAACGTAAATATATTCACTAAAGATGGTGCTTTCTATTTTTTCCCAGGGAAATAAATTATTTGTTAAATTTTACCAAGTTTGCTGTTTTTAATCTTCTTTGTTACTCTTTATTAGAGTCTAAACTTGTAACAATGGGAATTTTAAACTTTAGTGGACACACTATTAAGTTTAATAAGGAACATGCATAATAAACTGTACAGTGAATATATGTTGAACTTGTACATGTGACAGTAACTGCTAATGCCCAATCCTCACATACTAACATTACCTGTAATATTGATTTTTTATATCTCCAAACCTAATGGAGTGACAACATAATTTTGTTATTGTTAACGCCCAAACCCATGTATGAGCATTCCTTATTTCCATGGTAACAGTGCGACACTGATTTTGTCATCGAAAAAGAAAGATGTGGTAAGAATACTACATCGTTAATTTCAAAATCTATTCAGTAACATTATCTAACTTCCAAGGTGACAGTACTACATATTCTGTGATCTCTAAAATTTGATTAAGTTGCAATACTACATTGATAGTGCACAAACCCACATAGCGACATTAACCCATTTCCAAGGTTACGGTAAAATTGTATCCAAAACCTGATTGAGTAACAATATTACTTTGTTAATCCTAAACTCCATGTAGTAGCATTACACCCTTTCAAAGGTGACATTTTGTGATGTTCCAAAGACGATACAGTAATAACAAAAATACATTGTTAATGCTCAAACTAAAGTATTAACATTACATATGTCCATTGATTTTGTGATCTGTACATCTTGATATGGTAATATTACTACAAACGTGAAACTCGCCTCTTAAGCAAACAATAATTAATATTATCGAGATAATTATATATAATTGTATCTTCTCATCCAAGATATTAACACTACAATACCACCTAAAATAATTTAGTCTAGCACTATAGTTGTTGAATGATTTTTTTTTAAAAATTCCTTTTTACAAATTGTCATATTCTATTTGTCGTGCATTTGTAATTAAACTCTGCAGACATTTATACTTGAATATGTTGAATCATTAACCGTAATAACGCATAAATGATTCTTTGGATCATTTACCAGCAAGAAGTCCACCTATGTGAGCAGTAATTCCGACTTTTGTACCAGGCCCAAAGAATCGGTTGTATACCGCCAAGCCAGTGTCACCTAGGACTGAAATAGAACATGATTCTTGATCGTTTATTGTTTGAATTAAGACTATAAACAAATTAACCACGTTATATATTCAATACAAAACCATGCATCTTGAATTTGTATATTAGGTGTACATATGATATATGAATGAAGTAGTACGGATAAATTATCAATGAATCATAATTTATGATGACATAAGGTTCAGGTAGATGGAACTTGGAAATTATATTCGAATGACAGTGACCAACAACATAATGTTATCTCTAACAAGGCCTGTCATATTTAAGATCAGGGTCGTACCAGGTGGTTTCTGTATCACCAGTTATCAGTTTAATCCCAGTTTAAAATACTTTGAAATATTTCCAAAGATACGTTCTACAAATTGGTGTAAACAAGATAGTTAATTTTAAAGATAATTTCATATGGAATGCAGCTTTTGTTGATCAAAGAAAAAGGTACCATAGTAACATAAAGTCTTTAAAACTTTTAGGGAACAAAAGGTCTATTAACGTATTTGTTTTAGATTTGCACTCAAGTTATTGAAATTACACCTCATTCACAGATATCCCCCAAACCAAGAAAAAGACCGATATGCACTACATGATGATAGTATTGCTCTGTATGGTAAACAAAACTTGTTATAATCTTCCCTATCAGACGAAAGCGAATATAAAACTGGTATGATTTTATGCTAGTGGTTAGACAGAAATGAAATTTGGTCTTATATGGAAAGGAATCTCCTCGTGTACAGCTTTACTTTCATCAGTTCACCGGAAATTCATAACTTCATAAAAATAACATGAACATCTAATGACATCTTTAAAATACATTGAAATAAGAAAAATGTCCATTTTAGAAACAAATATACAAATTCGGTATGAATATGTACAAGGTTGATATGAAAAAGTAAATAAAAAACCCCATACATACTTATTGTGAGCATAATCAGCAGGCTGGCCGGTGCGCTGGTCACAAATCTGATTGGATTCTTTTTGTATTCATGGTTCATCTCGCTCCAGTTCTTGAAATAGAAGAAACAGGAACGAAATCAATTAACGTAAATACGTTTGTAGTTGTATGCAATATGACTTGACACTGTACTTTGGAACTATAAAGTTAGAAATCGGCACAATTCTTCCCTACTTAAATAAATTTTAGAACTAGAGATGCAGCTTGTTTAATTTTTCGTTATTGTTCTGCAATGCAATATAGTTATCCAAATATGTGCAGCACAATATTGAAACATGTATTAAAGAAAATACTTTTTTGATTAGCCATCAAAATTTGCATTTGCAATGTATAAAGTTTAATAGCTTCGTGATTCATGGAACGGTTCAAAAGACAGTAATATCTACGTGTATGATGTAGAAACCAAGATTACACAAAGGTGGAACACACAAAATATACTTACAAGTATTATGGATGCTAAATGACCTCCAAGAATAGCATAGCATCCACCACTTGCCCCCACAAGGGCCACGTGAGGATCTGTAACAGAATGGGCTAATGAACCTAAAAGAAATAAACAAATACACCTTTACCGGTCAGGATCAAATATAGACAATATATTCAAACAAGATAAGCAAATCACTTATATCCCCATCCTCCTGGTGTGTGTGTGTGTGCGTGCGTGCGTGTGTGTGTCTGTGTGTGAGTGACAACTAAATGTCGCTGAATATGTGACCTATGACATTCTAATTTAGTCAGTCTCTATGCTTGTATTTACTCAAGGTTTTGAATTATGCAACATAAAAAAGCGAAACCAACAGTTTAATTAACATTAATTTACAATACAAAATGACAATTCAAGAGACAGTTACTGTATTGTAAATTAAATCCCAAATAATCCTAAATAATGTTCTGAATGACTATAAATAGCTTGAATGTCCTGAATGTCTTTGAATGAGCTCACAATAATCCAAAGTAGTGGTTGTAAATCCAAACGTGAATGAGCACATAACTAATTCTAATACATATTTAATAGTTCATTTCAAATTGTATCTGAGCACAGCTGTAAATCATGATCACAAATAAGTTTCCAGAGACTGACCAAAAACATGAATGTGAATGGCAGTATTTACTTATAAACTCCCTATCATTACATATCTTTGCTTGCCTTTGATGTCAATCTTTCCAAGGAAATATTCAGGTCTTAGTGTTTAAAAAAATACTCAGCTTAATATATTCTAAACTAAAATGCTATGTTAACATTATATTTACAACGTAAATAATGGACACAAAAGCAGCTATGGAAATATTCAGTTTACAACTTACAATTATGGACAAAAGTTATCAAACATTATAACTTAAAGACACATACCAAGAGCCCATTTCATATTGTATCTGTTATCAGATACTTGTGAACACAATAACTCGGATAGATAAAACATCTTCTGATCAAACCTTTCATGTCCGCATGTCTTGGCAATATCCAGAATGTGTTCAGTCACTAGATGCCCTATTATGTTTTATTCATTTTGTAATTTACGCGAGCAACATATAAAATACACATTTATCTTAGACAAACGTTGAGTTCGAGAGCATATAAATAATAGGTTGTATAGCTTGTCACTTTTGGAAATGAAGATCAGAGTCAATGATTGTGTTCGAATCAAACAGCATGGGAGGTAATTAATGCCCAGTACGCGAACAGCACGCGCAAATCGTAGCCAGTGGCTTTCATTTGTCGTACTTGAAGGAGAAAATTGAAGATGAGTGCTTGGTTGGACTGTTTCATGACGTCATAGTGGGAATTTATGAACCCTGAAACATGCACACCGATGCCAGTGAGTGCCGTGGAAACCAGGTCCAAGAGTCGACAGACGAAACCAACTCTGATGGAAGTTACGTCGACACCGGTCGTTACCGTACTTCCGGCTGATTTGAGGCATTGTCAGCAGGAGGACGCAACTCTTGCACACTTGCACAAATACGATGTAGATGAAACGGAGAAGAAACTCTGAATGGTGCGGATACGTTTCGCGTACAAGAAGGGGATCTTGAATCGCCACGCCAGGAAGAGCAGTAAACTCGTTAAGCAAGTCGTTTTGCCGAAAGAGAAGCGAGGCGAAGTGTTAAAATGTGCACACAAAAATCTCATGGGAGGACACACAGGAATTGTGAAGACGCGTGACCGTTTGGTCAAAGAATTTTACTGGCCTTAGCTCCAAGGTGATGTCAAGCGGACCTGTCTCTCCTGACAAGTGTCAGAGAATGTCATCAAAAAACGGATCATCAACCCGTACCCTTGGGAAGTACCCCCCTTAACGATGAAACATTTCGACGCGTCGCAGTGGACCTAATCAAAACGATTAAACCCGGTGTGTCGCACGGAAATCGTTATATTCTAAAGGTTCTAGATTACACTACATGCTATCCGGAGGATGTTGCGTTGCGTAATATTGATTAAGAAACCGTCGCTGAAGCGCTGTTGGGGATTTGGTCGAGAGTCCGATCGCTCTAGAAGATCCTGACCGATCAAGGAGCACAGTTGATAAGTCGCGTGATGGCAGAGATAAATCCACTGATGTCGACTAAACATCTCACGACAACACCTTATGACCCCCAATATAACGGACTGGTTGAAAAGTTTAACGGGTCATTGAAGAACACGTTCAAGAAGATGTGCGAAGGCCGCCTCAAGGATTGGGATCAATACATTGTTTCTCGCATATTGGGAAGTCCCCCAAGCAAGGATTAGGGTTTTCTCTCTCTGAATTCTTGTACGGGAGGACCGTAGGTGACCCAATAGCCGTACTGAAACAGCGGTGGACTGAAGATCACGCGGTCGACGAGATATGTACTACCTATTACCATGTCGTGGATTTGCGAAATAAACTGAAGGCAGTTTGTTCGCTCGTACAGGAGAACCTCAAGCTAGCAAAGTGCGCGTCAACCGTATTATTAGAACAAGCGCTTGAAACCATGCTAGTATGACGTAGGAGACAAGGGGATGTGGTTGTTGACCACAAATTGCACGTTTCTCGCGGAGGGGGCCGTAGGTTGTAACCGGGAAAGTCGGAGGTCAAACCTATCGAATACGACTAACGACTAAGGAGAAGCTATTCGATGCCAATTTCATTAACCCATACCCGGAAATGGAGACCATCAGCGATTTTGTTGTCGCCACGATCGTCACCGAGGACGCCAAAGGAGACACAGAAGGGGAGAATACTTGCTCGAGCTGTCTATTAACGAGGGCTGAGGCTGAAATACCATCGGACGTGGAGTGAGATAGAGACGTAGCTAGTCAGATATTCCGATGTGCTTACGGGTATATCCGGGGAATATTCACTTGTCGAGTTCAGGTTAAATCTAGTGGACGTCCGGTCAGATCAGCGGAAATCTTACCCCTTGCCACATGCAAAACTACAATGCGTAAGGGAGGAGATCGAGCAGCTGATTGCATTGGGAATAATCGAGCCCGCCGACTCTCTGTACAGCTCTCTGGTTGTCCTAGTACAGTAGAATGATGGCACACACATGTTTTGTGTCGACTACCGGAAGCTGAATCAGGTTACAAAATTTAAAGTGAAGATGCTTCCTGACCCAGAACACATGCTTCCTCACCCACATGTCACCTTGGATTCTGAACCTTGGCCTTTTTAGTGAGCCGCTTCCTCTAGGCACGCTGTCCCTCGAAAGGTCAAAGGTGGAGCAGGTGATACAGGACGCACGGCCAATCACGAAAACTGAGGTGAGCTAGCAGCAGAGAGGGCGAATCCGACAACTTTATAGAAGCGTCTATTTGGCAAACCAAGGTTTCCTCCAAAATCGAAAACAAAAAGTTTCCTTTGGAGACGCAAAGTCGTTGTCGCATCCTCTCTGCTGCTATGGGGTAAAATCTTTTTTTTTAACGATGAAAGTCTTAAGACTTTACAAACAGACTAATTTGTAAAACCTCGCCTCGTAAATCAATCAGATTATTGGACTGGTCAGTGAGTTTAAAATTAATTCTCGTTAATGAATCATTATGACATCGCATATGCACTGAATTAGTTGGATCCTCAATGATTAAAAATCCGGGTGGAGCTGTTGGTGCAAATGAATATAAAATATATCCCTGCTGAGCTTGATTTGATCTTTCGAGATTTATTTGGTAACTTCCTTTGATGACATTACATACTAAATTCAATGCAATCACCGAGGATATATTGACGTTTTGAGGAGCGATATGCCTACCACCACCATCTGGGTCATTATTATGCTTGAGGATTGTTGTTGTTTGTGGTTGTGCTATTTTCTTCCATGTGTCGTGAATCCTTTTAAAACCATCATCGATGGTGTCACTGAGAGATTTTTACATCCCTGGGACGTTATATCCAGTTATTTTAAAATTTAATAACTCTTCTTTTGTTAAATTATATGCGGATATAAATATTTGTTTTTCTCCTTCTCGCTCGTCAATATATTCATTAAAAGAGTTTATAAAAAATTCATTTAATTTTTTTAAAATCTTTTATATAAGTGTTCATATCTTTTATTATTTTTATGATATTATTTTCACGTGAACCCGTTACATCTCTCTCTATCAGATTCGAAAGTTCATGTATTTGTTTCAAAAACACATCAATATGTTTATCTAATAGAACCGTTTTGTACGTTTGTTTTAACCATCGTATTCAAATTGAAGATGAAACCCAGAGAAACCCTTACTATAGAATTCAAAATATATTTTCTTTACTTCTGTTATATCTTCTCCTACAAGATAAAAAGTTATATCCTATCTTTTATATTAATTTCATCTGTGGTAATTTCAGATTTTTTCGGTTCAGGTGGAGGTGTTTTTTTCAGGCCAACCCAGTATTGTTCTTATAGAACTCTGATAGATGTCTACGACATACCCGGGCGAGTTTATCTCAATGGCAGATGATAACGTCGGCTCGTGAACCGTTATAGCGATTTTCGATTCTTTTCCAGTAATGGATTTTATTCTGCGTTGTAATTCGTTATTGATTTGTTCAATTTGACTGGACCCAGATGGTAGCGAAACAACATTCCAGTCTGGAGTAACATCGGGTTTATTCTTACTCGCAAACACCAGGGAATTATTCGGTTGTTGACCACCGAATGATTTTGATCTAATATTTGGCCAACTGTGATACACTCGTAATTTTGTTAATGCTATTTCCTTCACCGGAATCGCGGAAGGGAAATTCACACTGAATTCAGGATTTGTTGAGGTTATTGAGATCATGCTAGTTTTCACTGGGGTTGTGTTTTCCGCTATTCGTTGAAGTAGTTGATGTTGCCAATGTTATTATACTCATGTTGTGTTTCTAATGTTGGCATCGCGGAACCATAAACACGTATCATCGCTAAAAACTCTATCGGATATTAATATGTCATCGAGTGACGACGATATCATCGAGGATAATTGGGAGTATGCGGTTGACACAACATGGAATTTAATTACGTAATCCTGCAGTTTACGCTGGCTGCATGATGATATTTTTTTTGTCATAATCGAAGTTATTCCCGCGATTGTTGTCGTCGCTGATATACAAATTGGAACAGCTATCGGAGCAACGATTGTCACAGAGGAGAGTATTATATCAGCTCCGGTGATTACACCTGATACCGAGTACACGGTAAGATCAACTGCGGTAATTATTCGTCGGTATTTTTTTATTTTTGTTTTGTACTCCTCAGTGAGTGTTTTGAGTTTATTTTGAAATCCTCTGACCTGATCATAGCGATATTGCTGTGACGTTGCCAATGATGACATTTTATTTATTACAACATAATTAAATTCAGTTGTTTACTTAAATCCGCTACGAATTCCATATACCATGTTACTGAAACCCTAGCTAAATTATTATCAGTGGATGCTATTATGAATCGTTCAGTTGTTTCCTTGTCGATTATCGTTGATATTATATTGTTGACCCCAGATGAACTCGTTGATGAAATATTAAATTGAGTCGGCGACACTATTATTAATCGATAAATACCTTTGACGGCCGCGGTGATATTTAATATGTTAGTGGATGGTGTCCACGTAAATGATCCGTGTTGGATAGCGTTCACATTATTTACGATATGTTTTTGTTCGTGAGGGATTTTTATTTTTTCAAGTTTTTCTATCATCCTCGGTAGATCGTCCCTGATGACATCGTTGGTCGTTTTAATATCTTCGCGAACAACTTCTATTCGCCGAATAATCTCGGTTATTTCATCGAGTTTCGTGATAGTACCAGCGAGATCTGTTTTCATTTCATAGGGTTTAGCATTTTTACCAAAAAATTTATCGAGTTCATCATCGGTTTTTGTAAAGAATTTAAGTAACGTAGTAAATTGTTCGATATGAGCGTCATAATCGGATCGCAACTTTGACAAATTATCCATGGAGGTTTTCATCTCCGTGAGTTTTGGTGTGATCACCGGTGGATTTCCAAAGAAATCTAATAGAGATTTGTCAATACTGTCAATTATACTTCTTTGTAATTCTGAAAACCGATCGAATTTAGTTCAATCAAAATCAATCATGTTATTTTATATAATTTCTCTCTAAAAAGCGATTACTCGTATATTTGTGTACGGTTTTATGGGGTGGTTTTCCATATGATGAAATAGCGTTGAGGACATTTAATACTTCTATGCCGCATATTGGTGGGTCATTCATTTTCTGTGTTGGTAGCGTAGAATACCGGTTTATATAACACATAAATTCTTTAGGCGGTGCTAACCCATATGAATCGAAATAAACAATCACACGCGGATCAATCGCGTATGCAACCCAGTAAGTTCCAGGTCCGGTGCTGTTATCGAAATTAATGATACCGGTTTCAGCGTTGTTTGGTTGTGGTAATTGATCTCTCATCAAGACACCTCTAAAGTTTTTTATCGCTAGTTTTTTAAAAGCGTCGAGTAAATCAAAATTTGACATGGGAACTATTGTTAGTAAACTGTTCCTAGTCTCAGTCCGTTTCCGCTGTACCATGAATACAGAGTTTCTGGTAGTCTTAGACCCTTTCCTGATCGTTTCTTTTTTTGTATCCCAGTCCGGTAGCTTTCTTTAGTACAATCCCTGCCGTTGTACCCACGTCTCCTAGCGCAGCGGCTTTTGCTACTGCTGGGTCCACGGCCGCAATCAACGCTGGAATCTCAGCGAGAAGTGGGAATATACCACGTGATTTTATCATGTTTTTAATTGCGGCCGCAGAGAGAGAGAGAGAGAGAGAGAGAGAGAGAGAGAGAGAGAGAGAGAGAGAGAGAGAGAGAGAGAGAGAGAGATCTAAACACCTGTTTTTAGCTGATTCCGATTTTAATATGATCAGGAGTTAACGTAACACTAACATGATTATATGACATTTTATTTAATACAAGATTGATCTAATTGTCTATATGTTTCCCACTGGTGCATCAACTGCCTTCATTCGTCCACCAACACCTTCGAGTAGCATTGATTTGTCAATGAGAATAACAGAAACTGCTCTGTAACCACCAGCAGGAGCAGCGATTACACGAGCTCGAAAGTGTATGTCAACGACGGATTGTCTGTTTAAGTCAAGATGTTCCAACGAAAAGTAGTAGATGAGATTTAGGTTTTTAAAATCCCATTGTGATATTTGCAGACCGGTATCTACATTATTATCGCGTCCGAAAAATGACAACAAACGATGATACTAGCGTGCTACATGGTTTTGTTCGTAATTAAGTAAAATATCCTAGGATGGTTCTTGTCGGCCGTTTATACTCAACGAGACTTCATTAACACCAAATTGATCAAATATCATATGGTTGCTTGTTTGGCTATTTAATCGCGTTTTATCCTGTAACGGAACAAATATATGCCGCGGCGCAGAAACACGCCAGGTGCCAAGTAAATATACCATTAACAGTACTATCCATGGTATCTGTGGCAGTTGATAGCCAACTTAGTAATGATTTGCTGCCTGTACTCATAAATGATAGTAATCTGTTTACTGGCATCCACAGTGATAGATTTTTTATATTCACCTTGCCACGGTCATTATCCGGATGTTCAGGATCTGCTGGAATCCTCCAGATTGCATCATTATGATTACATTTTCGCACTAAGACTATTGTATGCTTCGCTCCATATATAACGTTTCTAACATTTCTGCAGAATCCAAATATATGATGTAATGGAATCGCGCATGAGAATAACCTACGCTGTCCTTCCAACATTGATACGCGTGTTGCAAACCCTAGGTTGTAATCAAGATCATTATTTATAATCATATTTTCGGTATTAACATTAGCAGCACCAGTCTGGTTTTTTGGTTGTCTTATAATATATGGAGTCGGTCCAGCGCGATCATTAATATCCTTAGAGAACATCATAGATGGACCTGCCGATCTTGTATAATCATCAGAGTATCTTGCTAACCCCACTATTGTTGTGGCAACATCAACATCATGTTCTATTGATTAAATCTCTCTTCCATCAATCACGTATACAGCGCTGTTAAATAGCGCCATGATAACATTACTGACAAAGCCAACTTTGGAACCAAGTGCATATGGTGCTGGTACAGCAGGAGTATCAGCAGCTGTTACAATTTCTCCTTCTACTTCGATAAACGCTTAAGAGGGTAGAAAGTATTTGCTGGTATCCTGGATTTGAAATTCGAGTCTTGATCGACTATTTGGTTGTACTGAATCATAGGAATAATACTGATAATTGAGTATAGAATCATTCTTGGGTACTGGGGTGGCCATATCAAACGCTGAGTCAGGAGCTTGGTTTGTCACTGAGAATGACAGCAATTGCTCTGTATCTACCACCAACAGCAGGAAGTCGTGTTACTCGAGCTCGGAAATGTATTTCAACGACGAGTTGTCTGGTGTTCCAACTAAAAGTAGTAAATGGGATATAGTTTTTTTAAAATCCAACTGTGATATTTACAGACCGGTATCTACATTATTATCACTTCCCATAAATGTCAACAAACGATGCTACGCGCGTGCTATTTGGTTTTTTTAAGTAAAATATCTTCGGATGGTTCTTGTTGGCCGTTTATCCTCAATGAGACTTCATTAACACCCAATTGATCAAATATCATATGGCTGCGGAATTGTGAGTTTAATCGCTCCATATCCTGTAACGCAATAAATATATGTCGTGGCGCAGCTAAACCCTGTTTTGATGCCGGGTGCCATGTAAATACGCCATTAACAGAGAACTCCATGGTATCCGTCGTTGTCGTTAGCCATGATATCAATGATTTTCCTCCATGATCCATAAATGATAGTAATCTTTCTTCTACGGTGATTGATGGAGTCATTACTGGCATCCACAGTGATAGTTTCGTTATATTCACCTTGCCAGGGTCAACCTCTGGATGTGCAGGATCTGCTGGAATGCTCCATATTGCATCATTATCATTGCCTTTTCGCACGAGTACTACTGTATGCTTCGCTTCATAGATAACTTTTATAACATTTCTACAAAATAAAAAATATATGAGATAGTGGAATCGCGCATGAAAATAGTCTGCGCTGTCCTTCCAACATTGATATGCGTGTTGCAGCTCCTAGGTTGTAATTAGGATCATCATTTATAATCATATTCTCAGCATAAACATCAGCAGCACCAACATTATTTTTTGGTCGTCTTATAATATATGGAGTCGGTCCAGCGCGATCATTAATATCTTTAGAGAACATCATAGACGGACCTGCCGATTTTGTAAAATAATCAGAATATCTTGCTAAACGCTCTATAGATTCAACCTCTCTGTTATCAATCATATATCTAGCACTCGCAAATAGCGCCATGATACCATTATTGACAAAGCCGACTTTGGCACCAAGTGCATATGGTGTACCAGCTGCAACATTTGTTACAATTTCTCCTTCTACTTCAATAAAAGCTTCAGCGGGTAGAAGGTATTTGCTGATATCATGGACTTGAAGTTCGATTCTTGATCGAATATTTGGTTGTACTGCATTATAGGAATAGAATTGATAATCGCGTATAGAATCATTCTTGGGTACTGGGGCATCTAAATCAAACGCTGGGTCAGGAGCCGATTTGAACATATTATTATATATTTCTTGATCTAAATCGCGATCTTGTTCGCGATTTCAAACCACTTCCCGCTATCATATTTGCAGTAATATTTCCCTGAGTGTCATACTGTGATGCTATATTCTGATCCATTGCGTTGTTTATTATTTTGCTAATACTTGCAGGCATAATTTCCGTAGATGGTAGTGGTCCTAGTGACTTTATCACTGATGACGAAGTCATTGTTGGTTTATTTCGCCGCCGAACTAACGCTAGTAGTTTTTCTTAAACCGCGGAAAATATTTTCCCGGCAATATCATCAACAGCGCTAATACCCTTATCACGAATAAGATCAATAGCTTTCATTGATAATTGTTTTGCGATTGGTGCTATTTTGGGAGCCATTCTTGCAAACAACCCTGCAATGGTATTGCCGAGACCATCTCCATAGTACGCTCTATAAACTGGCAATCGTGAGTTTACTACATAGACCATGGATGGTTTGTTGTAGTTGTAGTGTATTATCATCTTATTTAAATGCTATTTATCTAATCATTAAATTCGAAGAATGTTCGACGAAGTCATCAAATTAATCACTGTTGTAACCGTCTGCTAGGTCATCAATAAACTCGATATACACCAATATCCATGATACCACCCTCAAATAGTCGTCTACAGATATCATCTGCCTCATTAATTACTTCCAGTGAGTTATTTCCGGCTCGTTTCCCTCCTTTGTTTGCTGCGATCTCTTTGCTATTTTTTCAAGTAAAGGAAGAAGGGCTGTTTTTTTTCTCCCGTTGTTCCTCAGGAATATCTCCTCATATGGCTTTTTCAGTGGTCGACACGACTTTCCCCGTTGCAGTGGTTATTGGTTTGAATAATTGTTCGGTTCCCGTTGTAAAAGCATTTTGAAATTCTTGTCTCATTTGGAGCTTATTTCGAACGGAATCACAAACTGGAATAAATTTCTTAATCGAAGCTAATCGTTCTCGTGCTAATTTAGTCGTTAGTGCTTCATATACCATTATAAATTATTGTACGATTTAAAATGTAAGTTAGAAACTCACCCTCTGACACTGTTCATACTTCCGCGTAATGATTAAATCATCTTTCTATAGAATTTCGTTCTAAGTGAGTAAGCGCATACATGTCTATATAATTTCTGTTCCGTACCTGTATTACACAGGTATGGTGTGTTTAGAGTGTCAATCATCATTTACTATGTTGAGGCAATCAAAGTCTAAATTTCATTTTGGCGGATAATCTCTTTTATTGTTTTGATTTTCGAGTTAATTGTGCGTTTGATTTCATATTGTTTCCCCAATTCAATTCTGACCTTTTCGACAGCAGTGAATAGCGGGACGAACTTATTGATGTCGTTACAGAATGCAAGGGAATTATTTACTGCGTGCTGAATTCGTTTGATCAGTCCATACTCCCTTGGAAGTACATACCTATTATTCCGAGTGCTATCATCAATATCTTGAAATTTAGCAAGAATCTGATTACAATCTAATTTATGTGACAATTGAAATTCCTTGATTTTTCAAATTTGAAATCTCGTTAATAATGACCTTCATATTTTCGAAATTCATTATATAATATATTATATATAAAAAAAAATAGGGGTCAATTTTTAACCCGTTTTTTCATTTTGATATATACAAATTTACATATACACAGCCTTTGACCTCTGTTTTGGGGAAGGTATGTAAGGCACACATATTTGATATATACATATTTACATATACACAGCCTTTGACCACTGTTTTGGAGAAGGTATGTAAGGCACACATACTTAATTAAGATAATACACAGCCTTTGACCTGTTTTTGGAGAAGGTATGTAAGGCACACACACATACATGATGATATATATCAGATTACCTAACCTGTACGGCAACAGTTTAGCGAAATCCAATGAATGACGACAGCCTATCAGATTACCTCACCTGTACAACAACAGTTTAGCGAAATCCAATAAGGCTTGTTTTGATATACAAATAGAACAATTCACACGAGGGGCTGTTCTACATTCAAACTGAAACCACCATACCCCCAACAAAATCACCCCGGGTTGCATGTAAAAACACATTCACACCGTCTAACGGTGTGTGACGAATGGTGGTTTCACGGTTTGAATTTCGAATGGCTTAAAGCCCCCAATTATATAGAAAAACCTTCCAAATAGGTACCATCGACAATAATGCCTGCCACGAGATTCTAACGATGGGCCCCAGAACGAGATCCCATTCGTGTATGCAGTACACTAGTATTCGTAAACAACAAGTCTATAATTTTGAATACGATATATGTGTATCACGTGAAGGGTTTAATGGACTAAGCTCAGTGATGACAAGAGATTCTCCCAAACATTGCATTATGCGGTGCCTGTTGACAAACATCCACCTGGTTAAACATTAAACCACACAAAAAACCATTCAGTCATCAAAAATCCCATTGAGATACGTGACTACAACAGAAGAGTTATCGTTGTTTCAAAACCGTATACAACAAGCCCACACGAGATATTCCCCTTAATACTACACATATACAATACAAAACAGAATTCAAAAATATGTAAATTGAATTCTATGTCCGGTTCGCTTTGAAATCGCTGATTGATATATTTGTTCTGCAACATATCGTACTAAGGATCAACAAATATCGAAATACCTACCGGATTCATTCATTGGTTGAAATACTCTTTCTTCGTTATTTTCTGTATTAAATGATTTTATAGGTTTCACATTTTTTGAATGTTTTCCAGTCCCTCCTCGTTTGGAATTTTCACTTTGTGTAATAGCCTGCAGATTCGATAAGAATTGTTCTTAGGATTAGAATCATAATCAATAACAAGACCATCCTTGATCAATCCATTGTAACATTCGAACGCAAATCTATGATTAAGATAATTTTTTCCCTCCAGCAGTAAACATCTAATAACCAAGACCATTATCAAATTCTAATGGCTTCTTCAGTCTGCTTTGTCTTACAATACCATCACGAGATGCTTCATAATCAATAATCGTAGGATGTGTTTGAAATTCTTGGTTCATTTATATACTATAATATTATTTGTCTAATTAATTATTTGGTTTAATTATTACTTGAGAATCTATCAATGTAGTCTTGAGGTGTTCTTATGATTTTGTCATTGACGCTGTCAGGGACAAAGTCATTGATGGAGTTTTTAACGGAATCTTTGATTCTCTTATCATAATAGCGCTTCAGCTCTCTGTATCGCTACCACCACAATTCAGACATAACTGCGACTTACCACGCACACCTACCCCACATCGTATGCAAGGTAAGGGCCCAAAACTCCCACGACGTACGCTTTGTAAATGATATCCACAGAATTCATTTCTACATGATTTGTTACAGCGGTTACTGATCCTATCATAAGTCATTTGCAATGATTCATTATATAATATGTTCCTTATTTAAATACTTGCTTTAATTATAATATGGAGGAGTTCGAGAGATTATTGAAAATTACGCCTTGGAAAAATGTTGAATTCAATCTCGATAGTCTCCACTGATGTACCAAAGAGTCTAATCAGTGATAGAAGCATGATAAGTAGAATTCGTGATTGTGACAGAATCAGGGAAGCAGATTCTCGTGTTAAATGATATTGTGTTAGTTGATATCAATGTCGTCGAAGATGCTTTGCGTGCTGATAAATCCCCATGGAAGTTAGGGTACGCAGCGACAATACATTCTTCGCAGGGGTTGACTATATCCGATACAATTGTTTGGATCATAGATAATCGCATCGAGTGGTCGAATTTAGTTTATCTTGCTGTGTCCAGAGTATGAAGAATAAATGAACTTCGAAGAGTTGTTTTAGACTATAAGGACAATACAATAAGTGATATTGTCAGCGATGATATAATCAGAAAAAACTCTCTGGTTATAAACAACAGGACAAAAAAGATAACAGAAAATTTGATATTGACGCCGAATTTATAATCACACTGAAACAACAACAGAATAATCACTGCGTGAGTTGCAATTGTATAATGCTTTGGTGTTGGTCGGATAAAGATCCCTGCCAATTTACCGTAGACAGAAAAAATAACAGCGTAGGTCATACCAGAGATAATGCGATGCTGACTTGTCTTGAGTGCAACAGACGCAGAGGTGCTAGTTAAGACCACGCGGCGGTAATTGAGTATCCTCGGGTATCACTTGTAGTTGTTCACGAGTAAATCCTCGCTGAGGAGCAGTTGAATCCAACCTATAGACTGGCGGTCTACCCGTAGATCTCGTTATGCTAGATATTGTATGTGCAGTAACACTCCAAATAGGATCAGTAGCTCTTTTTTGCCACCTTCGAGCTCTCCTGGTTCATATAAATATCTTACAGTGACATACCGAGTATTGGTTGTTTTGAAAAATCATTTTGCGGTTTTACAGGTATATATTTTTTCATAATCACTTTGTTAGGTTTCATGTTGATTGTTCGAGTAATCTCATTATGCAGCGCGGTAATTACGCCTGGTAATCGCTTGACCCATTGACGATATCGTTTATCCTGAAAAAATTCCTTCGCGTATTGATATCCAAATAACCGCTCAGCAAGTGTTCGATTAAATCGTTCAACAATTGCCTGATCGCGATGTAGTGCAGTATATCCTCGTCTGATGGTGACATTATGATGCTTCATTGTTGATAACACTGCTCCCTGAAATTCCTTGGCAGGATCAACTTGTAATTGATTGGGCCAATGCAGAGGACCCCTTCGATAAATCCTTTCAAACGCAGAAGCCACTTCAATTGATGATTTTGTTTTTAGAGGTTCTGCTTGTTTGTATCAACTCGCAATATCAACTACGGTTAGAGCATCCTTGTAAACACCATTATGCGGCAGAAATAATATATCAGCCTGATGAACCTCATTCGGTGCGCTGATATCAAAATGCGAGAAGTTAATTTGTTTAGGCGGTGGTAGATAAATTTGCCATATCGCCTGTTTGGATAACTAATCCGCTGCAGTGGCATTTTTCACCTTTGCGGCGCTAGCGAGTTTACTGACTGCTGCTTTACCCCTCCAATATTCTCTTGGAGAATAATAAATAGATTCCATGATGTTTTTAATTATCAGCAAACAACATCAATTTACTTTTCATCGCCGATTTTATCAATCAGGAAGCCAATTTTTTTTGAAGGATTTATCAGTGATATAATTCAACGCATGAATCAATTTTACATCTGCGATATGTCTGTTTTGCAGATTACTGCTTTTATAAGCAACACCATGAGCATGACACGCCTTATCAATGACGTTTATTGGATATTCACCGGGTCGGGGTTGGTTTTGATAATCGAGTCTGATATTGAGTCTGGTCCGGGTTCCACAATAACTATACCCTGGAAGGTGTTTTTCTCCTGGATATTTTGCCCATGGTGTTCCTGTGAGTTTTACTAATTGGGCTACAATATCAACTCCTCGTTTTTTTAAACAACATCTCAAGATTTCATAGAAACAAATCTAAATTTGTTGGTACCACATTGTACACACTTACCAGCAAGTGCTGATCTGTTAGTTTTAGTTGTAATCGTCAAGTCATTTGTTCTAGTATGCTTCTTACATTTCACACAATATAGATTCATAATTTATTTATAATAACATGAATATAATTGATGTTTCGGCGACTAAAACACTAGAACCGGTTAAGCATCATACAGCGCTACCGAATTCTATGGGCATGATTATAATCGGACCATCTGGAAGTGGCAAGACACAACTGCTACTTAATTTAATAACAAGATGGATGAAATGGGATGTTGTATTTAGTAGCCCAGAGTGTAGACGATCAGCGATGTTACGAGGTGTTAAAGGATTTTAACGAGAAAGCAAAATCGGAAATCGATGAGGATATTATTGAGTTTATAACCGATATCGAGGAAGCACCGATCATTGATGATATTGATGGAAGTATTAACAATTTAGTGGTATTTGATGATGTCATGTTAGACAATCAAAAGGATATTTTCCAGAGGTAGGCATAAAAATACCGATGTGATATATGTCACTCAACGATACACTCAAATACCAAAATTGATCAGAGATAACTGCAATATTCTTTCTGTATTCAACGGAGTTGACACACATACGCTACGAAATATTTGGCAAACTTGGTGCGGCGGTGATATGGATTATAATCGCTTTAGAAATTTCATTAGTCACGCTCAGTCAGTCCCACATGGATTTGTAACGATAAATTTGCACGACCCGAGATGAAGATATCGTGTCGGACTTGATAAAATATTCGGTTGAAATAGTAAAAACGATTTTTACCCCCATAGCAGCAAAAAGGACGTGAAAACGGCTTTGCGTCTCCAAAAGAAACTTTGTTTGTTTCGATTTTGGAAAAAAACCTTGGTTTGCCAAATAGACACTCCACCAAGTTGTCCCATTCGCCTTTTGCTATGGAGTAAAAATCTTTTTACGATTTTGGAGGAAGCCTTGGTTTGCCAAATAGACGCTTCGATAATGTTGTCGGATTCATCCTCTGCGGCTGAGCTCATTCCTCGGATTAGCAGGGTATGACCGGAATGTGAATCATGCGACACGGGAATGTTAGCAGTACTGTTACAATGGCACGAGGGGACGCTTTACCCTGTCGTACGGCAGTCGGAAATTCTCTGCTGCCGATAAGAACTACTCTATATCGGAGAGGGAATGCATCGGAATCATTTTCAGAATGTTACGGGTCGAGAGATACTTGTGCTGACGCAAGTTCATACTGGAAACTGACCACCAACTCCTCGCCTATTTTGCGCAGGAACAATTGTCAAATGGTCTCTTGATGAGATGGTCCCTGTTCTTATAGCTGTACCCGATATAGATCAGATGCGTAAAAGGAAATGAGAACGTAGGCGCTGTTTTCATGAGTAGGAGCGCGGACATGGCATAGATCGCTCTGTAAGTAACCGTATGCTGTATGTACATACTCGGAGTTTAACAAGGCGTCGTCACCATTGGAATCGCAAGCTAAAATCTAGTATCTTGAAAACTAAACGTAAGTAGTCGCTAATTCGTCTAGCGGGAAGTTATACGCTACTCCTATGTGATTCAAAATTGGCGCGAAACTTAGTTATTCTGTGAATTACAAAGGAACTTCGGACAGGTCAGTGACTTATTTACTCGCCATTGTTCTTTACTTATGCGCAGTGTGTATACTGCATTACCATTTGTAGGGTTTGATTGCTTTGTATTGTTTGATTCCTTTATAGTGTTTGATCTACATGCATATTTTGAGATATGATCAATGTTTATTTAAAGAATTATTCTTGTAATTCGCTATTTGGTTAATTCATAGTAACCTCATGCATTTATTCATGTGATATTCTAGATTTACAAATGTTGAATAGAATTGTTACGTTGTATAATGGTTGCAGTGTGCAACAGTAGTTAATAGGGATTTTGTACAATTTGTGTATATTTTGTAGGAGTATCATGTGTAAGGATAAATCAGCGCATGGATATGTAGATATTTGTGTACACTTTGTAGAAGTATAATGTACAGAATTGCGTCTGATTATGTGATATTGTTCTGTATAATAAGATTGAGAATCTATATATACCGAAGTTTATTATATTTGTTTATGCCTAAAAACAGCTGATACCATGTACACCATATCAGAAAGTATGGGTATTTTTATGTGCACGAATGCGTGAACAAAATAGGTAATGGCTTATCTGACGATAGATTGTTCTTTAGTGTGAGTCTAGATAGCAAGAGGAATATGCTAATTTCCTTGTGTGTTCATACGGGGTGTTTTTATGGACCACAGAAGCTGTAGGACACAGAGAAGGGAAATACCCTAGTACAGTTGGTCCCGAGTCTCTGGGAGACAACGAAAAGTAGAGAACGGAAGCAAAAGTTGGATGGACTGGAGTACTAGTCAAGCGACAAGAATAATACAGATGAGGAGGAACAAAGGACAGGATACTAAAGCAGATGATGAAATAGGCCGTCACTTAATCGAGTGAAAGACGGATGAGAGGGTTTATAATATTGAATTTCATTTGAGAAATGACTATATGTTATGAAATAGTATGAAATTGTTGTTTATTTGAATTCCACCTTTTGTGTATTTAGTAATGTAACTGTCGGCATCGCTGACGGGAGGCTCGGAGCATTGCTTTTCTCTATCACTACTTCAATTTCTAACAGAAACGAGCCAGGAAGGGTCTTCTGCAATAATTGAATGTAATACAGGGAGCACCCAACCCCAACGATAAAATATATAACATTTTTGTTTTGTTAAGTAGCACGATTAAGCAGTTTTTATATAATGTCAAAATTTACAAGAAAGACAGAATTAGTAGTACCTGTTTTGAATAGTTTCACATACACGAATAATATATAGTGTATCATACAAAATCTGTGTACCTGCTATTACACCACCAAAATACAGCACCATAACCCTAAGCCACTTGTGTACAATCTCAAGAGGTAATCCGAATAATAGTTGGACAACTAGATTGGAGATCAGATGAACGTATCTGAAAAACGTGAATGAGAAAATATGATATCATATTGATCAAGCATGTAATATGCTTTATGCGTTAACATTGATATCAGCAGAAAATGGATTACCGGATAGTGCAAGGGGCTCTATTTAATATTCTACTTGTCATTTTATATACGAATAACTGAAAGAACATTCAAAATTTAAAGTATTTATCGTAATAATTGTAGCAGCAAGGAGGGTTAGCAGACCAATTTTTGAAACCAAAATGGCCTTTACGGAGACTGGAATTAATTCAGACAAAACTAAAAAGGGTGAACAGACCAAGTTTTCAAACAAAAATAAGGCCTCTACGGAGACAGAAACTATTTCTGACGAACTAAAAAAAAACGACAGTTTTGGTTTCTATTTGACAAAACAACACTGTCGTGGTTTTGTTAGTTGTAATGGTTTTAACCGAATATTTTATCAAGTTCGATACGATATCTTGATCTAGGGTCATGCACATTTGTCGTTACAAATCCGTGTGGGGTTGACTGAGCATGACTAAAGAAATTTCTGAATTTGTTACAGTCCATGTCGCAGCACCAGGTCTGGTGGATATTTCGTAGTGTATGAGTGTCAACTCCATTAAACACAGCAGGAATATTACAGTTATCCCTGATCACTTTTGGTGCTTGAGTATATCTCTGAGTAACATAAATCAGATCAGTATTTTTACGTCTACCTCTGTAAAATATCCTAGCGAAATATTTTTGATTGGCTAACATCACATCTTCATATACGACTACATTATTAATACTTCCATCAATATAATCAATACTCAGAGATTCTTCGATATCGGTTATAAATTCAATAATATCCCCATCGATTTCCGACTTTGCTTTCTCGTTAAAATCCTTGAACACCTCGTAACATCGCTGATCGTCTACACTCGAGGCTACCAAATAGAGTTTATCCCATTTCATCCATCTCGTTATCAATTAAGTAACAATTGTGTTTTACTGCTTCTAGATGGTCCGATTAGAATCATGCGAATGTAATTTGGTAGCGCTGCATGACGCTTAATGGTTTCTCGTGTTTTAGTCGCCGAAAAATCAATTACATTCATGTTATTATAAATAAATTATGGATCTATATTGTGTGAAATGTATGACGCGTACTAGCACAAATGACTTGACAACAAGTACAACAAGCAATAACAGATCAGCTCATTCTGGTGAGTGTGTACAATGTCGGACAAAAATGTTTAGATTTGTTTCTATGACATCGGGTAATGATTTTAAAACAAACGAGGTGATATTGCAGCAAAACTGATAAAACTTCCCGGGACTCAATGGGCAAAATATCCAGGAGAAAAACACCTTCCAGGGTATAGTTATTGTGGCCCTGGAACCAGACTTGACATCAAACTTGATAGCCAAGACCAACCCCGACCAGGCGAATATCCAATATACGCTATTGATAAGGCATGTCATGCTCATGATGTTGCTTACAAAAGCAGCAATCTGCAACACATACATATTGCAGATGTGAATTTGATTCATGCGTTAAATTCTACCACTGATAAATCCTTCAAAGAAAAATTAGCTTCGTGGTTGATAAAATCGGCGATGAAAAGTAAATTAATCTATTTATTATTCCCCAAGAGGATACTGGAAGGGTAAATCAGCAATCGATAAATTCGTTAACGCCGCAAAAGTAAAAAATACCACCGCGGCGGATTGGTTTCTGAAATTATTGCACGCGCTATTTCATACTGGATTTTATCCGGTTGTAATTTCTTGAACTTACTTAATTCTTATCAAGAGATCTATGATCAGTATTACTTTCTTCATAATAAAATACAAAATCCTTCAGCCAATCATGTGGAGACAAACCGACAAATGGTGGTGGTTGACCATAATCGCCACACATTATCACAGCTGTATTCTTTAACAATAGCTAATTAAGAAATATTATTAATATCTCTAACGACACTGTGCATATCTCATCCCAAATAATAATTTCAGGAACATATTTCTCGCCCATTCGATCAAGAGTCCATGCGTCACCGAAACTGTGATAAGTGCAATCATTAACTTCTCGCTGTTTCATCTCTTTTGCATGTCTGTGTGTTGGTGTTAGCACAATCATGTTTGATTTTCCTCGAAATAATTCGATCACACTAGTCGTCTTCCCTGACTCACCACATCAGTTTAAGTAACTGGTTTTATATCTACATATTGGATCGTATAACGAAAAGGCTTTCGATAGTTCTGATATCTGATTATTTTTTATGTAATTGTTTTCAATTGTAACATTTGTTGATTTAGAATAATCGTACAACAATTCTTTTTTTAAATTATCCATGATCCCTATCACTCATCGGAATTTGTAAATTCAGCCACTGTTTCTTTATGTTTGATATCTATATAAAATGAATCAGTGGCGACTCTAACCGCAGATTCAGGAAATCTTTTTATCATCGAAAGTATATTGATAGAGGTATAAGGCAGCATAGATGCCCTTAGATGAACGTACTGGGGACAATCTCCATCTACGTAAGTAACAATTATACCGAATTTTGTTCCATCGGACAAGAAAGTGTATTTA
Organism: Unio pictorum; assembly: GCA_030141615.1. Classification (NCBI taxonomy): domain Eukaryota; kingdom Metazoa; phylum Mollusca; class Bivalvia; order Unionida; family Unionidae; genus Unio; species Unio pictorum. The sequence continues at coordinate 2,628,017 of JARLTB010000390.1, forward strand.
CGATTGACGTATATACCTCTAGATGTTGCATCTGCGATTAGAATTAATCGTGAATAATGTCGCTTGTGATCATATGATCCACTCTGGGTAAATATACCAATTATTCTTCTACCGAGATCGTTTGCGTGTTTATTTCTGACTTCAAAGATCTCCTTGGACCATAAACCGATACATTCTTCGTCGAGGGTAGAATTTTTTTCTTGTTATCGCTAATTATACTATTTACGCTATCAGGTTGTGGTAACCAAACCTAAGTTTGTATCCGATATGATATAATTGATTCACTGACAGTCAGTGATATCAGTATTTTACAATCAATCATATACGATAACAACACTATTGGTACCCAGTGTTTTTCAGAAATATTTCTACCAAACCAAATATAACAGATACGATGAAGTCCTTTAGCGAATTCAAATGATACTACACGAGCAAATCCGGTTAGATCAAAATCGGCTAACGGCCCATTAATATCGCAACTCGTGTCATCGAGTGGGTGGGATGCCCAAATTGTTTAAAATACGCAGCACACTCTCCATACCCCAGAAAAATCTCTGGATAACACGCAACTATATCAAATGAAAAAACACTTTGGGGATCATATTTGGTATTCCATAATTCACCAAGTCCATATTCTACACAACTTGATTGGACATCAGAGAGAAATTCAGCTCTTGTTGGTTTCCACAGATTTTTCTTTCTCGCGAAATGAGCTGCAACTGACGGGATTATAAAAGATTTTGTTATTAATTCCTCGTCGTTTTATACGTTGAAAAACCACGAGCTAGTTTTCTCATCTCGTCATGAAGAGATTCAATACGGTATATTTCGCCGTTTGGTCTTATAAATTGATTGAATTTACACTTTTCGTCTTCAAAACTCTGAAATAACCACACTGACACATGATCGTTTTTACTTTCCGTGTGAATAAAATCAAACAAATTCTCCTCCCGGGAGAACTCCACGGGTAGATATTTTATGGTTCTAACCCGTTGAAATATTGTTATTGCGTTAGACCACGCGTGTGCATTATGGTCAATAATTTTGATTGGAGATCCCCTTGATTTATATTTAGATTAGTATAATACTTCTGTTATCGTCGCTACGGTTATTGGAACTTTTAATATCTTTTCTAGCTCAGCTACATTTTGAATTGTTACCCCATTATCCCTGACAGTAAACGCCCATTCATTTTATTCGTCTTAGATCTGTCAACTTGTTTCCACGCAACGAATTTGTAAAATGCTCTATTATTCATTCGGCTACACAATGTATCCCTGACAATTTCATGGGTTTTAATTTCTCAACAGTAGGTTTGTAATTTATCGGATAGATCCCATAAACAACCGCTGTCACAGGATAAGCTCTCTCGTAATACGGTTTGTCAATTTCAGTCAGCGTTCCTGGTTTGGAATTCTGACTTACAGAGACAGTTCTTTTATTTTTCATAACAGGTTCAAATTTGTCGCGTATAATCCAATTTGCTGTTTCGAAGCGAATAATAAATTTCACTCTAAAAAAAATACTTTATATGATTAAGATATGATATTATCGCTGCTGCTTTTTGGTCGTCCATGGTAGCATCAACACTACCAGCGATTCGAAATGTTGACCAGCAGTGAAATGCAACATCGCGCTTAAATTCGTTAAATCCCTCATGGATTTTACCTATCATGTTTCTATCACTTATTAGACCCTTATTTGGTGCATCTACGGATACTCTATCGACACTGAATTTAATATTTTTCCAGGGTTTTATTTTGGATAATATCTCGAACTCCTCCATGTTAATTAAATAAAGAAATTATATATGATGAATCACTATAAATGGCTTATGATAAGATCAGTAACTGTTTGTAACAAATCATGCAGAAATGAATTATGTGGATATCATTCACAGAGTGTGCGACGATGAAGCTTAGATCCGTGACCCTGCATAGGATGTGGGGTTGGGGTGCGAGGAAAGTCGCAGATGTGTCTAAATTGTGGTGGTAAACGATACAGAGAGCTTAAACGCTATTATGATAAACGAATCCAAAACCCTGACTCTGACTCTGTCAGTGTTAAGGACAAAATCATAAGAATACCTCAAGACTACAATGATAGATTCTCAATAAATAATAATTAAACCAAATAATTAATTAGACAAATAATATATATGTATATAAATGAAACACGAATTTCAACCAGATCCCGTGATCATCGATTACGAAGCGTCTCGTGATGGATAGTCAGACACCACAGATTAAAAAAAAACAGTGGTTACTGTTGATAATCATGGATATCTCAGATTTAACGCTGGAATTAATACTGCAAGTGCAATAATAGATAAGGGTGCCATGGGAACATTTACAATAACCTCTATCAGAGGTAATTTAGTTCGGGCATCAATGCCATACTACGTAGAGGTTGTAATTGATTTAAGTAAATAGTATAATGAAGTTCGAACAGTATCGATATGATCAAGTCCGTGAGTTTTAAACTAAACTATAAACTCTTATTGACGATTATACCGCAAAAATAAAAAATACCGCAGGCGAATTACCAGAGTTGACATTATTGTGTATTCGGTTTCAAGTGTAATTGCTGGAACGGGTATATTGTTATCAGCGATAATAGCACTGGCACCTGTAGTTGTCACAATTTGTGTATCATCGGCGACTACAATTACAGAAATTCTTAGCATCATCACCAAAAAAATATATCCACATGCAGTCAGAATAAACTACACGAGTATATAATTAAGTTAATATTGCATCAACCGCGTGTTTACAATTATCGTCGCTGATATCATCTAGTCTCGATGACACAACAATATCAGATAAAGAATTCTTCTCCGCGATGATGAGCATCTACCAGAGCGCAACATCAAAATTAGAAAATCAGCACAATAATAACAATGGCGATGACATCAACAACGGAATTACTTCAACAAATAGCCACGAACACAACGCCGCAAAAGACAACCATGATCTCAATAGCCTTAACCAACCCTAGATTCAGTGTGAATTTTCCCACTGCGATTCTGGTTAAGGAAATAGCGCTGGCAAAATTACGATTATACCACAGTTGGCCAAATATTAGATCAAAATCATTTGGTGGTCAGCAACCGAATAATTCCTTGGTGTTTGCGAGTAAGAATAAACAAGACGGGACTCCATATTGGAATATAGTTTCCTTACCATCTGGGTCTTACCAAATCGAACAGATCAATACTGAATTATAACGCAGAATAAAATCCATTACGGGAAGAGAATACAAAATCGCTATAACAGTTCATGAACCAACACTATCAACCGCGATTGAGATAAACTCACCCGGATATGCTGGGTATATCTACCAGATTTGTATAAGAACCGTGCAAGGATGGCCCGAAATAACACCACTACCTGACCAACGAAGTCTAATTATACCACGGATAAACAATCATGCCATGAAATTACCCCATCATATAAAGAACACCTCCTCGATTTAAAAAATTCAACACTGCTGGGTAGTTATTTTAATTTCGTTGATCACTATTCCGCCTTTTGGAGATTTAAAGTTGGACAGACTCCAGAAATAATTACATCTATAAATATTTGCAAAAATAGAATTATTGAATACTTTAGCGAGATCAATAAAGAACATAGTCAACAACTACAGCGACTACAACAGGCTTTCCATGAGTCTAATTTGAGTGAATTCATTAAACAAATTGAAATATTAAATCAACTTGCACATGGAGTATATCAACCAGCGAGTAATTCAGGTAATAATTGATCATAATGATGACAACATTAATAACTCTAAACAAAATTCCTAACTGTATACACTATATCAGAAGCTGATCTACCAAATTTCAAGCTTCCTGGGTATAGCGCAAACGAACTAAAAAAATCTGTTAATGATCTTATCAATGAAAATTTTACTATAATACTTGCCATATGGAGACAACAACACGGGAGTTCAACTATTCTCAAACATAATAATACACAGACAGGGATGGGCGGCATATTGCTCCTCAGAATGTGAATATATCCTCGGTGATTGCAATAAATCTAGTGTGTGACGCTATTGATGGAAGTTACCAAATAAATCTCGAAAGATCAAATCAAGCCCAGCAGGGATACATTTTATATTCGTTTGCACCAACGGCTCCACCCGTATCTTTGATAATTGAAGATCCAACAAATCCAGTGTATATGCGATGTCATAATGATTCCATCAACGAGAATTAATTTTAAACTCATGGACCAGTCCAATAATTTGATTAACTTAGGAGGAGAGACTTTACAAATTAGTCTGTTTGTAAAGCCTTCAAGACTTTTACTTAAAGAACTCTCGCCTTAAGACTTTTACCTAAAATAAACTTTGGTTGAAGCCAAAACTGTAATTTTTTTAGTTTGGCTGAATAAGTTTCGGTTTGTCTGAAATAGTTTCGGTCTCCGTAGAGGCCTAATTTTTGTTTGAAAACTTGGTCTGTTCATCCTTCCTGCTGATATTTTCGATGAAGCTAAATTGACCAGCACCTACCCCAAAATAATGGACTAGACTATTGTAATGTACACAACGCTTTCCAGATAAGATCCGTATTTTGACTATCGGAGATTAGGAGGTCAGAGAAAAAAGCGTAAACGGGAAAGGTTAATACAAAAATTGTATTAAATATTAGTTTCTTATTTGATAATACCGCCATTGAACACATGCAAATTGTTTGATACTCTGTTTAGACATTTTGTATCAGATGGCTGACGTGATACCATATAGATTATAGGTTCTTGAGCAAGCTTCAGGTGCAGTAAATGTTGTTCCTATTTGTGAATTGCTCGTTTCAGAGAGAGAGAGAGAGAGAGAGAGAGAGAGAGAGAGAGAGAGAGAGAGAGAGAGCATACCCGCTATGAACTAGCATGTATGTAATATATCTCCAGGCTTCGTATCGTCGATCAGGTTTATAGATCAAAGCGTTCCTTGAAGGAAAGCCCGATTCTGGCAATAGAGCAGTTCCATCCCTTTTCATTTCATCCACAAAGACCGCGAAAAGCACGATCTATACGGTAAACATGTTTACAAACATTATTTTAAGTTATGTTTCAAGGAGTAAACGCGAGTTTATTCTCTTACTTAAGTCATTACTTGTGGCTCATGTGTAAGGATATTTCATTAAAGTATATGTGATATAATAATTACAGTCTGGATGCAGCTATAATTAAAGGATTGTATTAACGTTTTAAACATTAGACATTATGGACTATACATAAGAAATAAAGATGTACGTAATAATTATATTTTGAGCCAACCTTTTACTCGTACAGCAAAAAATTAAATACCATTTTGTATATAATGTTTCATTATTCTCTCAGTATATATTAGTTGCAATGTGAATCTATTTATCCGTCGAGTCATTTTATACCTAAGGCGTTATTGTTTTCTCAGTATTTATAGTGTGACAAGCCAGGGGTCTTTACTTGACCGAGTGGTTGTCAAACCATGGCGCGATTCCCGCTAAAAGTCATACATTTACCCCAAATGTCTAAAGACCTCCATACAACTTCGATTGTAAATAAGTAAGCACGACGTGTCCCTTTCATACATAAACTTTACTCTAATAAATGCAAGACCACAGATCTCTAAAATGTCAAATAATTATAAATCCCACATCTGCATGGTTCCTCATCATCACCGCCTCACCGCTAACAGCGCACGCCATATAAACTATAGAACTCTCTCCACAATACAGGGAACTATGTTAACTGCGCCACCTGAGGTCAATCAATGTATGGTTTCCAGGCACATTTCGCCCATATAACTACACCACATTTATCACCATGGCGACATAAACGGTATATGCCGAATCCCTTCTTATTTATGCCTTTGTGTAATATAACCGGTTTCCTGCCGTAAATATTGTCACTGTAGTCCCATCACCAATGTACTTCACTAGCCTTTACTATTTACTATGTTACAACAGGGAAATTAATTCGGATTTTGGTTGAAGTCACTACTAGTGAACCATTGCATTATTGAAACTCAATAACACTTCATTCCGTGACGTTTTCTCCTAGTAATTGTCTAATTAAAATTCGGGCTTGTCACATTGTCTATCTACCTATCCATCAGCATCAACATACTTCTTCCATTCTACTGAAAGGTCTATATGCTAGACAACCGTACCTCTATGATGCTGATGACGATCATGAAGATGGGTGGAGGCCTACAAGTGTACATCTGGAGAAAATCACTCTGTTCGGAGGACCATACCACATTCTGTATTGCCCATAGTATAAACCGATCCACAGCTCTCAGCTCTTCTCTAGTCAAATTACCCCGCTTCGTAACCTACAGGTATATATATATATATATATATATATATATATATATATATATATATATATATATATATCTATCTATCTATCTATCTATCTATCTATCTATCTATATATCTATCTATCTATCTATCTATCTATCTATCTATCTATATCTATATATATATATATATATATATATATATATATATAATTGAAAGAAACTAGTTGTAACATAATAAATTTAAAGGTTTAATTCCTCTAGAAACAGGCATGTAAAGTTTTGTAAACACGGTTTTTGTATTTTACTTGTCTGTCTTGTCTATGTTCTGTATTTGCTTTTGATAAAGACTCATTAAGAGTCGAAAGCGCTCAGGCTAGAGTGATACTAGTTTTGCACTGTTGCTTGTCAGTTTTTTGCATATATATATATATATATATATATATATATATATATATATATATATATCGGCATCTATCATCTATTTCAAATCAGTACCCATGATGTCTCAGTAATATTATATATTTAAAGTAATTACACATTAAACTTCAGTAACAGTGACTATTTAAAGTAATTACACATTAAACTTCAGTAACAGTGACTATTTAAAGTAATTACACATTAAACTTCAGTAACAGTGACTATTTAAAGTAATTACACATTAAACCTCAGGAATAGTGGCTATTTCAAGTAATTACACATTAAACTTAATTAATAGTGGCAACTTAAAGTAATTACACAGGAAATTTTTACAAATGGTGTCTATTTAACTTAACAACCAATGAATGAATCATGACTGCAAAAACATTAGTAGTGTTTGTTATATCAAGTTACTCAAATACTTTTACTTCCATCTGGAAGACCTGGTTAAAGAGATGGAAAATACAGGTTCCTGCTGCTGCGTTTGTTGCTATTACTTTGAAAAATAAAGCAAACATATAATTTTGCGCATTAACATCTCAAGGCAAACATCTGTATATTGAAATATGAGATTTATATTAATTATATAACACATGCTAACTTTTGAAACGCCCTAACATTGTACAATTGATAGAGAGGCATGACCTAATACGTGGAATATTATATGTTCTTTTTTGGAAATCAGTTACAGAAAAGGCATGTCAATGCAAAAGAAACACAAAAAAGGAGAAAAAAAAAGTTCTTCCTGTCATTGAAGTAACCGTACCAACATAGTGCATCATTAGGTACAATTTGAAAGGTGCGCGAATTGTTGTATAATATCTGTCAACATTTGGATGTCATCCTATTTCGTAGGACAATTCAAGAAAAGTTTGAGGTCAATGAATGACCGCTTTGACGTCCACGAATTCTCCAAAAATAATTCGAAACCTCAAAGAAATTGGTGTATCAAACAAAAAATGACGTGTCTCACCAGGCGCCTGAATTCTGCATAAGAAATGATATCGGTTTTGTTCTTCTTGGCCAGTTCCTTCCTGAGCAGATCTTCAAACTCACTGGAGGGTACGGAAAAGCTGATGGGAGCATCCGGCAAGTCTCCGCAAGGTGGGTGTGGGTTAAGAAGATCCAATATTTCCTCGACCGTCACGCCCTGATTTCCGCGCTAAGTGCAGGAAAATAACGAATGATGTGTATTTAGATACATGCGAACAGTTAACACTTTAATATGCCAAAAGTTTTGGTCATTAGCAGGCGAAAATCTTTTTAATACTAACTTTTAAATTATCATTCAAATGGAAGAAACTCGGATTTCAAAAGAAAGTAAGAACTTGTGTAGGATATATAAAGAATAGAAAATGGCATAATAACATACACACAGGCATATATATATATATATATATATATATATATATATATATATATATATATATATATATATATATATATAAGTGGTATCTAGCATATAGGACATAAGCATTTCATATCAAGGTTAAAAGCTGAACATGTACTAAGATCATTTCCATAATTTTATTTAAAATACATATGATAACAATCTTCATTTTTAAATACTGAGTGGTATAGGTACCCGAAATTTATTTAATCATATCAACACAGTGTTCCTCCAATTCTAGACATCACGATGACTAAATTTAAATAAACTTAGCTTAACATTGTGTTTCAAGGAAACTTACCTTGTCGTAAATCTGCTTGACCCGCTGAAAAATAAATCAGACAAGTAAATAAATGTGTACTAGTACTAAAGAGTGAGATAATTGTTTAACAAAACATAAAATTAATAATACACCACTTCACATGCAATAATATTAATAATATACACCACTTCACATGCACATAAATTAATAACTTACACAGCATGGCATGTAAAGTTTTAAGGTAACTACGACTCAACATGTCCTCCATGTATTGTTTATATATAAACAAAACTAATACACACGGCCATGATCCCATTGAAGAGACACACTCACTGTATTTATCTCATGTGCAAAACTAATACACACGACCATGATCCCATTGAAGAACCACACTGATTGTATTAATCTCATGTGGAACACTAATACACACGCCCATGTCCCCCTTGAAGAACCACACTGTATTAATCTCATGTGGAACACTAATACACACGCCCATGACCCCCTTGAGAAACCACACTGACTGTATTAATCTCATGTGCAAAACTAATACACACGACCATGATCCCCCTGAAGAACCACACTGACTGTATTAATCTCATGTGGAACACTAATACAAAGTTTAATGATTCACTTACACCAACTACAAGACATATTTATCCGACTCGTATGAAATACCAATACATAGGTTAGTGATTGTTGTGACCAGCGATTTGCATGGAAAGAATAAACTTCATGTAAAAACACTGGGTTGCAACCTCATTACTTACTGGCAGTGTGATACAGGTAGTCACATGAGCCAGCTCGTCAATTATTGCACAATACTGTAGTATATTGTCCCTAGTGATTGCAAGAGTGCAACAATATGAGCAAATTTTGTGTTCAGTTTTTTTGTTTCTATATATATGTTCTTTCTTTAATAAAAGAAATAAAAAATAAAAAGTAAGAACTAATTTGGTAATCAGAAGTTAATAAAATAAATAATCATACTCATCGACATGTACCTCATCCAGCTGACGAATATACTCCTCGTCACCAAGACCAGATAGTCCCACATGCTCGATCTCATTCCTCGGTTGAGGACCTTCCATGTAGGACATGGTTCTTTAAATTTCTGAAAATGTGAATATACCGTAATGTATGACGTTATCTATAATAATACCTCAAAGATAAATAAAGCTACTTCAGAGAAAATTCAACACTTTTTACACACCCCTCTCCCATTCCCGACCACAAAATACCTCCCCCTTTTCAGGATCCATACCGTAAAAATATGGGTCGTTATATACAAAATGTCACTGCAGCTGATATGCTTGACTTTGTACCATTCGGAATGATTGGATGGGTGTATTGAGTGACGTAAGAATGGATCAGCAGATCTGGATACAATAGGATGACACTGGACATTATGCCATTTTATCTGATGTTATTTTAAGTAAAAGGAAAGCATAAAAATGTCCCATTGCATGTACGTTGTTTTAAAATGTTGCCTACTAAATACCTTTAGCTGTAGAAAGATAGGAACGTGTCTGTTTCATTTAGTGGAAGTTGTCTAATGATATCTCATACAGTTATGAAACATGTCCTTTTGTCTACTCAGTTCTTTGATCCCAGTAAAATAACACAGAAAAATATTTAGATAAAGACAAATTCAAATGACTAACTTATTATTTTGCTACTAATGGATTTTCTTTAATGGCTATCCTAGCAAAGGTCTCCATTTTAAAAGTTATAAAGTTCTCACTTTAAGACGAACAGGTCACTGCTACACATGAAGTAGGGAAAGACTAGCATGGTGTGAGAAATTACTGCATGAGAATTAAAACCATCCAGCGTACAGTAATAGGGTAAATTAATGCGTAAGTTATTTAAAGCTATGAAAAAAAAAAGAAAGAAGCTCTGCAAGAATAAATACATATTTGTCGTTTCTAATGAACATCATCTTTTTTTTCGGAATCAGTCGCCACGTACAGCATCTCACGCCTAATTAAAAAAGGCATTACAATGTTTTTGTTTTGTTTGGTGGTGAAATGTCACTGTACATTTTTAGTCGTAACTCTTATCCCAATGATCGACATAAAAACTGTTGCTTTAGCATTTTTTTTAAAGACCATATACAGACGATGTAAACAACAGTCTTCTTTCTACAGATACTGTTATTATTATTATTATTATTATTATTATTATTATTATTATTATTATTATTATTTCCAACGAATATAATATCCCATTCGCTATCATATGAAGAACCGCTAGAAAAGTTACATTAAATTTACTCCCTGTTTATTTACGTTTTATTCTCGTTCTTCCTAAGGCTAATACATTTGACATAGATGATGTCTCATGGGTTCCCGGGTGAACATCAAAATATATGGAAAGTGAGAACAAGCTAAGCCCCATAATGAAAAAAGGTAAGCATTTTTCTCAAAGATCGTTTATTATGTTGACAGAAAAAAACTGTTTAGTCGGTATTTAAAACTATTTAAAGATAGGAAAACTATTTAAAAGATTTAACTTAAATTTAACTATTTAAAAATAGGAAAACTACTGCGCGGACAAATTTAATCGTTAATATATCAGAAAGACATGAAGTATCTAAGTATGTCACGATACGTTAAAGCTGAATGAGTCACATGACAATGTTAAAATATTGCATGAAAGAACTCGTAAGGTTGAAGCGTAGCTTCCAGTCAATTGTTAACCGCAGCTGTGAATATCATACGGGTAATTTATTTCTCCACGTCAACTGTGTGTATTTTAACTGTGTAGCTCCGAGTACGCAACTACGCAGCAACGATCACACAGATCGTGTGGAAAAATGAAAGAACAAACATATTATAAAGCATAATCCGCAAGATATATGGCCTCTCTTTAACCATTCGATTATGAATTCACCAGAATATATAACTAACCCATTATATTGTCCAAATCTACTCAGGGAGGCCCAGCATACTCCTACATACTACAGCGAGGTAAGTTGGGGAGTTCTGCGTACATTTCAAATTACTGTAGCTACGCCACTGCATATACCGTATTCCTTCCCCCCCCCCCCCCCCCCCGTAATGCACCTCTTGTCCACTTTAAACATTCTAAATGTGTGCCTCGATGATAATGGATCTGAAATGTATACAAGTAGGTGAATGGTGGAGTGAAGCAAAGCGTTGGCGGCCATATTTCCCCTTCCCACCTCTGATCCTCTGCCTTTAATTTAATCTTACCAGACTTTCCTTTAGGTCAGATTGCTTTTCAGGCAAATGTCAAGTTATTTCTTGGCACGTTTTCGGGTGTCACTGATACACTGCTTTCTATCGCCCGCCATTTTTAAGCTATATATTTAATGTATTGATCACATGCGTAACAACGTTTGTGTACCAGATTACAAGTAATGGCTAAGAATAGAAACACTGTTAGCAGTATAGAACTCGATAAGAGAACTTGATAAACCACCCGGCAAAATTATTATTAAAATCGGTGTTTCGAGGAAGAGTTATTAGCAATGACGTTTGCTTAAAAAATAGAAACACACACACAAAAACAGACACATAAGCAAATAAAACAAAACAAAAGATAAAGCTAACAAAAACAATAAATAACCCCCAACCCTAACCCTCCAAGACAAAACAAAATAAAACTAAATCAAAGGAAGAAAGGAAAACAAATGCAAAGCAACCAACATGTCTATCAAAGGAGAGTCTCGTATCACACACACACACACACACACACACACACACACACACACAACGCTCGTGCGCATGATTTAATATATTTTGTACACGGTACATTAAATCATGTGCACACGCACGCAAACACACACGAATGTGATTGTGTGTGCGTGTGCGTATGTCTCTCGATTACTGTTCGATGTATCAAATATGTTAAATCTAATTAAAAAAACAAGACTTAGATCACGTGCTTTCATGATAAAATCGGTCACATTTTTAAGTAAGATATTCTGTGAACATGAATTACTGCTTAGAGCGCATGCTCCACACACGATTTGCTCCAACACTAAGATTCACGCTCAAAATTACCTTACATGCAATTTTACAAGGTAATACAAATCATGGGTGAATATAGGTTTTCATAGCGGGGGAGGGGGTTGTAGGTTCGTCCGAGAGGTCAAAATCCCGCGATTTTTGAGGTCTGGAGTCCTATGTTCTGACAAATGAGGTTCAGAGACTAATTAATTTAAGTAGTCCAAGTTAATTCACATTATTTGCAGACAGAAAACAAAGACAATGGCCTTTCTAGTAATGTCTACATTTAATTTATTATGCGAACTTGCAGTTTAATTATACTGTCACCCCAAATCCAAACCTGCATAAAAAGTCAAAGAGATATTGATTATCTTTTTGTAACCTTTACATTTTCAAGCAGGGTCACAATAAAGACCAAACAATAATTTTGAAAAACGTATGCGTCTGTCATAACACTATTATACAAGGTATATATATATATATATATATATATATATATATATATATATATATATATATATATATATATATATATATATATATATATATATATATATATATTTATAGTGTGTATGTGGGTGTGTGTCTGAGAGAGAGAGAGAGAGAGAGAGAGAGAGAGAGAGAGAGAGAGAGAGAGAGAGAGAGAGAGAGCACCTGCCTGCTTTCTGTTTCGTTTCACTCTAGACTGTAGCATAACAAAATATATCCAATCTTCAGTTCTGGTAATCGACAATGTATACTATGATCCGATGGATAATGTGAAGTTTTCAAAATAAGATATCCTCAGAATAAAAAGGGGTATGATTTTCGTATACAGTTTGAATTTAAACCTCGAAGATTGTGAATATATCAAATCAGCAATGTACTTTCTATATATAGATATATACATTACCTGGATGGTGGTGACCTAATAGCTAAGTTTTCAATGTGATCTATCCAGTATTATCAGTCCGGTAGAACACAACATTAGCCAGACATGATACGAACAATACCAACCCTGTTAGATTAAAATTGTACCATTCGGATCTTCCCGGTTTAATGATGATCTTCCACAGTATCAGATGTAAAAATGAGCTGCTATTGTGCTGTTTTATGGTATACATTATTAGGAATCCCCTATTTACTTGGATCGTACTATTCCTAATATAGCTAAATAAAGTAACATGACACCGTAAGGGCAAAACCCAATGTGTTCACTCTGGGTAGATATGAACGTAGAAATTAATCAATAAGGATATGCAATACGTTTGGTAGATATGCGCTCTCTACATTTCTGGGAACAGATCAGGCACTGTTGCCAGATACTTTTTTCATTTCCCGCCCGTGTACCTTTAAAAGCAGCCCCCAAACCCCCCAATTTATATATTTAAATCTAAATAACATTGATAAAGTGATAATAGTGCCTTCGCCCTACATGTTACAGTTACCAGCATTGATATGCTATTGATATGCTAGCGTAATTGAAATTTGAAATTAGGAGCGCGCTTCGTTCTTCATGTTCCGGAATTTCAAGAAAAAATTAATTATGTGAGATACATCTATGGAGATACATCCAGAATAATGGATTTATTATTTTTTAAATATAGATTTTATCGTCACTAGCGCCCATTTGAAATTGAATGCAGAGAATTTAATAGCAATTTGATGCAGCTCAAATTACGGCAACTAAAAAAAAAACTAACCCCAAAAAACCGCAACCCTCAATCTAATTTTTTTTAACGTAAACAAATTTCGAAAAAAACCGAATTGGGCGAAAAAAAGCCTATCTGGCAACTCTGCGATCCGGTAACCTAGTGGTTAGAGCGTCCGCCGCGGAAGCGGGAGGTCGTGGGTTTGATCCCCGGCCGAGTAATACTATATGCTTACAAAAATGGAGCTAACAGCTGCATCGCTTGGCGCTCAGCATTAAGGGGTTAGGACTGATCGGCCTGGTGTCAGGATAATGTGACTGTGTGGGACATCATGCTACATGTCTGCGGCATTATGCCCCAATGCTAGACATCACTATAAATTGCCTCACTGCAGACATCGTATCGATGTGACTGAAAAATTGTTAAATCTACGTTAACAATCCTAATCAAACAAATATATATATATATATATATATATATATATATATATATATATATATATATATATATATATATATAGACCAATTATACTGCCTTATATAGCCTATCTATGCTGAAAAATGGTGTCAAACCCTACAACAACGTGCTTATCTTTAAGTTTATAATGCAGCTATGTCCAAAATTATGTTACCATTTCATCAGTCATGAAATATATATATATAAACAAACCAGATGAATACTGACAGTATTTTTTAAAAAGTTCTTTTTTAAATTTAGCATTTGGAATTATTTAAAAGTGTGTGTATCACATTAGGAACACACGTATTGCCCTGGTCTTCCAAAACGCTAAGTAGGTAAACAGGAATTAATTTGTAATTAAATATGCGTCATTTGTGTTTTCTCAGAAAAGAAAAATTGATGTATACGTAACATCTTTAGCTTGTTGGATGAGTTATGATGTATGATATTTCAAGCTTTCTGTTTTCGAAGATTTTTTAAACAGTTGTTGCAGTTTTCAACTCATATTATCAGATCATGAAATATAGCAATTGTAAAATAAAACTTGTCGAACATAGTGATAAGTTGTTATGGAACAATAACTTTAATTTTACAAAACAGCGGAAGATAAGAGTAAACTTTAATATCTGCTGATTCCACAGTAAGCAGTTAACCAATATACACCGAGCAAGTATCTTATTATTAGTCACCATTTGTAAGCTGATACTACCGTACAAACAATATAGTTATGCTTAGTCACGGTTACCACTGTTTTGGCAGTGGCACGTGAAAACTTTGTTTTATTTCTATTAAGTATCATTCCACTGCCATTGCGCTGAAGGTTATTTAGTGCACGTTGAAGAGTACATTTAAGTTCACTTTCATCACATGAGGTTGTTATCATATACACAAAGGTCAGCTGCCTGTAGAGTAATTCATTCCTATAGTTAGTAGTGGCTCTTTTGATTAAAACTAGGAACAGAGATGAACTTATTTATAAATGACCCTTGTGGCTCTCCGTTATTTTTAGTTTGTGTTTTTTTTTCTTGAGAAAGATCACCGTAGGTGATATTACTGACACATGTTTTTTGAGTATGTTTCAAACCGGGTTAACTACGTTGATAGATTTGTAAAAGATGATTTTGATGTTCCAATAGATCGCTGCATTTCTGAAGTCAAGTACTATTGTTCCAGCCATTTTTCCATTCATGGCATAAGGATCTTGACCACGTATCTAGCATTGACAATCGTGTTCTTTTATCTGAAGTAGAGTATTTTCTACTCAAGAGACGTGTTCACCGAGCAGGTGTGTTCTGTACTAAGAACAGCACAACATCTTTTACAATGTGTTCTACGTGAGGGATATCACTCTTTAATAATCAGTCGGATGTTCCAAAACATGTTTGTGGAGTTTTCGATCCTCCTATCACACCAAGAAAACAAACTCATTTATTCAATATCTGAAGCTAGTATCTGGAATATTTCATTCCGAAACGGGTGACAGCAGGACAAAGTCGTCAATTTATCGGCCCTTGCATTACCTGTATAGTTTTAATACCAACGTGATTTCGGAGCCAAAAGCAGCAATGTTGTATTCCAGATTGTACATGCAAACTGTGTCTGTAGAATCTGGAATTTAAAGGGGTCGTTTAAATCCATCGATTTCATAAGAAAATGGAATCGGAAAGGATGATGAAACTATGTTTGAGAGATATCAATGCAGTTAAAAGAAATCTGAGAATAGTTGTTTGTTTCTGACGTATAAATGGAGGCATTGCTAGATAACCAGCTTTAGATGGTGCCCTGGATTGTTGCAGCTACTACCGCAACCTTGCAAATATTAAATTACAAAAGACGTAAAGAAACCAATTTGCAAAAAAACCTAAATCTTAAACCCTTCCAATAAAGGTATAATTCCTTAGGTTCTGATATAAAAGGTATATATCTTATAATTCATTAAAAAGTATATAAAACTAAAGACTACGGTGACGTCTTAAAATTTAATTTTGGGGCTTGACTGCCGAACACCTTAGGACACAAACACATAGAAGAAGTCTTATCTCTTACAAGAAACAGTACGCATTATTCAAAGAAACATTGATTTGCCAAATTAATTGGATATTAGGTACATTCTGTTAGCTTTGAAATAGAAGAATGATACAGTCAGATAGGAGTGTTTTAGGCAGTATCAGTTTTTTTGATTGCTTTCTGCACCACAAGTCGTTTTATTTCTTAGCTTTTATCCATATATCATACTGTTGTTTTGTTTGTTCTGATGAAACTGTGAACCCTGGAGACCAACCATAAATTTGTCCAATAGTCTCTACATTTTCCCCCCAATGAAAAGCTGTGTCTAAATTATACTACTTAACTGAGTCACAATTTGACAAAGGCTTCCAAAAGGTTAATTGTTTAAAAATTAAATTGCAGCAGTAATAATCATTTCTCTGACTTTACCGACCAAATTTAAGATATTTGGACTTTTATGTTGAGTTGGTCAGTCGGACCATATTCGACATGGAACTCACCCAAATTACGAGGTAGCGGCTTAGGGATGTCGATCTACTCAACAATGTCTGATATCGAGACATAATTTATTGAATTTCTCATTGATACCAATTAAAACACAATTTCTTACTTTAATAAGCTGACAAATGAGCCAACTATCTAGTGTTTATGTTCATTGTTTTACCATGAAGCGTGATTAGTCACATGATCACCAAATATAGTCAGGTGATCGTTAAGTTTTGTGGTTTACATACATTTGTTGTTGTTGTTGTGGATTGAACGCCATTTAGGACCATCACCATATAATATCTCACAATGTTGACGGATTTGTACCCCCTACCTCATCACGTTTCGTCACAAAAGCTCAGATATCAGAAAGTTTTGCCCCCCCTTCCCTTAAATAAATATTTTCAAAAACAAAATTAGTTTGAAATCACTTTGCATGAAAAAAATATGGAACGTTAAGAGACTTAAAATCCAAGGAATAAAGTTGCAGGCAAGACAATAATTTATTTCTCAGTGTTATCTTCCTCTAATGGTGATACTGCGATGCTACGTATTTTACATTTTCACTTGTGGATGTCGCTGTTGCTGTCTTTGTGACGCCACATTTTTCAAAACTTTCATCGTCACACAAGTGTGACCTCCTCCCCGTAGGTGCGTGACGTCATATATGCAAGGCCCCTTTCACCACATGACAGGCTGAACATGACAACTAGTATTTTTGGTGGAGTAAGATGCTGGGTGAAACCATCGAAAAAACACCGACTCATGAGAAGCTATTGGCAAGGTTTCTCACATACCCAACCATGCCGAGTTGAGACTTGAACCCACACCGACAGAGATGAGATGTCATTAATCTATCTGTTGAACATAAACATAAATGCCTAAATATCTAATAAATATCTCACACTGTGTTGGAAATGCTTGGTACAAAGTCCAAGTAAGTGACAATCATAATATTTTGTTTAAAAACTAAGATCTGTTACATATACGTGACTTGTTTACATGAATACATACATCAGATTTCAGGTTACAATACAGTCAAGTTATGATGTGACGTTATTGAGGTTTGGGGGTGGGTTAGGGTAGATTATGGTGGGAGCTGTTTTTAGTTTGGACAATGATTAAATAGTATGTGAAATAAAGTTTCCAAGTTGCCATTTAAAGGTTATTTTAGAATGTGGATAAATGCAGATACAGTCTCCACTGACAATAACAAAGTAAACGCAGAAGTAATAGAGATTCTAAACTTTTGTCGTTGATATATAGCCTTTCGTATATTTACAAACACTCTCTTGAATGCAACGTTTAAGTGTTTGTTTAAAGACAAGACTGAACTTTTATAGCGCTCAAGATAGCCCTCAGAATACAGTTTTATATTTGGAGATGACAATGTTTTATCAATGTAGACAAGGAAGAGATGCTTTTAGTCAACATTAGGAAAAATTACACATGGTTTAGTATTCTTCTCCCGCTATCTTTGTGCAAAATATTTTCAAGTTTGGAGAAGAATGACGTTACTTTTATTTAGCGGTCAAAGGTAGCGTCGAGTTGAATTTATTTCTGAGCTTTGATAATATTTAAATATTGTTTAATATATTCAGCTATTTAGAAAGCTCCTACCAAATATAAGGAGCAGATTGTTTGTTCGAAATCTTTGGTGCAGCTTTTAGTGAGATAGTACAAATACTGAGCTAGATAGTACAAATTGTGAGTTAGTACAAATTGTGAGTTAGTAAAAAAAAGTGAGATGGAACAAATATCGAGCTAGATAACGAACAATAGTGACATAGGACAAATAGTGAGTTAAACATAGCACATGTTGAGCTAAATAGTACAAATTGTGAGTTAGTACAAATAGTGAGTTGGTACAAATATTGATTTAGTACACACGGTAAGTTAGATAGACTGTACACAGAATAGTTTTTAAGATCTAAAGAAACATTGAGAAAAATATGACAAACTCCATATTAACACTGGGTGAGCAATCGTTTGCACTAATATTTTAAAGCAGTATGTATGTATGTATGTATGTATGTATGTATGTATGTATGTATGTATGTATGTGTGTGTGTGTGTGTGTGTGTGTGTGTGTGTGTGTGTGTGTGTGTGTGTGACTTAATTTCATATTATTGTTATAGTTTATATTCGATAAAAAAATCTACTAATTTTCGAACAACTGAATGCATAAACACATAAGGAGATACTATGACAACAGGAGGCAAAAGCATTTCTAAGGATATAATACTTTTACACGTTTGTTCCATCACCTTCAAGTTAAATGATTTCAATCAAATCTTAGACACAAATTGCCCTTCAACAATCTGCATAGCATCATATATCAAGTTATAAAATTGATGCTCGGACTCCATTACATGGTCTCTTATCATTGCATTAGTGATATCCTTCATTATTTATCACAGGCATTGAGTGGCATAGTGGTTAGAGTATCTGCTTTGGATGCGGGAGGTCGTGGGTTTAATCCCAGACCTTGTCATACCAAAGACAAAAATGGTACTAACAATTGCCTCGCTCAGCATTAAGAGCTTGGTATTAGGACTGCTTCATTGATAATTGAATGGAGCTGTTCTTTTGTCGTCCATGGAACGTGTGAAGGTCCTGCCTTACTTTATGATTAAAGGTTTAGTCTAAGTTGTTTGGCAGTTTTCTTTATTTAGGGATTTTCATTTTAACTTCATTCTCCGTGCGTTTGTTTCGATTGTTAGATGATGCGGGTGTCTGTCTGATGATTCAATCTGCGTTGGGTAATACCATTTCTAAACGTCTCACTGAAAATATATTCTCTCAGGAACGAAAGTCAACCGAAACAAATGTCTCATGCAATGCAATTTTATTACTTTGTATCATTTCTTTAACAAACAACTTCATGAAAAGAATGCCTAATAAGCAGGCACATATTCAAAAATAAAAATCAGTTCAATCCATATTCTTTTTTGACATTGACTTGTTGAAATTGTCTTTTTAATTGGTACTCATGTCGGCATGTAAATAAGAAATAAGTTGTTGACACCTGTCAATTCTAAAGCTCATACCTTTGCATTTTGCACTACTAGCACGAACCAAGAATATATTGATATCATCACAAAATAAGTTCAAAGGCCATGAGTTGTTTGCACACAATATTCCAAACGGGTGCTGTTCATTTCCCACATTTTGCGTTATTGAAGATTGCACAAATTATTAGACATACCAATTTGCTATGCACGTGCTCCTAATGCAGACTGGTCATTTGCACGAGAGAACCTTGACAGGTTTCACATATATTGTGATCTATTCCAAGTCTCACAGGCTTACCAGAACGATAAGTGAAAATATCATACAGATGAGTACATATACAATACTTTATGAGATACCGAATGCAAAAAACATGGGAAACCTGTTTAACAATTAACAGTAATAATCTCATTCAAACGTTTTGTTTAGAAAATGTTGGATTCTCGGAAGAAAGTTACCATATCATATCGTCTCCATCGGATTTGCACATACAACGAATGCGATTAGCAGACAACAACGAGTCGAAAGATGTGCAACTAGATTAGCCTCAACCAATTATACAAAGTGTTTCGGAGATTATTCTGCATCATGATGAAAAATCTTAGGTGGAAACCCCGGAAGGAGGACGCCTCCTACTATCGGTTAATCAAGTTTTATTTTATATTGAACGGACATTAATATATCTATCGGCTTGTGCTTGGTCTCATTTAGGAAATAAGCGAAGAATTCGTATTCCTAAAGACAATATTGAACATGGTCAGGTGCATCAGAGACGTAGTATTTTAAAAGAAATATATGTATTATTGTCAATCACTTTTTATTTTCTTGGTCTAACTTTCCATGATGTACTAGTCCATGTAGTGGTATGTAGGATGACTTATGAATATAAATGATGGCGAGCAAATGTGGTGTGCAGATCTGGTTTACCTATCGGTCGGTGTGTAGTAAGCATATGCATAATAAATGTGCATAAAGCAAAGACATTCCAAATGGATGAATATTAATTTAGAAAATTTTCACCACAACAACTACATTAAAATCAAAATTACTTCAAACCTTAAAAGAAATGTAAAAATTTTAAATCAAGCACAAATAAGACAAAAGAAAGTAAGGGCTTGAAGTAAATATTAAAGTTTTAACTGTGTTGTTCTAATGACTTACTCGTCATCTATGCAATAGTCACAAGCGCAAAAGAATTTCGATGGAAGTGTTAAATATGCAAATGTTTTAACTGATGTTGTACTCAAATAAAAGTGCTATATAGCTTATTTGTCTTTCTACCCACCACTCTTTGGCACATTTACTTGAAAAGAATCATAACCTAGAAGCTTTGGTGTACTGGATCACGTAGACTCGTGTATCTGGGGAAGAAGAACTGAAATAACACGTTTTCACACCACGTCACTTGAAGTTAACTGTCTATGGAAACCTGCCAGTTTTGCTTCTTTACAAGGTTGTGAAAAGTTGCGTACAGACAAACAGTGGAGCGTAGTCTTCGTGTTCGAGTGTTTTGAATATCGCAACGACAATTCAAGTTACATTAACAGATGCAATAGGTGAAAGATTAATAATAAATTTAAGGGTCATTTCAGTCATGCTTGTAATCTGCAATCTTGTTAGAATCTCTCTCAGAATAATCTCTTTCTCTCTCTCTCTCTCTCTCTCTCTCTCTCTCTCTCTCTTTCTCTCTCTCTCTCTGTGTGTGCAGCAGTTATATAATGTATTTATTGCTGAGTTTAGAAGGTTTATTAAGGTGGACATTTGTGATGTGTTGTGACATTTATTGTGATTCAATATCAGGAGAATATCTCAAAACACAAAAGCGTATCTTTGTCTCCAATTCCTCTATTTGTATGATTGAGATACTCAAACACATTCTCACTCACGGACAATTTGTTGTATTAAATTTGGCGTGTTTGATAGAAAATGTAGGTGTTCTGTAGTACTGTTAGACAATTGCTATCCAGTCTACGTATAAGGTTCGGATTTATTAAATTATATATATATATATATATATATATATATATATATATATATATATATATATATATATATATATAGAGAGAGAGAGAGAGAGAGAGAGAGAGAGAGAGAGAGAGAGAGAGTATACTCTGTACTCTGTCTTCTTTCCCATACATTTTGATGTCTTCCTGGATCTTGACTCCAACTCAATAGCAAGTGCCAAGGATCACATTATATGTTCAGAAACAAACAATATGGCCACGATCTTAATCACGAGGAATAAACTCGGAAAACTAATTTTTATAACCAACATTGTGGTCAACTTAACACAAATAATTTTTGCAGTCACTGCATTAAAACAATTATGGTTATTTAAATACTGAAAAGAAACATATCTCTCTCTCTCTCTCTCTCTCTCTCTCTCTCTCTCTCTCTCTCTCTCACACACACACACACACACAAACACACACACACACACACACACACACACATTTTATATTCAATTGTAATTCTCTACCAAAAGGTTTACAAATATAATATTTATCTTAAAAAGGGTTCGATATGTTTGCCAGGATACTCAAAGAATTCACATCAAATTAATACAAAATTCTGAAATGCTGATGCTTGTCTTCCCTGGGTGACAATTATGTTTTAGTAGAATATATAAATTTTGCAAGCAGAGTGATAAGTCAACAATGGCAACAAATTGCACTCAGTTTTTGTTTACAGTTAAATATATATATGTGGTGCGTGGGGTATTTGGAATGATTTAATAATAAAAAGGCATATAAAAATTATATGAATATATCTAACAAACATTCCGTTAAAATATACCGACATGAAAAAGCTATTCGTTAATGTTGAGACTATAAAGGAAGAGGTCAGTCCTGTCCTTGACAGCTAGCCAAAATTCCTTGTCAAACAGAATTATCTAAACATGAAAAACACCATTCCAGTCCTGTAACTGCCAATTGCATTTGAACATGGCAGTAGTAGCTGTGATTTATTTCTAATTGCAAGGCATCAATTTTCTAGGTACATTCTCTCTCCAACAAACCAGAAACAAACCATAAAAGATGGGGTAGGGTGTCCTGATTGGGTTGTATACCTTTTATGTCAGGCGTTGCATTGAGCCAATGACAATTATGCCACATGGATACAGATTGACACTGTCATTCATTCCTTTGAAAGAAAAAAACATGAGAAATAAATCAAAATCACACTAATTTAAAAGGGTGTGTTTATTCTTCAAATAAAATGCTGTACATGGACACTTTAGTGTCGTTTTATCCATTAAATATTAGTTGTTTTTGATTTCTTGAGCGGGCTTTGAATTTTTTCTAAGAACCAAATGAGTTTTTAATTTTGTTTCTTTACATAAAACTCATTGTAGTTTCCAATTTTTTTTTACTATTTTTGAAAAATACAAGGCGCTATAAAGAATATAGCAAAATAACATTTTTTACAATTAAAATACATCACATCGACATTTAAGCATTTGGCTAGATTCTCCTCATTTGCAGATTAAACATTTGTATCAGAAACAGATGGTCCGGTTACATTTTGAACACAGGCAACTTTATCTTGCCTGCAGCACGTGTTGCAGAAACTAAGATATATTGATTATGCTATCCATCTACTTATTGATGTATACCAACACATGGTATCAACATTACTGTAGTAACCATATATGCAAAACATTAAATTTAATATTTAATTAAAAAGCAAGTTCAATGTATGTACAATAATCACTAAATTTAAAACCATTTACAATGTTTGCAAAATATATGTTAAACTTCAAGTCTAATACATCTTGTACATAAAAGGTAATTGGACACCCGATTGTATGTAAGATGACACTATCTGATACGATGTTAATGTTATCAATAAAACACCAAGCTTAACCTTTCATACATTTTGTAATGTCTCCAGAATTGGATGCATTTATCCTGTGATTTCGGATACTGTGCCATCTGGGTTGTATGGACTGTAGTCTGGTGTTCACAGGTCGGTCTCACTCAAGGTTAGAGCTTCCAACTTTCCAGTTTGACTGAGTACATGTTATTGTATTACTAATGGGCAATTCTAGAAAGCGTTAATGTCCATTAGATTTAATTTTCCAAAATGTATTAAAACTTTTGAGAGTCAGAACCACCGATCACAGCAGGAAATAATAAGGTAAAAGCTTTAAGTTTTTTGTATAACTTCACTCACTTTGAACTGGGCATCTTCTTGAATTGGGTTGCACACTGTCGACTTCCAGAACAGACGTTACATGTCCACATGCACCACTCTGTCCAAATGTGCATGAGCATGTTGACATGGATACATTTTCTGCTGAACCTATAAGATATAAAACGTGTATGGTATATACATGTATAAATAATCCTGTTTTGTTGGAAAATACCAAACTCATACTTGTTATTCAAATAAAAAACGTATTTATTGGAATAAAATAGTCTATCCACATTGTCAGTTTACAGAAAAAAATTTCATTTACTGGGAAAATAACACCCATTTTCACCTGAACTGTGTCAATTTATGTCATGTTACCCTTTTTTTAACGTTTCATTTTTTGATTGGGTGCTTATACAACATTAATCATTCATCACAACTGTAAATTTAAAACATACCTAATCAGAAGGAGAAATAATATTTTCAATATTTGCTTTTCATGCATTAACGTGTGTGTGTGTGTGTGTGTGTGTGTGTGTGTGTGGAAAACTGAATAAAGACAGTCAAGACTGTACGTAAATCAACAAATCAACTTACATTTTAGCAACTAGTCAATACTTTACTGTTGTACTGTGTGCATCTTTTTTCTTGATCTGCCTAGCTTAGCATTGTTTTGATTATTATATTACAACATTGGAAAAGGAGACTTAATCACAAAATCGAAATTGACGGACAATCTGTGCCTTGTACAACACACACACACGCGCGCGCGATCACGCATGCATGCATATAAACTGGTCTAAAAATTTATTAAAGACATTAATGCAGTCACACTCAACTATTAAGAAACCTAAGGACTTCTCAGTTAGGATGTTGATTTTTTTCTGCAATTTTGACCAGTTTTCGATATATACTGTTATTGTCATACTGAAAAACATGCATTGAAAAGTCCAGAAGTGTGATTCAAGACTGATTCAGCAATATTAAACATAGATTCCATCATTCATCATTCATTCATTCAGGCAGTGAACACAGAGCAGGCAGGACGAACTTCACCTGGCTACGGCGAGAGAGGTGCTTATAGCAGATAAATGGCGCCATTTAGGATTGTGAAGCAAATAATAACGCAACCATAGAGCACCAAGGTACCTGGAATAAAATTACAGGAATACCACTGCAGTGCTACCTCGCTAAAATGCCATTTGGAAGGATATTCTTTACGACGCCCAGGACAAAGGAAACATTGAAGGCTGATACGTGGCAATCCAAGATGGACGCCACCACACGAGGTTACTACCTATCGTGACTTCACTAGTGGTGGTGGCTGAAGTGGAGGGGGAACCACGGAGTTGCTATCGCCGAAGAATTCCTGGGCCTAGAAAGAACTAAACAGCGGACGGAAAATTGCGGAGCCATGAGAAACTCTGGCGCTGCTGACGTGCTGCACACCGAAGAACCATGCCTGCGGTGCAAGATGTGAATAATTTTCACATTTGACTTTCATTTGCCTGAATAGTAGGGTTCTCATTTGATTACGAGAAACCCTCTTTGAACAATCTCTATTACGAACCAGACTTGATCAATTTTGAACACCGCTCAAAATTAACAAGCTTATTACCAAACAGTGACTACACTTTTATATGTCGCATAGACATATTAGTTAAACAAATTTGTTAGGGACTTAAGATATGTACATATGTACTAGAATATTGGTATAGTTAGGATGATAAATACAAATTCTACGACTCATTTATTTGATACAATTGCACAGGTGGCTTACACGATATTAGTATTAGGCTGTCCATTAGTATAACTGGACTGAATTTGAAATAAGTACGACTAGGGCGTTCCGGGGCGTAAACGACATCCATATACGACAACGGCTGGCTTTCCGGGACCTTTTCCACCTTTTCAGCGACCGGACTCTAACAAAAATGACGATATGAGAAAACTATTTTTCTCTCGTCACCATTTGGTGCCATTGCACCCCTAGAACTTTACTTTTGATTGGTTGATAAGGTTGAGTGTGTGTTGGGTCTATTCCCACTCACCCAGGGCCTTACATTCATGTCATTAGCCACTGTTTAGTGGTATGACATGACGGCCAAAATTAACAAGCGTGTGCGTTAAATGCCCGTGGGGATGTGGCACCATTCCTTCCCCACGGGAAACCAACCATCATAAAAAATTGATGGTTCAAACCAGTGATCAAATGACCTTTGTGACCGGTATCACTTTAATCTAACTATCATTCATTCATTAAACATCGCATTCGACTAAAAGCTGAACTTAAATGAGGCTCTGTACAGTTTCACAAACTGCAGTTGAAACCCTATGGAGTTCAGAAATAATAAAGAAAAAGACCTATCTTTAATCCATATCGATGGCCATCATCTTTCTGCCATTTAATATACCGAGATCCATACATGATGTACACTAAATGTAATTACTTCCATACCATATACTGAGATCCATTCATGATGTACACTAAATGTAATTATTGCCATTTGACAAACTGATATCCATACATTATGTAAACTAAATGTAATTGTTGCCATACGACATACTGAGATCCATTCATGATGTACACTAAATGTAATTGTTGTCATACGACATACTGAGATTCATACATGATGTAAACTAAATGTAATTGTTGTCATACGACATACTGAGATTCATACATGATGTACACTAAATGTAATTATTGCCCTTCCTGCTTATTCCCTACGAATCTCAATATTCCTTTGTGTTTTTCTGCACTATCAAAACGTTTCAACTGGTTTATTTTCCCTTTCATCCTGAAATAGCACTTGGTGGACATAAGGTTTTTAAAAAAAGCAAGAGATTATGCTGACAATTAGAACAGGTACCTGCAGCTTTTATTGACACAGCTATAATTCCGTGAATATTGTTAATCATCTTCCACAGTTTGGTATGCAGTCAGTTCTATATACAAATTAAGCAATGTGATGAGAAATTCATATACATATAGATTTTTGAATAATAAATAGATGCCACCAACTCAATGTAAAATAGTTTTTTTGAGTTCTGAAAATAATCCAACAATAACAATATGATTAACACATCTGATATCCAATATGTTAATGAATCTTTCTCTATTATTAACACATAGTATAAAAAAAATGTATGCTTATTTATTCTATAAATCACATATTCCACTCTGAGGAAGAGATAAACAGAAATATCAAGCTTTTCCATTGTGGATACAAGTGCATTTTTCCTCGAAGAAATATTCCATGCGCATTTGTCCTAGAAATCCAATAAGTTAAATGTGTCTTCTGCGAAAAAAGGGAAAAAAACAAAACAAATGTTGACGCAAAGAGTTTCCGTTGTTGTAAAAACTTAGATTGCAGGTTCACATTATGAAATGTTCCATCCTATCCTGAATAGCCTGCATACAATTCACATAACTCTGAAATTAATCAAACAAAATAAATGTCATTATAGCATAATTAAACTATGACCCTTGCAATAAAGTATACACATTTGTCCTGGAAATCCAATAACTTCATGTGTCTTCTCTAAGGAAGGGAATAACTGGAAAGGCAATCTTAAGACCAACTTTTTCCATCAATGATGGATGGAAGTCTCTGTGTGCGTGCTTGTGTGTGTGTGGGCCCTTGAAAAATGCTTCATTTCATCCTGAAGAGGTGTCTGCCATAGATGCAGTTCTGAAAAAGTAATTCAACAAGTAGAACATGATTAGTACTGATGAGAAAACATTGTCCCTTGCAATGAAGTGTGCACATTGGTCTTTTATCACATTTTTAGTTTGCAATATTCCTTGCAAAGCTCTTGCCTAATGCATCGCCTTGCTTAGCCTACCCTAGCTATGTGTGACTTTGCGTTGTGATAGAATAACACCGTGTCTTGTTGTAAATTTTCATTTTGCTTTGCATGAATATTGCCTAATACCTGGCGTTACGTTGTGTATCTTCACATTGCATTATTTGGCTACCTTAACTTGGATTGCATTCTATGCAGGTTACAATCACTAGCAAAACAAGCTTCTCAAATAAAACAGCTTTATCAACCAGATGTGTTAGCCAATGTGAAAATGATTTAAAGGTGATTTTCTTATCGTTCTTAAAATACACTATCCATATATATTGTCTTATCAACAGCTAGGATGAATCTGGGTATAGAAGTTCATTGTTTAACTTTCCAAATGATACGGCTCATTTGCAAAGTTTGGAATACACATGTTATGTTACCTGATATCTTGTATACTTACAGTCTACCCTAGTTTCTCTGTTCAAGTTAAGATTTGTCATTCTTCATGAAATCAGTGAGAGAGTTCTGGTCAGCGTATATATGCTGTGCATGATGCATCGTTAATATTTTGTTAAGTACATAGCACGCACATTTTGCAGTTAATTTACAAGAGAGTGAGCTTGGCTTCTTCTACATAGTTTATTCTCTACATTTGGAGATTTCATAAATAGTACGATTTTTGCTGTGATATATAATTGATATCGCCAGGCACTAACACTACAGGATATATAAGCAATGACAATGATGCTAAGCAGCAGAGAGGGTGAATCCTACAACGTTTTTAGACAAATTTTGATTGAAATCTTAAAACGAGCCGTCCTATAATCTCATTTTAACCAAAAAAAGGGCGAACCCTACAACGTTTTGAAACAAAATTCGATTGAAATCTTAATGAGCCTTCCCTACGAAATCTCATTTTAACTAAAAAAATGAAAACGAAGATTTTTACGATTTTTTAATTAATTTTGGTCGCAACTTGTTGTCATCCACCCTCTCTGCTGCTATGGGTTAATAATTATTTTACGATTTCAACCGAATATTTGATCCAGTCCGATACGATATCGTGTCCGAGGATCATGCAAATTTATTGTTGCGAATCCGTGCGGAGTCGACTGAGCATGACTAAAGAAATCTCGAAATTGATTGAAGTCCATATCAGAACACCATGTCTGCCATATATTTCTAAGAGTATGAGTATCAACGCCGTTGAATACAGAAATAATATTGCAATTATCTCTGATGACTTTTGGAACCTGAGTGTAGCGTTGAGTGACATATATCACGTCAGTGTTTTTGTGACGCCCCCGGGAAAAGATCCTAGCAGGATTTTTTTGTTTATCCAACATTATATCGTCGTATACGACTAAATTGTTAATATCTCCATCAATATCATCAATACTCGGTGCTTCATCGATATCGGTTATAAAATCAATGGCGTTCTCACCGCTAATTTCTGATGCATTCTCGTTAAAATCTTTTAGCACTTCATAACATCGTTGATCATCTACGCTAGGAGCAATTAAATACAACTTATCCCACTTCATCCATCTCATTATTAAATTGAGCAACAATTGCGTTTTACCGGATCCAGATGGCCCGATTATAATCATCCGGATAGAGTTTGGTAGCGCTGCATGATGCTTAATTGGTTCTCTTGTTTTAGTCGCTGAAAAATCAATTATATCCATATTTCTATACATAAATTATGGATCTATATTGTGTGAAGTGCAAAACGCGTACTGGCACAGATGATGTGACGACAGTTACAACTAAAAATAACCGATCAGCGCTTTCTGGTAAATGCATGCAATGTGGTACAAAGAAATTTAGATTTGTGTCTATGAAATCTGATTTAAAAAAAAACGAGGAGGTGATATCGCAGCCAAATTGGCAAAGCTCCCTGGAACCCCATGGGCAAAGTACCCGGGAGAAAAGCACCTTCCCGGATATAGCTACTGTGGACCGGGAACCAGACTTGATATCAGACTCAATAATCAAAATCAACCCAACCTCGGTGAAGAACCAATAAACGCCATTGATAAGGCCTGTCACCTTCATGATGTTGCTTATAAAAGCAGCAATCTGCAACACAGGCATCTAGCAGATGTGAAATTAATTCATGCGTTAAATGCTATTCCTGATAAATCCTTCAAAGAAAAATTGGCTTCATTTTTAATAAAATCGGCTATGAAAAGTAAATTGATGTTAGGTGCCGGTAATTAATAATATGGAATCAATTTATTATTCCCCAAGAGGATACTGGAGGGGTAAATCAGCAGTCCATAAACTCGCTAGCGCTGCAAAAGTGAAAAAAACCACTGCGGCTAATTGGTTATCCAAACAGGCACTATGGCAAATTTATCTACCACCGCCTAAACAAATTCAATTCTCGCATTTTGATGTGACCGCTCCTAATGAAGTTCATCAGGCTGATATATTATTTCTGCCACATGATCGTGGTTACAAATACGCTTTAACCGTAGTTGATATTGCAAGTCGATACAAAGAAGCAGAACCGTTAAAAACAAAATCAGCCACTGAAGTCGCTTCTGCATTTGAAAGGATTTATCGACGAGGTCCTCTGCACTGGCCAAATCTATTGCAGGTTGATCCTGGCAAGGAATTTCAGGGTGCAGTATTATCTACAATGAAACATCATAATGTCACCATACGACGAGGGCATACTGCGCTACATCGCGATCAGGCCATTGTCGAACGATTTAATCGGACGATTGCTGAGCGGTTATTTGGATATCAATACGCAAAAGAATTCATCCAAGAAAAAAGATCCCGTGAATGGGTTAAAAGATTACCATCTGTGATTACTGCACTGAATAACGAGATTACTAGAACAATCAACATGAAACCTATCAACGCGATTAAAAAGAAGTCAATACCCGTACAACCACAAAAAGATTTCAAAGAACCAATTCTTCATAGTAATGTCATTGTGAGGTACTTATACGAACCAGGAGAGCTTGAAGGGGGTAGAAAAAGGGCTACTGATCCTATTTGGAGTGTCACTACACACAAGATATCTAGTATAACACGATCAACTGGTAGACCTCCAGTCTATAAACTGGATTCAACTGCCCCTCAGCGGGGTTTTACTCGACAACAACTACAGGTAATTCCCGAGGATACTCAATTGCCACCGCATGGTCTTAACTAGCACCGTTGCGTCTATTGCACTCAAGACAAGTCAACATCACATTATTTCTGACATGACCGAGACTGTTATTTTTTCTGTCTACGGTGAATTGGCGAGGATCCTTATCCGAATACTGCCAACGCATTATACAATTGCAACTCGCGCAGTGATTATTCTGTTGTTTCTTCAGCGTAATTATTGATTCAGCATCAATATCAAATTCTCGTTGTTTTTTTTTGTCCTGTTGTTTGTAACCGGAGAGTTTTTTATTAATGATGCTAACATCAATATCACTTATTGTTGTGTCATTATCATCGAAAACAATTCTTCGAAGTTGATTTATTTTTCGTACTCTGGATACTGCGAGATAGACTAAATTCGACCATTCGATGTGATTATCCACCATCCAAACAATTGTATCCGATATAGTCAATCCCTGTGAAGAGTGTATTGTTGCTGCGTATCCTAGCGTCCACGGGGATTTATTAGCACGCAATGCATTTTCGACGACGCTGATATCAACCAGCACAATATCATTTAATACGAGAATTTGTTTTTCACTCTGTCCTGGAATATCAACTTCAATGTTCTGTTTTCGTGTATCCGATGGCCTATAACAAAGGGGTACTGGAAGCGTTGCAAATTTTTCTTTATGCAATTCAAATAACTTCATCTGAAG
The DNA here is from genome assembly GCA_030141615.1 of Unio pictorum. Classification (NCBI taxonomy): domain Eukaryota; kingdom Metazoa; phylum Mollusca; class Bivalvia; order Unionida; family Unionidae; genus Unio; species Unio pictorum. Next base: position 2,659,705 of record JARLTB010000390.1, read on the forward strand.
TGTGTCCCTGACTATTTTTCTACTTGCAATTATCAAATCATTTGGTCTCCATGTTTCCCAGAAATCATTCATTGGAGTTTCTGAAATCACTTCACGCGCTATTTCGCATTGGATTCTATCCGGTTGTAATCTAATTAGCGCTTTGAATTCTCGTAATCGTTCATCAAGTGATCTATAATCAGTGGTGATTTCTTCATAGTAGTCTACAAAACCCCTTAGCCATTCATGTGGAGATGCACCGACAAATGGTGGTGGTTGGCCGTGATCACCGCACATGACGACTTTTGTGTTTTTGTTTAACAACCACTCAAGAAATGTTTGTAATACATCTAATGACACTGTGCATATTTCATCCCAAATGATGATTTCAGGAATGAATTTATCACCCATACGCTCAGGAGTCCATTTGTCACCCTTCCATCGAAAGAAACTATGGTAAGTACGGGCATTTACCCCTCGCTGTATCATCTCTCTGGCGAGTCTGTGAGTCGGTGTTAGCACAATCATGGTTGACCGACCAAATAATTCAATTGCACGAGTTGTCTTTCCTGACCCACCACAACCGTTTAAATAAACTGTTTTATATCTACAGATTGGATCAGATACCGGTGGTGCATTAGAAAATTCTGATTGATTTTCAATACGGTTACAACAAAGATATTTATCATCCATGGCAACGTCTGCGGATTCACAATACTCATGTAGCATCTCCTTTTTAAATCGCCAACGCCCCCAATTTTCTTCGGGATCTGTGAATTTAGCTACATCTGATTTGTATTTATTGTGTATATACATCGAATCAGTGGCTACTCTAACCGCGGTATTAGGAAATCTATTTATCATCGAAAATAGATTAATAGAAGCATAGGCTAGCATTGAACTTCTCAAATGTGTATACTGGGAATTATATCCATCACAGTAGGTAACAACCGTACCCATTTTCTCACCATTGGATAGAAAAGCATCCTTACGGGATACAAGTTTTCCCTGTTTCATTAAATCCGCTACAATAAAATCGTATTCAGCGACATCTGTGATTAACCGCGAAGAATATTTTGCATTGTCGTATCGTCCACCCTGGGTAAATTTACCGATTATTCTTCGTCCAAAATCTTTTGCTTGTTCTTTTTTAATTTCAAATAACTTCTTAGACCGATTCATGATTTGTTCTTCATTGAAATCAGGGAATTGTTTTCGCTGTTCGCTGATTATTCTATCTAGATCGGGTTGTGGTAGCCAAACTTCTTTCTGAGCTCGATAGCATATAATAGCCTCGGAAACAATTAACGATATTAGCATACCACAATCAATCATATATCTCAATAGCACTATTGGCATCCAGGCCTTTTCAGATAGGTGTTTACCGAGCCAAACATAACTACACGGATGTAACCCTGTAGCTAATTCAAATGATATCACACGAGCGAATCCGGTTAAATCAAAATCAGGCAATGGTCCATTAATCGCAACACGAGTCATTTCATGCGTGGGGTGTCCAAATCGTTTGAAGTACTCAGCGCATTCTCCATACCCGAGAAAACTTCCGGGATAACACGCGGCTATATCAATTGAAATCATACCATCACGTGAGTATTTCGTATTCCACAATCCTCCATGACCAAATTCGACGCAACTCAATTTAACATCCTCGAGAAAATCACTTCGTGTTGGACGCCATGAGTTTTTTTCTCTTGCGAAGTGAGCTACCACTGATGGAATAGTAAAACTATCCGTGAGTAGTTTTTCATGGGAATTCTCCGGTGAAAAATCACTAGCGATTTTTCTCATTCTATTATCTAATTCTTCAACGCGATATAATTCACCATTTGGTTTTACAAATTGATCGAATCCTATTTCGGGATCTTCATCACTTCTAAGTAACCACACTGACACAGGATCATCCTTACACAACGCATGAATAGCATCAAATAATCTCTCTTCATAGAAAACATCCCCGACGAACTCCTTAGGGATATATTTCACGGTTCGTTCTCGTGGAAATACTGTTACCGCAGGTGTCCACGCGTGTTTGTTATGATCAATAATCTGTATTGGTGCTCCATTTTTGTTATATTTCGGTTCGTATAAAACCTCTCCGGTTATCGTCATAACTGTTATTGGAAATCTTAATGATGTTTCTAATTTAGCTATATCAGAAATCTTTGCACCATGCTGTTTCACTGTCAGTTCCCACTCGGTTATTTTCCTACGTCGCAGATCAGTTAGTTTATTTCCTCGGGATGCATTTGTGAAGTGCTCCATTACCCGTGTTGCTACACAATTAAGCCCTGACGAATATTTCATAGGAGCTAGTTTTGCGATATCGGGTTTATCATTTAACGGATATATCCCATAAACCATTGCTGTTACGGGATAAGATCTTTCGTAGTATGGTTTGTCAATGCCGGTTAGAATTCCTGGTTTGGAATCTCTACTCACAATGACAGCTTTTTTATTCTTGAGGATTGGTTCAAATTTATCCCTAATAATCCATTTGCCATCGACTTCAATAATGAATTTGATTCGGAAAAAATACCGTTTTTCCCCAACACGTGAAATTATCACTGCTGCTTTTTCATCATTCATGGTAGCGTCAACAACACCATCAATTCGAAATGTTGACCAACAATAGGATGCTCCATCACGTTTGAATTCATTAAAACAGTCTCTGATTTTACTAATCATGGCTTTATCAAGAATTGTATTCTTTGGTGTATTAGAAACTATATCGAGATTGAATTGAGCATCTTTCCAGGATAATTTTTTGGACGTTTTTTTTGGTTTATCGAGATTAAATCTAGGATTGATTTTGTTACGTTTTTTGGGTCTATCGAGATTAAATCTAGGACTGATTTTCAATAATCTCTTAAACTCTTTCATGTTTCCGTCTCTTGGACGTTTGTTACGTTTTTTGGGTCTATCGAGATTAAATCTAGGACTGATTTTCAATAATCTCTTAAACTCTTTCATGTTTCCGTCTCTTGGACGTTTTTTGGGTCTATCGATATTAAATTTAGGATTGATTTTCAACAATCTCTTAAACTCTTTCATGTTTCCGTCTCTTGGACGTTTTTTGGGTCTATCGAGATTAAATCTAGGACTGATTTTCAATAATCTCTTAAACTCTCTATCAGCATTAAATTTAGCATTTCTCGAAGTCAATCTCTTGAACTCCATCATGCTATAATTAAAACAAGCATTTAAATGAAAGATTTTTATATAATGAATCACTGCAAGTGGCTTATGATTGGATCAGTAACCCCGTGTAACAAATCATGCAGAAATGAGTTTTGTGGGTATCATATGCAAAGCTTTCGACGTGGAAGCCTTGGTCCGTTACCCTGTATTCTATGTGGGGTTGGGGTTAGGGGGAAATCACGGTTGTGTTTGAATTGCGGTGGTAAGCGATACAGGGAGTTGAAGCGTTATTATGATAAAAGAATAAAAAATGGACAATCAATCAGAAATTATGACCCTGACGCTGACAAAGTCAGTATTCTTGACGCTGACAAAGTCAGTATCCTTGACGCTGACACTGATAAAGTCAGTATCCTTGACAAAGTCAGGGATAAAATCATAAGAACTCCTCAAGACTACATCGAAAGATTTATCATTAAACCAAACAATGAATTAGACAAACAATAGTATTATGTATACGAATGAACCAAGAATTCAGACAGCACCCTGTGATCACAAATTATGAAGCATCCAGTGATGGTACTGTCAGACACTGCATTTTGAAGAAAACGGTCGGTTTTGTGACTAATCAAGGGTATTTGATGTTTAGCGCTGGAAAGAAGAAATATCACAATCATCGTTTCATATTTGAATGTTTTAATGGATTGATCGAGGATGGTCTTGTTATCGATCACAAGGATTCTAATCGAAAGAACAATTCTTTATCAAATCTGCAAGCTATCACACAGAGTGAGAATTCCAAACGAGGAAGGACTGGCACTTGTTCAAAAAAAGCGAAACCCGTAAAATATTTGAATACAATAACTAACGAAGAAAAAATATTTCAATCAATATATGAAGCCGGCAAGTATTTCAATATTTGTGGACCCTCAGTACGAAAAGTTGCAGAGGGGATTTATCGATCTGCGATTTCAAAAGGGACGGGACAAAAAATTCGATTTAGTTATGTCTAATACGTCATATTTTTCATTTAGAAATATATCATTATTATAGAATAATGAATTCTGAAAACATGAATAGCATCATATCCGAGATTTCAAAATTGAAAGGTTGGGATATTGAACTATCAGATGGGTTAAATCCTGATCAAATCATGTCTGATTTTCAGGATATAGAATACGGAGTTAACAACAATAAATATATGCTACCAAAGAAGTATGCGCTCATCAAAAGAATTCAGAATTCTATTCGGGACTCTCTCGCATTTTCCAGTGACGTAAGTGTGTTCGCTCCGTTGTATACCATCGTAGAACGAATACGAAAAGAATTGGGGTACGAATACGAATTGAAAAAGGAGGTTAATTCTAAAGTTAGAAACCTACGGGCGTTAATTCAAGAAAATGAACAATTTTGATTGACCATTTATCATTATTTGATTGCCCGACCATTTATCATTATTTGATTGCCCGACCATTATCATTTTTTTTAGCCGACCCTCAATGGATGTCAAAAATCGATGGATGATCAATGGAAAAGTGAGGGAACTATCAGTATTAATTATTTTTATATACAATTTTGATAGTTCCCTCATCAATGATAGAGCTGTTAAAACACTTCCATGACCGTATTAAAAATCATCCGACATGTCAAAAAAGTGAGGGAACTATCAGTATTATTTATTTTATATACAATTTTGATACTTCCCTCATCAATGATAGAAGCCGTTATAGGATGAAATAACACTTCCATGACCATCCGATGGTGTTAGGTCGGGATTAAAAAAAATTGTTTTACAATTGAAAAATTGTTTCTGATTTCAAATAATGGTCAATGAAGCATTAACAACCCGATTGGCTCGTGAACGACTGGATGCAATCAGGAGATTTGTACCAATTCGTGACTCTGTACGGAATAAACTACAACAACGACAGAGTCTTCAGACTGATTTTGCTGCGGCATCTGAAGAATTGTTTAAACCGGTAACCACAGCAACGAAAGGGGTACAGCGCGCTATACTGGGAGATGATCCCGAGACGAAGAAATCTGTTATCGGTGAACTTGAAAAAATAGCAGCGAAAACTGAACAAACAGAACAGGCTGTACAAAAAATGGAATCAAAAAGAACAGTAGATGATTTACGCGTGAGATTTAACGAGGAAGGGTTAGCAGCAATTGATAAGACTGATCCAACAGAAATTCCTGCGCTTGTTGTTTCGACTTATGAAAACAGGAAAAATATGTTGAAACCAGAACATCATAAGTTTGTTAGAAGTATAACTCACTGGGCTGATATATTCTATAAGATCAAAACTGAAAAAAGTCAAATTAAGACAGGTAGTGCATCATACATCGAATATATCAATGCGGTGGGTATAGTGTATAAACAATTTGAAGAACTAAAACAACAACAAAAACCGCCAAAATTACAAAGGCGGCGACAGCAACCTGCAAAGAAAATATCTTTTTCACCTAAAAAACAACAAATACCACGTGATGATGATGATGATGATGATGATGATAGTTATTTACAAGAAACGGATTTAGAAAAACAGGATGAAGCAACTGGTTATAGCGGAAGTGGATTAAGAGATTCCAGTGTTTCATGTCCTGGTAGTGTTCTCAGTGATATATCACGATTAGAGGTTCTTGTAGGAGGGTTCCGAGCTGGAAATAACTCACCGGAAATAATTAATGAAGCAGCTGATATCTGTAGACGGTTATTTCAGGGTGGTATCATGGATATCAGCACATATCGAGATTTCATTGACGAGTTAGCAAATGGGTATCACAGTGATTAATTGATAAATTGTTTTACAATTGAAAAATTGTTTCTGATTTCAAATAATGATCATACACTACAATCATGATAAACCAACCCCCGTCTACGTAGTTAATTCACGGTTTCCGGTTTATAGAGCATACTACGGAGATGGTTTAGGTAATACCATTCTAGGGTTATTTGCGAGAATGGCTCCAAAAGTGATGCCGTTGGCTAAACAATTAGGAATGAAAGCAATTGATGTTATTCGTGATAAGGGTATTGGTGCTGTTGGAGATCTTGCCGGAAAAGCGTTTTCAACTGCGAAGAATAAATTAACATCATTAGTGAAATCACGGATGAAATCCAAAGGATTTTCAAAACCGTTACCGTCTACAGCGGAAATGCCTGCAAGTGTTAGTAGAATTATAAATAACGCAGTAGATGAAAAATTAGCGTCGATGGTTTTAACCCCCGACCAAAGCAATATTGCAAACATGATAGCAGGAAGTGGCTTTAAAAAACTACGACGATGAAAATGGAAAATCGCGATTTAGACTCTGATAAATAGAATAAAATGTTCAAACAGTCACGTGATCCAGCATTTGATATAGACGCCCCAGTTGGCAAGGATGATTCTGTACGCGATTATCAATATTACGCCTATCATGCCATAGACTCAAATAGTCGAGCAAGAATTGATCTTCAAGTCCATGATACCAGTAAATACTTTCTACCCTGTGAAGCGTTTATCGAAGTAGAAGGAGAACTTGTAACAGCTGCTGATACTCCTGCTGTACCAGCACCGTATCCAGCTGGTACTCAAGTCGGTTTTGTCAATAATGGTATTATGGCGTTATTTGAGAGTGCTAGATATCTCATTGATGGAAAAGAAATCGAGTCGATAGATCGCGATGTTGATGTGGCTACAACAATAATCGGGTTAGCGAGATATTCCGATGATTATACAAGATCAGCAGGACCTTCTATGATGTTTGCAAAGGATAATAAAAATACCGCTGGAGGAAATCAGTTTATTGTAAGACGACCAAAGAATAATGCTGGCACCGCTAATATTGATGCCGAAGATATGATTATAAACAACGATGTTAATTTCAATCTAGGAGCTGCAACACGAAACTCAATGTTGGGAGTAGGGCGTAAATCATTTTCATGCGCGATTCCACTGCATCATATATTTGGATTCTGTAGAAACGTCAGAAAAGTTATCTACGGGGCGAAGCATACAGTATCGCTTGTACGAAAGAGTGATGATAACGACGCAATCTGGAGGATTCCAGCAGACAATGCAAATCCAAATGCTGATGCCGGTAAAGTCAATTTAACAAAAATATCATTGTGGATGCCAGTGTTGACTCCAGCAATCACCGCAGAAGAACGATTACTATCATTTATGGACCAAGGAGGAAAATCATTACTAAGTTGGCTAACCGTGAGTACAGATGTTAAACAATCAAATATCAACGGGTTATTCACTTGGAACCTAGCATCAAAACAAGGTGTTGCTGCGCCACGTCATATATTTATTGCGTTACAAGATAACGCACGAGTTGGCGATCAACGTTTCAGTCATATGATATTTGATCAATTAGGTGTGAAAGACGTCTCACTGAGAATAAACGGCCAACAGGAACCATCCGAGGATATACAACTTAATTACACAGAAAATCATATCGCACGAGTTTATCATCGTCTGTTGTCATTTATGGCACGCGAACAAAATGTGGATACTGGTTTGCAAATATCACAATATGATTTTAAAAATCTGTATCCTATCTATTACTTCTCACTGGAACATCTCGATTTGATGAGACAATCTGTTGTTGATATACATTTTAGAGCTAATGTGACTCGTGGTGCTATTGCTGATTATAGAGCGGTTGCTGTCATTCTCAGTGATAAATCAATGCTACTTGAAGGTGTTGGTGGAAGAATGAGAGTGGTAGATGCACCAGTGGAAAATCTTTGAACGATTTTTCCATTGAAATTGTAAACGATTTAGAATCAATCTATTATGTATAATGTCATATAGTGTTATTAGTGTTGCGTTAACTCCCGGTCAATTAAAAAAATTGCAATCAGAATCAGCTAAAAAATGTGGAACCACAATCACGTTGAAACCCAACCAAATGACTGGTGGTGCAAATAAACTATCGCTGACAACTCGTCAGGTGAAACATTTCAATGATGCACTTGTAGCCAAAAAAGGTGTTCAGATTACTCTTTCTGCGGCTGCTATCAAAAATATGATTAAAACAGGCGGTATATTCCCGTTGTTAGCTGCGATACCAGCATTGATTGCAGCAGCAGCCCCAGCGGTGGCTAAAGCGGCAGCGTTAGGAGCCGTTGGTACTGCAGCAGGAATGGCACTAAAGAAGGCAACTGGGAAAGGATATAAAAAAAAGGGACGATCCGTTCACGGATTGGGTCTAAGACTACCAGGAACCCCGTATTCGTGGTACAGCGGAAAGGGTCTAAGACTACCAGGAACGATTTATTAATTGAGGAACCTATGGTTCCAATGTCCAATTTTGATTTAATGGATGCTGCTAAAAAACTAGCGATTAAAAATTTTAGAGGTGTCTTTATGAAAGATCAATTACCACATCAACCAAACAGCGTTGAAACCGGAATCATTAATTTAGATAACAGCACCGGACCCGGAACTCACTGGGTTACATACGCTATTGATCCACGTGGGATTGTCTATTTTGATTCATATGGATTAGCCCCACCAAAAGAGTTTTTGCGTTATATAAAAACCCTTCCAATGAAGACTTGGTATTCTACGCTACCAACACAACAAATGAATGACCCACCAATATGTGGCAGCGAAGTATTAAATGTCCTTAACGCTATTTCTAACTCCTTGAGTAACCCAAGCGGAAAACCACCACATGTTGTCGTGAATGAATACACTAGTAATCGCTTTTTAGAGAGAGAAAGAGTTTTACAATAACATGATTGATATTTGGGGGAGATCTTTGAAACCCAAACCCGATGGCACTGCACCCCCTGATTCTATCAAGGATGTAAAAAAACTAATCAAAGATGAAATAGCTGAGACGTTAAATTTAGCAAGTGTTGACCCGAACGAAATAGTTGTATTTCAGGACAAACAGGGTAAATTGAAAAGCAGTGATGTGTCATTGAATGACATTTTGATACGGCAGCGCGACGCCACTGAAAACTCTATTGCGTTGTATTCCAGCGACGGACGACTTAAACCAGGTGCACTTGTGTCTACGATCACTGATAAGATTGATACCCATGACAATGAGTTGAAAAATTCTGTGTTGGAACTAACAACACTTCAATCTAGAATTGAGGATAACGGAAAACAGTTTTCAATTTTTCGTAGAAATATCGTGGATAAATTTCTTGGAACTACATTCGATAAACTCGATATAAAACTCCCTGATATCAAAAAATTCATCGATGAGACGAAAATCTTCATTGAAGCAATCAAAGGTGATGCAACGAGGATGATAACAATCATTGAAAAAACAAAAATTCCTCATGAGAAAACCAACAACGTAGTATACACCATCCAACACGGATCATTTGCGTGGACACCTACAAACAACAAATTAGATATCACTGCAACCGTTAAAGGTATTTATCGATTAACACTAGTAACACCATTGACTCAATTTAATATATCATCGTCGAGTTCATCCGGGGTCAACAATACGATTTCAACGATCATCGACAAGGATACAACTGAAAAGTTCACTATAACAGCTACTGATAAAAATTTGATTAGGGTTTCAGCAACCTGGTATGTGGAATTCGTAGCGGATTTAAGTAAATAACTAAATTGAAAGGATTTCACAATTGAAAACGCTAGTGTTTTTAAAATAAAAATGATTTCATCAACGCAATGTCGCTATGATCAGGTCAGAGAATTTCAGAATAGACTCAAAACCCTCGCCGAGGAGTATCAAATAAAAATAAAAAAATACCGACGAAAAATCACTGCAATTGATGTTATTATATACTCGGTGTCAAGCGTTCTCACTGGCGCCGGAATAATACTTGCATCGGTTACAATGATTGCCCCGGTCGTAGTTCCAATTTGCATTTCTGCGGTGGCTACAATCGGGGGTATATCAACCGGGATAGCAAAAAAGATATCATCATGCAGCCAGAGTAAACTGCAGAATTACTTACTTCAATTTCATATTGCATCAACCGCATATTCGCAGTTATCCCTGATGATATCGTCGTCACTCGATAATACAATTATATCAGATAGTGAATTCTCAGAGATGGTCAGTATTTTTGATTCCGCGATATCGAAATTAGAGCGACAACATGAGTATAATAACAATGACAACACCGATGGAATCAGAAAACACGAACCCAAAAAACAAAATGATCTCAATAATCTCAACCATACCAGATTGTGAGTTCTCAGTGATGGTCAGTATTTATGATTCCTCGATACCAAAATTAGAAATAAATCATGAGTATAATAACAATGACGACACCGATGGAATTACTTCAACGAGTAGTGGAGAACACGAACCCAGTACAAACAAGCATGATATCAATAACATCAACGGAACCAGAGTTTAGTGTGAATTTCCCTAGCCCAGTCCCCGTGAAGGAGATAGCGCTAGCAAAATTACGAGTGTATCACAGTTGGCCTAATATCAGATCAAAATCATTTGGTGGTCAACAACCGAATAATTCACTGGTATTTGCAAATAAGAATAAAGACGACGGTACCCCAGACTGGAACGTCGTTTCGATACCAACAGGGTCATACCAAATCGAACAAATCAATAATGAATTCGCGCGTAGAATAAAATCGATTACTGGAAAAGAATCAAAAATCGCTATAACAGTTCATGAACCGACGCTATCATCCGCAATTGAAATAAACTCAGAAGAATACGTCGTAGATATCTATCAGAGTTCTATTAGAACCGTACTAGGATGGCCTGAATTACTACCAGGGGGAAAAACCGTTGATTTACCAGAACCACAAAAAACTGATTATATCACCGACAGAATAAAATCTGATAATCCAATAAAGAGTTATCAAGATCGCACAATCACTAGAGATTTTTTTAAGATCTTTCACGATAATGTTGGGGGAGGGAAATTTCTTGTTGCTGACGATCTTAAAATCGATGAAAATTTCACAGCAATGAATAATGATTTTTCGCTGTTGTTAATATCTCTCAAATCCGGCTCTCTCACCCGAGATGAATTTATCAGCGTCGTAGAAACATGCAATAAAATTATCAACGATATGGAAACATTTAACCTGAAAATTATTCAGGATATATTAGATGACGATAATCCCTTATCGAGAACAGAATTTGCACTGATCTATAAAATCCCCGTCAAAGATATTCGTGAGTTTAAACTACCAGGATATAATATATCAGAACTACAAAAATCTCTCAGTGATGCCATCGATGTTGGTTTTAAAATAATTTATGATGCATGGAAAAAAACATCATCACCGGAAATAAAAATCCTCAAACACAATAATGACCCAGACGGTGGCGGGAGGCATATCGCTCCGTTCAACGTAAATATATCCTCAGTGATTGCACTCAATTTAGTATGTGATGTTATTGAAGGAAGCTATCAAATTAATCTCGAACGATCAAATCAAGCTCAGCAAGGATATATTCTTTATTCGTTTGCACCAACAGCTCCTCCAGGATTTTTAATTATTGAAACCCAATTAATCCTGTCTACATGCGATGCCATAATGATTCATTAACAAGAATTAATTTCAAACTCACAGACCAATCTAATAATCTAATTGATCTACAAGAGGAGGTGTTAGCGATTAGTTTGTTTGTGAAATCCTAAAAGGATTTTCATCGTAAAAGAATTATTAACCCATAGCAGCAGAGAGGGTGGATGACAACAAGTTGCGACCAAAATTAATTAAAAAATCGTAAAAATCTTCGTTTTCATTTTTTTAGTTAAAATGAGATTTCGTAGGGAAGGCTCATTAAGATTTCAATCGAATTTTGTTTCAAAACGTTGTAGGGTTCGCCCTTTTTTTGGTTAAAATGAGATTATAGGACGGCTCGTTTTAAGATTTCAATCAAAATTTGTCTAAAAACGTTGTAGGATTCACCCTCTCTGCTGCTTGCTATTGACTTGTTAGAAGGAAATTCTAGGTTTAAGTGTTGAAAGTAAAATGAAAGTACGAAGGTGTCTCATAGCTGTTGCTCTATATCATTGCTCTCGACCACTGACAAATGCCATACATCATAGGAAACAGACGATTGTGAAATTTACATGTTTAGGTTGCATTGTACTCAGAATTGTCCAAAGTTTTGAAACTGAGAAGCATTTCTCCTAATCCAACTGGCATATTAATTCTTAAGAACACATGTCACTGTTTCAATCAGGTAAAATATGATAAGCTGTGCCAATAAATCATTTCCTTATTACCTCCATGTATTGAATCTGACATAGTAAGGTATTACAAAGATACACTTCTATAGATTTGATAGTAAGTTTTGGTTGATGAAGGGAGCTAACTCAACGCTGTCAGAGATAACAAGTATTGTTTCTCTACCATTCTTCTAAAGGAGAATATAAGCCTGTTACGCTTGACGCAAGGTGGATTAATTGAAGTATTTAACATATTTATTATGTTTATCAATATTGTCAGTACATCGTATATTTTCCTAATTGTATGATGATTGCCTTAATTTAATGGTTTTACATACATATCTGCTCATGATATAATTTTTCAGTACATAGATTACATCTTATTTACCGAAAATTAGGTTATAATGACCTATATATAAGACGTTCAAGGTTTTTTTTCCCTGTCGGCCTCAAGTTGTATGGGATTACAGTGTTCTATTTTCTTGTAGGTCTCAAAGCGTATGGGAGTACAGTGTTTTATTTTCTTGTAGACCTCAAGGTGTATGGGAAAACAGTGCTTTGTTTTCTTGTAGGTCTCAAGGTGTATGGGAGAAAAGTGCCTGTATTTTACATTGTAATTCTGCTGTCAGGGTTCAGGCATCACATAAATACATAAAGATTGAGATGACTAATGCTCTCTATAGCCTGATTGAGTTTTCACATAGATATTCGTGTCTCTCGAGATGGGTCTTAGCTTTGAGATAGCTGCCGTTGTTTCTGCTGCTCGTGACAAAAATTTCTTCTCTTGATCTCTCTTCAGTGATTATGGAACCAAGATATTTATATTGTCCCACTGTTTCCAGTTTCTGTCCTCTGACTTTAATCTTGGTTGAAATTTGTTTGCCACTATTTGTCATCAGCTTTGTCTTCTCGGCACTTATCTCCATGTCAAATCTGGAAGATGTTTCATCCATGTTCTTCACTAAGGTGGCAAGCTCATCTTCACTGCCTGCCAACCCATCAATGTCGTCTGCAAAGCAGAGGTTGATGATGTTACGCCCTCCAATGCTGACCGTCCCACAGTTGTCGTCCAGAGCTTTGTTCATGATGCGCTCTAAGTAGATGTTGAAAAGCGTTGGTGGCAGGAGACAGCCTTGCCGCTCTCCAGCTGTTATCTTAAACCAGTCCCCATAGAACCTTGAGCAGTTACTGCACTGATAGCCTTGGCGTACAGCGGCTTGATGATGTTGGTCAACGTTTGACCAATGTTGTACTTCTTCATTGTGGCCCACAATGCCTCATTCCACACTATGTCAAAAGTATTTTCGAAATATATGAACACATGATAGATGTCTTGTTGAAGTTGTGAGTACTTTTCACATAGAAACCGAAGACTGAATATTTGTTCTGTTGTGCTTTTTTCACTCCGGAACCCTGCCTGTTCTTCAGCGATTATTTCTTCTGCTTGTGTGTGGGTTCCGTCTGTTCAACATGATCTTGAGCATCACCTTACTAGCACGGCTGATCAAACTGATAGTTCTGTAATTTGGCACAGCTAGAGATTGCTTTTTCTTGGGGAGTGTTATAATCAGTGACTGGGTCTACTGTGTTGGCCATTCGCCTGTCTGCCAGATCTTGTGGCTGATTTTTGTTAGTAGCTCTATCACTGATTCCCCACCATTCTTGATAAGTTCAGCTGGAATTGTGTCTACACTAGCTGCCTTCCCATTCTTCAGTGCTCTTTTTAATGACTCCACTTCTTTTTTGAGAATGGGGAAATCATCATCATTTGTGGAGTTTGGAACTTCAAGCCCCTCTGGGTCTCCTGTGGAAGGATGGTTGTAGAGGTCTTTACAATACTCAGTCCATCTTTCTGCAATGCCACTTGCTTCAGTGAGAAAAAAACTTGAAGAAAGCGAAAGAAGACTGGATTGGACAAAAGTGGACAGAAATAGACAGCAGTGTTATAAAGAATAACAGCAAAAAGGCATTCCAAATTGAGAAAGACCTCACCAGACAGAAACAACCAAGAGTCAGTACCATTCAAGACGAAAATGGAAAATGCCTCACAGAAGCAAGTGACATTGCAGAATAACACCCCACCACCGAAGAAAAACAAATCGCAACGAAATATGCTGCAAAACGGGTCAGATGACCCCATCAAGGTCTATAACAGGTTTGGAGACATCGCGTGCATTGATGCAGAGGAAATTGCTCCACACAGATTGCCTCCGTAAAAGGTCTAACCTAGATCCACAATCTTCAACGTATACTTATAATGAAGAACACCATATTACAGTGGAATTGTCGAGGACTTAAAGCCAACCACAATATTCTCCTGCTTCTAAACGAACATGATCCTGAAAAACACAATGTCTACAGAAAACGTTCTTGAAAGATACGGATAACGTCACACTTAAAACTATTCCTTATTTAACAACTACTTTCAAAATGTTAACATGGCCTCAGGAGGAGTTTCTTTTGTTGAGAACAATAGAGCCACTCATCCCTCTAAATGCACATTTGCAAGCTATTGCTGTAAATTGTGCTCTGCATCGAGTGATTACCTTTTGTTCTATTTACACTACACTAAACAGTGACAGGGGGCCCAAGTGACCTAAAGCGCTCTCCGTTACGGATCATTGCCATCACACCTCTGTCGGCATGGGTTCGAATCTCAGATTCGGCCAATGTGGGTTGGTGAGAAAGATTGCCAGTAGCGTCTCGGTGGTCGGTGGTTCTTTCCGGGTACTTCCTCTACCATTAATACTGGATGACACGCATACCCTATTGTGTGCTGAAAAATGACGCTAAACCCTAGCATCAATGAAGATGAACCCACCTAATTTTATAAGGTCCCATTTATTAAACTAAGGCTTCTTACAAAAACTAAAAAATGACATCAGTAACGCCAAAACAAAGCGTCTAACGTTCGAGAGAGTCTCTCCAGGAGTATCTCCTGGGTTAGTTATTCTTGATACTAGTTGGTGTATTGGTATTTTTTCTAAAAGTGTCCGTGTGATGGTTACTCCGATGACCTCTTATCGATGTCACACCTTCCTTGCTGCTATTATCCAAAGATGTTATCAAGACCAATTCTGTATCTTGATCTGGGGTTATACATTTATTGTTATAAATCCATGTGGGGTTGACTGAGCATGACTAAATAAATTTCCAAAAGGATTATAATCCGTATCATCGCCACACCAGGTCTGATGAATATTTCTAAGTGTATGGTTAACAACGCAAACACAGCAAGAATATTACAATTGTCTCTGATCACTTTTGGTATTTGTGTGTACAACTGGGTTACATAAATCACATTTGAGTTTTTATGCCTACCTCGGGAAAATATTTTTTGCCAGACTTGAACTGCTTATCTAGCATTACATCATTGTCACAACTAAATGAAATATAGATCCATCAACGTCATCTACAGATGGGACTTCTTCGATATCAGTGATAAAATTAATATCATCATCTTCATTTATCGTCGCTGCGTTTTCAATAAAGTCTTTAAGTACATCATAGCATCTCTGATCATCTACAGACGGAGCTATCACATACAATTTATCCCATCTTAACCACCTCATTATCGAATTAAGAAACAACTGTGTCTTACCACTCGCAGATGGTCCAATTATAATGATTCTGATATAATTTGGAAGCGCTGCATAATGCTTGACCTGTTCGAGCGCTCTTGTCGCCGAAAAATCATAGACATCCATGATATATAATAAATAATATGGATTTATATTGTATTAGGTGCAAAGGGAGTATTTCTTCAGGCAAATTAATGATCATCAGAATGAAAAATAATAGACCAGCACTTACTGGTAGGTTTACACAATGTGGTACCAAAAATATAAATTTATGCCCATGACACAGTAAGGTGATAAATCAAATTAAAAAAAAATCGAAGTGATATTGCAGCAAAATTAACAAAATTACGGGGACTCAATGGGCCAAATAGCCTGGAGAAAAACATTTTCCAGGATATAATTACTATAGCCCTGTGACCAGACTTGATATCCAACTTGATAATCAAGATCAAGCACGACCAGGTGAATATCCAATAAATGAAATTAATCGAGCTTTTCACGCTCATAATGTGTCTTACAAAAATAACAATCTGCAGCATAGACATATTGTAGGTGTGAAGTTGATTCACGAGTTAAAAATAAATCTTTCAAGGAATCATTGTTTAAATGGTTAGTAAGATTTGCGATGAAAGGTAATCTAGTATTAGAGGCTGGTCATTCATATTATGGAATCCATTTATTATAGTCCAAGAGGAGAGGCAGAGCAGCGATTAGTAAACTCTCCGAAACTGCAAATGTTATCCGTGCAGCTGCTGAATTGGTTATCACGACATGCAATATGGCAAATATATCTACCAACGCCTAAAGGAATCGAATATGCGCATTTTTATGTCAGTGTTCCTAATGAAGTTCATCAGGTTGATATTTTACGTTCACCTTTTGATACTATCAAAATAATAAGACGTCAAATAACGTACAACTATATGCGTTAACTGTAGATGTTGCAAGCAGATACAAAAAAGCAGAGCCATCAACAAAGACAGCAGGAAAAGTTTCATCTGCACTTGAAATAATTTATCAAAGAGGACCTTTGGGATGGCCACAACTATTACAGGGTGGTCCCGGCAAAGAATTGTACGGTGTAGTGTCATTGCTGATGAAGCAACATAATGTCAAAATATGATGATGACATACTGCAATACACCGGTGATCAGACAATTGTTGTGCGATTTAATCAAACTCTTTCTGAGCGGTTATTTGGATCTCAATATACGAGGGAAACAATTCAGGATACGAGATCTCGAGATTGGGTTGCAAGATTACCAAGTGTGATAAATGCATTAAATAATGAAATTACTTGAACAACCAACATGAAACCTATTAAGACGATCACAAAAAAACCCCCATGTACCTGTACAACGATATGCTGTTTCGAAACAACCAGTATTAGGTAATGTTACTATCAGATATTAATATATATATATATATATATATATATATATATATATATATATATATATATATATATATATATATATATATATATATATATATATATATATATATATATATATATATATTGTCACTTTGTTTATAACTAGCTAATTGTTTTCTTACTATAACATCGTTAACAAGTTCGTTGCTGGTGCCAGGAAAAGTTACAGTATCCTCCGCAGCTGAGATATTCTTCTAACGTATGATACTGCGAGATAAACTAAGTTTGACAATTCGATGCGATCATCAATAATCCAAACAATTGTATCTGAAATAGGTAACCCCTGAGATGAGTGGATTGTCATGGCATATCCTAACGTCCATGGAGATTTGTCAGCGCGTAACGCATTCTAGACAGTGCTGATAGGAACTGCAACAACATCATTTAACACAAGATTTTGTTTCCTCCTTGACTCTGTCAAGGGTCCTGGAATGTCAACTTCAATATTCTGTTGTCGTGTATCAGCTGGTCTATAACATAACGGTAAAGGCAATTATGAAAACATTTTGTTCTTCAAATAACTGCTGTTGATGTGTATCACGAACTATCTTTGTACTTGCCACTATCTGTGACTATCATATCGTTTGGCTTCCATTTATCTCAAAAATCATTTATTGAAGTTGCTGAAAATATTTCGCGATCTATAGTACACTTGATTTTATCCGGCTGTAGTCTGAATAATTTCTTAAATTCTCTTAATTCTGGATCAAGAGCTCTAAGATCATCAGTTATATCTTCGTATTTAGCTACAAAATCATTAAACCAAATATGCGGAGACAATCCAACAAATGGTGGTGAAACATTATCACATTCATTAACAATAGCCAATCAAGAAATATTTTAATATATCTAGTGACAATGTGCATATTTTCATACAAATTATTATTCCAGTTATATATTTCTCACCCATTCGATCAGGAGTTTATTTTTCTCCATTGTACCGGAGAAAGCCGTGATACGTACATAACTTGACACCTCTCTCTTTAATTTCTCTCGCAAGTCTGTGGGTAGGAGTTAAGACAACTAAATCCGAATTCTGTCTAACTATTTCGATCACTCGAGTTGTTTTTCCACACCCATCGGGTCGATTTAGATAAACAGTCGTATGTATGAATACTGGATCTGACACAGAAGGCGCAGACGATAAGTCTGATATCTAATTGCTACGATATGTATCTTCGATTTCAACATCTGCGGATTCAGTATAATCATATAATAGTTATTTTATCTCCACGATTTCCACGGTGGATCAGCGTTTGTACAACGAGTCACTAATTCTGTATATTTTTTCGATATAAAATGAATCGGTTGCAACTGACTGCAGTGTCAGGGAATCTATTTATCATAGATAGCAAATTTATAGAAACATAAGCGAGCATGGATGACCTTAGATGTATATATTGCGGAGAGAGGTCATCGATATAGTCAATAATTGTACCTAACCAGGTTTCGTTATACAAGTACGCATTTTCTCGACTTACAAAATTATGTTTCGCTGTTGCATCTGCGGTTACAAAATCGTATTCAGCATCATCTAAAATTAATCTTGCATAATGTCGCATATGCACCACCTTGTGTAAATTACCGATTTCCTATGAGACCCTTTGCGGTTTTATAATAATCGTGTGGTAGCCAAACATCAGTCTAAGCATGATACGATATACTTGCTTCACTTACAATCAGTGATATCAGTATTTTATAATCAATCATATAACGTAATTCAACTATTAGAGCCAAGCGTTTCTCAGCGAAATGTTTACTAAACCAAACATATGATCGGATGAAGACCCTGAGTGAATTTAAACGATACGATACGAGCGAATCCATTTAGATCAAAATCAGGAAGTGGTTCATTAATCGCCACTCTGGTCATTTCGTGCGTGTGTTGTCCAAATCGTGAAAGGTATCCAAAATATTTTCCCATCCCTGAAAAACCTTCCCAGATAACACGCGATTACATTAACCGAGATTACATCTTTATAATCGTATTTAGTGTTCCACAATCCGCCGTTCCCGTATTTACAGCAGCTTAGCTGCACATCTTTGAGCAATTCAGCGTGTGTTGGTTTCCACTAATTTCTCTCTCTTGCAGCGTGGTCAGCAACTGACGGAACGTTGAAACAGTTGCTTAGCAACTCGTCAATACTATCAGTTGAACATTTCTGCGCAAGATTTATCATCGTTTCGTGGAGATATTCTAACCGGTATAATTCACCGTTAGGTCGTACCGATCGATCATATTTGTCATCCCTTTGAAACAGCCATACTGTTCCAGAATCGTCTTTACTTATTTCGTGTTTAAAATCAAGCATTTTTCTTTCATAGTTCTGGGGATAAAATCTTACAGTTCGATGTCGGGGAAATACTGTTACTGCGTTAATCCACGAGTACGCTTTATGATCAATGGTATTATTGAAGCTCCTTCTTTTTTATATAATGTTTCGAAATGATAAAAGTTCTCTTGTTATAGTTGCTACTATTATTGGAAATGTTCGTATTTGTTCTAACTTAGATACATCATTAGTTGTAACTCCGGTATTTTTTCTAATTCAGAACACTCGTTTGATCTATTACGTCTTAGATCAGTTAGTCCATTTCCACGTATCGCGTTTGTAAAATGTTATATTATTCGCTCAGCGATACAGTTCATCCCTTTCAATGAAAATTTCATTGGAGCAGGATCATTAATATCAGGTTTATCATTTAGCTGATAAATCTCATACACAACCGCGGTTACAGGGTATGCTCGTATATAACATGGTTCATCAATCACAATCAACATTCCTGGTTTGAAATGTTTACTTAACACACCTGTTTGTTTGTTATGAAAAACAGAGTCATGTCCGTCGCGGGTAATCTACACAGTACAGTCTGTTTCTGATTGCACAATATAATTTATTCTGAAAAATATCTTTGATCAAGATAATCATTATTTTTTTCTATCGCTCATAGTTCATTGTAACGTCAATGACTTCGGTAGTAAAAAAGTCATCGTGCAAAATTTTTAATGTTGACCATTCGTGAGATGCTACATCATTATGAGATTCTCTTTTATCACTCAGAATAATATTAATCAGATTATTATTCTCAATTAGAAATCTGAAATCCAGGAATTATTCTGTCAATGTTAAATCTTGATTCTTCCCAAAGCTTGATTTTTGATAACTCCTCCATGCTATAATTAAACAAATATTTAAATAAAAAATATTATATAGACCATGACTCAAAGAATCACTGTAGGTAGTTGATGATAGGGTCTTTAACCCCATGTAACAAATCCTGTATAAATGAATTCTGCGGATATCATTTACAAAGTGTACCGCGAGGCAGTCTAGGTCCGAAACCGTGTTTACAATGTGGTATTGGAGTTAGAAAGGAAAAACACAATTGTGGGTACAATGTGGCGGTTAAAGATATAGAGAGCTGTAGCGATATTATGGAAAATATAAAGGCTATAAGAACCCCTGAAGATTACTTCATCATCATCATCATCATCATCATCATCATCATCATCATCATCATCATCATCATCTCCGCCTGTGGCCCCGTTTGGAACATAGGCCGCCAACCAGCTCTCTCCAGGCGTCTCGGTTCTGGGCGAGTCTCTCCAGATGTCCCCTCGTCTTGCCCATCTTCTTTGCGTCTGCATCCAAATCACGGCGCCAGGTGTTTCTGGGTCTTCCTCTCTTCCTCTTTCCTTGAGGGTTCCATGTGAGGGCTTGCCTGGTGATGTTGGGAGCAGGTTTGCGGAGGGTGTGGCCAATCCATCGCCAGCGTCTTTGAAGGATGTCATCCTCAACAGGCTGTTGCTTCGTTCTCTGCCACAGTTCGTCGTTGCTGATTCTTTCTGGCCAGCGGATCTTGAGGATCTTCCTGAGGCAGGTGTTGATGAAGACCTGGATTTTCTTCATGGTGGTAGCAGTGGTTCTCCAGGTCTCTGCTCCGTACAGCAATATCGGCTTCACGATGGTGTTGAAGACCCTGATCTTGGTGGTGATGTTAAGCTGCCTTGATATCCATATGTTCTTCAGCTGATGGAAAGCTGCCCTTGCTTTGCCGATGCGTGTCTTAACGTCTGCATCCGTTCCTCCCTGCTTGTCCAGGATGCTGCCAAGGTAGGTGAAGCTATCCACCTCCTCGAGCGCATCGCCTTCCACTGTGATGGGTGTATTGCTGGATGCATTTGTCTTGAAAACCTTGCTCTTTCCTCTGTTGATGTGGAGGCCCAGGCTGGCTGAGTTGTCCGCAACAATGCTGATCTTTTCCTGCATCTGTTGTTGGGTATGCAAGAGGAGAGCCAGGTCATCAGCGAAATCTAGGTCGTCCAGCTGTTTCCACAGCGTCCACTGGATGCCGTTTCTTTTTTGGTCTGTCGATGTTTTCATGACCCAGTCGAAGGCCAGCAGGAAGAGGAATGGTGATAGAAGGCATCCTTGTCTCACCCCTGTGTTTACTGCAAAGGCATCAGTGAATTGCCTGCCGTGGACGATCCTACAAGTCATTCTTTCATAGGACTTCCTGATGATGTTGGTGATCTTTTCCGGGACTCCATAGTGCCTTAGTAGTTTCCAGAGGGTCTGCCTGTCAACGCTGTCGAACGCTTTCTCATAGTCGAGAAAATTCACGTAGAGTGGCGAATTCCACTCCAGAGACTGTTCCAAGATGATGCGCAGTGTCGCTATCTGGTCCGTGCACGACCTTTCCTTTCGGAAGCCAGCTTGTTGGTCACGGAGATGCGGGTCAACTGCCTCTTTCATCCTGTTCAGTAAGATGCGGTTAAACACCTTCCCCGGGATGGACAACAGCATAATCCCCTTGTAGTTGGAGCAGTCACTGATGTCACCTTTCTTAGGTAGTTTGACGAGGTAGCCTTCTCTCCAGTCTGCTGGTACTTCTTCGTCTTCCCATATCGTGCCGAAGAGCGGGTAGAGGAGCTCCACACTGGTTTCCACGTCCGCCTTCAGCGCCTCTGCCGGAATGCTGTGGGGTCCTGCAGACTTGCCGCTCTTCAATTGCTTGATGGCGCTGCGAATCTCCTCCTTGGTCGGTGCACCGCACTCTATTGGCAGGTCACTTTCCGCTGGCGGTACGTCTGGTGGGTTTGCAGGCGCTGGTCTATTTGGCAGTTCCTGGAAATGCTCAGCCCATCTGTTCTTCTGTCCTTCCTCGACTGGGATCGCTCTTCCATTCCTGTCCTTGACTGGTCTTTCTGGCTTGGCAAACTTTCCTGAAAGTTTCTTGATGGTGGCATACAGGTCTCTGGTGTTGCCATGGTGAGCTGCTTCTTCTGCTTATGTTGCCAGCATCTCTACGTAGTTCTTCTTATCTTTCTTGATGCTGCGCTTGACGCTTCTGTTGGCTTCCGCGTACTCGTCGTTTGCTTTTGCTTCTGCTGTTCTTGTCCTACTGTTGTTTACGGCAGTCTTCTTCTCTCTTCTTTCTTGAATCTTCCTCAGCGTCTCTGTTGAAATCCATTCTTTGTGCGTGTATGTTTTGGAGCCCAGTACTTCTTGGCATGTTGATGTGAGTGCCTCTTTCACTCTTTTCCATCTGTCTTCTATGGTCTCTTCTTCAAGCAGCTCTTCTAGAACCTGGAACTTGTTGGAGAGGGTGATCTTGAATTTCTCCTGTTTGTTGTTATCTCTCAGCGCCGTGGTGTTGTAACGACGGCGTTGATTGGAGCCTCCTGTCCAGTTTCTCTTGAGCTTCAGCTTCATCCAGGCAACGAGTAGGTGATGGTCTGAGGCAACGTCTGCTCCTCGCTTAACGCGGACATCCCGAAGGGAGCGGCGAAAGGTCCTCACGATGCACACGTGGTCTATTTGGTTTTCCGTCCGCAGGTCTGATGACACCCAAGTTGCCTTGTGTATCCTTCTGTGGTTGAAAACACTTCCTCCGATGACCAGGTTGCTTGTGGCACACAGGTCGGCAAATCTCTCTCCGTTGTCATTCATCTCGCCAAGCCCATGCTGCCCCATGATCTCCTCGTAGCCTCTGTTGTCGCTGCCGATCTTAGCGTTGAAGTCACCCATGACGATGATGATGTTTCTCTGTGGTCGGTCTTGGATGATGGTTAGCAGCCTGTCGTAGAAATCATCCTTCTCTTCTTCCTCACTGTCTTTTGTCGGGGCGTAGCACTGAATAATGTCTATGTTGATCCTCTTCTTTTTGGTACTGAAGGAGGCTGTCATTATCCTTGGGCCGTGTGCTTCCCATCCAAGGAGTGCTCCCTGAGCTGACTTGGACAGCATCAGTGCCACGCCTTGGGTGTGTGCAGCGTCGTCCTGCTCGTGTCCCGAGTACAGCAGTAACTCGCCGGAAGCCAGTCGTTTCTGCCCGGAACCAGTCCATCTTGCCTCGCTGATTCCCAGGATGGTGAGGTTGTATCTTCTCATCTCTGCGGCAACTTGCGCTGACTTTCCGGTCTCGTACATGGTACGCACGTTCCATGTACCGATGGTAGTGGTGGTCCTGGTGGAGACGATGGTCGTCGGCCTGACGGCTTCCAGATGACGAAGATTACTTGTATAGATTCTTAAATAATAATGTACACGAATAACGTTATTATAAATGAGCCAAGAATTTTTTAAGCATCACACGATCAAGAATTATGAAGAATCTCGTGATGGTGTAATCAGCATCTGTCCGTTGAAAAGGCCAGTTATT
Organism: Unio pictorum; assembly: GCA_030141615.1. Classification (NCBI taxonomy): domain Eukaryota; kingdom Metazoa; phylum Mollusca; class Bivalvia; order Unionida; family Unionidae; genus Unio; species Unio pictorum. The sequence continues at coordinate 2,683,679 of JARLTB010000390.1, forward strand.
TTTATCAGTAATACTGGTTATCTAAGGTTTACTGATGGGAAGAAAAAATATTTATGTCATCGTTTTATTTTCGAGACTTTTGATGGGAATCAAAGACGGTCTTGTAATTTACCATATTGACTCTGATTCTAAAAAATAACCCTTTAAATAACATTCAAGCTAACACACAAAGTGAGAATACTGCACGTGGTCTTACCGGTATTTGTAAAACATGGAGAATTAGACCTATGAAATCTATAAATATATAGACTGGTGAAGAAAACATATTTAAATGAAAGAATGAAACTGGCAAACATTTTTATGTCTGCATACCGTCAGTACAAAGTGTAGCAGAAAATGTATATAAATCCACTTTGTCGAAAACATTTCAGAAACAAATTCGGTTTGAATATTTAACTGAAGAGAGAGAGAGAGAGAGAGAGAGAGAGAGAGAGAGAGAGAGAGAGAGAGAGAGAAGAGAGAGAGAGAGAGAGAGAGAGAGAGAGATATGAAGCAATAATGACCACCACCAGCAAATATATCACCTTCGGTACAATATGTAACCAAATCTTCTCTCTCCAAATGATGTAAATTTTAAATATTGCTGAAGAACGATATTTACCTGGAATCAGCATCGGTGAAGGGACATAACTCTATTAGGAAAACGTAAGGGAAAAATGTTTTAATTTTGTAGAGTTATCTAATTCTGTTTTATAAGATTAAATTTAAAATACATTTATTTTATTAATGAAAAAATTTTCTGCTTGTATTTTTACAGAAACATTTTTTCCCTGCATCTGTCACTTTTTTCTTCATTTAGATTTTGTCAGAAAAAAATAAATGAAAATATATGAATCGCAAACGTTTCTTCTTGATTCCCAAATATTAGCTAACTTGTATAGCATATAGCCAGTTTTAGTTAGGATCGATATTTAACATGAAATACACACTCCCACAATGTCACCTCATGGTGGGTGCGTTTTGCACTCTTTCGTTTGAACGTAGATAAGCCCCATAAACCCGATATGTATGTATGTATGTATGTATGTATGTGTGTGTGTGTGTGACTTAATTTCATATTATTATTATAGTTTATATTCGGTAAAACAGTCTACTCATTTTCGAACAACTGAATGCATAAACACACAAGGAGATACTATGACAACAGGAGGCAAAAGCATTTTAAGGATATAATACTTTTACACTTTTGTTCTATCACCTTCAAGTTAAATGATTTCAATCAAATCTTAGACACAAATTACCTTTCAACAATCTGCATAGCATCATATATCATGTTATAAAATTGATGCTCGGACTCCATTACATGGTCTCTTATCATTGCATTAGTGATATCCTTCATTATTTATCACAGGCATTGAGTGGCATAGTGGTTAGAGTATCTGCTTTGGATGCGGGAGGTCGTGGGTTTAATCCCAGACCTTGTCATACCAAAGACAAAAATGGTACTAACAGCATTAAGAGCTTGGTGTTAGGACTGCTTCATTGATAATTGAATGGAGCTGTTCTTTTGTCGTCCAAGGAACGTATGAAGGTCCTGCCTTACTTTATTATTAAAGGTTTAGTCCAAGTTGTTTGTCAGTTTTCTTTATTTAGGTATTTTCATTTTAACTTCATTGTCCGTGCGTATGTTTCGATTGTTAGATGATGCGGGTGTCTGTCTGAGGATTCAATCTGCGTTGGGTAATACCATTTCTAAACGTCTCACTGAAAATATATTCTCTCAGGAACGAAAGTCAGCTGAAACAAATGTCTCATGCAATGCAATTTTATTACTTTGTATCATTTCTTTAATAAACAACTTCATGAAAAGAATGCTTAATAAGCAGGCACATATTCAACAATAAAAATCAATTCAATCCATATTATTTTTTGACATTGACTTGTTGAAATTGTCTTTTTAATTGGTACTCATGTCGGCATGTAAATAATAAATAAGTTGTTGACACCTGTCAATTCTAAAGCTCATACCTTTGCATTTTGCACTACTAGCACGAAATATATTGATATCATCACAAAATAAGTTCAAAGGCCATGCGTTGTTTGCACACAATATTCCAGACGGGTGCTGATCATTTCCCACATTTAGCGTTATTGAAGATTGCACAAATTATTAGACCATGCCAATTTGCTATGCACGTGCTCCTAATGCAAAGGTTTCTTTTGGCAATATGTACATAATATTTCTGTATTAAATTCTACCATTGTCAACCTGCAAATCCACGTGCAATAGCACTACCCGTTTTAATGTGGGTACTTTGAACTTCGCGCTAGATATGGTTGTTACCAAATATATAAACTGTTCGAAGGTGTGTTCAGAAAGGATCTGCATGTAGAAAAATTGTGCATTTAAATGAACATGAGACAACACATGCACAAATTGTTTATCAGTATTAACATAAACTTGTGTTTTTTTAAATTATTTATCTATGTCGAAAACTTAATTTGTTCAGATTCAAGTAGGACTGAAATAACAATTGGATTAAAAACAGCATAAACTGTGTATATATTATATATTAATTGTGTAAAGTCAACTACTTTCAAAGTGTTAAAATGGTTAGAGATCGATCAAATATCAGAACATTGTAAGAACTGCTGCTCTGCTCTTTTCTGTAAGTGGAAAAATATTAAATTGTAAATATTTATTTATCAATTTGTGAACGAAAATGCAAATCTTTAATTTGCCAGAAATTATTATGACTTGGATTTGTTTGTTTGTTTGTTTTTATGGTTTAACGCCATTTTTCAGCACAATATAGGCTATACATGGCGGCCAGTATTAATGGTGGAGGAAGAAACCGGACAAATACCGGAAAGAACCACCGACCCACGAGAAGCTACTGGCAAGCTTTCTCACATAACTGCATTTGCCGAACCTTAGACTCGAACACACGCAGACAGAGGTGAGATGGCAGTGGTCCGTAACGAACAACGCTTTAGACCACTCGGCCACTCGGGGCCCCGTTGGATTTGTAATAGTAAAATATTTAAATTAGTAATTTTTCCACATTTAAATGAGTTTGGTTGGATAATTTGTGAAACTAATTTTACAAATTTTATCATTGGTGGAGCGTCTATTTGTCTAACCAATGCTTTCTCCAAAATGATAAAAAAAGGTTTCCTTTGGAGACTCAGCAGGGAGGGCGAATCGGACAACTTTATAGAAACGTCAATTTGGTAAACCAAGGCTTCCTCCAAAATCGTAAAAAAGCGACTATTTGGCTAGCCAAGGCTTCCTGCAAAATCGTAAAAAAGTTTCCTGCTGCTATGGGGGTAAAAGTCTTTTTTACGATTTCAACCGAATATTTGATCAAGTCCGATCTTGATCTCGGGTTCTGCAAATTTATCGTTACAAATCCATGAGGGATTGACTGAGCGTGACTGAATAAATTTTTAAAGAGATTATAATCAATATCACCGCCGCACCAAGTTTGCCAATATTTCGTAGGGTATGTGTATCAACTCTATTAAATATATCAAGAATATTGCTGTTATCCCTGATCACTTTTGGGATTTGAGTGGATCGTTGAGTGAAATATATCACATCGGTATTTGTATGCCTACCTGTGGAAAATATCCTAGCGGGATTATTTTGATTGTCTAACATGACATCATCATATACGACTAAATTGATAATACTTCCATCAATATCATCAATGCTCGGTGCTTCCTCGATATCGGTTATAAACTCAATAATATCATCGTCAACTTTGCTTTCTCGTTAAAATCCTTTAACACCTCGTAACATCGCTGATCGTCTGCGCTAGGAGCAATCAAATATAGTTTATCCCATATCATCCATCTACTTATCAAATTAAGTAACAACTGCGTCATGCCGCTTCCACATGGTCCGATTATAATCATACGAATAGAATTTGATAGCGCTGCATGATGTTTAACTGGTGCTCGTATTTTTGTCGCTGAAAAATCAATTACATTCATGTTATTATAACTAAATTATGGATCTATATTGTGTGAAATGTAAGAAGTGTACTAGCACAAACGACTTGACAACGATTACAAATAAAAATAACAGATCAGCACTTGCTGTAAGTGTGTAGAATGTGGTACAAAACAATTAAGATTTGTTTCTATGAAATCTGGAGATGTTTAAATAAAACGAGGAGTTGATATTGCAGCGAAGTTAGTAAAACTCCTTTACACCATTGGTGAAGTATTCAGGAGAAAAACACCTTCCAGGATATAGTTATTGTGGACCTGGGACCAGACTCGATATCAGACTCGATGATGAAAACCAAACCCGACCAGGTGAATATCCAATAAACGCCATTGATAAGGCGTGTCATGCTCATGATGTTGCTTATAAAAGTAGCAATCTGCAACACAGACATATCGCAGATGTACAATTGATTCATGCGTTGAATTCTATTACTGATAAATCCTTCAAAGAAAAATTGGCTTCATGGTTGATAAAATCATCGATGAAAAGTAAAATTGATGATGGGGGCTGGTAATTAATAACATCATGGAATCTTTTTGTTATTCTCCAAGAGGATACTGGAGGGGAAAATCATCAATCAGTAAACTCACTATTGCCGCAAAGGTGAAAAATACAACTGCAGCGGATTGGTTATCCAAATAGAAGATATGGCAAATTTATCTACCACCGCCTAAACAAATTAACTTCTCGCATTTTGATGTCAGCGCACCAAATGAGGTTCATTAGGCTGATATAATATTTCTGCCGCATGATGGTTTTTACAAATACGCTCTAACCTTAGTTGATGTTGCGAGTCGATACAAACAAGCAAAACCTCTAAAGACAAAATCATCATCTGAAGTTGCTTCTGCGTTTGAAAGGATTTATTGAAGGATGCTCTGCATTGGCCAAATCTATTACAAGTTGATTCTGTAAACGAGTTTCAGGGTGCAATGTTATCAACAATGAAGCATCATAATGTCATCATCAGACGAGGACATACTGCATTTCATCTCGATCAGGCAATTGTTGAACGATTTAGTCGCACACTTGCTGAGCGGTTATTTGGACATCAATACATGAAGGAATTTATTCAGGATAAACGATCTCGTGAATGGGTCAATAGATTACCAGGCGTAATTACCGCGCTGAATAATGAGATTATTCGAACAATTAATATGAAACCTAACAACGCAATTAAAAAAAATTATATACCTGTAAAACCGCAAAATGATTTTTTCAAAACAACCAATACTCGGCAAGTATTTATATGATCCAGAAAAGCTCGAAGGTGGCATAAAAAGAGCTACTGATCCTATTTGGAGTATTACTGCACATAAAATATCTAGCATAACGAGATCTACGTGTAGACCACCAGTCTATAGGTTGGATTCAACTGCTCCTCAGCGAGGATTTACTCATGAACAACTACAAGTGATACCTGAGGATACTCAATTACCGCCGCGTGGTCTTAACTAGCACCTCTGCGTCTGTTGCACTCAATACAAGTCAGCATCACATTATCTCTGGTATGACCAATGCTGTTATTCTTTCTGTCTACAGTGAATTGGCGAGGATCTTTATCCGACCAACACCAACGCATTATACAATTGCAACTCGGGCAGTGATTATTCTGTTATTGTTTCAGAATGATGATAAACTCGGCATCAATATCCAATTTTCTGTTAATTATTTGTCCTGTTGTTTATAAACAGAGAGTTTTCTCTGATTATATCATCGCTGACGATATCACTTATTGTAGTGTCATTATAGTCTAAAACAACGCTTCGAAGTTGATTTATTCTTCGTACTCTGGAAACCGCAAAATAAACTAAATTCGACCACTCGATACTATTATCTATGATCCAAACAATTGTATCGGATATAGTCAACCCCTGCGAAGAATGTTTCGTCTCTGCGTATCCTAACTTCCATGGGATTCATCAACACGCAATGCATCTTCAACGACATTGATATCAATTAAGACAATATCATTTAACACTAGAATCTGCTTTTCTGTCAAGCCTGGAATATCAACTTCGATATTTTGTCTTCGTGTATCCTTGGGTCAATAACACAATGGCACTGGAAGCGTTGAAAATTTTTCTTTGTGTGTGTTAAATAACTTCATCTGAAGTGTATATCTGACTATCTTTCTACTTACCACTATCAAATCGTTTTGTCTCCACGCTTCCCAGAAATCATTTAATTATTTCACGTGCTATTTCACACTGGATTCTATCCGGTTGTAATCTGATTAGTTTCTTGAACTCGCGTAATTCATTATCAAGTGTTCTATGATCGGTATTAATTTCGTCATAATAGTCTACACAATTCTATAGCCAGTTATGTGGAGACAAACCGACATTGGTGGCGTAATTCATTATCAAGTGTTCTATGATCGGTATTAATTTCGTCAACATAGTCTACACAATTCTATAGCCAATTATGTGGAGACAAACTGACATTGGTGGTGGTTGATCATGATCGCCACACATTACCACTTTTTTATTCGCTAACAATAACCAATCAAGAAATATTTGTAATACATCTAACGACACAGTGCATATCTCATCCCAAATGATGATTTCAGGAATATTGTTTTCGCCCATTCGATCAGGAGTCCATTCGTCACCTTTCCATCGAAAGAAACTATGATAAGTGCAAGCATTAATTCCTCGTTGTTTCATCTCTCTTGCAAGTCTGTGTGTTGGTGTTAGCACAATCATGTGTGATTTCTATCGAAATAATTCAATCGCACGAGTCGTCTTCCCTGACCCACCACAGCCGTTTAAATAACTGATTTTATGTCTACAAATTGGATCGGAACACGACGGTGCATTAGATAGTTCTGATATCTGATTATTTATCAAGTAATTGTTTTCAATTGTAACATCAGCTGATTTGGAGTAATCACGCAGTATTTCCTTTTTAATGCTCCATGATCCCCAACTCTTGTCTGAATTAGTGAATTCAGCCACTGCTTCGCTATATTTTACGTCTATATAAAATGAATTAGTGGCTACTCTAACCGCGTTGTCAGGAAATCTATTTATCATCGAAAGTAAATTAATAGAAGCATAAGCCAGCATATACGACCGTAAGTACGTATATTGACTATTTTCTCCATCTATGTAAGTAACAATTGTACCCAATGTGGTTCCATCGGTCGTATTTTCCACTTTGTGTGAACTTACCAATTATTCTTCTACCGAAATATTTTGCGTGTTTATTTCTAACTTCCAAGATTTCTATGGACATTTTTCACGATATATTCTTTGTCGAGATCGGGGAATTGTTTTTTTGTTTTCGCTGATTATACTATCTAGACTATCGGGTAGTGGTAACCAGACTTCAGGATGTTTTCGATATGAGAGATCTGTCTACCAAACCAAACATAACAACACAGATGAAGTCTTTTAGCCAGTTCAAATGATTCCACACGAGCGAATCCGGTTAAATCAAAATCGGGCAGTGGTCCATTAATCGCAACACGGGTCATCTCATGTGTGGGATGTCCAAATCTTTTGCAGTACTCAGCACACTCTCCGTACCCAAGAAAACTCCCTTGATAACACGCAATCATATCAACCGAAATAATACTTTTAGGGTCGTATTTTGTGTTCCATAATCCACCATGACCTAATACCACGCAACTTTATTCGATATCTGAGAGAAATTCTGCGCATGTTGGTTTCCATAGATTTCTCTTTCTCGCAAAATGAGCTGCAACTGTCGGAATTGTAAAACAGTTTGTTAATAATTGTTCGTCGTAATCCGTTGAAAAACCACTTGCTAGTTTTTCATCTCGTTGTGGAGAGCTTCAGTACGGTATAATTCGCCATTGGGTCTTACAAATTGATCGAATTTACCCTCTTCGTCTTCAAATACTATGAAGTAACCACGCTTACACAGGATCGTACTTACTTAACTCGTAAATAAAATCAAATACATTTCCCCCAGAGTTTTCTTGGGGTAGATATTTTATGGTTCTATCCGGCGAAAATATTGTTACCGCAGGTGTCCAAGCGTGTTCATTATGGTCAATAATTTTGATTGGAGCTCCTTTTGATTTATATATCGATTCGTGTAATTCCTCCCCTGTTATCGTCATTACTGTTATTTTGTAATCTTAATGATGTCTCTAATTTGGTTATGTCTTGAATCGTTGCTACGTTCTTCCTAACTCTTAATTGCCATTCATTTATTTTTTACATCTTAGATCCGTCAATTTATTTCCACGCAACGCATTTGTAAAATGCTCTATTATTCGTTCTGCTACACAATTTATTCTCTCTGACAGTTTCATTGGTTTAAGTTTTTCGATACTCGGTTTATTATTTATCGGATAAATCCCATAAACAACTGCTGTTACAGGATAGGATCTCTCGTAATACGGTTTGGCAATCGCAGTCAGAATTCCTGGTTTGGTATCCTGACTCACAGTGACAGTTTTCGTATTTTTCAGGATGGTTTCAAATTTGTTGCGTATAATCCAATTCCCCATTTCTGAACGGATAATGAATTTCACTCTAAAAAATACTTTTTCTTGTCAATATGTGAGGTTATCACTGCTGCTCTTTCGTCGTTCATGGTAGCATCAACACTGCCATCAATTCGAAATGTCGACCAACGATGAGATGCTCCATCGAGCTTGAATTCATTAAAATAATCACGGATTTTACCCAACATTCTTCTATCACTTATTAGACTCTTTGGTACATCAGTGGAGACTCTATCGATGTTGAATTCAACATTTTACCAAGGCGTAATTTTCGGTAATCTCTCGAACTCCTCCATATTATAATTAAAAGAAGTATTTAAATAAGAAATTTATTATATAACGAATCATTGCAAATGGCTTATGATAGGATCAGTATCCGCTTGTAACAAATCATGCAAAAATGAATTCTGTGGATATCATTTACAAAGCGTACGTCGTGGAAGCTTAATGGCCCTTACCTTGCATACGATGTAGAGTAGGTATGCGTGGTAAGTCGCAGTTATGTCTCAATTGCGGTGGTAATCGATACAGAGAGATAAAGTCCTATTATGATGAGAGAATCAAGAACTCCATCAAAGATTCCATCAATGTCTCTGACAGCGTTAATGACAAAATCATAAGAACACCTCATGACTATATTGATAGATTCTCAAGTAATAATTAAACCAAATAATTAATTAGACAAATAATATTTTAGTATATAAATGAACCAAGAATTTCAACCACATCCTGTGATCATCAATTATGATGCATCTCGTAATGGTATTGTGAGACACCGCAAGCTGAAGAAACCATTAGAGAAGGACAATAGTCTTGGATATCTTATGTTTAGAGCTTGAAGGAAATACTATTACTGTCACCGAATCGCATATGAGTGTTTCCATGGATTGATAAAAGATGGTTTTGTAGTTGATCATATTGATTCCAATCCTAGGAAGAATTCTTTAGATAATCTGTAGGCTATAACACAAAGTGAAAACACCAAGGAGGGACTGGTAAACACTCGAAAAATGCGAAACCTATAAAATCATTTAATACAGAAAATAACGAAGAAAGAGTATTTCAATAAATAAATGAAGCTGGAAAGTATTTCGACATTTGTAGAGCCTCAGTACGATTTGTTGCTGAACGAATATATCGATCAGCGATTTCCAAAAGAACCGGACATAGAATTCAATTTACATATGCCTGAATTCTGTGTTGTAACACCAAGGGGAATAACTCGTGTGGGCTGGTGTGTGTAGTTTTGAAACAACGATATGAGTTACGGATCTCAATGGGATTTTTGGTTGACTGAATTGTGGTTTAACTGCTACGGATCGCAATGAAAATAATCAAGTATTATTTTTGTAAGAAAACAAATCAAATAGGTGGTATTAGAACAACTGAATTCTTTTTTTTTGATGTTTTTTTTTCTCCAAGTATTCGGATTTCTTTAAATGCTGTTAATAATTATAATTAAGAACATGAAAGAATACAAATAGCACACCTCTGTCATTTGTTTTCATGTATTAATTAGCTTATATACCATGCTATCTCCAATATTTTTTGGGGCTTTAAGCCATTCTAAATTCAAACCGTAAAACCACCATACGTTACACCGTCGCACGGTGTGAATGTGTCTTTGCATTCAACCCGGGTGATTTTGTTGGGGTATGGTGGTTTCAGTTTGAATGTAGAACAGCCCCGTTTGTGTCTACCTATAATCCATTATTATATGTTGTATTGTCTTGTATTGTCCTATTTGTATTATCATATAATTTCATTGTATATACCATGCCTCATTTCTTTTTAAATTACATTATGTATATACTTGTAAATACCATGTATATAGTGGCGTCCATTCACTAAGCATATATTCTTGGAGTTCTAATCCGTTATTTGACGAGTTAGATCTCCTTTTGGAGACTATGTTTCGTGGTACCTCTGGGTCCCTTCGATGTGAACAACACCTGAGGAGTTCCAAATGGGGATGTGTTGTTTTATATATGTAATCTCTGGGTCCCTCCGATGTGAATAACACCTGAGGAGTTCCAAATGGGGATGTGTTGTCTTATATATGTAACCTCTAGGTCTCTACGATGTGAATGACACCTGAGGGGTTCCAAATGGGGTTTTTCATGTATAACTCATGGCGTAATAAGATGTGAATACATCTTATTGCGAATGGAGTTCATCATCATCATCATATATATCTCTAGGCGTAATAAGATGTGAATACACCTTATTGCGAATGGAGTTCATCATCATATATAATCATATATAATCATATATCTCTAGGCGCAATAAGATGTGAATACACCTTATTGCGAATGGAGTTACAAAAAAACGAGTACAAAATGACCTCCAATTTTTTTCATATTAAATACATAATATTTTATATATGAATTTCGAAAATATGAGTTATTATTAACGATATTTCAAATTTGAAAAATCAAGGAATTCAGATAAATCAGATTCTTCTGAATTTCAAGATATTGATCATAGCGCTGGGAATAATAGGCATGTGTTATCGAAATCCTATTCTTTTGTAAAGAGAATTCAACACGCTATTTATGACTCCCTTGCATTTTGTAATGACATCAACAAGTTCGTCCCGTTATTCACTGCTGTCGAAAAGGTCAGAAGTGAATTGGGGAAACAATATGAAATCAAACGCACAATTAACTCGAAAATCAAAACCATCAAAGAGATTATCCGCCAAAATGAAAATTCCCCTTTGATTGTTGCAACACAGTGAAAAATCTCTGATAATGTAAAAATTGATTTTTGGTCGTTTTTGTGGTATTTTTATGCAATCGTCGACACGATTTCAGGAAAATCGAGGGCAAAACATGGAATTAATTTAGAGAAAATCTATTTTGATGAGATTTCTATCCTTGTGAGGCAAATTTTGTGGTGTTTTTCATCGTGATCGTCGAATCTTCGATGCTTCTTTCATTGATTTTGTACTGTTTTTGGCTAATCCGTCGACAAGAGTTCATGAAAATCGATTTTCTCTAAATGAATTCTTGGGGGTTTTCACCCTGGAGTTTCACAAATGCGTAGCTATCTGTGGAATTTTTACTTACAATTTAGATCGTACATTTATTTATAATGGTAAATGAAGCACTAACAACTAAATTAGCACGTGAACGATTATCATCGATTAAGAAATTTATTCCAGTTTGTTATTCCGTTGGAAATATCCTCCAAACTAGACAGGAATTTCAAAGTGAGTTTGCAACATACACTCGACAGTTAATTAAGCCCGTCACTTCAACTACTGAAAGAGTTATATTGGGAAAGACTATTGAGGAAGAGGATAGAATAAAAGGTATTCTCCCGTATTTTAACAGACAGCTGGAGATAAACAGGGTGATGTTAGTAAAACAAAGGGTGTTTCTTTAGTTGATAAATTAACTGAAGGGGATAAAACACTAATAAAACAATTTCAATTATTAAAAATAGAGGATTATCACGCTTTTGGTAATTTCGCTGCTAACAGTTATCAATCAAAAAGGGAGTTTTTAAAGGACGAGTATAAAGATAGTGGAATAAAACGCGATGACTGGTTTGATTGTTTGTATAAAATAAACAAGGGGATTGATCGTTTAGATAGAAGGGAGATGGGGTATAAAGAATTTAAAAAAGGAATTAGTAATTATGATAAACAACAAATAGAAGTACGACAAATGGAAATAGAAGAACGAAAACAAGAAAGAAAGCGCCCAACACCAACACGAAGACAAACAAGAAGAACCTCCATAGGATACATCACTTGAGGATGATAATTTAGAAAGAATGGACAGGTCACTGGATGAATTATCTCGCGAGCAAGGTGAAACTGGTACAACTGAAAAAAAATGGAGATGGATATCAAAGGGGTTTTTCAGGTAGTGGTCTAGTTCATTGTCCTAATAATATTTTCGGAGATATATCACGATTAGAAGTTCTCGTAGGAGGAAAACGAGCCGGATATAACTCACCGGAAGTAATTAATGAGGCAGCTGATATCTGCAGACGACTATTTGAGGGTGGTGTCATAGATCTTGGTGTATATCGAGAGTTTATTGATGAGCTAGCAGACGGTTACCATAGTGATTAATTTGATGACTTCGTCGAAAATCCGTAGAATTGGAAATCGTTTACGATGAAAATCCGTAGGATTTTTACGATTAGATAAATAGCATTTAAATAAGATGATCATTCACTACAACCACAGCAAACCAATCATGGTCTATGTAGTAAACTCACAATTGCCTGTTTATAGAGCTTACTATGGAGATGGTCTCGGCAATACCATTGCAGGGTTATTTGCAATAATGGCTCCAAAATAGCACCAATCGCAAAACAATTATCAATAAAAGTTATTGATGTTATTCGTGATAAGGGTATTAGCGCTGTTGGTGATATTGCCGGGAGGGCATTTCCGCGGCAAAGAAAAACTAGTAGCGTTAGTTCGGCGGCAAAGGAAACCACCAATGACAAAGTCACTAGGACCACTACCATCTACGGAAATTATGCCTGCAAGTATTAATAAAATAATAAATAACGCAGTGGATCAGAATATAGCATCTCGGTATGACACTCAGGATAATATTACTGCAAATATGATAGCGGGAAGTGGTTTGATAATATATTCAAATCGGCTCCTGATACTGCCTTTGATATGGACGCCCCAGTGCCCAAGAAAGATTATGTACTGAATTATCAGTATTATGCCTATAATGAGGTACAACCAAATCAAAAATCGAACTTCAAGTCCAGGATGCCAGCAAATTCTTTCTACCCACTGAAGCGTTTATCGAAGTAGAAGGAGAAATTGTAACAAATGTTGCAGCTGATACGCCATATGCAGATGGTGTGAAACTTGGTTTTGTCAATAATGGTACCATGGCGATATTTAACAGCGCTAGATACATGATTGATGGAAAAGAGATTGAATCCATAGAACATGATCTTGATGTTGCTACAACAATAGTGGGGTTAGCAAGATACTTCTTCGATTATACAAGATCAGAAGGTCCATCTATGATGTTCTCTAAGGACGTTAATGATCACCCTGATAACAATAAATAAGGACACCAAGAGCTACTGCAGTTGATCCACAACCATATGATATTGAACACGAAGTTAGACAAGCTGATGGGTTTGATATTGTAAAAAATGATAATACTCGTTACAACTTAGGGTTTGCAACACACAATGTCGGAAGGACAGCGTAGTTTATTCTCATGCGCGATTCATTACATCACATATTTGGATTCTGCAGATATGTTAGAAAGGTTATCTCTGGAGCGAAACATACAGTAGCCTTAGTGCCAGAAAGGTGATGATAATGATGCAATCTGGCATGGTGATGGTGTTGCTGATGGTAAAGTAAATATAACAAAACTATCACTGTGGATGCCAGTAATGACTCCATCAATCACCACGGAGCAAACATTACTATCATTTATGAGTACAGGCGGCAAAGCATTGCTAAGTTGGCTAACAACTACCACGGATACCATGGACAGTACTGTTAATGGTACATTTACTTGGCAACTGGCATAAAAACAAGGTGTTTCTGCGCCGCGGCATATATTTGTTGCGTTACAGGATAAGGCGTGATTGGGTTCACAAATATGATATTTGATAAATCAAATCTCGTTAAGCGTAAATGGCCAACAGGAACCAATCGAGAATGTTTTATTTAATTACGAACAAAACCAAATAGCACGCGTGTATCATCGTTTGCTATCATTTATGGGACGCGATAATAATGTAGATACCGGTCTGCAAATATCACAGTTGGATTTTAAAACCCTATATTCCATCTACTGCTTTTCATTGGACCATCTTGACTTAACCAGACAATCCGTCGTTGAAATACACGTCCGAGCTCGCGTAACCAATACTCCTGCAGGTGGTTACAGAGCAGTTGATGTTATTCTCAGTGACAAATCAATGCTACTCGAAGGCGTTGGTGGACGAATGAAGGTAGTTGATGCACAAGTGGAAAATATGTAATGTAGTAATTAGATCAATCTGTTATTAAATAAAATGTCATATAGTCATGTTAGTGTTACGTTAACTCCTGGTCGAATTAAAAAAATTGCAATCGTATTCAGCTAAAAAATGGTGAACTACGATATCGCTGAAACACAATCAGATGTCTGGTGGTCAGAATAAATTGTCACTAACAGCTTGTCAGATAAAATGATGTCACCAACGATAAAAAGGTGTTCAGATCACTCTCTCTGCGGCCGCGATCAAAGACATGGTAAAATCAGGAGGTATCTTCCCGTTGTTAGCTGCGATTCCGGCAGTAATTTCAGCAGCGGCCCCGGCGGGAGCAAAAGCCGCCGCTCTAGGAGCTGTTGGTACAGCGGCAGGGATGTCACCAAAGAAAGCTACCAGAAAGGGATACAAAAAAAAAAAAGAAACGACCAGGAAAGGGTCTAAGATTACCAAGAACTCCATATTCATGGTACAGAGGTAAAGGCCTGAGACTAGGAACAGTTTACTAACAGCAATAGTTCCCATGTCAAATTTTGATTTACTCGACGCTGCTAAAAATCTAATGATAAAAAACTTTAGAGGTGTCGTTATGAGAGATCAATTACCACAACAACCAAACAACACTGAAACCGTTATCATTAATCGCGATAACAACAGCGGACCTGGAACCCACTGGGTTGCATACGCGATTGATCCGCGTGCAATTGTTTATTTCGATTCATATGGGTTAGAGCAGCCTAAAGAATTTATGAGTTTTATAAGCCACTTAAAAACTCCTATCTGGTATTCTACGCTACCAACACAGAAAATGAATGACCCACCAATATGCGGCATAGAAGTATTAAATGTCCTCAACGCTATTCCATCATCGCGAAAACAACCACATAAAACCGTACATGAATATACGAGTAATCGCTTTTTAGAGAGATCTTAGAGTATAATGATTGATATTAGGGGGGAAATCTTTATCAAGCCTGAAAAAACCCACCGCGGAAATATCTGCAACCGGTGATGTAAAAAAAATAATCGAAGATGAAATTTCCGAGATGTTAAATCTCGTAGGTGTTGATCCCAATGAAATAGCTGTATTTCAAGATCGTCAGGGTAAATTAAAAACTAATAATGTTTCCCTTGATGATATTTTAATTAAACAACGCGACGCACCAGATGATACTATTGCGGTGTTTCCCGATGGTGAACTCAAACCAGTGATCACACCGAAGCTCACAGAAATAAAATCCGCTATCATAGAATTTGCAACACTACAATCTAGGTATGAAGATCATGTTGAGAAGTTTGCATCTTTTCGTAAAAATCTCATTGAGAAATTCTTTGGAACCTCATTGGATAAAGTAGATATAAAACTCTGAGATGTAGAAAAATCCATCGATGATTTCAAAATGACTAACGAGGCCATCAAAGATGATTTATCTAGGATGATAGCCATAGTTGAAAAAATAAAAATCCCTCATGAGAAAATTATGAATTCGGTATATACAATTCAACACGGATCATTTATGTGGAAACCACTCGATAACACGCTAAGTAAAAGGTATTTATCCATTAACACTAGTGTCACCGACTCAGTTTAATATTTCATCGACGAGTTCATCTGGGGTCAATAATACAATATCAACGATCATCGAAGAGGATACAACTGAACAATTCACTATAACAACCACGAATAATAGTTTATTTAGGACATCAGTAACATGGAACGTGGAATTCGTCGTAGCGGATTTGAAATAAACAACCTAATTGAAATCTGTTGTAATAAATAAAATGTCATCACAGAAGTATCGCTATGATCAGGTCAGAAAATGTCAAACTTAACTCAAAACACTCACTGAGGAGTATGAAGTAAAAATAAAAAAATACCGACGAAGAATTACCGCAGTTGATGTAACCGTGTACTCGGTATCAGGTGTAATCACCGGAGCTGGTATAATACTATCCTCGGTGACAATGATTGCCCTGATATCTGTTCCAATTTGTGTATCAGCGGCAACAACAATCGCGGGAATAATTTCGATTAGAACAAAAAAATATCATCATGCAGCCAGCGTAAACTACAAGACTGCGTAGTTAAGTTCCATGTTGTGTCAACCGCGTACTCACAATTATCATCGATGATATCGTCGTCACTCGATGACACATTAATATCCGATAGTGAGTTTTCAGAAAAATAACATGAGTATAATAACAATGGCGACATCGCAAGAACTACTTCAACAAATAGCGGAAAACACGACCCCGGTGAAAACCACCATGATATCAATAGCCTCAACCAACCCTGAAATCAGTGTGAATTTTCCTACAGCGATTTCAGTTAAGGAAATAACACTAGCAAAATTACGAGTATACCATAGTTGGCCAAATATTAGATCAGTACCATTCGGTGGTCAGCAACTGAATAATTCCCTGGTGTTTGCGAATAAGAATAAACCAGACGGGACTCCAGACTGGAACGTTGTTTCGCTACCATCTGGGTCCTACCAAATCGAACATATCAATAATGAATTACAACGCAGAATAAAATCCATTACTGGAAAAGAATCGAAAATCGCTATAACGGTTCATGAGCCGACGTTATCATCTGCCATTGAGATAAACTCGATAAAGTTCTATAAGAACAATACTAGGATGGCCTGAAAAAAACAACTCCACATGAACCGAAAAAATCTGATTTTACCACAGACAATAAATCATGTCATGAATTCATCCCTGAAATAATGGATCCTTATTATACGGAGTATTTAACAGATCCTGTTGATTACCATAATGAGACATGGCACATTGGAAGCCGGGAGCGCGGTTGGCTCGAATCGGATCCAGATAGTAACTTGCAAATTTATAATTCTTTTAAAAGAGAACATAGGAATTATTTAGAAAAATTACGGCAGAGTTTTCAAGAACATATTGTTGATTTATCGTCGAAAACCTCAATTATCAAATACACGGAAATATTAAATCAATTGTACACGATATGGAATTGTTTTACACACGACTTATTCAAGGAGTATTAGATGCCGATTACGATTCTGAGAGAATAGAATTTGCAAGAATACGTAATATACGCATAGAAGATATTTCAGTATTCAAGTTTCCTGAGAATAATGTAGACGAATTAAAAAAATCAACCAATGACCTACTCGATCGAGTACATCCCCCCAATACACGCCGCATGGAGACAACAACACAAGGGTCCAACAATCCTGAAACATAATAATGATCCGGATGGAGGCGGGCGACATATCGCTCCTCAAAACGTCAATATATCCTCGGTGATTGCTGTGAATTTAGTATGTGATGTTATCGAAGGAAGTTATCAAATAAATCTCGAACGATCAAATCAAGCCCAGCAGGGATATATTTTATATTCATTTGCACCAACGGCTTTTCCAGGGTATCTAATCATTGAGGATCCAACTAATCCAATCTATATGCGATGTCATAATAATTCGTTAACGAGAATTAATTTTAAACTCACTGACCAGTCCAATAATCTAATTGATTTACGAAGTGAGATTTTACAAATTAGTCTGTTTGTGAAATCGTAAAAAAAGACTTTTACCCCCTAAAAGCAGGGAGGACGCAACAACGACTTTGCGGATACTTTGTTTTTTTTTACGATTTTGGAGGAAGCCTTGGTTAGCCAAATTGACGCTACTATAAAGTTATCCGATTCGCCCCCCCCCCCTGCTGCGTCTCCAAAGGAAACTTTTTTTATTACGATTTTGGAGGAAGCATTGGTTAGCCAAATAGACGCTCCGCCAAGTTGTCCGATTCGTCCCCCCCCCCCGCTGCTAATTTAAAAGTCTTTGGGAATTTGCTTTTTTTAGTCACGGCTCAATTCTGTATTAGATTTCAATCACTTTTTGCCTCGACCATATTCGAAAATTTGCCAGAGCAGTTTTACAGCCTAAACTACAGATGGTTTGATTTTCGGAACATTTAGCAATACTTAAAAGGGTGTCTCATAATGTGTTAACTTTTTCATATTTAATTAAAATATCCAAAAGTATGTTTTACTTTGCTGAATGTCCGATCGTCACGCATCACATCATTTTCTGTAAATTTGTCAAAAATAGACGTGTCGGTGTTTATGCATAATTTTCAATAATCGTCGGAAACCGAGGGCGTGTGATGTCGCTGGCGGTAGACTGACAGCAGCAAGCGACAGCTTATGTTCAAATTTGACGCCATATATACGCTTGTTTCAAGAGGAAAAATATCAATATTCTATGCTGCATGCGACTAATCAAACAATGTCTAAATGGGTCAGAAATTCGTTTCTTCCAATTTCTCTTGTCATGTACCAATCTCAAATAGCATTATTTAAGAATATAAAGTTATCACACGTTTGCAATTAACAAATTATTTTTTGTACATGGTATTTGATTGTTCCTTTAGGACATCCTTATGTTCATGGGAAGTGTTGCACTTCTTGCCGTTGTAACACAGGATTGGGTTGGGATAACGTTTCTATTTAGCGTGTGTTATATACACTACAAAAAATGCATGTAGTTCAGGTAACCATACAATCTGCATAACTGAGAAGTAGTCCATACATTGTTTATACATATACATTGAATTATTTAATCATCTTTGATTATTTGATAGCTAATTATATTTTCTCTTTGCTTTACTTCTATTCAATGTATATGAGTGTCACCACCGAGTCTATTCAGAGATGAATATTATCGTTATCTAATGTGACTATTGTTTTGTCGTTGCATAATAAATGAACAATACTGAAGAAAACCTATCTTTTTTGACGATCTTTGCAAACTTGGATAATAAATCGAGTTGTGGTTTGTGCAGTGAAGTGTCAAATACATATCTGGTGATGCAGTCTTTCTACTCGTCAAGAGCTCTCATTTCCACAGTATTCGCTTCCTGACAATAGATTCACTTTCCAGTGGACATGAGCTAACCGAAACCACAATACACATAGGAAAGTAGTTACTGAAAAAGCGTGACTAATATATTGGTTGTACTACAACGGCAATAATACATATTTTGCATATATATTTTAAAATGTTGTACTACTTTAGTGGTATTAATATGGTCTTAGGGTTCCCTTAGACCTTAATGATAATGTTTGGCGAAATAAAAACATTATGTCCGACTTGAGCACGCGTGTCACAAGCCCTAGTAGAGAGCAATGTATATTGTCAGTTTAGCAAGGACAGAACCACATGTCCCATTTAAGATGGATATCTCTGCAGGAACTAGATGTATGTAAGAGTTAAAATTATGTGAGATGAAAACTTTTTGAGGTCAGAGAGAGAGAGAGAGAGAGAGAGAGAGAGAGAGAGAGAGAGAGCAAACAGTTATGAAACGTTTTTGATGTATATTTGTTTCTGTACTTCTGGTGAAGTTCTGATGATAACAGCGTAAATTGTATTATCGTCTCATGTGTCGCCATAATGAATTTAGCTTTGTGTATTATATATATATATCTATCTATATATATATATATATATATATATATATATATATATATATATATATATATATATATATATATATATATATATATATATATATATATATATATATATATATATATACCATTTTCCTGCTTGATTCCTGTGATACATGATGTATTCATCTGTTTTTCTGTCTGTTTGCCTAGTATATGTCTATATCTTGATATGTCTTTGTATCTGTCTACATGACTACAGATTTATATCGATACCTTCACCTACCTATCAAGGACGTCATGGTATGAGCTAGATTATGAATTCGTTTTTCGTCATTGCATTGACATTAGAAATAACGAACATGGGAGGTCTTAAAACCTTATTGGTAGTTTAAGGCAGGACTATCTTTAGTTTAAAAGCTTATCAGAATTATTCCCTGTCTTAAGGGTATGGACAAAATTCCTTTAAAACTAGGAAGTGTTTTAGTTTATGATAAAGCAAAACTGAACATAGTGATATGTTACAATCAAATCTAATTTAGAATATGAATGAAGAGAGCGACAATGGAGTATGCCCTTGCAAAGTATTTTATCGTGGATGCGTAAGATTAAATTTAGTTGATACAATACTTACGGGTTGGGTATTTGATTAGAGGCATTTGTTAGTCACCACCTGTGAGTCTCCTGCCATTGGTTGCTGTTTTTAGAAGTCGCTAGGGCCCATTGTATCAGATTTGTTTTATTACATGCTAGTATTTGGGATCATTTATTTAAGTTTGAACTGAAAGGTTACTTCCTTGTTTGACTCTCTCGTAACTTTGTCCGAAAAACGTTTACCTGTCCATGCCTTATGGTGTTCAAGTCTCGCACAGAGAAAGTACAATATGTTGCAACAGAATATTGCCTTTTCACGCATATTAGGAAGAAAACGTCTAGTAAACTTGAAAAACGGTGTAAATGGGGCCCTCAATCACAACATACAAAATGCATATTTCGCATGAAATCAATTAGATCTCTGATAGCATATCACGTTTTCTATGTAAATTAACGCTGAAATCGAAATTTAGAAAAAAGTGCATAGACGATTTGTGGCTTGTAAGATGATGCAAACACCCAACGAAATATTCAACTAGACCTCTGTACATAAAGTTTCCAAACGGTAACGTTTATCTTGAAAACATTCTTTACGATTGTTCAGGCTTATATTCATATTTTTGCCTGTATGGATTAATGGATGTATTCATATATACTTTGTAAACAACGCTGCCTTTAAATGGTTGACATAAACATGGTACATGTAATTATTTGTTTTTGTCGACATAGACAGAGGTGAGACGGCTGTGATACGTAACGGAAAGCGCTTTAGACCACTCGGGGCGCCAACATGGTAATTCGAATTGGTTTTAGTTTAATTAACTGTGTAGTGACAATGTCTCTTTTAACTTAATAAATCGTCAAGTGCGCCACAATTACTATACAAAATTCATTTAAAATGGAAAGGCCGAACGCATTCAGCCTATTTGCATTAAAAATAACGTTCGAACTAATACACGACATAGGTGAATTTCGGACGAAACGTATTTAAAACATCTTACTCTGTTCCACTAATCACAAGAATCTAATCGATAACTCTTTAAACATATTAACGTGTCCTTACTGCTAAGAGCAAATATGCATATGCAAGTTACTTTAAGGAAATAATTTATGGTGATTCTCCAACGTAATTATCGAGTATTAGTGGTCTTTATAGGTAATGCAACCATTTAAATAAGAAAGGTAAATCTGCAATGAATGTGTAATATTATTATATTTTAATTTCTAAAACCTTTTATTTAAAATACTGTACCAACTGTTACAAATTCGATCTTCGTAGACGAGTACCTATTAAATCCTGTAGTTGTAGTTCTTCAAAATAAATGTCTTGAGATGAGAAATCGTTGAAATATGAGAGGCATAAAGTCCCAATACGTCTTCGATATCTTTTCATTTGTGTCTATACTTCTTGTGAAGGTCTGAATACATTATATTACCATCTTAAGTATTATTTTCACCATCCCTTTAACTTTGTATATATTTTGCACACATCTATCGATCATCTTACCAATATATTTATCCTACTTGATACTTGTGATAAATATATACATTCATTTGCCTGTTTGTCTGCCTTATACATGTTTGTGTATTGATATGTCTTTGCATCTGCCTACAGTTATATATAGGTACATCACATGCATTATATTGACGTCATGACACTGGCTAATTAATGAATGATTCATTTCATCAATGCTTTGCGATTAGAAACACACTGAGGAAGATTTTGAAGTCTTATTGGCTGTTTAAAGCGGTCTGTTGATATATCTTTGCGGTCTGAGACGGTTTAAATTCTTACCATTATTAGTCTTTAAAGTTAGCTCTGTGGTATAGTTATTATTCCTTTAAAACTAAGAAGTGTGGTTCCCGTTTCAGTTTATGATAGAGCCAAACTAAAGGTTCATTTTCTTTTACAGTACATACATGTCATATGGCTACTCAATAAATAAAAATGTATTTACCCACTGACCTTTTCACGTAAGTGAAATATCTTCATAATTGAATGTGTCACGTGACAAATGTGTGCTACACTCATTTAATTCATGAACAGTAAAACACATTAATATTATTCAGAATATCCCCGTCGGGGGCGAGGAGATATAAATTGTGCCGTTGCTAAGGTTTCTTTATCGCACATGTGCCGTTATGTAGTTGATATAAATACACGCTGGATTGGAAATGTGGCCAGATGCATTAGTGGATCACCCACTTACGAGTCACCTTTTTACTGGCTGCTATTTTTCGATGACGCTAGGTCGCCAAGTTCTAATCAGATCTGTGTTCTTTCTAGTTGGTATTTGGGAGTGATTCATGTAGTTTGAAGTGAAAGGTTACTTCCTTGACTGTCTGTCGTTCACGAAAGATTGATTAGTCCAAGATTAAAGGTGTTCCCGCCATACACAATGAATAGTGAAAATCTGCTCGGGATTATTGCTTTATCTTCCTAACATATAAGCACGAACTATTATAAGCGTCGAAACTGGCATGATACAAATTTCACACCAAAATACCACGACCTTGTATTTAGAGTGATATAGACAAAATATAATAAACATTGTTTCCATGGATTTCTTATTAACCAATGGTCTAGCTTCAAATTTCTTTTGAATTTATAATCTTTGAACAATCAAACGAAAAAGCATCTTTAAACCTGTACTTTATAGTGTAGAAAATGTTTCTTGTTCTTCTGGATTGATAGGAAAGATTTTTCGAAATGTATGAACGCTAGAACATAGTGTCAGTAAAAAGGCATATGCCGTGTTGGAAGTATTAATTATAATGTTTTCAACTTGGTCAGTTAAGTGGCCATTTTTTTGTATTTTAATGGTAATGTATGTTTTATACTTTCAACAATGAAACCTAATGAAGTCTTATACTCCTATAACTTTAAATTCATTACAAGAATCGAAAACAAATACTAGGACTCTTATTACTTTCTTGTCAAATAATCACGTCGTTTTAAATACGTTAATGATATTAAGAGTATTTGAACTTGCTAGGCCAGCATAAGTTATCTGACGTGTACGAAACATGCAAAATAAATGTGTAAAATATATTTGAAGAGGTAAATCCTGATATTCAGTGGTCTTGAATGTAGTGTACCATGTTATTCTAACGTCGAGGTAAAGAAAAAAAATAACACAAAAGAAAAGGACTATCTTACGATTGTCGAGAGAAGTAAGACGTTTCTAGAGATGATGCTAATATATTTGGAAAAACTTGACGATAAACTCAAATATTGTCAAAGCATTGAAAACCAGGTGCTTATATATCAGCGTATCATAAAATGTCATACAAATGGCATTACTATTATAAGCGAAGCCCTTCTGTCGCAAACCTAAAAACATGAACATAAAAAATGAATATACATAATTGTAAAACAAGCCAAAGGGTATGGTCACACTTCTAGCGATTGATGTAGTCACAAAAAATAGGATCTTGAGCTGACTCGGAAATATAAATGGGCAAATCCAACCCTGTGATCTAAAACTTCCTTGTTCTTGTCCGGTCACGTGGTATATTATGTCAATGATAAAGCTAATGCAACTGCATTAAAGATAAGGCATTCTGCACACATAGGCAAATCAGTGTTTAAAATTTATTCGTCTGTGCATCTGCAATGAAAACAATGAAAGTTTCATTTGCATATATTGGCATATTCTATTATTTTTGTATTTTTCACTCCAGGGTTACAAAAGCAAGTCAATACTTAGTAAAATGCAACAGAGAAAAAACGAAATGTTTAAATGATATATCAAGTAAAGGTTTCATTGCAAAGGAGGTAAGTGATTGTGCCTATTTGGTAAAATGTATGGAGGTTTCATTCTCCATTTTAATATTACATTAATATCACCTCTTTATTAAATTTACCGATATTTATCATCCATTTTACAATTTTTTTGTACAATTCTTTAAAAAAAAACTTTCATGAAGATTTTGTTTTCTTCAATAAAATGGTGATTGTTCAACCAGAACTATTTTTACATTGTATATTAGCATGACCATTCCGCCGAATCCTTTGTTTTGAGCCAAATAAAATGTTCGCCGATGTAAAACAATATATTGTACTCATAAATGATTTTTCAGCTGTAATTTTAATTCATTACAAATGAAACTTAATGTATTAATGAAATGAAAGAAAAATAGCGACGTGTAAAGACTCCGTTGATTGATGAGCTATATTTAACTTTATTTATCTTTTTTTTTTTTTGGGGGGGATGTAATGATAATTTTCTTTGCGACTCTTCGTGATGTGTGTTGTCAATTTCATTACAGACAAATGTACCTGGCTTTTACAGTGCAGAGGACCCGTATGTTTCTTTGAATACAACAGAGGATATTCTGGTTGGTAGTAAACAATATCATTGAATAACATGTTGATTATTTCAAATGCCTGTTAATAGAACGTAACGTTTTCGTAGCATTGCGTTACAACAAATTTACACCAAGAAACATAAGTAATGTCTACATTATCGTCTGACAAGGTGCCTGTTCAGCAAATTCAACTATAAATGCAAAACCATACATTTCAAAGTTGAGAGAATTCGTTTTTAGTATGTTTTTTCTTGGATGTAATTTGCCATTTGAGGCCTTTTATTAGTATACATATAAAATTACTGACTGTGACATTTCTAAGATATGAATCATTGGATACGCCCCAAGGTAGGAAACCTTCTCATTCGAACATTGATCTGTTTAGTAGATTGATAAACATCCTACAAATTCGTATTGTCATACCCATTGATTTAATTTTCATTTTATGCAACTGTATATGTGGCTGTATGGAGGAAATCGTAACAAATATAAGACAGCAGCTTCATTTCGGAATCAGCTGGCAAGATATGTGCATTCCAAATATTCTCATCCACATGAATTGTATATCAATATATGGTGGTAGGATTTCAACAGTTTCAAACAAGTGATCATATTAATTCCAGCTTCCATTATTCTGTTGGCTGCATCAATATCAAAAGTTCAAACGTTCTGGCACAATCTTCATTTTTCGTAATTTCTCATAATAAAACAAGTTTCATGTCTCTTAAAGTGTTCTAAGCCCCACATTTATATCAGATACCAGCTATAACATATTTCTACTGTATTAGGACCGTTTTCGTTCAGATTCATATGTAATTTAAAGTCAATATCAGTATGGTTTAATATATTTTGTATTCCTCATAGATTTGTTTCTTTTCGTCATGGATAATTATTTATTTTCTTGATGAAAATATCGATTTGCGTGAATTATTACCTTAGTTAAAATATAATTATATTATTCCTATTCTTCATAGATAAGTATATATCATTCTTTGTACTTTTTAGGGTCATGTAATGTCAAAAGATATGTCTAGAATATTTATAGGTGGATGAAGGTACACATGTTCGTGAGGTGTTTTCTCCTTATTTTGTATTTTATTAAACTGTGCATGTTGTTCTTTGATCCAATGTCTTGCATGAAATATTAATTGGTTAATTAATTGCCGCATGCAATACATTCATCATTTGATTTATTCGCCATAACATGGTTGATGGAATATAAAACGTAAGCCCCACTACATTGTTTGTATTATATTATTTCTTGTATATCTTGCCCATTTTACAAACAAAAAGCATCAAAGATATAATAAATGAACAGAACTATAGTCATTTATTGTATATAAGTACTAACCTGATTGTCGCCTGGTGGTCCCAATGAATGTCAAATGACGTTTTTTTTTAGTAACACGGCCGACCATAGTACATGAGAATGTATCACTAGATGTTAATTTAATCACTTATAAATGAATAACGGGTGGGTTTGATGAGCTTAAAAGCGCGAATCAAGCTGTTTCCCATTAGGTAATTGCAAAGCCGTTGCTAAGCAACACTGTTACGTTCAAATATTTGCACTAGATCACAGCCACTATCTTTTCTCGTTTTGAATCATTTCTTATCGAACGTACATTTTATAACCTTGCAGACAGATTTTCTTTAAATGCAAATCAACAAAATGCATAAATCTCTTGAATGCATTTGAGTTTTAAACTTGAACGTTTTCATATGTTCTCTATACTCTCGTGTCCTCTGAGTGTCCTTGTCAGTGTATGCTAACATGTGTGATGTAACAGAGTGGAATCGTCAACGACTGGTGACATTGTTATTAGTCATGATTTAATAGATAAATATAGAGATGATAAGTACGTTAGACTTCGATATTGGTTTTCTCGTTCCATGGTATAATTACACTTTAATCACACTTATGGCAATATCGAGAAGAGGAAATGGAAAGGTGGTGCATTTCCAACGCACAAACATAGGTAGGTGTATTGGATAAGGCTGTGTGTGTAACAAACGCGCACGCTGTAGAAAAAAGACATAGACGCTCTCTAATGCATTTGTGTTTGTTTGTATTAAGGAAGGTGCCACCGATTAGAAATAATCGTGCCTTTCCCAGAGTTAGATTATTCAATGGATTCCACTCCCCAGGGCCCAATTTTTACCTCTTTTTACCATAGACACAAAATTTTAAAGACATTTATGTGAAGAAGCTTGAAACAATTAACGCACCCATGAATTTGGGATAACTGAAAAACTTTCTGCCATAGAAATTAAATATTGTAAGAACTAATAATTTACTGACTATTGTTTAAAATGTTGGTGTGTGTTTTGGATTTTAAACGAAGCTTTAACAATTTTGTATTCATATCGCTACGATGTTTGCAGTGTCAATTTACCTATCTACAACTGAAAACAAAATTGACATATCATCTAATGCGAATACAAAATTTAAATCAAGAGTGCAAGGCATCATAAATCATAAATATATTTGTAGATTGTTAGGACAAATCAACTCTTACCAGTCAGTGTATTGTAGGTACAAAATCAGAGTTAAGGAAGGATTGGTGTCTTTGATTTTAATGGTCATCGAGTACGCGGTTATTTATCTTAACCGAACAAATTTACTCATGACAGGTTGCACTTAAATTTATTTCAACCACACGACAGGTTTATCTCAGATCTTACCCTTAGCTAGATTCAACGGCTGATCCCATAGTATCATAACAGAAAAGGAGAATAACACTTGAGTGGACGTATATGTGGTAAGGTAATTAATATGCTTAACGTTACAGCAAAGTAAACGGGAATAGCTGACAAGATGCATGTGAAGATGTACAGTACTTTAGACTCTACAACTGCCGCAACTATGACATGTTTTAACGATAATACTTTCGTTGAGTCCTATTTAAAAAATCTTGATTTTGTTACCGTACAGATATAATTTATGAACACTGAATATTTTCAACGTATCTTAGTCTGTGAAATTTGATTAGTGATGTGCATACTGCATATGCAAATTAATTAAAAATTATTTAAAAGTTTTAAAAAATTGAATACTAATATATCTCAAATTCGTTGTCGATATTTGCTATCTTCCTCTTGATGGGATGTGTTTAGAAACAACATTTCACATTAATTACTTCACCTTTACACCACAGGAAAATGGAAACCTGGTGGAAGAAACAGGCGGCTACGGGAACACTGATAACGTCAAGTTCGCAAAAGTCAAATCAAGGAGTAAAGCAAAACTGAAGATCATCGAAGGGGTAAGTAAATATTTTCATACATGTATTATTTAGATGAAAATAAGCTTTATGTTCTACAATATGTTGACACAGGAAATCACATTATTTATATTTTACCTTAAACTTCAATCAAAACTTGCTCCTGAGGACATTGTTTTGGTTTGCAGGTTCCATTCATTATGTCGTATATACATAGCAGTCACATCTAAATTTACAGATAGAGGTTCTATGTTCATAAGTTTCATCAAAGTAATATCCAGAGTGTTGAGGAATTTACGAATTAAAACGGATGCAATACATTTAAGGGTCTTCCTAACTTCCATATGAATCATTTTCATAATTTTTTGTCATCACGATAACACGAGATTAACTAGATTTTAATGAAGTCCCACACGGTTTTGTTGTTGTAGCTAAAAGGGTATGATCACCATTTGTTTAACATCTCTTACCTTGGTGGGTGGTATAGGCCGACAGTTCCTACAAAGCATACAATATTTTCGACTGAAAATTGACATATTTACTACCTTATTTTGTTGTGCTCGTCTGTTATCAGTTTGTTTCTGATTGATTCCAGCAAGAAGCATTGTGTTGATTATTACTAACGTGAAATCAACCAAGAAAGTGTCAATAAATGATGAGTTTCTTATAGACAAGATTACATTTTGTCTTTAAATCTATTCATCCATAAAAGCTTTTAACCTTTCTTTCACATAATGAAATGGCCTTTATTTCGTTTTAGGTCTGTTATACGTGAAATAGGTTTCATGACCAATGATGTGGTGTTGGCCACTATTCCTCTGTGTGTGCGTGTGTGTTTGTGTGTTTTGGAATGAATTTTAACGTAGATTTAACCATTTTTAATCATATCGCCATATATAGCATCTTGTCTCACCAGTCACATTCTCCAGACACCAGGCCGACCAGTCCTAACACTAACAGCAGCTGATAATACCATTTGTTTAAAAATAATTCATTGATTATACCTGATTCTCCTTAGAACAAGATATTTGATTCTACCAAGCTTTCCTTGTAACTGATGGTGGTGTTCCCGTGACCATTTGTACTTCAGGCATGTGAAATTAATCCAACATAGCCTTTAGAGAGATAATCTTTCACTATAGTTCATATTGTGGCAATATTTGTCTTCTCAGTGTTGTTTATCAATGACTCTAGTACAATGTCCTTTCTCGCCATGTTCTATCGATATTGTAGAATGTATAAGCACCACAGTGTCTTATATGCATTAGTCAACTCTACAGGGGTATAACTCTTTTGATTACAGTACCATAGATGCCTGTTCGTACTCGTGTTGGAATCATTCAAAGTTTGTTAAGATAATTTATTAGTGCTGTGGGCGTACATTCGTTATGTCTTGATTATATGCATTCTTCCATTTTTTTTGACTCTTCATTAAGACCCACGTTTCAAATTGCAGCCAATCATATGTATGCAGACTACACTTGCCTAGTTTACTGTGTTACTGTTACACTGCATGCGACCCCATTGAATATATAGTGGCTAGCGAGTGTTGCATGATACCCACGTGATAGTTATTATTATTATTATTATTATTATTAGTAGTAGTAGTAGTAGTTGTATTATTATTATTATTATTATTATTATTATTATTTGTATTAATATTATTTTTATTATGATTGTGACTATGACTATGATTATTATTAATATTATTATTTTTAATCAGTATTATAACCATTATTATGATGATTATATTATAATTATTATTATCATTATTATTATGAATAGTATTAGTATCATTATGATATATTTATTATTATTATTATTATTATTATTATTATTATTATTATTATTATTATTATTATTATTAAGGTTGAGCTGGTTGAGGAGCAAATTTACGAAGAGCGAGTTACAAACTCTTGGGATGCCAATTGGGCGGATATGTGGACTGTGGTATGCATTGAAAGATTTTGCTCCTTATTGTCTGAGTAAACCGAAAAAAAAATAGCTAAATGCTATACGAAGTGACAGTCAGAGACGTTTTGTATTCCATGGACGACAGAATGCGCTGGCTTGTATTCGACTGAGTCGTGACTAAATAACTGGTCCAATATCTGTTTTGACTGAGTACTTCTTCGGAATATTTTCAGTTTGCTGACCATTGTTTATTTTGCATCCTTGAGATAAAGAGATGAAATAATATTGTATACATCAATCGTCTATAGTAGGTGTATCACATAACAGATTAGGGGCCTTAATTTTAAGGTCGAATTTCATAGTTCTCTGTCTAAATTTTGTCAACTCTCTATTCCTCTTTTAAATAACAGATTCGATAGAAATAAAATGTTTCAGGTTTGGTATGCATTTATACTATCACAAATAGGGTGTCGCTTTTTACAGTGTGTCGTAGTTTTAATGTGTCACGTTTGGCATTACAATATACTTTCCCATCTGGTGTACTTATATATCATCACCAGAATTTGTCTTTTTTTGCAACATTTGGTGTAATATATTTCAGGTTACAAATTTATATTTTTAAATTTTTGTTTCCTTTCCGCTCTCTAAAATAAACGGGACAAAAAGTGATATACTTGCATATTATTACAAAAAGGCACGTTGCATACCACATTCAAAGTTCTATCTTTAAGTTCAGGGACAATGATTATTTTCCGCAATGCCCTCCTTTTGTTGTCTCTCATGCTAAAGCCATTTGAGATAAATCGATTAAACCTGGTATATTTATATCTATTTAAAACTACAAGTATGTTGTAAGCATATGTTGCCGGGATTATCTTGAAGAGCAAGGTCAGATAGATGTCAATGGTGAGTTGTTGTCACATATATAATAGAGATAAATCGTTGAAACATAATCCACATAATATAAAACTGGATTACATATTGTTCCATATTCTTCAATGTTAAAGCCAAATACAATTATTTCTTAACTCCTGCTATATGACTCAAAGGCTTTATGAGGCACAACGATGAAGTTCGGTATACTTTGGCTTCTCAATTTAATGACATAGTAATTATCGCAGTCAATGTATCTTGGAAATCAAGTTCATTGATTTAATTTCACACCCTTGTTCTACATGGTATTACGCTATCTCCCTTGGCAATAGAGCCATTAAACATGGCTTTTTTGAATGCCCAATCAGAAATCTACAACTTTATAGAGAAAAGACTGGAGTCTATAATTGTAAACATTTGGTGCCACTGTATCGTCAAATTCATAATTGTATTCTATGTCTCTGATTTCCAGAACGGAGCCGTGGTTCCATCAATGAAGGTACTTGAGGCATGGAACCTGGGGTATTCTGGTCGTGGGATTTATATTGCCGTTGTCGACACTGGAATCGACATTATTCACAGAGATCTCAGAGTCAACTTGGTAATTATCAAGCAATATTGCATTATGAAGAAAAAAAATTGATCAAGGTCTTTCTCATATCACATGTCACATTATGCATAAATGGTTAATGCAGTGCTGAAAACCGTAGTCATTATTTTCACTTACAATGATCCACACACTATTAGGACGGTCGAATAGTTTATTGGTAATAAATACATAGGAGGCTTATTAGTACTTCAAATATTCGTGCTTATTCGCACCACGAAACCGATAAAAAAAATTCTAAACCTTTTTCGATCGTCATAAAGACAAGTAGTTTGGTTTTGTTTTTTATTTGTTTATAGAAAGTATAGATGCACACGATTATTATGGATAGTTCTGCTCATTGTTAATGACTAATAACGCTACAATTTTGTAGAAGTCTTATGCGTAAGAGATCAAATGTGATAATTTTTTTAATGGATTTTTATGTCCTGAATTTGAGTATGTTAGTTAATACAATTGATTGGCTACTGTTACCAAGATATTTAATTCTTTTTTACATTAGCAACAGATAGGTTGAACAGACCGAAACTATTTCAGACAAACCAAACTATTTCAAACAAAGTCCTATAGGATTTCAAGCAGAGAGAATGAACAGACCGAAACTATTTCAAGCAAACCGATACTATTTCAAACAAAATCTTAAAATATTTCAAACCGAAACCAATTCAGGCAGACAAAAAAAGAGAAATGGTTTCGGTTTGTGACGCTATTGAGGCTCTGTCTCCAGACAGACCCGGAACTGATGCCGTTTTGGAGACGAATTGAAAATGCTTGAAATTGTTAGCAATTTAGGATTTCAACCGTATATTTGATCAAGTCCGATACGATATCTTGATCTCGGGTCGTGCAAATTTACCGTTACGAATCCATGTGGAATTGACTGAGCGTGACTAAAGAAATTTCTAAAGAGATTATAATCCATATCACCGCCGCACCAAGTTTGCCAAATATTTCGTAGCATATGTGTGTCTACTCCATTAAATACAGCAAGAATATTGCAGTTATCTCTGATCACTTTTGGTATTTGAGTGTATCGTTGAGTGACATATATCACATTGGTATTTTTATGCCTACCTCTGGAAAATATCCTAGCGGGATTCTATGATTGTCTAACATTACCTCATCATATAGAACTAAATTGTTAATATTTCCATCAATAACATCAATGCTCGGTGCTTCATCGATATCGGATATAAATTCAATAATATCCTAATCAATTTCCGATTTTGCTTTCTAGTTAAACTATTTTAACAGCTCGTAACATCGCTGATCGTCTACACTCGGGGCTACTAAATACAACTTGTCCCATTTCATCCATCTCGTTATCAAATTAAGTAGCAATTGTGTCTTGCCACTTCCAGATGGTCCGATTATAATCATACGAATACAATTTGGTAGCGCTGCATGATGCTTAACTGGTTTTCTTGCTTCTGTCGACGAAAAATCAATTACATTCATGTTATTATAAATAAATTATGGATCTATATTGTGTGAAATGTAAGAAGCGTACTAGCACATACGACTTTACGACGATTACAACTAAAAATAACAGATCAACACTTGCTGGTAAGTGTGTACAATGTGGTAGAAAAAATTTAGATTTATTTCCCTTGATAAAATCAAGGATTTAAAAAAAGACGAGGAGGTGATATTACAGCCAAGTTAGAAAAATTACCAGGAACACCATGGGCAAAATATCCGTGGGGAAAACACCTTCCAGAGTATAATTATTGTGGACCCGGGACCAGACTCGATATCCAATTCGATGATCCAAACCATCCGAGACCCGTGAATATCCAATAAACGCTATTGATAAGGCGTGTCATGCTCATGATGTTTCTTTTAAAAGCAGTAATCTACAAGACAGACATATCGCAGATGTGAAATTAATTCATGCCTTGAATTTTATCACTGATAAATCCTTCAAAGAAACGTTGGCTTCATGGTTGATAAAATCGGCGATGAAAAGCAAATTAATATTGGGTACTTGTAATTAATAACATCATGGAATCTATTTATTATTCCCCAAGAGGATACTGGAGGGGTAAATCAGCAATCGGTAAACTCGATAGCGCCGCAAAGGTGAAAAATACCACTGCAGCGGATTGGTTATCCAAACAGGCGATATGCCAATTTATCTACCACCGCCTAAACAAATTAACTTGTCGCATTTTAATGTCAGCGTCCCTAATAAGGTTCATCAAGCTGATATATTATTTCTGCCGCATGATGGTGTTTACAAGTACGCGCTAACCGTAGTTGATGTTGTGAGTAGATACAAACAAGCAGAACCTCTAAAGACAAAATCATCAACTAAGATGGCTTCTGCGTTTGAAAGGATTTATTGTAGGGGTCCTCTGCATTGGCCAAATCAATTACAAGTTGATCCTGGCAAGGAATTTCAGGGTGTAATATTATCAATAATGAAGCATCATAATGTCACCATCAGACGAGGACATACTACATTACATCGCGATCAGGCAATTGTTGAACGATTTAATCGGACTCTTGCTGAGCAGTTTTTTGGATATCAATACGCGAAGGAATTTATTCAGGATAAACGATCTCGTGAATGGGTCAAGAGATTACCAGGTGTAATTACCGCGCTAAATAATGAGATTACTCGAACAATTATTATGAAACCTAACAACGCGATTAAAAAAAGTATATACCTATAAAACCACAAAATGATTTTTCAAAACAACCAATACTCGGCAATGTCACTGTTAGAACTAGGAGAGCTCGAAGGTGGTAATAAAAGAGCTACTGATCCTATTTGGGGTGTTACCACGCATAAAATATCTAGCATAACACGATCCACGGGTAGACCAGGAATCTATAGATTGGATTCAACTGCTCCTCAGCGCGGATTTACTTGTGAACCACTACAAGTGATACCCGAGGATTCTGAATTACCGCCGCCTGGTCATAACTAGCACCTCTGCGTCTGTTGCACTCAAGACAAGTCAGCATCACATTATCTCTGGTATGACCTACTCTGCTATCTTTTCTGTCTGCGGTATATTGGCGAGGATCCTTAACCAACCAACACCAAGGCATTATAGAATTGCAACTCGCACAGTGATTATTCTGTTGATGTTTCAATGTAATTATAAATTCGGCATCAATATCAAATTTTCTATTATTTTTTTTTATCCTGCTGTTCATAACCAGTGAGTTTTTTTCTGATTATGTCATCGCTGACAATATCATTGTTGCTGGTGTAATTATAATCTAAAACAACTCTTCGAAGTTGATTTATTCTTCGTACTCTGGACACTGCAAGATAAACTAAATTCGACCACTCGATGCGATTATCTATGATCCAAACAATTGTATCGGATATAGTCAACCCCTGCGAAGAATGTATCGTCGCTGCGAATCCTAGCTTCCATGGGGATTTATCAGCACGCAATGCATCTTCGACGACATTGATATCAACCAACAAAATATCATTTTACACTAGAATCTGCTTTTCATTTTGACCTGGAATATCAACTTCAATATTTTGTCTTCGTGTATCCTTGGGTCTATAACACAATGGCACTGGAAGTGTTGCAAATGTTTATTGATGCGTGTTAAATAACTTCATCTAAAGTATGTCTCTGAGTATCTTTCTACTTGCCAATATCAAATCATTTGGTCTCCACGCTTCCCAGAAATCATTTAATGGGGTTTCTGAAATTATTTCACGCGCTATTTCACATTGGATTCTATCCGGTTGTAATTTCATTAGTTTCTTGAACTCGCGTTATTCGTTATCAAGTGATCTATAATCAGTACTAATTTCTTCATAATAGTCTACAAAATTCTTGAACCAACTATGTGGGGACAAACCGACAAATGGTGGTGGTAGACCATGATCGCCACACATTATCACTTTTGTATTCGCTAGCAATAACCAATCGAGAAACTTTGGTAATACATCTAACGACACTGTGCATATCTCATCCCAAATGATGGTTTCAGGAATATATTTCTTGCATATTTGATCAGGAGTCCATTCGTCACCTTTCCATCGAAATAAACTATACGTGCAAGCATTAATTCCTTGCTGTTTCATCTCTCTTGCAAATCTGTGTGTTGGTGTTAGCACAATCATGTTTGATTTCCCTCGAAATAATTCAATCGCACGAGTCGTCTTCCCGGACCCACCACAGCCATTTAAGTAACTGGTTTTGTATCTAGATATTGTATCGGATATCGAAGGTGCATTAGATAGTTCTGATATATGATTATTTTCAATGGTAACATTAGCTGATTTGGAGTTATCACGCAGTATTTCCTTTTTAATTCTCCATGATCCCCAACTCTCGTTTGAATTAGTGAATTCAGCCACTGCTTCTTTATGTTTTATATCTATATAAAATGAATCAATGGCGACTCTAATCGCGGTGTCAGGAAATCTATTTATGATCGAAAGTAAATTAATAGGGGCATAAGCCAGCATAGACGCCCTTAAGTACTTATACTGATCATTTTCTCCATCTGTGCAAGTAACAATTGTACCTAATTTGGTTCCATAGGACACGAAAGCGTCTTTACGATCGACATATAGATCACTAGATTATAAAATCGTATTCAACATCATCTATAATTAATCGCGAAGAATATCGTTTGTAGTAGTATTTTCCACCCTGTGAATTTACCAATTATTCTTCAACCAAGATCTTTTGCGTGTTTATTTCTAACTTCAAAGATTTCTTTAGACCATTTCACGATATATTCTTCGTCTTGATTAGGAAATTGTTTTTTGTTTTCGGTGATTATACTATCTAGACTATCGGGTTGTGGTAACCAGACTTCAGTTTGTTTTCGATATCATATAATTGCTTCACTGACAATCAGCGATTTCAACGATATCAGCAAATTTAGAATCAATCATATACTGTAATAACACTATTGGCATCCAGAGTTTTTAAGAGATGTGTCTACCAAAATAACAACACGGATGAAGTCCTTTAGCCAATTCAAATGATGCCACACGTGCAAATCCGGTTAAATCAAAATCGGGCAGTGGTCTATTAATCGCAACACGGGTCATCTCGTGTGGGATGTCCAGATCTTTTGAAGTACTCAGAACACTCACCATACCCAAGAAAACACCCCTGATAACACGCAATCATATCAACCGAAATGATATTTTCATGGCCGTATTTTGTATTCCATAATCCGCCATGACCATATGTCACGCAGCTTGATTCGATATCTGAGAGAAATTCTGCGCGTTTTGGTTTCCATAGATTTATCTTTCTCGTGAAATGAGCTGCAACTGACGGTATTGTAAAACAGTTTGTCAGTGATTGTTCGTCGTAATCCGTTGAAAAACCACTAGCTAATTTTTCATCTCGTCATGGAGGGCTTCAGTACGATATATTTCTCCGTTGGGTCTTACAAATTGATCGAATTTACCCTCTTAGTTTTCAAAACTGTGAAGTAACCACACTGACACAGGATCGTTTAAACTTAAGTCGTAAATAAAATCAAATAATTTCTCCTCAGAGAATTCTTCTACCCCAGAGAACTCGGGGAAGAATTCCACGGGTAGATATTTTATGGTTCTGTCCCGCGGAAATATTGTTACTGCGGATGTCCAAGCGTGTGCATTATGGTCAATAATTTTGATTGGAGATCCTCTCGATTTATATTTCAGTTCATATAATATCTTGCCTGTTACTGTCGCTACGGTTATTGGAAATTTTAGTGTCCGTTCAAGTTCAGCAAACATTTTGAATTGTTGCCACATTCTCCTTTACTGTTAGTCCCCATTCGTTTATTTTTTTGCGTCTTAGATCCGTCAATTTGTTTCCACGCAACGCATTTGTAAAATGCTCTATTATTCGTTCTGCTACACAATTCAACGACGAATATTTCATGGGTTTTAATTCTTTAATACTCGGTTTATCATTTATCGGATTGATCCCATAAACAACCGCGGTTACATGATAGGATCTCTCGTAATACGGTTTGTCAATCCCAGTCAGAATTCCTGGTTTGGAATCCTGACTCACATTGACAGTATTTTTATTTTTTAGGATGGGTTCAAATTTGTCGCGTATAATCCAATTCCCCGTTTCTGAGCGGATAATGAATTTCACTCTAAAAAAATACATTTTTCTGGTCAAGATGCGAGATTATCAATGCTGCTCTTTCGTCGTTCATGGTAGCATCAACACTACCATCAATTCGAAACTTTGACCAAAAGTGAGATGCTCCATCGCGCTTGAATTCATTAAATGCATCACGGATTCTACCTATCATGCTTCTGTCACTTATTAGACCCTTTGGTATATCAGTGGAGACTCTATCGAGATTGAATTTAACATTTTTCCAAAGTGTAATTTTCGATAATCTCTCGAACTCCTCAATATTATAATTAAAACAAGTATTTAAAAAAAAAGAATTTATTATATAATGAATCCTTGCAAATGGCTTATGATAGGATCAGTAACCGCTTGTAACAATCATGCAGAAATGAATTTCGTGGATATAATTTACAAAGCGTACGTCGTGGGAGTTTTGGGCCGTAACCTTGCATACGATGTGCAGTAGGTGTGCGTGGTAAGTCGCAGTTGTTTCTGAACTGCGGTGGTAAGCGATACAGAGAGCTAAAGCGCTATTATGATAAACGAATCAATGATTCCGTTAAAATCTCCATCAAAGATTCCGTCAATGACTCCATCACATAATCGCATATGAATGTTACAACGGATTGATCAAGGATGAATTTGTAATTGACCACATTGATTCTAATCCTAAGAACAATTATTTATCGAATCTACGTGCTATAACACGAAGAGAAAACACCAAGCGAGGGGGTGGGGGACTGGAAAACACTCGCAAAATGCGAATCCTATAAAATCATTTAATACAGCAACTAACGAAGAAAGAGTATTTAAATAAATGAATGAAGCCGGTAGATATTTTGATATTTGCGAACCCTTAGTTCGAAAAGTAGTAGAACAAATATATCAATCAGCGATTTCCAAGAGAACCAGACATAGAATTCAATTCGTTTCTATTTGAATTTCATTTTGTACTATGTGTTATACCAGCAAGGGGAATAACTCGTGTAGGCTTATATATACAATTTCTGAAACAGAGATAACCGTTACGGAAACTCCACTATGATCTCGTGGGAAAACCACTCTACGTCACGTCACTTGAATTGTTTTTTTTTACTCTTTGTGTGTATGCAAACAGCTGTCACCCCTTGTGCCACGCGTATTCGTTGGAATTCGCTAGCCTGCCAACAACTGGCTAGGTGTTCTGATGTACCGCCTATATCTACTAATATGTTTATCTCTAGGCGCGATAACATGCGAGGGCATTTTAAAGCGAATAGAGATTGTGACGTCTATATATCATATATACTTTAATTAAAAAATGTGTATAAATGTGACGTCATACACAAAGCATTCTTTCTTGAGGTTCTAATCCGTTATTTGACGAGTTAGATCCTCTCACGGAGACTATGTTTTGTGGTGCCCCTGGGCCTCACAGATGTGAATAAGACCTGAGGGGTTCCAATTGGGGATGTGTTGTCTTATATATGTAACCTCTGGGCCTCTCAGATGTGAATAACACCTGAGGGGTGCCAAATGGGTTTTTTCATGTATCTCTCTAGGCACAATAAGATGTGAATAACACCTTAGAGCGAATGGACTTCATATCATATATATCTCTAGGCGCAATAAGATGTTGATGACACCTTAGAGCGAATGGGGTTCATCATATCATACGAAAACGGGTATAAAATGACCTCTAATTTTTTTGTTAGATATACATAATATATCATATAATGAATTTCGAAAATATGAATGGCATTATAGAATTGAGATTTCAAATTTGAAAAATCAAGGAAGACAATTATCAGATAAATTAAATTGTAACCAGATTCATTCTGAATTTCATGATCTTGATGATAGCGCCCAGAATAATAGATATGTCATTCCAAGGCAGTATGGGTTTATCAAACGAATTCAGCGCGCTGTAAATGACTCGCTTGTATTCTGTAACGACATCAACAAATTTATCCCTCTGTTCACTGCGGTTGAAAAGGTCATAGGCGAATTGGGCAAACAATATGATATCAAACGCACAACAAACTCTAAAATCAAAACAATAAGAGAAATCATCAGACAAAATGAAAATCACTTCCCCGTTTTGGTTGCCTCAACACAGTGAAAAATCTCTCCATGGATTAATTGACACTCTAAACACAGACATGTACAATACCCATACCTGTTTGCAAGTATGAGTAATCCACAATTCTATAGGCCCAGTAATTAAATCACCGAGATAAATAATTATATAGACAGGTATACTTACTCACGCAGAACAGAAACTCTATAATACCTGTCCATGTTGTGTATTTTGTTTTGTATGGCGATTTAAGTAATGAATTTCGGGTTTGTGGGAATTCACGGATTTTATTTTGTTCGTTAATTGATGAAATCTTTTATTCTTTTTTATTGATTTTTGGTCGTTTTTGTCGTTATTTGTCGTTTTTGTGGTGTTTTTGGCTAATCCGTCGACATAATTTCATGAAAATCGAGGGTGAAAATCCCAGGAATTCATGTAGAGAAAATCGATTTTGATGAAATTTCTATCCTTGTGAGGCAAATTTTGTGGTGTTTTTCATCGTGTTCGTCGAATCGTCGATGTTTTTTTTTTATTGATTTTGTACTGTTTTTGGCTAATCCGTCGACAAGAGTTCATGAAAATCGATTTTCTCTAATTCCTTTGCTTTTCACCCTCGATTTTTATGAAAAAAAAAATGAAACGCGTGGCTATATGTGGATGTTTCACTTACAATTTAGATCGTGTAAAAATTTATAATGGTAGGTTAAGATCTAACAACTAGATTAGCCGGCGAGAGATTAGCCGCGATTAAGAGATTTATTCCGGTTTGTGATTCCGTTTGAAATAAGCTCCAAACGAGACAAGAATTTCAAACTCATTTCGCAACAGATACTGAACAATTATTCAAACCAGCTACTACAGCAACAGCGAAAGTCGTATCGTCCAATGAAAAGGCCATATGGGGAGATATTCCTGAGGAACAACGAGGTAAAAATCCGACCCTTCTTCATGTACTTGAAAAAATAGCAAAAAGATCCAAGCAAACAAAGGAATCTTTAAAAACACTTCCTGGTGATATAATAGCCGCCGTACAACTTAAGGAACAACAAGAACAAGAACAACGTGAACTACTTTGACAAGAACGACTTGAACAAGAACAACTTGAAGAAGATGCTGCACTACTTCAGGAACAACTTGAACAACAACGACAACAACAAATTGAAGAAGGAAAGAAAGAAGAAGAAGAAGAAGAAGAAGAAGAAGAAGAAGAAGAAGAAGAAGAAGAAGAAGAAGAAGAAGAAGAAGAAAAAGAAGAAGAAGAAGAAGAAATTTTGAGCGATAAAAAATATTCACCTGTAAAGATATTTACGAATGGGGCATTGGATAAAATTAGAAAAATTTTCAGGGATGATGAATTAGCTGATTTTGCTGTTAAAAATGTTCAAAGAAAGATAAGAGAAAAATATATAAAAGATGGGTTTGAAGACTATAAAAACCGCTGACACCTGGTATAGAAAAATATATTTGGCAAATCACGGTGGAATTAGAATAAAAAACGAGGATGATAATTTTAAGCGTTATATAAATAAAATAAATGTTATAAAAAGTGGTTCACCACCACCATATGAACTCCCCGAGGAAATTAAAGTAAGAGCCGCAGTTGATCCCATACAAGGTGCAACTGGTTAAACCACCGGTAATGGATATCGTGGCAGTGGTGTTGTTCGTTGTCCTAGTAATATTCTCGGGGATATATCACGATTAGAAATTCTCGTAGGAGGGAAACGAGCCGGAAAAAACTCACCGAAAATAATTAATGAGGCCGCTGATATATGCAGACGACTATTTGAGGGTGGTATCATGGATATTAGTGTATACCGATAGTTTATTGATGAGCTAGCAGACGGTTACCACAGTGATTAAATCATTACATTAGATAAATGTCATTTGAATAAGATGATCATACACTACAACCACAATAAACCAACCATGACTTACGTAGTAAACTCACGATTGCCTGTTTATAGAGCGTACTATGGAGACGGTCTCGGTAATACAATTGCTGGGTTATTTGCAAGAATGGCTCAAAAATAGTACCAATCACAAAACAGTTATGAATGAAAGTTATTGATGTTATTCGTGATAAGGGTATTAATCTTGTTGGTGATGTTGCCGGGAAAGCATTATCCGCGGCTAAAGAAAAACTACTAGCGTTAGTTAGGCGACGAAAGAAACCAACAATAACGAAGTCATCAATGGTGACGAAGTCACTAGGACCACTACCATATACAGATATTATGTCTGCAAGTATTAGCAAGTATTAGCAAAAAAATAAATAACGCTGTAGATCAAAAAATAGCATCACTGAACAACGATGGATATGACACTCAGGGGAATATTACTGCATATTAGTGGTTTGAAATTGCGAGTGAGATCGCGATTTAGATCAAGAAATATATAATAATATGTTCAAATCGGCTCCTGACCCAGCGTTTAATTTAGATGCCCCAGTACACAAGAATGATTCTATACGCGATTATCAATTCTATTCCTATAATGCAGTACACCCAAATATTTGATCAAGAATCGAACTTCATGTCCATGATACCAGCAAATACTTTCTACCCGCTGAAGCTTTTATTGAAGCTTTGTCAATAATGGTATCATGGCGCTATTTGAGAGTGCTAGATATATGTTTGATAACAGAGAGATTGAATCTACAGAGCGTTTAGAAATATATTCTAATTATTTTACAAAATCGGCAGGTCCGTCTATGATGTCCTCTAAAGATATTAATGATCGCGCTGGACCGACTCCATATATTATAAGACGACCAAAACATAATGCTGGTGCTGCTGATATTGATATTGAGAATATAGTTATAAATGATGATCCTAATTACAACCAGGAGCTGCAACACGCATATCAATGTTGGAAGGACAGCGCAGACTATTTTCATGCGCGATTCCATTATCTCATATATTTGGATTTTGTAGAAATGCTAGAAAAGTTATCTATGAAGCGAAGCATACAGTATTACTCGTGCGAAAAGGCTATGATAATAATGGAATCTGGAGGATTGCAGCAGATCCTGCACATCCAGAGTTTGACCCTGGCAAGGTGAATATAACAAAACTGTGGATGACAGTAATGACTCCATCAATCACCGCAGAAGAAAGATTACTATCATTTATGCATCATGGAGGAAAATCATTGATATCATGGCTAACGACAACGACGGATACTATGGAGTTCTCTGTTAATGGCGTATTTACATGGCACCCGGCATCAAAACAGGGTGTAGCTGCGCCACGACATATATTTATTGCGTTACAGGATATGGAGCGATTAAACTCACAATTACGCAGCCATATGATATTTGATCAATTGGGTGTTAATGAAGTCTCATTGAGGATAAACGGCCAACAAGAACCATCCGAAGATATTTTACTTAACAAAACCAAATAGCACGCGCGTATCATCGTTTGTGGACATTTATGGGACGTGATAATAATGTAGATACCGGTCTGTAAATATCACAGTTGGATTTTAGAAAACTATCCCATTTACTACTTTTCATTGGAACATCTTGATTTAACCAGACAATCCGTCGTTGAAATACATTTCCGAGCTCGAGTAACACGACGTCCTGCTGTTGGTGGTAGATACAGAGCAATTGCTGTCATTCTCAGTGAAAAATCAATGCTACTCGAAGGTGTTGGTGGACGGATGAGGGTAATTGATGCGCCAGTAGAAAACATGTAATTGTCTAGACAATTAGATCAATCTCGTATTAAATCAAATGTCAGACAGTCATG
Organism: Unio pictorum; assembly: GCA_030141615.1. Lineage (NCBI taxonomy): Eukaryota > Metazoa > Mollusca > Bivalvia > Unionida > Unionidae > Unio > Unio pictorum. The sequence continues at coordinate 2,726,959 of JARLTB010000390.1, forward strand.
TTAGTGTTACGTTAACTCCTAGTCAAATTAAAAAATTGCAATCGGAATCAGCTAAAAATGTGGAACTACGATATTGCTAAAACACAATCAGATGTCTGGCGGTCAGAATAAATTGCCATTGACAACTCGTCAGATAAAAAAATTCAATGATGCTATGAAAGATACAAAAGGTGTTCAGGTCACTCTCTCTGCGGCCGCAATTAAGAACATGATAAAATCAGGTGGTATATTTCCACTTTTCGCTGTGTTACCAGCGTTGATTGCTGCAGCGGCCCCAGCAAAAGCTGCCGCGCTAGGAGCTGTTGGAACAGCGGCAAGGATGGCACTAAAGAAAGCTACCAGACAGGGAAACTAAAAAAGAGAAACAATCAGGAAAGGGTCTAAGAGTACCAGAAACTCCGTATTCATGGTACAGCGGAAACGTCCTGAGACTAGGAACAGTTTACTAACAACAATGTCACAGACATTGTCGCCGATATCAAATTTTGATATACTCGATGCTGCTAAAAACCTAGCGATCTAAAACTTTAGAGGTGTCTTTATGAGAGATCAATTACCACAACAACCATACAACACTGAAACAGGTATCATTAATCTCGATAACAGCACTGGACCTGGAACTCGCTGGGTTGCATATGCGATTGATCCGCGTGTGATTTTTTATTTCGATTCATATGGGTTTGCACCGCCTAAAGAGTTTATGCGTTATATAAACCGCTGAAAAATTCCTATGTGGTATTCCACGCTACCAACACAGGAAATGAATGACCCACCAACATGCGGCATAGAAGTATTAAATGTCCTCGACGCTATTTCATCATCGGGAAAACCAACAAATAAAACCGTACACGACTATACGAGTAATCACTTTTTAGAGAGAACGTATATAAAATAACATGATTGATATTTGGGGGAGATCTCTATCAAGCCTGAGAAAACCCACCGCGGAAATATCTGCAACCGGTGATGTAAAAATTATAATCGAAGATGAAATATCCCAGATGTTAAACCTTGCAAGTGTTGATCCCAATGAAATAGTTGTATTTCAAGATTGTCAGGGTAAATTGAAAACGAGTAATGTTTCCCTTGATGATATACGATACTATCGCGTTGTTTTCCAAGGAGGTTAAACTCAAACCAGATGTTCTCATTTCGACGCTCACAGATAAATTAACAGCGCTCGGTGATAATTATTCATCAACGATAAAATTATTTAAAAAAACTACGCGATGAATATGACGACCATATAACTAAATTTAATCGGTTTTCTGAATTACAAAGAAGTATAACTGACAATATTGACAAGCCTCTATTAGATTTCTTTGGAAATCCACGGTGACCACACCGAAACTCACACATTACACGCACTTTCCAAATCATGTAATTAGGCGGATCTATAAGGTTAATATAACGGAAACAGTCAATGATAAATTTTCTCAATAAGTTTGTTCTTTTGAATAATTTCCTACATTTCTTACTTCTTGAAAGGCAAGCTAACACCAAAATAAAACGGAACAATAAGCATCCTCTGCAGACAAAATAATCATCTCAATATTTCATCGTAACATGAAAGGAGTTTAGGTTATATGATGAATCAAAGTGTCCACTTGTTCGAGCAGTAAATACAGGAAAATATTTGATACCAACGTGATGTGATATATATCATCAAACATTCGTAAAGCATTGTTTTTCCTCAATATTTTCAAATTTCGAATGTATATTTTATGAAGTATTTGGAATGGTTTATCTTACCATACTTTAAGCAAACGTTACGTATACATAGTTATAACACAATGTATAATACACATATGTAACCATGAATCTCACAATGTGACGTTAACAATATAGATTCATACATCCATGTATATATTTCCATTCAAGAATCCGGAAACTATTTTGTTCTTTTCAGCGTTCGTCTTATCATTACGACTATGTTTCTGATGATCGGGATCCATCACCCGTGGGAGGGGAAACGTGAGTATTAAATTACAATACGTGAACAGATAATTACTGTAGAAATATAATATATATAAAAACAAATATCTTTAAGTCTTTGAAAGAATCAGCTTATTACATAAAGAAATTGACATATGAAATATATATCTCTGCTAGACCTGCTTTTAAACTTTAAACGTAGATTAAAATCCTATTGGGTCGACTTTCCTTGCTTTTCTTGAAATGTATTGTGCCCTCATCGCATATAATACCAAAGTACCAGCCGAAATGCATTCTGAGCAGTGTGTTGTTCTAAATGTTTGAAATGTTCGAATTAGAACGTGTACTACTACGTCAGTTCATATAATTTGTAAGTTACACTTTAAGCCGAGGCTTCAACATTTCATATTGTAGTGCTGTTTGCTATAAGTACGGGAGAGGCCTTCTTGGAACACAATATGTTGTCTAATTTATGGACAGAATGAAGAAAGGATATATAAACTGTGTTAGCAGATATAAGGACATATGACATGAATGCAGTAACTCATTGTGTTGTCAATACTCGCTATGCTAATAGTTACTAGACAAACTGTTTCTACTTTTCGAGCGAAATGTTTTATAGTACATACTTCACAATCGTATTTAAAATTGTAACTTTCGCTAAACTAATACCATTTGGTATGTGAAATGTAGAGAATTATTGTTCGGTAATACATTTCTTAATTCTTTTGGTAAAGTGAATATTGTTGTGCTGGACTGCTGAAAATCTTTCATTGAGCTGTCTTATCTCACATACTTTGCAGAGTTAGATCTTTGACCAAAAGAAACTATTGATAGTGAATTTATTTATAAGGATTTATTCATTCATTCATGCTTACGTTTGTTAATTTCTACATTGCAACGTGAATTATGTGACATTAGCACGCTTGCAGTTCAGTTCGGTAAGAGACGTTGCACCATGATATCGGCTTGCACTCGTCCATTCCATATTTCTGAACAAGAAATTAGTTTAGAAAGTAAGGAGTAAGAAAGTGATATTGATACTTTGATTATATTTATTCATGACTACAGAGAGAATATGTCTTCTTCAAGAAATTTGTCCTTATATTCAGACATGGGACAAATTGCGCAGGTCTGGTTGGAGCCGAAAAGGACAACAATCAATGCATAGCAGGGATTGCATATAATGCAAATCTTGTGGGTAAATATGTACACATCATTCACAGCGCCTAGACGACTTAAACAAACTATGATAATTGTAGTATTATAGAGATTAGGCAGAAGTAAACGGACATAACACGAGCACTGCAAACGTTTTATATTACTGTCTTTGATTATGTTCAAAAGCGATGGATCAAAACTTGTATTCGTAGATTCAGACAAATTAGGCGGCTATCATTATAACAAGATCAATACAATTGCTGTAAACTGAGACAATACAACCATATTTATTAGTTTGAACACGAGTGTACTCATATACACTGATGTGGTATAATCTATAATTAATTGTGAAACTGATATTACACAAGCATTAAGATAACAAAATAGATTTACTACATACATAATCAGTTTCTAGTCTGTATTCTTGCCCCCGATTTTACTATACAAGATTCTTTTATTTCATTGTATATGTACACTTTGAGATTGTATGAACATGTAAAAGCTTGTATCGTACATATAGATTATATTTTGACCTAGATAAACAGCACAATTCAAAACATGTGATCCCTTTCCGCATTCATCTGCTATAACTGACTGAAACGTATTATTCCTCAATTTGTAGAAAAGCGTTTAAAATCTATAATAACAGAAAATAATGACTTATACAGAGTTAAATTACAAATATGTAAACAGAGGCAGACAAAATCACATCACTGGAAAATAATGAAACGTTCTGTTTGGCAGAGATATTAATATTCAATATGTATTTTTAAAAATAGATATAAGTATTAGCGATAATAGAATATCAAAAGAAAATATGAAAACAAAACTCGGGAATAAAATAAAAACGGGAAAATGAATAAATAGAAGAACATTAGCAGAAATAATTCTTTGAGTTATACATTTAGAACGATGCGTCTTTGTGCAACGATTGAACGCGAAATGATGAAAAGTAATTTGCATAAAAATATTACTGTTTCCAAAACCAGCTGCAAACCATGGACTAAAATTAATGTTTGGAAGACGCTGGAGGAGTTAAATATCTTAGAGCTTATGTTAACGTACACGTACTATTAGGAAATATTACGTGAACGAGAATAAATAATTAGAAAATAAAAAAGAGCGTCAAAAATATTTAAATTAGAACAAAATAGTGTCACGTAAACCAGAATTAAAGGATAATAATCTTTATTTAAATTTAGCAATAATTCAAATAAGAAGCAGCTTTACTGTTGGCTAGCTGCCATCATTTTGGCTTGGCAATAGAAGTCACAATGAACTATCGGTATTGGGCGTTGTCCTGTTATGCTGATCAATTTTGTCGTGCTTGTACGGTAAAATTAAATGATTGCGAAGCGACAATCGCTGCTGGTACATGATTTAATGCACTTTTTCCAAAGGAAGACTGGCAATTTCATGTGTGGCTAAACGTACATTCTTGTGAGGTTGGTAGCTGGTCACCTTAAAATATTGATCCTTGACAGACTGCAAGGCTTCATTCAAGACCCCAAAGTTCACCACTTGACAGAGGCGAATCATTTTACTTTATACTCGGTGTGCACTTCTTGTTGGTCTCTGTGTTTGTAGACGTAATGTTTAGGATAGATACTAGACAAACGTAGAATCTAGTAGTCGGCGTGCTCATCCGTCCAGGCTCACAAACGGTCTCCTTCGATGTCAGGGTGACGTTGACCCAGAAAATCGATGTAGATGCAACTATTCGTGTCGATGTACAGCGCAAGATCTCGCAAGAGGTGAAAGCTCTCACGTAGGCCGCAACGATAAAATTTCCAAATTCATCGGCTTCTGCAAAGTCAAGTTCTTCTTTTTAATTGACCAGGATCAAAGTCTTCACAAAGGAAGTCCACGTGTTACATGTGTTTCTGTTCGTGGTGTTATCATCCGGAAGTAGCGGGAAGGTTCGAACAAATACACTGTCTTGGGTAAACACGGTCGTTGTACCATTTTGCCCCACAAGTAATTCAACATCACTTTGGCAAACGATCACCTTCCTTCGTTTTTTTAGATGTGGTCTCAAGTGATGCCCTCCTGCTCCAAGGCATTTCTTGTTTCTCTTTGACTAGTGGTGCTACGAACGTCGTCTACCAATAACATCTTTTTATGTCTTTTCCAGTGGGGAATAGACGCATGGGCCAGGGACAGTGTTCATTTCAATGTTGACGTGAAATCTGTTGTTTAACTGCTTCATCATTCTCCAGCGTTACCTCATTCTTTAAACTGCACAGTGTACGTGTAGGCTGTGCGTCTAAAATTTATATAGAAGCGTTTGTCCGTCTTTCGAATGTGGTAGTATTTTTCATGCAAAACTGGTAGTATTGGTCGAGTTTGGCTTAATTGAATAGATTTGAAGCTAATTGGCACCCTATATATCCATCTCAGACGAGTGTCATGCCTATATAAAGGGTTAGTTTTTTTCCTTTTAAGTATTCATCTCACTCTCAATCTGAGCAGCAGAAACATTGTATGTCATACCAATATTTGCTGGAGAGAAGCCAACGGATTGCTCCCCTTCATAAAAGTCAAGATATTTGCTATATCTGTCAGAAAAAAAGAGCTTTTGTCTTCAGAATGTCCACAACGTCAAAAAAGCATGACAAACGAAAGAAAAGATACAAAAGTCAAGATACCGGTTATCATTGTCAAGAGAATGAACACTACTCTCCAAACTGTCCTAAGAAACAACAATAACAGGAGGAAAAATGTACCTGCAATAAGGAAGAACCCAGAAACGTCAGAAAGGAAAAGAAAAAAAGACGAGAAGAAAGTAAGTAATAAGAGGAGAAAAGACTTGTGAGAGTGAACAAATTCAACATGGAGTTGGTAAAGAAGGACACAGAAGAAGCTAAGGAACTTTGTAAAGTGTTGTGGTGTCAATTGAATTTTTCATTTATATCAGAATATACCAAGAAACCGACATTCACGCACTCACGCACACTCACACACAGACGTAGCTCATGGGCACAAAGGATTTTGAGTTTAATTGAATTTCGTAAAATGAAAACTATCTCTTTTCGAGAAGGATGGGTGGCCCTGAAAAGGACCGTTGGGTGTTTTGTGTTTTGTTTTTAAAAAACAAACTCAGGAACGGGAACTAATGAGCTTGAACTATCTGATCCATTTCCACGGTCAATGTCTACATTTGAACCATCTCCTGTCGATGAAATGGTAGAAAGAACACGTTTTGGCAACTCGACGAAGCAGGTGTCTCAACAGGAAAGGACGGTTTGGTCTAGAAAGGTCATTTTCTCTTGGGTCGTATTAAAGATTTCGGATACATTTGTATCAGACTTCTTAACTCTGCCAAAATGTTTAAGAGTACCGTCACCTTTTGACGTTTTCTGTCCACCTTCTCTCTTAGACCATGTTTCGTTTCTGCTTTTGCTTCTTCCTGTCGTTTCTTTCATTCCTCTTCTTCTTCTCGTTGTTGCTCTTGAAGGAGAAAAGCTTGTTCTGCTTATTCTTTGTGTTTCAAACACATCTCAAATTTATCTTTCTGTCTTTGCTTTACATTCTTGACGAGTCATAAAGGATAATGTGGCGATGGTGCATGTTTTTGTTGTAGTATTGACGCCATTTTTTAGCACACGATATGCTATACATGACGGCCAGTATTAATGGTAGATGCAGAACCTGGGAAAACACCTTGAAAGAACCATCAACCCACGAGAAACTACTGGCAAGCGTTGTCACATGCCCACATTGGCCGAGTCTGAGACTCGAATCCACGCAGAAAGTGGTAAGTTGGCAGCGATCAGTAACGGATAGCGCTTTAAACCACTCGGCCACTCTGAGCCCCATGCATTGGAATCAGGCCTTGAGAAAGAGAGAGAAAATCCACTGAATCCCAATTAAAATCGGTGTCTTCTGGACGTAGGATCGTGTTGACCTCTATGCAATCACTTCTCGTCTTTCTGCACCCAAATTCATAATTTTCTTAGATTCCGTCATATTCTAATTATATTATATTGATTCACTGCACACATATGCAAGCCCATCTATACAGGAATGTGATGTCACAGGTAGCTCTCTTCGGATTGAAAGACATACTCCGCACTCTGAATTTTGTAACGCGTGGTGGGATTTACCAAGTGAAAGAACTATAAATAACCGCCTTTTACTTTCATTCCCTTCACCTATTCTCGTCACAAGATGTGGACTAAAGTGGAATCTTATACCCTCGTATCGTCGATGCTGTTCAACTATAATTATCCGATGTTTGTCAAATCATCATGGCTTATCACCCCAATGATTGATACAGCCCTTTGGAAAAGAAGGAACTTTGTTGAGAAACATAGCTGTCTAAAGATATTTTTAATCTATGGACCAGAGGTCAGATGAAGTTTGAGGAAGAAAAGATCAATGAGATGCCTTTTATGTTAACAGAACCCTTTTAGCAACAAACAAAAACAAAGGCCCTTTTGAGTGCATCAGTTGCTTCGTAAATATAGCATTTATCATTGCATTTTTATAGTGTATGTGTATGTGTCATTGTTATGTAAATGTTATGTGTTTAATAGTGTTTTCTAAGTTCAATATATGTCCCCCCAATCATTCTAGCTTAATTTCCCGCTGTTTGACTCGATTGAGATCAACCACTTGCAAAATTATTGCCAATGGCAGTACCGTGACATCAACCCACCTGTTCCATTCATATTGAAATGGATGTAACCTAATATTGTTTTAGGCTAATATGGTTTGAGGCTAAACATTACCAATAATTGTTGAGGTTATACAGTCCAATTTTTTCTGAGGCTTTACATACCCAATATTCCCCATGTTAAATTCTCCTTTGAGGGTAAAGTGTCCCACGAGCTTTTTGACTGGATTTCCATTGAAGCTAAAGTATCCCACATCATTATATATGCCATAATATAATTTTTAATGGGCCTCAATATTCAGTGGATCTAGAAGTATTTATATTAGTATAAAATCAGGTAGACTTAAGACTATACTTGGGCACTTGAGAACATGTAACTGAACATATGCCCCATTTTCAATAATTGCTATGTCGACATGTTTATTGCTTGACTTCGTAGCTTCCGATAGGATGACCATGTAATAGTAGAAATGGTTGTTTGTGTTGTTGTTGTAGGGTTTAACGCCATTTTAAGCACTAGATATGCTATCATAGCGGCCAGTATTAATGGATTAATGGTGGAGGAAGAACTAAGGAAACTCCACCAACCCACGAGAAGCTGCTCACAAGCTTTCTTACATGCCCACATTGGCTGAATCTGAGACTCGAACCCACGCAGGCAGAGGAGAGATGACAGTGATCCGTAATGGACAGCGATTTTGACAACTCGGCCACTTGGGGTCCCAGTAGAAACGGTAGTATAGATTCTATTAATGGTGGTTTTAATAGTACGGTAATTATACCTATTGTCATGGTAGTAGAAAATTATAAAAATCGTCTAAATTCATTCATAGGAATTCGTTTGATCAACGTTTTGGGGACTACTGATTTAATGGAAGGAAACGCCCTTTCCCACAAGCAGTCCACAATTGACATTTATACCAACAGCTGGGGATACAAGAATGGGTATGGCTTTTTCAGCATTAGGACGTTTACTTCTGCAGCAATCGAAAGTGGAATTAGAACGGTTTGTTGATGCCAATGCATCTTTACATTATTAATATCAATATTGTATTGAAAAGAATGCGTCTTTATGGGTGCTTGTTGAATATATGGAGATGGACTAATGAATAGAGTTAATTATTAACTATATAACAAGTTTAGTTTGGCAGTATACGAACGTATTTATCATTCACATAAGTGAGTTCACCAGTTTCTACTTACGACACAAATCCAAACTCACTTATGCTTCAAGCATATTATATATTTTTATAGTTCATTCATTGAATCTAATTTTCGGAACGTTTTGTACCATTCAATGGCTCCACATTAGTAATTACACAAAACATTCTAAAGTAGACCGCTGATGCTTATTTATCATAAAAACGTGTTATATATTCTAAAATCCAAGTCTCTTTTTCAAAACGTTTGCTCCTTCATTACTCAAATGTTTCAGTATTATATTTCTGAATTTATTGCAAGTCCTATACATGTTTTAGTCTACATTTTGTAATGCTATTCAGTGCTGTATGTAGATTGTAATGACTATCTATAGCGGGCGTTTGTACATGCATGGGTCTATTCTAAGATATTAAAGAACTGGAAATTGAGTAGAATCTATAAATAGATGTTTACGTAATGTCTTGACAATTACTAATAATAGAACGTAAATATGTTGACAAGGTTCTGTCTTTAGATAGGTCAGGTGGAATTTTGGAAGAATTGAGTTAATTATAATTAGATGAATTTTGTCAAACGAATATGTATTTTGAAATATTTAACTGAGCGGCACGGTCTGTCACGTGGAGTCTGATGCGACATATAGTCGAAATAAACACTTGAATTTGTTTATAAGGAGAAAACTGATCAATCACATTTGTTCCTATGTGGGGTCATTCTAATTCTTAAATTCCTGTTGTAACATCAAATATACAAACGTATTGTGTGTGTGTGTGTGTGTGTTGGATTTTTAACGTAGCTTTAAAACCATGGTAGTCATATTGCTACGATGTCTGCAGTGTGACAGTTTATATCGATGTTAAGCACTGATGTATGTAGCATCATGTCCCACCCAGTCATAAGATCCTGACGTAAGGCCGTCCTGTCCTAACATTTACTTCTTACTGATGATCGCCAAACGAGGCAGCTTTAAGTACTATTTTCATTTCTTTGGTATGACTCGGCAGAGTTCAAACCCGCGACCGATCGCATTCAAGACTGACGCTCTAACACTAGGCCAACGGATCGGTTTTATTTTATGTGTTACTTAGTTATTATTTAAGAGGAAAACAAATGTTTTGACAGTTCAGAGAAAATAGAACGTGGTCATTTTTATTTTACCATAATATCAGTTTATACGGAACTTTTCATTTTTTAACAACAATAATATAGCTCTTTCAGGATTATGTTGGGTTCACTTGATAATACTCTAAGTGCCTCTCACGTCTTCATTTATAAAATTGATACTTTGATTGTTAGGTAAGTGTTACAAAACGTGTTCATTTTGATTCTGTCTGTTACTTGGTTTATGAAGATAGAGTCGTAACATCAGACTGACAGGAGTTTGAGTCTCTGACCTACGTAATGTAGTTTTTTTTCATACAGTGAGACATATCGTAAGATTATACTCTCATAAGATGTCAACATAATAAATAAAACACTACTATGTATATAAGAAACTGTCCGTCTTTACATTTGATCTTTGGCTTTTCTTAATGTAGGCTTCAGTGGACTGACAAGGTATTCTGATGATGTTTATCGCATAAGTAGCTGTACACATATTGACTAGTATCTTACATAATTCTCTATTAAAATAAAGATTTAAATTGCAGGGCCGTAATGGTAAAGGCACTATATACGTTTTCTCTGCCGGAAATGGTGGACTCCACGATAACTGTAACGCAGATGCATTCACTCGTAGTATATATACTATTACCATATCGAGTATTAACTCCAACGGAATTAGTGCGAACTATGCAGAAGTTTGTACGCCTGTTTTGGCCGTAGCGTATGGAGGCGGAGGTGGAACTAGCAAATACGTGGTAAGGACACGCACTTAGACACCGCAAATATTTTAAATTTCTCACTTTGGACATTTCAGTCCTATTAATAGACTGTTCTCGAATATAGTCCCAGAAAATTCATTTACACTACATATGTATCAGAGAAGGGTTACAGTCTTGTAATATTAGCAGCACTAATGTGCATTACTTAGTCTATTAATAGATCAACATATAAGTAACGTTCAACATTTCAATCATAACGGTGCTGCTAATTTTATGGGGATTGATAGATCGATTGTTCACCTAATATACACATACCAACTTTCAAATATGAACACAGAACATCACAGACAAACTATATACTATAAACATAATGTTCTCAAGCAATAGCGCTGAAAAAGAAGAAAATTGTCTGGACACCGGAAATTATGGTTGGGGATTTGTTTTAGGACCATAAATAAATTGGCTTAAGCAACAGCTAGAAAGTTCATCAGGGCTGATTAGTAATTTATTTATTTATTACAACGTAGCCACCGGTTTAAGGCAGCTGGAACCAAATACGTACCCACTCTATTTGACCTAAAGGGGTAAAATGTAAAATCTAAGACCCATCTTGTGTTTTATCTTACTTGCCTTTACCTCTCTTTCTTGGCGTTATTCTTGATTTCATCATTAATAGATATAGATAATATTAATGTAATAAAAGGAATCGTATATTTTAGGTAATATTCTTCAACATGTCATGTAAAGACGCCGTTCTCAGTATTTACTGATCGTGTTTCATCCTCTTTGAAAGATCCCATTTTCAGTTTTAACTTTCCGGTTCTAATCTTCCTTAATTGTTCGTCGTTCTTATTTGCTTTTATATTCTTATATATATATATATATATATATATATATATATATATATATATATATATATATATATACTGAAATTAGATAATGAAAAACAAAATTGGAGAAAATTATTGCCAACCTTTCTGATCGGTATCAGTTTCGGATATTTGCACACTTAAACACACTTGAAGGAACAACATTTTGCACTTTCTGCATCCATGAATTGTTAAAGTAACGCACATATACGACTAAGACGCTTGCATTATCCATTTGAAATGATCCACATCGATGACATTATGTTGTGTCATAGGTCAGATGATTTTAGTACATAGAGGCTTGAGCTAGCAAATATTCATTCCTATTTCGATTGTGGAATCATTTACGGTAAATCACTACATTATTATTTGCGATTATTGTAAATTCATTCAGAGACATTCTTATTTCGATATATATATATATATATATATATATATATATATATATATATATATATATATATATATATATATATATATATATCGTCTGATAGAAAATGTGGGTTAGTTGTGTCTTTAGAATTTTCACTTTGTATTCGATGAAAATAAATTATTTGTTGATTTTACTAATCCTGTTGAAGTTGATTTTTTTATGTTACGTTACGATCGGATTGTGTTAAAACTACATATTTTGCATTACCATTGGTCTTCGTAGTTACTCGTTGCTGAGAGCAAACATTTTAAATTATAAAAATAAAATAATAACAGTTACATTTTGTAATGTTTCTGGATTCAAAGTTGATAAAAATGGTCAATTATGCCATATTGCGAGCATTGATCAGACGCAGATCATATCCAATTCTTAAGTCTATCATTGTATACATAACTTTACTATCAATAAACCCTAACACAATACATTTAACAAGTAACACGGCTGCATGAAAACCCATTTGTAATCGTTCAGCTTAATAAATCTAGAGTCAATAGTGGCGAAATGAAGGACCTAAATGAAAATGTATAATTCTCACGTGTTTATTTGTATTCTAAATATAGTCTCTGAATTCCAGTGAGCGATGAAGTATGCAAGTTTCCAGTCACTCTCTCGCACAGACAAGAACATAACAGAAAATAATACCATTGCATCATCATGCATAACCCATTCGAACAAAGCTCTGAATTGGTCATTAGATTTTAAAATTTCGTCATGATAAAGTTTCGGACTATTAATGAAATGTGTCAAACGTTGGACTTTACAAAATCTAACGTGGAACCATGCTCACTTTATAGTAGTCGTGACCAAAATTGCAAAATGCGAATTCAAAAATATTGAAAAACATTTTGCACCGAGTTGTTGTTCTTCTACAGTAAAGAAATGAACAGTCATTCATGTTTCTATCATTCTTTATCAGTATTCAACAAGTCCCATGAATTCATGCACAGGGAAACATGAAGGGACGTCATTCTCCGCTCCTCAAGTAGCAGCTATTGTTGCATTGACTCTGGAAGCTAAGTATGTATATATATATATATATATATATATATATATATATATATATATATATATATATATATATATATATATATATATATATATATATATATATATATATATATATATATATATATATATATATATATATATATATATATATATACACACACAGAGAGAGAGAGAGAGAGAGAGAGAGAGAGAGATCTTGTGTCAGCTAGTTTTGTAATACTGAGATACACACTGATGAATATCTCTGTTAAAAACGTCAATAACATACGTAACGACTCTAATTGTCTTGTTTATTCTCAGATATATAGAATTGATAACGAAAGTATATACTAAGATCGTCTTGTCTTTTCTCAGATTATATTGCAAAATTAGCACAACCAGCAATCGTTAAATCCTGAATGGAGTCTGATTATGCCAGTGTATTATTATTGTTATTATGGTATAGTCCATATTGTTTATATTGAACTATTGTGATACTTCAGTCCACATCTGACATGGAGGGACGTTCAGCACTTAATCGTTCGCACATCAAAAAAACATCATCTACAAGGTAGAAAATACAGCTGGCAAATCAACGGAGCTAACTTATCCGGTGGGTCTCAATTCTTGTACTGAGAAAATCAGATAAAATGTTTATAGACTGTTGCTATGATATCTGCAAAAGATGCTTTTTATTAGTTGACCCGATGTAGATGTAGTTAATTCACTATATAACTTTAAGCAGTCATTCAGTTTAAGTAACAGATGTGCTATAACAAAACCTATTAACTCTTGTTCCCCTGACAACATAACAAACAAGAAAAAACTAGAACCAGCCAAGACAAGATTTTACAAGTGAAGTTAGTGATCTAACACATAAATACACAAATATGATAAACATCAATATTTCATACAATAAATAGTATACATATATATTCAAGAACAGAAACATCGAATAATCTCAGTTAAATTGTTGAAACATTCTGTCTTATATTGCATCTGGTTTGGTAAATTCAAAGCATCAACTACATTGTTAGCTAAATTAGTTTAAAGTAATTTGTCTTCAAACATTTGCGGTTGGAGATAGTAAGATGAGTACAATCCAGAATATATATATATATATATATATATATATATATATATATATATATATATATATATATATATATATATATATATATATATATATATATATATATATATATATGCGTGTGTGAATCCATACAGTCCACCCTGTACTTGGCTTTGGACTCATCGATGCTGAAGCCATGGTGAAAACAGCGCAATCATGGAGAAGTGTACCTAGTCAGAGCATTTATACAACTTTAACGCAGAATCCCCACAGGTAAAAGGTTTACTTTGTTTTCGATAACTATAAAGTATACTGAATATCTTAAATGGCCAATGATTTATTACTGAGGTTTCTTATTTCGACGGGTCGAAACCTGTTCCAGCATGGCTAACAAAGTTACATAATATTGAACGAGTTTCATAAATGAAACATTACATCATTGCGTTTTTGTGTATCAATTAGTGTTTATTGTAATGGACATATGGACACAGTTGAGAGAAAATCTAAGAAAAGAAAAGAACATGTTCATTTTGACTCGGACGTCTAATTTGTTTATCGCAAAGATTTTGCTGTGTATGGTACTTAAATTAAAGATACAAATGTTATCATCGATGACAGTTGGAGGCAAATTTGTTTTTAAACAAATTAAAATTCAAAGAGCATCTGTCCTTCTAAATATTACATTGCAGGTTTGGGATGCAGAGTAGGCCGATTTGTCCTTTTTAATTAACGTGTTTCCACAGTGCCATATCTGCCGGACAGTGTTTTAAAAGGTGACACTAAACATCAAAATTACTATTTTGCTAACACCTGCACTAAATAGTTTGATAAGGGTCCTTCATGATGCCATTCCGTTAAACACAAATTTACAAGCCATTTCTGCCAGAGTAACTGTTTTTGAGTCATTAATTTCTGTTTCATTTATAAACCAAATGAATAAGACCACCTCGTCCAACAGCTGCCAACTCGCGTTATAATATTCTTATGCTAGATTATGAAAAACCTTCAATAACAGCCATTATCGAATTTTCAATAATGTATATCCAGTAGCCATTAGTAATTTACTAAACACTTTGGAATGATACTGTGGCAATACCTGTTCCCAAATCAGGAAATATAGCACATACCCTATTAACTGCGATTACACTGCCATGATAAACAGTGTCTGCAAAACGATGAAACATTTATGTCGAAATATTTATTGTCGAAACAGTGTAATTACTTTCAGAAACGAATATGTATACCACTAACCTGATGACATGGTTTAAATACATGATGGTTCCCAAACATTGGGGATGTAAATGGTCTGCATAACGGGAACCTATAAATTGGGGTGATTAACGGTATACATGACTCGTCTAAGATAATGTGACATCATCCTGTACACTGCACAAGTTTCCACGGGAGGTTCAGTGGTATGCAATTATTTCTGTTACAAATATTATTTTGATTTGGAAAAAGTGTTCCCCTTTCAGTTATAATTAGCAAACATATTCTACTTTTAAATGTCAGATGTGATAGAACCGTTCACTAATAATTCAGCTAGAATCGGGGACAATCTTTACGTGCAATAAATGAGATGTGCAACATCCGAGTCAGAATGAAAGAAATGATTGCGTATTATTTCTCTCTATACTATTTTAATTATAATAAAACCTATGGGTACTGAATTTGTAAAGTTTTGAAGCTCGTTGAATAATATCTAGCTTTCCTCGCTGAACAATATTCAACTCGTTTCATAGATGAACTATTTAATCAATACCCATTTGAAACGCTTTATTTATCAAATAAAGAAGTTGCCTGTTTATATATATATATATATATATATATATATATATATATATATATATATATATATATATATATATATAAAGAATCAAATTGGTAAAGTTAATAGGTGACAGAAGCAACCTGAAAAACTAAACTATAATGTCTGCTCAAACAATTGCTTTTATCTGATAATGAGATACTTATTGATTCAAAAATATAAGATGATTACTGACTACAATAAGTGCAACATACGCAAAATAAATGGATGTAAAGATTACTTAATATAATCACACTTGAAGCTCTTTGGATTGCATGCAGTTTCTAAATGATAACAATGCGCACGCGCGCGTGTGTGTGTAGTTAGTATTTTAACATAGCTTTAACAATTTTTCAGTCATTTGGCTATGGTGTCTGCAGTGAAGCAGTTTATAGTGATGTCTAGCACAGTGGCATCATTCCGCAGACATGTAGCATGATGTCCAAGCCAGTCACATTATCCTTACACTAGGACGACCAGTCCTAACACTAACCTCTTAATGCTGAGCACCAAACGAGGCAGCTATTAGTATCATTTTGATATGACTCGACCGGGAATGAACCCCCGACCTCTCGCTTCCGCGTTAGACGCTCTACCCACTTGACCACCGGAGCGGTCAAATGAAAACAACAAAACGCGGAATACAAGATCAAATATATGTATAGAAGTTCAGTTGGCTTCTTGATACAATTGACTGTTAAATACTGCTTGATTACTGAGGTCTAGTTAATTTCAAATTTATCCTTTTAACCTTGTTCGATTGTCTACACGTGACCAGAAAATTAGGGTCTTGGTGCATGAATGTTATACAATCCGTGCATTATTCTCGGCATGGGTTCTAATTCTACATTAAAAGAGTTCTAACTATATCGAGCTTGATTCTGTTGATGTAGATCTATAATATACGTAGACATAATTATATCGTTTATCATATTACATTGTGGGAAGCGGACTCATTGTTCTAAATATCAGCCTGAACAATCCAAGAAATGCACACAATATGCATACACGTGTGACACTGTTTCTCATGACCTTTTGGCAGTTGAATATTCCTTATACTCGCCTAATATTTAAAGGAGGTGGGGAATTTAACCTTTACAATATTCGCTTTTGAATTGACAGTCGTGTTTCTAGTCTTGCATGTGTATGAAGGCATATATTTGAATGAAAATATGGGTATTATATACGAATTGAAATAAAATACATGTCATACCATACAGAAGATATATTAGAAGTTAGATAACTGCGTTCTATTTATTAGACTTGAGTGATGACTGATTTCTTCCTTCGAGTGTTTTCCCAGTCATTGTTTGTAAATGACGACATCGTGGCGTCAATTTATGTTTGTTGTATAACTTTTACCCAGTCGTAGCGCATTTCTTCTTACATTATAATCTGCGACAAAACCGGTTTAATCGAGATCAGCCGGCTTGCTTTATTGTGTCTAAAACTGTCAAAGTACATTATCATTGAATTTGCCGTTCAGCATTTTTCAATGAATTTATACAATAATCTTTAAGATAAGTTTGATGGACATGGCGCAAACTAAAGTGAATAAACACCATTTAAAGGTACAAGTTGTCAAATTTTCCAAAATGACATCTGTAACTGTATAAATTGACTTAGAGCGCGTACATAAGCTATGTGAATTGTACATTACATAACAATGCATGATTGGGTCATCTAAATGGAAAAGTATATAGCTAGCTGATGCTAGATGTAACAGCCTGCAAAACGTCATTTGTTCGCATAAAGATCAAAAGGGTTAGCTAATTGCAGGGTTATTCTGATATTTAGGTCTGCAATTGAATTGCAATAGAAACACTGATAAAATAACCCCAGATTACCCAATCCAAGACTTAGTTCCACGCAGTAAGAAAACAAATAAATCTAGTGATTCTATATAATCAATTTAAAATAGACGTATTAATAAGAATGCACACTATTTTAAACATTGAAATATAATTAAGCTTGGTCTTAGATTTTTTTGTTGTTGTCGTGATGGTGGTGGATTTAACGCCATTCTCAGCACACAATCCATAGCGGCCAGAACCTGGAAAAATGCTGATAAGAACAATCGACCCAAATGACATTACTAACAAGATTTCTAACATCGCTCATTAACAGAGCCATTAAAAAGAGATGGCAGGAATCAGTAAAGGCGAACGCTTTAAACCACCCTGTCACCCTGTCCACTAAAATGGAAAGAAAGCATAGCTGTAATAAAAATGCAAACTTTCACTAAATATACCAATAGACCAGCTATCAATCTGAACTTAAAATTCAATTAAATAAGCTGATGATATAAACCAGACATGTATTATAAAACAAGGACAAATAACTGTGATAGTGTTATACTCATTTGCACTGAATTGATTTATTTTAATACCCAGAGTTGCTTAATATTGACCTTTTAGTGTCCTGGTTTCTACACGCGGGCGATATTGAGTCTTATTATAAATAAATTACTGTAAGATAAATTAGTGTAAGATAAATTACTGTAAGACAAATTATTGTAAGACACATTACTGTAAGATAAATTACTGTAAGATAATTAGATCAAAATGAACTATTGACTAATTGGTTATTTAACTATTGACCTTTTTAACATGATCAGAAACCCGATATTTCCTGTAATATTAAATCATGAATTTGTTGTTTACGGGAATTTTAATATTTCGTTTCAAGCTATATATCTTCGTGGATTGCAATCACCGATGTCACTGAATATATGACAATCGACAAGTGTGACACAAACATTCGATTTTTGGAGCATGTTGTTGTTTGGGTAAGTAATACGAAAAGTATTTGCTTCTACTTTCTTGCACTTTAGGTCTAACGTCTTGACATTTATCGCTTCTCCACAATAATAAATGCAATAGTTTGTACGCAATCATTTTGTGCAATCCTTAGCTGGTTCCTTGAAATATTGCTCTTTTAGCATCCTAGATTACTGATATGTCTTGCATTTTAAAAATATCTGGTCTAGAAATCATTAAAAAGTATGATCCAACATATTTAAAAAAAATTAAACTCAAATGTAAACAATGAAATATTAAATTTGTAAAATCTCAATACATTTTAATTTTGGCATGTAGGTAGTGATATAAACATAGAATAATTCAGCCAAGTTTGTGATTCATGTATAACTTAGGGCGAAATAATAGCAGATTTACATTTGAAATTATTCGAGCATGATTTCAACGAGGTATCATTGTCGGTTATCTTTCCAACATGTGGAACCACATAAAATATCCTGCTCCCGATATTTGAACCTCCTCTGATTTTATCATTTCTTAGAACATATTTTACATCCTCTATTATCTCCAAGAAAGCATTATTTACAACACAAGTATCAGTGAAAACAAATAATGTTTTTTTTTGTTTTGAGATTAATCAAAATCAAAATGTATACTATGTCAGCACTAGAAGACACTATCAATGTTATTTTGCTTCTTTACTTAAGAGATGTTAAAAATGTTGCACTCCTGTTTCAACTTTAGTGTTCATCATATATATATATATATATATATATATATATATATATATATATATATATATATATATATATATATATATATATATATATATATATATATATATATATTCGTATTTGTAAGTGTTATTATTTGTACTGTAGTCCCAAATTTCTCCTTATCCCCTATCTGCGAATCTTGTCTGAATAGCCTCGACGTGCCCAAGGGCTCTTCAACGACCTCAAAATAAAATTAAACAAGTATACAAGCAAGGCCCTAATATCAAATCAATACATTAAATTTAAATAAAACAGTTTTCGTAATAATAAAGATAACAATATATAACACATGCACACATACTCAGGTTTGAAACAACTTTTCCGAATCATTTTGTGTCAAAATTTCTCGATGTAAAGTTTATCTTCATAGCAAACTTGAAAAACAGCATTTTTATTTCTATCCTTTCTCATCATATGAAGATTTATTTCGAGAGCGATAGCAGCGGTGACATTGAACTCCATCTCACGTCTCCTAGCGGAACGACAAGCTACTTACTTACCCCGAGGCCACAAGAAGTTGGCAACGCCTTATCTCTAAGACATAGTTATATGACAGTCCAGCATTGGGGAGAGTCACCGGTTGGCACATGGAACCTGAAAATGTTGCTGTCAAGATCTGGATATACTGGTAAATATTAGATGTTGCACTATTAGTATCACGAAGCATATGAAAAGTTTCTTTCGTATTCTTTCTTTTAAAAGAAGTATTTTCATTAATAAAAGAACAGTGCGAGCATCTAGGTCTATTACATTTAGTTGATAATCCTTTTTATATGATGTATTGTTTGTTCTAATTTAGAATTCATTTGGAAATCTTTAAGAGTTTTAGTCCTTTTGTAAGCAAGAGTGGGTTTGCTTTTGTGTAGCGATTTAACACTTGCTTTACATGATAATTATTTTTAATAAATTCCAATATTTATTGATAATCTTACTTATATTATGCAAACTTGGATTGTATTCGATAAAAAAATGATTTCCTTATTTCTATTTTTGGCTTTACATTTCAATGATTCATGCTGTGTAAGAGACGATACGTTTTGGAAAGCAGTATTAATGAATTCAATTGGATAATTTCATTTAAAAAAAATGCTTACCTAACTCTATCAAAGATGATTTAGAAACAGTGTCGTATGAAACAATTCTTCTGTATCTTTTTGCTTGACTTTATGGTATCCCGTTTTTACATGATTTAGGATGACATTAAGACTATTAAACAAATTGTTGAATATTCTTGTTTTTAATAGGCACCATGGTAGTGATGCCATTATTTTCATATTTTATGACCTGAACGTCCACAAATAATATTTTAGTTTTAGACATATTGAATGTAAATTTTATTGTTGTATGTACTTTGTTTACATTCAGTTTATAAATTAATAAGGTGGTCTAATGCTGGACTCCAAATCATAAATATATCGTCTGAAAATCTTTACCAAACATCTGGTTTTAAGAGGCATTCATTTAGAAAATACTTTTCTAATGTGCAAACGATAAATATGCATAAGAAGGTGCCTTACAATCCATTGCTTTTCGCAACTTTTGCAGATAGTTCGTATTACCAAATTGAAAAAAAATTATTTTCGAGCACAAGTTTGATAAAATCACAATCATTTTATATTGATAGTTTACATGTATATTCGTTTCCTTCCAGATATATATATATATATATATATATATATATATATATATATATATATATATATATATATATATATATATATATATATATATATATATACTCTTTTAACAGGTACATTGTATTCCTGGAACATAACCTTTTACGGTACTCTGAACGACCCTGTATATGGTGAGTATAAGAACTGTCATTTTATATATAACCCATAATCAGTTCAGTGGCACGATCTTCGTTAATCTGGTAGTACGCCATAGCAACACCGTGGCACCTTGCAGCGTTACATTTACAAAAGATTTACCTTAACAAGAAATGTGACCGTGCTCATTTTAAAATAGTATTAATTTGGCTTTTTGAAGTTTAAGCAGTTGTGTTTAACATTAGTGTCAATGAATTCCAATCTTTGCTTGTTTATTTAATGAAAAATAATGAATGAATAGTTATCACGTTTTGTATATGATACGATGTAGGTATATTATGGTTTCTTTTGTTTCTCGTATGCTAGATTAAGCTGCAGCAGGGACGTTTTAAAAACATCACCGAGAAAAGAGTAACCTGTACTCTAGGTTGATCGCTTTTGAATGTTTTAAATTTCATATTGTAAACCTGGGAATCGGGGTTCCAACCTGAAAAGGCATATTCTAAAATATGTTAAACGAAACCCATTAAAGCTAACTCGTTCGCATACTGTAATTAGCTTGATGACCTACGTCTTATAGGCATTAAGTACGATTTTCTTTCTTTAAATTTAAGTATGCTTAGTCATTGACAGTATATGATATAATCGGAACATACTGGACCTATCTGGTATGTCGCGAATGAAGCATCGCGGTAATTCGTCGCCGTTGAAAACCTTAACTCAGAATTGCTTTCACATGGCACAATATTGCGTAGAAAGGGGACAAAAGTCACTGTTGTGACATATCAGGCTTTATTAACTCAGTCTTCCAGAGACGAATTTCAAAACATTATCATAGTTACATGGATTACAGGAATTAGATCCAAGATTATTTCTCGACTTTACAGAAATAGAGAACTTAGAGGTAGAAATATAACAAGCGCCCCAGCAAATGCTGGACAATATTCGACTTGTTCCATACACTCAGCATTAAAAAATTACCAGTTTGAGATCATCTATATCTTATCGTATCTGACTTGGAAAGACTCTTACAAATCAGCATTAAAACATTACCCGTTTGAGACCATCTGTATCGTATCTTATATGACTTGGACAGACTCTTACAAATCTGCCTTTTAACTTTTATTTTCAAGGAGTAGATTTTGTACGCATTTGGACTAGTGTAACTTTATGAAGTTTTTAAAAAATATTTTTAAATTACTTTCTAAACTTCAGTAATCATACATATAGACTTGTGCTGACGTGCCGCTAAACCGAATGCATACTTACATGAGTTGTGGGCTCATAAAACAAACAATTGCATTGTGTTGAAACGAAGTCGAAGCCAATACCACTGGTCTACAACATAATCATCGCCATGTCTCGCATTCGCCCTCCATCCATTGTAACATTATGTGAGAAAGACGGATTAAGTAAAAATAAGTACTTAGAAGGCCATTTATCAATGACTGTTTATGAGATGAAATTAAATCGTGTACCAATGTATGTATGTATGTATGTATGTATGTATGTATGTATGTATGTATGTATGTATGTATGTATGTATGTATGTATGTATGTATGTATGTATGTATGTATGTATGTATGTATGTATGTGTGATAGCCGCCATCATAGTGATATGACAACAACTTTTAAAGCTACGTTAAAGATCACAATCGCATAAACACATACCTTCCTGATTATTTCATTGTTTATTTATTCATTCATTTCAGGTAATCATTCCAACATAAATAACTGTCCAACTACAGACATTAATGATCAAAACTCAGCTTTAAATGCACCACGGATTGTAGGAATAATCGCAGGCATAATCGGTGGTGGAATTCTTCTTATCACCCTTCTTGTCTGCATGAAAACCCATACGTGTTCAAAATCAAAAGCTGCGAGTAAACCGCGGCAGAAACCTAGTCGACCGCCACCACCTACCGTTCATCATCCAGTTTGGTCAATTTCCCCATGAAGGATATGCATGTATATACCCTACGTTAGGTTGGAATTGCATGGACGTTTCACTTAAATTTAAACTTTCTTCTAGAAATGCATCTGTACCAATATTTCTTATAACGTAGGTATAGTCTACCGAAATGATAACCATTTTTGTTTCCATTGCCTTGTTTACATTTTACTAATTTGTATTAGGCATACAATGATAGCAGTATAAAGTTATCCGGTACAATGATTAGAGTCGAATGATAAAAAAAAAAAACAAATTCGAGGTTATCTGAAAAAGAGTAGCTAGGGATATTTGCAAGAGAAACTAATTGTCAAAATATTTCTGAAAACAGTACTTTTAACATGGCAACCTAAATTATGAATTAAATGTAACTATGCAAATTGCTACGTTTTTATACCAATAAACAAAACCTCTTAGCTTTTATGTTGGAGTTTTCTTTCGATTAATCGTATGTAAAGAAATGCTGCAGACACTGGAAACTGGATCGAATAACTCATGTAAATCTTTTCAAAAAAGTTCTCCATGGTATAGCAATGTTAGAGACCAGCTTCGCACTGCTAAAAGACACCGCCGTAAAGCAAAGAGGCTTTGGCTTCTCACCGGACTCACTATTCATAAACAAATCTATGAAGCCGCAAAGAAGAACGTCACTAACAGTCCATTTAGCCAAATTATCCCACTACAGTACTAAGATCACGGATAGTTCCAGCTGCAAAGAGCTCTTCGAGATAACTAACAAACTAATGTAAAGGAAGAAATGCACATCACTTCCAACTACCTTCTCTTCAGCAGACTTTCCGGACCTAGTAGTAGTAGTATTTAAGGTTTTAAGTGAAACCGGCCACGAAGGGTTATATGTTCACTATTTTACATTACCAATTAGTATGGTAGTGATTTAGATTTTCCCGAGGGGAAGGAATTGTGCCACATCCCCACAGGCATTTAAGTATACAAAGTATGCTATTTAATTTGGTCGTCATGTCGCGCCCCTAGAAGGGGCTATCGACATGAATGAGATACCTAGGGGAGTGGGAATAGAACAGCCACGCACTCAACCCTATCAACCTATTGGAAGCTGCAGTGCTAGAGGTGCAATGGCACCAAATGATGACTAGTGAAAAATGGTTTTCACGTCTAGTCTTTTGCTGGTGTTAATGTCTGGCCGAGGAAAAGGATCTGTGAACTGGCACGCTTTAGCTTTATCAAATCGAGTCCAGTTGTTGCTAGTGGACACCCTATACCGATATTGTGTAAGCCACCTGTGCAATTGAGTCAATATTTCAAGTTATATTTTTTCCTAGTCATCCTAACAGTCTAATTTTTGTCTAGTACAGAGTGTACATTTGGGTTGTTCCCTATAAATTTTGTAAACTAGGTATGTCAAGTGACATGGGTAGGTTGGTCAATATCAGGTTAAATTGGTTGTTAATTTTGATGGTGGAGAGCCAAAAATGACCAAGTTTGATTTTGAAGAACGAGATTGTCGAATAGAGTTTCTGAGCCAAAAGGAAACTCTGTAAGTATAAATAGCCCTTGAAAGGTCTTTTTGATGGAGTGTTACAGGGTGTAACCGTAGTTCCATCTTTCTTCTGGTGAATCCCTGTGTCTTTCTTGGGTGTCTTGTTTTAGTTGTTGTTCCTCCATCTTGATGT
Source organism: Unio pictorum (assembly GCA_030141615.1). Classification (NCBI taxonomy): domain Eukaryota; kingdom Metazoa; phylum Mollusca; class Bivalvia; order Unionida; family Unionidae; genus Unio; species Unio pictorum. The sequence goes on from JARLTB010000390.1 coordinate 2,751,739, forward strand.
TGCCTCCTGCCGTCGTGTCCGTTCCGTGTTCTTCCTTAATATTGGAATACTTTGTGCTGTTATTAAAGTACAGTATACAACCTCATATGACAGCCTATTCTCGCGTTGGTAGTTATTCAACGTAAAAATTTAGCTTTTAGAGTAATTAAGGTAATTGTGTGAATTTTTATTGCACCGTGACCTGTCTTGCTAGATGGTCAGGTTTTGACCATCTAAATCATGTTATAGGCCTTAGTTTTTATGGCTTAGTTTATGATGCAGGCTTGTGCTGCGGGGCCTGATAGTCTGGGTATTGACTACCTTATAATGTTATTAATCTAAGGATCTGACTTAAAGTAAATAACTTTATTTGCAACATTGTGTCACCGGGCCTGATAGTCTTTGGATGTTGAGACTACCTCATAATATCTATCTGAGGCCATAAAGCGGGAGACTCTTTTAAATGGTCACGTTTAGACCATAAGGATATCCGGGATTTTTGGGGTTCTAATCTGAATTGTATCATAGTTTAGTTGTATAAATGCTGCCACTGAGGCTGTATATAGGGAGAGTTGTAAGAGCAAACAGAAGAGAGGTGGTTTCCTAGACACTTGTTTGTTAATTTTATATTGTTCTATACGTTGTTATTTTGGACATTTCAATGTTTATCGTTTTGCCTGGTAATTTCATTAACGTTACAGCATCCTGTTAGATTTGGTTAGCACAGGTATCATCCGTGGTACGTTTTATCCAGCGTAGTGTAGGTGGGCTCCCCTTACGTAGTAACGGAGTCCCTTCTGATCCTGTACATTCCCATTCCGTGTGGATGTGATTATTTGAAAACATAAGGTTAAGAACCCTTCCGGACCTATTTTCAAATTTCTTCCGTGACAAAGTACAAACTATCTGAGATACGCTTGACAACACAATTTCAACTGACTCGTCGTCACCATACAGTTACGATACAGAATCTCAGTGACAACCATTAGGAGCATTTGAGCCTGTTTATATGGATTTAGTACGGAAAATCACGATGAAGAATGCACCAAATTCATGTGAACATGATCCAATTCCATCATCACTGCTGCTTGAGTGCTTAGACCCAATATTATTTTTATTAACTGATGTTATTCATATCTCTCTCTCGTCCGGGTAATTCTTTTCATTTTTTCAAAACAACCATCGTAAAGCCGGTGCTGAAGAAACAAACATTTGACCATAACGATTTAATAAACTACCGCCCAGTTTTTAATCTCCCGTTCATATAAAAAAGCTTAGAATTTGTTTCTAACCCAACTGGTATCTCGTTTGAATTCGAAACAGTCTTTCTAGCAATGTACAGTCTGCATATCGACTTTAAGACATTACTAAAGCTAGTCTTCTGAATGTATTTAATGACATTCTCTCTGCTTTGGATGGTGTTCCACAGGGTCTGTTCTTGGACCTGCTCTTTTCATAATATATACTCTGCCGCTCTCAAGTGTCATAGATCATCACAAAGTGTCTCACCAATTGTACGCTGATGACACCCAACTATACAAGTCTAGCCACCCAACTGAAGTAGATGCTACCATCCAAATAGCAGAGAGGTGCATTTCTGATGTGAAATGATGGATGACATATAACCAGCTGCAGATGTATGATGATAAAACTGAGGCCATTCTGATCACAACACAAACGCTTTCTCCTTTACATTCTTTTCATCAAGCAGTAAATATCAGCAACACCAACATTAAATTCACACAGTCAGTAAGAAATCTCGGTGTTACTCAAGACATTACTCTCACATTGCACCAACATGTCATGAATATATGCAAGACTGCAGCAGAAGAAAGGCCGAGCCCACCTCATAAAATGAGACCTTCATTTGTCAATTTAACAGTAACAAAATGTTCTTCATTTTTAAAAATTAAACCTTCGTTTGTTGAAAAAGTTCGCGATTATAGCTGCCCATCGTGGCACTTCTTGACGTTCTGCCATCCCTGCTGCTCGGAATTGAATCATTATTTGATATCTGTATTTTAACAAAATATTTTATCAATATCCGCACGATATCTAGGGTCATGTACATTTATTATTATACATCTATGTTGATTTATTTGCGCTTTTGAGAAGAAATATTTAAATGTATAGATGTCAAAGTCTCCACTGCACCATGTGTAGCGAATAGTTTTTAAAGCATGTACATCAAGTCCATTAAATACAGCTAAAATATTACAGTTGTCTCTGATTACTTTCAGAATTTGTATGTATTGTTGAGCAACATAAATAATATCTGTATTTGTATGCCTTTTACCCGGAAATAATTATTGTGGTCCTGAACTCGACTTGATATTCGACTCAATGAACAAGATCAACCAAACCCTGGTGAATATCCGATTAATGCGATTGATAAAACATGCCACGTTCATGATGTTGCGTATAAAAGTAAAGATTTAGAACAAAGACATATAACAGACGTGAAGTTGATTCAGGTGTTAAATATCATAAAATATAAATCTTTGGGAGAAAAGTATCTAATTGGTTAATTGATAAAACCTTTGATGAAAAGTAAATTAGCCTTTGGTGCTACTAATTAATCATCCAATTATAAAAATAATGGAGTCGATTTATTACAGCCCAAGCAGCAGGGAGGGCGAATCGGACAACTTTATAGGAGCGTCTATTTGGCTAACCAAGGCTTCCTCCAAAATCGATAAAACAAAGTTTCTTTGGAGACGAAAAGTCGTTGTCGCGCCTTTCTCTGCTGCTATGGGGGTAAATTTCTTTTTACGATTTCACAAACAGACTAATTTATAAAACCTCACCTCGCAGAACAATCAAATTATTGGACTGGTTCGTGAGTTTGACATTAATTCTCGTTAACGAATTATTATGACATCGCATATAGACTGGATTAGTTGGATCTTCAATTATTAAAAGTCCGGGTGGAGCTGTTGGTGCAAATGAATATAAAATATATCCCTGCTGGGCTTGATTTGATCTTTCGAGATTTATTTGGTAACTTCCTTCGATAACATCACATACTAAATTCAATGCAATCACCGAGGATATATTGATGTTTTGAGGAAAGATATGCCTACCACCACCATCTGGGTCATTATTATGCATGAGGATTGTTGTTGTTTGTGGTTGTAGTATTTTCTTCCATGCGTCGTGAATCCTTTTAAAACCATCATCGATGGTGTCACTGAGAGATTTTTCCATCCCTGGGACGATAGAAATTTTTGTTTTTCTCCTCCTCGCTCGTCAATAGATTCATCAGATGATTTTATAAAAAAATCATTTAATATCTTTTATATAAGTGTTCATATCTTTTATTATTTTTATGATTTCATCACGTGAACCCGTTACGTCCAAAAGATATTTTTGAAAACTTTGACACACTCTCTCTCTATCAGATTCGAATGATTCATTTGTTGTTTTCAAAAACACATTAATATGTGTTTCTAATAGAACCGTGTTGTTCATGTTTTTACCATCGTATTCAAATTCAAAATGAAACCCAGAGAAACCCTTACTATAGAATTCAAATGTATTTTCTTTACTTCTGTTGTATCTTTTCCTACAAGATAACAAATTATATCTATATCTTTTTTATTAATCTCATCTGTGGTAAAATCAGATTGTTTCGGTTCAGGTGGAGATGTTTTTTCAGGCCAACCCAGTATTGTTTTTATCGGACACTGCTAGATGTCTACGGCATACCCAGCTGAGTTTATCTTAATGGCAGATGATAACGTCGGCTCATGAACCGTTATAGCGATTTTCGATTCTTTTCCAGTAATGGATTTTATTCTGCACTGTAATTCATTATTGATCTGTTCAATTTTGGTAAAGACCCAGATGGTAGCGAAACAACATTCTTTCTGGAGTTCCATCTTGTTTATTCTTATTCGCAAACGCCAGGGAATTATTCGGCTGGTTAACCACCGAATGATTTTGATCTAATATTTGGCCAACTGTGGTATACTCGTAATTTTGCTAGTGCTATCTCTTTCACCGGAATCGCAGAATGGAAATTCACACTGAATTCAGGATTGGTTGAGATTATTGAGATCAGGCTGGTTTTCACCGGGGTTGTGTTTTTCGCTATTCGTTGAAGTAGTTCTTGCTATGTTGCCATTGTTATTATACTCATGTTGTTTTTCTAATTTTGACATCGCGGAATCATAAACACGTACCATCGCTGAAAACTCATTATCGGATATTAAATTGTCATCGTCGTCACTGCGTCGCGTAGTTTTGTCAAAATATCATCAAGGGAAACATTACTAGTTTTCAATTTACCCTGACGATCTTGAAATACAACTGTTTCATTGGGATCAACACTTGCGAGTTTTAACATCTCGGATATTTCAGCATCGATTATTTTTTTTACATCACCGGTTGCAGATATTTCCGCGGTGGGATTTTTGCAGGCTTGATAAAGATTTTCCCCCAAATATCAATCATGTTATTTTATATAATTTCTCTCTAAAAAGCGATTACTCGTATATTCGTGTATGTTTTTTTTGTGGTGGTTTTCCCGATGATGAAATAGAGTTGAGGACATTTAATACTTCTATGGCGCATGTTGGTGGGTCATTCATTTTCTGTGTTGGTAGCGTAGAATTCCAGATAGGAGTTATTAAGCGGTTTATATAACGCATAAATTCTTTAGGCGGCGCTAACCCACATGAATCAAAATAAGCATTCACCCGCGCGGATCAATCGCGTATGCAACCCAGTGAGTTCCAGGTCCGGTGATGTTATCGAGATTAATGATGCCGATTTCAGCGTTGTTTGGTTGTTGTGGTAACTGATCTCTCATGAAAACACCTCTAAAGTTTTGTATCGCTAGTTTATTTTAGCAGGATCGAGTAAATCAAAATTTGACATCGGCGATGGAACTTTCGGTTCTCCAGTTAGTAAACTGTTCCTAGTCTCAGGCCCTTTCCGCTGTACCATGAATACGGGGTTCCAGGTAGCCTTAGACCCTTTCCCATTTTTTTGTACCCCCGCCCCCTGTTTGGTTCATATGATTGAGCAGTACTATGTACTACTTTTGCACCAAGAGCTACAGCAGCTCCTAACGCGGCGGCTTTACCAGCTACAATTAATGCGAGAAGTGGGAATACACCACATGATTTTATCATGTCTTTGATCGCGGCCGCAGACAGAGAGAGAGAGAGAGAGAGAGAGAGAGAGAGAGAGAGAGAGAGAGAGAGAGAGAGAGAGAGAGAGAGAGAGAGAGAGAGAGAGACCTGAACACCTTTTTTTATCCTTGATGGCATCATTGAGGTGTTTTATCTGACGAGGTGTCAATGATAGTTTATTCTGACCGCCAGACATCTGATTGTGCTTCAGCGATATTGTGGTTCCACATTTTTTAGCTGATTCCGATTGCAATTTTTTAATTTGACCAGGACTTAACGTAACACTAACATGAATATATGACATTTTATTTCATAACAGATTGATCTAATTGTTACATTACTTATTTTCCACTGGTGCATCAACTACCCTCATTCTTCTACCAACACCTTCGAGTAGCATTGACTTGTCACTGAGCATGACAGCAACTGCTCTGCAATTCTGGATAGTGACAACACCACCTACAACCGGACGAGTTATACGAGCTCTGAAGTGTATGTCAACTACGGATTGTCTTGTTAAGTCAAGATGTTCCAGCGAGAAATTATATCGTTTTATAAAATCAAATTGTGATATTTGCAGACCAGTATCAACATTATTATCACGTCTCATAAATGACAACAAACGATGATACGAGCATGCAATTTGGTTGGTTCTGTAGTCAAGTAGTATATCCTCGGATGGTTCTTGTTTACCGTTTATCCTCAACGAAACTTCATTAACACCCAATTGATCAAATATAATATGGCTGCGTGTTTGTCAACCCAATCGCTCCCTATCCTGTAACGTAATAAATATATGACGCGGAGCTGAAATACCTTGTTTTGATGCCAGGTGCGATGTAAGTGTACCATCAATATTAAAATCTATGGTATCTGTGGTCACTGTTAGCCAACTTGGCAATGATTTTCCTCCATGGTCCATAAATGATAGTAATTTTTCTTCCATGGTGATTGATGGAGTCATTACTGGCATCTATAGTGATAGTTTTGAGATAATGACTTTATCATCAGCAACACCAGCACCATGCCAGATTGCATCATTATCACTACCCTTTCGCACGAGTGCTACTCTATGCTTCGCTCCATAGATAACTTTTCTAACATTTCTGCAAAATCCGAAAATATGATGTAGTGGAATCGCGCATGACAATTGTCTACTCTGTCCTTGCAACATTGATACGCGTGTTGCAAACCCTAAGTTGTAATTAGAATTAGTATCAAAAGTTGCAGCTGGTCTTGTATACCCGGCTGGTGCTGGATCAGCTGCAGTATCTCGTGTTGTCTTTACCCTAGAATACTGAATGTGTTCAGCGTAATCAGTGAGATCCTTAGAGAACATCATAGATGGACCTGCCGATCTTGTATAATCATCAGAATATCTTGCTAACCCTACTTTTGTTGTGGCAACATCAACCTCACGCTCTATAGACTAGATTTCTCTTCCATCAATCTTATATCTAGCACTCTCGAATAGCGCCATGATACCATTATTGACAAAACCAACTCGGATATTTTCATCATTTGCATATGGTGAACCACCACCAATATTTTGTACAAGTTCTCCTACTATTTCGATAAATGCTTCAGAGGGTAGACATTATTTGCTGGTATCATGGACGTGAAGTTCGATTCTTTATCGAAGATCCGGTTGTATTGCATGATAGGAATAATACTGATAATCGCGTATAGAATCATTCTTGGGCACTGGGGCGTCCATATCAAATGCTGTATCATGAGCCGATTTGAACATATTATTATATATTTCTTAATCTAAATCGTGACCTCTCTCGCGATTTCAAACCACTTCCCGCTTTCATATTTGCAGTAATATTTCACTGAGTGTGATATCCATCATTTATCCGTGATTCTATATTCTGCTCCACCGCGTCGTTTATTATTTTGCTAATACTTGCAGGCATAATTTCCGTATATAGTAGTTTCTCCAGTGATTTCATCACCGGTGGTTTCTTTCTTCGCCGAACTAACGCTTTTCTTTAGCCGCGGAAAATGCTTTCCCGGCAATATCACAAACAGCACTAATACCCTTATCAAGAATAACATCAATAGCTTTCATTGATAATTGTTTTGCGATTGGTGCTATTTTTGCAGCAATTCTTTCAAATAACCCTGCAATGGTATTGCCGAGACCATCTCCATAGTATGCTCTATAAACTGGCAATCGTGAGTTTACTACATAGACCATGGTTGGTTTGTTGTGGTTGTAGTGTATAATCATCTTATTTAAATGCTATTTATCTAATCGTAAATTGCTAGCAATGTCGGTGATTTAATCACTAGGGTAACCGTCTGCTAGCTCATCAATAAACTCTCGATATACACCAATATCCATGATACCACCCTCAAATAGTCGTCTGCAGATATCAGCTGCCTCATTAATTACTTCCGGTGAGTTATTTCCAGCTCGTTTCTTTCCTACGAGAACTTCTAATCGTGACATGTCCCCAAGAATACTATTAGGACAACGAACTAGACCACTACCTGAAATCCTCCTTAGAGTTCCACTTTGAGGAAATCCCTCCCCACTTCTATAACCAGTAGTACCCTGTGTATCCTTTTCCTGATCTTGTAAATGTCTAAAAAGTTCATCATTAGATTCATCTTGAGCAGATGACATATACAATGATTGCGTATCATCATCGTCAGGTGGTAGTTGTTGAGGTGAGAAAGATATTTTTTTGAAGGCTGTTGTCTTTTTCTTTGCAATCTTTGCGGGTTTTTTTTGCTTTTGTTTTTATTTCTTCATATTGATCATTCACTGTATCCACCGCATTGAGATATCAAGTGTATGATGCATCGCCTTGATCAATTCGGCTTTTGTTAGTTTTGTCTTTGTAAAACACATTATCCCAATGATCCATACTTTTAATATACCCGTGTTGTTCTGGTTTCAACATTTGTTCCTGTTTTTATATGTCGTAACAAAAAGCGCAGGAATTTCTGCTCTATCAGTCTTATCAATTGCTTCTAACCCCTCCTCATTAAATCTCGCACGTAATTCCTCTACTATTTTTCGTTGAGTTTTTTTTGGACCAGGAGGGTTTTCTTGTAACAGCGTTGATACTTTTTTAAGTATTGGTACAGTATCCTTAGTGGCAGTGGTTATTGGTTTAAATAATTCTTCAATATCCGTTGTGAAACTCAGTTTGAAATTGCTGTCTTGCTTTTAGTTTGTTTCGAACGGAATCACGATCTGGAATAAACTTCCTAATCGTTGCCGTGCTAATTTGGTCGTTAATGCTTCATTTACCATTATAAATTAATGTACGATTTAAATTGTTAGTGAAAAACTCTCCCCCAAAATTCTTTTGAATTTCACACTGTTATACTTCCGCGTAGTCATTAAATCACCGAACACTATCACCTGTCTATAGAATTTCGTTCTAGGTGAGTAAACGCATACCTGTGTTCCGTACTTGTATTACTCATGTATGTATGGTGTGTTTAGAGTGTCAATTGTTGAGGCAATCAAGGGGTATTTTCATTTTGGCGGATAATCTCTTTTATTGTTTTGATTTTCGAGTTAATTGTGCTGGATCAGTCTTATCAATTGCTGCTAACCCCTCCTCATTAAATCTCATTAAAATTGTTTCCCCAATTCACTTCTGACCTTTTCGACAGCAGTGAATAACGGGACGAACTTATTGATGTCGTTACAGAATGCAAGGGAATTATTTACCGCGTGCTGAATTCGTTTGATCAGGCCATATTCCCTTGGAAGGACATGCCTATTATTCCGAGCACTATCATCAATATCTTGAAATTCAGAAAGAATCTGATCACAATCTAATTTATCTGACAATTGAATTCCTTGATTTTTCAAATTTGAAATCTCGTTAATAATGACCTTCATATTTTCGAAATTCATATATAAAATATTATATATTTAATATATTTTTCAAAAACAAAAATTAACAATAACTGATGAGCGGTTATCATTCACTGGGTCCCTTTTTGGCCTTTGTGTCTTTCATAGGGCTCTTTTTCTTTGAGATTTTTTTCTCTATGAGATTTCTCTCTTCTCTTTTCTTTGAGATTTTTCTATCTTTGACCCTATGACCGTTTGTTCATTTTGAAAAATCCTGTGGGGTTACCCTAGTGTGATATAGAGCTGTTTGAATCTATGCTACTGTTTATTTCGGGGCGCCCATTGTTGTTGTACACCTCCCCCCAAGAATTTAATTTCCCGGGGGTGTAAAATCATACCGTCACGTATTTGACGTGACGGGAGGTGTACAGGAAGTACGTTTGGGCTGGCGCCCCCAATTATATAGAAAAACCTTCCAAATCGATACCGTCGACAATAATGCCTGCCACGAGATTCGAACGATGGGCCCCAGGACGAGATCCCATTTGTGTATACAATGCGCTAATATTCGTAATCTACAAATCTATAATTTTTTTAATACGCTATATGTGTATGTCGTAAAGAATTTAACGAATCATAGATGGAAATCGTAGATGAAAAATCGTAGATTTTTTACTGTAGTTAAAAATTGTAGACAAAATTATAAATTTTCTAGTCAAACCAACACAAAAAAGCCAGCCGGTCAACTATGATCCCATTGAGATACGTGACTACAATAAAAGAGTTATCGTTGTTTCAAAAAATATAACAAGCCCACACGAGTTATTCTCCCTTTGAAATCCGTAATGGTTACCTCTCTTTCATAACAGTATACAAGCCCACACGATTTATTCCCCTTGGTGTTATAACATAGTACAAAACAGAATTCTGACAGATGTAAATTGAATTCAATGTCCCGTTCTATTGGAAATCGCTGATCGATACATTTGTTCTGCAACAAATCGTACTGAGGATCTACAAATATCGAAATAATTTCCAGCTTCATTCATTTATTGAAATACTCTTTCTTCGTTATTTTTTGTTTTAAATGATTTTATAGGTTTCGCATTTTTCGAGCGCTTTCCAGTATCTCCGCGTTTGGTGTTTTCACTTTGTGCTATATCTCGTAGATTCGATAAAGAACTGTTCCTAGGATTGGAATCAATATGATCAATAACAAGACCATCCTTGATCAATCCGTTAAATACCTCATAGACGATTCAGTGATTAAGATACCTTTTCCCTCCAGCACCAAATATAACTAATCCCATACCATTGTCAACACCAACTGGTTTATTCAGCCTGCGGTGTCTGTCAATACCGTCACGAGATGCTTCATAATTGGTAATCACGGGAAGTGGTTGAAATTCTTCGTTTATTTATATACTATAATATTATGTTTCTAATTATTATTTGGTTCTATCAATGTAGTCTTGAGGTGTTCTTATGACTTTGTCAGGGACAGAGTCATTGATGGAATCTTTGATTCGTTTATCATAATAGCGCTTTTGCTCTCTGTATCGCTTACAACCACAATTGAGACATAACTGCGACTTACCACTCACACCTACTCCACATCGTATGCAAGGTCAGGGCCCCAAGCTTCCAGAACGTACGCTTTGTAAATGATATCAACAAAATTCATTTCTTCATGATTTGTTACTAGCGGTTACTGATCTTATCATAAGCGATTTGCAATGATTCATTATATAATAAATTCTTTATTTAAATACTTGTTTAAATTATAATCGGGAGGAGTTCGAGAGATTATCGAAAATTACACCTTGGAAAAATGTTGAATTCAATCTCGATAGAGTCTCCACTGATGTACCAAAGGGTCTAATAAGTGGAAGAAGCATGATAAGTAGAATAAGTGATTGTTTTAATGAATTCAAGCGCGATGGAGCATCTCAGTGTTGGTCAACATTTCAAATTGATGGTAGTGTTGATGCTACTACCATGAACGACGAAAGAGCAGCAGTGATAATCTCGCATCTTGACCAGAAAAAATATTTTTTTAGAGCGAAATTTTTTATCCGCTCAGAATCGGGGAATTGGATTAAACGCGACAAATTTGAACCCATCCTGAAAAATAATAGAACTGTCACTGTGAGTCAGGACTCCAAACCAGGAATTCTGACCGGGATTGACAAACCGTATTACGAGAGGTCCTATTCTGTAAGAGTAATTGTTTATAGAATCTATCCGATAAATGATAAACCGAGTATTGAAAAATTAAAACCCATGAAATTGTCAGGGAGAATAAATTGTGTAGCAGAACGAATAATAGAGCATGTTTGAAATGCGTTGCGTGGAAACAAATTGACGGATCTAAGACACAACAAAAATAAACGAATGGGGATTAACAGTGAAGGAGAGCGGAGCAACAATTGAAAATATAACCAAATTAGAAACATCATTAAGATTCTCAATAATCGTAATGACGATAACAGGAGAGGTATTACACGAATCAAAATATAAATGAAAAGGAGCTCCAATCAAAATTATTGACCATAATGAACATGCTTGGACACCTGCGGTAACAATATTTCCGCGATATAGAATCATAAAATATTACACGGGATATTTATTTGATTTTATTTACGAGTTATGTAAAAACGATCCCGTGTCAGTGTGGTTACTTCACAGTTTTGAAGACGAAGAGGGTAAATTCGATCAATTTGTAAGACCCAATGGCGAATAATACCGTACTTAAGTCCTCCACAACGAGATGAAAAAATGAGTGGTTTTTCAACGGATTACGACGAACAATTACTAACAAACTATTTTACAATTCCGTCAGTTGCAGCTCATTTCACGAGAAAGAGAAATCTATGGAAACCAACATGTGCTGAATTTCTCTCAGATATCTAATCAAACTGTGTTAATTACGGCCATGGTGGATTATGAAATACAAAATACGACCCTAAAAGCATTATTTCGGTTGATATGATTGTGTGTTATCCAGGGAGTTTTCTTGGGTATGGAGACTGTTCTGAATACTTCAAAAGATTTGGACATCCCATGGATAATAAAAAACGAAATACTGCGTGATTACTCCAAATCAGCAGATGTTACGATTGAAAACAATTACTTGAAAAATAATCACATATCGGAACTATCTAATGCACCATCGTGTTCGGATCCAATATGTTGATATAAAACCAGTTACTTAAACGGCTGTGGCGGGTCAGGGAGGACAGCTCGTGTGATTGAATTATTTCGATGGAAATCAAACTTGATTGTGCTAACACCAACACACAAACTTGCAAGAGAGATGAAACAGCGAGGAATTAATGCTTGCACTTATCACAGATTATTTCGATGGAAAGGTGATGAATGGACTCCTGATCCAATGGGTGAGAAATATATTCCTGAAATAATCATTTGGTATGAGATATGCACTGTGTCATTAGATGTATTACAAAAGTTTCTTGATTGGCGAATACAAAAGTGATAATGTGTGGCGATCATGGTCAACCACCACCATTTATCGGTTTGTCTCCACATGATTGGCTAATGAATTTTGTAGACTATTATGAAGAAATTAATACCGATCTTAGAGCACTTGATAAACAATTACGCGAGTTCAAGAAGCTAATCAGATTATAACCGGATAGAATCCAATGTGAAATAGCGCTTGAAATAATTCCAGAAACCCCATTAAATGATTTTTGGGAAGCGTGGAGACCAAACGAGTTGATAGTGGCAAGTAGAAAGATCGTCAGAGACACACTTCAAATGAAGTTATTTAACACATACAAAGAAAAATGTGCAACACTTCCAGTGCCGCTGTGTTATAGGCCTACGGATACACGAAGACAAAAGTTGATATTCCTGGACAAAGTGAAAAACAGATTCTCGTGTTCAATGATATTGTGTTGGTTGAAATCAATGTCGTCGAAGATGCATTGCGTGCTGATAAATCCCCATGGAATTTAGGATACGCAGCGACAATACATTTTTTGCAGGGGTTAACTATATCCGATACAATTGTTTGGATGATCGATAATTTAGTTTATCTTGCGGTGTCCAGAGTACGAAGAATAAATCAACTTCGAAGAGTTGTTTTAGACTATAATGACACTACAATAAGCGATATTGTTAGCGATGACATAATCAGAAAAAACTCTCTGGTTATAAACAACAGGACAAAAAAGAAATAACAGAAAATTTGATATTGATGCCGAATTTATAATCACACTGAAACAACAACCGAATAATCACTGTGTGAATTGCAATTGTATAATGCGTTGGTGTTGGTCGGATAAAGACCCCTGCCAATTTACCGTAGACAGAAAAAGTACCAGCGTAGGTCATATCAGAGATAATGTGATGCTGACTTGTCTTGAGTGCAACATACGCAGAGGTGCTAGTTAAGACCACGCGGCGGTAATTGAGTATCCTCGGGTATCACTTGCAGTTGTTCACGAGTAAACCCACGCTGAGGAGCAGTTGAATCCAATCTATAGACTGACGTTTTACCCGTAGATCTCGTTATACTAGATATTTTATGTGCATTAACACTGCAAACAGGATCAGTAGCTCTTTTTTTGCAACCTTCGTGCTCTGCTGGTTCATATATATATATATATATATATATATATATATATATATATATATATATATATATATATATATATATATATATCTAACAGTGACATTGCCGAGTATTGGTTGTTTTGAAAAATCATTTTGCGGTTTTACAGGTACATATTTTTTTAATCGCGTTGTTAGGTTTCATATTAATTGTTCGAGTAATCTCATTATTCAGCGCGGTAATTACGGCTGGTAATCTCTTGACCCATTCACGGGATCGTTTATCCTAAATAAACTCCTTCGCGTATTGGTATCCAAATAACCCCACAGCAATTGTCCGGTTAAATCGTTCAACAATTGCCTGATCGCGATGTAGTGCAGTATATCCTCGTCTGATGGTGACATTATGATGCTTCATTGTTGATAACACTGCACCCTGAAATTCCCTGCCTGGATCGACTTGTAATAGATTTGGCCAATGCAGAGGACCTCGTCGATAAATTCTTTCAAACGCAGAAGCCACTTCAAATTGATGATTTTGTCTTAGAGGTTCTGCTTGTTTGTATCGACTCGCAACATCAACTACGGTTAGCGCATACTTATAAACACCATCATGCGGCGGAAATAATATATCAGCCTGATGAACCTCATTAACGACGCTGACATCAAAATGCGAGTAGTTAATTTGTTTAGGCGGTGGTAAGATAAATTTGCCATATCGCCTGTTTGGATAACCGATCCGCTGCAGTGGTATTTTTCACCTTTGCGGCGCTATCGTGTTTACCGATTGCTGATTTACCCCTCCAGTATCCTCTTGGAGAATAATAAATAGATTCCATGTTGTTATTAATTACCAGCACCCAGCATCAATTTACTTTTCATCGCCGATTTTATCAGCCATGAAGCCAATTTTTCTTTGAAGGAATTATCAGTGATAGAATTCAACGCATGAATCAATATTACATCTGCAATATGTCTGTGTTGCAGATTGCTGCTTTTATAAGCAACACCATGAGCATGAAACGCCTTATCAATAGGGTTTATTTGATATTCACCAAGTCGGAGTTGGTTTGGATCATCGAGTCTGATATCGAGTCTGGTCCCGGGTCCACAATAACTATACCCTGGAAGGTGTTTTTCTCCTGGATATTTTGCCCATGGTGTTCCTGGGAGTTTTACTAACTTGGCTGCAATATCACCTCCTCGTTTTTATTTAAAAACATCTCCAAATTTCATTGAAACAAATCTAAATTATTTTGTACCACATTGTGCACACTTTCCAGCAAGTGCTGATCTGTTATTTTTAGTTGTAATCGTCGTCAAGTCGTTTGTGTTAGTACGCTTCTTACATTTCACACAATATAGATCCATAATTTATTATAATAACATGAATGTAATTGATTTTTCGGCGACGAAAACACGAGAACCAGTTAGGCATCATGTAGCGCTACCAAATTGTATTCGTATGATTATTATTGGACCATCTGGAACCGACAAGACGCAGTTATTACTTAATTTGATAACGAGATGGATGAAATGGGACAATTGTATTTGATTGCTCCTAGCACAGACGATCAACATTGTTATCAAGTGTTAATGGATTTTAACGTGAAAGCAAAATCGATGAGGATATCATTGAATTTATCACGGATATTGACGAGGCTCCATCCGTGGAAGACCTCGATAAAAGTATTAATAATCTTGTTGTATACGATGATGTAATGTTGGAACGACAAAAAAAACCTGCCAAATATTTTCTCGAGGACGACATAAAAACACAGACGTGATATATGTCACTCAAAAATACGCACAGATTCCAAGTGTAATCAGAGAAAATTGCAATTTAGTATGTGTGTTTAACGGAACTGGAAAATACACACTACAAAATATTTATCAATATTAGTGTGACGGTGACATGGACTTTGATCAATTTCGAAATTTCTTTAGTGGTGCTCAGGCTACCCCACACGGATTTATAACTATAAATTTATCAGATCCGAAAACACAATATCGTATCGGACTTGATCAAATATGTTTACCCCCATAGCAGCGGAGAGGGCGCGACAACGACTTTGCGTCTCCAAAGAATTTTTTTTTTGATTTTGGAGGAAGCCTTGGTTAGCCAAATAGACGCTTCTATGAAGTTGGCTGATTCGCCCTCCCTGCTGCTGCCCAAGGGGACGTTCTACTGCCGCAGCGTGGTTAGCACGATAGGCAATATGGCAAATTTGTCTACCGCCACCTAAACGAATTGAATACACACATTTTGATGTTAGCGTTCCTAATGAAGTTCATCAGGCCCAATATTTTGTTTTTACGACACAATTGTATTAAAATTGGAAAATTTCAAATACTTTTAAATACGCATTAACTGTCGTTGATGTTGCAAGTAGATATAAAGAAGCAGAACCATTATCAACTAAAACAGCTGATGAAGATTCTTCTGATTTTCAACGAATTTATCAGCGAGGATTTTGACCAGAAAGTAGACTGTGATGGCCACAACTGTTACAGGTTGATCATGGCAAGGCCATTTATTGGTGTAGTATCATCTTTGATGAAAAAACACAATGTCAAAATACGACGAGGACATACTACAATTCATCCTGATCAGGGAATTGTTGAATGATTTAATCAAACGCTTACCAAGCGGTTATTTGGTATTAAATAATAAAATTACTCGAACAACTCGCATGAAACCCATTAATTCAATTACAAATAAACAAACATATATATGTACAACTACATACATTTTCAAAACAACCAGTATTAGATAATATGACTGTCAGATATGTATACGAACCTGGTGAACTTGAAGGTGGTAAAAAAGAGCGACTGATCCTTTTTGGAATGTCACGATACACATACACATAATTTACAGCGTGGTAAGATCTACACTTAGACATGCCATATACAGATTAGATTCAACTGCTCCTCAACGAGAATTTATGCGTGAACAATTACAAGTAATTCTCTAGGATACGCAATTACCACCAACTTCACTTAACTAGCGGTTCACTTTCGGTTACATTCAGGACAAGTCAACATTACATTTTTGCGTGTATGACCAAGATTATTATCGATTCTATCCACGGTAAATTGTTTTGGATTACTGTTAATATTATTCCACAACATTTTGCGTGACAGATTACACAATGTTTATCCTGTTGTTGTTTTAATGTCAAAATAAATTCAACATCAAGATCAAAATTACGTTTTTTCTTCTTATCAGATTGTTTAGAACTAGTTAATTTTCTGTTAATTATACTATCATCATTTACTTCATTATTGTCAACATCAGTTATTTCTTTCACAAGAATAATTCTTCGTAATTGAGATATATTGCAATATAAATTAAATTTGACCATTGAATACGAACAAGAATAATCCAAACAATTGTATCAGAAGTAGTTATCCATGTGATGAATGAATTGTCATTGCGTACTTCCATGGAGATCTGTTAAAATTTAATACACTTTCAGCAGCGTTAATATCATCTAAAACTATATCATTTAATACAATAATTTGTATATTTTTTAAATAACACCAAGACACCATTATTAACAAAACCCGATTGATCATTAATTCCATGTCATATGCTGTATCATCTGCTTTTAAAGGTCTACTTTCGATTTCGATAAATGCCTCAGAAGGCAAGAAATATATACATGTATTCTGAACCTGTAAATCAGTTCTTAGGTACAAGTGCGTCATAAGATTAATATTGATAATCACGTACAGATTCATCTTTACGAACATGTGCTTCCATGTCGAACGCTGTATCGGATATACGTTTTAACATTGTATTATAATTTGTTACGTCTAACAGGAAGACCACTCACTGCTATCAAACTGGCAGTCATATTTATTTTATTTCTCCTTTCGTTTCGGGTATACCAACCAGTTCCACTAGTTCTTTTATTTGCGGCTTGATTTATCACTTTAATTTCCTTAGCAGGCAAAATTTCAGTGTTTGGTAATTTAACCGGTGGTGGTTTTCGTCTAATTAATCGTGCTAGTCTATCCTTATTTGATGAACACGCTCTACCGGCAATATTGAAAATTAAGCTGGGAGATTGATCACTAACAAAATTCATAGCTTTCATTCTTAGTTCTGTTGCAATTGGTTTTGCTTTTGAAGCCTTTCCACTAAATACACCTTGATTGGTATCACCAGGTCTATCTCCATAAATTGCGTTATATATTGTTATTTGTGAATTGGCTTTTCTAACCATAATTAGTCTACGCTGAAAATTATGTACAATAATTATATTTTAATATGCATTTATTTAATCGTGATCACTATGATAATCATCAAACATTTCATTAATGAGTTCCCGGTAAACATTATTGTCCATGATACTACCAGTAAATAATCTTTGACAAGTATCTGAAATTTCATTAATAATTTCCGGAGAACTATTTCCAAAATTATTGGATTCATTATTATAAAGTTCAGTACAAAATTTGTTCTTAATATAGTAAACTCTGGTAAAGCTGTGTTGCAGAAACAAAATGTCATGTTGACGCGCAATCAGTGGGACTAACTCCCATAACGGACTTGATGGAACACTGCAAAATTAAACTCAATAATGATTCTATGTAGGTAAGGCCGCATCTAAAAATTTAATTACAATCTACCCACCCACTCTTTATTCTGCAGAAACCAAAGTCAGTAGATAAATTTTGTTATATTTTTTCGGGGTGGGGTGGGGGGTTTGGTCGGGGGATGTACGGGGTGGGAAAGGAGTCATGAAAATGTGAAAATCAATCGGATTTTCACAAATATAGATCTGCTTAATATCAGATTTGATTTAAGTTCAACAATTCTGGCGAAATATAGATTGAGGAAACTAAGGTTATGGTAATATAACTCATGTAAATGAGGAGAGCGAAGATGGGAAATGTAACTCTTTAGAATTCGCTCCAAACCTGCTTGCACGGTCAGTTTAAATGTAAACAATCCAGTAATTATGTCAACAAAATGGGGGGGGGGGGGAGGAGATTTAAAGAAGTTTGACAATTCTTGACATGTGGGAGGGTTGAGGGGGATGTTCAAGATAAATTGACATCAATAATGTTATTTTTTACAACAAATTTAATAAATCATAGAATGGGAAATAGGAAAAATGGGAAGATGATATAAGCTAGAATATAAAGTCTCCATTTTTGCACGAATTCAAAGTGTTTTAGTCAATTTGAAATCTGTTAAACAAGTAAAAAAAAATATATTAAAATTTATTTGTAGACCTTTTAATTTCCATAAATCTATTTTTAGCATAAAAGTCAGCCGTATAAAATGTTGTTAGTTTGTAGGGGGGGGGGAGGCGGTAAACAAAATAGACATAATTTTATTGGGGGGGGGGTTGTTAGTGAAAGTTTGACAGTTGTTGACAATGGGAGAGGGGGTTGTAAAAATATTGCTTAAAAATTGTTGACATAATTAATGGACGTCGCACTATCTTGCTGAGAGACAAATTCAAGTGCTCCATCAATTTAGTTTTGCGAGCTCTTAAGAATTATTTTTTGCACGAAAAATGTAAACATTTAAATTAAACCAGCGCATTGGTGTATATCATTTAAATAGGTATTTTAAAACTATATTAATATTATAACACGCAACTCATCTTTAACCTGCAATATGGAATTCGATGAAATTAGAACATAAGGTCCTGTTATGGATTTTCAAGGAATTTCTATCTAATTAGTGACAATAGAAAGAAACAATATCTTCTTTAAATATTAATAGTGTGTGTGTGTGTTTGTGTGTGTGTGTGTGTGTGTGTGTGCGCAGACCTTGTTGGCACAAAAGAACCTAAAATGGCATTGTTATTTCTATATAATATGAGACATTATTTTACCATGAGTCCGATAGCAAGTTCTTAGATTGTTCTCCTTCTAAAAGGGTCCAACGTTTGCTACTTCTCGAAGGTACAAAAAGGACAGTTGTGCTTAAATCATGCAGTAAAAATAAATAAAGGTTATCTGATACCTATCTTACCACTCTAAAATGACGTCATTTGGTCATTTATTTTGACGTGCTCGGTCAGGCCATATCTATGGTCGGAAACACAATTCTGAAAAAGTACACGGGAGCTACATTAGGTGTGCACTTTACACTGGGATTAGCATAATTTCGCGGTCCTACGTGTAACCATAACTGCCTTATATCGACAATAGAGTACCTATCTTTTTATATATAAAAATTAAATATAACTTGTAGCTTTAATAAGCCGTCATATTACTTGATCATCCAGTATATACTTATCGATTTTGTGATGAAGAATATTTAGTCACGTTATCGTAACTTAGTCACATGATCGCCATGTCCAGCGGTGTACTTATTCGTCTGATGTCTTTCCCTACTATTTAACTATGATTTAACTGTTGTGAATTAAAAGGCAGTTTATGTAATTATTGACTCCTTGAAGGTAGAATTAAATACAAAGTCGCCAATGTATGATAACGTAAGTGTATGGCGACTAATATTTGACGTTTATTCAAAGAATGTCGTGTCATAAGATAGACCTTCTGTCCGAAGGTTTAGGATTCGATATCACCTATTGATTAAAAAATGGAAATATATGCAGATAAGTTCGTTTAAATACATCGGTGAACATTTTATATTCTTACCCTAGTTTCTCGCGGTTGTTGAGTTACGAAAATTGTGCATTTAAACGAACATGATACTTCACATCCACAAATTGTTCATCAGTATTAACATAAACATGTTTTTTATATCTATGTCGAAAACGTAATTTGTTCAGATTCAAGTGGGACAGAAAGAACATTTGCATTAAAAACAGCATAAACTGTGTATATATTGCATATTAATTGTGTAAAGTCAACTACTTTCAAAGTGTTAAAATGGTTAAATATCAGAACATTGTAAGAACAGACGCTCTACTATTTTCGGTAAGTTGAAAAATATTGAATTGTAAATATTTATTGATCAATTTGTGAAAGAAATTGCAAATTTGTAATTTGCCAGAAATTATTATGACATAGATTTGTAAGCGTAAAATATTTAAATTAGTAACTTTTCCACATTTTGGTTGGACAATTTGTAAGTTTTTTTACAAATATAAAAGTCTATGGGAATTGCTTTTTAAACATGGCTCAATTATTGTATTAGATTTTAATTACTTTTTGCCTCGACCATATTCGAAAATTTTCTAGAGCAGGTTTACAGCCTAAGGTACAGTTGGTCTGACTTTCGGAGCATATAATAAAACTTAAAGGGGTGTCTAATAATGTGCTTGCTGTTTCATATTTAATATACTATTTAAAATATCCAAAAGAATGTTTTACTTTGCTAAATTCCGATCGTCACGCATCAAATCATTTTCTGTAAATTTGTAAAAAAATACACGTGTCGGTGTGTATGCATAATTTTCAATAATCGTCGAAAACCGAAGGCGTGTGATGTCGCTGGCGGTAGACTTCCAGCAGCAAGCGACAGCTTATGTTCGAAGTAGACGCCAGATGTACGCTTATTTCAAGAGGAAAGATATCAATATTCTATGCTGCATGCGACTAGTCAAACAAAGTCTAAATGGATCAGGAATTCGTTTCTTCCGATTTCTCATGTGATATACCAATCTCAAATAGCATTAGCTAAGAATATAAAGTTATCACACGTTTGTAATTAACAAATTATATTTTGTACATGGTATTTGCCTGTTCCTTTAGGACATCCTTATGTTCATGGGAAGTGTTGCACTTGATGCTGTTGTAACACATGATTGGGTTGGGATAACGTTTCTAATTCGCGTGTGTCATATACACTACACAGAATGCATGTAGTTCAGGTAACTGTACAGTCTGCATAACGGAGCAGCAGTTCAACATCAATTGTAGTCCATACATTGTTTATACATATACATTGAATTATTTTAATCATCTTTGATTATTTGATAGATGATGATATTTTCTCTTTGCTTTACTTCTATTCAATGTATATGAGTCTGTTCAGAGCTGAATATTATGGTTATCTAATGCGACAATTGTTTTTTCGTTGCATAATAAATGAACGATACTGAAGAAAACCAATCTTTATTGACGATCTTTGCAAACTTGGATAATAAATTGAGTTGTGATTTGTGCAGTGCAGTGTCAAATACACTGTCTGTGATGCAGTCTTTCTACTCGTCAGGAGCTCTCATTTCCACAGGATTCTCTTCCTGACAATAGATTCACTTTCCAGTGGGCATGAGCTAACAGAAACCACAATACATATAGGAACGTGGGTTACTGAAAAAGCGTGACAGATACATTCGTTGTACTACAACGGCAGTAATACATATCTCGCATATATATTTTAAAATGTTGTACTATTTTAGTGGTATTATTATGGTAATAGGGTTCCCATAGACCTTAATGATAATGTTTGGCGAAATAAAAACATTATGTCCGACTTGAGCACGCGTGTCACAAGCCCTAGTAGAGAGCAATGTATATTGTCAGTTTAGCAAGGACAGAACCAGATGTCCGATTTAGGATGGATAACTCTGCAGGAACTAGATATATGTAAGAGCTATCTAGTTACAACTTATACATTTTCAATTATGTTTCACATAATCCCCCATATTATCAAGAGATTCAACATTAATATTGTCATGTACAAATACGTTATTAAAAACAACAAGAACTGTTTAAATATTGATCTATGTACGCATGTACACAACGAATACCGTCAGTTGTAGTTCTTAAAAATTGTGTGAGATGAAAACTTTTTTAGGTCAGAGAGAGAGAGAGAGAGAGAGAGAGAGAGAGAGAGATAGAGAGAGAGAGGCAGAAAGTTAGAAATCATCTTTGTTGTATATTTGTTTCTGTACTTCTGGTGAAGTTCTGATGATAAGTAAATTGTATTATCGTTGTATATATATATATATATATATATATATATATATATATATATATATATATATATATATATATATATATATATATATATATATATATATATATATATATGTATTCATCTGTTTGTCTGGCTGTCTGCGTAGTATATGTCTATATCTTGATATGTATTTGTATCTGTCTTCATGACTATAGATTTATATCGATACCTTCACCTACCTATCAAGGATGTCATGGTATGAGTTAGTTTATGAATTCGTTTCTCTTCATTGCATTGACATTAAAATAACGAACATGGGAGGTCTTAAAACCTTATTGGTAGTTTAAGGCAGGAATATCTTTAGTTTAAAAGCTTATCAGAATTATTCCCTGTCTATAACTTAAGGGTATGGTCAAAATTCCTTTAAATCTAGGAAGTGTTTTAGTTTATGATAAAGCAAAACTAAACATAGTGATATGTTACAATCAAATCTAATTTAGAATATGAATGAAGAGAGCGACAGTGGAGTATGCCCTTGCAAAGTGTTTTATCGTGGATGCGTAAGATTAAATTTAGTTGATAAAATACTTACGGGTTGGGTATTTGATTAGAGGCATTTATTAGTCACCAGCTATGAGTCTCCTTCCATTGGTTGCTGTTTGTAGAAGACGCTAGGGCCCATTTTATCAGATTTTTTTGTAATATATGGGATCATTTATGTAAGTTTGAACTGAAAGGTTACTTCATTGTTTGACTCTCTCGTAACGTTGTCCGAAAAACGTTTACCTGTCCATCCCTTATGGTGTTCAAGTCTCGCACAGATAAAGTACAATATGTTGCCCCAGAATATTGCTTTTTCACGCATTTTAGGAAGAAAACGTATAGTAAACTTGGTAAACGGTGTAAATGCGGCCCTCAATCACAATATACAAAATGCATATCTCGCTTTAATTCAATTTGATCTCTGATAACATATAACATTTTCCATGTAAATTAATGCCGAAATCGAACTTTAGAACAAGGTGCATCGACGATTTGTGGCTTGCAAGATGATGCAAACACCCAACGAAAGATTTAAGTAGACCTCTATACAGAAAGTCTCCAAACGTAACGTTTATCTTGAAAACATTCTTTACGTTTCTTCAGGCTTATATTCCTATTTTTTGCCTGTATTGATTAATTTATGTATTCATATATACTTTGTAAACAATGCTGCCTTTAAATTGTTGACATAAACATGGTAATTATTTGTTTTTTTTCGATGTTGTTTTTGTAAAAGAATTTAACGCCATTTTTCAGCACACGATAGGCTATACATGGCGGACAATATTAATGGTTGATGAAGAACCCGGGAAAGCCCCCGGAAAGAACCCACGACCCACGAGAAGCTACTGGTAAGTTTTCTCACATAAGTACATTATCCGAATCTTAGACTCGAACTGACGGAGACAGGTGAGAAGGCTGTGATTCGTAACGGAAAGCGCTTTAGACCACTCGCCTACTCGGGGCCCCAAGAACGTAATTCGAATTGGTTTTAGTTTAATTAACTGTGTAGTGACAATGTCTCTTTTAACTTAATAAATCGTCAAGTACACCACAAAGACTATATAAAATTAATTTAAAATGGAAAGGCCTAACGCATCCAACCTATTTGCTTTTAAAAACGTTCGAACTAATACATTACATAGGTGAATTTCGGACGAAACGTATCTAAAACATCTTATTCTGTTCCACTAATCACAAGAATCTAATCGATAACTCTTTAAACATATTATCGTGTTCTTACTGCTAAGAGCAAATATTGATATGCAAGTTACTTGAAGGAAATAATTTATAGTGATTCTCCAACGTAATTACAAGGCAAGTACCTATTAAATCCTGTACTTGTAGTTGTTCAAAATAAATATCTTGAGATGAGAAATCGTTGAGGTATGAGAGACATAATGTCCCAATACGTCTTCGATATCTTTTCATTTGTGTCTATACTTCTTGTGAAGGTCTGAATAAATTATATTACCATCTTAAGTATTATTTTCACCATCCCTTTAGCTTTGCCTATTTTTTGCACACATCTATCGATCATCTTACCAATATATTTATCCTACTTGATACTTGTGTATACATTCAATTGTCTGTCTGTCTGCCTTATACATGTTTGTTTATTGATATGTCTTTGCATCTGCCTACATGACTACAGTTATATATAGGTACATCACATGCATTATATTGACGTCATGACACTGGCTAATTTATGAATGATTCATTTCATCAATGCTTTGCGATTAGAAACACACTGAGGGAGTTTTTCAAATCTTATTGGCTGTTTAAAGCGGTCTGAGACGTTTTAAATACTTACCATCATTAGTCTTTAAAGTTAGCTCTGTGGTATAGTTATTATTTATTTAAAACTAAGAAGTGTGGTTCCCGTTTCAGTTTATGATAGAGCCAAACTAAAGGTTCATTTTCTTTTACAGTACATACATGGCTACTCAATTAATAAAAATGTATTTACCCACTGACCTTTTCACGTAAGTGAAATATCTTCGTAATTGAATGTGTCACGTGACAAATGTGTGCGACACTCATTTAATTCATGAACAGTAAAACATATTAATATTATTCAGAATATCCCGTCGGGGGTGGGGACATACAAATTGTGCCGTTGCTAAGGTTTCTTTATCGCACATGTGCTGTTATGTAGTTGATACAAATACACACTGGATTGGAAATGTGGCCAGATGTATTAGTGAATCACCACTTAAGAGTCACTTTTTATTGGCTGCAATTTTTCGATGACGCTAGGTCACCAAGTTCTAATCAGATCTGTGTTCTTACTAGATGGTATTTGGGAGCGTTTCATGTAGTTTTAACTGAAAGTTTACTTCCTTGACTGTCTGTCGTTATCGAAAGATTGATCAGTCCAAGATTAAAGGTGTTCCCGTCATACACAATGAATATGTTATAATCTGCTCGGGATTATTGCTTTATCTTCCTAACATATAAGCACGAACTATTATAAGCGTCGAAACTGGCATGATACAAATTTCACACCAAAATACCACGACCTTGTATTTAGAGTGATATAGACAAAATATAATAAACATTGTTTCCGTGGATTTTTTATTAACCAATGGTCTAGCTTCAAATTTCTTTTGAATTGATTATTTTTGCACAATTAAACGAAAAAGCATCTTTAAACCTGTACTTTATAATGCAAAAAATGTTTCTTGTTCTTCTGGATTGATAGGAAAGATTTTTCGAAAGGTATGAACGTTAGAACATAGTGTCAGTAAAAAGGCATATGCCGTGTTGGATGTATTAATTATAATATGTTCAACTTGATCAGTTAGGTGGCCATTGTTTTGTATTTTAATGGTAATGTATGTTTTATACTTTCAACAATGAAACCTAATGAAGTCTGATACTTCTATAACTTTAAATTCATTACAAGAATCGAAAACAAATATGAGGACTCTTACTGCTTTCTTGTCAAATAATCGCGTCGTTTTAAATACGTTAATGATATTAAGAGTATTTGAACTTGCTAGGCCAGCATAAGTTATCCGACGTGTACGAAACATGCAAACTAAATGTGTAAAATATATTTGAAGAGGTAAATCCTGATATTAAGTGGTCTTGTAGCTTACCATGTGATTATATCGTCGAGGTAAAGAAAACAAATAACACAAAAGAAAAGGACTATCTTATGATTGTCGAGAGAAGTAAGACGTTTTTAGTGATGATGCTAATGTTTATGGAAAAAACTTGAAGATAAACTCCAATATCGCTAAAGCATTGAAAATCGGGTGCTTATATATCAGCGTATCATAAAATGTCAAACAACTGGCATTACTATTATAGGCAAAGCCCTTCTGTCGCAAACCTAAAAACATGAATATAAAAAGTGAATATATATAATTGTAAAACAAGCCAAAGGGTATGGTCACACTCCTATTCGATGGATGTAGTCACAAAAATAGGATCCTGAGCTGACTCGGCAATATAAATGGGCAAACCCAACCCTGTGATCTAAAACTTCCTTGTTCTTGTTCGGTCACGTGGTACATTATGTCAATAAAAAAGCTATTGCATTTGCATAAAAGATAAGGCATTCTTCACACATAGGCAAATCAGTGTTTAAAATTTAATCGTCTGTGCATCTGCGATGAAGACAATGAGAGTTTCATATGCATATATTGGCATATTCTATTATCTTTGTATTTTTCACTCTAGGGTTGCAAAAGCAAGTCAATACTTAGTAAAATGTAACAGAGAAAAAACAAAATGTTTAAATGATATATCAAGTAAAGGTTTCATTGCAAAGGAGGTAAGTAATAACGACTATTTGGTAAAATGTATGGTGGATTCATTATTCTCTTTGAAATTACATTAATATCACCTTTTTATTAAATTTACCGATATGTATCATCCCTTTTAGTTTTGTATAATTCTATAAAAAAATTCATGAAGATTATTTGTGGCCTTCTTTAAGAAAATGGTGATTGTTCATCAAAACTATTCTTAAATTGTATATTAGCATGACCATTGCGCCGAATCATGTGTTTGCAGCCAAATCAAATGTATGCCGATGTAAAACAATACATTGTACTCAAAACTGACTTTTCAGTGCGAATCTCAATTTATTACAAATGAAACTTAATTTATTAAAGAAATGAAAGAAAAATAGCGACGTGTAACGAATCCGTTGATTGATGATGCATATTTAACTTTATTTATCTTTTTTTGTTTGGGGGGGGGGGTACTGATAGTTTTGTTTGTGACTCTTTGTGATGTGTGTTGTCAATTGCATTACAGACCAATGTACCAGGCTTTTACAGTGCAGAAGACCCATATGTTTCTTTGAATACAACGGAGGATACTCTGGTTGGTAGTGAAAAATATCATTGAATAACATGTTCACTATTTCAAATGCCTGTTAATAGAACGTAACGTTTTCGTAGCAATGCGTTATAAAGTTATACCAAGAAACATAATTATTGTCTACATTAAAGTCGAACAAAGGTGCCCGTTCAGCAAATTCAACTATAAATTCAAAACCATAAATTTTAAAGTGGAGAGAATTCATTTGCAGTAAGTTTTTCCATGGATGTAATATGCCATTTTAGGCCTTTTATTAGTAATCATATTAAATTACTGACTCGGACCTTTCTAAGGCATGAATCATTGGACACGACCCAAGGTAGGAAACCTCTTTCTCATTCGAACATTGATCTGTTTAGTAGGTTGATAAACATCCTACAAAACGTATTATCAATATATGGTGGTAGGATTTCAAGAGTTTCAAACAAGTGATCATATTTAATTCCATTATTCTGCTGCTTGCATCAATATCAAAAGTTCAAGAGTTCTGGCACAATCTTCATTTCTCGTAATTTCTCATAAAAAACAAGTTTCATGTCTTTAGTCTATACTTAAAGTTTTCTAAGCCCTACAGTTATCTTAGATACCAGCTATAGCGTATTTCTACTGTATTAGGACCTTTTTCGTTCAGATTGATGTATAATTACAGTCAATATTTGTATGGTGTAATGTATTTTTTATTCCTCATAGATTTGTTTATTTCCGTCATGGATAATTTTTAATTTTCATTGATGAAAATATCGATTCACGCAAATTATTACTTTAGTTGAAAATTCACTTTATTATTCCTATTCTGCATAGATCAGCATTTCACATTCTTTGTACTATTTAGAGTCATGTCATGTCAAAAGATATGTCGAGAATATTTATATGTGGAGGATGGTACGTATGTTCGTGAGGTGTTTTCTCCTTATTTTGTATGTTATTAAAATGGGAATATTGTTCTTCGATCCAATGTCTTGCATGAAATATTAATTGGTTAATTAATTGCAGCATGCAACATATTTACACATTTGATTTATTCGCCATAACTTGATTGTTGGAATATAAAACGTAAGCCCCACTACATTGTTTGTACTATACTATTTGCACAACCTCCAGTTTGCTTGTATATCCTGCACATTGTAAAAGAACAAAAAGCATCAAAGATATAATAAATGAACAGAACTATAGTTTTATTTTATGGATTTATAAGTTCCCATATGATTGTCGCCTGGTGGTCCTTATAAATGTCAAATGATGTTTTTTTAGTAACACGGCCGACAATAGTACATGAGAATGTATCACTATATGTTAATGTAATCACTGATAAATGAAGAACGGGTAGGTTTGGTGAGCTTAAAAGCGAGATTCAAGCTGTTTCCCATTAGCTAATTGCAATTCCTTTGCTAAGCAACACTGTTAAGTTCAAATATTTGCACTAGATAACAGCCACTATCTTTTTACGTAGGGATTATTTTCTTATCGAACGTACATTATATAAGCTTGCAGACATATTCTTTAGATGCAAATAAACACATTTTGAATGAAAAATGAATCTCTTTAATGCATTTAAGTTTTTAAAGTTGAAAGTTTTCATACGTTTTCTATCTCTCGTGTCCTTTGAGTGACCTTGTCAGTGTCAACTAACCTGTGTGATGTAACATGTGCAATCGTCAACGACTGGTGACACTGTTATTAGTCATAATTTAATAGATAAATTTGTAGATGATAAGTACGTTAGACTTGCTTTTGCTTTTTCGTTCCATGGTATAATTACACTTATGGCAATATCGAGAAGAGGAAACGGAAAGGTAGTGCATTTCCAACGCACAAACATATGTAGCTGTAATGGACTAGGCTGTGTGGGTAACAAACCCGAACACTATGGAAAAAGACTTCAACGCTCTCTAACGTATTTATGTTTGGTTTTATTAAAGAAGGTGACACCGATTAGAAATAATCGTACCTTTCCCAGATTTAGATTCTTCAATGTATTCTTCTCCCCATGGATAAATTCTTACCTCTTCTCATCATAGACAAAATATTTCAAAGACATTTATGTGAAGTAGCTTGAAGAAATTAATGCACCTATGAATCTGTAATGACCTGAAAAACTTTCTGCCATGGAAATTAAATATTTTTAGAATTAATAATTGGCTAACTTTTGTTTAAAATTTGTGTGTGTTTTTGGATTTTAAACGAAGCTTTAACAAGTTTTCATTCATAGCGCTACGATGTTTGCAATGTCAAGTGACCTATCTATAACTGAGAAATTTGACATATCTGATGCGAATACAAAATTTAAATTAAGCGTGCAAACCATCATAAATTGAGAAATATATTTGTAGATTGTGAGGACAAATCAACTCTGACCATTCAGTATATTGTACATACAAAACCAGAGTTAACGAAGGATTGGTGTCTTTGATTTGAATGGTCATCGATTACACTAATGTCATTTGTCTTATCCGATCAAATTTACTCATGACAATTTATTTCAACCACACGACGGGTTTATCTCAGATCCACACAACGAGTTTATCTCAGATCTTACCCTTAGCTAGATTCAACGGCTGATCACATAGTATCATAACATAAAGGAGAATAACACTTGAGTGGACGTATATGTGGTCAGGTATTTGAGATGCTTAACGTTACAGCAAATTAAGCAAGAGTAGTTGACAAGATGCACGTGAAAATGCACAGTGCTTTAGACTCTACAACTGCCGTAACTATGACATATTTTAATGGTAATACTTTCGTTGAGTTATATTAAAAAAATCTTGACTTTGTTACTGTACAGATATAATTTATGAACACTGAATATTTTCAACGTATCTTAGTCTGTGAAAAGTGATAAGTGATGTGCATACTGCATATGCAAATTAATTAAAAATTATTTAAAAGTTTAAAAAATTTGAATACTAATATATCTCAAATTCGTTGTCGATATTTGCTATCTTTCTCTTGATGGGATGTGTTTAGAAACAACATTTCACGTTAATTACTTCACCTTTACACCACAGGAAAATGGAAACCTGGTGGAAGAAACAGGCGGCTACGGGATCACTGGTAACGTCAAGTTCACAAAAGTCGAATCAAAGAGTAAAGCAAAACTGAAGATCATCGAAGGGGTAAGTAATTATTTTTATACACGTATTATTTAGATGAAAATAAGCTTTATGTTCTACAATATGTTGACACAGGAAATCACATTATTTATATTTCACCTTAAACTTCAATACTTGCTCCTTATGACATTGTTTTGGTTTGCAGGTTCCATTCATTATGTCGTATATACATAGTTGTCACATCTAAATTTACAGGTAGAGGTTCCATGTTCATAAGTTTCATCAAAGTGCTATCCAGAGTGTTGAGGAATTTACAAATAAAAAGAGATGCAATACATTTAAGGATCTTCCTAACTTCAATGTTAATAATTTTCATAATTTTTTTTTCATCACGATAACACGAGATTAATTACATTTTAATGAAGTCCCACACGGTTTTGTTGTTGCAAATAAAAGGGTATGATCACCATTTGGTTAAAAGCTCTAACTTGATGGGTGGTATAGGCCGACAATTCCTATTTTGGCAATACAATATTTTCGACTGAGAATTGCCACATTTACTATTTTATATTGTTGTGCTCGTCTGTTATCAGTTTGTTTCTGATTAATTCAAGCAAGAAGCATTGTGTTGATTATTACTAACGTGAAATCAACCAAGAACGTGTCAATAAATGATGACTTTCTTATTAACAAGATTACAGTTTTTTCTTTAAATCTTTTCGCCCATAAAAGCTTTTAGCCTTTCTTTCACATAATGAAATGGCCTTTATTTCGTTTTAGGTCTGTTATACGTGAAATAGGTTTCATGACCAATGATGTGGTGTTGGCCACTATTCCTCTGTGTGTGTGTTTTGGAATGAATTTTAACGTAGTTCTAATCATTTTTAATCATATCGCTACCATGTCTGATGTGTGGCATTTTATAGTGATATCTACCACCGAAACCGCAGACATGGGGCATCATGTCTCACCAGTCACATTCTCCAGACACCAGGCCGACCAGTCCTAACACTAACAGCATCTGATAATACCATTTGTTTAAAAGAAGTCATTGATTATACCTGATTCTCCTTAGAACAAGATATTTGATTCTACCAAGCTTTCCTTGTATCTGATAATGGTGTTCCCGTGACCATTTGTACTTCAGGCATGCGAAATTAATCCAACATAGCCTTTAGAGAGATAATCTTTTACTATACTTGATATTGTTGCAATATTTGTCTTCTCAGTGTTGTTTATCAATGACCCTAGTACAATACCCTTCCTCGCCATGATCTATCGACGTTGTAGAATGTATATTCACCACAGTGTCTTAACTGCATTAGTGAACCCTACGGGGGAGTGGGGTATAGCCTTTTTTGCTACAGTATTATTGATGCCTGTTTGTACTTGTGTTGGAATCATTCAAAGTTTGTTAAGGTAATTTATTAGTTATGTGGGCGTTCATTCGTTCTGTCTGGAGTATATGCATTCTTACATTTTTTTGACTCTTCATTTAGACCCACGTTTCAAGTAGCATTCAATCATATGTATGCAGACTAAAATTGCCTAGTTTACTGTGTTGACTGTTATCTTGCATGCGACCCCATTAAATATATAGTGGCTATAGAGTGTCGCATGATAACCATGTGATTGTTATTATTATTATTATTATTATTATTATTAATAGAAGTAGTGTGATTATTATTATTATTATTATTATTATTATTATTATTATTATATTACTAGTATTATTTGTATCAATAATTTTATTATTATTATGAATTTGATGAAGATGATGGTTATTATTGTTATTATTAATCAGTATTATTATGATTATTATGATTATTATATTATAATTATAATATTATAATTATTATTATTATTATCATTATCATTATAATTATTATTATTATTATTATTATTATTATTATTATTATTATTATTATTATTATTAAGGTTGAACTGGTTGAGGAACAAATTTACGAAAAGCGAGTGACAAAATCTCGGGATGCCAATTGGGCGGATATGTGGACTGTGGTATGCATCGAAAGATTATCCTCCTTATTGTTTGATTAAACCGAAAAAAATTGCTAAATGTTATACGAAGCGACAGTCAGCGACCTTTTAAATTCGAGGGACGACCGAATGCGCTAGTTAGTATTTGACTGAGTTGTGACTAAATAACTGGTCGAATATCTGTTTTGACTGAGGACGTCTTCGGAATATTATTTATTTAAGCAATGCCTTGACTCAGTTTGTTTTGCACTTGTTTTAATTTTAAAGTCGTTGTATTCTTATATATAATTGCTAGAAGGTATGTTGCGCACTTTATTCATGGCAAAGTTATTACCACTTTTTCAGTTTTCTGACAATTGCTTTTTTTGCAACTTTGAAATAAAGAGATGAAATAATATTATATACATCAATCGTCTATAGTAGGTGTATCACGTAACAGATTAAGGGCCTTAACTTTCTTTAAGGTCAAATTACACAGTTCCCTATCTAATGTTTGTAAACTCTCTATTCCTCCTTTTAATAATAGGTTCAATAAAAGTGAAAGCTTTCAGGTTGGTATCACAAAAGGGTGTCGCTTTTTACAGTGTGTCACGTTTGGCATTACAGTGTACTTTTCCTTCTGGTGTACTTATATATCATGACCAGAAATTGTATTTTTATGCGACATTTGGGGCAATGTATTTAAGGTTACAAATTTATATTTTTAAATTTTTGTTTCATTTCCGGTCTCTAATATAAATGGGACAAAAAGTGATATACTTGCATATTATCACAAAAAGGCACGTTGCATACCACGTTCAAAGTTTTAGCGTTAAGTTCAGGGACAATGATTCTTTTCCGCAATGCCCTCTATTGTTTTCTCTCATGCTACAGCCATTTTAGATAAACCGATGAAACCTGATATATTTGTATGTATTTAACACTACAAAGTATGTTGCAAGCATATGTTGCCGGGATTATCTTGAAGAGCAAGTTCAGATAGATGTCAATGGTGAGTTGTTGTCACATATTCAGTAGAGATAAATCGTTGAAACATAATCCACATAATATAACACTTGAATACATATTG
Organism: Unio pictorum; assembly: GCA_030141615.1. Lineage (NCBI taxonomy): Eukaryota > Metazoa > Mollusca > Bivalvia > Unionida > Unionidae > Unio > Unio pictorum. The sequence continues at coordinate 2,785,103 of JARLTB010000390.1, forward strand.
TTCCATATTCTTCAATGTTAAATCCAAAGACAATTATTTCTTAACTCCTGCTATATGACTCAAAGGCTTTATGAGGCACAAAGATAAAGTTCGGTATACTTTGGCTTCTCAATTTAATGACATAGTAATTATCGCAGTCAATGTATCTTGGAAATCAAGTTCATTCATTTAATTGCACAAACGGGTTCTACATGGTATTACTTTATCTCCCTTGGCAATAGAGCCATTAAACATGGCTATTTTGAATGTCCGATCAGAAATCTACAACTTTATATAGAAAAGACCGGAGTCTATAATTGTAAACTTTGGGTGCCCCTGTATCGTCAAATTCATAATTGTATTATATGTCTCTCATTTCCAGAACGGAGCCGTGGTTCCATCAATGAAGGTAATTGAGGCATGGAACCTGGGGTATTCTGGTCGTGGTATTTATATTGCCGTTGTCGACACTGGAATTGACATCTATCACAGAGATCTCAAAGTCAACATGGTAATTCTCAAGCGATATTGCATTATGAAGGAACAAAAAATGATCAAGAAGGTCTTTCCCCTATCACATGATGCATAAATTGTTAATGCAGTGCTGAGAACCGTAGTCATTATTTCCCACCTACAATGCCCCACGCTCATTTAGGATGCTCGAATAGTTTATAGTTTATCGGTGCAATGTAACAATATTAGAAAACTCAATCCCCCCTACCACACCTTATAAGGTTGGGAAAAACACGAACTAGGTATCGAACTGAACCCTACATTAATAAACCTAGATTCTGCACCAAATGCAAACATTGGGGACATTACAAATCAAGCTGCAAGTTTCCAACCAGATGTAATACGTGTGGGGGAGGACATAGGGGCGAGTGCAAAAGACAAACTCCAAAGTGCATACACTGTCGGAGCCCCCACTTACCTACGTCTCCAGACTGCCCAGCTACAATAAGGGAACACGCCATAATAGGGGTTATGAATTCCGTATACCTCAATTACAGAACGGCCAAACAATAGTGCAAAAACCAAAAACAAAATAATATAGTAACAACAGGGGAAGTCAAACCTATTACTAAAAAAACCCAAGGCAACAATAGGAAATGTAACAACAAGAGCAAAAAAAAAAACAAAAAACAAACAACAAACCAGTCAGACTGAAATACTACTAGAACTGAGTAAAGTCTTTACGAGAATTAACAAAATAATTGACAAGCTGAATCTAAAAGACCCAAATTTCCCCCCAAAAAACCATACAGATGTCAATAAATCATGTCAAAACTCAGCTAGATAACCAAATTACAGTAAACGAACCCAATAAAAATGGCTAGTACACCACAAGGGAACGTTACTATATGGCAGTGGAATGCACGGGGACTGTGAGGAAACATCAATGAACTAAAACTTAAAGTACTAAATACAGTGGAGAAACCTGACATCCTCTGCATTCAAGAAACTAAACTTTCTACAAACTCTAAAACATTGCCATCAATACAAGGCTACTCCCCAGGTTATTTCCAACATGGAATTCCGGGGTGGTGGATTAGCCATATTTATAAATAACATCTTACCATCTGCCACTGTAATTCACATAGCATCTAGGGATATGAGCAATTCACTAAAAGAAATACAATCTCTATTAGTTAACACCGGAAAAAGTGAATTGCAAATCTTCAATGTTTATGATCCAGGAAGAAATACTACAATAAACAATCAATTAGCACTAAAGAAGTTAACCAAATGCATTAAATCCGAACTTACGATCATTTACGGAGATTTCAACGCCCACAATGAGCTTTGGGGAGGGAGAGTGACGGATGGAAGGGATAAGTGGGTGGAGACATAGGCCACTGAATCCACTCTAACTATACTCAATGATGGTGCCAAAACCAGACTCAATCCGGTTGACGGCACCCTATCCGCCATTGACCTCACCATGTGCACACCCAGATTGGCACAGGTGGAAAAGTGGGAAGTGGATAAAACTGACCCCATGGGGAGCGACCACTTCCCCATAATCACCACCCTGCAAATGGCCGTACAATTTGAATCAAATAACAAGCCCCATAGGTGGATTTATACTAATCTGATTGGGAATATTTTCAAGAAATAATAATTAATACAAATATACAAGATATAGAATCAGATGACATAGATATCTACTATGATAACATAATTAAGCTCATAACTCAGGTAGCCACCAGCAGTATACCCAAAACTAGCGGCTAAACAAGAAGGCCGAGTGTACCGTGGTGGAATGAGGAAATTAAATTAACCAGACAGGCAAAAATTAGAGCTTTAAATAAATTTAAAAGAACTAATAACACTACGCACTTCTTAGAGTATAAAAATCAGGATAACAAGCTCAAATACTTAATTAAGCAGTCAAAAGAAAAAACTTGGCAAAAATACTGCAGTAGTATAAATTTTAGAACTTACTCTAAACAGGTGTGGGATAAAATTAGAACTATCAGGGGGAAGCACACCAATAGCACTCCCAAAATAAACAACACTACTAACAATAAGGAAAAAGCTGACTCATTAGCAAAACACTTTAAAAATATGAGCAGTAATAACAACCACACCAATGAATTTCAAAAGCACAGGGCTAAAACTGAAGTTACGTTTAAGGAATTACTTAAAGACTTGGGACCCAAACTATTACATCTAAATACAGACATAACACTGTATGAATGGGAACAGGCACTTAAAACCAAAAAAGAAACTTCACCTGGGGAAGAACAAATAGGATATGTAATATACAAAAAACTACCCATTAACTTGGTTAACTCAGTAATAAAAATGCTTAAAAAAATATGGGACACAGGAAGGCTATCTAAAAAATGGAAAATAGCGATAGTAATACCCATACTCAAACCAAGTAAAGATAGAAACGATATCAATTCGTACAGACCCATCTCTCTCACTAACAACATATGCAAAATAATGGAAACAATTATTACTAATAGACTTAAACACCACCTAGAAAGTAACAACTTGATTTCTGAAAATCAATGTGGGTTTAGAAATAAAAGATCCACTACGGATCAATTAATAAAATTAGAAACCGCTATCAATCTGGCATTCAACTCTGTAAGAAAAGCGGATAGAAACTTAATTGCGGTATTTATTGATCTGGAAAAAGCATTCGACCTTGTATGGAACAAAGGCCTTATAGCCAAATTAAATCATTACGGCATTACGGGTCGTATGTTCAACTTTATAGAAAATTTCCGGACCGACCGCAAAATTATAACTAGGGAAGGGGCAACTTACTCTGAGGAACACACCCTTGAAAATGGAACTCCACAAGGGAGTGTACTCAGTCCCACCATCTTTAATCTAAGATAAACGACCTTGACACAAATTTGGCATCACCTAAAATTGGATTATCACAATTTGCTGATGATAGTGGACTATGGAGAGCAGGCAACCCCTCCAACCACCAACATATGGCCGAACTTCAAACCAGCTTAAATAACATCGGAAAATGGGCTGATAAATGGGGCTTCAAACTATCGCACCAAAAACGATAGCTGTACTTTTCACCCCGCGTAAGAAATTCAAACCCTGTCCCAAATTAACAATACAAAATAAAGAAGTAACATTCGTAAAAGTAGCTAAATTTCTGGGTATGTACTTTGATGAACACCTAACATGGGCACATCATATAGATGAACTAGTTAAAAGACGCAATCAGGACTTAAATCTATTAAGAAGCCTCAAAGGCACTCAGTGGGGTGCCAACCAAGAAACTATTTTAACACTGTATGGGGCATTAATAAGATCTAAACTTGACTATGGGTGCCAAGTATACGCCATAGCACCCAAATGTCACTTAAACAATCTAAATAAAATACAGAGAAAAGCCTTACTCATTGGTACCGGCGCACTGCCATCAACCTCGACAGCCGAGCTGCAGGTTTTAACAGGGGAACTGCCATTACATCTTAGAAGACAGTAACTCATCTTAAAATATGCAGCCCGACTGTCAACCGATGAAAAAACGCACCCCACATACCTGGCTAACAACAAATGCAATACCTCCTTTAGAGAAACTCTCAAAAACACCACCTCCATGGGAACATTAGTTCATGAATTAAAAATTAAACTTCCAATAGACATATTCCAAGTAAAAAACAACATAACGTACGACAAAGAACCTTGGAGCAATGTACGAACGAAAGTAAATATCTCCCTATCAGATAAAGGAAACAAGGAAAACCAACAAAACTATTTAAAAACATTAGCATTAGAAATAATAAATAATCAATATCAAAATTTTACAAACATTTACACGGATGGCTCAAAAATAACAAATCCTTTCAAAACAGCTGCTGCAATGGTCATACCAGAATATAATATTCAAATGGGCAAACGTTTACCCGACAATTGCTCCATTTATACAGGTGAATTTTGGGCCATCCTAGAAGCATTAAAGTGGATTGAGGAAAATAAAACTGAATAAGACTGTGATTATTAGCGACTCGCTAAGCGTCCTAACCTCAATCCAAAATAACACCACAAAATCTAGAGAAAATTTCTTAAAACAAATTAACCTAATACTGAAAACCCTAAATTAAAATAAACTAGTAGTAGAATTTATGTGGATAACCATCCCACATTGACATCAAAGGTAATGAGTTAGCAGATCAACTTGCTAAAAACAAACGCGACGAACCTAATTACATGCCACTTAAATATAGCCAAACTGAACTATGTACATAGGACCCTTCCCACATAACATTAATTGCCACATTTGTAACACCCCAGAAGATTAACACCATGTCTTCAACAATTGTAAAAAAAAAAGAAATGGACCAATTTAGTCCAAACAACTAAACATAGCCGCACCAAGTAAATACCCAGAAGTAATCCAATTAACTAACACCAATCATCAAGGAACATTCAAAAATATAATTGAACTGCTTAAAACAACAGGGCTAATTGATAAAATATAGAAACATCGCCTAAACACCTAAATAAATATAAAATTCTAATATATATAACAACCTTAAGTAGCAATATGTTGCCCAATAATGAGGTCACATTGGTTCATTGACCAATTATTTGACGGGCTACTAAAACACCTAATTAACAAACTAATTCTGAAATTTATAACAACCTTAAGAAATAAATTATAGCCCCACAAAGAGGTCACATGGGTTCATTGACCAATCATTTGGCGGGGCTACACACTTAAAACAACCAAATATAATTAGATAAAGCATCAAGGATAACAAAAGATATAGAAATAAACATTGAAGCATTTAATAAATAACATCAGGTACAACAACAAAAGGGTGCATCCAAATACCAATTAGCCAGTATTCTCCTTAAAGCTAAAGCAGAAATACAAGGTGGTATCGGTAACAACAGCACAGAGTATTTCCAAATTGATAGGGACAATTTTAGATCTAGATACCCAGAAGAGAGAAGGGCACCGGTGCTGACAATCAAAATGAAGGGAGGCAAATGGAACAAGAGACAACAGGAGGACTCCGGAGCAAACAAACCAGAATGAGGGAAGACTGGTTACCATTACGTAACCCTCCATCAAAAAGCCCTTCTAAGGGCTACTGCCATTTAGCCATTACAGAGCTCTCATTTGGTACGAAAGCTCTATTTGACAAGCTCTTTTGAGAAACCTAACTTCATCAATTTCGAACATCGCCAATCAATATTCACAATCCATATAACCTAACAGTGACCAACCTACATATGTCGCACAGACATTCAATAATTAAAATTGTTATGGACTTACAACACGTACACTGGGTACTAGAAACATTGGTATGTTAGGGGTTAGAAAAAATCTACAACTACACAAAATTTGATTTAATTATACAGGTGGCTTGCACATTATTGGTGTATTTTCCGTCCATCAATGAAACTGGACCTGATTTGAAATAAGTATGGCTAGGGCGTTTCAAGGCTATCGACATACATGGACTGGTTTATAGGACCTTTTTCTTGCGACCAGAAACCCCCATCATCACGAGACGTGAAAACCATTTTTCACCAGTCATTATTTGGTGCCATTGCACCTCTAATACACTACTTCCGATTGGTTGATTGGGTTGAGTGCGTGTTTGATCTATTGCCACTCAGCCAGGTCCTACATTCATGTCGATAGTCCCTCAATAGGGGCGCGACATGACGACCAAATTAAATAGCACACTATTTGTGCATAAACGCCCGTGGGGATATGGCACCATTCCTTACCCCACGGGATCAATTAAATAACTTTCTTTTGAAAGATAAAACAGTGAATAATGACCCTTCGTGGCCGGTTCACTTTAATTTAACATTCATTCATTCAAGGTCAAATTATATAGTTTTCTGTCCAATTTTTGTCAACACTCTACTCCTCTTTTTAATAATAGATTCAATAAAAGTAAAAGGTTTCAGGTTTGGTATGCATTTATACTAACACAAAAAGGGCGTCGCTTTATACAGTGTGTCGTAGTTTTAATGTGTCACGTTTGGCATTACAGTTTACTTTCCCTTTTGGTGTACTTATATATCATCACCAGAATTATTTGTATTTATGCGACATTTGCGACAATATATATAAGGTTATAAATTTATATTTTAAATTTGTGTTTCCTTTCCGCTCTCTAATATAAACGGGACAAAAAGTGATATATTATCACAAAAAGGCATGTAGCATACCATATGCAAAGTTATATCTTTAAATACCCTCCTTTTGTTTTCTCTCATGCTAAAGCCATTTTAGATAAATCGATGTAATCTGGTATATTGATATGTATTAAACACTACAAAGTATGTTGCAAGCACACGAGTTAAAGGAGTACCGTACCAATGATCTTTTGTTTATGCCATAATTGCGTGCACATTTATACACTATTATAAAAGCACAATTTGATCTGTCATCTGTAGACATATAAAGTTACACATTACACGCACTTTCCAAATAATGTTATCTTCAGCGAATGTAATGTAATTAGGCGGATCTATAAGGCTAATATAACGGATACAGTCAATGATAAATTTACTCAATAAGTTTGTTCTTTTGAATAATTTCCTACATTTCTTATTTCTTGATAGGCAAGCTAACACCAAAATAAAACGGAACAATAAGCTTCCTCTGCAGTCAAAATAATCATCTTAACATTTCATCGTAACATGAAAGTAGTTTAGGTTATATGATGAATCAAAGTGTCCTCTTGTTCCAGCAGTAAATATTCAAGCAGGATACCAACGTGATGTGATATATATCATCAAACATTCGTATAGCGTTGTATTTCCTCAATATTTTTACCTTTCGAATGTATATTTTATAAAGTTTCAGGAATGCGATTTCTTCAAATACTTTAAGCAAGCGTTACATATACATAGTTCGAACAAAATGTATACTACAAATATGTAGCCATGAATCTCATAATGTGACGTTAAAAATATAGATCCATACCTCCATGTATATATTTCCATTTAATAATACGGTAACTACTTTTTTCTATTCAGCGTTCGTCTTATCATCATGACTATGTTTCTAATGATTGGGATCCATCACCCGTAGGAGGGGAAACGTGAGTATTAAATTCCATTTATTCAGAAGCAAAAAATATTCACAATCAAGTATTCTCTCTTTACCCTCTCGCTTCTCTCTTACTCTCTTCTCTAACTGCACAAAAGACAATGGTTTGTTACATACATTGATTTATTACATATGTGTCTGATATATTATACAAAACCGGCCGTTGACAATGATGGGTCTTTAATGGCTTCCCGACATGTTCAGGTTAGTAAGATCTTTCGCAGAAGAAAAGATGAGACGGTTACAACATGTGAACAGATAATTACTAAAGAAATATAATAAGAATTAGACGACCACTTCGTTGAGGACAAAATTGTTTTTTTTTTTTAAAAATATCTTTAAGTATTTGATAGAATCAGCATGTTCAGTAAAGAAATTGACGTGAAAATATTTATCTCTATTAAACCTGCTTTTAAACTTTAAACGTAGCTTTTCTTGAAATGTCTTATGCCCTCATCGCATATAATACCAAAGTACCAGCGGAAATGCATTTTGAGCTGTGAAATGTTCGAAATGTTTGAAATGTTCGAATCAGAGCAAGTACTATTACGTCAGTTCATAGAATATGTGAGTCACAGTTAAGCTGAGGCTTCTACACTTCATATTGTAATGCTGTTTGCTATAAATAAGGGAGAGGCCTGCTTGGAACACGCTAGGTTGTATAATTGTTGGACAGATTGAAGGGAGAATATATAAACTGTGTTAGTCGATATAAGGACATATATCATGAATGAAGTGACACATTGTGTCGTCAACACTCGCTATACTAATATTGACTAGATAAAATGTTTCTACTTTTCGAGGGAAATATTTTGATAGTACATACTTCACAATCGTATTTAAAATTGTAACTTGCTGAACAAGTGCCTGTTTGCTGTGTAAAATAAAGAGTGATGTTGTTCGGTAATATATTTCATGCGTATTTTGTTTAAGTGAATATTGTTGTGCTGAAATCCTTTCATTGAGCTTATCTTATCCCACATACTTTGCAGAGTTAGATCTTTGAGCAAAATAAACTATTGATCGGAATTGATTAATAAGGATTTATTCATTTATTTATGCTTAATTTTGTTAATTTCTTCACTCAAACGTGAATTGTATGACATTGGCACGCATGCAGTTTTAGTTCGATAATAGGTTTTATACCATGATATCGGCCTGCACTCGTTCATCTCATATTTCTGTACAAGAAATGAGTTTAGAAAGCAAGGAGTAAAACAGTGATATTAATAATTTGATTATATTCATTCATGACTACAGAGAGAATATGTCTTCTTCAATTCATTTGTCCTTATATTTAGGCATGGGACCAATTGCGCAGGTCTGGTTGGAGCCGAAAAGGACAACAATCAATGCATAGCAGGGATTGCATACAATGCAAATCTTGTGGGTAAATATGTATACATCATTCACAGCGCCTACACGACTTAAACATACTATGATAATTGTAGTATTATAGAGATTAGGCAGAAGTAAACGGACATAACACGAGCACTGCAAACGTTTTGTATTACTGTATTTGATTATGTTCAAAAGCGATGGATCAAAACTTAGATTGGTAGATTCAGACAAATTAGGCGGCTATTATTATAGCAAGATCAATAAAATTGCTGTACACTGAGACAATACAACCATATTTATTTGTGATATAGCAGTTTGAACACGAGTGTGCTCATATACACTGATGTGGTATAATCTGTAATCAATTGTGAAACTGATATTACACAAACATTATGATAACTAAATAGCTTCGTACATACAATATCCGTTACCATTTTGTATTCTAGCCCACGTTTTTACCATACAAGATTCTTTTATTTCATCGTATATATAAACTTTGAGATGGTATGCACATTTAAAAGCGTGTATTGTACACATATAGTATGATTCGAACTCCATAAACAGCACAATGTAAAACATGTTTTCCCTTGCCTTAATCATCTAGTGTAACTGACGGAAACGTATTATTTCTCAACTTGTTTAAACGGCTTTTAAATTATATTAGAACAGAATGTAATGACATATAGTCAAGTACAAATATATAAACAGAAGCAAAGTCATATCGTTGTAAAATAATGAAACGTTCTCTTTCGCAGAGACCTTAATATTCAAAGTGTTTTTAAAAATGAGTATTAGCGATAATAAACTATTGTTAGAGTTATTATACTTTTATCATGACACAGTTTCTTTGAAGATTTGAACACGAAAGACAAAAACACACAAAAGCCAAATGGTTAAGTACAGCAAAAACAAAAATACAAATCACAACGATTAATGTGGGATATAGCAATTTAATGTGCAACAAGGTTTTCGTAACAAAGTTGTTTTGGGGATAGTGTATAACGTTCTTAGAGTCCATATACTGGGTATAGCCACATGGGGTACTCCCGGAATGGCCTTTCAGGAGTGTCCATGTCAATGATTGTCCTATTCTGTATGGTGTGGTTATTCTCTGTGTCACGTTCTTCTTCTGACACTTTGCCTATCACAAGTTTAAAAGTTACTTTTTTGACTAAAAGCTTCATTTTAAGATCAAGGATCTTGGGCATAATTGGCAACTTCGTTGGTTCAAGCATCGAAATCCAAACACATACATCTAACCAATGATGATTAATTAAAAATCTACAAAGAAATCGTCTAAATCGTCACATCTTAAGTGCCTAAAATTTGAGGAATCTCGTTTCCCCATAGAGGTCGAGAGGTATCGATATGAAAGCACAAGACTTAATATGATGAGTCTTTCGTGTCCACTTATAGGTACCACCCTCAAGGTTTTGGTAGCAATTAGCACTGTTCGTAAAGGGCCAAAAGGAATCGACTGGTAAACGAAATCCCAAGGAGTAAGTCACTAAGGCACACACCACACGACGACCCTGATTCATTGGGTACAGTTCTTGTAATAAGTGTTGGTAAGCCTCCACCGTCTGAATAGTGTCTTTGATTTCCTTCCATGGCATATGTTGTATCGCAACTGATAAAAGTCGTGGCATGGTATCTTTGTTTTAATACCCTCTTTGCTTGAGGTAATAAATGTACGTTTTGAACAAAAGCGGTTATTTCAGTACCGTACCAATGTGTCGATTGCACTAGTGCACACACCACACTGCACATAAGTTTTCTCTACAGAAAAAAATGATCACGTAAAATATGCTATTAATCTTGTAACTCGTCTTTTGCAATATTTGTAGTATGGAGTCCTTGTAACAAGTAGGATGAGTAGCCGCCAAAGTCTTCTGGTCTTCGCCCAGTTGTAAAATGTTAAAACTGAACGCTTTATAATGAATACTTCCTAGTATAGCATTCAGGTACCGATAGTTCCATCATGCAATTGTACTTGAGTCGGATTCGTATTTTTACGAAATCTCGTAAACTCCACAAGAAAACGACGAATTGTTTCTTGTTAAGTATCCCCCGAAAAATTACTGAGGTTCTTCCACTAAAGGTAGATAGTGAGAGTACAGAGACCATTGAGCATTTTCCTGGTAAGCGGATTCTTTCTGCTTACATTCGTGAAGTGACACACCTGCAACTGGGGCAGTTAAAGTTATCACCTTCGCTTTCGGATCCGGCTAATTGGTTGGAAGTAGATCTTTCCAGACCATCCAGATATACAACGTTGAGTTTCAGATATCTAGGCCATTTTGATTGGAACGTTTGAAATATATTTCTAAAGTCGCAGTATTCAGGCAAACGCACATAGTTCAAGGTTGGATGACATTCGTAGTGTTTTACCTGCATTGTTTCACGTGTATAATGATATTTACCATGAAAACCACTAAAGTGATACGGTGTTCTGTAAGGAGTTTACATCACTTTGGCATTCATCAGGGTGACACGCACATCATCCGTTATGATGGTAGGTATGGTAGTCGTAGTCAAAGCAAAGTTGCCATGATGCGTTTCATTTACGACACAGCGTACGTCATCATGGTAATTGCAAGATACAGCACTGCACTCAACGTGAGAACCACTGAATTTGGAGTTTTCTGTTGGCTTGGATTCATCATTTTGGCTCGGCAATAGTAGTCAAAATGATCTATTGGTATTTGCGTTGTCCTTGTTTATGCTGATCAATATTGGTGTGTTCGTACGGTAAAATGAAATGATTGGGAAGCGTCAATCGCTTCTGGTACACAATTTACACGTTTTCCAAAAGACGACTGGCGATTTGATGTGTGGCTAAACGTACATTCTTGCAAATTGTGAGGTTGGTCGCTGGTCACTTTAAAATCTCGATCCTTGACAGATTGCAAGGCTTCTTTCAAGATCCCAAAGTTCACCACTTGGCATGCGAATCCTTTCACTTTACACTCGGTGCGCACTTCTTGATGGTCCCTGTGTTTGTAGCCGTAATGTTTAGGACCGATACTAGCCAAACGTAGAATCTAGTAGTCGGCGTGCTCGTCTCGTCCGTCCAGGCTCCTCCCAAACGGCCTCCTTCGATGTTAGGGTGACGTTGACCCCGACGATCGATGTAGATGCAACTATTCGTGTCAATGTACAGCGCACGATCTCGGAACAGGTCAACAGCTCACGTAGGCCGCAACGATGACATTTCCAAATTCGTCGGCTATTGCAAAGTCAAATTCTTTTTAATTGACCAGGATCAAGTCATCGCAAAGGAAGTACACGTGTTGCATGTGTTTTGTTTGTCGTGTTATCATCCGAAAGTAGCGAGAAGGTTCGGACAGATACACTGTCTTGGGTTACCACGGTCGTTGTACCATTTTGGCCCACAAGTAATTTAACATCACTTTTTCAAACGATCGCCTTCCTTCGCCCTTTTTTAGATGTGGTCTCAAGTGATGCCTTCCTGCGCCCAGCATTTATTGTTTCTCTTTGACTTTTGGTGCTTAGAAAATCGTCCATCAAAAACATCATTTAGCGTCTTGTCCCGTGGGGAATAGAGATGTGGGTCATCGGCAGTGTCGCTTTCCATTGGTGACGTGAAACCTGTTGTTGAACTGCTTCTGCATTCTCAAGCGGTACCACGCACTTATAAACTATAAACTGCATCGTGTACGTGTAGGCTGTGCGTCTAAAATGTATAGAGAAGCGTTTTCCCGTCTCTCGAATATGGCGGTATTTTTCATGTTAAACTGGTTGTATTTGTCGAGTTTGATTTGTTGTTCATTTTATATATGGATTCTGGTTCATTGATATCATCTTCAAAATCTCTGGCATGAATGTGAGACAAGACCTCAGCTACTGTGCGAGGCGATATGTCATGTTTCTGCCTCTTACTTTCTTTGCGATGGTTTCATCTTTATCGCGATTTGAAACGAAATGGCACACTATATATCCATCTCAGACCAGTGTCTTGCCCACATACAGGGTTGGTGTTTTTCCTTCAAGTATTCTTTTCACTCTCTATCCGACTAGTATGATGGAAGAGTCAACAAAGGTCAATCTTCTGGTCAAAACATTGCGAGGTGTCATACGAATGTTTGCTTGAGGGAAGCCAATGGATTACTCCCATCAATAAAACTCAAGATATTTGCTATATATGTCAGAAGAAAGAGCTTTTGTCTTCAGAATGTCCACAACGTCAAAAAAGAAAGATAAACGAAACAAAAGAGACAAAAGTCAAGATACCGGTTATCATTGTCAAGAGAATGAACACTGCTTTCCAGACTGTCCTAAGAAACAACAAGAACAAGAGGACAAGAGGGGTTTAGAATATTAAAAAGAAAATGTACCTCTAAAAAGGAAGAACACAGGAACGTCAACCCCACTTTTACGCACTCACACACACGCACAAACAGACGTAGCTCATGGGTAAAAAGGATTTTGAGTTTAATTGAATTTCGCAAAATGAAAACTATGTCTTTTTGAGAGGGATGGATGGCTCTGAAATGGACTGTTGGGTGTTTTGTTTTTGCTTTTAAACAAAGAAACTCAGGAACTGGAACTAATGATATTTAACTGCCTCATCCATTTGTCACGGTCAATGCCTACCTTTGCACCGTCTCCTGTCGATGATATGGTAGACGTAACAAGTTTTGGTAACTCGGCAAAGTAGGTGTCTGCACAGGATTGGACTGTTTGGTCAAGAAAGGTCTCTTTCTGTTGGGTCGTATTAAAGATTTCAGATACAGTTGTTTCAGACTCCTTAACTCTGCCAAAATGTGTCAGAGAACTGTCACCTTTTGACGTTTACCCTCCCCCTTCTCTTTTAGACCATATTTCTTTTCTGCGTTTGCTTCTTCCTTTCGTTTCCTTCACACCTCTTCTTCTCTTCTTCTCGTTGTTACTCTTGAAGGAGATAAGCTTGTTCTATTTCTTCTTGCTGTTGCCAAAATATCTCAAATTCATCTTTCTGTTTCTGTTTTAAATTCTCGACGTGTAAATAAGGAGTATGTGGCAAAGGTGCATGTTGTTGTTGTAGTGTTGGCGCCATTTTTCCGCACACAATAGACTATACATGACGGCCAGTATTAATAGGGGAGGCAGAACCCGGAAAAACACCCAGGAAGAAGCACCGACCCACGAGAAGCTACTGGCAAGCTTTCTCACATGCCCACATTGGCCGAGTCTGAGACTCGAATCCACGCAGAAATTCGTTAGTTGGCAGCGATCAGTAACGAAGAGCGCTTTAGACAACTCGGCCACTCTGAGCCCCGGCGAAGGTGCATATATTAGAATCAGGCCTTGAGAAAGAGAGAGAAAATCCACTAAATCCCAAATCAAATCGGTGTCTTCTGGATGTAGGACCGTGTTGACTTCTATGCAATCACTTCTCGCCTTTCTGCACCCCAATTCATCGTTTTCTTAGTTTCCGTCATATTCTAATTCTGTTATATTGATTCACTGCACACATACGCAAGCCCCAACCCACGAGAAGCTGCTGACAAGATTTCTCACATACCCACATTGGCTGAATCTGAGACTCGAACCCACGCAGGCAGAGGAGAGATGACAGTGATCCGTAATGGAGAGCGCTTTTGACAACTCGGCCACTTGGGATCCCAGTAGAAACGATAGTATAGATTATATTAATGGTGGTTTTAATAGTACGGTAATTATACCTATTTTCATGGTAGTAGTAAATTATAAAAATCGTCTAAATTCATTCATAGGAATTCGTTTGATCAACGTTGTGGGGACTACTGATTTAATGGAAGGAAACGCCCTTTCCCATCAGCAGTCCACAATTGACATTTATACCAACAGCTGGGGACACAAGGATGGGTATGGCTTTAGAAGCATTAGGACGTTGACTTCTGCGGCAATCGAAAGGGGAATTAGAACGGTTTGTTGATGCCAATACATCTTTACATTATTAATATCACTTGTCCAACATTGTATTGAAAAGAATGCATCTTTATGGGACTATTGAATAGAGTTAATTATTAACAATATAACAAGTTTAGTTTGGTAGTATACGAATGTATTTATCATCCACATAAGTCAGGTCACCAGTTTCTACTTACGACACAAATCAAAACTCACTTATGCTTCAAGCATGTCCCATATTTTTAAATTTCTTTCATTGAATCTAGTTCTCGGAACGTTTTGTACCCATACAGTGGCTCCACATTAGTAATTACACAAAACATACTAAAGAAGACCGCTGCTTCTTATTTATCATTGAGACGTGGTATAGATTCTAAAATCCAGTCAAGCTTCTTTTCAAAACGTTTTTTCACACAGTGAGACATATCTTAAGATTACACTTTCCGTTACACCAATGTGATCTCTCATAAGATGTCAAGATAATAAATAAAACGCTACTATGTATGCAAGGAACTGTCCTTCTTTACGTTTGATTTTGGTTTTTCTTAATGTAGGCTTCAGTGGACTGACAAAGTATTCAGATGATGTTTATCGCATAAGTAGCTGTACACATGATGACTAGTATCTTACATAATTCTCTATTAAAATAAAGATTTAAATTGCAGGGCCGTAATGGTAAAGGCATCATATACGTTTTTGCTGCCGGAAATGGTGGACTCCACGATAACTGTAACGGAGATGCATTCACTCGTAGTATATATATTATTACCATATCAAGTATTAACTCCAACGGATTTAGTGCGAACTATGCCGAAGTTTGTACGCCTGTTTTGGCCGTAGCGTATGGAGGCGGAGGTGGAACTAGCAAATACGTGGTAAGGACACACACTTAGACACCGCAAATATTTTAAATTTCTCTCTTTGGACAATTCAGTCCTATTAATATAATATTTTCGACTATAGTCCCAGAAAACATTTACACTACATATGTATCAGAGAAAGGTTGCAGTCTTGTAATGTTTGCAACACTAGTATGCATTTCTTAGTCTATAAATAGATCAACATATAAGTAACGTTCTGGCTAATTCAACATTTCAATTATAACGGTGCTGCTAATTGTATGGAGATTGATAGATCGATTATTCACCGAATATACACATAGAAACACTAAAATATGAACACAGAACATCACAGACAAACTATATACTATAAACATAATGTTCTCAAGCAATAGCGCTGAAAAAGAAGAAAATAGTCTGGACACCGGAAATTATGATTTGGGATTTGTTTTAGGACCGTAAATAAATTGGCTTAAGCAACAGCTATAAAGTTCAGCAGGGCTGATTAGTAATTTATTTATTTATTACAACGTAGCTATCGGTTTTAGGTCAATGGTCAATTATGCCATAGAGCTAGCGTTGATCAGACGCTGGTCATATCCAATTCTCAAGTCCAACATTGTATACATGTCTTTACTATCAATACACCCTAACACAAATCAATTAACAAGTTACATGGCTGCATGAAAACCCATTTGTAATCTTCCAGTTTAATAACATCTAGTGACAGTAGTGGAGAAATGTAAGCTCTAAATGAAAACATAGAATTCTCAAGTTTTTCTTGGTCTTTTAAATATAGTTCCTGCATCCCAGTGAGCGATGAAGTATGCAAGTTTCCAGCCACTCTCTCGCACAGACAAGAAAATAATAGAAAATAATAATATTACATCATCAGCGGGATGTATAACCCATTCAACCAAAGCTCTAAGTTGATCATTTGGTTTTTAAATTTCATTATGATAAAGTTTCGGACTATTAAATAAATGTGTTCATTGTTGGACTTGAGCAAATCTAACGTGGATCCATACTCACTTTATAGTAGTCGTGACGAAAATCACAAAATGTAAATTCGAAAATATTGAAAAACATTTTGCACCGAGTTGTTCTTGTACAGTAAAGAAAAGAACACTCATTCATGTTTCTCTCTTTCTTTATCAGTATTCGACAAGTCCCATGAATTTATGTACAGGGAGACATAGCGGGACGTCATTCTCCGCTCCTCAAGCAGCAGCTATTATTGCATTGACTTTGGAAGCTAAGTATGTACACACACACACACACACACACACACACACACACACACATATATATATATATATATATATATATATATATATATATATATATATATATATATATATATATATTTATATATATATATATATATATATATATATATATAGAGAGAGAGAGAGAGAGAGAGAGAGAGATTGCAATCTTCTTATGTCAACTAGATTTGTAATACTGAGATACAGACTGATGAATATGTCTGTTAAAAAGGTCAATAACATACGTAACGACTTTAATTGTCTTGTTTATTCTCAGATGTATAGAATTAATAAGATTGTCTTGTCTTGTCTCAGATTATATTGCAAAAGTATCACAAACATCAATCGTTCTGTAAGTCCTGAATGGAGTCTAATTATTCCAGTGTATTATTATTGTACTATCATATAGTCAATATTGTTTATATTAAACTATATTGATACTTCAGTCCACATCTGACATGGAGGGACGTTCAGTACTTAATTGTTCGTACATCCAAAAAGCATGATCTACTAGATATAAAGTACAAATGGCAAATCAACGGAGCTAATTTATCCGGTGAGTCTCAATTCTTGTACTTGGAAAATGAGATAAAATGTTTATAGATTGTTGCTATGATATCTGCGATAGATGCTTTTTATTAGTTGACCCGGTGTAGATGTAGTTAATTGACGATATAACTTTAAACGGTCGTTCAGTTTAAGTAACAGTTGTACTATATTAAAACCTATTAGAACTAGATATTGTTCCCCTAACAACATAACAAACAAGAAAAAACTAGAACCAGTCAAGAAAAGATTTTACCAGTGAAGTTGGTGCACTAACAAATAAATACATAAATATGATAACATTGAATATTTCATGAAATAAATAGTATAGAAATATATTCAAGGACATGGAATAATCTCAGTTCAATTGTTGGGAGTTTATTTCTTATATTGCATCAGGTTATGGTAATTCAATTCATGTAATGTATTGTTAGTTAAATTAGTATAAACGTATTTGTTTTCAAACATTTGCGGTCGGAGATTGCTAGATGTACAATACAGAATGTATAGATTCTGAACGAAAGATATTGGTCTGTTAATGGTCGTCTCCTTGAAATTTTCGTATTTAATCTTCCTTCAATGGCAGTTTCATCTACAGAACAGTTGAAATTATCTTATAAATTCCACCCCCTCTGTCTCTCTCTTTCTCTCTCTCTCTCTCTGTATATATATATATATATATATATATACTATATATATATATATATATATATATATATATATATATATATATATATATATATATATATATATATATCTATATCTGCCTGTGTGAATCCATACAGTCCACCCTGTACTTGGCTTTGGACTCATGGATGCTGAAGCTATGGTGAAAACAGCGCAATCATGGAGAAGTGTACCTAGTCAGAGCACATATACAACTGTAACTCAGAATCCCCACAGGTATAAACTATATTTTGTTTTCGTTAACTATAAAGTATATTGAATATCATAAATGGCCAATGATTTATTACTGAGTTTTTTTTTCTCAACATGTCGAAACCTGTTCGTACGTGGCAAACAAAGTTCCATAATATTCAACGAGTTTCATAAATGAAATATTACATCAATGCGTTTTTGTGTATCAATTAGTGTTTTTTTGTAATGGACATATGGGCACAATTGAGAGAGAACTAATAAAAAAAAAAGAACATTCATTTTGACACAGACGTCTCATCTGTTTCTCTTAAAACTTAGCTGTGTATGATACTTAAAGTAAAGAAACAAATGTTATCATGAATAATATTTGGAATCAAATTTGTTTTTAAGCAAATTAAAATTCAAAGAGCATATGTCCTTCTAATTATTACAATGCAGGTTTAGGATGCAGAATAGGTTCGATTCGTCCTTTTTAATTAAAACGTTTCCACAGTGCCATGTCTGTAGGACAGGGTTTTAAAAGGCGACACTAAACATCAAAAGTACTCTTTTGCTAACACCTGCACTAAACAGTCTGACAAGGTGCCTTCATGATGCCATTCCGTTAAACACAAATTTACAAGCCATTTCTGCCAGAGTCACTGTTTTTGAGTCATTAATTTCTGTTTCATTTATAAACCATCAAACACCAACGGCAACCAAATGAATAAGACCACCTCGTCCAACAGCTGCCAATTCGCGTTATAATATGCTAGTTTATGAAAAACCCTCAATAACAGCCATTATCGAATTTTCAATAATGTATCTCCAGTAGCCATTAGTAATTTACCAAAAACTTTGGAATGCTACTGTGGCAATAGCTGTTCACCTAACCTGATGACATGGTTTAAATACATGATGGTTCTCAAAAATGGGGATGTAAATGTTGTGCGTAACGGGAAAATATAAATTGGTGTGATTAACGATTCACATGGCTCGTCTAAGATAATGTGACATCATACTGTACACTGCACAAGTTTCCACTGGAGGTTCAGTGGTATGAAATAATTTCTGTTACAAATATTATTTTGATTTGGAAAGAATGTTCCACTTTCAGTTATAATTAGCAAACATATTCTACTTTTAAATGTCAGATGTGATAGAACCCTTCATTATTAATTCAGCTAGAATCGGGGACTATCTTTACGTGTAATAAATGAGTTGTGCAACATCAGAGTCAGAATGAATGAAATGATTGCTTTTTCTTTCTCTCTATACTATTTTAATTATAATAAAACCTATGGGTACTGAAAAATTAGGAAGCTCGTTGAATAATATCTAGCTTTGCTCGCTGGACAATATTCAACTCGTTTAAAAGATTCACTATTAAATCAGTACCTATTAGGGACGCTCTATTTATCAAACAACTAAGTTGTCTTGTTTTTTATATATATATATATATATATATATATATATATATATATATATATATATATATATATATGTAATGAAAATGGTTAATAGGCGAAATAAGCAACAAAAACAAAACTTTAGTGTCTGCTCAAACAATTGCTTTCTTCTGATATTGAGATACTGATTGATTAAAAATAAAAGAAGATTACTGGCTACAAAAAGTGCAACATACGCCAAAAAAATGGATGTAAAGATTCCTTAAAATAACTCTTGAAGCTCTTTGGATTCCTTGCCTTTTCTAAATGATAACAATGTGTGTGTGTGTGTGTGTCTGTGTGTGTGTAATTAGTATTTGAACGTCGCTGTAACAATTTTTCAGTAAGATCGCTATCTGCAGTTAGGCAGTTTATAGTGGTGTCTATCACTGCGGGATCATGCCGCAGAAATGTAGCATGATGTCTAACGCAGTCACATTATCGTGACACCAGGCCTACGAGGACTAACACTAACCTCTTAGTGCTGAGCGCCTAGCGAGCCCGCTGTTAGTACTAATTTTTTATGTCTTTGGTATGACTTGGACGAGGATCAAACACACAACCTTCCGCTTCCGCGGATATCACTATAATCACTTAGCCACCGGAGCGGTCAAATGATAACAAAACGAAGGTTATACATGATCAAATATATGTATATGTATAGAAGTTCAGTTTCCTTGTTGATAAAACTGACTATTAAATACCGCTTGATTATCGAGGACTAGTTATCTCAAATATGTCCTTTCAACCTTGTTCGATCGTCTACATGTGATCAGAAAATTAGTTTCTTGGTGCATGAATGTTATACAATCGGTGCATTACTCTCGGCATGGGTTCGAATTCTACACTAAAACAGTTCTAACTATATCGAGCTTGATTCTGTTGATGTAGGTCCATGTATACGTAGACATAATTATCCGATTTATCATATTACATTGAGGGAAGGGGAAGGGGACTCATTGTTCTAAATATCTGCCTAAACAATCCAAGAAATGCACACAATGTACATGATCTTTTGGCACTTGAATATTCCTTATACTCGCCTAATATTTGAAGGAGGTGGGGAATTTAACCTTTAAAATATTCGCTTCTGACAAATGCTGATAATTCACGTTCATTTATTATTGTACAAGTCTCACGGTCCATGTAAGAACATTTACTGATAAATAAAAATTTTAATTTTATTTTCAAAATTTCATCGTACAAGAGTTATATATATATATATATATATATATATATATACGAAGTTACATAATTGCCTTCTTTTTATTAGACTTGTGTGACGATTGATTTCTTCAATCAATAATGCATAGTTGGGTAATCTAAATGTTTTTTTTTAATTTTTTTAATTTTTGGATGGTTTAAAGCCATTTTTCAGCACAATATAGGCTATACATGGCGGCCAGTATTATTGGTAGAGGAAGAAACCGGACAAACCACCGGAAAGAACCACCGACCCACGAGAAGCTACTTGCAAGCTTTCTCATATAACTACATTGGCCGAATCTTAGACTCGAACACACGCAGAAAGAGGTGAGATGGCAGTGGTCCGTAACGGCCAGTCGGGGCCCTAGTAATCTAAATGTTAAAAGTACACAGCTAGCTGACGCTAGATGTAACAGCCTGCAACAATGCATTTGTTCGCATAAATAATGAACATAGATTTAGATCAAAAGGGGTTAGCTAATTGCAGCTTTATTCTGATATTTATGACCGCAATTGAATTGCAAAAGAAAACAAAAAAAGAAAAAAAGAAAAAACCCGGATTACCCAATCCAAGAGTATTTCCATGCTGTAAGAAAACAAATAATTCTATTGATTCTATATAATTAATTTAAAACAGACATATTAATAAGAATGCACACTATTTTATACCTTGAAATACAAACGTACTTAGTCTTAGAGCTTTTTGTTCTTGTCGTGGAAGTGGTAGATTTAACGCCATTCTCAGCACACGATCCATAGCGGCCAGTATAACGTGTGGGGAAAGAAAATTGGAAAAACGCTGGTAAGAACAACCGAACCAAAGAACGTAACTGACAAGATTTATAACATAGCCTCATTAACAGAGCCATTGAGAAGAGATAGTAGTAATCGGTGAAGGCAATCGCTTTAAACGACCCGGCCGCCATGTTCACTCAAATGGAAAGAAAGTATTGATATAATACCAATGCAAACTTTCACTAATTATACCAATAGACCAGATATCAATCTGAAATTAAAATTCAATTAAATAAGCTGATAATATAAGCCAAATTTTTATTATAAAACAAGGACAAATAACTGTGATGCTATTATACTCATTTGCACTAAATTGATTTATTTTAAAACCCATAGTTGCTTAATATTGATCTTTTAGTGTCTTTTAGTGTCCTGGTTTCAACACTCGGGAGATATTTAGCCTTATTATAAATGAATCTGAACTAAATATCCAAGATAAATTACTGTTAAATTACTGTAAGATAAATTACTGTAAGATAAATTACTTTAAGATAATTAGAACAAATTGAACTATTGACCATGTTAGAAACTTTATAGTTCCTGCAATATTATTCATTAATTTGTTTACGGTAGTTTTAATATTTTATTTCTAGGTATATATCTTGGTGGAATACAATCACCGATGTCACTGATTATATGACAGTCGACAAGTATGACACATACATTCGCTTCTTGGAGCATGTTGTTGTTTGGGTAAGTAATACGAAAAGTAATTGCTTCTACTTCCTTGCACTTTAGGTCAAACTTCTTGACATTTATCGCTTGTCCACCTAAAAAAATACTAAAGTTTGTATGTAAATATTTGTTGCCCTTTTAGCATCCTAAATTACTGATATGACTTGCTTTTTAACAATCTCTGGTCTAGGAATCATTGAAAGGGTATGATCCAACATATTAAAAGAATTCAAACTCAAAAGTAAAAAATAAAATATTAAGTTTGGAAAATCTCAATAAATTTGAATTTGGCAAGTAGGTAGTGATATAAAAACATAGAATAATTCCATTCAGTTTGTGATTAATCTAATATTTGGGTCGACATAATAGCAGATTAACATTTCAAATTATTCGAACATGAATTCAGCAAGGTATCATTGCCGTTTACCTTTCCAACATGTGGAGCCACAGAACAAAACCCTGCTCCCGATATTGGACTCTCCTATGATTTTATCCTCTCCAACAAGAGGTTTTAGATCTTGTATTTTCCCCATTATTCACAACACAAATATTAGTACAAACAAATAATGCCTTATTTGCTTTATAGATTAATCAAAAGATATATTATTTCAGCCCTAGAATACACTATAAATGTCATTTTGCTTCTTTACTTAAGATAAATAATATATTTTAAAGATGTTGCACTACTTCTGTTTCAACTTTAGTGTCCATCTAATCTATCTATCTATCTATCTATCTATCTATCTATCTATCTATCTATCTATCTATCTATCTATCTATCCATCCATCCATCCATCCATCCATCCATCCATCCATCTCTCTCTCTCTGTATATATATATATATATATATATATATATATATATATATATATATATATATATATATATAACGTTAAAGTTGAAGTTGAAGTTGAAGTTGATACGTTGATAGAACTAACGTTATTTTCGTATTTGTAATTGTTATTATTTATACTGTAGTCCCATATTTCTCCTCATCCGGTATCTGCAAATCTGTTCTGAATAATCTCGATGTGCCCAAGGGCTCTTTAACGACCTCAAAATAAAATTAAACAAGTATGCAAGCATGGGCTTAATAGCAAATCAATACATTCAATTTAAATAATACAGGTTTTGTAATAATAAAGATAAGAATACATATATATATATATATATATATATATATATATATATATATATATATATATACACTCAGGTTTAAAACGATTGTTCCGAATCAGTTTGTGTCATCATTTCCCAATGTGAAGTTTATATTCATAGCAAACTGGAAAAACAGCAGTTTTATTTCTATGCTTTCTCGTCATATGAAGATTGATTTCGAGAGCGATAGCAACGGTGACATTGAACTCCATCTCACGTCTCCTAGCGGAACGACAAGCTACTTACTTACCCCGAGGCCACTAGAAGTTGGCAACGCCTTATCTATAGGATATAATTTTATGACTGTCCAGCATTGGGGAGAGTCACCGGTTGGCACATGGAAGCTGAAAATGTTGCTGTCACGTAGTTCTATATGTACTGGTATGGCTATAACAAAATCATTGATGTAACTTTAGCTACATGATGAAAATGCAGGACACACAAACACACACACACACACACACACACACACACTTGATAATGATAATAACCGTGATTCTGATTCAGTAACCAAAATTTTACAACCAAAACCATGCTCGATCTGTTAATTCAAAGGGTCAATTTAATCGATAGGTTTTAAATCGTCGATGGCACTCCAGTTCTAATAAACATTGAAATCAATCGTTTTCTGACAAGCCTTTTATCACAACAACACTGATATCATTACTTTCTTCTTCGATTTCAAGCGAGTAAATAAAATAACATTCTAGGGTTTCAGGTCTTTTATTTCACATAATTCTACATGTTTTACTGCGGTTGAGAATTTACCTCAGAAGAAAAATAAGATCAGAGCGGAGTGAATGTTTATCACGTACTAGAAACATTGCCCATTCTGTATGCTAAGATTATAGATGTAAATATTCAGCAAAACTGACATAACGTTATTTTCTTTGTTCCTATAATATATATAACACGTTTAAAAATGGATGCATATATATATATATATATATATATATATATATATATATATATATATATATATATATATATATATAGTCACAAACAAACAAACAAATGGCAAGTCAAGTACCTTTTATTAAACAAACTAAACAAATAAAAACGGAGTCTGTGAAACATAGATTTAATAAAGGATATGAGCATATTTTTGCCATTTTAAGAATGTCATACACTCTACATAAAAATATAATAATCAGAAGGAGGAGAGAATTTGGGGTAGTGATACATCAGCTACACGCGTCTTTAAGACATTAAAAATGAATACCATGATAAATATGTCTAACTGAGAACTTAGCAAAACATTTTAAACATCGTTTGCAATTGAATCTCTGTGTGTGTGTGTGTGTTTGTGTGTGTGTGTGTGTGTAAATAGAGATAAATCATTTTATTTATGTTTTAATTATGTTTAATGCACATTGAAGATAAATAGAAAAGAGAATTATTTTAAAAAATTAAAAACAATAAATAAATAAATTAATAAAGAATAATGTAATACATTATATCATGATTTATTTTTGAAAAATCTTCAATATTTTTTCAGATCTCAGTTTATATATTAAAACTATGGTGTCCCAATACCTTTAATTAAGTATTATATTAATAATTAATCTCATTTTATTGAGATTTTATTTTAAACTGGCATTTTTAAAACAAGAATTAGTACATTTATATTTATCTTAGTTTATACTTGAAAAAGTTAAATTATTTTGTTAAGTAGAATCGTCTGCAATTACTGTCAACTAATTGTCAACAGGGGATATAATAAAAAAGATGAATTGTGTATATTGTATTGGAATTTAGACCTTCTGATATATCGTATTAAGACGGCGAATCCAATAGGTGCTTTTAGCAGACTTTCCATCTCAGAATCAGCCATAGCAATAAGTTGAAAGGAGAATTCTTGCACAGTATGGAAACTTGGTAAAATGTGCTGCAACACGTGATGAAAATGATTGATAGACAAAATATTTTGTCTGATTAATGTTTGTTCATATGTTATGATATTTGTAGACTGGTTTGCTCAATATATTGGATGCGACATTTTTTGCATGTGATCAAATAAAAAACATGATGTTGCACTATTAGTATCACAACGCATACTAAAATTTTCTTTCGTATTATTGCGATGGAAAGAAAGATGTATTTCATTAATAAAAGAACAGTGCGAACATCTAGGTCTATTAAATTTAGTAAGCAAGTGTGGGTTTGCTTTTGTGTAGCAATTTAATACTTGCTTTACTTGATAATATTAATAAATCCCAATATTAGGCAAACGTGGATTGTATTAAGTAAGAAAAGGAACAATATCTTCATTTCTAGTTTTGGTTTTAAGTCAGAAACATTTTATGTTGATAGTGTACATGTATATTCGTTGTCTTCCAGATAATATTTACACTCATCGATACTATCATTGTGTGGTATATTCGTGTAGAGTGAAACCATATCAAGTGTAACTAGAAATGAGTTTACGTGTAGTTTCTGTCTGATGAAGCTATAAAGCTAAACCTGATAACAAATTATACGCGTTGGTGTTTATTATTATTATTATTATTATTATTATTATTATTATTATATATGTATATATATGTATGTATGCATATTTATATATATATATATATATATATATATATATATATATATATATATATATATATATATATATATATATATATATATATATATATATATATATATATATATATATATATATATATATATATGAATTTTTTATTAATAGGCACATTGCATTCCTGGAATATAACTTTTTATGGTACACTGAACGACCCTGTATATGGTGAGTATAAGAACTGTTATTTTCTTTATAACCCATCATCTGTTCAGTGGCACGGATCTTCGTTAATCTGGTGGTACGTTTTACCTTAACAAGAAATGTGACTGTGCTAATTTTAAAAAAAAGTATCAGTGTGGCTTCTTAAAGTATAAGAAGTTGTGTCTAACATTAGTGACAAGGAATTCTAATCTTTGCTTGTTTATTTAATAAAAAATAATTAATGAATATTTATCAGGTTTTGTATATGTTTCGATGTAGGTATATTATGGTTTCTGTTGATTTTCGTATCTGTGATTAAGCTGCACCAGGAACGTTTGGAAAATATCACTGAGGATAGAGTAACCTGTACTCCAGGTTGATTGAATTTGAATCTTGTAAATTTCATCTTGTAAACTTGGGAATAGGGGTTCCAAACTGAAGAGGCATATTCTAAAATAGATTAAACGAAACCCATCAAAGCTCACTCTTTCGCATGCTGTAATTAACTTGATAATCTGATAGGCATTTGGTACGATTCACTTTCGTGCATATTTATTAAATATTAGTATGCTTAGTCATTGACAATATATGATACAATCGGAGTGAAGCATAGGCGGTAATTCATCGTCATTCAAAACTTTAATTCAGAACTGCTTTCACAAATGTCACAGTTGCGACATATTAGGCTTTATTTACACACTCTTCCAGAGACGAATCACAAAAACATTATCCTAGTTATATGCATTACAGGAACTAGATCCGAGATTATTTCTCGACTTTACAGAAATAGAGAACTCAGAGGGAGAAATGTAACAAGCGCCCCTGCAAAAGCTGGACAATATTCCACTTATTCCATATATTCAGCAATTAAAAAAATTACCCGGTTGAGATCATTTATATATTATATGACTTGGAAAGAATCTTACAAATCAGTATTAAACATAACCCGTTTGAGACCATCTATATCTTATCTTATATGATTTGGAACGTCTCTTATAAATTTACCTTTAAATTTCATCTTCAAGGAATATATTTTGTACGCATTTGGACGAGTGTAACTTGCTCAAGTTTTTAAAATTTTTTTTTTTATCCTTTTTGTTAAACTTACGTTTTTACTCGTAATCATACATCTAAAATTGTGATGACGTGTCGCTAAACCGAATGCATACTTACATGATTTGTGGGCTCATGAAACGAACAATTGTGTTGTGCTGAAACTGAAGTCAAAGCCAATGCCGCTGGTCTACGACAAAATCATTGCCATGTTTCGCATTCGCCCCCCACCCATTGTAACATTATGTGAGGAAGACTGATTAAGTAATACGTACTTTGAAGGCCATTTATAAATGACTGTTTACGAGATGAAATTAAATCGTGTAACACATTGTGCCCTTATTTACGAGAGAGAGAGAGAGAGAGAGAGAGAGAGAGAGAGAGAGAGAGAGAGAGAGAGATGGAGACAAAATCTCTTTAAGTCAAAATATCAACGAAACTGAGTGAATGTTTGCTAATACAGGTGAGCGAGCGGCTAAGTGAAAAATCGCAAGAAGTATATGTATGTATGTATGTATGTATGTATGTATGTATGTATGTATGTATGTATGTATGTATGTATGTATGTATGTATGTATGTATGTATGTATGTATGTATGTACTGCAGACATCATAGTGATATGACAACAATTGTTAAAGCTACGTAAAACATGCCTTCCTGATTATTTCATTGTTCATTTATTCATTCATTTTAGGTAATCAGATCAACACAAGTAACTATGCAAAGCCCATTGCTTCAACTTCTATTCATGGAGCTTGGAGTACCAACGGTCCAACTTCTGCTTGGAGTACCAACGGTCCAACTAATGCTTGGAGTACCAACGGTCCAACTACTGCTTGGAGTTTCAACGGTCCAGCTACTGCTTGGAGTAACAACGGTCCATCTAATGATATTTATTATAAAAATTCAGCTTCAAATTCACCACGAATTGTAGCAATAATCGCAGCCACAAGCTGTAGTGGAATTCTTCTTATCACCCTTTTTGTCTGCATGAAAACCCGTACATGTTCAAAATCAAAAGTTGCTAGTACACCGCGGCAGGCACCTAGTCGACCGCTACCACCTAAGGTTCATCATCCAGTTTGGTCAATTTCCCCATGAATGATATATATATATATATATATATATATATATATATATATATATATATATATATATATATATATATATATATATATATATATATATATATATATATATATATTAGCTTGGAATTGCATGAACGTTTGGTTTAAATTTAAATTTTCTTCTAGAAATGCATCTGTATGAAAACTTCTTATAACGTAGGCATAGTCTACCGAAATGACAACCATTTTTTCCATTGCCATGTTTAGAAATATAATGATAGCAGTGGAAAGTTATCCGGTACAATGATTAGGGTCGAATGATAAAGAAACAGATTCCAGGCTATCAGAAGACGAGTCGCTAAGGATATTTGCAAGAGAAGCTAATTGTCCGAATATTTCTGAAAACAGTACTTTTAACATGGCAAGCTCCATTTTGAAATGAATGTAACCATGCAAATCGCTATGTTTTTTATACCAATGAAAAAAAACTCTTAGCTTTCATTTTGGAATTTTCGTTTCGAATAATCATAGGTAAAGAAATGCTGCAGAAACGAGAACCTCATGTAAATCAATTTGAAAAGTATTTTCCATGGTATAGCAGTGTTAGAGTCTAGCTTCGCATTGCTAAAAGACACTGCCTTAAAGCATAGAGACTTTGAATTTCCTCCGGACACACTATGCATAAACAAATGTTTGAAGACACTAAGAAGAACCTCACAAAAATAGTCCATTTAGCCAAATTATCCAACTTGACATTGATGCCGAATTTATAATCACAATGAAACAACAACAGAATAATCACTGCACGAGTTGCAATTGTATAATGCGTTGGTGTTGGTCGGATAAAGATCCTTGCCAATTTACCGTAGACAGAAAGAATAACAGTGTTGGTCATACCACAGATAATGTGATGCTGACTTGTCTTGAGTGCAACAGACGCAGAGGTGCTAGTTAAGACCACACGGCGGTAATTGAGTATCCTCGGGTATCACTTGTAGCAGTTGAGGAGCAGTTGAATCCAACCTATAGGGGGTTTCACGGTTAATAGCTCACCAGATGGCGTATCGGTGCAGCTCACTTCTGGATAGTTCAATAATTAGAGATGGCAGACGTAGATCAAGAAAATTTGACAAACCGCTCACATTTTGCAAACAGGACCGATATTTCACTCTCTTAAAATGAAATTCTATCAATATTTGATAAATTGTTGTTACATCTTTTATTTTTTTTTTCACTAACTTGCGCTGCAGCCAGCTTTTAAATAAATGTTTTCTGCCCGTTTCAGATCTTCATTATCTTTTCATTAATACATTATGTACTAGTTTGTGTCATTTGATTGTGCAAAAGTGTATCGCTGCGTAAAATGTTCTTGCAATTTATCTCGCTTAAAGAATATTTAAAAAATGTTTATTTTTTTAACAGTTTTAATCATAGCAGTAAATTTATGTTGAACGACAACAAAAAAATTCTAACTTTTTAAAGTTCTTTTATTATTGATTTAGACTGTTGCATTTCTATTAATGTTAATTATATTTTAAATGAAATAACTTGAGTTTCTTTCAAAATGCACAAATGTCGTCCGTGTTTGAACAGACAGGCGCACGTACGAGTCTCCTTGATGTTTATTCTAATTTTATTTCCTGGAACGGATGGAAATTGTAGAGTATATAATGTGGAGAAATATCTATGTTAGACCCACTATGCATGTAAAGTACATGTGTGGTTCTCACCCATCTGCCTGTCTTTCTGTGTGTGTGTCTATCACATTTCATATGGTACATTGGGTATGTATATCCTCGAATGAATGTGTTTGCATACGTATATTACATAAACGTACTTCAGGTGAAAAATGAGTATAATTTGATACTAAGAAAGAAGGAGTGACCGATAGAAAAAAACAAAGATGAATATTTGTGAGTATTTATTTATTATTGACTTGTAGGGCTTTTTCTTACAAGCAGTGCCATTTTTTAAAATAATACTGTTTGCAATTTTACATCCGGTCACGTGGATTAATATTGAACCAAAGTAGTAGGACGAAATCAATGAAATAATTGTATTTTTAAAACTTACATTTTTAATGCAAGGAAAGTTAAACAGAATTAAGCTAATTTTAATAAGGCTGTTCTAAATGAATTTGCAGGTCTCAATCTGAAATCTTGTTAAAGACCCTAGCAGATTTGAAAGTTATTGCATGTACCGTCCGATACTTGATGTTCAAAATTCTAATCGAAAATGAAACAAGATAAAACCTCATTAATCTAAAAATTGTATAATTTGTACACCCAAATATGAAACAATATTCCATCAGCATTAATTACACTCCTTTATCGATAGCTAATGTAATTATTGCTTTGTCAAATTCATCTGAATACAATAATATACTGTTCCATTTTTAAAATTTTAAAAAAAACAAAACAACAACGTTTCTGATTTAAAATATTTAGCATTACATATCAGCTGCTGGATTGAATTTGTATTATAATTTTCTTATCGAACTTGTGTAATAACGTTCTTAACTCGTGTTATAAATGAGCTATTAGCCTTGCGAAAGTAACTGAGAAAGACGGATATATCAACATATCAAAAATGCAAATTGGTGAGATTATTTTTCTTTAAAGTTATGTAGCCAAAAAGGTGTAAGAAATGTTTAAAATTGTAGAGCAATGTGAAATGTTCCTACAAATGTGTCTGAAATTATGGATAGTGAATCTATATATTCAGGTATAATATCAATACGGACAGTGTATTTAATTTAATTAATTGACATTCTTAAAGTATGGAAAGGAAATATTTAATTATCTGATATAATGTAAGTATGGACACTGAATCTAATTATCTGATTTATTGTCTATAATTATTCTCCTAGTAAAAAAAAATAAGTTTGACATATATAATTGATTCATTGGTTTTCCTTTGTTAATTTTATGTTTCGCTAATCAAGTGTAGAACAGTAAACTATCCGGAACTGGAGATTTTTTGTGGGCATGCGCATTGGAGCTAAGGGAGGTAATTTTAGGCGCTACGATCAGTAACTCCGTTGTAACCGTGAAACCCCCTATAGACTGGCGGTCTACCCGTGGATCGTGTTATGCTAGATATTTTATGTGCAGTAACACTCCAAATAGGATCAGTAGCTCTTTTTTGCCACCTTCGAGCTCTCCTGGTTCATATGCATCTAACAGTGACATTGCCGAGTATTGGTTGTTTTGAAAAATCACTTTGCGGTTTTCCGTATATATACTTATTTTTAGTCGCGTTGTTAGGTTTCATATTAATTGTTCGAGTAATCTCATTATTCAGCGCGGTAATTACGCCTGGTAATCTCTTGACCCATTCACGAGATCGTTTATCCCGAATAAACTCCTTCGCGTATTTATATCCAAATAACCGCTCAGCAAGTGTACGATTAAATCGTTCAACAATTGCCTGATCGAGATGTAGTGCAGTATGTCCTCGTCTGATGGTGACATTATGATGCTTCATTGTTGATAACGCTGCACCCTGAAATTCCTTGCCAGGATCAACTTGTAATATATTTGGCCAATGCAGAGGACCTCGTCGATAAATCATTTCAAACGCAGAAGCCACTTCAGTTGATGATTTTGTCTTTAGCGGTTCTGCTTGTTTGTATCGACTCGCAATATCAACTACGGTTAGCGCATACTTGTAAAAACCATCATGCGGCAGAAATAGTATATCAGCCTGATGAACTTCATTAGGTGCGCTGACATCAAAATGCGATTAGTTAAATTGTTAAGGCGGTGGTAGATAAATTTGCCATATCGCCTGTTTGGATAACCAATCCGCTGCAGTGGTATGTTTCACCTTTGCGGCGCTAGCGAGTTTACTGATTGCTGATTTATCCCCCCCAGTATCCTCTTGGAGAATAATAAATAGATTCCATGATGTTATTAATTACCAGCACCCAACATCAATTTGCTTTTCATCGCCGATTTTATCAATCATGAAGCCAATTTTTCCTTGAAGGATTTATCAGTGACAGAATTCAACACATGAATTGATTTTACATCTGCGATATGTCTGTTTTACAGATTACTGCTTTTATAAGCAACATCATGAGAATGACACGCCTTATCAATAGCGTTTATTTGATACTCACCGTGTCGGGGTTGGTTTTGGTAATCGAGTCTGGTCCCGGGTCCACAATAACTATATCCTGGAAGGTGTTTTTCTCCTGGATATTTTGCCCATGGTGTTCCTGGGAGTTTTACTAATTTGCCTGCAATATCACTTCCTCGTTTTTTTAAAAATCATCTGCAGATTTCATAGAAACAAATCTAAATTTTTTGGTACCACATTGTACACACTTATCAGCAAGTGCTGATCTGTTATTTTTAGCTGTAATCGTCGTCAATTCGTTTGTGCTAGTAAGCTTCTTACATTTCACACAATATAGATCCATAATTTATTTATAATATAATGAATGTAATTGATTTTTCGGCGACAAAAACACTAGAACCAGTTAGGCATCATGCAGTGTTACCAAATACTATTCGCATGATTATAATCGGACCATCTGGAAGTGGCAAGACGCAACTGCTAATAATGATAATGAGATGGATAAAATGGGATAAACTAAAGGATTTTAACGAGAAAGCAAAATCGGAAATCGATGAGGATATTATTGAGTTTATAACCGATATCGAGGAAGCACCGAGCATTGATGATATTGATGGAAGTATTAACAATTTAGTCGTATATGTTGATGTGGTATTAGATAAACAAGCAAACCCTATCAGGATATTTTCCAGAGGTAAACATAAAAATATTGATGTGATTTATATTACTCACAAATACACACAAGTACCTAAAATGATCAGAGAAAATTGTAATATTCTTGCTGTATTCAATGGAGTTAACATTCCTACGATACGAAATATTTGGCAAACTTGGTGTGACGGTGATATGGATTATAATCTCTTTAGAAATTTCTTTAGTCACGCTCAGTCAATCCAACATGGATTTGTAACGATAAATTTGCGTGACCCGAGATCGAGATATCGTGTCGGACTTGAGAAAATATTCGGTTGAAATCGTAAAGAGTTTTACCATAACAATTCGTCTCCGCAGCGACATCGGTGCCGGGTCTGTAGCGTGACACACCGAAACCATTTCTCTTTTTTTTGTCTGCCTGAATTGGTTTCGGTTTGCTTGAAATAGTTTCGGTCTGTCCGCCCTCTTTGCTGCTTCAATTCATAAATTCATATTTACATCTCAGTTTCGTTACGCGAACGATAACTTCGTCAATTCATAATTTCATATTTACATCGCAGTTTCGTTACATGAACGATAAAATCATAACATACTTGCCTTTGCTTTGCTAACTCGTTATATGAACGACATAACCAACATTACAGACATTTACATCTGTCTCGTCTTGCGATATATATATATATATATATATATATATATATATATATATATATATATATATATATATATATATATATATATATATATATATATATATATATATATATTACTTGTTATTGATAGTTCCATGTTTGGAACATTATAATTTTCCTTATCTTTTGCTTATAATGTTGTCAGAATTGATTATATTTAAATTGCGTTGATAAATACACATCTTATTAACGTAGTTGTTTTCGGTGTCTTCAATAATTTAGTCCCAACCCGGCTTCATCCTTTGACACATACGGCTGTACAAGACTAGATATAGGCACACCAAAGTGAAAGAAATTTTGATATATTGGCACACAAACTTCTGCGGAAGAATGGTATAAGTTGCATTTACATTCCGTTGGTTTGAGGAGTTTTATTGTTTATGATAATGGACACATCTCCATGACCAATGTTGGTATTTGTTGAAGAGCTGCTATACTTGGTGAAGTTTCTGAGCATAACATGTTCGCATTCCGAATGAAAGGTCTTAACAAGCAGACATATATTGTAGCATGTTCTTGAATGAATTTGATCAATATTTTTTTTTATCCTTGGCAGTTCCATTGCATTATTGTGTCAGACATATTTATGAGTTAGGAAGGAGGTGAATTGGATACTTATTTGTGTTTTTCCTGACGCGACATTTCCGTACCGATGTTTCACTAATAGCTGTCTCTAGAGTACGAGAAATGGTTATCCTTGCAATATGCACATCATAATGTTCCAGTACATGACGATCCATCGTAAAAATCTGACCCTCATTTTTGGGCAGATTTGTTTCTTTTTGAAACACTTTGTGTGATCATTTATCCGATAGTAAAATTATCGCAAAGGACATGGAATAACATTGTCATCTGTGACGCTCAAGTACCACGCTTTTCGATCTGAATGTACTGCGACGGAGTTAAAGAGTAGACTACTAGCTTCATGTGAGAAGCACAATGCCGTTACGGTGAATCTTGATTATTTTCACCTATGATACATTCTGAGATTTTCTAGCATCTCAGTCTCACTGCAACCATTTAGATCTCGAGTTCACCAGACTCCTATTGAAATATTTGTGCAGAAATACCTTAATTGGTATCTCCACAAATTGCGTAGAGTGAAGTTGATTGTCCGAGTGAGTTTTACAGTTACACTCAGCACTTATTTGGTCCAAATGATGTTATTCAAAGCAAAATGATTGCTCCATTAGAGTTTGATTTTCATAATTGGGTTCAATGATGGCAATTTCATTGACACCGTAAAGATACCATTTCAGAGCCTCTCAACATTGGTTACGGTGTTGCTATTTTATCGTAGTGCCATTGGAAGTTATTCTTCACCTTTGCCCTTACTCGCATCGGAGCACAACAAGGGTACATAATTTTATGCACATTGAGTACGTTTCTTATGATATGGATACACTGAGATAAATACTGAAAAGTAGAAACTTTCTTCCACTGATCCTAATATTGTTTAGTCGACAATATCGTGATTAATCGGAATTCTCTGTTACACAGTTACGCTTTAACATAGTTTCATCAGCTTGGACTGATAGTCGATTGATTAGACCGAGCCCATCAAACCAACCGTCTAGCTGAAGTTGATGCAAAATTAGTGTTGTATTTGCAAAGGCAACATTTGACCTCTCTTTGACTGAATCACCATGGACCTTCCTTCCAACGATACACGACGCAACCCACGTTATTTAGCTTACTTGCACTCAGTCATTTTTTACGAAATACAGCAATGACGCATACATTCCGTTTTATAACCCCAATCCTACAGTGAGGAAATGTTTTCGTAGCCGTAACTTAGATACCTAATCATTCCTCACATAACATAATTTAATTCCTGTGCTCTTCAAATAATCAGCGGGTGAGTGAATAATTACATTAGTTGAGTGCTGACACATTTTTAAATGATAACATATATCCTGCAGAAATAACGTTTTGTTTGAATTACATAAAGATGACTAAGAGCAGGTGACATCTAGAACGGGAGTATACATCTAAACAATCCTTTTTCCAGACACATACATCTATTTTAGCCTTCGACTTCCTACGTATTGTTAATAAGGCAATTGACGGGTCACATAGCTAAAGACACAATATACTATAAATTAAACATATGGTTATTATATGACACGGATCCATGAGAAATGGAAACAAATACGTTTATCTTCATCAATATATTCTTAGGATTTAAATTTGAACGATTTCAGCAATATTTAGCTGAATAAATTTAACGTTTTTTATATTAATTACATGATTCCTATAAGGCGTGGACCTACTTGAATAAAGCTGATTGTGTTTCTTGTGTTTTTCGTGTAAGTAGTTTTTTTTTTCTTCACTGCTTATGTTTACCATCAATCAACTTGGCCGGTACATTATTCCTCGATTAATAATTTCGATTGGCAACTATCGTCCTTCTGGTATCAAAATACTCAAATTAACTCAAAATTAAAATCATACAAATTGTATCCATAAATGTCAAGCATGGATTCCTTGGTTGGCAAGTAAACGTATTTACTAACTATTTATTCAGTTACAATTTGATCTGATAAATGTCTTGTAATGATAGTGAAAAACACCCTTTTATATCTCTTAGCATGAAACATTTAACGATTATTTAATCTGGATATTAGAGTTGAAAGCAATACACAAGGTAAATTATCATTAATAATAATAATAATAATAATAATAATACTACTACTACTAATAATAATAATAATGAGGACTTTGTATAGCGCCTAATCTTTAAAAGCTCTAAGCGCTTTACACCATCAATAATGATATGACTACACTACAGAACAACAAATGACAAAACAATGAAATTGGAAAACATAACAACATGCTGAAAATATATAAGATACAAATCATGATTAGGTCGCTAAGTTTGTCCCTGAAGTCAAAACAGGTGAGTCTTGACTTAAACTAGGAATTATACTTACATTTAAACTGATATTAATAGATTCATCTTTTTTAATTTATTGCAGCGAACCCCACCACAATGTATCTCCATCATCGAACCACAACAGAAACAAAGAATGCAAATATACTTGAGATAATTGGGAACGCCATTCAATTGAATGCCAAGACTATTAAAAAATAGTAGTTTCATCGAGCTCAGGGTCTTTTTGTTTATCAGTAATGTCCCATATCTAATCTACATAATTTTTTGTTTTATTTTGCGAACAATACACTTGATAAACATAATATGTGAAATGTACATAAACCCCTGAGATGTTAATATATTTCCCAAGAAGAAATGCCGTGAAATTCTTGATGTTAATCTATTTGTTTTGCTGGCTTCAGTTTTGTCTTCATTTCATAGGATTCATATTCTAATTGTTTTCTGCAGTTTGCAATGTTGAGATTTACTAATTGATGAAACATTATGCTTCTACGGCATCCAGCAGAACGAAATTAAACGTTTTTCTTCTAAGCAATCTATGTTATCATAGATATCAGCATATGCGACTAAAATGATACAGAGAGTGATGTGTCCAAATCAACTACTAAATAATGGTATAAAAAGGGACAATGATTTTCTCAATCTCTCCGCTGATATTTTTGCTTGATAAATACATATATTACACACAAGTGTTTATTATTGTCTATGGTGATGTTTGTTTAGTGTGTGATTCGTTGCAATCACAATCAATGCATGTTATGTACGTTCCATATAGAATGTATCTAAACCAGGTCTGGAGTTTACATCAAAAATCAATTTGAAGTCGACTGAGTTTTGTATGATTATCTTTATTGTTTCCTAAGTCAAATGCAACTTTTATTTTAAGCTCAAATATTGGAGCACTTCTTTGAGAATACCATTTGCGTCTCTGAGAAAGCAAATTTGCAAGCACCGTCATATTTTTGTTTCTCACTGTTTATTACATTACGTGTATGGGGTACCGATTCCGTGTAACTTCTTTAATTGCCATTTTGTTTTCCAATGAAGAGAAGAATGAACAAAAGATACATTTTATTGAATACATCAACACCTGAGTGTTAATCTATCTCTATAAAGGTACATAAAAAACTCTTACGATATGTAATATCTTATGATTCCACGTAAATATGAAATCATACGCAGAGAATATATCTATTTGATAAGTTGATATTTATTAAACTATAAATGACATATATTAGTAAATATCGTTGAAATCTTACGTTAATAATATAATTATAGAAAACATTTACTGCTGTATAATATAAGTAATAAATGCGATGATCAATTGACTCGTAACATGTAGAGCTCCGATGCTACTTTTAGATAATATTCTTCCTTCTGCCACCTCTTGTTCTTCTTCTTTTGAAAAGACACGGGCCATGAGAGGCGAACAGGTATAATTTCATTAGAATATTATCATCAATTTCAGTGTGTAAATATCTAGAGAAATATATTTTAAAAAATAAATATTTGACACCTAAGTCTACACTGTATGTGGTCCTTTATACAAATTGATAATGGCACGAATTCAAAACGGTGTCAAAATGTTTTGTGCGGGGAAAAATCAACTTAACATATAAAACAAACAATTAACACAAAATCTACGAAGACCTTCGGACTACGTGTTAGAATTACTATGGGCAATTTACAACAACATGTATAATAGTACAAAATTGTGCAAAAAGAATAGACGTGCGCGTTCGAGCCTCTACTAAATAGCGAACAGGAAGCTATTGTGATAAATCAACACTGTTGTGACCTTGGCACCAGTATGTTATTGTAATAAATCAGCATTGTGGGATCATGGAACCAGTGTGTTATTGTGATAAGTCAACACAGCTGGGACCAGTATGTTATTGTGATAAGTCAACACAGTTGTGACTTTATAAACAGTATGTTATTGTGATAAACAAATAAAGTTGGGACCATTAAGTTATTGTGATAAATAAACAAAGTTGTGACTTTATAACCAGGATGCTATTATGATAAATCAACACAGTTGGGACCTTATAGCCAGTATGTTATTTTGATAAATCAACACAGTTGGGACCTTATAACTGTATGTTATTTTGATAAATCAACACAGTTGGGACCTTATAACTGTATGTTATTTTGATAAATCAACACAGTTGGGACTTTATAACTGTATGTTATTTTGATAAATCAACACAGTTGGGACTTTATAACTGTATGTTATTTTGATAAATCAACACAGTTGGGACCTTATAAATGTATGTTATTTTGATAAATCAACACAGCTGGGACCTTATAACTGTATGTTATTTTGATAAATCAACACAGTTGGGGCCTTATAACTGTATGTTATTTTGATAAATCAACACAGTTGGGACCTTATAACTGTGTATGTTATTTTGATAAATCAACACAGTTGGGACCTTATAACTGTATGTTATTTTGATAAATCAACACAGTTGCGACCTTATAACTGTATGTTATTTTGATAAATCAACACAGTTGGGACCTTATAACTGTATGTTATTTTGATAAATCAACACAGTTGGGACTTTTTCACATCCAGCATTATTGATACGTCATTACGGTCAGGACCTGGAATTGATTAGGAACACTAAATAGTTTTGGACTTGTGTAGAATGTTTAAAGACTTTTTCGGATTTAATTAATATTACTATAGGTTCTTCTTAAAGTTTCATGTAATTTAATAATAATAATAATAATAATAATAATAATAATAATGTTGGTGTTGCTGCTGCAGTTGTTGTTGTTATCGGTGATTATAATACTTTCTTGTTCTTTAGATAATGTAGATTTGGCACAGTAGGGATAATGCTTAATATTGATTTTACAAATGTGAATTTTAGGAGAACAGAGTGACAGTAACACAACATAATCTGTTTCAATGCAGACAAAAATGAGGAACATGAATATACCAGAGCTGTGTAAGCAAACATTAACAACTAAATAAGGATTTTTGTTTTATTTTTATTTTTCATAGGGACTTTAATTATAGAACCAGTGTCCTATTGATTTTAATTTTTGTTGCTTTACTAATTTGTTCCTCTTTCAGATGTCTGTTCTACAGTATGCTGAGCTGTAGTTATTGAATCAGCAATTTTCCCAGCATCTAAAAGTAAATGGAGAATTTAGAAATGTAATGCCGTATAAAATCGTTCTTTAAATCAAGGAATAATATATTAGACACGCCATTTTTTCATCTTAATAAAAGTTTTAAAGTTATTAGTCATCTCAGGTTCACTCTCGTAATCTCTGTGTTATATATATATATATATATATATATTTATATATATAGTCATTTCCGCCTGATGTTCTTGATCTGCTATCTGCTAAACACTATGGCAGATAAACAGTCTGCAAAGGCTTGAAAAGACAAAACAGTGATTGAAGAATTTGGAAGACCACCGTTTGTTATGTATCGAAACCTACCAGGTGTTTCGTTGGTTCCAGACGGATGTATTTTCGGATCACCCTCAGATTTGTCCCGAAAAGCATTTCTTCCTGACCCTGACAAAAGTAAAACACTGCCTGTTAATAAACTATGAAAAAACGAAATCACCACATAAATATATTTACAGCTTCTCTTCTCTTTAAAATTAAATGTATGAAGAAAGGTCCCTATATGTACTGTACATGATAACCGGGTTTTGCTGTTGATCTTGTCTATACTTAAATATTGGATAAAAGTGATTTTGTTTTTCATTTTACCTTGCAGACAATTTGGTTTCAACCATAGAGCTACCGAGCTATAACAGTTTGATGATGTTAACTGTAGATTTAATCATTTTACATCCTCTTAATATTTTACGTGATAATTATTGTATGCACTTGTGGCTTTAATATAATTAAAAGCTTTAAAGGAACTAAGCTGGGTATACCGATTGTTTGCTGTTATATTGTAATTTTAACTGAGACTTACTAGTTGCATCCGTTGATTCTATTGGATCAGTTTTCTCATCGACTATGGATGTATCGCGAATTGTGGTGTCTGCAGGCCCTTTTGTAAGATAGAAGAAAATAAATTAAATAATACGTGTTATTTTGAAACTAAAAGACATCATATCAAACCAATAACCTTGTGTTATATCCGCTTGATAATGTTCAATGCATATACAATGATGAATTTCTGTTTTTCTGTTGAGTAGATTTACCAAGAAGAAGCATTACATCGTGGGCAGAGTATATTAATTACACAGTTAATTTGGGTTTTGTGTATACAGCGCTTTTAGGTTACACCTTTATTAAGAAAACAACGACGGGTGTTTACGCCAGACTAAACATGATGACTATGATTATCTTGGTGTTGAGGTACGTTGATTGCTTTTAGGCCTATATCATAAGTAGAAACTGAACCATAGGAAAAATTAGTTTAACAGATCTGGCAAATATGATGTCCCTGTGTTTGCCCTAGTTCTATATCCAAAATGTCAGTAACTATTTCTCAATCACCATATAAATATATTTCTAACAGTAGTGTAAATAACTTTACTTTCTCTTTTGACTAGAACGTTCTTGTATAACAACATCCTTAATCCCAGTGTAACGCATATGCTTGTTATTACGAGGTTCCAAAGACATTTAAGATGACTTTTAGAAAGCTTGTATATATACATTCAATTAGTAATGTCTGTGCATTCACTCAAATTAAGTCGGCCTGAGAGAGACTCTTTAGCAATTAGGTGCATACAGACCAACGTCACGCAAAAACGAGTATTTCTGTATTAAAAAGAATACATTTTTTTTCACCATTGATATAAAGTTTTGGTGACATTTCATTAACAAAGCTTGTGCTCTGTAGCTGTATCTATCTGTAGAGAAGAGCAAAATTTAAATCCGTTGTCGTGTAAATGTTTAATATTTCGAAATATTGGCTACAATTGGTACAAACATCAGGTGTTAACAATGTGATTAATTTGATTGATGTCACATCTATGTGTATGTTTATGAGCGAAATAATTAAATTAACAACATACAGAATAATATGTTGCAATATACTGCGAAACCGGCACGTTTTACGTTTATCCAGTGATATGTCTCATCACATTTGCAAAGATTATACGCCCAGTTTTATTGCACAAGTCATGTAATATATATCGTATTGTTTCCATTACATTCAAACTTTATCCTAACAAGGAACAAGTAGCCTTTGGGAAATATGAATTTAATGTGCTCCTCTCCATTCGCGTCTGTATGTTGTTTGTGTGCCATTTTCGTGCAGTTTCCGCATGCTGTTATTAATTTGCAACATATATGTATCTTTCCGTAGGATAACCTAACGACTTGAAAATAAATAATGTATAGCGAATACCGATAGATATAAATAAATGATAAATGTATTGTTATTAGGCGTAGTATTAATAATATACCAGTCTCTTTGATGGTTGAAGACGATTTAATTTTGTCTTCTGCCCCAGGTCTGCCGCCAAGATGATTTTTCTGTAATCCTGATCCTGCAAATATCCATTGATACATAATTAAGTTATATCTGCAAATCTGTATGTATGCCATGCACTTTAAAATTTCAAATAATACCAGCAACAGAAGACCATTCTGAAAAATAATCTATGTAAATGAATAGAGATTCAATATGTTTTTTTTTTATAAATATGTGATAAAACTGGAGCAGACAAAGATGAGATGAAAGTTTCAAGTAACTTTTCACTCGTGTAAAGGTCCAGAAGAAATGATTCATGTAATCAGTCAGCTATTCAATTTCAAAACATGCATTCCTAACATATAATTATTAACTAGCGTTTGATTGTATCCCTCTCCATCGTTTTGCAATCATATTCAGTACAATGTAACCAACATAACCAATTTATAAAATGAGAACTAAATATCTCTATCTAGAAATAAAAGCTTTAATAAGATGCTAAGTTTAGTCTCATAGTTTCAGAATGATTCATCAGTTTACAATCTCTTATATTGGCCATTCCGTGACAATATACGTATAGCTCCAAAACGTGTTAGATATAAGCACTGTATCAAATTATTACAGCAAAGGAAACAAATTAAAAATGATTTTATTATTGACCAAGTCCATATTACATTATTTGACATTGTTGGATTATCTGATCGAGCTGATGTACATGAAGAAAAAAATCAATTCTCTCGCTGATTGATGCATGTAATTTTAGATGCATACATGTGAAAAAATAATACTTATATATATATATATATCAAATAACCATTTTATTTATTATCGACCATCTTTTAGTGGTTACTGAATTCTGTGTTTAGTTCAGATGTCCGTGTTTCGAACTAATGTTAAATATGTCATTGCATATGTATAACTAAGAGAAATACACTCAATCAAGTGGATTTCAACAATTTAATTTCTACCAATCTCTGCGAAAAGCATACGCGAATTAACATCTTTATATGTATGCACCTGTTCTACATATATCATCCAACCAATCATATCGATATATGTTTGTTATTATCATTCATATTTTACTTACTTTCATTGATATTTATGGTTTCAGAGCAACTGGTGACATTAGACATGCTGTAAAAAAATCAAAAACATAACACTTTCTGTTTACATTTTATTAAATTACAATAGTGAAATTGAAGTCTATATATATATATATATATATATATATATATATATATATATATATATACCATCAAAAATCACAAAATCTTATATTGGTGATGACGTTCTTAGCGTGAGGACTAACGTTCCATGTT
This sequence comes from Unio pictorum, assembly GCA_030141615.1. NCBI lineage: Eukaryota > Metazoa > Mollusca > Bivalvia > Unionida > Unionidae > Unio > Unio pictorum. The sequence goes on from JARLTB010000390.1 coordinate 2,828,578, forward strand.
AGAATAATCGCTTTTGTGTGTACATAAGGTTAAACATCATTGTTAAATATAGATGTCAGATTAGTTGTCGACAACTTCCTATCCACTTTAAATGGTTTATTTGGATCTATTAGTAACGCATTTGCTTTGAGTTTGAGAAAATTATATAAAATAGGATACAGCCCATTGTAAAGGTGATGCTATTAAATGAAACCTTTATTAGTAAGTGATTGTAGGGCCAGTATTAATTTGATGTTTCTGAAATACGATTCTGTTGGTGTTATATTGTCGGGTCTAACTACATTTGATGATTGTGAGGTACGTTTCAGCATAGGGCTTATACACTTCTAGACGTTTGTATCAAGGTTCTATTGTTGTGACCATGTCGGGCTTGCATACATGTGTTCATTCTGAATTATGTGTTATTGGGTGAGATTGGCAAACTAATATGTAACTTTAAAATATTACTGATCACGCATATATGATACTCCGTGTGTACACAATATGCGGAAAATCCGAATCTGCCATAGCATTTCCTAAAAACCAATTAGTTTCAATACAAATAAAGGAAATAGATTATGGTTTGACAATTAACCTTGCATTATGTTTATTTCAGAGACTAATCATCCTTAACTAGACATTACAAGAAGGGACATGATATTGCCGCATATCAAAATCGTGATCAAAATATTTAGCAAAATGAATTAATATCTTTGCCAGGAAAGATTACATAGTATGAACAATGGACATGGACTTAGGGAATGACTGTGTGTCACAGATGTACGAGAGAATTGTAATAGCTGTACATGAAATTACAAATATCTGAAAGCTCGTCAGTAATACTGGTACATAGATTAAAATGAAAGATACGGTGACTATCCAGATGTAGAAAACTAAATGACCTATTATACATCTAGAAAAAATGTATGTTTCGAGTTGATAAAATTGCTTTAGGGATGAAAAACATTAACGTCATGAGCAATGACAATATGATTTGCAAGGTTGCCTAATGTAGTTCCAAGCCGATAAGAAAAAACAGTAAGTGATATTCGTGTTTCCCAAAAACGTTCGATGACCGTAAAACGCTGACGCTGAAGGGTTCTGTAACAAGCTAACGACAGAACTACTCCAGTCCAACCAAACCCCACATATTCAATAAACTCTAATTTCACACCAGTCTTGTGTTTACTTAAATTCGCATTGGTATATCAGTAATTCTAATACGTACATCGCTATGTCTTGCAACGGATTAATGCACAAAACTATCACTGTCTGGTATACACTTCAAACATCTATTGCTCTGCACACCTTTTATACTTATTTATCCCCTCGTCCACATACATAACGTGCATGTAATCATGATTATTTTCCACCTGATAGTTTACATTATCATTTGGTCTAAAACACGTTCAGTTAATAGGAACAAGAAACTTCAAGATGGGAAATCCGCATATAAGCCATCAGCCTGTCGTGGCTCTACTACGCCCATTTAACTTGGTTTTCTCTACAAAGATGGGATCGATCAGCGACACCCTAGTGATATTGCTCCAATGTCCATTTCTCTTGGACTTTTACTGTATACTTAGTCGTACCTCAGGTTTAATTCATCGATGAATATTACGATATGGTGACATTTCTGCATCTACCGTAAAATCATTCCCATCAAATGACTCTTCCTGAATGTGACAAAATTCTTGATTGCTCAGAATCCATACGGATCAATGCCTAAATAGATTGAATCGAAGAATCATATTTATCTGTGAAAGGTTCCTTGGAACAATGGCATTAACATGTTATTTACTTAGCCAATGTACTTGACATGGAATTATGGCAATTTTCCATTCTTTCTCAATTCAGGAGTAAGCCATCGCTTTTGCAAATTAACACAGTAGCTTCAGCCTCTGAATATTTATATTAGATCCAGTAATACAGACACAGCATGATGCTAAAAATACATTCACATAAAGGGTTTCATTCCTAATGTGAGCCGTGACGAAAATATGTTGCATTTGTACGTTTTTTCAAGGTATCATAAGCTACATTTGCCTATTGTTTGAGTATCGCTGAAATCAGTCTTGGGTTGGCTGTTATCAGTGCTGAAATTTGACATTCTTGAGTCAAGTACATTATACTGTCGCTGTATGTTGATAGAATGTACAGCACCAATGCTGACTGGCAGTGACATCGCTTCTTCATGGACTTGATGTTTACAATTCTTTGTTATAAGTGACAAATGTCTTATTTTCTGAATGTGTTATTTTGTTTCTATTACTGAGCATCTTCGTGACCAACCTCCCTTCGCCGACCATTCCTTTTTTAAATCCTTGTACTCTAATATTAGGAAAAGCCTCATGACAGAAATCTGTTTTTGGTATGGATTTTTTAATTAAAGTTTTATTCGGGGTTTTAGGCCTTTCGTATCTTTGAACAATCAAGTTTACATTTCTCCCATATTACTGTTCAATCCATCCAACTGCAAGGCAGAGAGATGGTGTTAAATCCCAATTGTCATGGGTTCCTTATGGTGGGCTCTAAGAAATAGTCTTGTGCAAATCTGATTGGGACTAGAGAGAAATTGGGATATTGCTGTAAAACAAATCTTTGCATGATATGCACTAGCTCAGGTGTGTTTAACATCTTTTAAACTGCTACTTGGTTGCAGGTTGTAGTATACTTCTTGATAATAAGGTTTGATGCGAGACTCCGAGCCATCCTATATCCTTCTGAACTCGACTTGAATCGAATGGAATTTTTTTTTGTGTACATTATTGTATCAGATTGGCAATAAATTCGACCAGTTTTCGTTTTCCAGATCATTCTTCGGTGGTTAACCAATGCACAAGAAACCTTTTTGACCCATAAGAATTATTTATCTTAATAATTACCTTACTTTAATCTGAAGACGAATTAAACTCGTTGTAATCAGTAGACAGTCGTAAAAGTGATTTCTCGTTCACATCCCTAATTGCTTTAAAACATGTTTGAAAACGTGGTCCATTGGTGTGTATAATTTGTCATTTTATGATATGTGGTTATCTATATTTGACCAAGATTTGTCAAACGACGCTTGTTGGTTACTGTGTATTGTAATGTACCTCCGAGAGCTTGAGGATACATCATAGGCCCCACCTGGCTCTCATCAGTGTGTAGTTCATATGGATTGTTAGTCTAACCATGAACCCCAAAAGAAGGCTAACGATAGCATAAGGTTAGTTTTCATTCAACCAAAAGGACAAAATGTAAGCTCATCAATCCTGATTGGTAAGGAACTTTTCAAAGCTAATTTAATTGTTTATAATTTACTCCTGAGACATTATGGCATTTGAATTATGTTTTTGTTAACATCAATACATTTTTGCTTGTCTCTTGTAATCAGATATTGTAATATAATTATCATAACCAACAAGTAGAAAACTTCGATCGCCATATACTTAAAAATAATCATTTTCACCCCATAAGTACAATTCCTTCTTCAACATAAGAAACACACTAAAAGAAGATGAGAGCAACTTTGCGAGAGAAAAAATATCTCACCTCTTATGAGTAAGCTTCAAATGTATGTAGTAATATATCGCAATACAAAGATATTCTCCAAATGGACTATTGTTTCTTACATTTAAACGGAAACGGCAAGAAAATTAGCATGTCCTATGCAGACAGGAACAGCCATGATCATATTGCATTATTATACTATCCCAAAGAACTTAAAATGCGACAATCTTATATATATCGTTTTCATGTTTTCAAAATAATGGTGTCATGTCCAAACCCATCGAATAAGAGAACAAAATATCATAGCTATCAGAGTCCCACAATTGATAATAAACCAGGGGTAGCTACTAAATGTAAAAGGAATTACCTAATCTTGTACATACATTAGCATCGAACAGAGCAGACTTGGAATTGCTATAACCACCTTTGCTATATATATAAATACACACACACACACACACACACACACACACACACACACATATATATATATATATATATATATATATATATATATATATATATATATATATATATATATATATATATATATATAACATTAAGATGCTGCCTTTCAATTTTGCGGAAAAATGATAACGCCACAAATGAGTATAGTCAAATTTTAAAATAGGACATCATACGCAGGAGACACAATGATTTCCACTAATATATATAATTTTTGTTTCTTCACAGTAATACGATTTAGTAGTGTTTCAAAGTTGTCGATCAATGCTCTATACAACGCACCACCAAACAGACCACACTCACCAAATCTCTAATTACTAAACATCTATAATTGAGAATAGCTAGTTTGTTTGTTTGTATGATTAGGATTTTTAACGTAGCTTTCGCAATGTTTCAACCATATCGCTACGATGTCTGCATTGAGGCAGTTTATATTGATGTTTAACACTGCGGCATCATGCCGCAGACATGTAGCATGATGTCCCATCCAGTCACAATATCTTGACACCAGGCCAACCATTCCTAACACTAACATCTTAATGCTGAGCGTCAGGCGAGGCAGCTGTTAGTACCAATATTGTAAGTCTTTGGTATGATTCGGCCGGGGATCGAACCCACGACCTCCCGCCACCTTGGCGGACGCTCTAACCACTAAGCCACCGGAGCGGTTTAATTGAGAATATATCAAATATAAACTTATTTTAGGAATTTTGAGAATGTAAAGCCTGCTAAACTAACAAATGGATTCTGTTAAATATGATCTACGTTCCACTAAACTGACCGATTGGTCTGTTTTATAACATCTATACTATCATCAATTCAACTTGTGTGAATAGGTCGTTATGTATTTACCATTCGATAAGGTTATTCAAGCTTGCGAGAAGCGCATGACAGCTGTTCCAAATATTCTCACACATCCAGCTACCCAAGAACATCTTCTTATGGTTCAGATGCATTCTTTAAGACGACTGCGTTTAGTGTTTTGCAATCCTACCATTATTATCTGATTAAAGGTACATCAGTTGACAGCTAAATGGTACCCTTATATATCAATATATTCTATTTGGTTTCTACAGAAAAAGGCTGAGTCGAGCTCTGATTGGAGACTTATTTCGTCAGTGCTAAATTTGCCAATGACAACCGTTAAACTTTAAAGCACACTCTCCAGCTCTCGGATCCTCCTATGGCTGGACTCAATCTGTGAACGATATTCCATCTCAATCGCTTGCTTATATCGTTCTTTATCTTCAAGCTGTCTGTCTAGCAAAGAGACCTAAAATGATAATCAAAAGAACTGTTGACTTTATGTTGTCTTGTGATTGGGATAATTAATTGTTTTGGATTACATTCTTATGCCAACCATTCATACGTTTTTGTATGGATATGTTAGATTTTCTTTATCGTACAGAAACATCTATATTTTAATAATCCCAACAAAGGGTACTTAAAACATTAAAAAGTATTATAAACTCGTATGAATCGGAATTAAACTAAATATTGTCTTCCAAGACAAATTATTTGCAAAACATTTTTATTTTATTTTTTTATTTCCGACTTTGTAATACACTATTGTATTACACACATTGCCCCCGTAAATATTCTCTCACATCTATATACATTATTCTTGCAACGTAAATGATTGTTTTTATACAACTTAGAAAGTTACTTGCTTTATACAAAAAAGCAAACCTGCAGTGCATCAGCAACTTGAGGTTATATATATGTGTGTGTGTGTGTGTTTAACATTACTGATAGGCAGTCATGTATAAAAACTAATGCTGCTGCAGAATGTGTCACTGCTTACCCGCTCTAGAAGAGAATTTATTTCTTTCGTGTAGTTGTTCTCTTGTTCTTTCAGTGTCTCTCTTATTTGCACCTGTATGGCGTAGATCTGCAAACAAATGCATGTTTTCCTTATTATCGCATATATTAATATCTGTATTACTTTGTCTCTACTTTCCATCGTCCCAATGTGGGGTATCTCTCTCTCTCTCTCTCTCTCTCTCTCTCTCTCTCTCTCTCTCTCCGAAACGACACGGTTGACATATAAAGACACGAATGGTAACAGCTCGTCATTATTATGACACAAATAACATATCCCATGAAGCGAAGTCTTGAAAGAGAGTAAAACGATCTAAAAACGAAATAAGCAAGCGATGTTAATTGAGATTCAGAAGAACATTCTTACATGCAAGCGTCGGTAATTAGCTGAATAAAATACGTTATCTAATTTCACTCAAATTAAATTACGTGGCACGTGCCATATCCGCAGAGAAGGATAGTAACATATAGAATGTAAACTGAATCAAGAATATGATAAACTATTGGAATTCTTATGCACAAGATCAAAATAAACATATTACGAGAAACATATATTGGATCACGCTGCAAAACACGTTTAGTATCACTTTTATATTAAAAAATTATATTTTATAATATGAAGTTATCAAATGTGAAACCTGTGATAGATATACTGTTCTAATACAATTGGTAACATCAGAACCAGTCAAAGTCGCCATAATATTTTGACATTAGTGACCGTCCTTGTTGAGTACGTCGTTTACAATGATGCATACCTCTAAACAACGTTCAAGTGTATTACCTCTGATGCCTTTTTCTTTTCGTACATAGCTTGAATGTTCCTCAACTGTTCCTCATGTTTGTTTCTAACGTCTAAGATGACCGCATTTTTTGATGTCCTCCAAGTCACAAATATGTCGAGCCCAGATTCCATACTGAGGATTTTTCGAAGTTTGTCATTCTTCTGCACCAAGTAAACATTTATCTTAATCTATTAGTTGAGCAAGCAAACAAACAAATATAAACATTATTAAATTTATATAGAAATGTTACAGTTATAAAGTGCACAAGCAAATTAAAGAACTATGATCGCACTATATATATATATACATATATATATATATATATATATATATATATATATATATATATATATATATATATATATATATATATATATATATATATTTATATATACATACATACATATATATATATATATACATATATATATATATATAGATATATATATATATATATATATATATATATATATATATATATATATAGATATAGATATATATTCGTTGTACAAGCAAACCAATTAACCTAAATTTATACAATGTTTTCAAAATGTTCTAAAATAAATACATAAAGTCCCTTACGAAATCTTGTACTTTTTTAACTGTCTTTAAAACTGGAACTCATAATCATAAACAGCCGCTAAACTATTTTGGTTATAAAATCATTTCTTTGAACCTACTTGTTACTTTGTTTATAACAGTTAATTGATTCTTGTTTATTTTAAACTAATTGACAAACCAATACATCGCGTATGCATTGGTTTTGTAGTTGTTTATTTGATAGATGAAAACAGATGTAAACACAACAAAAGGAGGCATTAAAATATTCATATGTCGTTATATTATAAATGGTTGTTGCTTGGTTTTAATGGCAATCTGAACACATTAATGACAACGATGAAATGGGAAAACGTTAAAACATAATTATTAACAAACTAACCTATAGAGGAAACGCATGCATATATAATTGTATTAGACTGTGCGTTTATATATATATATATATATATATATATATATATATATATATATATATATGTGTGTGTGTGTGTGTGTGTGTGTGACTTACGTTTTCGGTTTCATTTTTCATGTATTCCATGTGCTTTCGTAATATCAGGGCTTTACTTTTCTCAGCTTCTAGTTGCTGATAATAAATACTAACAGATGAATAAAAAGAACAATATAGACAGCAGACGTCTTGGACATGTACATAGAACATGTAAAATATCATAAGAGAGTTGCTTTTTTAAAACCAGATATATAACTCGTTTAGTATAGTATCCAATCGAATAACAATATATTAAAATGCCATATCAAATCACTGGTTAAATACAAAATATACTTTTTTACCTTTCTTGTTGAACATCGGTAGCTCTGTTGGACTTCACAGCACACTCATTGAAGTCTAATACGAGAAGGACAGGGCGATTTAAAAAAAAAATAATTGTAAACAGGATATATTTCCGGCTAAGATAAAACTTATGTTTATCAGCAAAACAAAAGTATAGTTCAATTTTTATTCATCCAGTGATTCATAATAATTCGCATTCACCACGGATGTACACGTTTGGTTTGCATTGAGAGATAAGAATTGAATTGAACCTATAGCAGATTGATATTGCCCTCACATATATATGTAGACTGTACGCAAGTATATAAGCTGAATTCTAAAACGTGGAGGATCTTATAGTCGTTTAATAAAATGATAAGCAGGATTTAAATTTATGCAGACACAATAAGCAATTTTCTTGTTTATTTGTTTGTGTTTCAAATCCTTCGTAGCATTGATCTTAACGAGGGATTTGTGAACCACATTGTAGACCACGCTGAATCTGTCCTAGCTTGGATCTCAGTAATCTGGAGCAGCTTGAGTTTAGACAATACTAAAGCTAGATCAGAGCAGCTTCAGCATGCACCACAACTAACACATCCTTATTTGAGACTAGATGGAATCCGGACCAGTCTGAGACGGAACCAACCTGAGCCAAGACTGACCAGAATCTAGATTAGCCTAAATATATATCAGATAGAGTTCGTCCTCCCAGAGCATGCTACCTGAAACCTGAAAATTCTGGAGTGTAAAATAACATCATCCGCTACCGGCACTCTTACCCAGCCTGTGTTTAGACCTCTTCGAGTCTAGATCCGTCGAAATCTATACCAATCCTTCCTGAGTTAGACCAGCATAAAAGATAGTCGGGAATCTAGAAAAGCTGGAGTCTAAACCATTCGCAGTCTTGATCAGATTGAGTGTTGACGAGTCTTAATCTAAACATATATAAGGTAGACAACCTAAATATTACACAAGCCAGTGTCGAGACAAGCTGGTGTCTAGAACAGTCGAAACCTAGACCAATCCTTCCCGAGTTAAAACAGCATAAGAAAGGATAGCGGGAAACTAGACCAGCTGCAGTCTAAACCATTTGGAGTCTAGATCAGAGTCAATGATGACGAGCCTGAATCTAAACCTATATGAGGGAAGACAATTAAACAAGCCAGGGTCATGACAAACTGAAGTCTAGACCAGAATGCACATTAATTACTGCTTTCCATTTCCTTAATCCACGCGTTTTTCTACATTAAGATAATTGCAAGTTCAAAATTGTAGTACTCGTTACTTAGCATTGACAATTTCTCTGGTCTTCTTCAATATACCTACCTTTTCTAACTTCGTATACTGAATTCTAATCATATGGCGCTCATTATCTACCACAGATAGCTCTTGGCTGACCTTTTCAAATTTGGCCCTGCATTCTTCAACACTGAAACAGCAGAAAATGCATGTCATGATGTTAAAGATAAGTATACCTACTTACCTACCTACCTACCTACCTACCTACCTACTTACCTACCTACATACATACATACATACATACATACATACATACATACATACATACATACATACATACATACATACATACATACATACATACATACATACATACGTTAGTGCGTGCGTATGTACATATGTACGCACACACACGCACGCAGCACATACATTCATACATTTTTCACTCCCTCGCCTATATTAGCACACATTCATTCAGTTTCGTTGATATTTTGACTTAAAGAGATTTTCTCTCCATTTCGATCTCTCTATCGTAAATAAGGACACGATTTAATTTCATCTCATAAACATTCATTTATAAATGGCGTTCAAAGTATTTAATACTTAATCAGTCTTCCTTACGTAATGTTACAATGGGGGAGGTGAATACGAGACATGGCGATGATTATGTCGTAGACCAGAGGCGTTGGCTTTGGCACAATTTTAGATATATGATTACGAGTAAAACATAAGTTTCAAAAAACTTAATTAAAACATTACTTTAAAAAAAAACTTCAGGAAGTTACACACACACACACACACACACACACACACACACACACATATATATATATATTTATTTACTTGTGGAGGTTACAATTTCTGATGTGGCTAATGGCCGTGGACAATATTACTTTTCATTACAAGCATACAAGCATGACTGAAGACCAGTTCTGATGTGCATATTATGTTTAAAACGTTTTAGCAATAGCAATGTCAGAAGTATTCCTTACTGTAGCGATATGCATGCAGTTCTATCATATGGATTTTACATTTATCATCAATTAAATAATTGCTAGAAAACTCAATTTCAAAGTTCTTTGCAAATGAAATTTTCCAGGGAAGTAGTCCACCAATGATACGGCTGTAGAAATTTCAGACCTAATATATTTATCGCTTTGGTAAAAGATTCAGAGATGGCACATTACTGCATATTTATGCAGATAAAGAAATAAATGCTAAAATAAATACGTTCCAAATTAACAGATTTGCAAACACCACAAGTAAAATAAAATATCAATTAAAACAAAAACGTTCTTCATGCTTTCTACAGCCATGGTTTCCTTTAATAAAGATTTCTCTGACTCAAGGCCTTCGATTTCTCCTCGAAGTCTCTCCAGTTCCATCTTCTCTCCAGTTAGGTAGTTTTCGAAGATTTGAATGAAGTTTGTCATATTCTTGAACAGATGTATGAGTGGCATGTTCCATTTCAAAAGCCGGAGACTGTCTATACTGGTGGCAAATTCTTTGTTCCATTTTTTCATTTCTTCCATGTCCTTCTTTCCACTGTCATCCCAAACTGCAACTGTTACATTAATTTGTGAGTGAGAATAGGGCTCCATATATTGTGCTTGCTCTTCTACATCCCCTTTTCCGGGTACATTTTGACCTGTTGAGTGTTTGACTACGGACAAGGTAATTACTATCCAGCATGTGAATTGAATATTTATTGGAGATGTGGCCATATCGTGACCTGGCCAAAACATTACTCCAAGTTCAAATGCTTTTGTTTTAAACCTTATAAAGCAGGGAAAGGTATGTTATTTTTTTTTCAGACCTTATAGCAATTCACTGTAACTTGCTACGGCCAGTAAATAATGACTTCACGTCTTAACGAGGTTTATTTTTAAATCACATTTTATTTGGTCTCTTTAGGTACGACACACATATGTGCATTGATACATTATGAGTAGATTTTATAGCATCATCTGAGTATATGCGTCTGAAGAAATCACGTGATAATCTGTTCTGCTGAGTTAGCGATAACACCCCAGCAACACAGTTACGATCAAGTGATTTAATTAGAAGAAAACAAAATCGTTTTTACGTGTATAAGTTGCATGCACTTCATTTCTTTATCTTCGAGCTTGCCTTATCTGTTATTGTGTAAAAATATATTACCGTATTGGTTACGGTGCTTTTACATGATATAGACGATTGGTGATGTTACTCGAGAACCGGGTTCGAAGACTGGGTTCAATATCCAGTCCTACTTGGAACGAATAAAAGTATTCGGCACGGCACTCACCATCCCCATACCCTCTCGACTAAGTCCACAACCCGCAAAAAGATGGAACACTCACGAGTACAGGCATTCGTGTGCAGTAAATAAATTCACGTCTTAATCTGCCGGTTTACTACTTCGAATTCCTCTGATCAAATTTACGTATGTAAGAGTCGTTATCGATATCTACAAATATTGGTTCTTGGTTCTTCCCAACTTTTCGGGGCTTCCTCCTACACCTCGTCTTATGCGCCATATAAATCATATCCTGTACTAAAAATAAAAAGTTAAATATTTACCACAAAACCAAACTTAAGGGGGAACTAACCGCTATTAACCTCATCAGATAATTGTTCAACCAGGATAGATTTAACAAACGAATGTATTGTAGAAAATCGCTGAGTGTTATATTATGTTTTGTAAATGAATATATTTTTTTAAAAACTTTTTAGTCTTAAATCTTAATTATCTTTATCGCAAAACATGTTTGAATTATTCTCTCTCTCTCTCTCTCTCTCTCTCTCTCTCTCTCTCTCTCTCTCTCTCTCTCTCTCAGTATAATTTATTTGAGACGGGTATAAGTATTAAGATTTTCATTTCATAGTAGACTAGGACTAGGAACCCTTCTTAATTTGCAACGAGTTTTCTATTTTTATCAGTGTTCGCCAAAAGCGTCAAACAGAATGTATGCATAGAGTATACACGTATCACTTCATTTCTAATCGACACGAAAAATCTGTGAAATAAATGACAAAGACTAATACTTTTATCGATTTGTTTTTCGAATGAAGTTGAAAGCAGGAATTACATTAAAGAACGTTAATGAATGTTTAGTTCATGTCATAATTATGTACTGAAGTGTTATGTAATAGAATACATCTTAACAGCTTGTATAGCTTTAAATCGTTTCAATTATCGCTAGAGGAACACGCAGCAAAATTCTGATATTAATATTCTATTAATTGAACTAGAATCCAAGAAACCATTGAGTCCTTTTCACGGTTTATATCAGGATATACTGTTAGACAAAATGAAGAGTCTGGCATTGTGTGGGTAATTTGTTAATAGTTTATAATAACCGTAGTCTCTCCTGAATACGTGGCAATTCCGAATGAAACAAATAAACACCATATTCTTGTCTAAAAGTCTTTTATTTAGTATGCAGCTGGATAAAAACGTCCACATTCAGAAAATATTGGAGGAAGTAAATAACACATGTATCTTAGTCTCAGTTATATTCTAGAAAAGAATCGTCCGAAATTAAAAAGGAAATTCCCACAACTTGCCTGAGAAATGCCTGAGAAATGCGAGGGAAAACAAATGGGCGTAAAATGCAAAAGTTCGAAAGCAATATATCGGCTACCTGGACGAAATCTCCACATGACGCACAGCAGTTAATGAATGCACTTACTACAGCATGCCCGGTCTTTTTAACAGTAATTTTGTCTTGGTGCCGATTAAAAAACGGGTTTAAGGACTAGTAGAAAATTTGGTATTAGTTACTAGATATGAGCGAGTAGGAAACGTGTTAGCTTTGGACATCCAAAAAGATATTCTTACATACATGGAGCGCTCAAAAGTGGACACGTTTTACTTTCAATATGCCATTTGAGTTCCCTACCATACGATATCACTGGTGTCATACAAAAAATATAATATAGCTGATTAAATCTTTGATCGCAACTTTCATTCCACTTTTATCATCCATCCTGTATTGGAAACAAATGACTACAACAACGACAACCTATGATTCTCATATTAGTGTGTGGCCACAATTAAACAATCCGTATGTGATCATCATAATAAAACATGTAGATGTAAATTAGTTAAGCGTAAATTGATCTGTGGTGTGTCAAGAGTTGCAAACTTTGCTTGAATATATTTAACTGGAATAAATGTAAATTATACCCACTATTTATATTAGTATTTGATAATCAAATTATATCCAATAATTTTCATACGCACGTACACATACACACACATATAAATAAATGTCAAAAATAATAAATGTAAAATAATAATTGCCTTGTACATCTCTTGATAGATACTAAATCATTATTGTCATGTTCAAATACTTTCTTAATGTGAAACATAAGATAAAATGCTTATCAAGCAGCACTGAGACAGCTAAAAAAGTCTAAAAGCATATAAAATACGCAATTGCTGTTCTTCGTAATCATGACTATACAAGATATGTAAGAACCAGATGGTATGCGAGAAGATTACACCCTCAAACTATCTACCAAATCTAATGTTGGTAGTCGATGTGAACTTCAATTTACTGGCGGTCTATGGAACGTCATATCGGTCAGTTGAGCTGGAGAGATGGAAGTATGGCCAGGAGAGATCGTACGGTGAGTTCTGGGAGGTCGTAGCGCGACCTAAGAAGATAGTAGAGTAAGCTCAAGAGATCGGAAAGTGGTCTGGTAAAGACGCGCTGCTAATATAGGGTTCTCTGGTGATGTCGTAGGATGAGCTGGAGAGATCGGTGAAAGCATCTGACGGCAACAATCAAACGATCCGAATAGGCAATGTATCCCCTGTACCAAAGATTACGTTCATTGAAGAAGAGACAGACATGAGAAGACTATATAGGGTTTTACTGTTCACAGTCAGGAAGACGCGCCTTTTATCTGGATAACATTATCTAGATGTGAAACCGGAATACACCGGGAGTACATTCGGAATGTAAACCTATCATTACTATTATTAGCAATGTCGTTTTCTCTTGATTTTCTTAGCTTTGAATTTTAAATAATTATATCTTTATACTTTAGTTCAATTGTTTGGGTGTATATTCAGTATGAGAAACTTGGGCGACGGTTGTAAAATACATTTGATGGTTGAAATACTACTGGATTCATGGAAATTGAACAGCATGTGTGTCACTATGAGAGTCTATGAAAATGTAACTTAAGTATAGATCACAATAAGCCCTTGTAGTACACGGAAGGGAAAGTCTAGGCTACCTCTTTGCATTTTGATTGATTTATTGTAGTTTCAAAGTGTTTAAATAAAAACAAACTGCGTTCAAAACTTAGAATGATAATTTAATGGCTTTACTGTCGCACAAACATCAATTAAACTGCCAAAATTACCACTACTCTACCAAATTTTAAATATATGGGTAACCTATAACCTGTATCGCTATAGTAAAGTCCAAAACGTATGTCGACCATTAAAGCTATACAAGCTGTTCACATTCTACATACAAGGTGTGGAGTAATGATTTGTACATGCTCCTGCAGCAGTGATGCACAATCCGAAAATCTGATGTTCAATCACTCGTATAAGAACTGTCTACAATTGCAATATTGCATAGCAACTCTTCAACAAGAATGCTGCTTGCAGGAACGTCTCTACCGAAGGTGCAACTAGAATAAGGTATCATCTGTAAGGCAACAAGCCTGAAATAATTCATTACTTCTTGGTGAACTCTGCTAAACACATAGGCACACGGGAATTCACGGTGTATTTAAACGTTAGCTTGTAGGTTTGGCCATTCTTAAAAGATTTACGATTAGAAAAGTAAGAAGTAAACATTTATGTATCTAAGCTATAGTAGAAAGATTATAATCTCTCTTTTGATCCATGTAAATGGTAACCGAACCAGACGAAACTATTAATTGCTGATGTATGATTTCCCTTCATAAGATACAATATGTTTGAAGATATCAATTAATCATTTGTGCTGCAGTGCCTACTATCTGGCACATAGTGCTTGGTGTACTATGGGATCTTTTTCGATATATTTCATCACTCGGATCCTGGTGGCTTTATAGTTTCTTCAACGATCTGAACAGCGTTCTTTTGGAAGGTAATATCCAACATGTTCTAGTCATTACCTCGTATCCTATAATTCTTCCTCAAGGTTACCTATCTCAATAAACGACTGTTACAGAGCATTACCTTACATTTTTCAGCAATGCTTACAGAATCAGGATTGGTGTGCCGTCGTTGAACAGGTAATTAATAATGTATGCAAATTACACTGTACGCTGTGTCTGCCTACGCAATATACCAGTATATCATTCAAATGAGTTTATTTTGCCTTAACGTACTCAAAGATTGTTGCGTTACTTTAACTGCAATGTCCCCTAAGAAATTTCTACGTAGACACTCTTACCATAAAATAAATGGAGAAGGTATTTTAAAATCATTATCACAAAATTCAGTAATTATATACTTAGGGTCATATCACAACTGTGTACTCCGTGCAATACAATATAATATAAATATTACAAAATAACTGTAGTTAATTTCACTATATCACGCTTTGAATGGAAAAAAAGCCAGTAGCTGAGTTTCTAGTTCTTTACATAAGAGGTGTATGCATAGAAAAACGTATTGCAATCGTTTATCATAGTTAACAGGCAACCAAATGCTGTCTGAAGTCGGCGTTTGTTGTGGTTTTGTTCTTATGTTAAAAAGCGAACATTCGTATATCATCTCTACCACATATGTTTCCTGGAGTAGTTTAGCCGATGCTTCGTTATACTTTAACTCCACGAAGTTCAGATATAAACGTTTGTCATGCCTATCCATTTCCGCATGTTACCACTGGGGGGGGAAGAGAGAGAGAGAGAGAGAGAGAGAGAGAGAGAGAGAGAGAGAGAGAGAGAGAGAGAGAGAGAGAGAGAGAGAGAGAGAATTGCAAAGTGGAAACTTGATTAAAATATTCTCCAGCCTCTCTGTATCTAGCCTTTGTCAATTACTGAATTATTTAATATGTTCAGAATTTAGCAAGTGGTACAGTAAAAGTATATATACCTACTTGTATATGCTTTGTTTCTTTTGTTTGATTGATTAGGTTTTTTAACGTAGCTTGTTCAGTCATATCATTAAGATATATGGTGTGTGACAGTTTATAGTGATTTCTGTTATGGTGCCATCATGCTACAGACATGTAGCATGTTGTCCCACCCAGTCACATGATCCTGACACCAGGCCGACCAGTCCTAATTCTAACCTCTTAATGTTGAGCGCCAAGCGAGACAGCTGTTAGTACCATTTTTGTATGTCTTTGGTATGATTCGGCCAAGGATCGAACCCACTACCTCCCGCTTACGCGGTGGACACTAACCACTAGGCCACCAGAACGGTTACTTGTATATGTATGTATGTATGTATGTATGTATGTATGTATGTATGTATGTATGTATGTATGTATGTATGTATGTATGTATGTATGTGTGTGTGTGTGTGTGTGTGTGTGTGTGTGTGTGTGTGTGTGTGTGTGTGTGTGTGTGTGCGTGCGTGCGTGCGTGCGTGCGTGCGTGCGTGCGTGCGTGCGTAGATATGTAGGTATGCTTATCTACCTACCTGAAATAACCTACCTGAAATAAGCAGTTAGGTAGTAGGTGGGCAGGTATGCATGCATTCAGGCAGGTGTGTAGCATGACAACTCTATATTTTAAAGCTTTGCAACAGCGCCCGATCAAATCTATTTTAACTACTCCAAGCTTTGCCCGGGCAAATATATTTTTACTCCAAGCGCTAATACAATTTTTTTTCAGGGCGAGGAAAGTAATTCTCTCCAACATCGAAACAAACAAATTATGAGGAAAGTAATTCTCTCCAACATCGAAACAAACAAATTATGTTACTTATAAACTATATCAATGCATATGACATACATTGTGGACAAATACCTACTTAATTTATGTCGACACTAATTCAAATCAACCAAGTCTGATAAGACTAATCCAGGGATCGGATGCATCCATATTTTTAGTATTTACTTATGGATTCTACACTGCTCTGAAACAATTTTCTCGTGTCACAAGATTAATGTATATTCGAATCTCGAACAAAATGTCTTTAACATCCTGTATTAGTGTTTTGCACTGTATTAAGCCCCGATTAAACAACCGAATGAGAGAAAAAAAAATGAATGGGTTAGAGCTGAATAAAAGAGAGTTGTATTATCAAATCAGCTGAAACAATCAGCTATACGAATCAGGGTACGTGCAAATAAAAATACTTTATGTTTGGATTTAGGGGATAATAAACATAGAAAAGTGAAGGGAAAGATAAAACATGTTTTGATACACAAAATAAAATGGGTAAAAATATGTAATAAACTAACTGTTTTAAGTTGACATTTCAGCATTATGATTTGAACATCAATTTATCTAAATATACTTAATCTGTACGTGAACATTGCGTTATATTAGGTAACTACCTATCGATATAATACACACACATAAACGAACACACATATGACACCCGTACTCTGCGCTGATCAGCATTTTAAATTCAAATAAGTTGTCTGCATTATGTATTTGTTTCACGCTACAAAATCAATCAACCAATTATGCGGAGACAATCTAACAAATGGTGGTGGTTGACCGTGCTCGCGAAACATTATAACAGCTGTAATCTTTAACAATAGCCACTCAAGAAATATTTTAATATATCTAGTGACACTGTGCATATTTTCATACAAATTATTGTTTCAGTTATATATTTTGCACCCATTCGATCAGAAGTTTATTTTTCTCCCTGGTACCGAATAAAGCCGTGATACGTATATAACTTGGCACCTCTCTCTTTCATTTCTCTCGCAAGTCTGTGGGTAGGAAATAAGACAACTAAATCCGAATTCTGTCTAAATTTTTCGCTAAAGTTGTTTTTCCACACCCATCGGGTCGATTTAGATAAACAGTCGTATGTCTGAATACTGGATCGGACACAGATGGCGCAGACGATAATTCTGATATATAATTGCTACGATATGTTTCTTCGATTTCAACATCTGCGGATTCATTATAATCATATAATAGTTATTTTATCTCCACGATTTCCACGGTGGATCAGCGTTTGTAAAACGAGTCACTAATTCTGTATATATTTTCGATATAAAATGAATCGGATGTCAGGGAATCTATTCATCATAGATAGCAAATTTATAGAAACATAAGCGAACATGGATGACCTTAGATGTGTATATTGCGGTAAGAGGTCATCGATATAGCCAATAATTGTACCTAACCAGGTTCCGTTAGACGCATTTTAATACAACTATTGGAACCAAGCGTTTCTCAGCGAAATGTTTACTAAACCAAACATAACAGATCGGACGAAGACCCTTATTGAATTCAAACGATACGATACAAGCGAATCAAGATAGATCAAAATCAGGTAGTGGTTCATTAATCGCCACTCTGGTCATTTCGTGCGTGTTATGTCCAAATCGTGAAATGTATCCAAAACATTTTCCCATCCCTGAAAAACTTCCCGGATATGACGCAATCACATTAACCGAGATTACATCTTTATAATCGTATTTAGTGTTCCACAATCTGCCGTGCCCGTATTTACAGCAGCTTAGCTGCACATCTTTGAGCAATTCAGCGTGTGTTGGTTTCCACTAATTTCTCTCTCTTGCAGCGTGGTCAGCAACTGACGAAACGGTGAAACCGTTGCTTAGGAACTCGTCAATACTATCAGTTGAACAATTCTGCGGCAGATTTCTCATCGTTTCGTGGAGATATTCTAACCGGTGTAGTTCACCGTTAGGTCGTACCAATTGATCATATTTTTCATCCCTTTAAATTAAAATAGCCATACTGACCCAGGATCGTCTTTACTTATTTCGTGTTTAAAATCAAACATATTTCTTTCATAGTTCTGGGGATAAAAGTTCGATGTCGGGGAAATATTGTTACTGCGTTAGTCTACGAGTACGCTTTATGATCAATGATATCTATTGGAGAACCTTCTTGTTTTACTATTGTTTCGAATCGGATAAACTTTCTCTTGTTATAGTTGCTACTATTATTGGAAATGTTAGTATTTGTTCTAACTTAGATACATCAGTAGTTGTAACTCCGGTATTTTTTTCTAATTCAGAACACTCGTTTGATTTATTTAGATCAGTTAGTCCATTTCCACGTATCGCGTTTGTAAAAGGTTCTATTATTCGCTCAGCGATACAGTTCATTCTTGTCATTGAAAATTTCATTGAGCAGAATCATTAATATCAGGTTTATCATTTAGCTGATCAATCCCATACACAACCGCGGTTACAGGGTATGCTCGTATATAACATGGTTCATCAATCACAATCAACATTCCTGGTTTGAAATATTTACTTAACACACCTGCTTTTGTCTAATAGCACAATAGATTTTATTCTGATAAATATCTTTGATCAAGATAATCAACAATTTGTTTCACTCGCTCATAGTTCATGGTAACGTCAATGACTTCGGTAATGACAAAGTCATCGTGCATAATTTTAAATGTTGACCATACATGAGATGCTACATCATTATGAGATTCTCTTTTATCACTCAGAATAATATTAATCAGATTATTATTCTCAATTAGAAATCTGAAATCCAGGAGCTATTCAGTCAATGTCAAATCTTGATTCTTCCCAAAGCTTGATTTTTTATATCTCCTCCATGCTATAATTAAAACAAATATTTAAATAAAATATATTATATAGACCATGACTCAAATCAAGAATAACTGTAGGTGGTTGATGAAAGGGTCTTTAACCTCATGTAACAAATCCTGCATAAACGAATTCTGCGGACATCATTTACAAAGTGTACCGCGAGGCAGTCTAGGTCCGAAACCGTGTTTACAATATGGTATTGGCATTAGAAAGGAAAAACACAATTGTGCGTACAATGTGGCGGTAAAAGATACAGAGAGCTGAAGCGATATTATGGGAAAAATAAAAGCTATAATAACCCCTGAAGATTACTTGTATAGATTCGTAAGTAATAATGTAGACAAATAATAATATTATAAATGAGCCAAGAATTTGTTAAGCATCACACAATCAATAATTATGAAGAATCTCGTGATGGTGTAATCAGCATCTGTCGGTTGAAAAGGCCAGTTATTTTTATCAGTAATACTGGTTATCTAAGGTTTACTGATGGGAAGAAAAAATATCTGTCATCGTTTTATTTTCGAGACTTTTGATGGGAATCAAAGACGGTCTTGTACTTGACCATATTGACTCTGATCCTAAACATAACCCCTTAAATAATCTTCAAGCTAACACACAAAGTGAAAATACTGCGCGTGGTCTTACCGGTATTTGTAAAACATGGAGAAGGAGACCTATGAAATCTATAAATATACAGAATGGTGACGAAAACATATTTAAATGAAAGAATCAAGCTGGCAAATATTATTATGTCTGCATACCGTCAGTACAAAGTGTAGAAGAAAATGTATATAAATCCGCTTTGTCGAAAAAATTTCAGAAACAAATTCGGTTTGAATATTTAACTGAGAGAGAGAGAGAGAGAGAGAGAGAGAGAGAGAGAGAGAGAGAGAGAGAGAGAGAGAGAGAGAGAGAGAGAGAGAGAGAGGTGAAGCAATAATGACCACAGCCAGCAAATATATCATCTTCGGTACAATATGTAACCAAATCTTCTCTCTCCAAAAAATGTATATTTTCAATATTGCTGAAGAACGATATTTACTTGAAATCAGCATCATGCAAGGGATATAACTCTATTACGAAAACGTAAGGGAAAAATGGGTAATTTTGTAGAGTTATCTAATTCTGTTTGATAAGATTAAATGTAAAATACCTTTATTTTATTAATGGAAAAATGTTCTGATTGTATTTTTACAGAAACATCTTTTTTTCTGCATCTGTCACTTTTTATGCTTCATTTAGATTTTGTCAGAGAAATATATGAAAATATATGACTCGCAAACGTTTCTTCTTGATTCCCAAATATCAGCTAACTTGTATAGCATATAGCCAGTTTTAGTTAGGATCGATATTTAACATGAAATACACACTCCCACAATGTCACTTCATGGAGGGTGCGTTTTGCACTCTCCTGGGGTTGATTAGGCGAGAATGTGTGTTTCGTTTTGAACGTAGATAAGCCCCATAAGCCCCATAAGCCCCATATGTATGTATATAATGTATGTATGTATGTATGTATGTATGTATGTATGTATGTATGTATGTATGTATGTATGTATGTATGTATGTATGTATGTATGTATGTATGTATGTATGTAATGTATGTATGTATGTATGTAATGTATGTATGTATGTATGTATGTATGTATGTATGTATGTATGTATGTATGTATGTATGTATGTATGTATGTATGTATGTATGTATGTATCCATCCGTCTTATAAATATGTATATATGGATGGATATAACTATATGTGCCGTCTTGTATGTCCCTCAAAATAAACCGTAACATGATGAGCTCTCATTCTCTAGTGGCAAGGAAGGATGCCCCATACATCATTTAAAGAATGTCGTGTCATAAGATAGACCTTCTGTCCGAAGGTTTAGGAGTCGATATCACCTATTGATTAAAATATGGAAATATATGCAGAGAAGTTCGTCTAATTACATCGGTGAACATTTTATATTCTTACCCTAGTTTCTCGCGGTTTTTGAGTTACCGTCGTTTAAAGACTTCTTTGAACAATATGTGCGTAGTATTTCTGTATTAAATTATACCATTGTCGACTTGTAAATCCACGTGCAATAGCGCAACCCGTTGTGCTGTGGCTACTTTGAACTTCGAGTTAGATATGGTTGTTACCAAATATATAAACTGTTCGAAGGTGTGTTCAGAAAGGATCTGCATGTACGAAAATTGTGCATTTAAATGAACGTGATACTTCACATACACAAATTGTTTATCAGTATTAACATAAACTTGTTTTTTTTTAAAATTATATATCTATGTCGATAAATTGATTTGTTCAGATTCAAGTAGGACTGAAAGAACAATTGGATTAAAAACAGCATAAACTGTATATATATTGTATATTAATTGTGTAAAGTCAACTACTTTCAAAGTGTTAAAATGGTTAGAGATCGATCAAATATCAGAACATTGTAAGAACTGCTGCTCTGCTCTTTTCGGTAAGTTGAAAAATATTAAATTGTAAATATTTATTGATCAATTTGTGAAAGAAATTGCGAATCTTTAATTTGCAAGAAAATATTATGACTTGGATTTGTAAGCGTAAAATATTTAAATTAGTAACGTTTGCACATTTAAATGAGTTTGGTTGGACAATTTGTAAACATTTATTTTTACAAATATTAAAGTCCTTGAGAATTTGCTTTTTAATACACGGCTCAATTATTGTATTAGATTTGAATTACGTTTTGCCTCGAACATATTCTAAAATTTGCCAGAGCAGGTTTACAGCCTAAGGTACAGTTGGTTTGACTTTCGGAGAATTTAGTAATACTTAAAGGGGTGTCTAATAATGTGTTTGCTCTCTCATATTTAATATAGTCTTTAAAATATCCAAAAGAATGTTTTACTTTGCTAAATGTCCGATCGTCACGCATCAAACCATTTTCTGTAAATTTGTAAAAAATACACGTGTCGGTGTGTATGCATAATTTTCAATAATCGTCGAAAACCGAAGGCGTGTGATGTCGCTGGCGGTAGACTGACAGCAGCAAGCGACAGCGAATGTTCGAAGTTGACGCCAGATGTACGCTTGTTTCAAAAGGAAAAATATCAATATTCTATGCTGCATGCAACTAGTCAAACAAAGTCTAAATAGGTCAGGAATTCGTTTTTTCCGATTTCGCATGTGATATACCAATCTCAAATAGCATTATCTAAGAATATACAGCTATCACACGTTTGCAATTAACAAATTATATTTTCTGCATGGTATTTTCATGAGAGAGAGAGAGAGGCAGAAAGTTAGAAAACGTCTTTGATGTATATTTGTTTCTGTACTTCTGGTGAAGTTCTGATGATAACAGAGTAAATTGTATTATCGTCTCATGTGTCAATTTGCCATCATCACTTTAGCTTTATATATATATATATATATATATATATATATATATATATATATATATATATATATATATATATATATATATATACATCTGTTTGCCTGTCTTCGTAGTATATGTCTATATCTTGATATGTATTTGTATCTGTCTTCATGACTACAGATTTATATCGATACATCCACCTACCTATCAAGGACGTCATGGTATGAGTTAGTTGATGAATTCGTTTTTATACATTGCATGGACGCTAGAAATAACGAACATGGGAGGTCTTAAAACCTATTTGGTAGTTTAAGGCAGGACTATCTTTAGTTCAAAAGCTTATCAGAATTATTCCCTGACTATAGCTTTAGGGTATGGTCAAAATTCCTTTAAAACTAGGAAGTGTTTTAGTTTATGATAAAGCAAAACTAAACATAGTGATATGTTACAATTAAATCTAATTTAGAATATGAATGAAGATAGCGACAGTGGAGTATGCCCTTGCAAAGTATTTTATCGCGGATGCGTAAGATTAAATTTAGTTGATAAAATACTTACGGGTTGGGTGTTTGATTAGAGGCATTTGTTAGTCACGAGCTGTGAATCTCCGTCCATTGGTTGCTGTTTTAAGAAGAGGCTAGGGCCCATTTTATCAGATTTTTTTTTATTACATGCTAGTATTTGGGATAATTTATTTAAGTTTAAACTGAAAGTTTACTTCCTTGTTTGACTCTCTCGTAACTTTGTCCGAAAAACGTTTACCTGTCCATGCCTTATGAGAGAGAAAGAACAATATGTTGCCCCTGAATATTGCTTTTTCACTCATATTAGGAAGAAAACGTATAGTAAACTTGGAAAACGGTATAAATGGGGCCCTCAGTCACAACATATAAAATGCATATTTCGCATGAATTCAATTTGATCTCTGATAGCATATAATGTTTTCTTGTAAATTAATGCTGAAATCGAAATTTAGAACAAAGTGCATCGACGATTTGTGGCTTGTAAGATGATGCAAACACCCAACGAAATATTCAACTAGACCTCTGTACAGAAAGTTTCCAAACGTAACGTTTATCTTGAAAACATTCTTTACGTTTGTTCAGGCTTATATTCCTATTTTTGCCTGTATTGATTAATGGATGTATTCATATATACTTTGTAAACAACGCTGCCTTTAAATGGTTGACATAAACATGGTACATGTAATTATTTGTTTTTGTCGATGTTTTGTTTAAAAAGAATTTAACGCCATTTTTCAGCCCACGATAGGCTATATATGGCGGCCAGTATTATTGGTGGATGAAGAACCTGGCAAAACCCCTTGAAAGAACCATCGACCCACGAGAAGCTACTGGCAAGCTTTCTCACATAAGTACATTAGCCGAATCTTAGACTCGAACCGACGGAGACAGAGGTGAGACGGCTGTGATACGTAACGGAAAGCGCTTTAGACCACTCGGGGGTCCAACATGGTAATTCGAATTGGTTTTAGTTAATTTAACTGTGCATTGAAAATGTCTCTTTTAACTTAATAAATCGTCAAGTGCGCCACAAGGACTATATAAAATTCATTTAAAATGGAAAGGCCGAACGCATTCAGCCTATTTGCATTAAAAAAAAAAACGTTCGAACTAATAATACACGACATAGGTGAATTTCGGGCGAAACGTATTTAAAACATCTTATTCTGTTCCACTAATCACAAGAATCTAATCGATAACTCTTTAAACATATTAACGTGTCCTTACTGCTAAGAGCAAATGTGCATATGCAAGTTACTTTAAGGATATAATTTATAGTGATTTTCCAACGTAATTATCGAGCATTAGTGGTCTTTATCGGTAATGCAACCATTTAAATAGGAAAGGTAATTCTGTAATGAATGTGTAATATTATTATATTTTAATTTCTAAAATATTTTATTTAAAATACTGTACCAACTGTTACAAATTCGATCTTCGTAGACAAGTACCTATTAAATCCTGGAGTTGTAGTTCTTCAAAATAAATGTCTTGAGATGAGAAATCGTTGAGGTATGAGAGACATAAAGTCCCAATACGTCTTCGATATCGTTTCATTTGTGTCTATACTTCTTGTGAAGGTCTGAATAAATTATATTACCATCTTAAGTATTATTTTCACCATCCCTTTAGCTTTGTATATATTTTGCACACATCTATCGATCATCTTACCAATATATTTATCCTACTTTATACTTGTGTATACATTCAATTGTTTGTCTGTCTGCCTTATACATGTTTGTCTATTGATATGTTTTTGCATCTGCATACATGACTACAGTTATATATAGGTACATGACATGCATTACATTTACGTCATGACACTGGCTAATTTATGAATGATTCATTTCATCAATGCTTTGCGATTAGAAACACACTGAGGTAGATTTTCAAATCTTATTGGCTGTTTAAAGTTTTCTTAGACGGTTTAAATGCTTACCATTATTAGTCTTTAAAGTTAGCTCTGTGGTATAGTTATTATTCCTTTAAAACTAAGAAGTGTGGTTCCCGTTTCAGTTTATGATAGAGCCAAACTAAAGGTTAATTTTCTTTTACAGTACATACATGTCATATGGCTACTGAATTAATAAAAAGGTATTTACCCACTGACCTTTTCACGTAAGTGAAATATCTTCATAATTGAATGTGTCACGTGACAAATGTGTGCGGCACTCATTTAATTCATGAACAGTAAAAACACATTAATCTTATTCAGAATATGACGTTGGAGGCGTCGGGGGTGGGACATGCAAATTGTGCCGTTGCTAAGGTTTCTTTATCGCACATGTGCCGTTATGTAGTTGATACAAGTACACACTGGATTGGAAATGTGGCCAGATGCATTAGTTAATCACCACTTACGAGTCACCTTTTACTGGCTGCTATTTTTCGATGACGCTAGGTCGCCAAGTTCTAATTAGATCTGTGTTGTTACTAGTTGGTATTTGGGAGTGTTTCATGTAGTTTGAACTGAAAGATTACTTCCTTGACTGTCTGTCCTTAACGAAAGATTGATTAGTCCAAGATTAAAGGTGTTCCCGCCATACACAATGAATATGTTACAATCTGCTCGGGATTATTGATTTATCTTCCTAACATATACGCGCGAACTATTATAAACGTCGAAAGTGGTATGATGAAAATTTCACACCAAAATACCACGACCTTGCATTTAGAGTGATATTTACAAAATATAATAAACATTGTTTCCATGGATTTCTTATTAAACAATAGTCTAGCTTCAAATTTCTTTTGAATTTATAATTTTTGCACAATGAAACGAAAAAGCATCTTTAAACCTGTACTTTATAGTGCGGAAAATGTTTCTTGTTGTTCTGGATTGATAGGAAAGATTTTCGAAATGTATGAATGCTATATTAATTATTATATGTTCAACTTGGTCAGTTAGGTGGCCATATTTTATATTTTAATGGTAATGTACGTTTTCTACTTTCAACAATGAAACCTAATGAAGTCTGATACTCATATAACTTTAAATTCATTACAAGAATCGAAAAGAAATATAAGGACTCTTACTGCTTTGTTGTCAAATAATCGCGTCGTTTTAAATACGTTAATGACATTAAGAGTATTTGAACTTGCTAGGCTAGCGTAAGTTATCCGACGTGTACGAAAAATGCAAAATAAATGTGTAAAATATAGTTGAAGAGGTAAATCCTGATATTCAGTGGTCTTGAATGTAGCGTACCATGTGATTCTAACGTCGAGGGAAAGAAAAGAAATAACACAAAAGAAAAGGACTATCTTACGATTGTCGAGAGAAGTAAGACGTTTTTAGTGATGATGCTAATATGTTTTGAAAAACTTGAGGATAAACTCATTGACTCATAAGCATTGAAAATTTGGTGCTTATATATCAGCGTATCATAAAATGTCATACAACTGGCATTACTATTATAGGCGAAGCACTTCTGTCGCGAACCTAAAAACATGAACATAAAAATTGAATATAGATAATTGTAAAACAAGCCATAGGGTATGGTCACACTACTAGCGATTCGATGAATGAAGTCACAAAAATATGATCTTGAGCTGACTCGGCAATATAAATGGGCAAATCCAACCCTGTGATCTAAAACTTCCTTGTTCTTGTCCGGTCACGTGGTATATTATGTCAATGAAATAGCTATTGCAACTGCATAAAAGATAAGGCATTCTGCACACATAGGCAAATCAGTGTTTAAAATTTATTCGTCTGTGCATCTGCAATGAAAACAATGAGAGTTTCATACGCATATATTGTCATGTTCTATTATCTTTGTATTTTTCACTCCAGGGTTGCAAAAGCAAGTCAATACTTAGTAAAATGCAACAGAGAAAAAACGAAATGTTTAAATGATATATCAAGTAAAGGTTTCATTGCAAAGGAGGTAAGTGATTACGACTATTTGGTAAAATGTATGGTGGTTTCATTCTTCTCTTTGAAATTACATTAATATCACCTTTTTATTAAATTTACCGATATGTATCATCCCTTTTAAAATTGGTTTTTCATAATTCTATAAAAAGCATTCATGAAGATTAGTTGTGGCCTTCTATAAGAAAATGGTGATTGTTCACCAAAACTATTCTTAAATTTTATATTAGCATGACCATTGCGCCGAAACATGTGTTTTCAGCCAAAACAAATGTATGCCGATGTAAAACGATATATTGTACTCAAAACTGATTTTTCAGTGGGAATCTCAGTTCATTACAAATGAAACTTAATTTATTAAAGAAATAAAAGAAAAATCGCGACATGTAACGACTCTCTTGATTGACGATGTATATTTAACTTCATTTATCTTTTTTTTTTGGGAGGGAGTACTGATAGTTTTGTTTGTGACTCTTTGTGATGTGTGTTGTCAATTGCATTACAGACCAATGTACCTGGCTTTTACAGTGCAGAGGATCCCTATGTTTCTTTGAATACAACGGAGGATACTCTGGTTGGTAGTGAAAATATCATTGAATAACACGTTCATTATTTCAAATACCTGTTAATATAACGTAACGTTTTCGTAGCATTGCGTTACAAATTTACACCAAGAAACATAATTATTGTCTACATTAACGTCGTAGAAGGTGTCCGTTCAGCAAATTCAACTATAAATGCAAAACAATAAATTTCAAAGTTGAGAGAATTCATTTGTAGTATGTTTTTTCTTGGATGTAATTTGCCATTTCAGGCCTTTTAATAGTATTCATATAAAATTACTGACTCGGACCATTCTAAGGCATGAATCATTGGACACGCCCCAAGGTAGGAAACCTCTTTCTCATTCGAACATTGATCTGTTTAGTAGGTTGATAAATATTCTACAAAAACGTATTATCAATATATGGATTTCAACAGTTTCAAATAAGTGATCATATTTAATTCCATCTTCCATTATTATGCTGATTGCATCAATATCAAAAGTTCAAAAGTTCTGGCACTATCTTCATTTCTCTTAATTTCTCATAATAAAAACAAATTTCATGTCTTTAGTCTATACTTAAAGTTTTCTAAGCCCTACATTTATCTCAGATACCAGCTATAGCATATTTCTACAGGAGAAAGATAGTTTTTGTTCAGATACCAGATATAGCTGCTGTATTAGGATCCTTTTCGTTCAGATTGATAAGTAATTACAGTCAATATTAGCATAGTTTAATATATTTTGTATTCATCATAGATTTGTTTCTTTCCGTCATGGATATTTTTTTATTTTCATTGATGAAAATATCGATTCACACGAATTATTACCTTAGTTGAAAATTCACTTTATTATTCGTTTTCAGCATAGATCAGTAATTATCATTCCTTGTACTTTTTAGAGTCATTTAATGTCAAAAGATATGTCTAGGATATGTATAGGTCGAGGAAGGTAAATATATTCGTGAGGTGTTTTCTCCTTATTTTGTATTTTATTAAAATGTGTATGTTGTTCTTTGATCCAATTTATTTGCATGAAATATGTGGTTAATTAATTGCCGTATGCATTACATTCATCATTTGATTTATGTGCCATAACTTGGTTGTGGAATATAAAACACAATCCCCACTACATTGTTTGTACTATACTATTTGCTTGTATATACTGCCCATTTAAAAAACAAAAAGCATTAAAGATATAATAAATGAACAGAACTATAGTCATTTATGTTATGGATTTATAAGTCCCTACATGATTGTCGCCTGGTGGTCCTTATAAATGTCAAATGACGTTTTGTTTAGTAACACGGCCGACCATAGTTCATGAGAATGTATCACTATATGTTAATTTAATCACTTATAAATAAATAACGGGTGGGTTTGGTAAGCTTAAAAGCGAGATTCAAGGTGTTTCTCATTAGCTAATTGCAATGCTGTTGCTAAGCAACACTGTTAAGCTCATATATTTGCACTAGATCACAGCCACTATCTATTTACGTAGGGAATATTTTCTTATCCAACGTACATTTTATAACCTTGCAGACATATTTCTTTAGATGCAAATCAACACATTTTGAATGAAAAATAAATCTCTTTAATGCATTTAAGTTTTTAAAGTTGAACGTTTTCATACGTTTTCTATCTCTCGTGTCCTTTGAGTGACCTTGTCAGTGTCAACTAATCTGTGTGATGTAACATGTACAATCGTCAACGACTGGTGACACTGTTATTAGTCATAATTTAATAGATAAATTTATAGATGATAAGTACGTTAGACTTCGATATTGGCTTTTTCGTTCCATGGTATAATTTCACTTTAATCACACTTATGGCAATATCGAGAAGAGGAAATGGAAAGGTAGTGCATTTCCAACGCACACACATATGTAGCTGTAATGGACTAGGCTGTGTGGAAAAAGACTTCAACGCTCTCTAACGTATTTATGTTTGGGTTTATTAAAGAAGGTGACACCGATTAGAAATAATCGTACTTTTCCCAGATTTAGATTCTTCAATGTATTCCTCTCCCCATGGATAAATTCTTATCTCTTTTCACCATAGACAAAATATTTCAAAGACATTTATGTGAAGTAGCTTGAAAGAATTAATGCACCTATGAATTTGTAATGACCTGAAAAACTTTCTGCCATGGAAATGAAATATTTTTAGAACTAATAATTAGCTAACGTTTGTTTAAAATTTGTTTGTTTTTTTGGATTTTACACGAAGCTTTAACAATTTTTTTTTCATATCGCTACGATGTTTGCAATGTTAATTGACCTAAATACAACTGAGAAAACTGACATATTATCTGATGCGAATACAAAATTTAAATTAAGAGTGCAAGCCATCATAAATTGATAAATATATTTGTAGATTGTGAGGACAAATCAACTCTGACCAGTCAATGTATTGTAGATACAAAACCAGAGTTAAAGAAGGATTGGTGTCATTGATTTTAATGGTCATCGAGTACGCGGTTACTTATCTTAACAGAACAAATTTACTAATGACAGGTTGCACTTCAATTTCTTGCAACCACACGACAGGTTTATCTCAGATCTTACCCTTAACTAGATTTAACGGCTGATCCATTGTATCATAACAGAAAAGAAGAATAACACTTGAGTGGAGGTATATATGGTAAGGTAATTGATATGCTAAAAGGTGCAGCAAATTAAGCAAAGAATAGCTGACAAGATGGATGTGAAGATGCACAGTACTTTAGACTCTACAACTGCCGTAACTATGACATGTTTTAATGGTAATACTTTCGTTGAGTTCTATTAAAAAATCTTGATTTTGTTACTGTACAGATATAATTTATGAACACTGAATATTTTCAACGTATCTTAGTCTGTGAAAAGTGATAAGTGATGTGCATACTGCATATGCAAATTAATTAAAAAATTATTTAAAAGTTTTAAAAATTGAATACTAATATATTGCTAATTCGTTGTTGATATTTGCTATCTTTCTCTTGATGGTATATATTTAGAAACAACATTTCACTTTTATTACTTTACCTTTACATCACAGGAAAATGGAAACATGGTGGAAGAAACAGGCGGCTACGGGAACACTGGTAAAAACGTCAAGTTCGCAAAAGTCGAATCAAAGAGTAAAGCAAAACTGAAGATCATCGAAGGGGTAAGTAATTATTTTCATACATGTATTATTTAGATGAAAATATGCTATATGTTCTACAATATGTTGACACAGGAAATCACGTTATTTATATTGTACCTTAAACTTCAATCAAAACTTGCTCCTGAGGACATTGTTTTGGTTTGCAGTTTCCATTCATTATGTCGTATATACATATCTGTCACATCTAAATTTACACATAGAGGTTCTATGTTCATATGTTTTATCAAAGTGCTATCCATAGTTATGAGGAATTTACAAATAAAAAGAGATGCAATACATTTATGGGTCTTCCTTAATTCCATGTTAATCATTTTCATAATTTTTTTGTCATCACGATAACACGAGATTAAATAGACTACATTGAAGTCCTTCACAGTTTTGTTGTTGCAACTAAAAGGGTATGATCACCATTTGTTTGAAATCTCGAACTTGGAAGGTGTTATAGGCCGACAATTCCTATTTTGGCAAGCATACAATATGTTCGACTGAGAATTGACACATTTACTATCTTGTATTGTTGTGCTCGTCTGTTATCAGTTCGCTTCGGATTGCTTCCAGCAAGAAGCATTGTGTTGATTATTATTAACCTGAAATTAATCAAGAACACGTGAATAAATGATGACTTTCTTATTAACAAGATTAGATTTTTTTGCTTAAATCTTTTCGCCCTTGATAGCTTTTAGCCCTTCTTTGACATAATGAAATGGCCTTTATTTCGTTTTAGGTCTGTTATACGTGAAATAATGTTCATGATCAATGATCTGGTGCTGGCCACTATTCCTCTGTGTGTGTGTGTGTGTGTGTGTGTGTGTGTGTATGTGTGTGTGTGTGTGTGTGTTGGAATGCATTTTAACGTAGTTGTAACCATTTTTAATCATATCGATACGATGTCTGATGTGTGGCATTTTATTGTGATATCTACCACCGAAATCGCAGACATGTGGCATCATGTCTCACCAGTCACATTATCCAGACACCAGGCCGACCAGTCCTAATACTAACAGCAGCTGATAATACCATTTGTTTAAATAATCTTTCACCATAGTTGATATTGTTGCAATATTTGTCTTCTCAGTGTTGTTTATCAATGACCCTAGTACAATGTCCTTTCTCGCCATGATCTATCGATATTGTAGAATGTATATTCACCACAGTGTCTTAACTGCATTAGTCAACTCTACAGGGGTATAACTTTTTTGACTACAGTACCCTAGATGCCTGTTCGTACTCGTGTTGGAATCATTCAAAGATTGTTAAGGTATTTTATTAGTGATGTGGACGTTCATTCGTTCTGTCTGGAGTATATGCATTTTTCCATTTTTTGACTCTTCATTAAGACCCACGTTTCAAGTAGCAGTCAATCGTACGTATGCAGACTACACTTGCCTAGTTTACTGTGTTGACTGCATGCGACCTCATTGAATATATAGTGGCTAGCGAGTGTTGCATGATACCTACGTGATTGTTATTATTATTATTATTATTATTATTATTATTATGATTATTATTGTATTTTATAGCATTAATATTTTCATTATTATGATTATTATTATTATTATTTGTATCATCATTATTAACATGATTTTGATATTGATGATGATGATGATTATTATTATTAAAGATCAGTATTGTGATGATTATATTATAATTATTATCATTATTATTATTATAAATGTTATTATTATCATTAGGATATATTTGTATGATTGTGATTATGATTTATTATTATTAAATATTATTATTATTATTATTATTATTATTATTATTATTATTATTATTATTATTATTATTAAGGTTGAGCTGGTTGAGGAGCAAATTTACGAAGAGCGAGTTACAAAATCTCGGGATGCCAATTGGGCGGATATGTGGACTGTGGTATGCATTGAAACATTTTCCTCCTTATTGTCTGAGTAAACCGAAAAAAAAAAACTAAATGTTATACAAAGTGACAGTCAGCGACGTTTTGTATTCCATGGACGACGGAATGCGCTGGTTTGTATTCTACTGAGTCGTGACTAAATAACTGGTCGAATATGTTGTTTGACTGAGGACTTTTTCGGGATATTATTTATATAAGCAATGCCTTCCGCGCAGTTTGGTTAGCTCTTGTTTTAAATTGTAATGTCGTTTGAAAATGAAGGGACACCACTAGGTATGCTTATATATAATTACTATAAATTATGTTGCGCACTTTATTCAAGTCAAAGTCACATATCACTTTTTCAGTTTTCTGACCATTGTTTTTCTGCAACCTTGAGATAAAGAGATGAACTATTGTATACATCAATCGTCTATAGTAGGTGTATCACGTAACAGATTAGGGGCCTTAACTTTAAGGTCAAATTACATAGTTCCCTGTCTAAATTTTGTCAACTCTCTATTCCTCTTTTTAATAATAGATTCAATAAAAGTAAAAGGTTTCAGGTTTGGTATGCATTTATACTATCACAAAAAAAGTGTCGCTTTTTACAGTGTGTCGTATTGTTAATGTGTCACGTTTGGCATTACAGTTTACTTTCCCTTCTGGTATACTTATATATCATCACCAGAATTTGTATTTTTGCGACATTTGGGGCAATATATTTAAGGTTATAAATTTATATTTTTAAATTTTTGATTCCTTTCCGCTCTATAATATAAACGGGACAAAAGGTGATATACTTACATATTATCACAGAAAGGCACGTTGCATACCACATTTTAAGTTATATCTTTATGTTCAGTGACAACGATTCTTTTCCGCAATACCATCCTTTTATTGTCTCTCATGCTAAAGCCATTTTAGATTAATTGATTTAGATTTATATGTATTTAACACTACAAAGTATGTTGCAAGGATATGTTGCCGGGATTATCTTGAAGATCAAGGTCAGATAGATGTCAATGATGAGTTGTTGTCACATATTCAATAGAGTTAAATCGTTTAAACATAATCCATATAATATAACACTGGAATACATATTGTTCCATATTCTTCAATGTTAAAGCCAAAAACAATTATTTCTTAACTCCTGCTATATGACTCAAAAGATTTATGAGGCACAAAGATGAGGTTCGGTATACTTTAGATACTCAATTTAATGAGATAGTAATTAGCGCAGTCAATGTATCTTAAAAATCAAGTTCATTGACTTAATTACACCCATCTGTTCTACATGGTATTACTTTAATTCCCTTGGCAATATAACCATTAAATATGGCTACTTTGAATGCCAAATCTGAAACCTACAACATTTTATCGAGAAGACCGAAGTCTTTAATTGTAACCTTTTGGTGCCACGGTATCGTCAAATTCATAATTGTATTCTATGTCTCTGATTTCCAGAACGGAGACGTGGTTCCGTCAATGAAGGTACTTGAGGCATGGAACCTGGGATATTCTGGTCGTGGGATTTATATTGCCGTTGTCGATGGTGGAGTTGACATCTTTCACAGAGATCTCAGAGTCAACATGGTAATTATCCAGCGATATTGCATTGTGAAGAAAACAAATTTGATCAAGAAGGTCTTTCCCGTATCACATGTCACATTAAGCATGAATGGTTAATGCAGTGTTAAGAACCGTAGTCATTATTTCCCACTTACAATGCCCCACGTACTTTTAGGATGGTCAAATATGTTATTCGTACTTCAAATATTCGCGCTTATTCGCACCTCAACACTGATAAGAAGAATTCAAAACCTTTTTCGATCGTCATAAAGACTAGTATTTTTCTTTTGTTTTGTATTTGTTTATAGAATGTATAGATGCACACGATAAATATGGAAAGATCTAATTGTTTTCGCTTTTGTTAATGAATAATAACTGCTCTACAATATCATAGAAGTCTTCCGTTAAAGAGATAAAATATGCTATGCTTTTTGGATTTTCATGTGCTGAGTTCGGGTTATATAAACAAAATATATTATGAAACAAAAGGCAAAAATTATTATTTATTATTCAGTGTATACTCGGTGTTTCTCGGTTTGTCTATTGTATTCATTATATGCAGCATCTCTTGTCACTGTCCAGTAATAGTCGGCAAACATTTATACACTCCAGTTGCCTTGATAGCGTTTTTCTATTGTTGCAATATCCTGGTAAATCTCTAGCCCTGATCGTTATTCACTGCTCCACAGTTCGGTGGACAAATCTAGTGAGAGGGCAAAAATGTATCTTTAATGACATGTTGCAACCAAAGCTTTTTTGTATGCCATGAGGAAATGTACGACCAACTCACTGTAATTTGTGTGCTGTGTTGTTCTCAAGAAAATATATTGCCACTAACTGTTTGGCTTTCCTAACGTTGATCGTGGGTACCGTTGAGGGCTGCATTGCTGACGATACCAATGAATAAACGTTTGGGTAACTGTCCTTGGAACAGATGATCTTCGATCTTAGATCGGAGTCCAGTGGCAATGGTGAAAGATTTTACTTCCACGCGTCGTATCGGATACAATGTATGTCATTCTGCTCAAAGTGTGACTGATATCATTTCCCACTTTAGGTAACACTTCCACACGACGCACGTATAACCTGGCTTCTTGGATAATGGTTTTGTATTCGTTGGCATGAGCCATCAAATGGAAAGCAGTACTGCTACGATTCAGTCTCAAGTGAATATCCACCGCGTTCAGCAAATACTTATCTTGAAACCATATGTCCAAATGCAAACAATCGAACAGTTCTAAACTACGTCCTTGCAGAATTTTCTTTCGACTCTCGTTAAAACCCACATTGTGAGGATCGTCATCTACGGTCAAGGCTGTGTCGTTAAACTTATTATCACCTGTTAGGTTTCCATACCACGCAAGCATATAAATGAGTGTTCTTGGCTTCTTTCCCGTACTTCAAGAGATTTTCGAGGTACGCTCGGTAAGGGTAAGTATCCATGCTACTGCTTACCAGTTTGTTATTCATATACAAATCCACATCGCTGAACAAGGAATGCATGAAATTGTTGACGGGAGTTACTCGGTCATCGGCTCCTGGAACGGAGTTGTCCGTTTTAATTACTTTCACTTTCAAATACAAGTGACTGCTGTTTAGATCGATGTAATCTTCGGGTTACCCTTTGATTTCAAACTCGATGGGAGCTGAATCCGTCAAAGAGGAGACGGGATGAAATTCGACCCATTGGGCTTCTTGCATGGTCATCATCGTGGCTGGCATGGCAAAGAGATCCAGTTCCGACATGGAACAGGCACAAGATTCTTGGTGCATCATAGTTTTCTCTCAGTCTCTATGTTTTACTTTTAATAATCAAAAATGTCTAAGTTTTGAGCGGTTCTTTTTTTCTTCGTCTTTCTAGCTTTAGAGGTACGGAGACTTTTGGAAGGGTGTCTTCGTCGACACTTTCTGCCTTGTCCTTGCTGTGTCCTCAGGGAAGCAGGTATGCCAGACTCGGTACCGTTCAGGGCATTTATAGGACTTCTCTAGGAATGCCTTCCACAAACACAATGGAATCACCTTGACTTTCTTGCAAGAGGCTGTATGCCGATTGCCACTCTTTGTAACACCACACGATGCGTTGAGGTGAACGATCGATCAAATGATGTTTATGTTCGATCAAACGTTTGACAAATTCGGTTTTGCCTGAACCGCTCGGTTCAGCAATTAATATGTTAAAAGGATGACGAAGATACAAGGCTTCCCAAGTAGTATGATGACTTTGAATGTCGAGGAGGCAGGAGTAGAAATAATAGAATTAGCCATAGTAGTGTAGGGTATGACACTAATGACACAAAGCCAGACAAGACAAGAGGTTTTTTCTACCTTTTTCAAGAGACGTTTATTTCAATGCATGTTTAAATTGGAACAACACGAAAGAGAAGAATACAATAAAATCTTCTACAAAAGCGAAAGTGATTAATATAACGTGTAACTCCGTCCCACTGCCATTCAGCTTAACGGTCAAGAATGATCAACAAATCTATATATGTAAACGAACTAAATTCGAATCTGTGGAAGGTAGACTTGATCCAGAGCAATCTGACACGTTGGTTGATTTTTGTCACTTTCCTCTTGTGAATTTCACGACACAAAAGTTCTACAGTCACCCATTGAGATTTTTCTTTAGCAAGTCCCTGCCAAACATCCTAATAGATCTTCTCTTGCAATTCGTGTGGTAATCCTTTAATATTATGTTTTATAGAGGGTTTATATATTGGGCTACTTTCGTCTCCAACCCAAACTGGTTTCTTAAACGACATGGTACATAAAGTGGCATGATCCAGAGCAATCTGACACGTTGGTTGATTTTTGTCACTTTCCTCTTCTGAATTTCAAGACACAAAAGTTCAACAGTCACCCATTGAGATTTTGCTTTAGCAAGTCCCTGCCAAACGTCCTAGATCTTCTCTTGCAATTCGTGTGGTAATCCTTGAATATTATGTTTTAGAGAGAGTTTATATACTGGTCTAGGTTTGTCTCCAACCCAAACTGGTTTGTTAAACGACATGGACCAGTATTGTCTCTTTCAATCACTAGGTCCCACTAAAGGTAGGTATTGACAATTCGGAGACCATCGAGCATGTTCCAGGTAAGCGGAATCTTTCTGTTCCCACTCGTAAATTGACACACCACAACTGAAACACTTGACTTTATCCCCTTCGCCCAAGTAGAAAAATCCGGCTCTGGCTAATTCTTCAGGAGTTGGTCCAGGCAGATATTTTGGCTATTTACCTTTGAAGGTTTGGAATCGACTTTTAAAGTGACAGTATTCCGACAAGCTCGTAGGGAACGAATATTCGACTCTCCTCACTTCAGTTCGATGCAGGTAAAGTGAAATTCCTAGGAGTCCACGATAACGTGTGGCACCGCTTTCGCATCCCTCACGTTTAACACGCACAACATCACTTTCCATGGTAGATATAGGGGTAGTAGTCATAGCAAAGTTCTCACGATGTCCTGCTGAATCGCTAAGGTCGCAGCATCCAGTATCACTACAATCGCAAGGTTTAGCATCGCACTCCACTTGAGAATTCCCAAATTTGAATGCTGCCTGTTTAAATGGATTCATCTTCTTTCGCTTGGTCGTTGTAGTTACAAATGAACTATTGGTCTTGGACTATGTCCCTTTTTATATGCTGCCCAATCTCGACGTGACCGTACGGTAGAGTGAAGTGATTGGGAAGTCGTACTCTTTTCTGGAACACGATTTGATAGACTTTTTCCAAAGGTCGGCTGACGATTTGGTGTGTGGGTAAAAGGATAATTTTGTGCGGTTAGTGGGTGGTCATTTTTAAAGTTTCATCCTGTCCAGACTGTAAGGCTTCTTGAAGCACATTAAAGTTCACCACTCGACTGGTTCGATAATTGAGAGTCAATCCTTTCACTTTACATTCGGTGTGCATTTCTCCTTGTGGGTCTCGGTATTAATTTCTAGGACCGCCACTTGCAAAACATAGAATCTTGTCGTCGGGATGTTCATCGGTTCAGACTCCTAAACGGTCTCCTTCGATGGCAGGGTTACATTGGTTTGGTCGGTGAATGTAGATGCAACTGTCCGTGTCAAAATACAACACACGATCTCCTAACAGTTCTAACACTTCGTACAATTTTAAGCGAGCTTGGGCTGTCACCTAAGCCTCAATGATGACATTTCCAAATTGGCCGGCTTCTACAAAGTCTAGTTCTTCTTCTTAATTGACAAAGATCAAGTCCTCACGAATGACGTATTTGGTTTTGTCGTGAATCATCTGGAAGTAGCGGGAAGGCTCGGACAAATACTCCGTCTTGGGTAAAGATGGTCGTTGTGCCATTTTACACCACAAGCAATTTAACATCACTTTGGCAACCGATCGCCTTCCTTCGTTTTTCTCGATGTGGTCTAAAGTGATGCCTTCCTGCTTCCGATATTTTCCTTTGAATATATTTTGGTCTTCGGGAGTGTGACACCAGGAATAGCCGCTAGCTTGTTGTTTTAGTTTTAAAAAGGCATCCACGTAGTCTGCAAAAATACCTTTCTGTGTCTCGTCGCCCTTGTGGTAATGTTGTGTCATGGAAAAGTGGTAAATTTTGCACACTTATAACAGTTGGTATCCCAGGTCTAGAGCTTTAAACAATTCCACGTTCCTGTCAAGGCACGTTCTTCCTGGGTGTGCTGACAAGGTTGGTCTTTGTTGCACGTTTCGGCACAAGTTCAACACAAAGGAAACATCAGTTTTCCTTGGTAATGGTGAGGTAAAACGGGATTGTACAAGTCTGTGGGAGGCAAGACATTGCGCTTGATCAATCCTTCATACTGTCGTATGTGGTCCAAGTCAATGTGTTCTGTCATCAATTCTGGGTGCCCTACGGGAAAGTGACAATATTTGCAGACGTAAGGATACAGCGAACACACGTCCAAGTATTTGATTTCTTCTCCCTTCTCCTCGTCCACTTGGTACAGCAAACAGGTGGCATTCGTTCGTCCTCCTTACAAACTATCCCGGGGGTTCAATGGGTCCACCAACTTGTAACTTTCTACGATGCGTTTAACCTCGGGATCGGTTTTCAAACGCTGATCGTACTCGTGTTCCCACATTTCCACCACCTGGTATCCTTGCTGTTCTATCTTCAAATGTTGCTGACAAGTTGTCTGGTAAAGGTCTTCCATGGTCTGTTGCAAAAACTGTTTTTTGATGTCACGTTGAGGGTAGCACATGGACATCCTTGAAATAAGCATCCGTTAAACTCGTAAACGATCTGAGGGTTTTCTCAGTCCCAACTATCCACCGAGTACGTTCCGATAGTCTTTTCGCCGCCTCCGTTGCGAGCGTGTTGGATCCATTTGTCTTCCTTGTCGCACAAGTAATGTAGCCAACGTAGGGCTTTGACCGAGTATTGACGTTTGACAAATTTCGTCGTTTGAGGACTGATAACAGCTAGAGTATTTTCAGGCATGAAGCATTTTCGGTACACTAAGGAACACGCTTTGGCGATGGTACAAGCTTCTTTCAAAGAATCGATCCATCCGTGCTCCATGAACAATTCTCGAAATTTTCCACAGCAACGTCG
Source organism: Unio pictorum (assembly GCA_030141615.1). Classification (NCBI taxonomy): domain Eukaryota; kingdom Metazoa; phylum Mollusca; class Bivalvia; order Unionida; family Unionidae; genus Unio; species Unio pictorum. The sequence continues at coordinate 2,868,787 of JARLTB010000390.1, forward strand.
TAAAATGTCCAAGTCAGATCGACAATACTTTAACATTTCTACTTGAAAGTCAAAGGGTCCGAGGCGTGATTCTGGTACCAAACATGGAAAGCTTCTCGTTGTTCGGTGCGCATGTTATCGGGGTCGTAGTCCTCAGCCTCAGGCAAATGGGGTAGAACGGCATGTTGATTGGCTTTGGTGTTGAAAAAGTGTGGAAAATAACCTTTCGCCATTTCTGTCATTCCAAACGTTTTAGGCATGCGACTCAAAGGCATGGCCAAGTAACACATTGAATCTTTAAACTGTACTTGTCCTACTTGCATAGAAATAATTTTGGCTCCGTTTAAAGTCACTTTAGGACGTTCTGTACCTTGTTCCGCATAGTATCTGAGCAGAAATTGACCATCGTATCCCGAGGAATTGTGAGCCATTACCGTGGGATGGTGATTACATTCTCAGAAACGTTTGATGTGTTCTGGACTCCGCGTTTCTTCGATTGGGTTTAGGATCCATTGTGCAAAATCGGCTGGCGTGTTTGACCGTCGAAAGATTTTTTCAAGTTTTCCAGGAATCTTGCTGCAGTGAGGGCAATGACTAAAGATAGGTTCTTGGATACACTGCTCGCACGTTCGATGAGCCACGCAGAAATTAGGAATGTAAATACCAGTGTCTTGCATGCATTCGAAATCAAAAAAGATAAAATTCCCTTTCTTCTGGGTATCTTCCGGTTGGGGTTAGTATTTTTGAATCAAGCATTCGTGCTTCAAGTCCACGATTGGTGACAATTGTGACATCGTTTCTTCCCTCGACAAACGTGAAAATTTACATTATTGGTACGTATGCCTTGTCCACAAGTAGGGCACAATCTCAGAAGCTGACAAGTACTTTTCTGCTGTGAACCTTTCATCTTCAAATGCTGTTGGTAACAGGTAGGACTGACAAATGTGCGCTGACAAACAGGGCAATGTACTCGTAATTGCCCTGTGTCCAGACAGGGTTGAGAGGCCAAACATCCCTCACATTTCGATCCACAATGCTTGTGGTGTTCTCGATTGTTATAACCATAGTAACATTTATCACAGTAGTAACTGTATCTCAGGAATGCAGTGATGCTGGTAATGGTATCAAAATGAAGACGAAACGAAAGTGAGGAAGAAGTAGAAAAAGAAAACCGTGACAGTAAAGAAATTGAAAAAACAGAAAGAGTGAACAGAAGAAGCCTATGAACTTTTAAAAGTGGTATTGTGTTATGTTATGTTGTGATATTGAATTGTAACATCAGATGAAAGAAACATAAATGCCTCTTTGGTTTTGATTTTATAGAATAAGAACCAACACTCACACACTCCTACACTCACACGTACATCATGAGTTTAAAAAAATAAGAAAAGGACTTTTGAGTTTTCATTGAATGAGGCAATTGAAATAGTATTTCTTTTCGAAAGATTTGAGTGGCCCTGAAAAGGACCGTTTGTGTTTTGTTTGTTTAAAACAAAACAAACTCAGAAACGTGACGTAACCATCTTTAGATGTCTTAAGCCTTTGCCACGGCCTACTTATGGACTGGTGGTTCCTGTCAATGATTTGGTAGAAATCACTAAAGGTGGTATGGTAGACGTAGTCACAGATTGATTAGGTTGTTTAGCTCGAGAAGGTCTTTTTCTCTTCGGTCGTGATAAAGAAGTCTGATACATTTGGTTCAGACTCCTTAACTCTGCTAAAATATCTAAAAGTACCGTGGTGACCGTCCTTGGTCTTCGTTCTTCTCTGTTGCTGCTACTATTTCTTCCTGGTGTTTCCTTCTTGCTTCTTCTTCTTCCCACTGTTGAATAAGAAAAGCTTGTTCTTCTACTTTCTGTTGTTGTAAAAATCGCTCCAATTCTTCTTTTTGTATTTGCTTAAAATCATCGACGTATCCATAAAAAGAAGCAGAAGGTAACGAAGGTTACGGAACAAATTCTTGTGCAGTTAGAAAATCCACAATATCCCAGTTAAAATCAACTTCTTCTGGATGTAGATTTGTATTGACTTTGGTCTATTTGACTGGATTTCCCATTGTCACTATAGTGCCCCACATTACTACTACTAGTGTAACATGATGTTTATTACACCAGTTAAAGGAGTACCGTACCAATGATCTTGTGTTTATGCAATAATAGTGTGCAAATTTATACACTTTTATAACATCACAATTTGATCTGTCATGGCATAGACATATAAAATTACACATTACACGCACTTTCCATATCATGTTATCTGTTATCGTCAGCGAATATAATGTAATTAGGCTGATCTATAAGGTTAATGTAACGGATACAGTCAATGATAAATTTTCTCAATAGGTTTGTTCTTTTGAATAATTTCTTACATTTCTTACTTCTTGAAAGGCAAGCTAACACCAAAATAAAACGGAACAATAAGCTTCCTCTGCAGTCAAAATAATCATCTTAACATTTCATCGTAACATGAAAGGAGTTTAGGTTATATGATTAATCAAAGTGTCCTCTTGTTCCAGAAGTAAATACTCAAGCAGGAAAATACTGGATACCAACGTGATCTGACATATATCAGCAAACATTCGTATAGCGTTGTATTTCCTCAATATTATTACATTTCGAATGTATATTTGATAAAGTGTTTGGTATGGTTTATCTTCCCATACTTTAAGCAAGCGTTACGTATACATAGTTAGAACACAATGTATAATAAAAAATATGTAGCTATGAATCTCATAATGTGACGCTAAAATATAGATTCATACATCCATGTATATGTTTCCATTTAATAATCCGGAAACTACCTTTTTCTATTCAGCGTTCGTCTTATCATCATGACTATGTTTCTAATGATTGGGATCCATCACCCGTAGGAGGGGAAACGTGAGTATTAAATTCCCGTTATACAGAAGCAAAGAATATTCCCAATGATGTACTCTCTCTCTCTCTCTCTCTCTCTCTCTCTCTCTCTCTCTCTCTCTCTCTCTCTCTCTCTCTCTCTCTCTCTCTCTCTCACTTCACTCTTACTGTCTTCTCTGACTGCACAAAAGACAATGGTTTGTTAGATACAATGGTTTTTTACATATGTGTCTGATATTTTATACAAGACCGGCAGTTGACAATGATGGGTCTTTAATGGCTTCCCGACATGTTCAGGTTATTAAGATCTTTCGCAGAAGAAAAGTTGAGACGGTTAAAAGTGAACAGATAATTACTGTAGAAATATAATAATAATTAGACGACCAGTTCGTTGAGGACAAAATTGTTTTAATAATAAAATATCTTCAAGTATTTGAAAGAATCAGCTTCGTAAGTAAGTAAAGAAATTGACGTATGAAATATTTATTTCTATTAAACTTGCTTTAAAACTTTAAACGTAGATTAGAATCCTATCGGGTCGACATTCCTGGCTTTTTTTTAAATATCTTGTGCCCTCATCGCATATAATACCAAAGTACCAGCGGAAATGCATTTTGAGCTGTGAAATGTTCGAAATGTTTGAAATGATCGAATCAGAACATGTACTATTACGTCAGTTCATAGAATATGTGAGTCACAGTTAAGTTGAGGCTTCTACATTTCATATTGTAGTGCTGTTTGCTATAAATAACGGAGAGGCCTGCTTGGAACACGCTAGGTTGTCTAATTGTTGGACAGAATGAAGGAAGAATATGTAAACTGTGTTAGTGAAGTGTCACTTCGTGTTGTCAATACTCGCTATACATAAGTGACTAGACAAAATGTTTCTACTTTTCGAGTGAAATATTTGATAGTAATTACCTCACAATCATATTTAAAATTGTAACTTTAGCTAAACTAATACCTATTTGCAATTTAAAATAAAGAGTATTGTTGTTCGGTAATATATTTCATGCGTCTTTTGTTAAAGTGAATATTGTTGTGCTGAAATCCTTTCACTGAACTGTCTTATACCACATTCTTTGCAGAGTTAGATCATGAAGTAAAATAAACAATTGATCGGAATTTATTTATAAGGATTTATTCATTTATTTATGCTTAATTTTGTTAATTTCTACATTCAAACGTGAATTGTGTGACATCGAAATGCTTGTAGTTCAGTTCGGTTAAAGACGTTGCACCATGATATCGGCTTGCACTCGTCCATCCCATATTTCTGTACAAGAAAAATGAGTTTAGAAAGCAATGAGTAAGAAAGTGATATTGATACTTTGATCATATTCATTCATGACTACAGAGAGAATATGTCTTCTTCAAGAAATTTGTTCTTATATTTAGGCATGGGACCAATTGCGCAGGTCTGGTTGGAGCCGAAAAGGACAACAATCAATGCATAGCAGGGATTGCATACAATGCAAATCTTGTGGGTAAATATGTATACATCATTCACAGCGCCTACACGATTTAAACATACTGTGATAATTGTAGTATTATAGAGATTAGGCAGAGATAAACGGACAGAACAAGAGCACTGCAAACGTTTTATATTAGTGTCTTTCATTATGTGCAAAAGCGATGAATCAAAGGGTCAACTCGTAGATTCAGACAAATTAGGCGGCTATTACTTTAGCAAGATAAATACAATTGCTGACAAACTGAAACAATTACAACCATATTTATTTGTGATATAGCAGTTTGAACACGAGTGTAATCATATAGACTGATGTGGTATAATCTATAATCAATTGTGAAACTGATATTACACAAGCATGAAGATAACAAAATAGCTTAGTACATACGTAATCCGTTTCCAGTTTGTATTTTAGCCCCCGTTTTTACGATGCAAGATTCTTTTATTTCATCGTACATGTACACTTTGAGATATTTATGCGCGTTTAAAAGCTTATATTGTACATATATAGAATATAATTTGAACTCTATAAACAACACAATGCAAAACATGTTATCAATTTATCTTATTCATCTACTGTAACTGACGGAAACGTATTATTTCTCAACTTGTTTAAACGGCTTTTAAACTCTATTAGAACAGAAGGCAATGGCATATATTCAACTACAAATATATAAACATAAGCAGACAAAGTCATATCGTTGTAAAATAATGAAACATTCCATTTCGCAGAGACCTTAATATTTAATGTGTTTTTAAAAAAGAGTATTAGCGATAATAAAATATTGAAAGAAAATATGAAAACAAACTTGAGTGTAACAAAAAAATGGGAAAATGAATAAATAGAAGAACATTAGCAGAAATAATTCATTAAGGCATACATTTAGAACGTTGCGTCTTTGTGAAACGAGTGAGCGCGAAAATGATGAAAAGTAATTTGTATAAGGATATTAGTTTCCAGAACCAGCTGCAAATCATGGACTAAACTAATATTTGGAAGACGATGGAAGAGTCAGATATCTTAGAATGTTGATACTTTTATATTTATTGTAATTATGTGAGTATGCCAGGAAAAGCTTCTATGTTATCTCAGATCACAGGATTGATTCTGGCAGGCTATAGTGCTGCTTCAGTAATTGGTCAACATATCCCACTGGACGTTGACCAAGACAACTCTGAGAAGAACATTAGCAGAAATAATTCATTAAGGCATACATTTAGAACGTTGCGTCTTTGTGAAACGAGTGAGCGCGAAAATGATGAAAAGTAATTTGTATAAGGATATTAGTTTCCAGAACCAGCTGCAAATCATGGACTAAACTAATATTTGGAAGACGATGGAAGAGTCAGATATCTTAGAATGTTGATACTTTTATATTTATTGTAATTATGTGAGTATGCCAGGAAAAGCTTCTATGTTATCTCAGATCACAGGATTGATTCTGGCAGGCTATAGTGCTGCTTCAGTAATTGGTCAACATATCCCACTGGACGTTGACCAAGACAACTCTGAGAAGAACATTAGCAGAAATAATTCATTAAGGCATACATTTAGAACGTTGCGTCTTTGTGAAACGAGTGAGCGCGAAAATGATGAAAAGTAATTTGTATAAGGATATTAGTTTCCAGAACCAGCTGCAAATCATGGACTAAACTAATATTTGGAAGACGATGGAAGAGTCAGATATCTTAGAATGTTGATACTTTTATATTTATTGTAATTATGTGAGTATGCCAGGAAAGCTTCTATGTTATCTCAGATCACAGGATTGATTCTGGCAGGCTATAGTGATGCTTCAGTAATTGGTCAACATATCCCACTGGACGTTGACCAAGACAACTCTGAGACAATATTTCGTCCATCGCCTTAATTTGAAAGACTTGTTTTGATTGGACGCAACTCTAATTATATAAATTTCTTTACCAAAAATGAAACGATCTTATGCTTTAATTATAGGTTAATGACGGAGGTGTTGATATGCTCATGTTAACCTACATGTACTATTAGGAAATAGTATGTGAACGAGAGTAAATAATTAGAAAATAGAAACGCGCGTCATAAAATAATGTTTAAATCAGAACAAAATAGTGTCACGTAAACCAGAATTAAAGGATAATAACCGTTATATCATCTGACTATAATAATTTAAATTGAGCAAAAATATAAATAAGTAAGAATCAGTTTTACTTCAATATTTCTGAGTTTTGTGCAACACGACACGATGCATTGAGGTGGACGATCGATTAAATGATGTTTATGTTCATTCAAACGTATACAACATTTGATTTAATTTGAACTGCTTGGTCCTGCAATTAACATGTAAAAGAGATGGTGAAAATACAAGGCCTCCCAACTGGCACGATCTAAGTTATATTTGATGACGTTGAAAAGTGGAAGAAGATGGATCTGAGACAGCAGAGAAAACCGTTTTGCAAAAAATGTCACTTTTGACACGAAGTGAGGCAAGACAAGAGTTTTTATACATTATCATGACACAGTTTCTTTGAAGCTTTGAACACAAATGATAAAAATACTTAAAAGCCAAATGGTTAAGTACAGCAAAAACAAACAATACAAATCACAACGATCAAAGTGGGATATAAACAATTTAATGTGCAACAAAGTTTTGGTATATAAGTGTCTTGGGGATAGTGTATAACGTTTTTAGAGTCCATACACTGGGTATAGTCACATGGGGTACTCCCGGAATGGCCTTTCAGGTATTTCCATGTCAATGACTATCCTATTCTGTATGGGGTGGTTTTATCTCGGTGTCGGGTTCTTCTTCTGACACTGTGCTTATGACAGGTTTCAAAGTTACTTTTTTGACTGAAAGCTTGATATTAAGATCACAGATCTTTTGCATAATTGGCAACATCTTTGGTTCAAGCGTCGACCCTAATTTATTTAGACACAGTTCTCGTAATAAGTGTTGGTAAGCCTCCACTGTCAGAATAGTGTCTTTGATTTCCTTTCACGGCATTGTTGTATCGCGACTGATAAAAGTCGTGGCATGGTATCCATTTTTATACCCTCTTGGCTTGAGGTAATAAATGTATGTTTTGAACAGAAGCGGTTATTTCAGTACCGTACCAATGCGTCTTTTGAACTACTGCATACACCACACACTGCACAGTTTTGTTTACAGACAAAATTTGATCACGTAAAATATGCTATTAATCCTGTAACTAGTCCTTTGCAATTCGTTTTAGTATGGCTACCTTAGAACAAGTAGGACGCCCAGTTGTAAAATATCTAAATAGAACGCCTTCAAATGAAGTCGTCCTCTTATAGCATTCAGGTACCGATAGTTCCAACATTGGTGACCAAACGGATGCTTGTGTTCTTTGCGTCGGACTTGTATTTTGACGAAATAAGTAAACGCATTATCTCAATGCCACAAGAAAACCATGATCCCCCGAAAGATTACTGAGGTCCTTCCACTAAAGGTAGGTAGGTAGTGAGAGTCCGGAGACCATCGAGGAATATCCTGGTAAGCGGAATCTTTCTGCTTCCACTCGTGAAGTGACGCACCTGCAAATAGAGCACTTGAAGTTATCATCTTCGCTTTCGGATCCGGCTAATTGGTTGGTAGTTGGTTTTTTTTCAGACCATCCATATATACATCTTTGAATTCAGATATCTAGGCCATTTTCATAAGCTTTCACAGTCGCGGTATTCAGGCAAACGCACATAGTTTGCTCAAGGTTGGTCGGCATCCGTATTATGGTACCTGCATGGTTTCACGTGTAGGATGACATTGACCACGAAAACCCGTAAAGTGTTAAGGTGTTCTGTGAGGAGTTGGCATAACGTTCGCATTCATCAGGGTGACACACACAGCATCAGTTTCATGGTAGGTATGGTAGTAGCAGTCAAAGCAAAGTTGCCATGATGCTTTTAAAAACCAATAAAGTGATAAGGTGTTCTGTAAGGAGTTTACATCACTTTGGCATTCATCAGGGTGACACGCACATCATCCATTATGATGGTAGGTATGGTAGTCGTAGTCAAAGCAAGGTTGCCATGATGCGTTTCATTTACGACACATCGTACGGCATCATGGTAATCGCAAGATACAGCACTGCACTCAACGTGAGAACCACTGAACTTGCAGTTTTCTGTTGGCTAGGATTCATCATTTTGGCTTGGCAATATTAGTTACAATGAACTATCGATATTGGGCGCTGACTTTGTATGCTGATCAATATTGGTGTGTTCGTACGGTAAAATGAAATGATTGGGAAGCGACAATCGCTTCTGGTACACGATTTACACCTTTTCAAAGGACGATTTAATGTGTGGCTAAACGTATATTCTTGTGAGGTTGGTAGCTGGTCACTTTAAAATCTCGATCCTTGACAGACTGCGAGGCTTCTTTCGAGACCCCAAAGTTCACCACTTGATGCGAATTATTTCACTTCACACTCGGTGTTCTTGTTGGTCTCTGTGTTTGTAGCCGTAATGTTTAGGACCGATACTAGCCAAACGTATAATCTAGACGTCGGCATGCTCGTCCGCCCAGACTCCCAAACGGTATCCTTCGATGTCAGGGTGACGTTGACCCAGACGACTGATGTAGATGCAACTATTCGTGCCAATGTACACCGCAAGATCTCGTAACAGGTCAAAAGCTCTCACGTAGGCGAAAACAATGACATTTCCAAATTCATAGGCTTCTGCAAAGTCAAGTTCTTCTTTTTAACTGACCAGGATCAAGTCTTCACAAAGGAAGTCCACGTGTTACAAGTTTTTTTGTTGTTGTCGTGTTATCATCCGGAAGTAGCTGGAAGGTTCGAAAAAATACACTGTCTTGGGTAAACACGGTAGTTATACCATTTTGGCCCACAAGTAATTCAACATCATTTTGCCAAACGATCGCCTTCTTTAGTTGTTATAGATGTGGCTTCAAGTGATGCTCTCCTGCTCCCAGTATGTCTCGTTTATGTTTGACGTTTGGTGCTGAGAAAGACGTCCACCAATAGCATCTGTTTGCGTCTTGTCCCGTGGGGAATAGAAACGTGGACCACGGGCAGTAATGGTTTCCATTGGTGACGTGAAACCTGTTGTTGAACTGCTTTAGCATTCTCCAGCGGTACCACGGACTTAAAATCTTTAAACTGCATCGGGTACGTGTAGGCTGTGCGTCTAAAATTTATAGAGAAGCATTTGTCAGTCTCTCGAATGTGGCAGAATTTTTCATGTAAAACTTGTAGTATTGGTCGAGTTTGGTTTGTTGTAGATTTTATATCTGGATTCTGGTTCATTGATATCATCTTCACAATCTCTGGGATGAATCTGAGGCATAACTTCAGCTGCTGTGCGAGGCGATATGCCTCTTACTTTCTTTGCGATTGTTTCATCTTTATAGCGAAAAGTCACTGACTAGATTTGAAACTAAGTAGCACATTATATATCCATCTCACACCAGTGTCTTGCCTACATAAAGGGTTGGTGTTTTCCCTCCAAGTATTCATTCCACTCTCAATCCGAGCAGCATGATGGAAGAGTCAACACAGGTCAAACTTGTGATCAAAACATTGCAAGGTTTCAGACAAAGTTTTGCTTGAGAGAAGCCAATGGATTACTCCCATCCATAAAACTCAGGATATTTGCTATATCTGTCAGAAGAAAGTGCTTTTGTCGTCCGAATGTAGACAACGTCAAAACAGCTAGGTAAACGAAACAAAAGAGACAAAAGTCAAGACACCGGTTATCATTCTCAAGAGAATGAACACTGGTCTCCAAACTGTTCTAAGAAACAACAAGAACAGGAGAAAAAAAGGGGTTTAGAATAATAATAAGAAAATGTACCTCTAAAAAGGAAGAACCTAGGAACGTCAAGAAGGAAAAGAAAAAAGATGAGAAGAAAGTAAGGAAGAAGAGGAGGAAAATCTTGTGAGAGTGAAGAAATTCAAAACGGGAGTGGGTAAACAGGGACACATAAGAAATCTAAGGAACTTTTTAAAGTGCTGTGTTGTAAATTCGATTTTACATTTGTACCAGAATATACCAGAAACACTACATTCACGCACTCACACAAGCACACACAAACGTAGCTCATGGGCAAAAAGGATGCTGTGTTCTGTGTCTCTGTGTTAAATTGAATTGCGCAAAATGAAAATTATCTCTTTTTGATAGGGATGGGTGGCCTTGAAAAAGGACCGTTGAGTGTTTTGTTTTTGTTTTTAAATAAACAAACTCAGGAACTGGAACTAATGAGATTTAACTGCCTCATCCATTTGTCCCGGTCAATGCCTACCTTTGCACCGTCTCCTGCCGATGATATGGTAGAAATAACAAGTTTTGGAAACTCGGCAAAGCAGGTGTCTGAATATGATTAGACTGTTTGGTCCATAAATGTCTCTTTCTCTTGGGTCGTATTAAAGATTTCGGATACAGTTGTTTCAGACTCGTTAACTCTGCCAAAATATCTAAGAGTGCTGTCACCTTTTGACGATTACCGCCCCCCTTCTCTCTAAGACCATGTTTCTTTTCTGCTTTTGATTCTTCCTGTCGTTTCCTTCATACCTCTTCTTCTACTCTTTGCTGCTCCTGAATGAGAAAAGCTTGTTTTGCTTCTTCTTGCTGTTGCAAAAACATACATCGCTAATTCATCTTTCTGTCTCTAAAATCCTTGACGTGTAAGTGACGCCATTTGTCAGCACACAATAGGCTATACATGACGGCCAGTATTAATGGTGGAGGCAGAACTTGGGAAAACACCCACCGACCCACGAGAAGCTACTATCAAGCTATCTCACATGCCCATATTGGCCCAGTCTGAAACTCGAATGCACGCAGCGATTAGTAACGGAGATCGCTTTAGACCACTCGGCCACTCTGAACCCCGGCAAAGGTGCATGTATTAGAATGAGGCCTTGCAAAAGAGAGAGAAAATCTACTAAATCCCAATTAAAATCGGTGTCTTCTGGACGTAGGACCGTGTTAACGTCTGTGCAATCACGTCTCCTCTTGCTGCATCCCAATTCATCGTTTTCTTAATTTCCGTCATATTCTAATTCTGTTATATTGATTCATTGCACACATACGCTAGCCCATCTATATAGGAATATGACGTTTGGAAAAAGGAACTATGTTGAGAAATAAAACTCTGTATAGCGTTTTGTAATCTAATGGCCAGAGGTCAGATGAAGTTTGAGGAAGAAATGATCAATGAGATGCCTTCCATGTTAACATAACCGTTTTAGCAACAGACAAAAATAAAAGCCCTTTTGAGGGCATCCGTTGCTTCGAAAAGAAATAAGTTCTCTTTGTCATTTTTACGGTGTATGTGTATGTGTCATTGTTATGTATATGTGTATGTATTTAATAGTGTTTTCGAATTTCTATATATGTCCTGCCATCATTATAGCTTCATTTCCCGCTGTTTGACTCGATTGAGATCAACCACTTGCCACATTGTTGCCAATGGCCAGTACCGTGACATCATCCCACCTGTTCCATTCATATTGTTGCTAAACAGACCCAATATTGTTTTAGGCTAATATGGTTTGAGGCTAAGCATTAGAAATAATTGTTGATGTTATACAGTCCCAGTATTTTTTGAGGCCTTGCATACTCAGTATTCCCCATATTAAATTCTCCTTTGAGGATAAACTGTCCCACAAGCGTTTTGACTGGAATTTCCATTGAAGCTAAAGTATCTCATATCATTATATATGCTATAATGTAATTTTCAATGGGCCTCAATATTTAGTGGATCTGAAATTATTTATATTAGTTTAAAATCAGGTAGACTTAAGACTATAATTGGGCACTTCAAAATATGTAGCTGAACATATGCCCCATTTATTGGGTTTCTTGTCATTTTCAATGTCGACATATTTATTGTTTGACTTTGTAGCTTCAGATTGGATGACCATGTAGTAGTAAACGTTGTTGTAGTTGTTGTTGTAGGGTTTAACGCCATTTTTCAGTAAGATATGCTATATATTCCGTGCAGTATTAATGGTGGAGGAAGAACTCAGGTAACCGCTAGGAAAGAACCACCGACCCACGAGAAGCTACTGGCAAGCTTTCTCACATACCCACATTGGCCAAATCTTAGACTCGAACCCACGCAGACGGAGGTGAGATGGCATTGATCCGTAACGGAGAGCGCTTTAGACCACTCGGCCACTTGGGGTCCCACTAGAAGTGGTAGTAGAGATTCTATTACTGGTGGTTTTAATAGTAATTATACGTATTGTCATGGTAGTAGTAAATTATAAAAATCGTCTAAATTCATTTATAGGAATTCGTTTGATCAACGTTTTGGGGACTACTGATGTAATGGAAGGAAACGCCCTTTCCCATGAGCAGTCCACAATTGACATTTATACCAACAGCTGGGGACCCAAGGATGGGTGTGGCTTTGGCAGCATGAGGACTCTTACATCCGAGGCAATCGAAAATGGAATTAGAACGGTTTGTTGATGCCAATGCATCTTAACAGTATTAATATCACTTGTCCAACATTGTATTGAAAACAATGTGTCTTTATGGGTGCTGCTTGTTGAATACATGGCTATGTCTATAGATTATTGTTAATTATTAACTAATATATATATATATATATATATATATATATATATTTATATATATATATATATATATATATATATATATATATATATATGTTTAGTTTGCCTCCATACGAACGTACGTATCTTCCACATAAGTCAGTTAATCAGTTTCTACTTATGACACAAATCAAAAACTCACATATGCTTCAAGCATGTCGCATAGTTTTAACTTTTTTTTTTATTGAATCTAGTTTTCGGAACGTTTTGTACCGATACAGTGGCTCCACATTAGTGATTACACAAAACATAACAAAGTAGACCGCTGCTGTTTATTTATCAGTGAGACGTGGTATAGACCTTAAAATCCAGTCAAGTCTCCTTTTCAAAACGTTTGCTCCTTCACTACTCAAATGTTTCAGTGTTACGTATTTCTGAATTAATTGCAAGTCCTGTACATGATCTGGTCTATTGTTTGTAATTATATTCAGTGCTGTACACTGTAATGGATATCTATAGAGGGATTTTGTGCATAAATGGGTCTATTCTAAGATATTAATGAACCGGAAATTGACAATTACTAATACTATAACCTAAATATCTTTACGATTTCTTTGACCGATTGGATAGATCGGTCAGGTGATATTTAAAAGAATTGAGTTAATTATTATTAGATGACTTTAGTCAAACGAATAGATATTTTGAAATATTTAGCTGCGTGGCACGGTCTGTCACGTGGAGTCTGATGCGAAATATAGTCGTAAAAATCTCTTGAATTTGTATATAAGGATAAAACTGAGCAATCACATTTGTTCCTATTTGGAATCATTCTTATTTCTTATGTCCCTGTTGTAACATAAAATCTACAAAGGTATTTTATATTGTGTGTGTGTGTTGGATTTTTAACGTAGCTTCGAGTTTGACCCTCTAACACTAGCCCACCGGGTCGGTCTTATTTTATGTGTTACTTAGTTATTATTTGAGAGGGAAATTTGTTGGGGGGACTGTTCAGAGAAAAAGAAAGTGTCATTTTTGGACCATAATATCATTCTGGAAATATTGTCAATTATACATAGAAGTTCGAGGCAACGTCATATTGACGACGTCACGATTATTTGCAGACCAGTGCATTTTCGGTTATACAGAGTGTACTGGCAAGGTGTTTTGATGATGTTTATCACACCAGTAGGTGTACATATATTGACTAGTATCTTACATCATTCTCTATTGAAATAAAGATTTAAATTGCAGGGCCGTAATGGTAAAGGCACTATATACGTTTTCGCAGCCGGAAATGGTGGACTCGACGATAACTGTAACGCAGATGCATACCCTAGTAGTATATATACTATTGCCATATCGAGTATTAACTCCAACGGATTTAGTGCGACCTATGCAGAAGTTTGTACGCCTGTTTTGGCCGTAGCGTATGGAGGCGGAGGTGGAACTAGTAATTACCTGGTAAGGACACGCACTTAGACACCGCAATCATTTTAAATTTCTCACTTTAGACATTTCAGTCCTATTAATAGAATCTTTTCGACTATAGTCCCAGAAAATTCATTTACACTACATATGCATCAGAGAACGGTTGCAGTCTTGTAATATTTGCAGCACTAGTGTGCATTTCTCAGTCTATTAATAGATCAACATATAAGTAACGTTCTGGCTGATTCAACATTCCATTCATAATGGTGCTGCTAATTTTATGGAGATTGATAGATCGATTGTTCACCCAATATACACATGGAAACCCTCAAATATGAACACGAACATCACAGGCAAACTATATACTATAAACATAATGTTCTCACGCAATAACACTGAAGAAGAAGAAAATAGTCTGGAAACCGGAAATTATGATTTGGTATTTGTTCTATGACCATAAATACATTGACTTAACAGCTACAACGCTCATCAGGGCAGATTAGTAATTTATCTATTTATTACAACTTAGCTACCGGTTTAAGGCAGCTGGAACTAAATACGTACCCACTCTATTTGACCTAAAGGGGTAAAATGTCACAGAAAAGACCCATCTTGCGTTTCATCTTTCTTGCCTTTAGCTCTCTTTCTTGGCGTTATTTTTGATTTCATCATTATTAGATACAGATAATATAAATGTAAAAAAAAGAATCGCATAATTTAGGTAATATTATTCAACATTTCATGGAAAGACGGCATCCTCAGCATTTAGTGTTCATGTTTCATTCTCTTTAAAAAGACGTCATTCTCAGTATTTACTGTTCGTGTTTTCATCCTCTTTCAAAGACCCCATTTTCAGTTTTTACTATTCGTTCCTCATCTTCCTAAATCGTTCGTCGTTTTTCTTTGATTTTATATTCTTTATATATATAAACTTTAATTAGATAATGAAAAACAAAATTGGAGAAAATGATTGCCGTCCTTTCTGATCGGTATCAGTTTCAGATATTTGCACACTTACACACACTTGAAGGAACAACATTTTGCTCTTTCTGCATCCATGAATTGTTAATGTCACCCACATATACGACTAAGACGCTCGCATTATCCATTTGAAACGATCCATATCCATTATATACATGCATTGGACGTCTGATAGAAAATGTAGGATTACTTGTGTCTTTAGAATTTTCACTTTGTGTCCGACGAAAATAAATTATTTCTTGATTTTACTAATCCTGTTGAAGTTGATTTGTTTATGTTACGTTACGATCGGATTGTGGTAAAACTACATATTTTGCAATACCCTTGGTCTTCGTAGTTACTAGCTGCTGAGAGAAAACCTTTTAAATTATAAAAAGAAAATAATATCAGTTCCGGTACATACATTTTGTAATGTTTCTGGATTTAAAGTTGGTAAAAATGGTCAATTATGCCATAGAGCGAGCGTTGATCAGACGCAGGTCATATCCAATTCTTAAGTCCATCATTGTATACATATCTTTACTATCAATAAACCCTAACACAATCCATTTAATAAGTAACACGGCTGCATGAAAACCCATTTGTAATCGTTCAGCTTAATAAATCTAGAGTCAGTAGTGGCGAAATGAAGGCCCTAAATGAAAACGTAGAATTCTCACCTTTGTATTGGTCTTTTAAATATAGTTCCTGCATCCCAGTGAGCGATGAAGTATGCAAGTTTCCAGCCAGCCACTCTCGCACAGACAAGAACATAACAGAAAATAATAACATTGCATCATCATGTATAACCCATTCAAACAAAGCTCTGAATTGGTCATTTGGTTTTCAAATTTCTTTATGATAACGTTTCGGACTATCAAACAAATGTGTTCAACGTTGGACATTACAGAATCTAACGTGGTTCCATACTCACCTTATAGTCGTCGTGACGAAAATTACAAAATGTAAATTCGAAAATATTGAACAACATTCATGTTTCTCCCTTTCTTTATCAGTATTCGACAAGTCCCATGAATTTATGTACAGGGAGACATAGCGGGACGTCATTCTCCGCTCCTCAAGCAGCAGCTATTATTGCATTGACTTTGGAAGCTAAGTATGTAAACACACACACACACACACACACACACACACACACACACACACACACACACATATATATATATATATATAGAGAGAGAGAGAGAGAGAGAGAGAGATAGAGAGAGGAATCTTCTTGTGTCAACTAGTTTTGTAATACTGAGATACACAATTAGGAATATGTCTGTTAAAAACGTCAATAACATACGTAACGACTCTAATTGCCTTGTTTATTCTCAGATGTATAGAATTGATAACGAGAGTAAATACCAAGATCGTCTTGTCTTGTCTCAGATTATATTGCAAAATTATCACAAACATCAATCGTTCTCTAAGTCCTGAATGGAGTCTAATTATTCCAGTGTATTATTATTGTATCTGGTATAGTCAATATTGTTTATATTAAACTATATTGATACTTCAGTCCTCATCTGACATGGAGGGACGTTCAGCACTTAATCGTTCGCACATCAAAAAAACATGATCTACTGGATATAAAGTACAACTGGCAAATCAACGGAGCTAATTTATCCGGTGGGTCTCAATTCTTGTACTGCGAAAATCAGATAAAATGTTTATCGATTGTTGCTATGATATTTGCGATAGATGCTTTTTATTAGTTGACCCGATGTAGATGTAGTTAATTGACGATATAACTTTAAGCAGTCATTCAGGTTAAGTAAGAGTTGTACTATAAAAACTATTATGACTAGATATTGTTCCCCTGACAACATCATAAACAAGAAAATTCTAGAACCAGTCAAGCCAAGAATTTGCCAGTGAAGTTAGTGAACTAACAAATAAATACACATATATAATAAACATCAATATTTCATAAAATAAATAGTATACATATATATTCAAGGACAGAAACATTGAATAATCTAAGGTAAATTGTTGGAAAATTGTTTCTTATATTGCATCAGGTTAGGTAAATCCAAAGCATTAAATGCATTGTTAGCTAAATTAGTTTTAAGTAATTTGTTAAATTAGTTTTAAGTAATTTGTTTTAAAACATTTGCGGTCGGAGATTGCAAGATGTACAAAGCAGAATGTATAGATTCTGAACGAAAGCAATTGGTCTGTTAATGGCGGTCTTCTTCAAGTTTACGTATTTAATTCTCCTGCAATGACAGTTTCATCTACGGAACAGCTGAATTTATCTGATAAATTCCATCTTCTTTATATATATATATATATATATATATATATATATATATATATATATATATATATATATATATATATGCATGTGTGAATCAATACAGTCCATCCTGTACTTGGCTTTGGACTCATGGATGCTGAAGCTATGGTGAAAACAGCGCAATCATGGAGAGGTGTACCTAGTCAGAACACGTATACAACTTTAACGCAGAATCCCGACCGGTAAAAACTTTACTCTGTTTTTGTTAAATGCGGGTTTGGGATGCAGAATAGGCCCGATTTGTCCTTTTTAATTAACATGTTTCCACAGTGCCATGTCTGCATGACAGTGTTTAAAAAGACGACACTAAACTTCAAAATTACTCTTTTGCTAACACCTGCACTAAACAGTTTGACAAGTGGCCTTCATGATGCCATTCCTTAAAAGACAAATTACAAGCCATTTCTGCAAGAGTCACTCTTTATGAGTCATTACACTTTGTTTCATTCATAAGCCACCAAACACCAACGGCAACCAAATGAATAAGACCACCTCGTCCAACAGCTGCCAAATCGCGTTATAATATTCTTATGCTTGTATATGAAAAACCATCAATAACAGCCATTATCGAATTTTCAATAATGTTTCTCCATTAGGCATTAGTAATTTACCGAATACTTTTGGAATGATAATGTGGCAATACCGGTTCCCAAATCAGGAAATATAGCACATACCCAATTAACTGCGATTACATTGACATGATAAACAGTGTCTGCAAAACGATGAAACATTTATGACGAAACATTTATGTCAAAATCATTGTAATTACTTTGAGCAACAAGTATGTATACAACTAGCCTCATCTAACCTGATGATATGGTTTAAATACAGGATGGTTCCCAAAAAGTGAAATGGTGTGCATAACGGAAAAATATAAATTGGGGTGATTAACGGTAATGTATGTGTATGAAAGCATATATTTGAATGAGAAAATTGGGTATTATATACGAATTGAAATAAAATACAGTTATACCATGCAGAAGATATATACGAAGTTAGATAATTGGCTTCTATTTATTGCACTTGAGTGACGACTGATTTCTTCCTGCGAATGTTTTCCCAGTCATTATTTGTAAATGACGACATCCTAGCTTCTGCTTATATTTAATGTACAAATTTTACCCAGCCGTTCAGCATTTTTCTAGGACTTTATACAATAATCTTTAATGGAAGTTTGATAGACATGGCGCAAAATAAAGTGAATAAACACCATTGTTAAAGGTATATGTTGTCAAATTTTCCAAAATGACACATGTAGCTGCATAAATTGACTTAGAATGCGTACATGAGATAAGATAAATTATTAAAAGATAAATTATTGTAAGATAAATTACTGTAGGATAAATTACTGTAAGATAATTAGATCAAATTGAACTATTGACTTATTCGACATGATCAGAAACTTTATATTTCTTGCAATATTTAAATCATTAATTTTTTTACGGGAATTTTAATATTTTATTTCAAGCTATATATCTTCGTGGATTGCCATCTCCGATGTCACTGAATATCTGACAATCGACAAGTGTGACACAAACATTCGCTTTTTGGAGCATGTTGTTGTTTGGGTAGGTAATACAAAAAGTATTTGTTTCTCCTTTCTTGCACTTTAGGACTAACGTCTTGACATTTATGGCTTCTCCATTATTATAAATACTAAAGTTTGTACGTAAATATTTTGTGCAATCCATAGCTGTTTCATTGAAATGTTGCCCTTTTAGCATCCTAGATTACTGATATGACTTGCGTTTTAAAAATATTTGGTCTATGTAGGAATCATTAAAAGGTATGATCCAATATATTTTAAAAAAATTCAAACTCAAATGTAAAAAATGAAATATCACATTTGGAAAATCTTAATAAATTTGAAATTTGGCAAGTAGGTAGTGATATAAACAAATAATAATTCCATTAAGTTTGTGATTAATCTATAACTTGGGTCGAGAATGAATTCAGCATGAACCTGCTCCCGTTATTTGACCCTCCTCTGATTTTGTCCTGTCCAAGAACAGATTTTAGATCCTTTATTTTCCCCAAGAATGCATTATTCACAATAAAAGTATGAGTAAAAATCAATAATGTCTTATTTGCTTTATAGATTAATCAAAAGATATACTATTTGAGCCCTAGAATACAATATAAATGTCATTTTGCTTCTTTATTTAAGAGAAATAATGTATTTTAAAGATGTTGCACTCCTTCTGTTTCAACTATATATATATATATATATATATATATATATATATATATATATATATATATATACATAAAGTTAAAGTTAAAGTTGAAGTTGGTACCACTACTCTGTACCCTACACTGGCTATCAATTCGATACAGAATCAAACACAAAATTTGTTCTCTGTGCTATATTTCAATGACAGACTCCAGTCCAACATACCTATCCAGCCTCACCCATGTGTATACACCAGCTAGATCCTTACGCTCTTCTTCTGATAATCGTATACTCATTGTTCCCAAGGTGAAAACAAAGTCATATGGACAACGTTCGTTTGCACACTAGGGTCCGGCGACGTGGAACCAATTGCCCATTGAAATTAGACACAAAGACACAGTGTTCCCTATTAAGAGTGCTCTCAAGACTCACCTGTTTCGACTGCATAGACAAACGTAGCGACCTAATCATGTTTTGTATCTTATATGTTTTCAGCATGTTTTTATGTTTTACAATTTCATTGTTTTTTTCATTTGTTGTTCTGTAGTGTAGTCATATCATTATTGATGGTGTAAAGCGCTTAGAGCTTCGAAAGATTAGGCGCTATACAAAGTCCTCATTATTATTATTATTATGATACAACTAACATTATTTTCTTATTTGTAATTGTTATTATTTATACTGTAGTCCCATATTTCTCCTTATCCTGTATCTGCAAATCTGTTCTGAATAACCTCGATGTGCCCTACTGCTCTTCAACGACCTCATAATATATCAAATCAATACATTTCATTTAAATAATACAGTTTTTGTAAGAATAGTGATGACAATATATATATATATATATATATATATATATATATATATATATATATATATATATATATATATATATATATATATATATTTTGTTATATATTTATTTTTTATTTCTATGCTTTCTTGTCATATGAAGATTGATTTCGAGAGCGATAGCAACGGTGACATTGAAATCCATCTCACGTCTCCTAGCAGAACGACAAGCTACTTACTTACTCCGAGGCCACTAGAAGTTGGCAACGCCTTATCTATAGGATATAGTTTTATGACTGTCCAGCATTGGGGAGAGTCACCGGTTGGCACATGGAAGCTGAAAATGTTGCTGTCAAGTTCTATATGTACTGGTATGGCTATAACAAAATCATTGATATAACTTTGGCTACATGATGAAATTGCAGGACACACACACACACACACACACACACACACACACACACACACACACACACACACACACTTGATAATTACAATAATCGTGATTCTGATAGAGTAACCAAATTTTACAACCAAAACCATGCTCAATCTGTTCATTCAAAGGGTCAATTTAATCGATAGGTTTTTAAATCGTCGATGACACTCCAGTTATAAATAAACATTGAAATCAATCGTTTTCTGACAAGCTATTTATCACGACAACACTGATATCATTACTTTCTTCTTCGAATTCAAGCGAGTAAATAAAATAACATTCTAGGGTTTCTGGTCTTTATTTCACATAATTCTACATGTTTTACTGCGGTCGAGAATTTACCTCAGAAGAAAAATAAGATCAGAGCGGAGTGAATGTTTATCACGTACTAGAAACATTGCTCATTCTGTCTGCTACGATTATAGATGTAAATATTTAGTGATACTGACATAACTTCAGAACATATTTCAAAATGTCATTTTGTTAAACAATAAATATTTGAAATTAGAATAATCTGCAATTATTGTCAACTAATAGTAAATAAATATAAATAAACATAAATAAAAAAGATTAATTTTGTATATTGTTTTGGAATTTAGACCTTTTGATATATCGTATTAAGACGGTGAATCCAATAGGTTTCTTTAGCAGAAGTTCCATTTCAGAATCAACCATAGCAGTAAGTTGAAAGGAGAAATCTTGCACAGTATTGGAATTATTGTTAAAATGTATGGCAACATGTGATGAAACTGATTGATAGATAACACGTTTTGTCTGATCTATGTTGGTTCATATGTTATGATATTTGTTGACTGGTTTGTCCAATATATTGGATGCCACATTTGTTACATGTGATCAAATAAATAACATTTGATGTTGCACTATTAGTATCGCAACGCATATGAAACGTTTTTTCGTATTATTGCTATTGAAAGAAGCATTTTCATTAATAAAATAACAGTGCGAACATCTGGGTCTAATAGATTTAGTTGATGATCCTTTTCATATGGTGTTGCTTTTTCTAATTTAGATTTCATCTGGAAATCTTTATGATTTTTAGTCCTTTTATAAGCAATCGTGGTTTGCTTTTGTGTCGCGATTTAACATTTGCTTTACGTGATAAGTTTAATAAATTCCAATATTTACTGATAATCTTACCTATATTACTGATAATCTTACCTATATTACTGATAATCTTACCTATATTACTGATAATCTTACCTATATTACTGATAATCTTACCTATATTACTGATAATCTTACCTATATTAAGCAAACTTAGATTATATTTAATAAGCAAAGGAATACTAACTTTATTTCTAATTTTGATTTTACATTGTAATGATTCGAGTTGTGTAAGAGAAGATACTTTTTGGAAAGCAGTATTAAAGATCTCAATAGGATAATTTCTTTTTAAAAAAAATGCTGACCTAACAAAGTCAAGGATGATTTAAAAACAGTGTCGGCTGAAACAATTCTTCGGTATCTTTGCTTGACTATGTGCTATCCAGTTGTTACATGATTTAAGATGACATAGAGAATACTCAAAATATTGATGAATATTTGTGTTTTAACAGGAACTTTGATAGTGATTTCATTACTTTAATTTTTTCATGACCTGAACGTCCAAAAAGTATTCTTAATAATTATAGTTTTAGATATATTGAATGTAAATTTTGTTGCTGGATATAATTTGTTGATACAGTCTATAAAATAATAAAGGTGGTCTAATGAAGGCCTCCAAATTATATAGATATCGTCTGAAAATCTGAACCTAGCATATGCATTTAAGAAGCATACATTTAGAAAATAATGGTCTTATTTGCCCATAATAAAGATGCTTACGAAGGTGAAATAGGACTACCCATTGCTTTTCGCAACGTTTGGAGATAGTTTGTATTACCAAATTGGACATAAGAGTTATTTTCGAGCACAAGCTTGATCAAATAACAGTTTCTGTTGATAGTTTACAGTTTACATGTAAATTCGTTTTTTTTTACAGTCTTCGATACCATCATTGTCTAGTATATTCGTGTAGAGTGAAACCACATCAAGTGTAACTAGTGTATATATATATATATATATATATATATATATATATATATATATATATTCTTTTAACAGGTACATTGCATTCCTGGAAAATAACCTTTTACGGTACTCTGAACGACCCTGTATATGGTGAGTATAAGAACTGTCATTTTATACATAACCCATCATCAGTTCAGTGGCACGGATCTTCGTTAATCTGGTAGTACGCTATAGCAACACCGTGGCACCTTGAAGCATTACATTTACAAAAGATTTACCTTAATAAGAAATGTGACCGTGCTCATTTTAAAAAAGTATTAATTTGGCTTTATGAAGTTTAAGCAGTTGTGTTTAACAATAGTGACAATGAATTGCAATCTTTGCTCTTTTATTTAATGAAAAATAATGAATGAATAGTTATCAGGTTTCGTATATGATACGATGTAGGTATATTATGGTTTCTGTTGATTCTCGTAAGTATGATTGAGCTGCAGCAGGGACGTTTTAAAAACATCACCGAGAAAAGAGTAACCTGTACTCTAGGTTGATCACTTTTGAATGTTTTAAATTTCATATTGCAAACCTGGGAATGGGGGTTCCAAACTTAAGAGGCATATTCTAAAATATGTTAAACGAAACCCATCAAAGCTAACTCTTTCGCATGCTGTAATTAACTTGATAACCGACGTCTTATAGGCATTAAGTACAATTTTCTTTCTTTAAATATAAGTATGCTTAGTCATTGACAATATATGATATAATTAAAACATAATGGACCTTTCTGGTATGTTGCGAGTGAAGCATTTCGATAATTCGTCGCCATTCAAAACTTTAATTCAGAACTGCTTTCACATGGCACAATATTACGTAGGAAGGAGACAAAAGTCACAATTGTGACATATTAGGCTTTATTCACACAGTCTTTCAGAGACGAATCTCAAAACATTATCATAGTTACATGGATTACAGGAATTAGATCCAAGATTATTTCTCGACTTTTCAGAAATAGAGAACTTAGAGGTAGAAATATAACAAGCGCCCCAGCAAATGCTGGACAATATTCGACTTGTTCCTTACACATAGCATTAAAAAAATTACCCGTTTGAGATCATCTATATCTTATCGTATCTGACTTGGAAAGACTCTTACAAATCAGTATTAAAAAATTACCCGTTTGAGACCATCTATTTTTATTACTTGGAAAGACTCTTACAAATCAGCATTAAAAAATTACCTGTTTGAGATAATCTATATCTTATCTTATATGACTTGGACAGACTCTTACAAATCTGCCTTTTAATTTTTATTTTCATTGAGTAGATTTTGTACGCATTTGGACGAGTGTAACTTTATGAAGTTTTTAAAAAATATATTTAAATTACTTTTTAAACTTCAGTAATCATAGATATTAACTTGTGCTGACGTGCTGCTAAACCGTATGCATACTTGCATGAGTTGTGGGCTCATAAAACAAACAATTGCGTTGTGTTGAAACGAAGTCAAAGCCAATGCCTCTGGTCTACGACATAATCATCGCCATGTCTCGCATTCGCCCTCCACCCATTGTAACAATCACTGTATGAAAAGTTGCCTTTACAAATATTTAAGTTATACTTAAATACAATAAAAGATGTAAAATGTATCAGTATGACCTTTACAATATCTTTACATAACAAAAAGATGAAAGTTCATCTTTAGTCACTGTCATGACTATAAAAGCAGATGAGTTGTCTTTACAAAAATAAAAGGCATTGAAAGTCTGACATTACAGATATTAAATCCAAACTAAACTGCAAGCTTTTTGCCACATTCTTACATACTTTAAATAGTTTGTCCACTTTGCTTCATTTAACTTAAGGACAGATTGTATAGTTAGGTCAACCAGAGAGATTTGTTTAATGGGACTGTTAGAGCAAAGATACAATAAATCCAGATGAAAGTGAAAAATGATAACAATAACAAATGATCAATAGTTTAATACATGTATTGCAATCATTACATCAAAATGTACAGTTAACGTCAGAATCAAACAGTATCTTAATTGATATATTTTTATACATGATAATGGCCAATATTTATAAAAGAACAACAAACGGGTTAAATAGCTATTAAAGAAAAGCAATTATTTGCGAAATACATTTTATTAATAACTATATTGCCAGAAATTTCTAACAACTAGTCAATGACACATTAATCAGTTCCATCTCTTGAAATCAATGAATTATTCTTTGTAAATTCTGAATGAGTTATTTGCTTGGTGAAAACTTTACTCAGAGAATATTTCTGAGATTCTTCGTCCCTATATACCTCGTATCAGCCGTTTAGGTTCCACATACAGGTTTCAGACATGCTGCACAACTCTCTAACTCCCACAAGTGAGGCATTCCTTTTCAACAAGAAAAAAATTCAGAGCTAGGCTGGTGCAGTCTGCTGTGACAGGACTTGCCCCCGTTATGCCAAAGATTATTTTATATGTACAATAAAGTGTATATTAACCTATGTATTGTGTGTTATTTAAATTGTAATTTAATTGCTTAGATATAGTTTGAATAACGCACAATGCATTCTTACCTGGCCCCTTGTTTGGGCCCCTCTTTGTCTGTGTTGGTTCTGCCAAACAAGAGTTCAGTTACTAATTTTAGATATGTTCATGTTGAACCAATCAGATGACGGAATTAGAACACGTGATCTAACATTCGTCAGCTGGTTTGAGGCAGTGATACAGTGGCTTGGATGCAACAAAGACGTGCCTTTCAGTGCTAGCGTTACACTAAATTATTAACCAAGGTTACAGGAGTGAACAGACATCACGATCGACATGAAGTTTTCCTGATTTGTAAATTTTTCATGCATCAGATTACTGTCCTTTTTGTGAACTTGATAACTGGTATACATAGTGATATCGTGGTATTGCATTGGTTGCAATAGAGATTATAAAATCTAGAAGAAACCATAAAAAAAACTTGAATGGTGACAACTGCTGGGATGGAAGATTGAACCCAGGCTCACTGGTAAAAAGTGTTGAATGTGTAATGTAATGCATTGTTGCAGGTATTTACACACAAGATATACTCTGATGCAAATCAAAGTTATTATCAAATTTACAGTAGAACATGCTTATTTTGTTACAAGTAATGACTAATAAAAGATAATACTTTCTACAACTTTAATTTTTGTAAAGGTAAATTGCAGTATATACTAATTAACGTAAAGACATGTAATGTTAAACTTTAATGAGATTTTACAACTTAAATTTGGTCTTTTTGTTACCTCTTAAGAATTGGAATTGGTTCCCTTTAATTACTTAATGGAACAATTTACTACTTCTTTACAAACTAAAAGTTATTCTTTCATGCACCTTTTGTTCATTGGAAAAGTGGGCCATTTATGTACATTTTAGGACCCTACAATTGCTTGTAAATATCATCTTTAATACCTTTAAGTTTTTCTTAAAATTTGTATTAAAGTTAAGTAAAGGTCAAGCAAAGTTGGTCTCTCTTTATCTTTTAAGTAAAGATATCTTTTCAAGCAGTGATTATGTGAGAAAGACGGATTAAGTAATAAGTACTTCGAAGGCCATTTATCAATGACTGTTTATGAGATGAAATTAAATCGTGTAACAATGAATGTATGTATGTATGTATGTATGTATGTATGTATGTATGTATGTATGTATGTATGTATGTATGTATGTATGTATGTATGTATGTATGTATGTATGTATGTATGTATGTATGTATGTATGTATGTATGTATGTATGTATGTATGTATGTTTGTGTGTGTCTGTGTGTGTGTGTGTGTGCGTGCGTGCGTGCCTGTATGTACTGCAGCCATCATAGTGATATGACAACAACTTTTAAAGCTACGTAAAAGATCAAAATCGCATACTGACATACCTTCCTGATTATTTCATTTTTCATTTATTCATTCATTTCAGGTAATCAGTCCAACATAAGTAACTGTCCAACTGCAGACATTAATGATCAAAACTCAGCTTTAAATGCACCACAGATTGTAGGAATAGTCGCAGGCATAATCGGTGGTGGAATTCTTCTTATCACCCTTCTTGTCTGCATGAAAACCCATACGTGTTCGAAATCAAAAGTTGCGAGTAAACCGCCGCAGAAACCTAGTCCACCGCCACGACCTACCGTTCATCATCCAATTTGGTCAATTTCCCCATGAAGGATATACATGTATATACCCTACGTTAGGTTGGAATTGCATGGACATTTTCACTTAAATTTAAACTTTCTTCTAGAAATGCATCTGTACCAATATTTCTTTTAACGTAGGTATACTCTACCGAAATGATAACCATTTTTGTTTCCATTGCCTTGTTTACATTTTATTAATTTGCATTAGAAATACAATGATGGCAGTATAAAGTTATCCGGTATAATGATTTGAGTCGAATGATAAAGAAACAAATTCAAGGGTATCTGAAAAAGAGTCGCTAGAGATATTTGCAAGAGAAGCTAATTGTCAAAATATTTCTGAAAAGAGTACTTTTAACATGGCAACCTAAATTATGAATTAAATATAACTATGCAAATTGCTATGTTTTTATGCCAATAAACAAAACCTCTTAGCTTTTATTTTGGAGTTTTCTTTCGATTAATCGTATGTAAAAAAAATGCTGCAGACATTGGAAACTGGATCGAATAACTCATGTAAATCTTTTTATAAACGTTCTCCATGATATAGCAATGTTAGAGACAAGCTTCGCACTGCTAAAAGACACCGCCGTAAAGCAAAGAGGCTTTGGCTTCTCACCGGACTCACTATTCATAAACAAATCTATGAAGCCGCTAAGAAGAACGTCACTAACAGTCCATTTAGCCAAATTATCCCACTACAGTACTAAGATCACGGATAGTTCCAGCTGCAATGAGATCTTCGAGATAACTAACAAACTAATGTAAAGGAAGAGATGCAAATCACTTCCAACTACCTTCTCTCCAGCAGACCTTCCGGACCTATTTTCAAATTTCTTCCGTGACAAAGTACAAACTATCTGAGATACGCTTGACAACACAATTTCAATTGACTCGTCGTCACCATACAGTTACGATACAGTATCTCAGCGACAACCATTACGAGCATTTGAGCCTGGTTATATGGATTTAGTACGGAAAATGACGATGAAGAATGCACCAAATTCATGTGAACATGGTCCAATTCCATCATCACTGCTGCGTGAATGCTTAGACTCAATATTACATTCATTAACTGATGTCATTCATATCTCTCTTTCGTCTGGGTAATTCGTTTCATTTTTTCAAAACAACCATCGTAAAGCTGGTGCGGAAGAAACAAACACTTGACCATAACGATTTAATGAACTACCGCCCAGTTTCTAATCTCCCGTTCATATAAAAAAGCTTAGAATTTGTTTCTAACCCAACTTGTATCTCGTTTGAATTCAAACAGTCTTTCTAGCAATGTACAGTCTGCATATCGACTTTGCCACATTACTAAAGCTAGTCTTCGGAATGTATTTAATGTCATTCTCTCCGCTTTGGATGGTGTTCCACAGGGTATGTTCTTGGACCTGCTCTTTTCATTATATACACTCAGCCGCTCTCAAGTGTCATAGATCATCACAAAGTGTCTCACCAATTGTACGCTGATGACACCCAATTATACAAGTCTAGCCACCCAACTGAAGTTGATGCTACCATCCAAGGAGTAGAGAGGTGCATTTCTGATGTGAAACGATGGATGACTTATAACCAGCTGCAGATGAATGATGATAAAACTGAGGCCATTCTGATCACAACACAATCGCTTTCTCCTTCACATTCGTTTCATCAAGCAGTAAATATCAGCAACACCAACATTAAATTCACACAGTCAGTAAAAAACCTAGGTGTTACTCAAGACATTACTCTCACATTGCACCAACATGTCATGCATATGTGCAAGACTGCAGCAGAAGATAGGCCGAGCCCACCTCTTAAAAAGAGACCTTCATTTGTGAATTTAACAATAACAAAATGTTCTTCATTTTTAAAAATTAAACCTTCCTTTGTTGAAAAAAGTTCGCGATTATAGCTGCACATCGTGACACTTCTCGAAGTTCTGCCATCCCTGATGCTCGGAATTGAATCATTAATTGATATCTGTATTTTAACAAAATATTTTATCAATATCCGCACCATATGTGGGGTCATTTAATTTATTATTATAAATCCATGTTGAGTTATTTGTGCTTTTGAGAAGAAATATTTAAATGTATTGATGTCCATGTCTCCACTGCACCATGTGTGATGAATTTTTCTTAAAGCGTGTGTATTTACTCCAATAAATACAGTTAAAATATTAAGGTTGTCTCTGAACACTTTCAGAATTAGTGTGTATCGTTGTGTAACATAAATAACATCTGTAGTTGTATGCTTTCCTCGAGAAAATATTCTTACCGGATTCGATTGTTTGTCCAGCATTTTGTCGTCGTAAACAACTAAATTGTTGATAAATCCGTCTAATTCGTCTGCGGACGGTGTTTCATCAATATCTGTTATAAAATCAATGATATTTTTTTTCTTCATTTAATATTTTTGTGTTTTCGTTAAAATTTGTATGTACATCATAACATCTTTAAATCATCTTTAGTCATCTACATATGGTGCTATAAAAATACCATTTATTTCCATTTTAACCATCTAATTATCAAATTAAGTAATAAATGTGTTTTATCATTTCCAGATGGCTCTATAATAATCATTATGATATAATTTGGTAGTGCTGGATAATGTTTTACTGGTTCTTATTTTCGTTTCACTGAAAAATCAATTACATCCGTAGTATAACTATATAGATTGATAATGTTTACGTTGTAGTTCTAAAACTCCAACTAATGATTTAGTTACCGTTTAAAAAAAAAAGTAGCATACGGTGGAAAATGTGCACTATGTAGAAATACCTAAAAGAAGGCGTTGATATTGCAACATTAATGTCAAAATTTCCAGGAACTCCATGGACAAAATATCCACGAAAAAAATATTTACCCGGATATAATTATTGTGGTCCTGAACTCGACTTGATATTCGACTCAATGAACTAGATCAACCAAACCCTGGTGAATATCCGATTAATGCGATTGATAAAGCATATCACGTTCATGATGTTGCGTATAAAAGTAAAGATTTAGAACAAAGACATATAACAGACGTGATGTTGATTCAGGTGTTAAATTTCATAAAATAAAAATCTTTGGGAGAAAAGTATCTAATTGGTTAATTAGATCTTTGATGAAAAGTAAATTAGCCTTAGGTGCTACTAATTAATCATCCAATTATAAAATAATGGAGTCGATTTATTATAGCCCAAGCAGCAGGGAGGGCGAATCGGACAACTTATAGAAGCGTCTATTTGGCTAACCAAGGCTTCCTCCAGAATCGAAAAAACAAAGTTTCTTTGGAGACGCAAAGTCGTTTTCGCGCCCTCTCTGCTGCTATGGGGTAAAAAAATTTTCTACGATTTCACAAACAGACTAATTGGTAAAACCTCACCTCGCAGATCAATCAAATTATTGGATTGGTCAGTGAGTTTGAAATTAATTCTCGTTAACAAATTATTATGACAACGCATATAGACTGGATTAGTTGGATCCTCAATTATTAAAAATCCGGGTGGAGCTGTTGGTGCAAATGAACATAAAATATATCCCTGCTGGGTTTGATTTGATCTTTCGAGATTTATTTGGTAGCTTCCTTTGATAACATCACATACTAAATTCAATGCAATCACCGAGGATATATTGATGTTTTGAGGAGCGATTTGCCTACCACCACCATCTGGGTCATTATTATGCTTGAGGATTGTTGTTGTCTGTGGTTGTGCTATTTTCTTCCATGCGTCGTGAATCCTTTTAAAACAATCACCGATGGTGTCACTTAGAGATTTTTCCATCCCTGGGACGTTATATCCTGGTAATTAAAAATTTAATAACTCTTCTATTGTTACATTATATGCGGATAGAAATTTTTGTTTTTCTCGTCCTCGCTCGTCAATAGATTCATCAAAAGATTTTATAAAAAAATAATTTAATTTTTAATATCTTTTATATAAGTGTTCATATCTTTTATTATTTTTATGATTTCATCACGTGAACCGGTTACATTCAAAAGATAGTTGAAAACTTTGCCGTAGTCTCTCTCTATCAGATTCGAATGATTCATTTGTTGTTTTCAAAACCACATTAATATGTTTATCTAATATAACTGTGTTGTACGTTTTTTTACCATCGTATTCAAATTCAAAATGAAACCCAGAGAAACTGTTACTATAGAATTCAAATTGTATTTTGTTTTACATCTGTTATATCTTCTCTTACAATATAACAAATTATATCTTTATCTTTTTTATTAATCTCATCTGTGGTAAAATCAGATTTTTTCGGTTCCGGTGGAGGTGTTTTTTCAGGCCAACCCAGTATTGTTTTTGTCGAACTCTGACAGATGTCTACGGCATACCTGGGTGAGTTTATCTCAATGGCAGATGATAATGTCGGCTCGTGAACCGTAATAGCGATTTTCGATTATTTTCTAGTAATGGATTTTATTCTGCGCTGTAATTCATTATTTATCTGTTCAATTTGGTAAGACCCAGATGGTAGCGAAACAACGTTCGAATCTGGAGTTCCGTCGTGTTTATTCTTATTCGCAAACACCAGGGAATTATTTGGCTGTTGACCATCGAATGATTTTGATGTAATATTTGGCCAACTGTGGTATACTCGTAACTTTGCTAGTGCTATCTCTTTCACCGGAATCGCAGAATGGAAATTCACACTGAATTCAGGATTGGATCAGGTTATTGAGATTATGCTGGTTTTCACCGGGGTTGTGTTTTCCGCTATTCGTTGAAGTAGTTCTTGTGATGTTGCCATTGTTATTATACTCATGTTGTTTTTCTAATTTTGACATCGCAGAATCATAAACACGTACCATCGCTGAAAACTCACTATTCGATATTAATGTGTCATCGAGTGTCGTCGATATCATCGAGGATAATTGGGTGTATGCGGTTGATACAACATGGAATTTAATTACGTAGTCTTGTAGTTTGCGCTGGCTACACGATGATATTTTTTTGTTATAATCGAAATTATTCGCGCGAATGTTGATGTCGCTGATATAAAAATTGGAACAGCTATCGGGGTAACCATTGTCACCGAGGATAGTATTATACCGGCTCCGCTGATTACACCTAATACCGAGTACACGGTAAGATCAACTGCGGTAATTCTTCGTCGGTATTTTTTTATTTTTCTCTGCTACTCCTCAGTGAGTGTTTTGAGTTTAGTTTGAAATTGTCTGACCTGATCATAGTGATATTGCTGTGACGTTGCCAATGATGAAATTTTATTTATTATAATAGATTTCAAATTGCTAGCGTTAAATTCGCTAGTGTTAAATTCGCTAGCGTTGAAAATTCTATGGATGTTTAATTCAGTTGTCTACTTAAATCCGCTACGAATTCCACATACCATGTTACTGAAACCCTAGCCAAATTTGTTGATCCCAGATGAACTCGTTAATGAAATATTAAACTGAGTCGATGACACTAGTGGTAATCGATACATACCTTTGATGGTCGCGGTGATATTTAATGTTTTTTTGTGGTGTCCACGTAACTGATCCGTGTCGGATCACGTACACGTTATTTACTATATTTTTTTGTATGTGAGGGATTTTTTATTTTTTCAAGTTTTTCTATCATCCTCGGTAGATCATCCTTGATTACATCGTTGGTCGTTTTAATATCCTCGCGAATAACTCCTAATCGCTGATTAATCGCTGATTAATCGCTGTTATTTCATCGAGTTTTGTGATAATATCAGCGAGATCTATTTTAACATCATCGGGTTTCGAATTTTTTTTACCACAAAAATTATCAATAGAGTCATCGGTCCTGTTAAAATTTTTACGTAACGTAGTAAATTGAGATAAATGAGTATCGTAATCTGATCGCAATTTTATCAAATTATCAATGGCTGCTTTTATCTCCGTGAGTTGTGGTGTGGTAACCAGTGGATCTCCAAAGAAATCGTTTAAGGGGACCTGAAAAGTGTTAATAGCTTTTTGTAACGCCGTCAACGCATTTACGTGAACGTTATATTCATCACGTAGCTTTTTAATAATTCTATCGTTGATGAATAATTATCACCGAGCGTTGATAATGCATCAGTGAGCGTCGAAACAAGCACACCTGGTTTGAGTTTACAATGATCGGAAAACAAAGCGATAGTATCTTCTACTGCGTCGCGTCGTTTTGTCAAAATCTCATCAAGGGAAATATTACTCGTTTTCAGTTTACCCTGACGATCTTGAAATACAATTATTTCATTGGGATCAACATTTGCAAGGTTTAACATCTGGGATATTTCATCTTCGATTGTTTTTTTTTTACATCACCGGTTGCAGATATTTCCGCGGTGGGTTTTTCAGGCTTGATAAAGATCTCCCCCAAATATCAATCATCTTATTTTATATAATGTCTCTCTAAAACGCGATTACTCGTATATTCGTGTACGGTTTTATGTGGTGGTTTTCCCGATGATGAAATTAGTGTTGGGGACCTTTAATACTTCTATGCCGCATATTGGTGGGTCATTCATTTTTTGTGTTGGTAGCGTAGAATACCAGACAGGAGTTTTTAAGCGGTTTATATAACGCATAAATTCTTTAAGCGGCGCTAACCCATATGAATCGAAATAAACAATCACACGCGGATCAATCGCGTATGCAACCCAGTGAGTTCCAGGTCCGGTGCTGTTATCGAGATTAATGATATCGGTTTCAGCGTTGTTTGGTTGTTGTGGTAATTGATCTCTCATGAAGACACCTCTAAAGTTTTTTTTCGCTAGTTTTTTTTTTTAGCAGCATCGAGTAAATCAAAATTTGACATCGGCGATATCTGCGATGGAACCTTCAGTTCTCGAGTTAGTAAACTGTTCCTAGTCTCAGGACCTTTCCTCTGTACCATGAATACGAAGTTCTAGGTAGTCTTAGACCCTTTCCCTTTTTTTTGTACCCCCGCCCTTTGTTTGGTTCATATGATTGAGCAATACTATGTACTACTTTTGCACCAAGAACTTCAGCAGCTCCTAACGCGGCGGCTTTCCCAGCTGAAATTAATGCTGTAATCGCAGCGAGAAGTGGGAATACACCTCCTGATTTTATCATGTCTTTGATCGAGGCCGCAGAGAGAGAGAGAGAGAGAGAGAGAGAGAGATCTGACGAGGTGTCAATGATAGTTTATACTGACCGCCAGACATCTGATTGTGCTTCAGCGATATTGTGGTTCCACATTTGTTAGCTGATTCCGATTGCAAATTTTTAATTTGACTAGTAGTTAATTAACACTAACATGACTAAATGACATTTAAATATAATAACAGATTGATCTAATTGTTACATTACATATTTTCCACTGGTGCATCAACTGCCCTCATTCTTCCACCAACACCTTCGAGTAGCATTGACTTGTCACTGAGTATGACAGCAACTGCTCTGTAATTCGGGATAGTGACAACGCCACCTATAACCGGACGAGTTACACGAGCTCTGAACTGCGGATTGTCTTGTTAAGTCAAGATGTTCCAGCGAGAATTAATAGATGGGATATCGTTTTCTAACATCAAATTGTGATATTTGCAGACCAGTATCCACATTATTATCGCGTCCCATAAATGACAACAAACGATGATACGCGCGTGCTATTTGGTTGGTTCCGTAATCAAGTAGTATATCCTCATATGGTTCTTGTTGATACCCAATTGATCAAATATCATATGGCTTCGTGTTCGTGAACCCAGTCGCTCCCTACCCTGTAACGCAATAAATATATGACGCGGAGCTGAAATACCTTGTTTTGATGCCAGGTGACATGTACGTGTACCATCAATATTAGAATCTTTGGTACCTGTGGTCACTGTTAGCCATCTTGGCAATGATTTTCCTCCATGGTCCATAAATGATAGTAATTTTTCTTCCATGGTGATTGATGGAGTCATTACTGGCATCCATAGTGATAGTTTTGATATAATGACTTTACCATCAGCAACACCAGCACCATGCCAGATTGCATTATTATCACTACCCTTTCGCACGAGTGCTACTGTATGCTTTGCTCCATAGATAACTTTTCTAACATTTCTGCAATATCCAAAAATACGATGTAGTGGAATCGCGCTTGAAAATTGTCTACGCTGTCCTTGCAACACTGATACGCGTGTTGCAAACGGTAAGTTGTAATTAGAATAAGTATCTATGACATCAAAAGTGGCAGCTTGTCTTGTATATCCGGCTTGTGCTGGATCAACTGCAGTATCTCGTGTTGCCTTAACCCTAGAATACTGAATGTGTTCAGCGTGATCAGTGAGATCCTTAGAGAACATCATAGATGGACCTGCTGATCTTGTATAATCATCCGAATATCTTGCTAACCCCACTATTGTTGTGGCAACATCAACCTTACGCTCTATAGACTCGATTTCTCTTCCATCAATCATATATCTAGCACTCTTGAATAGCGCCATGATACCATTGTTGACAAAACCAACTCGGATATTTTCATCATTTGCATATGGTATACCACAACCAACATTTTATACAAGTTCTCCTTCTATTTTGATAAACGCTTCAGAGGGTAGAAAGTATTTGCTGGTATCATGGACCTGACGTTCGATTCTTGATCGAAGATCCGGTTGTATTGCATGATAGGAATAATACTAATAATCGCGTATAGAATCATTCTTGGGTACTGGGGCGTCCATATCAAACGCTGTATCAGGAGTCGATTTGAACATATTATTATATATTTCTTGATCTAAATCGTGATCTCGCTCGCGATTTCAAACCACTTTACGCTATCATATTAGCAGTAATATTTCCCTGAGTGTCATATCCATCATTTATCAGTAATTCTATATTCTGCTCCACCGCGTTGTTATTATTTTGCTAATACTTGCAGGCATAATTTCCGTATATAGTAGTTTCTGCAGTGATTTCATCACCGGTGGTTTCTTTCTTCGCCGAACCAACGCTTTTCTTTAGCCGCGGTAAAATGCATTCCCGGCAATATCATGCAATGGTATTGCCGAGACCATCTCCATAGTACGCTATATAAACTAGCAATCGTGAGGTTACTACATAGACCATTGTTGCTTTGTTGTGGTTGTAGTGTATAATCATCTTATTTAAATGCTATTTATCTTATCGTAAATTGCTAACAATTTCGGTGATTTAATCACTATGGTAGCCGTCTGCTAGCTCATCAATAAACTATCGATATACACCAATATCCATGATACCACCCTCAAATAGTCGTCTGCAGATATCAGTTGCCTCATTAATTACTTCCGGTGAGTTATTTCCAGCTCGTTTCTCTCCTACTAGAACTTCTAATCGTGATATATCCCCGAGAATACTATTAGGACAACTAACTAGACCACTACCTGAAATTCCCCTTGGTGTTCCACTTTGAGAAAATTCTTCCCCACTACTATAACCAGTCGTTTTCCTGATCTTGTAAATGTCTAAAAAGTTCTCCATTAGATTCATCTTGATCAGATGGCATATACAATGATTGCTTATCATCATCGTCAGATGGTAGTTGTCGTTGAGGTGAGAAAGATATTTTCTTTGAAGGCTGTTGTCTTTTTCTTTGCAATCTTTGCGTTTCTTTTTTGTTTTTGTTTTTAGTTCTTCATATTGATCATTCACTGTACCCACCGCATTGAAATATCCAGTGTATGATTCATTGCCTTGATCAATTCGACTTGTGTTAGCTTTGATTTTGTAAAACACATCAGCCCAATGATCCATAATTTTAATATACCCGTGTTGTTCTGGTTTCAACATTTTGTTTCCTGTTTTCATAAGTCGTAACAACAAGAGCAGGAATTTATGCCGGATCAGTCTCATAAATTGCTGCTAACCCCTCCTCATTAAATCTCGCACGTAATTCCTCTACTATTTGTTCATTGGTTTTCTTTGGAGCAGGAGGGGGTTTTGTAACAGCGTTGATATTTTTTCAAGTATTGGCAGTGGTTATTGGTTTAAATAATTGTTCAGTATCCATTGTGAAAACAGTTTGAAATTGCTGTCTTGCTTTTAGTTTGTTTCAAACGGAATGACGAACTGGAATAAACCTCCTAATCGTTGCCGTGCTAATTTAGTCGTTAATGCTTCATTTACCATTATAAATTAATGTACGATTTAAATTGTAAGTGAAAAACTCACCCCCAAAATTATTTTGAATTTCACACTGCGTGTTCTACTTCCGCGTAGTTATTAAATCACCGAACAGTATCTTACCAGTCTATATAATTTCGACAGCAGTGAATAACGGGACGAACTTATTGATGTCGTTACAGAATGCAAGCGAATTATTTATGGATTATGAAATACAAAACACGACCATAAAAGTATTTTTTCGGTTGATATGATTGCGTGTTATCCAGGGAGATTTCCTGGGTATGGAGAGTGTTCTGAATACTTCAAAAGATTTGGACATCCCACACATGAGATGACCCGTGTTGCCATTAATGGACAACTGCCCGATTTTGATGTCACCGGATTCGCTCGTGTGGTATCATTTGAATTGGCTAAAGGACTTCATCCGTGTTGTTATGTTTGGTTTGGTAGACACATCTCTGAAAAAACACTGGATGGCAATAGTGTTATTACGGTATATGATTGATTCTAAAATGCTGATATCGCTGATTGTCAGTGAAGCAATTATATCATATCGGAAACAAACTGAAGTCTGGCTACCACAAACACGATAGTCTAGATAGCATAATCAGCGAAAATAGAAAACAATTTCCTGATCTAGATGAAGAATATATCTTGAAATGGTCCAAACAGATCTTTGAAGTTAGAAATAAACAAGCAAAGTATCTCGGTAGAAGAATGATTGGTAAATTCACCCAAGTTGGAACAAAATACGACAATAAACGATACTCTTCGCGGTTGATTATAGATAAAGTTGAATACGATTTTATAATCGCAGATGTAACATCTAGGGGTATATATATATATATATATATATATATATATATATATATATATATATATATATATATATATATATCGTAAAGACGCTTTCGTGTCCGATGGAATAAAATTCGGTACAATTGTTACTTACAACGATGGATATAATCTTCAGTATACGCCCTTAAGGGCGTCTATACTGGCTTATGCTTCTATCAATTTAATTTCGATGATAAATAGATTTCCTGCCATAGTGGTTAGAGTAGCCACTGATTCATTTTATATAGACGTAAAATATAAAGAAGCAGTGGATTAATTCACTAATTTAGACGAGAGTTGGGGATCATGGAGAATTAAAAAGGAAATACTGCGTGATTACTCCAAATCAGCAGATGTTACGATTGAAAACACGCAAAAGATGTCGGTAGCAGAATAATTGGTAAGTTCACACAAGGTGGAAAATACGACCACAAACGATAGTCTTCGCGGTTGATTATAGATGATGCTGAATACGATTGTATAATCGCAGATCTAACATATAGGGGTATATACGTCGATCGTAAAGACGCTTTCTTGTCCGATGGAACCAAATTAGGTACAATTGTTACTTACACAGATGGAGAAAATCCTCAATATACTTACTTAAGGTCGTATTTTCTGGCTTATGCTTCTATTAATCTACTTTCGATGATAAATAGATTTCCTGACACCGCAGTTAGAGTCGCCACTGATTCATTTTATATAGACGTAAAATATAAAGAAGCAGTGGCTGAATTCACTAATTTAGACGAGAGTTGGGGATCATGGAAAATTAAAAAGGAAATACTGCGTGATTACTCCAAATCAGCAGATGTTACGATTGAAAACAATTATTTTAAAAATAATCAAATATCAGAACTATCTAATGCACCATCGTGTTCCGATCCAATATGTTGATATAAAACCAGTTACTTAAACGCGTAATGGCGGGTCAGGGAAGACAACTCGTGCGTTTGAATTATTTCGACGCAAATCAAACATGATTGTGCTAACACCAACACACAGACTTGCAAGAGAGATGAAACAGCCAGGATTTTTGTTTGTTTGTTTGATTAGGATTTTTAACGTAGCTTTAACAATTTTTCAGTCATATCGCTACGATGTCTGCAGTGAGGCAGTTTATAGTGATGTCTAGCACTGAGACATCATGCCGCAGACATGTAGCATGATGTCTCACCTAGTCACATTATCCTGACACCAGGCCGACCAGTCCTAACACTAACCTCTTAATGCTGAGCGTCAAGCGAGGCAGCTGTTAGTATCATTTTTGTAAGTCTTTGGTATGACTCGGCCGGGGATCGAACCGACGACCTCCCGCTTCCGGGGCGGACGCTCTAACCACTAGGCCACCGGAGCGGTTAAACAAAACAGCCAGGAATTAATGCTTGCACTTATCACAGTTTCTTTCGATGGAAAGGTGACGAATGGACTCCTGATCCAATGGGTGAGAAATATATTCC
This sequence comes from Unio pictorum, assembly GCA_030141615.1. NCBI lineage: Eukaryota > Metazoa > Mollusca > Bivalvia > Unionida > Unionidae > Unio > Unio pictorum. The sequence continues at coordinate 2,908,248 of JARLTB010000390.1, forward strand.
TAAAATCATCATTTGGAATGAGATATGCACAGTGTCGTTAGATGTATTACAAAGGTTTCTTGATTGGCTATTGCTAGCGAATACAAAAGTGATAATGTGTGGTCGATTATGGTCAACCACCACTATTTGTCGGTTTGTCTCCACATGATTGGCTAAAGAATTTTGTAGACTATTATGAAGAAATTAATACCGATCATAGAGCACTTGATAAACAATTACGCGAGTTCAAGAAGCTAATCAGATTACAACCGGATAGAATCCGATGGGAAATAGCGCGTGAAATAATTTCAGAAACCCCATTAAATGATTTCTGGGAAGCGTGGAGACCAAACGATTTGATAGTGGCAAGTAGAAAGATCGTCGGAGACACACTTCAGATGAAGTTATTTAACACATACAAAGAAAAATTTGCAACACTTCCAATGCCGCTGTGTTATAGGCCTACGGATACACGAAGACAAAATATCGAAGTTGATATTCCTGGACAAAGTGAAAAACAGATTCTCGTGTTAAATGATACTGTGTTGGTTGATATCAATGTTGTCGAAGATGCATTGCGTGCTGATAAATCTCCATGTAAGTTAGGATACGCAGCGACGATACATTCTTCGCAGGGGTTAACTATATCCGATACAATTGTTTGGATCATAGATAATCGCATCGAGTGGTCGAATTTAGTTTATCTTGCGGTGTCCAGAGCACGAAGAATAAATCAACTTCGGAGAGTTGTTTTAGACTATAATGACACTACAATAAGTGATATTGTCAGCGATGACATAATCAGAAAAAAACTCTCTGGTTAAAACAACAGGACAAAAAAAACAACAGAAAATGTAATATTGATGCCGAATTTATACTCACACTGAAACAACAACAGAATAATCACTGCGTGAGTTGCAATTGTATAATGCGTTGGTGTTGGTCGGATAAAGACCCCTGCTAATTTACCGTAGACAGAAAAAATACCAGCGTAGGTCATACCAGAGATAATAATAATAATAATAATAATAATAATAATAATAATAATAATAGTAATAATAATGAGGACTTTGTATAGCGACTAATCTTACGAAGCTCTAAGCGCTTTACACCATCAATAATAATATAACTACACTACAGAACAACAAATGACACAAACAATAAAATTAGAAAACATAAAAACATGTTGAAAACATATAAGATACAAAACATGATTAGGTCGCTAAGTTTGTCCCTGCAGTCGAAACAGGTGTCTTGAGAGTACTCTTAATAGGGACCACTGTGTCTTTGTGTCTAATTTCAATGGGCAATTCGTTCCACGTCGCCGGGCCCTGGTGTGCAAACGAACGTTGACCATATGACTTTAAGTTAATGTGATGTTGACTTGTTTTGAGTGCAACAGTCGCAGAGGTACTAGTTAAGATCATGCGGCGGTAATTGAGTATCCTCAAGTATCACTTGTAGTTCATGAGTAAACCTACGCTCATTATTCAGCGCGGTAATTACGCCTGGTAATCTCTTGACCCATTCACGGGATCGTTTATCCTGAATAAATTCCTTCGCGTATTGATATCCAAATAACCGCTCAGCATGTGTCCGATTAAATCGTTCAACAATTGCCTGATCGCGATGTAGTGCAGTATGTCTTTGTCTGATGGTGACATTATGATACTTCATTGTTGATAACACTGCACCTTGAAACTCCCTGTCATGATCAACTTGTAATAGATCTGGCCAATGCAGAGGACCTCGTCGATAAATCCTTTCAAACGCAGAAGCAACTTCAGTTGATGATTTTGTCTTAGAGGTTCTGCTTGTTTGTATCGACGCGTAACATCAACTACGGTTAGTGCATACTTGTAAACACCATCATGCGGCAGAAATAATATATCAGCCTGATGAACCTCATTAACGACGCTGACATCAAAATGCGAGTAGTTAATTTGTTTAGGCGGTGGTAGATAAATTTGCCATATCGCCTGTTTGGATAACCAATGCGCTGCTGTAGTTTTGTTTACCTTTGCAGCGCTAGCGAGTTTACCGATTGCTGATTTACCCCTCCAGTATCCTCTTGGAGAATAATAAATAGATTCCATGATGTTATTAATTACCAGTACCCAACATCAATTTTCTTTTCATCGCCGATTTTATCAGCCATGAAGCCAATTTTTCTTTGAAGGATTTATCAGTGATATAATTCAACGCATGAATCAACTTCACATATGCGATATGTCTGTGTTGCAGATTGCTGCTTTTACAAGCAATATCATGAGCGTGACACACCTTATCAATAGCGTTTACTGGATATTCACCAAGTCGGGGTTGGTTTTGATCATCGAGTCTGATATCGAGTCTGGTCCCTTGTCCACAATAACTGTACCCTGTAAGGTGTTTTTCTCCTGAAGATTTTGCCCATGGTGTTCCTGGGAGTTTTACTAACTTGGCTGCTATATCATCTCCTCGTTTGTTTTTTTCAAACATCTCCAGATTTCATAGAAACAAATCTAAATTGTTTTGTACCACACTGTACACACCTACCAGCAAGTGTTGATCTGTTATTTTTAGCTGTAATCGTCGTCAAGTCGTTTGTGCTAGTACGCTTCTTACATTTCACAAAATATAGATCCATAATTTATTTATAAGAACATGAATGTAATTGATTTTTCGGCGACAAAAACACGAGAACCAGTTAGGCATCATGTAGCGCTACCAAATTCTATTCGTATGATTATTATCGGACCACCTGGAAGCGGGAAGACGCAGTTGTTACTTAATTTGAAAACGAGATGGATGAAATGGGACAAATTGATTTCATTGCTCCTTGCGCAGACGATCAACTTTGTTATCAAGTGTTAAACGATTTTAACGAGAAAGCAAAATTGAGTTTATCACGTATATTGACGAGGCTCTCTCCGCAGAAGACCTCGATACAAGTATTAATAATCTTGTTGTATACGATGAATTAATGTTGGAACGACAAAAAACCCTGCCAAATTATTTTCTCGAGGATGACATACAAACACAGATTGATATATGTCACCCAAAAATTCGCACAGATTCTAAGTGTAATCAGAAAAAAATTGCAATTTAGTATGCGTGTTTAACGGATTTGGAAAATACACTCTACAAAATATTTATCAATATTGGTGTGACGGTGACATGGACTTTAATCAATTTCGAAATTTCTTTAGTGGTGTTCAGGCTACCCCGTACAGGATTTATAACTATACATTTATCAGATCCGAAAACACAATATCGTATCGGACTTGATCAAATATTCAGTTTAAATCGTGAAAAGATTTTTACCCCCATAGCAGCAGAGAGGGCGCGACAACGACTTTGCGTCCCCAAAGAAAGTTTTTGTTTAGATTTTGGAGGAAGCCTTGGTTAGCCAAATAGACGCTTCTATAAAGTTGTCCGATTCGCCCTCCCTGCTGCTGTCCAAGGGTATATTGGAAAGATAGAGCAGCTATTAGTAAACGTGCTAATGCAGCAAAGGTCACACGTTCTATTGCCGCAGCGTGGTTAGCACGATAGGCAATATGGCAAATTTATCTACCACCACCTAAACGTATTGAATTCACACATTTTGATGTTAGCGTTCCTAATGAAGTTCATCAGGCCGATATTTTGATTTTAACACACAATTCGATCAAAATTGGAAAATTTCAAATATTTTTTAAATATGCATTAACTGTCGTTGATGTTGCAAATAATATAAAGAAGCAGAACCATTATCAACTAAAACAGTTGATGAAGATTCTTCTGATTTTCAAAGAATTTATCAGCGAGGATTTTGACCAGAAAGTGGACTACGATGGCCACAACTGTGACATGTTGATCATGGCAAGGACATTTTTTGGTGTAGTATCATCTTTGATGAAAAAACACCATGTCAAAATACGACGAGGACATACTACAACTCATCCTGATCAGGCAATTGTTGAATGATTTAATCGAGTGCTTACCAAGCGGTTATTTGGTACTAAATAATGAAATTACTCGAACAACTCCCATGAAACCCATTAATTCAAACACACACACACACACAGATATATATATATATATATATATATATATATATATATATATATATATATATATATATATATGTACAACGACATACATTTTCAAAGCAACCAGTATTAGGTAATATGACTGTCAGATATGTATACGAACCTGGTGAACTTGAAGGTGGTAAAAAAGAGCGACTGATCCTTTTTGGAATGTTACGACACACATAATTTCTAGCGTGGTAAGATCTACAGGTAGACCTACAATATTCAGATAAGATTCAAATGCTCCTCAAGGAGAATTTATGCGTGAACAATTACAAGTAATTCGCTAGGATACGCAATTAAAACCAACTTCACTTAACTAGCGGTTCACTTTCGGTTACATTCAAGACAAGTCAACATTACATTTTTGCGTGTATGACCAAGATTTTTATCGATTCTATCCACGGTAAATTGTTTTGGATTACTGTTAATATTATTCCTCAACATTTTTGCGTGACAGATTACACAATGCTTATCCTGTTGTTGTTTTAATGTCAAAATAAATTCAACGTAAAGATCAAAATTACGTTTATTTTTCTTATCAGATTGTTTATAGAACTAGTTAATTTTTTGTTAATTATACTATCATCAATTACTTCATTATTGTCAACATCAAGAATAATTCTTCGTGATTGAGATATGTTGCAAGATAAATTAAATTTGACCATTTAATACGAACAAGTATAATCCAAACAATTGTATCAGAAGTAGTTATCCATGTGATGAATGAATTGTTATTGCGTACTACTATGGAGATCTGTTAAAATTTAATACAGTTTCAGCAGCGTTAATATCAAGTAAAACTATATCATTTAATACAAGAATTTGTAAATTTGTTAAATAACACCATGACACCATTATTAACAAAACCCGATCGATCATTAATTCCATGTCATATGCTGTATCATCTGCTTTTAAAGGTGTACCTTCGATTTCAATAAATGCCTCAGAAGGCAAGAAATATCTACATGTATTCTGGACATGTAAATCAATTCTTAGGTACACGTGCATCATAAGATTAATATTGATAATCACGTACAGATTCATATTTACGAACATGTGCTTCCATGTCGAACGCTGTATCGGATATACGTTTGAACATTGTATTATAATTTGTTACGTCTAACAGGAAGACCACTCACTGCAATCAGACTGGCAGTTATATTTATTTTATTTCTCCTTTCGTTTCGGGTATACCAACCAATTCCACTAGTTGTTTTATTTGCGGCTAGATTTATCATTTTAATTTCCTTAGCAGGCATAATTTCAGTGTTTGGTAATTTAACCGGTGGTGGTTTTCGTCTAATTAACCGTGCTAGTCTATCCTTAATTGATGAACACGCTCTACCGGCAATATTGAAAATTAAGCTGGGAGATTGATCACTAACAAAATTCATAGCTTTCATTCTTAGTTCTGTTGCAATTGGTTTTGCTTTTGGGGCCATTCCACTAAATACACCTTGATTAGTATCACCAGGTCCATCTCCATAAATTGCTTTATATATTGTTATTTGTGAATATGCTTTTCTAACCATAATTAGTCTACGCTGTGAATTATGTACAATAATTTCATTTAAATATGCATTTAATTAATCGTGATCACTATGATAATCATCAAACATTTCATTAATGAGTTCCCGGTAAACATTATTGTCCATGATACTACCAGTAAATAATCTTTGACAAATATCAGAAATTTCATTAATACTTTCTGGAGAACTAGTTCCAGAATTATTGGATTCATTATTATAAAGTTCAGTACAAAATTTTGTTCTTAATATAGTAAACTCTGGTAAAGCTGCAGAAACAAAATGTGATGATGACGCGCAATCAGTGAGACTTACTCCTATAACGGACTTGATGGAACACTGCAAAATCAAACTCAATAATGATTATATGTAGGTAAGGCCGCATCTAAAAATTTAATTACAATCTACCCACCCACTCTTTATTCTGCAGAAACCAAAGTCAGTAGACAAATTTTGTTATATTTTCTTCGGGGGGGGGGGGGGGGAGGGGCTGGGTCGGGGGATTTACGGGGTGGGAAAGGAGTCATGAAAATGTGAAAATCAATCGGTTTTTTACAAATATAGATCTGCTTAATATCAGATTTGATTTAAAAGTTCAACAATTCTGGCGAAAGATAGACTTAGGAAACTAAGGTTATGGTGATATAATTCATGTAAATGAGGAAAGAGAAGATGGGAAATGTAACTCTTTAGAATTCACTCCAAACCATCTTGCACGGTTAGTTTAAATGTAAAGAATTAACTTAGGGGTCGTCCAGTAATTATGTCAACAAAATGGGGTGGGGGAAAGGAGATTTAAAGAAGTTTGACAATTCTTGACACGTGGGAGGAGGTAGTTCAAGATAAATTGACTTCAACAATGTTATTGTTTACATCAAATTTAATAAATCATAGAATGGGAAGTAGGAAATAGGAAAAAAGGGATGATGATATAAGCTAGAATAAAAAGTCTCCATTTTTGCACGAATTCAAAGTGTTATAGTCAATTTAAAATCTGTTAAATAAGTAAAAAAAATATATTAAAATTTATTTGTAGAGCTTTTAATTTCCATAAATCTATTTTTAGCATAAAAGTCAGCCGTATAAAATGTTGTTAGTTGGGGGGGGGGGGCGGTAAACAAAATTGACATAATTTTATTAGGGGGGTTAGTGAAAGTTTGACAGTTGTTGACAATGGGAGAGGGGGGTGTAAAAAAAATTGCTTAAAAATTGTTGACATAATTAATGGACGTCAGACTATCTTGCTTAGAGACAAATTAAAGTGCTCCATCAATTTCGTTTAGCGAGGTCTTAAGAATTATTTTTTGCACGAAAAATGTAAACATTTAAATTAAACCAGTGCATTGGTGTATATCATTTAAATAGGTATTTTAAAACTATATTAATATTATAACACGCAACTCATCTTTAACCTGCAAGATGGAATGCGATGAAATTAGAACATAAGGTCCTGTTATGGATTTTCAAAGAATTTCTATCTAATTAGTGACAATTGAAAGAAACAATATCTTCTTTAAATATTAATGGTGTGTGTGTGTGTGTGTGTGTGTGTGTGTGTGTATGTGTGCACACCTTATTGGCACAAAAGAGCCTAAAATGGCATTGTTTTTTCTATATAATATGAGACATAATATGAGACATTATTTTACCATGAGTCCGATAGCAAGTTCTTAGATTGTTCTCCTTCTATAAGAGTCCAACGTTTGCTACTTCTCGGAGGTACAAAAAGGACTGTTGGGCTTAAATGATGCAGTACAAATAAATAAAGGTTATCTGATACCTATCTTACCACTCTAAAATGTCGTCATTTGGTCATTTATTTTGACGTGCTCGGTCAGGCCATATCTATGGTCGGAAACACAATTCTGCAAAACGTACGCGGGAGCTACATTAGGTGGGCACTTTACACTGGGATTAGCATAATTACGCGGTCCTACGTGTAACCATAACTGTCTTGTATCGACAAAAGAGTTCCTATCTTTTCATATATAAAAGTTAAATATAACTTTTAGCTTTAATAAGCCGTCATATTACATGATCATCCAGTATATACTTATCGATTTTGCGATGTATCATATTTAGTCACGTTATCGTAACTTAGTCACATGATCGCCACGTCCAGCGGTGTACTTATTCTTCTGATGTCTTTCCCTACTATTTTTTGTAAGCCGTCAGACCCGTACCTAGGAAATTCTGGGCCCCAAGCAGAGTTTGGGCCACTTTCGTGTTTCAAATATGTGCGTATATTTTAAAACGTGGGCCCCTATCTAGCTCCGGCCTATGACAAGTGCCATGGTTGTCCCCCCCACTCCCTAAGTGCGGGCCTGAAGCCGTGATGGTTTGACTTATAAAGTGAATTTGGACCACTTTACCTAGGATGCCATATCCAAGCTTTGTGAGAAAATTCAAGGTTAAGTTATAAACGCTGCAGTTTTCGCTTGAGTGTCCGACATAAAGATAGGAATCTATGATTTAACTGTTGTGAATTAAAAGGCAGTTTTTGTAATTATTGGTTTCTTGACGGTAGAATTAGATACAAAGTCGCCAATGTATGATAACGTATGTGTATGGCGACTAACAGTTGACGTTACCGCGTGTCTTTAAACAAAAATCCTTAAAACATTGTTGTTTTTTGTTTTGTATTATAATTTTAAATTATTCATTTGTAATAAGAAATACAATTGTCACTTCTTTTCAGCAGTGGTTAAGTGTGGATGACGAATAAGAGCCGTATTATTTTCGCTGTCTTATATCAAACACAGTGACTTATCTTTACTTCTTTATTCCCACTGCCTTTCTCGCCATTATTGTCTTTATTTGCAGGGGAATGTGGGAATGAATTTCTTCCACTTTCAGTGTGTTTTTAGTCAACCGGTCATTCACCATTTTGTAAGCTTTACTACGTGATGAATAAGAAAACAGATGAAATATTTGAGATGAAAAAAGAGCTTTACTATTTCAACCTATTGCTATTTTATTAAATAACCTTCCTGCACTTGTACTGTTTAGACTCTACTGTCAGAAACATTGGTATAATGATAAGCCTGAGATGTAAGGAATGATGTCCATTTCTTACTCTCACTCCTGATACCGTTACAGCTGTATTTTATAATGACATTGGCTTGGCATGTTGGGCGAAGGAAGTGCAGACGTATCATATTATTAAATACTTATGTCTATTGATCCTACATTGCAATAATGTTTTATAGCCATTCAAAGGCTTGTGAACTAATAGCATTAGAAAAGAACATTTCAACCCCAAAACTAAAAAGGTTAACTTGATCTGGTGGGCTGTGCAGATATGTACAAATTTGAAATGTCTTTGGTGACATATGGACAAATATTGCAAAGTGTTGAAAACTGTGTAACGACAGAAAAATCCGAAAATCCTGAATTTTGTTGGTGAAGGAGGTTGTTAAAACGAGTAATACCTACATCAGGCCTGTGCTAAATCAGGTGAAACAGTACATGGGGTATAAACATTTAACTCAGTAGTCATGTGTAAATATCTGATCATATATTCATACCAAGATTTTGTTCCTAATTTTGATGCGTTGTTTTGTTTTGTAATGAAAACAACCGTTTACTGTGGAAATAAAAATATGTTGTTCTTTTTTATTTTTATGCCTGGACCAGATGAACGGATCATTTCTTTATGCATCTATTGTTTGGAAAGCTTTATACATTTCTGTATCGACTGATCACTATAATATTTACAAAACGTCACATTGTTTTTGTTCAAATGCAGTGGTCTGTCAACAGTGATATTATGTTATATATATTAATATTACAATATTATTTGCATGTGAGTGTGCACAGTATACGTCAATATATATATATATATATATATATATATATATATATATATATATATATATATATATATATATATATATATATATATATATATATATATATATATATATATATATATATATATATATATATATAAAAATACTTATCGAACTATACATTACTCATCATCTACAAAGCGGATTCGAACATTCTGTTTGACTCACCAATATTATTTCTTTATATGGTGGATTTGAATGGTAAAACAATAAAGAATCTTCATATGTTTATTTTAGTGTCATTGTAATGGAAAATTAGATTCCTTGGACAATTAATAAGCAGCTGTTGCTTCCAAATCCTGAAGAATTTATATAAATACAGAATTTAATATACAATTATTAACAATTAATAATGAAAGAACAGTTGTGTAATTGATATGGTTGGACAAAAGCAACCTCGAATGGTTTAATATGTTTGACATTAATTCTCATGTGAGCAAATATCACACAGTACATAAATAATTTTGGTCAGCTAGTATATGTTTAATATCTGGATCACATGTATTGATTTGGTTTCGTAAAAGGAGCACCTTTATTGATATTTGTCTTTAGGTTTGAAATAATAACACTCGCTTATCGATTATGGGATATATTGTGAGATGATATGGTACAACATAAACCAGACTCAATGGGTATAATTTTTCCAAATCATATTCATTCCCTGGTCTTTCATTTGTGTGAAAGACAAGTTGTCTCCGTCTTCACGACTCGTACTGCTCGATGTGTTGTCCATCTCAAGAACTAGAGTATGAATCTCAGAAGCTTTTTGTTAGTATGGCGGGAAGTTGATTTTAATAATTGTAAAGTACAGCAATCGTGCACACCCTCACTCGTTCATTCACTTGTGACAAACACTCACTTTGGTTCATGACACGAGTCCTGAGTCACACACACACACACGCACACACACACGCACGCACACACACACACACACATATATATATATATCTATATATATATCTATATATATCTATATATATATATATATATATATATATATATATATATATATATATATATATATATATATATATATATATATGGATTCAACCATCTCTTGATATGGATTCGCATGTTTAATTAGACAAATGTTGCATCCTATGATGAGATCTGAGCGATTATTATGTTCTATATAACACTATTGCTACATCCCACCTCCACGCTGCTGGAAACTCCGAAGATAGCCAACACCCATCCTTCTAGACAGTCAGGCTACAATACATGGGTCAGAACAGTAAACTATTTATGGTTTTCTTGCATTTACCGGGCATACATATATTGTGTGGCTTTTTTACTTATCAAACATAAAATCGAAACAAAAAAATTTCCTGTTTTTAGCTTTGCCCCCTTATAAATCCTATAGTTGATTAAGCCAAGAGGTGCACGGTATTTAAATGATTGTTCAAACAAAGGTAATATGTTAACCAGACTTAGAAACTCTCCACAAAGCCACAATTCTAAATATTTGGACGGCGTTTAATCCTAACATATGAATTATTTTAAGCAAACATTTTATGGAAATTCATATCCTTTCTTCCAAGGTGTAGTTACATGGGAAGAAAAATCTAAGTTTATGAATAATACTATCATATATGTTAGAATTGTTTAAAATGCTTGATATTATTGGGAAGAATTAATATTTAATACAAAACAATACTATCATACAAGTCAGAAAGTTATAATTCGTACTGTATGAAGATTCACACCCATGACCACAAATAAACAAAATGGTCGATATACGAGTTTGTCTGCTAAGAATATGTGTCACCAAGATATTCACATTTAGTGCTATTAACGATGAAACTGAACCGGATGCTGGTTGTTACCATGACATATGTAGACAAAAAAATCAATAGAACTTAATATAATGAAAGCTATTCAAAATAGTCAGAAAACATATTAAGATATATTAAGATATATATTTATATCCCCTCCCCATTTTAATCGTGCCCCCCTCTTTATATATATAACAACAATATGTTTATTTGTTATTTACTGACTGTGTTGTACATTTTATTCACTTATTTCAGGGAGGAACGACGGAACGTTCTCTATATCGATTTATCGCAGTAAGATAATAAATCGGATTGAATTTTATTTTCTAAAATAATTTTGTGCCTTTTTGTCTTCCCATCTAGTAAGATCATTATACCAGCTAGGTATTTTTTTTCTTAACTATGTGCCCAAAGCTCTCAGGAAATAACTTTTACACAGATTTATAAGGAAAGGATCACAGTGTATGTGTGTGTGTGTGTGTGTGTGTGTGTGTCCGTCTAATTTCAATGGCACGCAAAAGAGCTTTGTTCATATAACTACGTTTTCATAGTGGGAATAATCAATTTATGATTATCATAAGAGGAGCGTAAGTATCTTGCTAGTGCATACGCATGGGTGAGGATAGGTATGTTGGGCTGAAATCCGTTATAAAGAGCAAAGTGTGTGTTTGATTCTGGATAGAATGGACAGCCATTGTAGAGTACAGATCAGCGGGGTGGTGTGCTCTGATCGTGGTACTCTACGGAAGTTCCGAGCAGCTGTGTTTTCAACTTTTTGAAGTTTCTGGAGTAGATATAGAAACGAAACGGACATAATTGAATGTCAATAGTCTAGTCTTGAAAGTATTAATGAACATACAAGTGTTTTAGTGGCGTCAGCGGAAATATATTTGCAAATGCAGCTGATGCGTCTCAGCTCAATATATGCAGCCTTGCATATGTTCATGACTTGTTGATTCCTCATATGGCATGGATTCGTTTATCACATAAGAGATTACTAACTGCAATATGATTTCGCTGCATGATTCTACATTTGTCAAATATGCTGATAGACGAGTGACAGGTATAAACCAATCACCTGGGTTACACAGGTATAATAAACCACTCACCGGAGTTACAAATATCTCGTTTCTACGGCTCCTAGGAACAAATAAATTTAGGAAGGCAACACACACCTACTTGGCTATATCGGTCACTGTAACTAAACTTTTACACTGACGTATGTGTGTGTGTATGTTTTTTATTTATCAAAACAATTGGAGTCTCAAAGCTACGATGCTTGCAGTGTGACAGTTTATAGTGATATCTATCACTGGGGCATGATGACACAGAAATGTAGTATGATGTCCCATCCAGTCACGTTTATCCTTACACCAGGCCGACCAATCCCAACACTAACCTCTTCATGTTGAGCGCCAAGCGAGGCAGTTATTAGTACCATTAGTATTAGTACTATTAGTTATTAGTTATTAGTATTTGTAAGTCTTTGGTATGCAGATATATCTAAACTTGCTATCTATGTATGCGGTTCTAAAATGAAGTTTAGTTTTGTGAGAATGTTCGTTATTTGTTTTCCTAAAACTTCTATGCTTCTTCCTAAATGAGACACATAAAAGCTTGATAAATCAGATGGTCTATATTTGAGTCTTCTAATTTATAATTATTAAATATGTCCGCAGAACATACCCATCTGTTTTAATTTTCCTTTTATTGAGTTGATTAATGTTATACTTTTGTTTGCTATTCAGTGAAAGACATGAAAGTAAATGAAACCGTCTTATTAGTTATACACTGAAGCGATAAGTAGTTGTATTCAGAAGAAAAATATATTTCAGGCATATAAAATGTCGGATATGTCTGAATTAGACTAAACCCAAATACATATTGCCGAACAAAATATACTTGATTAAGCAGAATGTTAGATTTAATTGTCTTTATGATCTTGATTGTGTGCATTTTTATTGTTTTTTTGTTTGCGTAGCCCTTGGATAATTTCGATATCATTCTTGTACTTATATCAGAAAACATATTATTTTTGTTTCTTGTAAACACCGTCTGGTTACTTGAATTCCTGGTGGGCTATTTGTTCTACTTTGTGTAATGTAATTGCTGTATAGCGTGAAACAAATACATAATGCATACAACTTATTTAATTTTAAAATGCTGATCAACGCACATTACGGGTGTGAAATGTGTGTTCGTGTGTGTGTGTGTGTGTGTGTGTGTGTGTGTATGTGTATGTGTATTATATCGATAAGTAGTTATCTAATATAACGCAATGTTCACGTACATTTCAGATTAAGTAAATTTAGATAATTGCTGTTCAAATCATAATGCTGAAATGTCAACTTAAAACAGTTATTTTAATATATATATTTACCCATTTTATTTTGTGTATCAAAACATGTTTTCTCTTTCCCTTCACTTTTCTATGTTTATTATCCCTTAAATTCAAACATTAAGTATTTTTATTTGCACGTACTCTGATTCGTATAGCTGATTGTTTCAGCTGATTGATAATACAACTCTCTTTCATACAGCTCTAACACATTTATTTTTTCCTCTCATTCGGTTGTTTTATTGGGGCTTAATACAGTGCAAAAAACTAATACAGGATGTTAAAGACATTTTGTTCGAGATTCGAATATACATTAATCTTGTGTCACGAAAAAATAGTTTCAGAGCAGTGTAGAATCCATAAGTAAATATTGAAAATATGGATGCATACGATCCCTGGCTTAGTCTTATTAGACTTGTTTTTTTTGAATTAGTGTCGACAGAAATATTTGATTTAACACTATTTACTATAGATTAGTGTATATTCTTATTGATTTTAATCGTATCAAGCGAGCTAATGCCTTTACAGAACTGCACTTACTTTATAAGTAGGTATGTTTACATCATTGTATAATATTCATTGACATTTTTATAAGTAGGCATTTGTCCACAATATGTCATATGCATGGATATAGTTTATAAGTAACATAATTTGTTTGTTTCGCTGTTGCAGAGAATTAGTTTCCTCGACCTGAAAAACATTGTATTAGCGCTTGGAGTAAAAATATATTTGCCCGGCGAAGCTTAGAGTAGTTAAAATATATTTGCCCGGGCGCTGTTGAAAAGCTTTAATATATAGAGTTGTCATGCTACACACCTGCCTGCATGCATGCATACCTGCCCACCTACTACCTAACTGCTTATTTCAGGTAGGTGGATAAGCATACCGACATATCTACCTACCTACATACATACATACACACAAATACATATATACATACGTACGTACGCACATACATACATATATACATATACAAATACTGCTCCGGTGGCCTAGTGGTTATTGTCCACCGCGTAAGCGTCCGCCACGGATGCGGGAGGTCGTGGGTTCGAACCCTGGCCGAGTCATACCAAAGACTTCAAAAAAATGGTACTAACAGCTGCCTCGCTTGGCGCTCAACATTAAGAGGTTAGTATTAGGACTTGTCGGCCTGGTGTCAGGATAATGTCACTGGGTGGGTCATCATGCCACATGTCTGTAGCATGATGGCACAATAATAGAAATCACTATAAACTGTCACACACCATACATCTTAATGATAAGAGTGAACAATTATTAAAGCTACGTTAAAAATCCTAATCAATCAAATAAAGAAACAAAGCATATACAAGTAGGTATATATACTTTTACTGTACCACAAGCTAAATTCTGAACATATTAAATAATTCAGTAATTGACAAAGGCTAGATACAGAATGGCTGGAGAATATCTGAATCAAGTTCCCACTTTGTAATTCTCTCTCTCTCTCTCTCTCTCTCTCTCTCTCTCTCTCTCTCTCTCTCTCTCTCTCTCTCTCTCTCTCTCCCCAGTGGCAACATGGTGAAATGGGTAGGCATGACAGACGTTGATATCTGAACTTTGTGGAGTCAAAGTATAACGAAGCATCGGCTAAACTACTCCAGGAAATATATGTGGTGGATATGATACACGAATGTTAGATTTTTAACATAAGAACAAAACCACAACAAACGCCGAGTTCAGACAGCATTTGGCTGCCTGTTAACTATGATAAACGATTGCAATACGTTTTTCTATGTATACGCCTCTAATGGAAAGAACTAGAAACTCAGCTACTTGCTATTTTTTCCATTCAAAGTGTGATATAGTGAAATGTACTACAGTTATTTTGTAATATTTATATTATATGGTATTGCACGGAGTATACAGTTGTGATATGACCCCTAAGTATATAATTACTGAATTTTTTGCTAATGATTTTAACATACCTTCTCCATTTATTTTATGGTAAGAGTGTCTACGTAGAAATTTCTTAGGGGACATTGCAGGTAATACAATCTTTGAGTACTTTAAGGCAAAATAAACTCATCTGAATGATATAATGGTATATTGCGTAGGGAGACACAGCGTACAGTGAGTGCACAGCCCTACAAAGATTGACTGTGGTGAAAATAAATTGTGTTATCTAATATTCCATTAAAATGAACCTGCATAGGTCGAGTTAAGACAAATGCTTGTTTTAAAAGTGACTTGCATTTGCAATTAGGTTAATTTATGACTGAGGAGGATAACTTTGATAAATGTAGTTGTTGTAATCGAGCGTTTCTATTAACTATGCTTGCGGTAAATGCACGTTTTCCTGCAGCTACGACATTGTAAAAGATTGCATAAATAGCGCACTCAAATAATTCGGATGTTCTCATTACGACATATCAGAAGCTTTGAAAGTTGACAAAATTATATCAATGATGGAGCAAGCAAGAATTATTAAAGAACCTCAAATTAGAACTTTCAGAATTTATTAATTAATAATAGCTTAGTGCATCAACACAAAGATAACACATAATGTACTAAAGAGTTATGTATATCTAATTTGCATACAATGTTAATTACCTGTTAAACGACGGCACACCAATCCTGATTCTGTAAACATTGCTGGGAAATGTAAGGTAATGCTCTGTAACAGCCGTTTATTGAGATAGGTAAACTTGAGGAAGAATTATAGGATATGAGGTAGTGACTAGAACATATTGGGTATTACCTTCCAAAGAAACATTGTTCAGATCGCTGAAGAAACTATAAGGCCACCAGGATCCGAGTGATCAAATATATTGAAAAGGATCCCACAGTACACCAAGCAATATGTGCCAGATAGCAAGCACTGCAACAAAAATGATTAGCTGACATTTTCAAATATATTGTATCTTATGAAGGGAAATCAGACATCAACAATGAGGAGTTTCCTCTGGTTCGGTTACCATTTGCATGGATCAAAAGAGAGATTATAATCTTTCTACTAAAGCTTACATACCTTAATGTCTAATCGTAAATCTTTTTTTGAGAATGGCCAAACCTACAAAGACCGTGAATTCCCGTGTGCCTATGTGTTTAGCAGAGTTCACCAAGCAGTAATGAATTATTTCAGGCGTGTTGCCTTACAGATGATACCTTATTCTAGTTGCACCTTCGGTAGAGACGTTGCTGCAAGCAGCATTCTTGTTGAAGAGTTACTATGCAATATTGCAATTGTAGACAGTTCTTATACGAGTGATTGAACATCACATTATTTTCGGACTGTGCATCTCTGCTGCAGGAGCATGTACAAATCATTACTCCACACCTTGCATGTAGAATGTGAACAACTTGTATAGCTGTATGGTAACTTTTATGGTCGACATACGTTTTGGACTTTACTATAGCGATGAAGGTTATAGTTTACCCCATATATTTAAAATTTGGTAGAGTAGTGGTAATTTTGGCCGTTTAATTGATGTTTGTGTGACAGTAAAGCCATTATATTATCATTCTAAGTTTTGAACGCAGTTTGTTTTTATTAAAACACTTTTTAAACTACAATAAATAAATCAATGAACATGCTAAGAGGTAGCCTAGACTTTGCCTTCCGTGTACTACAAGGGCTTATACTGATCTATACTTAAGGTACATTTTTATAGACTCTCATAGTGACACACATGCTGTTCAATTTCCATGAATCCAGTAGTACTTCAACCATCAAATGTATTTTACAACAGTCGCCCAAGTTTCTCATACTGAATATACACCCAAACAATTGAACGAAAGTATAAAGATATAATTATTTAAAATTCAAAGCTAAGAAAATCAAATAGAAAACGACATTGCTAATAATAGTAATGATAGGTTTACATTCCGAATGTACTCCCGGTGTATTCCGATTTCACATCTAGATAATGTCATCCAGATAAAAGGCGCGTCTTCCTGACTGTGAACAGTAAAACCCTATATAGTCTTCTCATGTCTGTCTTTTCTTCAATGAACGTAATCTTTGGTACAGAGGATACATTGCCTATTCAGATCGTTTGATTGTTGCCGTCAGATGTTTCACCGATCTCTCCAGCTCATCCTACGACATCACCAGATAACCCTATATTAGCAGCGCCTCTTTACCAGACCACTTTCCGATCTCTTGAGTTGAATACTATCTTCTTAGGTCGCGCTACGATCTCCCAGAACTCACCGTACGATCTTTCCTGCCCATACTTCCATCTCTCCAGCTCAATTGACCGATATGACGTATCATAGACCGCCATTAAATTGAAGTTCACATCGACTACCAACATTAGATTTGGTAGATAGTTTGAGGTTGTAATCTTCTCGCACACCATCTGGTTCTTACATCTCTTGTGTAGTCATGATTACGAAGAACAGCAATTGCGTATTTTATATGCTTTTAGACGTATTTAGCTGTCTCAGTGCAGCTTGCTAAGCATTTTATCTTATATTTAACATTAATAAAGTATTTGAACATGAAAATAATGACTGAGTATTTATCAAGAGATGTAAAATACACTCATTATTTTACATTTATTATTTTTGACAATTATTCATATGTGTGAGTATGTGTACGTGCGTATGAAAATTATTGGATATAGTTTGAATATCAAATACTAATATAAATAGTGGATATAATTTACATTTATTCCAGTTAAATATATTCAAACAATGTTTGCAACTCTTGACACGCAAGAGATCAATTTACGCTTTACTAATTTACATCTACATGTTTTATTATGATGATCACATACGGATTGTTTAATTGTGGCCACACACTAATATGAGAATCATAGGTTGTCGTTGTTGTATTCATTTGTTTCCAATACAGGATGGATGATAAAAGTGGAATGAAAGTTGCGATCAAAGATTTAATCAGCTATATTATATTTTTTGTATGACACCAGTGATATCGTATGGTAGGGAACTCAAATGGCATATTGACAGTAAAACATGCCCACTTTTGAGCGCTCCATGTATGTATGAATATCTTTTTGGATGTCCAACGCTAACACGTTTCCTACTCGCTCATATCTTGTAACTAATACCAAATTTTCTACTAGTTCTTTAACCCGTTTTTTAATTGGCACCAAGGCAAAATTACTGTTTAAAAGACCGGGCATGCTGTAGTAAGTGCATTCATTAATTGCTGTGTGTCATGTGGAGATTTCGTCTAGGTAGCCGATATTTTGCTTTCGAACTTTTGCATTTTACGCCCATTTTTTTCCCTCGCATTTCTCAGGCAAGTTGTGGGAATTTCCTTTTCAATTTCTGACGATTATTTTCTAGATTTTAACTGAGACTAAGATACATGTGTTATTTACTTCCTCCGATATTATCTAATTGTGGACGTTTTTTATGCAGCTGCAGACTAAATAAAAGACTTTTAGACAAGAATATGGTGTTTATTTGTTTCATTCGGAATTGCCACGTATTCAGGAGGGAAGAAGGGAGAGACTACGGTTATTATAAACTATTAACAAATTACCCACACAATGCCAGATTCTTTGTTTTGTCTAACAGTAAATCCTGATATAAACCGTGAAAAGGACTCAGTGGTTTCTTGGATTTTAGTTCAATTAATAGAATATAAATATCAGAATTTTGCTGCGTGTTCCTCTAGCGATAATTGAAACGATTTAAAGTTATACAAGCTGTTAACAGGTATTCTATTCGATAACACTTCAGTACATAATTATGACATGAATTAAACATCCATTAACGTTCTTTAATGTAATTCCTTCTTTCAACTTCATTCGAAAAACAAATCGAAAAAAGTATTAGTCTTTGTTTTTTGTTTCACAGATTTTCCGTGTCGATTAGAAATGAAGTGATACGTGTATACTCTATGCATACATTCTGTTTGACTCTTTTGGCGAACACTGATAAAAATAGAAAACCCGGTGATATTAAGAAGGGTTCCTAGTCCTAGTCTACTGTGAAATGAAAACCTTTATACTTATACCCGTCTCAAATAAATTATACTGAGAGAGAGAGAGAGAGAGAGATAGAGAGAGAGAGAGAGAGAAAGAGAGAGAGAGAGAGAGAGAGAGAGAAAGAGAGAGAGAGAATAACTCAAACATGTTTTGCGATAAAGATAATTAAGATTTAAGACTAAAAAGTTTAAAAAAAAACTATATTCATTTATAAATCTATCCTGGTTGAACAATTATCTGATGATGTTAAAAGCGGTTAGTTACCCCTTAAGTTTGGTGTTGTGGTAAATATTTAACTTTTTTTTTTTAGTACAGGATATGATTTATATTGCGCATAAGACGAGGTGTAGGAGGAAACCCCGAAAAGTTGCGAAGAACCAAGAACCAATATTTGTAGATATCGATATCGACTCTTACATACGTTAATTTGATCAAAGGAATTCGAAGTAGTTAACCGGCAGATTACGACGTGAATTTATTTATTGCATATGAATGCCTGTACTCAAGACCGTGTTCCATCTTTTTTGAGGGTTGTGGACTTAGTCGAGAGGGTATGGGGATGGTGAGTGCCGTGCCGAATACTTTTATTCGTTCCAAATATTACAGGAAATGGAACCCAGTCTTCGAATCAGATCCTTGAGTAACAGCACCAATCATCTAAATCATGTACAAGCGCCGTAAAAAAAATACAGTCATGTATTTGTACACAATAACAGATAGAGCAAGCTCGAAGATAATGAAATGAAGTGCATGCAACTTATACACGTACAAACGATTTTGTTTTCTTCTAATTAAATCCCTTGATCGTAACTGTGTTGCTGGGGTGTCAGCAGAACAGATTATCACGTGGTTTTTCAGACGCATATACTCAGATGATGCTATACAATCTACTCATAATATATCAATGCACATATGTGTGTCGTACCGAAAGAGAACAATTAAATTGTGATTTAAAACTAAACCTCGTTAAGACGTGAAGTCATTATTTACTGGCCGTAGCAAGTTACAGTGAATTGCTATAAGGTCTGAGAAAGAAAGAACATACCTTTCCCTGCTTTATAAGGTTTAAGACAAAATCAATGGAATTTGGAGTAATGTTTTTGCCAGGTCACGATATGGCCACATCTCCAATAAATATTCAATTCACATGCTGGATAGTAATTACCTTGTCCGTAGTCAAACACTCAACATGTCAAAATGTTTCTGAAAAATGGAAAGTAGAAGAGCAAACACAATATCTGGAGCCCTATTCTCGCTCACAAATTAATGTAACAGTTGCAGTTTGGGATGACAGTAGAAAGAAGGAAATGGAAGAAATGAAAAAATGGAACAAAGAATTTGCCACCAGTATAGACAGTCTCCGGCTTTTGGAATGCAACATGCCACTCATACATCTATTCAAGAATATGACAAACTTCAGTCAAATCTTCGAAAACTACCTAACTGGAGAGACAATTGAACTGGAGAGACTTCGAGGAGAAATCGAAGGCCTTGAGTCAGAGAAATCTTCATTAAAGGAAACCATGGCTGTAGAAAGCATGAAGAACGTTGTTGTTTTAATTGATATTTTATTTTACTTGTGGTGTTTGCAAATCTGTTAATTTGGAACGTATTTCTCTTAGCATTTATTTCTTTATCTGTATAAATATGCAGTAATGTGCCATCTCTGAATCTTTTACCAAAGCGATAAATATATTAGGTCTGAAATTTCTACAGCCGCATCATTGGTGGACTACTTCCCTGGAAAATGTCATTTGCAAAGAACTTTGAAATTTAGTTTCCTAGCAGTTATTTAATTGATGATAAATGTAAAATCCATATAATAGAACTGCATGCATATCGCTACAGTAAGGAATACTTCTGACATTGCTCTTGCTAAAGCGTTTTAAAAATAATTTGCACATCAGAATTGGTCTTCAGTCATGCTTGTATGCTTGGAATGGAAAGGAGGATAATATTGTCCACGACCACTAGGCAAATCATAAATTGGAACCTCAACAAGTATATATATATATATATATATATATATATATATATATATATATATATATATATATATATATATGTGTGTGTGTGTGTTTATGTATGTATGTATGTATGTATGTATGTATGTATGTATGTATGTATGTATGTATGTATGTATGTATGTATGTATGTATGTGTATTTTTGTATGTGTGTGTATGTAACTTCCTAAAGTGTTTTTAAAGTAATGTTTTAATTAAGTTTTTTTAAACTTATGTTTAACTCGTAATCATATATCTAAAATTGTGCCAAAGCCAACGCCTCTGGTCTACGACATAATCATCGCCATGTATCGTATTCGCCTCCCCCATTATAACATTACGTGAGGAAGACTGATTAAGTATTAAGTACTTCGAACGCCATTTATAAATGACTGTTTATGAGATGAAATTAAATCGTGTCCTTATTTGCGATAGAGAGATCGAAATGGAGAGAAAATCTCTTTAAGTCAAAATATCAACTAAACTGAATGAATGTGTGCTAATATAGGCAAGGGAGTGAAAAATGTATGAATGTATGTGCTGCGTGCGTGTGTGTGCGTACATATGTACATACGCACGCACTAACGCACGTATGTATGCATGTATTATGTATGTATTAATGTATGTATGTATGTATGTATGTATGTATGTATGTATGTATGTATGTATGTATGTATGTATGTATGTATGTATGTATGTATGTATGTATGCATGTATGTATGCATGTATGTATACTCATCTTTAACATCATGAAATGCATTTTCTGCTGTTTCAGTGTTGAAGAATGCAGGGTCAAATTTGAAAAGGTCAGCAAGGAACTATCTTTGGTCGATAATGAGCGCCATATGATTAGAATTCAGTATACGACGTTAGAAAAGGTAGGTATATTTAAGAAGATCAGATAAATTGTCTTTGCTAAGTAACGAGTACTATAATGTTTAACTTAATGTAGAAAAACGTGTGGATTATAGAAATAGAAAGCAGTAATTAAAGTGCATTCTGGTCTAGACTTCAGTTTGTTATGACCCTAACTTGTTTAATTGTTTTCCCTCATATAGGTTTAGATTCATGCTCTTCATTATTTACTCTGATCTAGTCTCCAAAATGGTTTAGACTGCAGCTGGTCTAGATTCCCGCTATTTTTCTTATGCTGTTTTAACTCGGGAAGGATTTTATCTAGATTTCGACTGTTCTAGACACCGGCTTGTCTCGACTCTGGCTTGTGTAATATTTAGGTTGTCTACCTTATATAGGTTTAGATTAAGAGTCGTCAACACTCAATCTGATCAAGACTGCGAATGGTTTAGACTCCAGCTTTTCTAGATTCCCGCCTATCTTTTCTGCTGGTCTAACTTAGGATGGATTGGTATAGATTTCGACGGATCTGGACTCGAAGAGGTCTAAACACAGGCTGGGTAAGAGTGCCGGTAGCGGATGATGTTAT
Source organism: Unio pictorum (assembly GCA_030141615.1). Lineage (NCBI taxonomy): Eukaryota > Metazoa > Mollusca > Bivalvia > Unionida > Unionidae > Unio > Unio pictorum. Next base: position 2,931,150 of record JARLTB010000390.1, read on the forward strand.
TTTACACTCCAGAATTTTCAGGTTTCAGGTAGCATGCTCTGGGAGGACAAACTCCATCTGGTATATATTTAGGCTAATCTAGATTCCGACTGGTCGGGATTCCATGTAGTCTCAAATAAGGATGCGTTAGTTGTGGTGCATGCTGAAGCTGCTCTGATCTAGCTTTAGTATTGTCTAAACTCAAGTTGCTCTAGGTTACTGAGATCCAAGCTGGGATAGATTCAGTCTGGTCTACAAATCCCTTGTTAAGATCAATTGTACGAAGGATTTGAAACACATGCAAATAAACAATAAAATTGCTTACTGTTTCTGCAAAAATTTAAATCCTGCTTCTCATTTTAATAAACGACTATAAGATCCTCCACGTTTTAGAATTCAGCTTATATACTTGCGTACAGTCTACATATATATGTGAGGGCAATATCAATCTGCTATAGGTTCAATTCAGTTCTTATATCTCAATGCAAACCAAACGTGTACATCCGCGTTGAATGCGCATTATTATGAATCACTGGATGGATAAAAATTGAACTATACGTTTGTTTTACTGAAAAACATAAGTTTTATCTTAGCCGAAAATATATCATGTTTAAAATTATTTTTTTAAATGGCTCTGTTCTTCTCGTATTAGATTTCATTGAGTGTGCTGTGAAGTCCAACAGCGCTATCGATGTTCAACAAGAAAGATAAAAAAGTATATTTTGTATTTAACCAGTGATTTGATAAGGCATTTTAATACTGGTGTATTGTATTCGATTTGATACTATACTAAACGAGTTATATATCTGGTTTCAAAAGCAACTTTCTTATGATATTTTACATGTTCTATGTACATGTTCAGGACGTCAGCTGTCTATATTCTTCTTTTTATTCATTTGTTAGTATTTATTATCAGGAACTAGAAGGTGAGAAAAGTAAAGCCCTGAGATTACGAAAGGACATGGAATACATGAAAAATGAAATCGAAAACGTAAGTCACACACACACACACACACACACACACACACACACACACACACACACATACACACACACATATATATATATATATATATATATATATATATATATATATATATATATATATATATATATATATATATATACATATATATTTATATACGTAAGTCACACACACACACACACACACACACACACACACACACATATATATATATATATATATATATATATATATATATATATATACGCACAGTCTAATACAAGCATATATGCATGCGTTTTCTCGATAGGTTAGTTTGCTAATAATTATGTTTGAATGTTTTCCCAATTCATCGTTGTCATTAATGTGTTCAGATTGCCATTAGAACCAAGCAACAACCATTATAACATAACGACATATGAACATTTTAATGCCTACTTGTGTTGTGTCTACATTTGTTTCATCTATGCAATCAACAGCTACAAAGGCAATGCATACGCGATGTATTGCTTTGTCAATTAGTTTAAAATAAACAAGAATCAATTAATTTGTATAAACAACGTAACAGGTAGGTTCAAATACATCATTGTATAGTCATAATAGTTTAGCGAATGTTTATGATTATGAGTTCCAGTTTTAAAGACAGTTAAAAAAGTTCAAGATTTCGTAAGGGACCTTTATGCATTTATTTTAGAACAATTTAAAAAACATTGTATAAATTAAGGTTAATTGGTTTGCTTGTACAACGAATATATATATATATATATATATATATATATATATATATATATATATATATATATATAGTGTGTGTGTGTGTGTGATCATAATTCTTTATTTTGCTTGTGCACTTTATAACTGTATCATTTCGATATAAATTTAATAATGTATGTTTGCTTGCTCAACTAATAGTTTAAGATAAATGTTTACTTCGTGCAGAAGAATGACAAACTTCGAAAATTTCTCAGTATGGAATCTGGGCTCGGCATATTTGTGACTTGGAGGACATCAATATATGCGGTCATCTTAGAAGTCAGAAACAAATATGAGGAACAGTTGAGGAAAATTCAAGCTATGTACGAAAAGAAAAAGGCATCAGAGGTAATACGCTTGAACGTTGTTTTAGAGGTATGCATCATTGAAAACGACGTACTCAACAGGGACGGTCACCAATGTCAAAATATTATGGCGACTTTGACTGGTTCTGATGCTACCATTTGTAACATTATTTCTATCACAGGTTTCACATTTGGTAACTTCATATTAAAAAATATAATTTTTTAATATAAAAGTGATACTAAACGTGTTTTGCAGCGTGATCCAATATATTTCTCTCGTAATATGTTTATTTTGATCTTGTGCATAAGAATTCCAATAGTTTATCATATTCTTGATTCCGTTTACATTCTATATGTTACTATCCTTCTCTGCGGATATGGCACATGCCACGTAATTTAATTTGAGTGAAATTAGATAACGTATTTTATTCAACTTATTACCGACGCTTTCATGTAAGAAAGTTCTTCTGATTCTCAATTAACATCGCTTGTTTATTTCGTTTTTATATCGTTTAACTCTCTTTCAAGTCTTCGCTGCATGGTATATGTTATTTGTGTCATAATAATGATGCGCTGTTACCATTCGTGTCTTTATATGTCAACCGTGTCGTTTCCCATTTCAGAGAGAGAGAGAGAAGAGAGAGAGAGAGAGAGAGAGAGAGAGAGAGAGAGAGAGAGAGAGAGGGAGAGAGAGAGAGAGATAGCCCGCATTGGGACGATGGAAAGTAGAGACAAAGTAATACAGATATTAATATATGAGATAATAAGGAAAACATGCATTTGTTTGCAGATCTACGCCATACAGGTGAAAATAAGAGAGACACTATAAGAAGAAAAGAACAACTACACGAAAGAAATAAATTCTCTTCTAGAGCGGGTAAGCAGTGGCAAATTCTGCAGCAGCATTAGTATTGATACAGGACTGCCATCAGTAATGTTAAACACACACACACACACACACACACACACACACACATATATATATATATATATATATATATATATATATATAACCTCAAGTTGCTTATGCACTGCAGGTTTGCTTTTTTGTATAAAGCAAGTTACTTTCTAAGTTGTATAAATATAATTTACGTTGCAATAATAATGTATATAGATGTGAGAGAAAGCGATTTACCGGGGCATGGTGTGTAATACAATAGTGTATTACAAAGTCGGAAATAAAGAAAATATGTTTTGCAAATAATTTGTCTTGGAAGACAATATTTAGTTTAATTCCGATTCATACGAGTTTATAGTACTTTTTAATTTTTTAAGTACCCTTTGTTGGGATTATTAAAATATAGATGTTTCTGTACGATAAAGAAAATCTAACATATCCATACAAAAACGTATGAATGGTTGGCATAAGAATGTAATCCAAAACAATTACTTATCCCAATCACAAGACATCATAAAGTCAACAGTTCTTTTGATTATCATTTTAGGTCTCTTTGCTAGACAGACAGCTTGAAGATAAAGAACGATATAAACAAGCGATTGAGATGGAATATCGTTCACAGAGAGAGTCCAGCCATAGGAGGATCCGAGAGCTGGAGAGTGAGCTTTACAGTGTAACGGTTGTCATTGGCAAATTTAGCACTGACGAAATAAGTCTCCAATCAGAGCTCGACACTTACGTCATGCTGCAGGAAGAACTTAGGCATATGTAAGATTGTGTACTTTTATTGGTGGAAAATAAACCTAAATAATCTGTTACATTCAGGAAAAAAGGAACCTACGGTTTATGTAGATATTTAACTTTCAGAAAACGAAACACTAAGAATGAAGTGAATATATCGATGGTAAAACTTTCAAAGTAGACTATCTAACTTCATTCTAAAGACCTTAATGTGTGTCCGGTCGTGTATGTTGACTGCTTTAGTCAATAATCTTTTTGCGTTTTGTTCTTGGATTCCATTCTTTTAAAATGCCCTTTGAATTCACAACGTCAATTGCTGGACATCTCGCCTGACAAGATATGTATAGTGTGAATACACTTGCCGATTGGAAGGTTTTGAGTTACATGCTCAGGATAATAGATGCTTGATAATATATTAATGGGAGTCGGCCGGTATCCACTAGACTTCAGGGTTTCTTAAATATATTGTACGTGCCTTTTGAGCCTGACGTGAATTTTATATTGGGATTTGAATTATTTGTAAACCCAATAAATTGTTAGAAATATCGTCATTTTTCCAACCTAATTACTGTCTATGCTAGCAAAAAAATCGGAAACGGCTTATGGATTTGTGTGAGTGCTTGACACAGCCTTTTTCTGTAGAAACCCAATACAATATATTGATATATAAGGGTACCATTTAGCTGTCAATTGATGTACCTTTAATCGGATGATAATGGTAGGATTGCACAAAACTAAACGTAATCGTCCTAAAGAATGCATCTGAACCATAACAAGATGTTCTTGGGTAGCTGGATGTGTGGGAATATTGGAACAGCTGTCATGTGCTTCTCGCAAGCTTGAATAACCTTATCGAATGGTAAATACATAACAAGCTATTCACACAATTTGAATTGATGATAATACAGATGTTATAAAACAGACCAATCGGTCAGTGTAGTGGAACGTAGATCATATTTAACAGAATCCTTTTGTTAGTTTAGCAGTCTTTACATTCTCAAAATTCCTAAAATAAGTTTATCTTTGATATATTCTCAATTAAACCGCTCCGGTGGCTTAGTGGTTAGAGCGTCCGCCAAGGTGGCGGGAGGTCGTGGGTTCGATCCCCGGCCGAATCATACCAAAGACTTACAATAATTGTACTAACAGCTGCCTCGCCTGACGCTCAGCATTAAAATGTTAGTGTTCGGAATGGTTGGCCTGGTGTCAAGATATTGTGACTGGGTGGGACATCATGCTGCATATCTGCGGCATGATGCCCCAGTGTTAAACATCAATATAAACTGCCTCAATGCAGACATCGTAGCGTTATGGTTGAAACATTGTGAAAGCTACGTTACAAATCCTAATCAAACAAACAAACAAACTAACTATTCTCAATTATAGATGTTTAGTAATTAGAGATTTGGCGAGTGTGGTCTGTTTGGTAGTGCGTTGTATAGAGCATCGATCGACAACTTTGAAACACTATTAAATCGTACCAATGTGAAGAAACAAAAATTATAAATATTAGTGTGAATCATTGTGTCTCCTGGATATGATGTCCTATTTTAAAATTTGACTATACTTATTTGTGGCGTTATCATTTTTCCGCAAAATTGAAAGGTAGCATCATAATGTGTTATATATATATATATATATATAGCAAAGGTGGTTATAGCAATTACAAGTCTGCTCTGTTCGATACTAATGTATGTACAAGATTAGGCAATTCCTTTTACATTTAGTAGCTACCCTGGTTTATTATAAATTGTGGGACTCTGATAGCTATGATATTTTGTTCTCTTTTTCGTTGGGTTTGGACATGACACCATTATTTTGAAAACATGAAAAGAATATATACAAGATCGTCGCATTTTAAGTTCTTTGGGATAGTATAATAATGCAATATGATCATGGCTGTTCCTGTATAGAACATACTAATATTACTGCATACATTTGAAGCTTACTCATAATAGGTGAGATCTTTTTTCTCTCGCATAGTTGCTTTCATCTTCTTTTAGTGTGTTTCTTATGTTGACGATGGAATTGTATTTATGGGGTGGAACTGAGTATTTTTAAGTATATGGCGATCGAGGTTTTCTATATGTTGGTTATGATAATTATATTACAATATCTGATTACAAGAGACAAGCAAAAATGTATTGATGTTAACAACAACATGATTCAAACACCCTAATGTCTCAGGAGTGAATTATGAACAATTAAATTAGATTTGATAAGTTCCTTACCAATTAGGATTGATGAGCTTACATTTTGTCCTTTTGGATGAATGAAAACTAACCTTATGCTATCGTTAGCCTTCTGTTGGGGTTCATGGTTAGACTAACAATCCATATGAATTACACACTGGAGAAAGCCAGATGGGGCCTATGATGTATCCTCAAGCTCTCGGAGGTACATTATGTTTTACAATACACAGTAGCCATCAAGCGTCGTTTTACAAATCTTGGGCAAATATAGATAACCACATATCATAAAATGACAAATTATACACACCAATGGAGCACGTTTTCAAGCATGTTTTAAAGCAATTAAGGATGTGAACGAGAAATCACTTTCACGTCTGTCTACTGATTACAACGAGTTTAATTCGTCTTCAGATTAAAGTAAGGTAATTATTAAGATAAATAATTCTGATGGGTCAAAAAGGTTTCTTGTGCTTTGGTTAACCACCGAAGAATGATCTGGAAAACGAAATCTGGTCGAATTTATTGCCAATCTGATACAATAATGCACATAATTCCATTCGATTCAAGTCGAGTTCAGAAGGAATGCCTCCGAGTCTCGCATCAAACCGTATTATCAAGAAGTATACTACAACTCGCAACCAAGTAGCAGTTTAAAAGATGTTAAACACACCTGAGCTAGTGCATATCATGCAAAGATTTGCTTTACAGCAATATCCCAATTTCTCTCTAGTCCCAGTCACTTTTGGACAAGACTATTTCTTAGAGCCCACCATAAGGAACCCATGACAATTGGGATCTAACACCATCTCTCTGCCTTGCAGTTGGTTGGATTGAATAGTAATATGGGCAAAATGTAAACTTGATTGTTCAAAGGTACGAAAGGCCTAAAACCCCGAGTAAAACTTTAATTTACCAAAAACAGATTTCAGTCATGATGCTTTTCCTAATATTAGAGTACAAGGATTAAAGAGAATGGTCGGTGAAAGAAGGTTGGTCACGAAGATGCTCAGTAATACAAACAAAACAACACATGCAGAAAATAAGACATTTGTCACTTATAATGAAGAATTGTAAACATCAAATCCATGGAGATTTGAAATAAAAAATATATATTATTTAGACTTCAATTTTACTCTTGTAATTTAATAAAATGTAAACAGAAAGTGTTATGTTTTCTTCTTACAGCTTGTCTAATATCACCAGTTGCTCTGAAACCATAAATATCAATGAAAGTAAGTACAATATGAATGATAATGACAAACATGTATCGATATGATTGGTTTGATGATATATGTAGAACAGGTTCATATATAAAAATAATAATAATGACTTTATTTAAAGAGGGTAACACAATTAGCTAAGAAGTAATCTACCTTGAGGCCCTCATACAAGGAATTTATTTATTTCAGCAGCATCTCAGAAGCCACTGGATATATTGGGTTTGGAAGATGGAAATAGAGGGGCATTTCTAATCCCAACTGGAATACTATTCAAGAGCAAAGTTCCAGAGTATTGCAAACTTTTCTTGAATAATTCCTTATTTGGTTTGGGAATTTTATAATAAAGATGTTAATTTGCGTATGCTTTTCGCAGAGATTGGTAGAAATTACATTGTTGAAATCCACTTGATTCAGTGTATTTCTCTTACATAGTTATACATATGCAATGCCATATTTTACATTAGTTCGAAACACGGACATCTCAACTAAACACACAATTCAGTAACCACTAAAAGATGGTCGATACTAAATAAAACATCAATCTGCGAGAGAATTGAATTTGTTCTTCATGTACATCAGCTCGATCAGATAATCCAACAATATCAAGTAATGTAATATGGACTTGGTCAATAATAAAACCATTTATAATTTGTTTCTTTGCTGTAATAATTTGATACAGTGCTTATATCTAACACGTTTTGGAGCTATACGTATATTGTAACGGAATGGCCAGTATAAGAGACTGTAAACTGATGAATCATTCTGAAATTATGAGACTACCCTGAGCATCTTATTAAAGCTTTTATTTCAAGATAGTTATATTTAGTTCTCATCTTGTAAGTTGGTTTTGTTGGATACATTGTACTGAATATGATTGCAAAACGATGGCGAGGGATACAATCAAACGCTAGTTAATAATTATATGTTATGAATGCACGTTTTGAAATTAAATAGCTGACTGATTACATGAATCATTTCTTCTGGACCTTTACACGAGTGAAAAGTTACTTGAAACTTTCATCTCATCTTTGTCTGTTCCAGTCTTATCACATATTTATAAAGAAACATATTGAATCTCTATTCATTTACATAGATTATTTTTCAGAATGGTCTTCTGTTGCTGGTATTATTTGAAACTTTAAAGTGCATGGCATACACACAGATTTGCAGATATAACTTAATTATGCATCAACGGATATTTGCAGGATCAGGATTACAGAAAAATCATATGGCGGCAGACATGGGGCAGAAGACAAAATTAAATTGTCTTCAACCATCAAAGAGACTGGTATATTATTAATACTACGCCTAAGAACAATACATTTATCATTTATTTATATCTATCGGTATTCGCTATACATTATTTATTTTCAAGTCGTTAGGTCCTCTTACAGAAAGATACATATATGTTGCTAATTAATAACAGCATGCGGAAACTGCACGAAAACGGCACGCAAACAACATACAGATGCGAATGGAGAAGGGGAAATTAAATTCATATTTCCCAAAGGCTACTTGTTTCTTGTTAGGATAAAGTTAGAGTGTAATAGAAACAATACGATATTTATTACATGACTTGTGCAATGAAACTGGGCGTATAATCTTTGCAAATGTGAAGAGACATATCACTGGATAAACGTAAAACGTGCCGGTTTCGCAATATATTGCAACATATTATTCTGTATGTTGTCAATTTAAATATTTCGCTCATAAACATACGAATAGATGTGACATCAATCACATTGTTAACATCTGATGTTTGTACCAGTTGTAGCCAATATTTTGAAACATAAAACATTTACACGAAAACGGATTTAGATTTTGCTCTTCTCTACAGATAGATACAGCCAGAGCACAAGCTTTGTTAATGAAATGTCACCAAAACCTTACATCAATGGTGAAAAAATGTTTTCTGTTTTATACAGAAATACTCGTTTTTAACTTGACGTTGATCTGTATGCACCTATTTGCTAAAGCGTCTCTCTCAGGCCGACTTAATTTGAGTGAATAAACATACATTACTAATTGAATGTATATATACAAGCTTTCTAAAAGTCATCTTAAATGTCTATGGAACCTCGTAATACCAAGCATATGCGTTACACTGGGATTAAGGATGTTGTTATACAAGAACTTTCTAGTCAAAAGAGAAAGTAAAGTTATTTAAACTACTGTCAGAAATATATTTATATGGTGATTGAAAAGTAGTTACTGATATTTCGGATATAGAACTAGGGCAATCATAGAGACATCATATTTGCCAGATCTGTTAAACGAATTGTTCCTATGGTTCAGTTTCTACTTATGATATAGGCCTAAAAGCAATCAACGTACCTCAACAACAAGATAATCATAGTCGTCATGTTTTGGTCTTGCGTTGTATTTTCTTAATAAAGGTGTAACTTAAAAGCCCTGTATACATAAAACCCAAATTAGCTGTTTAATTAATATATTCTGCCCACGATGTACATACTTCTTCTTTTTAAATCTACTCAATAGAAAAACAGAAATTCATCATTGTCAAGCGGATATAACACAATGTTATTGGTTTGATATGATGTCTTTTAGTTTTCAAAATAACACATTTTATTTAATTTATTTTCTTCTATCTTACAAAAGGGCCTGCAGACACCACAATTCGCAATACATCCATAGTCACTGAGAAAACTGATCCAATAGAATCAACGGATGCAACTAGTAAGTCTCAGTTAAAATTACAATATAACAGCAGACAATCGGCATATCCAGCTTAGTTCCTTTAAAGCTTTTAATTATATTAAAGCCACAAGTGCATACAATAATTATCACGTAAAATATTAAGAGGATGTAAAATGATTAAATCTACAGTTAACATCATCAAACTATTATAGTTCGGTAGCTCTATGGTTGAAACCAAATTGTCTGCAAGGTAAAATGAAAAACAAAATCACTTTTTTCTAATATTTAAGTATAGACGAGATGAACAGCAAAACACAGTTATCATGTACAGTACATATTGGGACCTTTCTTCATACATTTCATTTTAAAGAGAAGAGAAGCTGTAAATATATTTATGTGGTGATTTCGTTTTTTCATAGTTTATTAACAGGCAGTGTTTTACATTTGCCAGGGTCAGGAGGAAATACTTTTCGGGACAAATCTGAGGGTGATCCGAAAATACATCCGTTTGGACCCAACGAAACACCTGGTAGGTTTCGATACATAACAAACGGTGGTCTTCCAAATTCTTCAGTCACTGTTTTTGTCCTTTCAAGCAATATTTGTAACGAGACCTTTGCAGACTGTTTATCTGCCATAGTCTTTAGCAGATAGCAGATCAAATCAGGCGGAAATGACGATATATATAACACAGAGATATCGAGAGTGAACCTGAGATGACTAATAACTTTAAAACTATAATTAAGATGAAAAGATTTGGCTTGTCTAATACATTATACATTGATTTAAAGAACGATTTTATACGGCAATACATTTCAAAATTCTCTATTTACTTTAAGATGCTGGGAAAATTGATGATTCAATAATTACAGCTCAGCATACTGTAGAACAGACATCTGAAAGAGGAACAAATTAGTAAAGCAATAAACATTAAAATGAAATGGACATTACTTCTATAATTAAAGTCCCTATGAAAAATAAAAATAAAACAAAAATCCTTATTTAGTTGTTAATGTTTGCTTACACAGCTCTGGTATTTTCATGTTCCTCATTTTTGTCTGCACTGAAACAGATTATGTTGTGTTAGTGTCACTCTGTTCTCCTAAAATTCACATTTGTATATTCAATATTAAGCATTATCCTACTGTGCCAAATCTACATTATCAAAAGAACAAGAAAGTATTATAATCACCGATAACAACAACAACTGCAGCAGCAACACTAACATTATTATTATTATTATTATTATTATTATTATTATTATTATTATTATTAGTATTATTATTATTATTAATTGACATGAAACTTTAAGAAGAACCTATAGTAATATTAAGTAAATCCGAAAAACTATTTACTGTTCCTAATCAATTCCAGGTCCTAAACGTAATGACGTATCAATAGTGCTGAATGTGCTACAGTCCCAACTGTGTTGATTTATTAAAATAACATACAGTTATAAGGTCCCAACTGTGTTGATTTATCACAATAGCATCCTGGTTATAAAGTCACAACTTTGTTTATTTATCACAAAAACTTAATGGTCCCAACTTTGTTTATTTATCACAATAACATAATGTTTATAAAGTCCTAGCTGTGTTGATTTATCACAATAACACACTGGTGCCAAGATCCCATAGTGCTGTGCTGATTTATCACAATAACACACTGGTTCCAAGATCCCACAGTGCTGATTTATCACAATAACACACTGGTGCCAAGATCCCACAGTGCTGATTTATTACAATAACATACTGGTGCTAAGGTCACAACAGTGTTGATTTATCACAATGACATACTGGTGACAAGATCCCACAGTGCTGATTTAACACAATAACTTACTGGTGCCAAGATCCCACAGTGTTGATTTATCACAATAGCATCCTTATATAAAAAGTAGCATCGGAGCTGTACATGTTATGAGTCAATTGATCCACGCATTTATCGCTTGTTTTTATACAGCAGTAAATGTTTCCTATAATTATATTAATAACGTAAGATTTCAACGATATTTACGTAATATTATGTCATTTATAGTTTTATAAATATCAACTTATCAAATAGATATATTCTCTGCGTATGATTTCATATTTGCGTGGAATCATAAGATATTACATATCGTAAGAGTTTTTTATGTACCTTTATAGAGATAGATTAACACTCAGGTGTTGATGTATTCAATAAAATGTATCTTTTGTTCCATTCTTCTCTTCAATGGAAAACAAATATCGAAGTAAAATGGCAATTAAAGAAGTTGCACGGAATTGGTACCCCATACACATAATGTAATAAACAGTGAGAAAAAAAATATGACGGTGTTTGCAAACTAGCTTTCTCAGAGACAAAAATGGTATTCTCAAAGAAGTGCTCAAATATTTGAGCTTAAAATAAAAGTTGCATTTGACTTAGGAAACAATAAAGATAACGATACAAAACTCAGTCGACTTCAAATTGATTTTTGATGTAAACTCCATCAATACATATAATAAATATTAGAATTATGAAGAAACGTAGTAGATACAATGTGTGATTGATTTTAGAATTCACAACATGTGTCAAGGTAATTTTTTTACGATCTTTTATATAGGTAGCGGATAATACGTTTAAAATATTCCAAAAATTATATAACGCTGTGCACATCCTCCCTTTGCGGACATAATGTCATGACCTTACTGTTAAAATCAAACAGTATATTGCAATAAAGGCCTGGGTTTAGATACATTATATATGGAACGTACATAACATGCATTGATTGTGATTGCAACGAATCACACACTAAACAAACATCACCATAGGCAATAATAAACACTTGTGTGTAATAAATGTATTTATCATGCAAACATCTCAGCGGAGAGATTGAGAAAATCATTGTCCCTTTTTATTTAGTAGTTGATTTGGACACATCACTCTCTGTATCATTTTAGTTGTATATGCTGATAATGATAATATCGATTGCTTAGAAGAAAAACGTTTAATTTCTTTCTGCAGGATGCCGTAGAAGCATAATGTTTCATCAATTAGTAAATCTCAACATTGCAAACTGCAGAAAACAATAAGAATATGAATCCTATGAAATGAAGACAAAACTGAAGCCAGAAAAACAAATAGATTAACATCAAGAATTTCACGGCATTTCTTCTTGGGAAATATATTAACATCTCGTGAGGTTTATGCACATTTCACATATTATGTTTATCAAGTGTATTGTTCGCAAAATAAAACAAAAAAAAAATTATGTAGATGGGACATTACTGATAAACAAAAAGACCCTGTGCTCGATGAAACTACTATTTTGTAATAGTCTTGTCATTAAATTTAATGGCGCTCCCAATTATCTCAAGTATATTTGCATTCTTTGTTTCTGTTGTGGTTCGATGATGGAGATACATTGTGGTGGGGTTCGCTGCAATAAATTAAAAAAGATGAATCTATTAATATCAGTTTAAATGTAAGTATAATTCCTAGTTTAAGTATTGATAATTTACCTTGTATAATGCTTTTAACTCTAATATCCAGAGTAAATAATCGTTACATGTTTCATGCTCAGCAGATAAAAGGGTGTTTTTCACTATCATTACAAGACATTAATCAGATCAAATTGTGACTGAATAATTTGTTAGTAAATACGTTTACTTGCCAACCAAGGAATCTATGCTTGACATTTATGGATACAATTTGTATGATGTTAATTTTGAGTTAATTTGAGTATTTTAATACCTTTCTGACAATAGTTGCCAATCGAAATTATTAATCGAGGAATAATTTACTGGTCAAGTTGACTGATGGTAAACATAAGCAGTGAAGAAAACCTACTTACACGTAGAACACAAGAAACAAAATCAGCTTTATTCAAGTAGGTCCACGCCTTATGGGAATCATGTAATTAATTAAAATCGTTAAATTTATTCAGCTAAATATTGCTGAAATTGATCAAATTTAAATCCTAAGAAGATATTGATGAAGATAAACGTATTTTTTCCATTTCTCATGGATCCGTGTCATATACTATCCATATGTTTAATTTACAGTTTGTTGTGTCTTTAGCTATGTTACCCGTCAATTACCTTATTAACAATAAGTAGGAAGTCGAAGGCTAAAACAGATGTATGTGTCTGGAAAAGGATCGTTTAGATGTATACTCGCGTTCTAGATGTCACCTGCTCTTAGTCATCTTTATGTAATTCAAACAAAACGTTATTTCTGCAGGATATATGTTATCATTTAAAAATGTTTCAGCACTCAACTAATGTAATTATTCACTCACCCGCTGATTATTTGAAGAGCACAGGAATCAAATTATGTTATGTGAGGAATGATTAGGTATCTAAGTTACGGCTACGAAAACATTTCCTCACTGTGGGATTGGGGTTGTAAAACGGAATAAATGCGTCATTGCTTTATTTCGTAAAAGACGACTGAGTGCAAGTAAGCTAAATATCGTGGTCTGCGTCCTGTATCGTTGGAAGGAAGGTCCATGGTGATTCAGTAAAAGAGAGGTCAAATGTTGCCTTTGCAAATACAATACGAATTTGGCATCAACTTCAGCTAGACGGGTGGTTTGATGGGCTAAGTCTAATCAATCGACTATCAGTCCAAGCTGATGAAACTATGTTAAAGACATTCAGCGTAACTGTGTAACAGAGAATTCTGATTAATCACGATATTGTCGACTAAACAATATTAGGATCAGTGGAGGAAAGTTTCTACTTTTCAGTATTTAGCTCAGTGTATCCATATCATAAGAAACGCACTCAATGTGCGTAAAAGTATGTACCCTTGTTGTGCTCCGATGCGAGTAAGGGCAAAGGTGAAGGATAAATTCCTATGCCACTACGATAAAATAGCAACTCCGTAACCAATGTTGAGAGGCTCTGAAATGGTATCTTTCCGGTGTCAATGAAATTGCCATCACTGAACACAATTATGAAAATCAAACTCTAATGGAGCAATCATTGTGCTTTGAATAACATCATTTGGACCAACTAAGTGCTGTGTGTAACTGTAAAACTCACTCGGACAACCAGCTTCACTCTACGCAATATGTGGAGATACCAATTAAGGTATTTCTGCACAAATATCTCAATAGGAGTCGGATGAACTCGAGATCTAAATGGTTGCAGTGATACTGAGATGCTAGAATATCTCATAATGTATCATAGGTAAAAAAAAAATCAAGATTCACTGTAACGGCATTGTGCTTCTTACATGAAGCTTAGTAGTCTACTCTTTAACTCCGTCGCAGTACATTCAGATCGAAAAGCGTGGTACTTGAGCATCACAGTTGACAATGTTATTCCGTTGACAATGTTATTCCATGTCCTTTGCGATAATGTTACTATCGGATAAATGATCACACAAAGTGTTTCAAAAAGAAACAAATCTGCCCAAAAATGAGGGTCAGAGTTTTACGATGGATCGTCATGTACTGGAACATTATGCTGTGCAAATTGCAAGGATAACCATTTCTTGTACTCTAGAGACAGCTATTAGTAAAACATTGGTACCGAAGTGTCGCGCCAGGAAAAACATGGAAGTATCCAATTCACCTCCCTCCTAACTCATACATATGTCTGACACAATAATGCAATGGAACTGCCAAGGATAAAAGCAAATATTGATCAAATTAATTCAAGAACATGATTCAATATATGTCTGCTTGTTAAGATCTTTCATTCGGAATGCGAACGTGTTATGCTCAGAAACTTCACCAAGAATAGCAGCTCTTCAACAAATACCAACATAGGTCATGGAGATGTGTCTATTATCATAAACAATAAAACTCCTCAAACCAACGTAATGTCAATGGTACTTATACCACTCTTACGCAGAGGTTTGTGTGCTAATATATCAAAATTTCTTTCACTTTGGAGCGCTTATATCTAGTCTTGTACAGCCGTATGTGTCACAGGATCAAGCCGGGTTGGGACTAAATTAGTGAAGACACCGAAAGCAACTACGTTAATAAGATGTGTATTTATCAACGCAATAAAAATATAATCAATATCGACACCATTATAAACAAAAGATAAGGAAAGTTATAATGTTCCTAACATGGAACTATCAATAACAAGTAATTCAATGATGACAAAACCCCCAAAGGATGATTTCAACGAAAGGTATTTTAAACTGACGTGAATATCGTCTGATCACCAGATCAACAAATACAAGTATATGTATGATGTACAAATATATATATATATATATATATATATATATATATATATATATATATATATATATATATATATATATATATATATATATATATATATATATATATATATCGTATAACGAGACAGACCTAAAAGCCTGTAGTGTTGGTTATCTCGTTCACATGAGTTACCAAAGCAAAGGCAAGTATGTTATGATTTTATCGTTCGTGTAACGAAACTGCGATGTAAATATGAATTATGAATTTATGAAGTTATCTTTCATATTACGAGACTGAGATATAACTATAAAAATTATGAATTGATGAAGTTATCGTTCATGTAACGAAACTGAGATGTAATTATGGAATTATGAATTTATGAAGTTATCCTTCATGTAATGAGACCGAGATGTAAATATGAATGTATGAATTTATCGTTGAAATAACGAAACCGCAATAAAAAAATTAAAAAGTGAAATTATGAGTTTATCGTTCAAATAACGAAATGGCAATTAAAAGGTTAAATTATTTGCTCAGATGGTAATATCAATAATATGGAACACCTATTTTACAACTTTCGTGGCGTCCATTTGAGGTCCAAGATGTATGTCCGGTTCCACCCACTCTAGTCAATGTGGCGGATCCCACGAGAGCCCTTACATTCAATACAGACACGATGGTCGCGAAGCCTTGGTCCTTCGATTTCAGAACACCAGTACACTCTTCCGAACCAACATCACCAAAACACAGCGTATACGTCACAAGAACCCCACCGTTCTGTGACTTCACATCACCCAATTATATATATAATATATATATAATAAGCAGCAGAGAGGGTGAATCCGACGACTTTTTACAAGGCGTCAATTCGGCAACCAAGGCTTCTTCGTAAATGCTTAATAGAAGTCTCCATTCGGCAAAACAGAATTTAAAAAAGGGACGACGCCGGGTTATTGTCACCATGTGTTGCTGCATCACGACAACAACGTTGTTGTGATTTCACACAGACCTTTTATAGGCGTCTATTTGGCAAGCCAAGGCTTGTTCATAAATGCTTAATGAGTAAAAAAAAAACGACGCCAGGTCGTCTTCACGCACCCTTTCTGCTTCTGCGGGTTAACAATTCTTCAATCAAGGGTGAATCCGATGACCTCTTTACAGGCAGTCAATTTGGTAATCCAAGGCTTCCTCGTAAATGTTTAATCGGGCAAACCGCGAGGCTTGCTCGAAAACGACGCCAATGTTGTCGCAGCCCCGTTGGTGCTACTGTTAACAATATTAGCCATAAATACGAACTAATCCGACGCGATATCGTGTTTGAGGATCGTGCATACTTATCGTTACAAATCCATGTGGGGTGGCTCTGGCTCCGTTAAAGAAAGTTTGAAATTTGTTAAAATCCATATCGAAACGCCAAGTTTGCCAGATATTTCTGAGTGTATGTGTATCAACTCCGTTAAACATACACAATAGATTACAATTATCTCTGATCACCTTGGGGATCTGTGTGTATCGTTGAGTGACATATATCACGTCCGTGTTTTTATGCCGCCCTCGGGAAAATATCATGGCAGGATTTTTTGTTTGTCTAACATCACATCGTCGTACACAACGAGATTGTTAACACATACATCTTAGTCTTCCACGGATGGTGCTTCGTCAATATATGTGATAAACTCAATACCGTTTCCGCCGTAAGCTTCTGAAACGGTTTCATTATAATCTTTTAACACTTGATAACAATGCTGATCATCTTTGCTCTGTTCAACTAAATACAACTTGTCCCAGGTGAGATATTTCATTATCATCGTTAACAACAGTTGGGTTTTACCACTTCCGGACGGTCCGATAATAATCATGCTGATAGAGTTTGGTAACATAGCTTGATGTTTTATTTGTTGTTTTTTCTTTAGCGCTAAGAAATCGAACACTTCCATTAGATATAAGATAAATATATTATAGATCTATATTTTGTGAAATGTAAGAAGCGTACACCAACTATTGACCTGACAAATGTTACCACAAAAAATAACCGAGTAATTAAACATCATAATGTCACCATTTGACGAGGGCATACTGCACTACATCGCGATCAGGCAATTGTTGAACGATTTAATCGGACTCTTGCTGAGCGGTTATTTGGATATCAATACGCTATTGTACCTAATCGTGTTCCCTCGGATAGGAAGGCGTCTCTACGATTTACATGTTTTTCATGTTTCGTTAAATCTGCAACAATAAAATCATATTCAGCGCTGTCTATGATCAACCGCGAAGAATATTTTGCATTGTCATACCTTCCACCCTGGGTAAATTTATCGATTATCCTTCGTCCAAGATCTTTCGCTTGACTATTTTTAATTTCAAATAAATCTTTGGACCAATCCATGATTTGTTGTTCACTGAATTCAGGAAAATCTTTTCGTCGTTCGCGTATTATATCATCTAGATCAGGTTTTGGTAACCAAACTTCGGTCTGAGCTCGATAACATATAATAGCTTCGCTGACAATCAACGATGACAACATACCACAATCAATCATATATTGTAAAAGCACAATTGGCATCCAATACTTTTCAGACATATGTCTACCAATCCAAATATAACTACACCGATGTAACCCTGTAGCGAGTTCAAATGATAACACACGAGTAAATCCAGTTAAAACAAATTCAGGTAATGGACCATTAATCGCAACACGAGTCATTTTATGTTTGGGATGTCTAAATCGTTTAAAATACTTAGCGGCTTCTCCATATCCAAGAAAACTCCCTGGATAACACGCAGCTATATCGATTGCAATCATACACTCGCGGGAATATTTTGTATTCCACAGAACTCCATGGCCATATTTGATGCAACTCAATTTAACATCTTCGATAAAATCACTTCGTGTTGGACGCCATGAGATTTTTTCTCTTGCGAAGTGAGCTACCACTGATGGAATCGTAAAACTATTTGTTAATAGTTTTTCATTTTCCGTATATGAAAATTCATTAGCGATTTTTCTCATTCGTGAGTGTAACGCTTCAGTGCGATATAATTCACCATTTGGTCTTACAAATTGATCCAATCCTGATTCGGAATCTTCAGCGCTGCGAAGTAGCCACATTGACACAGGATCATCTTTACACAACGCGTGAATATCATCGAATAACTTCTCGTCATAGGAAACCTCCCTACAGAACTCCTCGGGGATATATCTTACGTTTCTATCTCGTGGAAATATTGCAGGTCTCCACGCGTGTTCGTTATGATCAATAATTTTGATTGGAGCTCTTTCTGATTTATATTTTGATTCGTGTAATACTTCTCCGGTTATTGTAATTACCGATATTGGAAATCTTAATGACGTTTCTAATTTGGTTATATCTTGAATTGTTGCCCCGTGCTCCTTCACTGTCAGTCCCCATTCGGTTATTTCTTTACGTCGTCGTTCAATTAATTTGTTCGCGCGGGATGCATTTGTGAAGTGTTCTATTATTCGTTCTGCTACACAATTCATTCTCGTTGACAAAGTCAGCGGTGAATATTTCATAGGAGCTAGTTTTGTAATATCGGGTGTATTATTTAACGGATATATCCCATAAACAACTGCTATTATAGGATAAGATTTCTCGTGGTATGGTTTGTCAATTCCAGTCAGAATTCCTGGTTTGGAATGTCGACTCACAATGACAGTTTTTTTTAATTTTCAAGATTGGTTCAAATTTATCTCTGATAATCCATTTTCTTCCCTCTTGGAGAATTAATTTCATTCTAACAAAATACTTTTTTCCCCCAAGATGTGAGATTATCTCAGCTGCTCTTTCGTCGTTCATGGTAGCATCGATTTTGGGTACATTGACATCATCATCAATAATTCGAAATGTCGACCACGTATGAGCTACTCCATCGCGCTTAAATTCATTAAAACAATCACGAATTTTACCCAATATGGTTCTATCGTCTATTAGGTTTTTTGGTATATCAGAGACTCTATCGAGATTGAATTGAGCATTTTTCCAAGGCTTAATTTCCGATAATCTCTCGAATTCTTTCATGCTATAATTAAAACAAGTATTTAAATAGAGAGTTTATTATATAATGAATCATTGCAAATGGCTCATGATTGGATCAGTAACCCCGTGTAACAAATCATGCAGAAATGAGTTCTGTGGGTATCATATGCAAAGTTTTCGACGTGGAAGTAATGGGCCCCAACCATGCTTACGATGTGGGGTGGGGGTTAGAGGAATATCACAACTGTGTCTGGGTTGCGGTGGTAAACGATATAGAGAATTGAAGCGCTATTACGATAATAAGAGAATCAAAGATTCCATCAATGAATCTACCTCTGACTGTGCAGTTGACAGCGTCAACGACAAGATCATAAGAACTCCTCAAGACTACATTGAAAGATTTCCAAGTAGTGTTATCATTCAAGCAAATAATTAATTAGACAAACAAAGTATTATATATATAAATGAACCAATAATTTCAACCGCATCCAGTGATTGCAAACTACGAGGCATCCTGTGACGGTATTGTCAGACATCGCAGACTGAAAAAGCTAGTTGGTGTTGACAATGGTAGTGGGTATTTGATGTTTAACTCTGGAGGAAAAATGCATCTTAATCACCGATTTGCATACGAGTGTTTCCAAGGATTGATCAAAGACGCTTTTGTTAGCGATCACATTGATTCCAATCCTAAGAACAATTCTTTATCAAATCTACAAGCTGTTACACAAAGTGAGAATTTAAAACAAGGAAGAACTGGAAAATACTCAAAAAATGCGAGACCTGGAAAATCATTTAATACAGCAACTAACGAAGAAATAGAATTTCAATCTTTGAAAAGCGCCGGTAGGTATTTTGATATTTGTATGCCCTATGTACGACTCGTTGCAGAGGGAATAACCAAGACCGCTGTCTCCAAAAAAAAATGGACAAAAAATTCAGTTTTCATACGTCTGAATTCCATATTTGCATTATTCTATAAAAGCATCAAAGGGGAATAACTCGTTTAGGTATATTATGGCTTAACAAAGAGAGGTAATCTCAATGAGTTTTGATGTGTCACCTAATTTCGATGGTAGTTTTTGATTGGATGGTTTCGCTGTCATGAATCATAACAGGATATAATCAATTCTCTGTTTTGTAAGAAAACGGATCAAATACGCATTGTTAACAAACAGTTGTATTCTTTTTTTGTATTTTCTTCAAGTATTCGGTGTTGCTCCAGCGTTGTCAATGATCAGTATTAAACACAACAAAGAATAAAATCACACACCTCTGTGTTTTGTTTTTCGTGTATAAACAGCTTATATACCATATCGTCTCTTATATTATTCATACGTCAATCATTACAACTTATACACTATCCGGTATATGGGTACTTCATTTGTATTCATACAACCTAGGATTTTATCTAGGTTGTAATGATTGACGTATGAATGTAGACCAACTCCCGTCATTATCATTCATTCATTCATTCATTCATTCATTCATTCATTCATTCATTCATTCATTCATTCATTCATTCATTCATTCATTGTATTATAATACCACGCCACTGACGTCATTCATTGTATATAATCCATTCAATTCAGTCTAATGTAGATATGTATATATGTAAATATGTATATATGTATATATGTATATTGTGTGACGTCCATTCCCTAAGCATAACCTCTAAGATTTCTAACCCGTTGTTTGACGAGTTAGGATATTTTCGCGAGGTATTATGTTTAGTGGTACCTGTATTGTCGTATATACATAACTTCTATGCGTCTCCGATGTGGATGGCACCTGAGGCGCATATGGGGTTCATCGTATATACTCGCATTATATCCCTAGGCGTGAGTAAGAGTATACAACAACTTACCACGAACGGGGCTCACAAATGTCATCATATATAATCGCATAATATCTCTAAACGTGCTAAGATGACCAAACATCTTATCACGGACAGAGATCATTTTCGAAAATATACTTTTTTTTTTGATTTTTTTGTAATTAAAAATATATAATTATATATAAAATGAATTATGAAAATAGTAATCAGATTTTAACTGAAATATCAAAATTGAAAAATCAGGGGATTCAATTATCAGAAAGGTTAAATTGTGATCAGATTCTTTCCGATTATGAGGATATACAAGAGAATATGCAACGGAATAGATACACATTACCTAAGTCATATGCATTTATTAAACGTATCCAACAGGCGATTTATTATTCGTTCAAGGAAAGTGACGTAGACGTGTTTGTCCCGTTATTTACTATCGTGGAAAAGGTTAGAAAAGATTTGCGTCATCAATATCAAATTAAACGCGAAATTAATTAAAAAATTAGAAATATTAAAACGATTGTTCGGGAAACTGAAAAATCCCCACTTGTTACCTTAGCGGAGTTATAAATACTTCAGCGGACAGGTAAAATTCTCACTATACATTGACATGTATACAATACTCCCAATACCTGTTTGTGACCAGTTAGAGCGCGCTTACTCAACCATAACCAGGTTTTTAATCAATAACGCGGCATTAATGGACTACACGGAAGTATATAATAGTACGTTTGTGGGGTGGGTTATTTTTTCGGTTATTTTATTCATTTTTATCCATTGTTAAATCAAGAAGTTAGAAAAATATAGACAAATGGACAGGTAAAATCAGCATACTTGGTTATATATCAAAGTGTTAAAACGGCACTGATACCGTTAAAGTTTATCTTGTGTTAATACGATGATAGAGTTGTTTGTAGGTCAATATCACCTGTTTAGTATTCCTATTAACTCTTCAACACGCAGGCATGACTTGACATACTGCAATAATTTGATTTCGACTACAACTAATCACTGTTATGACATCTCAATCTAACTGTTGTATTTGTTCGCCTGTCAGTAGGAATTTTTCATTACCGAGTCTGTCTAGCAGGAGATCAACGGTTGAATCTCTTCGAGATTCCGAATCAGAAAAACAATTTCTGATAGCATCTTCGAGTTTATCCTTGTCGTACATGAATACTCTCTCGTGTTGATACATTACATGTAAATTTGTACATGTTCAGTGTTTAATGGGAAAGTCTATGACGAAAATGGAAAATCTTCGATTGAAAATCCTTTACGATGAAAGTCCTTTGAAATTGCAAAGCAATTTACGACTTTACATCTAACGTCATTTGTAATTGTTCCTCCCGAAGATCAATCAAGGAAAAGTTCTGGTCGGTTATTCTAAAAATCATCCTCGTGATAAGATTATTAGTGGTTTCCAAGTAGGTTAAATGAGGTGGATTCATCACGATTAAACTCCCCGGGGAAACATTTGGGAAAAACGTGTATAGGATTTATGACAAAACTACCTAACACTGCATCACAAATAACGTATATGGCAATCGTGGATGATATATCAACGTTTCCGGGTGATCTGTGTTTGTTATTGTTGAATACTGATTATTCGACCGTATAATTTCCTTCGGGGAATTTATTTTAAACCATAATGCAGGATTTTGTTGAAATATTCATCAATTAGATCTCTCAGCGACTTCCTCATCGCTGGTACATCCCATCTTGGAAATTTCATAAAGACTAAATCTAAATCAGTGCGAGAAAATACTTTTTTGAATTTTTCTTTGGTGAGAGATTTATCTTCGTAGACGAACGAGCGTAATCTATCATTTAGGTAGTTCATATCGGCGATAATTTGATTTAGTTGTTGTTGTTGTTGTTTGATTGTCTCACGTGAAGTTGTTAAATCGAGTAGCAGATATCGTTGCAGATAATCTCGAAGCTGGTTTAGCTTTGTTTGAAATAATTGTTTCATCGTGTTGAAGATCATAAATAAACTTTTCTCTGTTATTACATATACACCTTGAGCGCCAAGAGCAAATCGCCATATTATTCTACGATACTCATTGTATTCCTATTTTCCAAGTATATCAGTTTCTGTTCCGTCGTAGACGTTATACGAGAAGTTTTGATAGATATCACTAGGTCGTAGAAAACTAATGTCAAAATTGTAATTGAACTTGGGGTCAACATCAAGTAATTTATCATCGAAGAAATCAGATTTGTTAGGTTCAGGTAACTGGAAATGAATCGCAGGAAGACTATTCAACCATGCAGTGTGAATCCGTGGGAAGAATTCGTCGATGGTGTCACTGAGTTTTCCTCGCATCTATGGTACGTTATATCCTGGAAGTTTAAAATCAGGGATATCTTCAACGCGGATATTGAATTGTTTTGCAAAATTTATTCTCGCGGCGGTATTCCTCAATATACGTTGAATAATTTCCCGATTATACTCGTCCATGTGAGTGATAATTTTGTTACACACTTCCACGTATACGATGACATCATCGTGACGTGGTGGGATTTGACTTATTGCTCTTACTATATAATTGTAAAACCGATCAAAGTCATTGTGAATTAATTTCAATTGGTCAGCAAGAAGTGCTCGATCTACTACCCCCTCGTTTGGGTAGGTAAAATTAATCACATTGCTAATACGATTATCAGATAAATCATGTTAATTTAGGTATACTACCAACATCACCACGATCATAACCGTGATAATCCTCCTTCGTGGATACATAGTCGGATTTTAGTGCCTCACGTGGTAGATCTTTTATATCAACGGTGCCTGGGATATACTCAGGGTACCCCAACAAAGTTCTAATTGAGCTATTGTATATATCTACGGCGTGGTTAGGTGAATTTATTTCGATGGTTGTTGATAACAGCGGTTCATGTCCGTGTATTTCGATGGGGGATTATCAGGTCCATCAGGGACGTCAACTATATTTTTTCCTGTAATTGCTTCAATGGAATTTATGATCTCCGCTTTGATATCTTCGATGTCATATGCTCCCGTGGGTAAATATATTGTGTGCCATTCTGGTTCACCTGGGGTTCCATCTGGTTTGACTTTATTCTTGTATGAAAATGTAAAACTGTTATTGGGCGGTTTACCATCAAATGGCGCTGATCGTACATTGGGCCAACTGTAGTAACATCTTAATTGCGTTAGTGCTATCTCGGATGGTAAGAACGTAGGGTTGAATTCAAAGCTGAACTCTGGTACTTTCGTTACCAGCGATATCAATTTTTGTGGTATTTTCTGCTATTCGTTGAAGCAGTTCTTGTGACATTGTTATTGTAATTGTGTTGCTCTAATTTTGACATCGTTGAATCATACAACCGAACCATCTTCGAGAATTCTTCATCGGATATAATTGTATCATCGATGGATGTTGAGATCAAAATTGACAATTGCGAGTATGCATTGGATAATGTAGCGAGTTTAACAGTGTAATCGTGTAGTTTTCGCTGGGAACACGATATTTTTTTGTTATTATTGATAACACCCCAGCAATGGTTATCGCCGCAGATATACAAATTGGAACAACAATCGGGGCAACCATTGTAACCGAAGATAGTATTATTTCAGCAACAGTGATTACATCAGATACCGAGAACACTGTTACGTCAATGACGTTGATGTTTCGTCGTTATTTTTTTATTTTTACGCGGTATTGTTCAGCGAGTATTCCTAGGCTAGTTTGAAACTCTTTGACGGTATCATAACGGTATTGAGATACTGAAGGTATCGTCGGCAACGACTTCGTCGGTGATGACATTTTATTTATTACAACAGTGAACAATTTCAATTGAAACCTGTGGATGCTCAGTTCAGTTGTTTACTTAAATCCGCTACGAATTCCACATACCACGTTGTTGAAACCCTAGCCAAATTGTTATCAGTGGATGTTATTGTAAATTGTTCAATTGTATCCTTGTCGATCATCGTTGATATCGTATTGTTGACCCCAGATGAACTCGACGATGATATACTAAATTGAGTTGGTGATACTAGTGTTAATCGATAAATACCCTTGACAGTTGCAGTGATACTTAATATGTTATTTAGTGGAGTCCACGCAAATGATCCGTGTTGAATCGTGTATACTACGTTGTTGGTTTTCTCACTAGGAATGTTTGTTTTTTCAACAATTGCTATCATCCTTGTTGCATCCGCTACGATGGCATTGCTGGTCGTTTTGAGATCTTCAATAGATATTTTAATAACCGCGATTGAATCTGAAATTGATCTCTCTTCGCGAATAGCACCCAATCGGTTATTAATCGCGGTTATTTCATCGAGTTTTGTAATAATATTTTCAAGGGTTGTTTTGATTTTATCTGGTTTCACATCCTTACCAAAAATTTGTCGATAGCATCATCAGTTTTTCTAAAATTTTTACGCAAATTATTAAATTGACCGAGATGAGAATCAAAATCAGCTCGTAAGTTTGGTAAATTGTCGACGGTGGCTTTTACTTTTGCGATATGTAAATCAGGGTGTGCACGCGGAACACCAAAGAAATTATTTATGGGAGTTTCAATGGTGTCAATGATATCCTGTTGGAGTTGATTAAATTTGGTTATATAATCGTTATATTCGTCACGTAGTTTTTTCATATCAGTGACGTTGTCACTGGTGGAAAGTTTAACGTGATCGATGATTTTTTGTAATCCCGTTAGAGTATTTATTTGATCATGTAATTTTTTTTAATTCATCCAAGTTTGCTATTGATGTGATAGCTTTGTTGATTTTTTTTACTTGTCCGAAAGTAACTCCTTCTTCGGAAGGACGTGGTACTGAGTTCCCAAAAATATCTGCCATGTTATATTACATATTTCTCTTCAAATGATTTTTGGAAATTTTACGAATTTCATCATCGTGTACTCGTGGATGGCTTTGTGAGGTAATTTAGAACTCGTCGAGATAGCTGTTAGCGCGTTAAGAACCTCTCGTCCGCATTTTGGAGGATCTGTTAATGTTTGCATGGGTAGCATTGAATACCAAATTGGTATTTTCTTTGACGAAACTTTAATTTTGGATACACAACTGAGAAATTCCATCGGCGGTGGTAATCCATACGAGTCAAAATAAATAATCGACGCTGGATATATTGCGTAACACACCCAATGAGTTCCAGGTCCAGTGTTGTCATCTAGATTAATTATACCAGTTTCTGGGATATTTGGTTGTGCTGGTAATTGATCTTTCATGAATACACATCTGAAATGTTTTATTGGGAGTTTCTTTACTGCGTCAGCGAGGTCAAAATTAGATATTGGAAAATCCATAGGATTTTCAATCAAGGACTCAACAACGTCAGAATTTTTAGTTATCTTGACCCGGTCCCATAGTGTTTTGTGTACCGACTTCCCGGTAATCTGAATCCACGCCCCTATTTTGTATTTAGCGCGAACTGATCCACCCGTTGCTTTCTTTACTGCAAGCCTTGCAGCGGTACCAATAGCTCCTATCACCGCTGCTTTAGCCACCGCTGGGGCCGCTGCTGCAATCAACGCTGGAATCGCAGCTAACAACGGGAATATACCACCGGTTTTAATCATATCGTTGACAGCAGCTTGTGAAAAAGTCAATTTGATTCCTGTACCAGCAGTTTTAGCTTTATCGAAACGATTAAACTGAGTTTTTGCCAGCGATAACTTATTTGATCCACCTGTCATTTGTTCTTTTTTTAGCGTTATTGTTGCTCCACACGTAGTAGAATTTTTTGATTGTAGTTTTTTTACCTGACCAGGTGTCAGGGTGACATTAACATGATTGTACGACATTTTATTTAAATAGTGATAATCTAATTACCGTGTTACATGTTTTCAATGGGTGCATCAACGACTTGCATTTTTCCACCACCACCTTCAAGTGTCATAGATTTATCACTGAGAATAACAGCAATTGCTCTAAATCCTCCAAGGGCATCATCGATACGAGCTTGAAATTTTACATTAACGGTTGTATGTTTAGATAGATCAAGATGCTGCAATGAAAAGTAATAAATCGGGTACAATTGTTTAAAATCCCACTGTGATATTTGTAGTCCAGTATCAATGTTTTGATCACGACCCATATAAGACCACAACCGATGATACACTCTACCTATTTGATTGCTACCGTAATCGAGAATAAGTTGTTCTGCGGGTTCTTGCTGATTACTTATTCGCAATGATACCTCATTGACGCTACACTTATCAAATATCATATGGGACCGCAATTGTAAACTATCATCTGCAACCCCAGCTCGCTTTTGAGTTGGATTCACATTTTGCAGCGCATCAAAGATATGTCTTGGCACGGAAACATTTTTCTTTAGCGCAAGCTGCCAAGTAAAAACACCAACAACATTACTAGTTATGGTAGCTGTTGTAATATCAGACCAACTCAGTAATGATTTTCCTCCATGATCCATAAAAGATAGCAACCGCGTCTCAACAGTCAACGATGGAGTCATAATTGGCATCCACAATGATAATGTTGTCAATCCTACATTACCTTCAGTAACAGGAGCAGCACCACGCCAAAGAGCATAATCATTAGTTGATCTTCGCGTGAGCACTACATTAGGACTAGCACCAATGATAACGTTTCTAATATCTCTACAAAATCCAAAGATATGCGACAACGGAATCGCACATGAAAATCTTCCAAGGTTGTCCATGTTCTTTTTTCGCGCTGCAAATCCTTCGTTGTAATTAGGATCATTACCGAAAACAACAGCTTCAACATCAGCATCATCATTAGCAGCTGTAACCTTTTTTGGTCGTTGCATAATAAATGGATTATGATCAGCGCTATTGGTAGTATCCTTCGCAAACATCATCGAATGGCCCGCGGACTTAATAAAATTGTCAGAGTATCTAGCTAAACCTGTTATTGTGGTTGCAACATCAACATCGTTATCGATTGATTCGATTCTAGTAGAATTGATTATATACTGCGCGCTGATAAATAACACCATTATGCCATTGTTGACAAACCCAATCGGAATATTTTCGAGGTTATCAGCATCAACAAATGGAGTATGATCATTTTTTATAGTCTCCCCTCTACCTCGATGAATGCTTCACATGGCAAGAAGTATTTAGATGTATCATGAAATTTAAGTTCAATTCGTGACCTTGTATTTGGGTTTTGAGCAGTATACGAAAAATATTGATAATCGCGTATAGAATCAATTTTTCGTACAGGAGCATCTACATCAAAAGCATCATCTATCTCATGT
Organism: Unio pictorum; assembly: GCA_030141615.1. Taxonomy (NCBI): domain Eukaryota; kingdom Metazoa; phylum Mollusca; class Bivalvia; order Unionida; family Unionidae; genus Unio; species Unio pictorum. Next base: position 2,960,087 of record JARLTB010000390.1, read on the forward strand.
TTAAACATTTTATTATATAGTCGTTGATCTAAATAATAATCGTTTTAGACATGAACCAGCAATTAATCTTAATCGCTGTTTTACCATTTCGTTGATTGCCCTACCTACCTTAGGTGGCATTTGATTAGTAGATTGTAATTTTACTTGTTTTTTTTCCCCTTGCCAACGACTTACGTTTTTCTTTTGCGAGATCAAACGCATCAATAGCCTTGTTACCAACTTCTTTACCAATCTTATCATTGAGAACCCCAATAGCCTTTGACGCTATTTCCTTCCCGATCGGTAAAAGCTTTCGAGCAACTCGAGTAAATAATCCAGTGACAACGTCACCGATCCCATCCCCGTATGTCACCTTGTACACTGGCAATCGTGAATTTACGACGTAAACAGGTCTTGCTCTGTTCATACTACGATGTACTATCATTTTATTTAAATGCTATTTACCTAATCGATGATCAATCGCTGTAATAATCATCGGTAAGTTCATACGATATACGATATAGTCCAAGATCAATTACACGATCTTGAAATAACCGTTGACAGATTACAGCCGCTTCGTTAATTAACTCCGGAAAATTATTTCCAGCTCGTTTTCCTCCGATGAGAACTTTCAACCTTGATATATCATCGAGGATACTTCTTCAACATGGCATATTACCACAGTGATATCCACTGGCAAGTTTTTTCTTCTTCAGGTTCTTCTTGGGGTTGAGGATCTTCCACAAGAGGATCTCTTTGTCTTCGTCATCTTCATCCTACTCGTTCTCGTCCTCGTCCTCGTCAACTTGGTTGTATATGATTTCGTTCTTCTTCTCGTTCTTGTTTTAATCGTTCTTGTTCTTCTTTCTCTCGTTGTTTTTGTTCGGTTTTTAATCGTTGTTGTTCAGATACTTATAAATCTCTTTTCTCCTGATATTCGAGATATTTTTGTCCTACAGCAGTTATATATGCCTGATACGTGGGATCATCATTATTAATTTGTGGTAGTTGATTTTTAATTTTGTAAACTGGTTTAGCCATATCATTTACGCTTTTGATATAACCTTCTTTGTCCAGGTTTTAAATAATTTTCTTTAGTGTAATGTCCCAGCGCAGCAAACTCTACTAAATCAGTAATATCAGTTTTATAGATACGTGCTAAAGTTTCCTCGGTAAATCTATCTCGTAATTCTTGAACTCTATCATCGCTTTTTTGGGAGGTTTTACCTCTGGTTTAGATTCCTCTGATTTACTCTCTTTTATCGTGGTTACAACTTCTCCAGTTGCCGTAGTTATCAGCTTAAATATTTGTTCAGTATCAGCGGTAAAATCTAACTTTTGTTGTTGTCTAGCTTGCAAATTATCTCTGAAAGAATCTCTCACCGGGAGAAATTTCTTGATCACAGCCAACCGTTCTCTAGTTAATCTAGTTATTTGTGCTTCTCCGACGTTTGCCATTTATATAAAAATTATATCGCAAATTCATCATCGTAAATTGCTAGCATGAATCTCGAAGAGATTCCAAACAAGGATTGTAGACCCCATAGCAGCAGAGGGGGCGCGACAACAACCATGGCATCTTTCTTTTTTTTTTTTGATGAATCGCTAACAATTTCGAGAAAGTATTAGTTAGTCAAATGGACGTATTTTTACGATTTACGAGGAAGCCTTAGTTTACGGAATCGACGCCTCTACAAAGTTGTCCGATTCGTCCCCTCTGCTGCTTATTTGATTTGGATCGTAATTAAGTAAAATATCCTCAGATGGTTCTTGTTGGCCGTTTATCCTCAACGAGACTTCATTAACACCGAGTTGATCAAACATCATATGGCTGCGCTCCTGAGAGTTTAATCGCGCCCTATCATGTAACGCAACAAATATATGCCGCGGTGCAGAAACTCCTTTATTTCATGCCATGTGCCATGTAAATATACCACTAACATTAGTCTCCACAGTATCCGTCGTTGTTGTTAGCCATGATATCAATGATTTACCACCTGTATCCATAAATGATAGTAATTTTCCTCTGCGGTGATTGATGGAGTCATTACTGGCATCCACAATGAAAGTTTTAATATATTTACTTTACCAGCAGCAGCAACAGCACTACGCCAGATTGCATTATTATCGTCGTCGCTTCGCACGAGTACTACTATATGTTTCGCTCCATAGATAACTTTTCTAACATTTCTGCAAAATGCATATGATGCAGTTGAATCTCGCATGAAAATAATCTACACTGTCCTTGCAACATTGATACGCGTGTTGCAAACCATAAATTAACACTTTATATAACATCAAAAGCAGCAGCTGGTAGAGTTTCATGTTCAAGAGAACCAGCTGTTTGTGGATTCACTGCAGTATTTACTGGTGTCAGTATTTTAAGATATAGAACGTGTTCAGTGTGATCAGTAATATCCTTAGAAAACATCATAGATGGACCTGCTGATCTTGTATAATCATCACAATAACTTGCTAACCCCAATATTGTTGCGGCAACATCAACATCATGCTCTATAGATTCAATCTATCTTCCATCAATCATATATCTAGCGCTACTAAATAATGTCATAATCCCATTATTGACTAAACCTTATCGGAGATTTGCATTATCTGCATATGGCGTATTAGCGGCAACATTTGTTACAATTTTTTCTTCTCCTTCGACAAATGCTTCAGCGGGTAGTAAGTATTTGGAGGTATCCTGGACCTGAAGTTCGATTCTTGATCGACTATTTGGTTGTATTGCGTTATAGGAATAAAATTGATTATCGCGTGCAGAATCATTCTTGGGTATTGGGGCATCTAAATCAAACGCTGTATCAGGTGACGATTTGAACATTTTATTATATATTTCTTGATCTAAATCACGATCTTGATGACTTTGTCAGGCTACTTCCCGCTATCATATTTGCAGTAATATTTCCCTGAGTGTCATATTCCCTCATTTATCCGCGATGCTATATTCTGATCCATTGTGTTGTTTATTATTTTACTAATACTCGCGGGCATAATCTCCGTAGATTGTAGTTGTCCCACCAATGACGAAGTCATCAGTGGTTTCTTTCGTCGCCGAACTAACGCTAATAGTTTTTCTTTCGCCGCAGAAATTGCTTTATCGGCAACATCACCAACAGCGCTAATACCCTTAACACGAATAACATCAATAGCTTTCATTGATATTTGTTTTGCGATTGGTGCTATTTTTGGAGCCATCCTTGCAAATAACCCTTGAGTAACATTACCGAGACGATCTCCGTAATACGTCCTATAAACAGGAAATCGTGAATTTACTACGTAGACTATGGTAGGATTATTGTGGTTGTAGTGTATGATCATCTTATTTAAATGCTATTTATCTAATCGCTGTGATAACCGTAAAAATCCTTTGGATTTTCGGCGAGTTCATCAATAAACTCTCAATATACACCAATATCCATGACACCACCTTCAAATAGTCGTCTGCAGATATCAGCGGCTTCATTAATTATTTCCGGTGAGTTATTTCCAGCTCGTCTCTCCTACGAGAACTTCTAATCGTGCTATGTCTCCCAGAATATTAATAGGACAAGGAACAAGACCGTTACCCAAAGCTCCGCTTGGAGCTCCACTCTGAGAAAATCCACCAGCGAATTTTTCACCAGTTGCAACTTGTGTATCATCATCATCTTCTTCTCCAGATGGCATATACTCCTGTTGTTTTTTTGTCTTCGTGATTGTCTCCGTGTCCGTCTTTGACGTTTCCTCTTTTGTCGCTCTTCGATTTGTCTTTGTCGTTCTTCTATTTGTTGTGTATCATAATTAGTAATTCCCTTTTTATTTTATACAACCCATCAACCTAGTCATCGCGCTTTATTCTATTTCTCTTATACTCATCTTTTTAAAACTCACTTCTTGAATGATAGCTTTTTGCAGCAAAATTACAAAAAATGTCATAATCCTTTGGTTTTAATATTTGAAATTGTTTTATTAGTGTTTTAGCCTCATCGGTAAATTTATTCATAAAAGAAACACCCTTTTGAGTTTTACCAATATCACCCTCTTGTTCTTCTTCATCATGTGGTTGTTGTTTATCTACAGGTATCTGTTTTAACAATGGAAGAATACCCCTTTTTCTATCCTGTTCGTCAACAATCTCAATGTAGCTTTTTTAGTGGTCAATGCGGCTTTCTCAGTTGCTGTAGTAACATGTTTGAATAATTGTTCATTCCCTGCTGTAAAAGCAGTTTGAAATTCTTGTCGCGCCTTATTTCTGACAGAGTATTTTACAATAAAAATCTCCTTATTGCTTGTAACCTCTCGCGAGCTGATCTAGTTGTTAACGATTCCTTGATCATTATTGTAAAAATCCATAAGATTTTCTAATTGCTAGCAATTTCTAATATGATAAACGGTTCACCCACCCCGAAAATTCTCTCTTGAATTTCAACGCGACATTACTTCCGTGTTCATTCATAAATCATCAGTGACAAAAAAAATACCTGTTTGTCCTACTTTCAAACCCATATAAATTGTCAAAAGAACTTCGTTCCGTGTGAGTAATCTTAAATACCTGTCTGTTTAAACACGTAGTGGTTTGAAGGCAGTGTACATGTGTTATATTCGAGGATATAGAGGTCGAGAAGGAGAGTAATGTGTATGATGTTTCAAACACTACGAGGAAGGACCAGTCAGGGAGGAGGAAGGTGTTTCAAAACTCGGTGTAACTGCTTAATTATATCTCATATATATCATCTTAATCTTTGAATATATTATGCGTCTGACCTGGTATTGTTGGCCGAGTTCAGCTCAGACCTTTTCGGCTGCTGTAAATAAAGGAAAGAATTTATTCACATCACTACAATATGCGAGAGATTCACAAATAGCGTGCTGAATCCTGTTAATCAGCGAATATTGGCTTGGTAAGACATTTATTATTCTGAGCGTAATCAGCGATATCTTGAAAATCAGAGAGAATCTGATTACGATCTAATTTATTTGATAATTGTATTTTTTGATGTTTTTTAAATTTGAAATTTCATTTATTATGTCATATATATTTTCGAATTTCATTATATGATATAAATATATATTTGTATATATATATATATATATATATATATATATATATATATATATATATATATATATATATATATATATATATAGGCAGTTGAATATATTTATATAGATTGCTGGTCCACCCGTGGATCTTACTATGCTAGATATTGTATGTGTAGTGACACTCCAAATAGGATGAGTAGCTCTTTTTGTACCGTCTTCAAGTTCTCCTGGTTCATATAAATATCTCACAGTGACATTACAGAGTATACGCTGTTTTGAAAAATCATTTTGTGGTTTTTGTATAGTTATGTACTTATTTCTGATGGCTTTAATAGGTTTCATATTAATTGTTCGAGTAATTTAATTATTTAGCGCGGTAATTACACCCGGTAATATCTTGACCCATTCAAGAGATCGTTTATCCTGTATAAATTCCTTCGCGTATTGATATCCAAATAACCGCTCAGCATGTGTCCGATTAAATCGTTCAAGAATTGCCAGATCGCGATGTAGTGCATTATGTCCTTGTTTGATGGTGACATTATGCTGTTTTATTGTTGATAACACTGTACCTGAAATTCCTTACCAGGATCAACTTATAATAGATTTGGCCACTGTAGACTACCTTGTGGTCCAAGACCTCGTTGATAAATCCTTTAAAACGCAGAAGCTACTTCAGTTGATGACTTTGTCTTTAGCGGCTCTTCTTGTTGATATCTACTCGCAACATCAGCTACGGTTAGCACATACTTGTATGTTTGTTTCTTAACAGTATCATGAGTAAGAAATAATATATCAGCTTGATAAACCTCATTAGGGACGCTGACATCAAAATACGAGAAGTTAATTTTGTTTAGGCTGTGGTAGATAAATTTGCCATATCGCCTGTTTGGATAACCAATCTGCCGCAAGTGGTATTTGTTTACTTTTTCTGCTTTAGCGAGTTTATCGATTGCTAATTTACCCGTCCAGCAACCTCTTGGGAAATAATAGATTCCATGTTGTTATTAATTACCAGCACCCAGCATTAATTTACTTTTCATCGCCGATTTTATCAACCTTTAATCTAATTTTTCTTTGAAGGATTTATCAGTGATAGAATTTAACGCATTAATCATTTTCACATCTGCGATATGTCTCTGTTGCAGATTGCTGCTTTTATAAGCAACATCATGAGCATGACACGCCTTATCAAAAACGTTTATTGGATATTCACAGGGTCGGTTGTTCTTTTGATCATCGAGTCTGGTTCCAGGTCCACAATAACTATACCCTGGAAGATGTTTTTCTCCTGGATATTTTGCCCATGGAGTCCCGGGAAGTTTTTCAAGTTGGGCTGCAATGTCACCTCCTTTTTTTGTAACAAATTTAATTTTTTTATACCACATCGTTCACACTTGCCAGTGATAGCTTCTATGTTATTTTTAGTTGTAACAGGCATTGGGTCAATTGTTGGTGTATGCTTCCTACATTTCACACAATATGGATCCATAATTTATTGATAATAACATGAATGTAATTGATTTTTCGGCGACAAAAGCACGAGAACCCGTTAAGCATCATGCAGCGCTACCAAATTATATTCGCATGATTATAATTGAACCATCTGGAAGTGGCAAAACACAGTTGTTACTTAATCTGATAACGAGATGGATGAAATGGGATAAACTATATTTGGTAGCCCCCAGTGTAGACGATTAGCGACGTTACAAGGTGTTAATAAAGATTTTAACGAGAAAGCAATATCAGAAATCGATGAGGATATTATTGCATTTATAACCGATATCAAGGAATCACCGACTATTGATGTTATTGATGGAAGTATTAACAATTTAGTCCTATATGATGATGTGGTATTGGATAATGAAGCAAACCCTACCATGATATTTTCCAGATGTAGACATAAAAAATATTGATGTGATTTATGTTACTTAAAAATACACGCAAGTACCTAAAATGATCAGAGAAAATTGTAATAATCTTGCTATATTTAATGGAGTTAACATTCATACGATACGAAATATTCACCAGACCTGGTGCAGTGGAGATATGGATTATAACAAATTCATAAATTTCTTTAGTCATGCTCAGTCAACACCACACGGATTTGTAACGATAAATTTACATGACCCTAGATCAAGATATCGTATCGGACTTGATCAAATATTCAATTAAAATAATTTGTCTCCTTAGTGCCATCGGCGCCGGGTTTGAAAACTCGGTCTGGAGATTGTGTCTCCGTAGCACCTTTTTGTTTTGTCTGAATTAGTTTCGGTTGAAATCCTTTAGGATTTTACTGAAATAGTTTCGGTTGAAATCCTGTAGGATTTTGTCTGAAATAGTTTTGGTCTCCGTAGAGGCTTTATTTTTGTTTGAAAACTTGGTCTGTCCACCCCCTCTGCTGCGTATGGTTATCAGATAGGATCTGTATTTTGAGGTCTTTCATACACGGTGGTAAGTTTGCACTCAATATTAACTATAACACCAGTTCGTCACACATAGTGTCACCTTCTTCGAAGAAAAGGCGAGTTAAATACGATAGTGACATAGATGAATAGTCCAAGCACGGTCACTCATGGTACATCTTACTAGTCGTTATGACATATAGAGCGCACAGAACGTATAAAGACATACACCTAGTGAACTTTCTAACTTGGAACTGATGGAAATTAAACATTGTCTTTTAATACATATTAATTATTTATTGTTAAGTTAATATAACATCTACATATTAAACGTGACAATACATCAGTACTATCGGCCACGTCACAGATACAGACGCCTAGTTACTCGTGGATTTAAAACCCATGACCCTCGATTATTTGAGATTTTGTACCCGATTTTGTTTGACCACTGGTGCCAAGTCTCAGTCGACTTAAAACATACTATACACTTTTGGTCTCTCTCACATATTGTCAATATGACGTCTCTTTAGTTTCATCTTCTCGATGACGTCCCTTCAGTCTCATCTTCCCGTCAAATTTATTCGTGCCTCGTACGGTATCAGTCGCGAAAATAAATCCACAAATACGTGCTCGTGTCTTAGAAGCAAGTCTCAGAGAAGTCTTACGATGGTTTACGGTGACAGCGCATCAATTACTGCAAGGGATCATTTACATCCTTCATCAAAACAAAAGCTTTTTTGAGAGAAAGTAGGCTTGACGCAAGTGGAAGATCTTCGAATCGACACTCAAAACAAAAAACAAATAACTTTGAAAGATGGAGATAGCGGTTCTCGAGAAGGTGTTTTTATTTGCTCCTGCTTAAAATGGGATCCCAAAGTCTTCCCCCAAAAAACAAGCTACTGCCCAACCCAAGTGGACCCAGAAGAAAAGAGCAGTTTTGTCAAGACCATGTCACAACCCCCGATAAAGATAAGTCCCCAGAAAAAAGCTACTACCCGCAAAAGAGTTACTTCGGCGACGACGCAACCTTATGTTCCGAAACCACGCATGATCGGGCATGTAATGGAGTTTGCTGGATTTACCACAGGAAGGACTGTCTCGATTTAGTCCATTGGGAACATCCAGCCTCCTCGAGTGATGCCTGCCATGAAACTGATATGACGTACCGACAATCAGTGGCGACGAATTCCACAATAACAAAGGACTGGGGAACATGATGAGTAGAAGTGTTTTCTTGCTCCGGAATACAACGATGTCCCATAAAAGAGGTGCACACATCACTATCGTCTTTCTCAGGTTCAAAAGGGAAAAAGAAAAGGACTAGACAGTCTCATGGGTTCAAAAGGGAAAAAAAGGACTAGACAGTCTCATGGTTGTACCCCACATCCGATGAAACGTTTAACCAAGCATCGACGTCCACCCTAGTCATAAATAAGATAAAATGATGAATGTCAAGCGATGGACTTTCGTTTTATTTTTGGTTCAGGATTGAAAATGATGTTTCCTCAAGAAAGTGCACATCATCAAAACTCCCTTGTCACAAAATAAACGAAAAGGAAAAGACTGCCTCCTCATTTAGTCACAGAATGGTACATCTTGTCCCTCCTGTTGAAAGCCCCTCCACCCATGCGAAAACAGCTCACTCAAACATCCTCTAAAGATGCCATCGATACCGTGTGCGGAGATTGTTTGAATGTCTTGAAAGGAACGATACCTTTGCCTCAACATCAGAAAGAACGCTTTGCCAAAATAGACACGTTTTTCGTCAGATGGTTTTCAGTATTAATGATGGAGGAAAAACCCGGGAAAATCCCCGAAAAGAACAACCAACCGACGAGAAGCTACTGGCAAGCTTTCGCACATAGCCACATTGTCCGAATCCGAGACTCGAACCCACGCAGACACAGGTGAGATGGCTTTGATCCGTAACGCAGAGCGCTTTATACCATTCGGCCATTCGGGCCGCTTCAAATGGTTAAAAAGAAATTTCACATTCAGCCAAATAAAATATGTTAGTTCAACGAGAATAAATTTTACACTGATTTGACCTCTTGTCAAAGGAGTACCGGAAGTTGTGCTGGGAAGATTTTTGAGAAGTATTTTTCCCATGGGTTCAAGATAAAAGAAACCAAGAAGATAAAATGAATCTCTGGGGTCTGAAGATCTCAGATGTGACCGTTGGAATCTAATTGAAGGACGAACATTGGAGGTATTTCCTTACAAACGATGGATTTACTTCAACAACGAACTCCGCATTTACATCCTAATCCTCATTCGGCCTGGATATCCCAGTTCGAACACGAATTGCAATCGTTGATGGATAGATACGATTTGTCAGAAATGAAAATATCGCAACGGTACGGTCAAATGTTTCAGGGACTTCAACTCTTTCACCAAAAAGCTGCAGACGAAACAGCTCGAGCGACTCTGAAAGATTTTGAGACCCTGATACTACGTCCATGACCACTAACCCCATTGACCAAAACAGATGCAGTCACACAGCTGTTGGAGGAATAAGACGTACGAAATGTATTTTTAATGCCGTCAGCGGCTCCAATCCCTAGTAACTCCCAAATCCCCCTACGAGAAGAACTCACAACTTTGGTTAAAAAGATAATGTACGCTCCTACTTAGAAGGGTTGAAAAAGAAAAAAGGGAATTTAGGCTATTTATCGCCATACAATAGGTATATATAAAAAAGTTTACCAGCGGCCAGCGATATCAAAAGCTAAATTGTTCAAAGTTAAACGGTAGGATTGTAACAGTAAAATATAAGTCGATGGAGATGTAAATGGTGTATGTAAATGAACGAAAAGACGAAAAGATGTTGAAAATATGCAATGGTATTTACATTACATAACAATGCTCTAGGTGATGAATTAAAAGGTATAGTTGAGAATAAATGTTTACTTCCTTCAGGAAATCTATAATACAAGTGATGTTTATTGTATCATAACGTTCCTTCATGTCATGCACATTATTATACATATCAACCGAAGGTTGCAAGTCGACATCACTGTCATAAAGTGCTTAACTGTGAACGACTTATTGCAAGTAACGCACTCTGGTTGATCTTCATCTTTAAGTGTGTGGTGAGTGGGTTTTATACCTATAACCATTTCGAATTCTCGCAATAACTACCTACTCCCTACTGATCATTCTGTAGGATTCAATTCTCCTAGGGTCGATTTAATGGTGTACAGTTTGTTATTCACTGCATCATTTCACGATGCCTGCGACTTCTGGCGTAAATACCCTTTTGATATGAGGTTTAAATCAGTAAACGGTGTTTAAAAATCAGATGGTTATTATAGGTTCATTGTATTAGAGCGATCTGCTTTTTCATTATCTTTAAAACCAACATGGCTATGAAACCAACACTATACTATCCTATGGGAGGTACGCAGGTCAGTATGTTTGATGAGGAGATCAATAAATGATTGGTTCTCCAGTTTTCTTTTGTGTAGTGACTGAAGCACTGATAGTGATTCAGGGAAGAAAATACTGTTTAAAATACGTTTGTTTTCGATCTATTTCAGAGCACGGTCTTTAGCCCTTATTTCAGCTGAAAATGTGATGTACATTTGGAAAACGAACCGTTGCTGGGTGTTTGCCAATAAACGAATGCGGCAGCAGCCTTTTCCTCATAATTTGATCCGTCAGTGTAAGTGCTAGTGTACTTTCTAGCTTCGGTCCGGAGTTCATGATAAGAGTTATGGAAGATGGAAGTGTTTGTATCAGATTTTGTTTCCATTCTGTAACGTAAACATACTTATGGTTGTTAAAGGAACCAGTTAAGTGTTTCGGAGACAATGTTTTCTGAAATTTTGTTACTGTCAAGGCTAGATGATATTCTGATGTCAAATGAAGATATTGCGTTTTATTTTAGTACAAGGTTTTGTATTTGGATTGAAAAGCAGCCGAAATTACAGGGTTCAGAGGGTTTGATCTTAGTTTGAAAGCATACTGTGCATAAGCATTTCACCCCCATGTGATAAACGGTGGTTCAGCGTGAAGGCTTTCAGATGGAGATGTCTTAAATGCTCCCGGAGCGAGTCTTATTGTTTGATGATGAATTGGGTCAGGCTTTTTCAAATATGACTTTCTGGATAAATCATAACCAAAGCAACCATAGGTTCGTTTGGAGCGGATACATATTCCATATAAATTGAGAATGACCTTTTCATCAGCAACCCAGTCAGTGTGCGATAATACTTTAAGTAGATCTAACGATTTCAAGCATTTAGCTTTTACGTTGTTGATGTATGGAATCAAAGTCAGTTTTCTGTTGAAGATAATACCCAAAAACTTTCTTTCCTCAACACATGGAATAGGTGTTCCGTCCAGCGTGAGTGTAATGTCATCATTATGACTTCGCAACTACAGAAATGCATACATACCTATTTTGAATTTGAGAATTTTAAACCTTTTTTACTGGCCCAATTTTGAATCTTGTAGTTGCCATTTAATTGTATGCATGTGCTTTGATCAATAATAAATAAGAAAAGCATCAACGTATAATGAGCAATCCACATCGGGAACCAAACACTTGGTGATCCTAGTGATTTTGATATTAAATAGCGTCACAGAAAAAATACGTCCCTGGGGGACACCTATCTATTTCTCGTGCATATCTGAGAAGGTAGAGCCCACTCATATTTTGAATTCTCTGTCTGATATAAGATTTGATTCTGAAAGAGGGCAGATATTGCAGGTCATTTAGTGTCCCGTACTTCCATGTTGACTCATAGGCTTTCAAGGAAAAATGCTACTAAATGTTCCTTCTTGATAAATGCATAAATGTTTACAGTCTAACAAAATGATCGTTGGTTATACGACCTGAACCGATGTCACTTTGGAAAGGAGATATTAAAATGTTACATTCGATGTACTATACGAACCAGGAATTAATCATTCGTTCCATTGTTTTGCACACACAGCTTGCCAGTGCAATGGGTCGATAGTTGTTAGGATCTTTGATATATTTACCTGGTTTGGAAACTGGTATTACTGTTGCTTTTTTCCAAATCTTAGGTACATTACCAGCAATCCATAAATCATTAAAGATTTTCAGAAGAGATGTTAGTGGTGATTGTGGGAGGTATTTCAATAATGTACTTTGTCAGGCTCCGCGGACGTATTATGGGCCTTGTCTAAAGCCTCCCTAAGCTCCATTGGTGAAAACAGCTGGTAATAACTTTCATGGTTGTGAATTTTAAACGTGAATTTTCTTTTTGATATTTTAATCTTCGGAAGGCTTATGAATAATTAGATGATGAGGAATCTTTAGAGACACTGTCTGCACGAATATTTGCTATGTCACTTTTCGAACTAAAATTGTAATTGTTTTTTTTTTATTTCAGTCGTTGTTTATTGATTATTTCTCGTTCCATTTATTTTTCGAATAGTGTCCAAACCTGTTTAATTTAGGAACGAGAGTTTAAAAAAGAAATATATTTTTTCCATGATACACGTTTACTTTCTTTGAGTGTGCGGCGATAATACGGTGTTTGCTTACATTTTTGGGCGTTGAACGATTGCTGAATATTTTTAATGCGTTGTCTAAAGTCCTTTTTACATTCCTTGAATTGCCAAGGTTTTGGGATTAATTTTACTGTTCGGTGAAGACTTTGGAATATATTCTTTTGCAATTTCAATTAGAATGGACGTAAAATGCTGTATAGGATTAATAACATATAATATTGTATTCTCATTTAGTCTAGTTGTACAGAGTGTTTCAAACGTAGTCCAGTCGGTCTTTATATTCCATAGTGGAATTGCGTCATGAATGTTAGAGTTTATATTTGCAAGTTTTTTTGGAAAGTGATTACTGCTGTGAAGGTCATCAGCGATATTCCATTCAAAGTCCAAAAGCAGCGAAGGAGCGCAAGTTATCAAATTAATAAACGTATATGTACCCGTTCCTGGGTGTAAATATATCGGTGATTTCGTGTTATATAGACACATCGTGTCTAGAAATGAAATCTTCTACTTTGTGTCCTCTATGGTTTATGTGCTTTGATCCCCATATAATGTTATGGGCATTAACATCCCCGAGTAAAACATAGGGCACGGGAGATTGGTGAACAAGATTGTCCAATTCGTTTGGTACTAGATTGGTGTTTGGTTGTATGTAAATAGAGCAAAAGGTAATCACTCGATTTACAGCAATGACTTGTAAATATGTGTTTAAAGGGATGACTCTGTGAGGGGCTTTTGTTCACAACAACAGAAGCAAACAACTCCTTAAGCCCTGTCAGTATTCGTAAAGTATGTGTTAAACAGTGAATAGTTTTTAAATGTAGTTTTATCCATCACTTGCAAGAATGTTTCCTGTAAACATATTACTGCATGATCGTGTTTATTTAAAAGGAGAAAAATTACATTGTAGTTACCTTTAAAACCTCGACAGTTCCATTCTATGATGGTGTTCTTCATTGTAATGTTAAGAAGGAAATTGTGGAGCCAGGTTAGACTATTCGCGTAGGCAATTTGTGTCAATATTTGTCTGGAGGTAGTAAGGGGCTATTTTCGTTAATAGGTTTGGGGCTACATTGAGTACATGGAGCAGTTTTGGGGTGTTTTTTTAAAGTTGTTTGAATAGATGCTGTGTTTTTGTGTTTAATAATGGGGGATATTAATACGTGATGATGAATCGGGACCATCTGTCTGTGTTTACGCGTCCTTCGTGTTTTTTGGATTGTTTTCCACGACTGTGGAGAAGGATGGGCGAGGTAGGGATGTGTTTGCTTGGTTAAGTTTTCTGGCCTCTGGATAGGGAATGTTTGATGTGTACTTTACCCTCTCAATCTCCTTCTTCTGTTTCCAAGTATCCTTGGAATTGGCGTGATGTTCCATGCCGCAGTTAACACAATGTGGCTGCTCTATAATCAGATTTATGATGAGAATGGTTTCTGCATCTGCCACATATTTTGACTTTTGAACAGCGGTATTCATGATTGCCATATTTCTAACACTTATACCATAGAATGGAGTTTGGTGTGTATATCTTGACCTAGACTTGCAAACTTCCAACCTTGACCACTTTGTGTACTTTTGGTTTGTTGGAGGTGAGTACAAATATTTTTGTGTCCTGCAGATTGTTATTTCGCTTAATACGTACTCTACGTACTGCAATAACACCCTCGTTTTTCTTCTTCCCTTCAATCCGAGTCACGACAGCTAATCACGCCTTTGGACGTATTGAGTGCCGTGTGAGCAAGTGAGGTCACTGGAATAACTAGGAATGTTTTCGTGTTCTTAATATTGTCTGTTTGACCTCGTCGCTCACATCCAACAAGACGGCAATCCGATATCAACTTTGTACACTTTTTGGAGTGCTGATTTAACCCCATTAACGTTTTCTCCATTAACGTTTTCTCAATTACAAAAGGAGATAGTGCTGCAATTGGTTTTGCGGCATCTTTTGACTGTATAACCATGAATTGTGGGAATGATTCTACACTGCATTGTTTGTCATCAGAGTCAGATATTGGTGTCTGGTACGTTTGCTTTGATATTTTGTTTGAAATTTAAATGATTGTTAAAAGTTCAGCAGCCATGCTCCCTGCCCACCATGGATCCCAGCAAGGAGACATTTTGCATGAACCAGGGATACACAGATGCTATACTCAGTAGATAAAATTACCTATGATTGACCCGTGAAGTCACCTTCTAGGTTTGGTCAAATTACTTCTCGATTGACCCGTGAAGCCACCGCCTTCTAGGAAGTCTTCTGAAGCTTGGGAAAGGGAAAGCTAAAGGGATATAATGTATTGGCAACGATGGTATCAAGAGAGATACAAGAAGAAAGAAAACGAAGGTAAGCAAATAAATAAAGACTTCCTAGGGTTCGGTGTGACCAGCCGATTTGTCGAGATCGGGCCCATCTAGGAGAAGTAAAGAGAAAAACAGTGTATTGCCTCGGAAAAGCAACCGCTCAACTACCAGAATACTTTCCTGCTTGACACGGGTTGCAACGCACGGCAAACAGGTTGCCTCTACTTAGTTGCCTCTTACAATTCGCAGTGAGTCAGTCGGGCCAATTCTAGAACCCCGAACCCGCAGAATGATCCCAAACCTGGTAAATATAGCGCATATCATAACAACTATCGACCCATTGTACTGACAAGGTGTGTGTGTGTGTGTAAAACAATGGAACGAATGATCAAGTCTCGGTTTGTATGTACTAGGAACTAACAATTTAATATCCCCTTTCCAAAGTTCCTTTCGTTATAGCCGTACGATAAACGATTGTCTGGTTAGACGAAGTAAAATTTAGTACCGATTTTCTTTGATATAGAAAAGACCATTGACACCACATGGAAAAACGGGACCTTAAATGACCTGCAAGATTTGGGTCTAAAATGCCATCTGCAATCTTTCTTATCCAACGTTTTTAGACAGAGAATTAAAGGTAAAGTGGTTTCTATTTTCTCCGATATGAACGAGCAAGAGATGGGTATGCCCCATGACAGTATTTTATTTGTGACGCTTTCAACTTTAAAATCAATAGCGTGACCAAGAGTTAGAGTCCCGTTGTTGTTTGCTCAAAACACACGCATACAACTGAAAGACAACAACAAATATTTAATTCGATGCATAGCGCCAGCAAGTATTTTGATATTTTTATGCCTTCGGTTAGACGTGTTGCAGAAAATATATATATCAGCACTTTCAAAGTGATTTGGGCAAAAAATTTATGGTTTGAATATTATACAATAGAGTCTTATTAACACTCATACCAACGCGCAATTATTCTGTAAGAGTCAATAAAAGAGTTCATTTACCTGTGTGTTCACTCCTGGAATACACGCGGTTGTAAAAATTTCACTGTCTTAAAATGTCCACGCAGAGAGAATTTTCTAGGATAAAAATACCCAATGATTCATTGAGTGTGGTATACCCTATGATGATAAAACAAAATACCCAATGAATCATTGATTGTGGTATCCATTGATGACAAAAAAAAAATACCCAATTATTCCTTGCTATTGATTGTGGTATTCATTGATGATAAAACAAAATACCCAATTATTCATTGATTGTTGTATACCCAATGATTCATTGGGTATATTCATTGATGATAAACAAAATCCCCAATTATTCATTGATGATAAAACCCACTGGAACATTCTCTCTGCGTGGCCTATAAAAGACGGTGAAATGTTTACAACCGCGTGTTTTCCAGGAGTGAATATACAGGTAAGTGAACTCTTTTATTGACCCGTTATGTGTGCTTAATGATGAGTAATATATCTACTAACGAACTGGTAACAGTACAAGGGGACTAACTCCTACTATCATCTGCTACTGTTCATATTTTTGAAATTTTTGGGATAATTATATGACATATACATATACATACACACACACACACACACACACACACACACACACACATATATATATAGTGATTTAAGAAAATATTATATATATATATATATATATATATATATATATATATATATATATATATATATTTATATATATATAATCTATCTGCCCCTTTTGGGTCATTATTATGTTTGAGGATAGTTTTTTGTGGTTGTGGTATTTTTTTCCTTGCGGGGAGTATTTGTGAGAAATATTCATTTATGACATCACTAACGGAATTTTTAATTGATCTGCATTATCCTCGAGAAATTTATTTTTGTTAATTTATTATCGTCTACACGTATATTATATGCTTTTGCAAATTTTATTCTTGTTTTAGGATGTGTATCATTTAATATTGTTTGAATAATCCGTAAATTAAATATTTCCTTGTCAGAGATAATTTGATTACATATTTCTATGTATTTGATGATTTCATCTCGCGGGGATTGTTTGGAAAAAAATATCTTAGTATATGTTTATATTTTTCAAATTCATTATTTATTTTTATGAAATGTTCAGTAATTATACTTGGAATGGCTCGAAACCACGTGCCACCTGGTTCTATCATTCCACTAAAAAAAAAACAGAACTCGAAGATTTTCTTCCTATGATATCATTGCATCATATGATTCTTTATCTGAAGTATAATCATACTTTTTGGGTTCGGGTAGATTTTGATAAGATGGTGCCTGAGGTGGGATTTCAGGCCATCCTAGCACGGTTCTTATAGAACTCTGATATATATCTACAGCAAACCCGGGCGAGTTTATCTCGATCGCGGATGATAGTGTTGGTTCATGAACTGTTATGGGGAGTTTTGATTCTCTTCCCGTAATGGATTTTATTCTACGCTGTAATTCATTTTTGGTCTGGTCGATTTGGTAAGACCCAGATGGTAAGGAAACTATATTCCAATCTAGAGTTTCGTCTGGTTTATTTTTACTCTCAAACACCAAGGAATTATTCGGTTGCTTACCACCAAATGATTTTGATCTAATATTCGGCCAACTGTGGTATACTCGTAATTGTGCTAGCGCTATCTCTTTAACCGGAATTTCAGTGGGGAAATTCACACTGAGTTCAGGGTTGGTTGAGGTTATGGTTGGTTGAGGTTATTGAGATCGTGGTTGTCTTTTGCGGCGTTGTGTTTGTGACTATTTTCTGAAGCAATTCTGTTGTTGATGTCATTGACATTGGCGTTGACATTGTTGATGTCATTATAATTGTTTGTTGTTTTTCTAATTTTGATGTACTGTGGTAGATGTTCGTCGTTATCTAATATTGTTCTGTCATCGAGATTGGATGATATCAGCGACGACAATTGGGAATACGCGGCTGATGTAACTGAATTATATACGCATGTAGTTTATTCTGACAGCATGTGGATATTTGTTGTGATGATGCTAAGAATCCCTGTAATTGTTGCCGCCGATGACACACAAATTGTGACAACTCCAGCAATTACACTTGAAACCGAATACACAATAATGTCAACTCTGGTAATTCCCCGGCGGTATTTTGTTTTATCTTTGCGCTATATCCGTCAATAAGAGTTTTTAGTTTAGTTTGAAACTCACGGACTTGATCATATCGATACTGTTGGACATTCATTGTACTATTTTCTTAAATCAATTACAAATTCTACGTAGTATGGCATTGATGCCCGAGCTAAAGTACCACTGACAGAGGTTATTGTAAATGTTCCCATGGCACCCTTATCTATTATTGCACTTGCAGTATTAATTCCGATAGATGTATCCGATGTCACTTCAAACTGTACTCCTGAAATCAGGTTCAATCTATATATACCACTGGCATCAGCGGTAGTATAAATAATACTATTTTAGGTGTCCAGTCGAAAGATCCTTGATATGTCGAGTACACATTACTAATATTTTGTTCATGTGGTATTTTAATCGTATCAATACTTGTTTTATGCTCACCATATAACGTCGTTAGTTTATTGTCTAACATATCTACATATTTTGTTGTCACAGCATCAGTGTCCAATGTTGGATCGACAAGTGTGGTTATTTTATTTAAGTTCATGTCGAGGATACCTGTCATATTGTCACCGGACGTTTTTATTCTGTTGCTGATACTATCTATCACAGTTGGTTATATAACTCCTGGTTTAATCTTACCAATAGAATTAAACACCGCTGGGGAATTTTCGGTGACTCCATTAATTTTTACTAGAATATCATTCGCAGAAGCATCACTCGTTTTTAATTTCCTTTGTTTGTCTTCAAATACGACTACTTAGGTTGGATCCACATTTGAGAGGTTTAATATCTCGGATATTTTATCGTCGATTATTTTTCTATATATGTTTGGTTGCAGATATTCCCCCAGGTGGGTTTTGTCAGTCTTGAGAGAGATCTTCCCCGAATATCAATCATTTGTGCGATCAACCATTATACTCTAAGATCTCTCTAGAAAGCGATTACAAGTGTATTCGTGTACGGTTTTATGGGGTGGTTTAGTTGATGATGATATAGCGCTAAGTACATTTAATACTCGCTGGCCGCATATTGGTGGGTCGGTCGTTTTTTGTGTTGGTCGCGTGGAGTACCAGATCGAAATTTTTAATTGATATATATAACCATAAATACTTTAGGTAGCGCTAACCCATATGAATCAAACTAAACAATTACACGTGGATCAATCGCGTATGCAACCCAGTGAGTTCCAGGTCCGGTGCTGTTATCGAGATTAATGAAACCGGTTTCAGTGCTGTTTTGCTTTTAATTCTTAATTCTTTGGCTGCATCGATTAAATCAAAATTTGACAATGGTGTTAGTAAACTGTTCCTGGTAGTTTCAGGCCGTTTCCGCTGTACCATTTATACGGAGTTCCCGGTAGTCTTCGGCCCTTACCTTTTACAGATCGTCTCTTTTTTTTTATCCGCTTCCAGTCGCCTTCTTTAGTGCTGTCCCAGCGGCGGTACCAACAGCTCCGAGAGCGGCCGCTTTCGCGGTGGCAATCAGTGCTGGTAACGCAGCGAGAAGTGGAAATATACCACCTGATTATATCATATCTTTGATCGCGGGATCAGAGAGAGAGCGACCTGAACACCCTTTTTATCTTTGCTAGAATCATTGAAATGCTTAATCTGACGAGCACTCAGTGATAGGTTATTCTGACCACCAGACATTTGATTGTGTTTTAACGATATTGTAGTTCCACATTTTTATCTGAATCCGATTACAATATTTAATCTGACAGGAGTCAGAGTAACACTAACATGACTATATGATATTTTATTTAATACGAGATTGATTCAATTGTCTATCATTATATCAGATACTGACATTTTTCATCCGATAGTTGCTAGATGTTTGGAATGTATCTAGTTGTGAGGACAGCCAACAGTAAACCCAAAATAAGATTAATATGCAAATGGTACCAAATGTTATCTGATCAAGCAAGGTGTATTATTTCATGCTTTGATGTAATTGGATGAAATGAGAAAAACAACAGTTCCCGTATTGTAATTCGTCTTGATATAAGGATATTACTCTGTGCAGTGAGGACTCCAAAAATGCTTATGCCTCACGAACGTCTAGAACTGTTGCTAGAATGAGTGAAGCTGTGTATTCACTTGAAGTCAAGTCCTTATGGAGCCTCTGTATCCACACCAGACAGTGAGGGTGCATTCAAGTTACTTCCAATGCAGAAACCTGCACATAATTATGGTTTGCATGGTGAAGTAATAACCATTAACTGGTGGCATTTTAATTTATTCCAGCTATCAAATTGGTTCTTTTTGACCTCACTATTGTACTACCATGCTTTTATGAGTTTGTATGTACGGCAGGTGAACGTGATAGCAAATTTGTGCATATAAACTCAAGGCCAACTGGAAGGTGGATTGAAATTCGGAATTGGGGGTGGGGGTGGGGGTGTGCTTGGAGCAGGGTGGTGGTTTATAATGTTTTTCGTTTGAACTTGAATATTCTGTAGATTAGCAGGAAATGTAGCCACACTGGATCCTCCCAGGTGGTTTGGATAGCATAATAACATAGCAGTTATTATTTTTGGTCGTTCAACTCAAGATAATTTTGCTTCAACAATATATATATATATATATATATATATATATATATATATATATATATATATATATATATATATATATATATATATATGGTGGTATAACAATAAATTCTAACACCCACCCACCCAATTATGCACCAAATCCCAACAGAAAAGAAATGATTGCATTTTATATGGGCCTGACACCACACCCGTGGATGCTAAGGCACTGGATTTAATAGGTTTTTCCAGGGGAGACTACATAATTAGTGGGAGGGGGACACACATGTAGTGGTTAGTAATTGCGTTTAATGGATGTAGGCTAAAACATGTTTAGAATGTGTGCACCCATGGATTTGTCATTTTTCTATATACCAGAGCAAGAATATGTTCCATGTTCCAGAAATTAATGAAGCAAGTCTCAGCCTACACTGGAAAATTAAATAGTCGATCCCTAAGAAAATTGGCACTTGCTGATGAATTCAACATTTTGTGAAGATATTTACGACTCAAATATAATTTCAAGCTCGGGATGGTGCTGTGCGTTTTGTAGTATGAACTGAATGTTAATACAATACATTGAAGGATAAACAGTTCAATAGATCTGGAAATTGATTTGACTTTCCGCCAATCCCGACCTGGAAAACGACACTGCACGTGCGACACGGGTCAAAGTTACCCGAATACATCATTTAGTAAATATGTTATGGCCTTCCTGAAGGGACGGTATATTCTATTGGCAGCATATATTTATAACTCAACGTACGAGTTACTAATGATACTAACTTTCGCAAAAAGAAATCAAGTACTGAATTTCTCTGCACGCCTCTATTTCGTATTTGGCGGGAAATATTACATTATTTAGGTAAGGAAGGATTGTGCATTGAACAACGAAGAGGAAGGCATATATATCAAACTTTGGGAAAAAGAAATGACTTAATAAACCGACATTTAATGTGCAGTTTTCTGATTTTTAAATTTAACTTTTATTTCTCCACATACGTCTAGTTAAGTAATTCACCCAGGATATTTTGTTTCTTCTCAGCTTGATGCTCATTGACGGTTCCATATCAGGATTAAAGTCAATTTCATGCCTGGTTATTTTCTAACGCGTAAATCAAACTGATAAGACCATGTTATGCCATGAGGTTGTGGGTTCAATCCGCAGCCGAGTCATACCATAGACTTACTAAAATGGTACTAACAGCTTCCTCGCTTGACGCTCAGCATTAAAATGCCAGTGTTAGGACTGGTCGGCCTGGTGTCACGATAATGTGGCGGGGTGGGACATCATGCTACATGTCTACGGCATGATGCCCCAGTGCTAGACATCACTATAAACTGCCTTACTGCAGATATCGTAGCGATATGACTGAAAAATTGTTAAAGCTACGTTAACAGTCCTTATTAATCAAACAAACAAACAATTCTCAAATTGAAAAATGCACTAACTCAATGGATTTCTAAGACAAATGTGCACACATCAGTGCAAGGTACAATGTTTTTTCATAAGCATTAATCATGTTCGGATTGTTGGATTATTATACAGAGCTGCATCTATGATAGACTCCTCTTTAGGATGAAATTTAACATTTCTTCAAGGGCACACAATGACTTCCATCATTTGTTGATGGAAAATGTTGATGTTAAGATTGCCTTTTGCAGCTATAAATTGTCTAAAAGAAGAAGACACACGAATTTATTGGATTTCTAGGACAAATCTGCTTACTGTATTGAAAGGATCATATATATATACATATATATATATATATATATATATATATATATATATATATATATATATATATATATATATGTGTGTGTGTAATATAATTTTGTTTTTGCAACAATGGAAACTCTTCACGTCAATATTTGCTTTTATTTTCCCTTTCTCGCAGAAGATGCATTTAAAATAACGTATTGGATTGCTAAGACAAATGTGCATGTTTTATTGTGAAGGATCTCAGATCTCATTGGTTGGTTTACAATCAGGATCAAACGAAACCTTTCTTCTTGGACATATGCTCGATCTTCTTTCAATGATGGAAGTACTTGATGTCAAGATTGTCTAACAGTTATTACTTCCTTGGAAAGAAATATCCCTTATCATTCGATTTCTAGGACAAGTGAGCACACTTTATTGTGAAATACACTATTTGCATGCATCAAATTCAAATCTATCACATTTGTAATTTGCCCTACCTCACCTTGCAAAGCTCTTGCCTAATGCATTGCCTTGCTTAACCTACCCTAGCTCTGCGTGACTTTGCGTTGTGATAGAATAACACCGTGTCTTGTTTTAAATTTTCATTTTGCCTTGCATAAATATTGACTAATACCTTGCGTTACGTTGTGTATCTTCACATTGCATTATTTGGCTACCTTAACTTGGATTGCATTCTATGCAGGTTACAATCACTAGCAAAACAAGCTTCTCAAATAAAACAGCTTGATGAACAATATGTGCTAGCCAATGTGAAAATAATGTAAAGGTGATTTGCTTAGCGTTCTTAAAATACACTATCCAAACATTTTGTCTTATCAACAGCTAGGATGATTATGGGTATAGAAGTTCATTGTTTAACTTCCCAAATGATGTGGCTTATTTTCAACTTTTGGTCCATACATGTTATGTTACCTGACGTATTGTATACCTTACAGTCTACCCCAGTTTCTCTGTTCAAGTTATGATTTGTCCTTCTTCATGAAATCAGCGAGAGAGTTCTGGTCAGTTAATATATGCTGTGCATCGTTAATATTTTGTTAAGTACTTAGCATGCACACTTTGCAGTTATTTTACAGGAGAATGCGGTTGGCTTCTTTTACATCGTTTATTCACTACATTTGGAGATGTCATAAATAGTACGATTTTTGCTGTGATATATAACTGATATCGCCAGACACTAACACTACAGCATATATAAGCAATGACAATGATGCTATTGACTTGTTAGAAGGAAATTCTAGGTTTAAGTGTTGAAAGTAAAGGGAACAGACGATTGTGAATTTTACACAGGCTGAGGTTGCATTGTACTCAGAATTGCCCAAAGTTTTGAAACTGAGAAGCATTTCCCCATATCTGACTGACATATTAATTCTTAAGAACCGGTATCATTGTTTTAATCAGGTCAAATATGATTGTTACCTCCATGTATTGAATCTGACATAGTAAGGTATTAAAAAGGTGCATTTCCTATAGATTTGATACTAGTAAATCTTGGTTGATAAAGGGAGCTAACTCAGCGCTGTCAGAGATAACAAGTATTGTTTCTCTACCATTCTTCTAAAGGAGAATATAAGCCTGTTACGCTTGACGCAAGGTGGATTAATTGAAGAATTTAACATATGTATTCTGTTTATCAATATTGTCAGTACATCGTATATTTTCCTAATTGTATGATGATTGGCTTAATTTAATGGTTTTACATACATATCTGCTCATGATGTAATTGTTCAGTACATAGATTACATCTTATTTACCGAAAATTAGGTTATAACGACCTATATATAAGACGTTCAAGGTTTTATTTTTTTTGTAGGCATCAAGGTGTATGGGATTACAGTGTTATAATTTCTTGTAGACCTCGAGGTGTATGGGAGTACAGTGTTTTAATTTCTTGTAGGTCTCAAGGTGTATGGGAATTCAGGGTTTTATTTTTTTGTGGACCGCAAGGTGTATGGGTGTACAGTTTTTTATTTTCTTGTAGGCTTCAAGATGTATGAAAATACAGTGTTCTATTTTCTTGTAGATCTCAAGATGTATGGGAGTTCAGGATTGTATTTTCGTGTAGGTCTCAAGGTGTATGGGAGTACAGTGTTTTATTTTATTGTATTGTCTCAAGGTGTATTGGAGTACAGTGTTGTAATTTCTTGTAGGCCTCAAGGTGTATGGGAGCAAACCTGAGAAAGTTATATTGCATGCCAGGACAATATCAATGATTTCCTTGGCAGTCAGCCATACGAATTGTTGTGGACTTTTCACAGGAAAAGATCTTATTCATGTGAAATAGCTATCTCTTTTTATATTGTGTTTCTCTTCTCCCGTCTTTAACTTTACATGACGTTGTGTTTGATTTGATTCTATGCAGGTTACAATCACTAGCAAAACAAACGTCTCTAAATAGCAACAGATTTAGCAAAATATGTGCCAGCTAATGAGAAAATGACGCAAAGGTGACCATCTTAATGTTCTTACATAAATGATCCATACATATTATCTTATCAACAGAACAACAGTCCCAAAAAACAAAGAATGCTCAAGCACAGACAGATGCACCCAAGTCAACATTGAGCACTAATAGACCCCCCCATTACCAACCACAGAAAAGCACGGTATCTACACAAACAAGTTTCAATAACATCCCATCATCATCATCATCATCATCATCATCATCATCATCATCATCATCATCATCATCATCATCAGTCTCTTGATCTAGGGCGGTCGTTGAGGCACTGTGCTGCTGAACATCTGGCCAGTTTCCTTCATTTATATCGATCATATGCCAATGCATGTGTCTCTGCAAAACTTTTCCTGGTCCATTCTGTGCTGTTATCAGTCCACTTTTTTCTCTGTCTACCTCTCCTTCTACCACCTTGGACACTACCCTGCAGTACTGGATAGACTGTTGGCTCTAGTGACATGGCCATACCATTTCAGCTTTCTCTTTTTGACAATGGTGAGGAGATCTTCATAATGGAATACTTTGTTCCTAATGGTATTACGCACCACTTCATTTGTGACGTGGTCCATATAAGAGATGTCAAGGATGGTTCTGTGCCATCTAATTTCAAGAGCCTGGATTCTACATTGAAATTCTGCTGTCAGGGTCCAGGCCTCACATGAATACATAAAGAGATGACTAGTGCTCGCTATAGTCTGATTTTAGTTTTCAGACAGTTATTCGTTTCTCTCCAGATGGGTCTTAGCTTTGCGATAGCTGCCGTTGTTTGTGCTGCTCATTACAAAACGTCTTCTCTTGATTCCCCTTCAGCGATTATGGGACCAAGATATTTATATTGTCCCACTGTTTCCAGTTCCTGTCCTCTGACTTTAATCTTGGTTGAGATTTGTTTGCCCTATTTGTCATCAGCTTTGTCTTCTCAGCACTTATCACCATGTCCAATCTGGAAGATGTTTCATCTAGGTTCTTCACTGTGTTGGCAAGCTCATCTTCACTGCCTGCCAGCACATCAATGTCGTCTGCGAAGCGGAGGTTGATGATGTTACGTCCTCCAATGCTGACCGTCCCACAGTGGTTGTACAGGGCTTCGCTCATGATGCGCCCTAAGTAGATGTTGAAAAGTGTTGGTGACAGGAGACAGCCTTGCCGTACTCCAACTGTTGTCTTAAACCAGTCCCCACATAACCTTGAGCAGTTACTGCACAGGTAGCCCTGGCGTACAGCCGCTTGATGGTGTTGGTCAACGTTTGACCCATGTTGTACTTCTTCATTGTGGCCCACAATGCCTCATGCCACACTCTGTCAAAAGTCTTTTTGAAATCTATGAACACGTGATAGATGTCTTGTTAATGTTGTGAGTGCTTTTCACACAGAACCCTAAGACTGAATATTTGTTTTGTTGTGCTGTTTTCACTGAGGAACCCTACCTGTTTTAAGCGATTATTTCTTTTGCTTGTGGGTTCAGTCGGTTCAAGATGATCTTTAGCATTACCTAACTAGCATTGCTGATCAAACTGATAGTTCTGTAATTTTGGCAGAACTGGAGATTGCCTTTTTTCGGGAGTGTTATAATCAGTGACTCGGTCCACTATGTTAGCCATTCTCCTGTCTGCCAGATCTTGTTGCAGATTTTTGTTAGTAGCTCTTTCACTGATTCCCCCCCATTTCTGGATAAGTTCAGCTGGGATATTGTCTACTCTAGCTGCCTTCCCATTCTCCAGTGCTCCTATTGCTGATTCCATCTCTTTCTTGAGAATCGGGAAATCATCATAATTTGTGAAGTTTGGAACTTCAAGCACATCTGGGTCTCCAGTGGAAGGATGGTTGTAGAGTTCTTCACAATACTCAGTCCATCTTTCTGCATTGTCACATGCTTCTGTGAGAAAAACCTGAAGAAAGCAAAGGAAGATTGGATTGGACAAAAGTGCACAGAAATAGAGAGCAGTGTGATAAATAATAACACTGTTATGTCCAAATCGTGAAATGTATCCAAAACATTTTCAAATTCTGAACAACTTCCCGGATATGACGCGATCACATTAACCGAGATTACATCTTTATAATTGTATTTAGTGTTCCACAATCCGCCGTGTCCGTATTCACAGCAGCTTAGCTACACATCTTTGAGGAATTCAGCGTGTGTTGGTTTCGACTAATTTCTCTCTCTTGCAGCGTGGTCAGCAACTGACGGAACGGTGAAACAGTTGCTTAGGAACTCGTCAATACTATCAGTTGAACATTTTACGGAAGATTTCTCATCGTTTCGTGGAGATATTCTAACCGGTATAATTCACCGTTGGGTCGTACCGATTGATCATATTTTTCATCACTTTAAAATAGCCATACTGACCCAGGATCGTCTTTACTTATATTGTGAATAAAATCAAACATATTTCTTTCATAGTTCTGGGGATAAAATCTTACAGTTTGATGTCGGGGAAATGTTGGTTCTGCGTTAGTCTACGAGTACGCTTTATGATCAATGCTATTTATTGGAGAACCTTCTTTTCTTAATATTGTTTCGAATCGGATAAACTTTCTGTTGTTATAGTTGCTACTATTATTGGAAATGTTAGTATTTGTTCTAACTTAGATACATCAGTAGTTGTAACTCCGGTATTTTTTCTAATTCAGAACACTCGTTTGATCTATTACGTTTTAGATCAGTTAGTCAATTTCCACGTATCGCGTTTGTAAAAGGTTCTTTTATTCGATCAGCGATACAGTTCAACCCTTTCAATGAAAATTTCATTGAGCAAGATCATTAATATCAGGTTTATCATTTAGCTGATAAATCACATACACAACCGCGGTTACAGAGTATGCTCGTATATAACATGGTTCATCAATCACAATCAACAATCCAGGTTTGAAATATTTACTTAACACACCTACTTTGTCTATAATGAAAAACAGGGTCATGTATGTCGCGGGTATTCTACACAGTAGAATCTGTTTCTGATTGCACAATAGATTTTATTCTGAAAAATATCTTGATCAAGATAATCAACAATTTGTTTCGCTCGCACATAGTTCATTGTAACGTCAATGACTTCGGTAATGACAAAGTCATCGTGCATAATTTTAAATGTTGACCATACGTGAGATGCTACATCATTATGAGATTCATTTTTATCACTCAGAATAATATTAATCAGATTATTATTCTCAATCAAAAATCTGAAATCCAGGAGCTATTCAGTCAATGTCAAATCTTGATTCTTCCCAAAGCTTGATTTTTGATAACTCCTCCATGCTATAATTATTAGGAATTGAGTTTTTAGTAAAATTAATAAGATTACTATTTTCTTTAAATTGTATTAAAGTAATGTTTTATTCATTTATATTAAGTAAGTTCTAAAGTGTGTTAAGATTAATTTCATTTATTTCGAAAGCACAACTATATATTAATTGAAGGATGAAGGAAAGTAGTTGATGTGCAAAGCATAAGTTGGCAACGTAAATCACTAGCTATACGAATGTACATTATTGTGTGGAATTAGGTTATAAAGCAAAAATCTTACTGAGTCAGTCAGCTTCTAAGTCTTATCAGTGAAACATATATTCTGTAAAACCAGGCATTGGCAAAGGTCTAATTCGATTAATAAAAAACTCAGAACAAACTTCCGTGCTGACGTAAATATAAAATGGTTCTTATCTAATGATGGACAGTCGTCGCTACAAAATGGTTCTTATCTAATGATGGACAGACATCGCTGCTGGCTTAGTATGTTAAAACATGTTGCTGGTTTATAATATTAAGGAATTATCATATTTGGACCCAACTAATGCCAAACGAATATAGATAAGCTACAAATTTGAGTTGTACCTTATGTCAGATGACGTCAAATTAAGCCGGTTTTGACCAGGAGAGACTGATTCTTACCTGATGAGAACGGACATCTTTTCCCAACGGTACGTTAACCTGACACAGGATGCATATAAATAGACCACGCATTAAAGGGTCAGGTCAGTTCAGTACCGACAAAGAAAATAGATGTTTGTCTTCTCATTGCAGGTAAAATAATTGTATATGTCGTAACTTCTTTAGGAATAAGTACTTTTAATGTTGAGATTTTAATAGTAACATTGTTATGTTAGCAACATTGTTCATTTAATACTTTTATTTATAATATATTGTAACGGAATGTTTAAATGTTCCAAATAATTCATATTATATTTATGTAATTTTTATTGTAAAGGATGAATTCGCTATCAACTTCATGTTTTGATTTAATGACTGAAATAAAGTATTCTTTAAGTAAGAAAGAATAATATCTAGCAACATATTCTAAATCTATGTTCTATTTTAAAATAAGTAAAATGCATTTCTTTAAATTAACTGTTACATTAATTATAGTTATTACATTTTATACTTTAGGCTATCTTGAAAATGATTGAGAATTAACCATTTGTATGATATTCTAAAATGCAGAAGTTATACGAATAAATGAAGTTGGAAAGCTTGAAAAGGGAAAATATAATATGTATTGCATGAATTTTTATCATAAAGTTTTTTAGATGTGTTTCTAGAATGTAGTCAATATATGAGTGTTGTTTAATTAAATAAAGTCAGTTTTGTACCGACCAGGAAATAGACTTTTGTCTTCTCATTGCAGATGTAGCTGGTGGCGACACACTCGTAACATAATTAAAACAAGTATTTAAATAAAAAATATTATATAGACCATGACTCAAATCAAGAATAACTGTAGGTAGCTGATGATAGGGTCTTTAACCTCATGTAACAAATCCTGTATAAATGAATTCTGCGGATATCATTTACAAAGTGTACCACGAGGCAGTCTAGGTCCGAAACCGTGTTTACAATGTGGTATTGGAGTTAGAAAGGAAAAACACAGTTGTGGGTACAATGTGGCGGTAAAAGATACAGAGAGCTGAAGCAATATTATGGGAAAACATAAAAGCTACAAGAACCCTTGAAGATTACTTGTATAGATTCGTAAGTAATAATGTAGACGAATAATGTTATTATAAATGAGCCAAGAATTTGTTAAGCATCACACGATCAAGAATTATGAGGAATCTCGTGATGATGTAATCAGCAAATGTCGGTTAAAAAGGCCAGTTGTTTCTATCAGTAATACTAGTTATCTAAGGTTTACTGATGATAAGAAAAAGTATCCATGTCATCGTTTTATTTTCGAGACTTTTGATGGGAATCAAAGTCGGTCTTGTAATTGACCATATTGACTCTGATCCTAAACATAACCCCTTAAATAATCTTCAAGCTAACACACAAAGTGAAAATACTGCACGTGGTCTTACCGGTATATGTAAAACATGGAGAATTAGACCTATGAAATCTATAAATATATAGACTGGTGAAGAAAACATATTTAAATGTAAGAATGAAACTGGCAAACATTTTTATGTCTGCTACCGTCAGTTCAAAGTGTAGCAGAAAATGTATATAAATACGCTTTGTCGAAAACATTTCAGAAACAAATTCGGTTTGAATATTTAACTGAAGAGAGAGAGAGAGAGAGAGAGAGAGAGAGAGAGAGAGAGAGAGAGAGAGAGAGAGAGAGAGAGAGAGAGAGAGAGAGAGAGAGAGAGAGAGAGAGAGATGAAGCAATAATGACCAAATCTTCTCTCTCCAAACAATGTAAATTTTAACATTGCTGAAGAACGATATTTACCTGGAATCAGCATGATTGAAGGGACATAACTCTATTAGGAAAACGTAAGGGAATAATGTTTTAATTTTGTAGAGTTATCTAATTCTCTTTGATAAGATTAAATTTAAAATATATTTATTTTATTAATGAAAAAATGTTCTGCTTGTATTTTTACAGAAACATTTTTTCCCTGCATCTGTTACTTTATTAATGTTTGGGAAAATAAATAAACACTTTATGTCCGACTTGAGCACGCGTGTCACACGCCGTCGTAGAGAGCAATGTATATTGTCAGTTTAGCAAGGACATAACCAGATGTCCCATTTAAGATGGATAACTCTGCAGGAACTAGATATATGTAAGGGTTAAAATTATGTGAGATGAAAACTTTTTGAGGTCAGAGAGAGAGAGAGAGAGAGAGAGAGAGAGAGAGAGAGAGAGAGAGAGAGAGAGAGAGAGCAAAAAGTTATAAAACGTTTTTGATGTATATTTGTTTCTGTACTTCTAGTGAAGTTCTGATGATAACAGGGTAAATTGTATTATCATCTAATGTGTCGCCCAATCTGATTAAAATCAGCTGTTACGTACTACGAGACTAACATCTGAACTAACTCGATACGGGGTCATGTCCAGGCGACCTTTGCATTGACCAATCAAAACGCGACTGGCAAACCAGTAACAGTATTTCGCAGACATCGTGTCGGATAGAAAGAAACCGAGAGATATCGAAAGACAATAGAAAATGGAAACCCCCTCAGTGCAAATCATTACACAAATAAAAACGTATTTTCTTGGAAATATTTGTATTTTGTGCGGGTTTTCGTTCATCCAGATAGAAAGGCTTGAAGAGGGCAGCGAAATTAAAAATAAATTTCTGGATAAAAAACTTAAGTTAAATTCGGAACTAGTGGAAAACATCGCGCGAGTTACTGAAGTACAAGAATCGCAGATGACGAAAGTGGAGTGTGCCAAAAATGTTACAGATCAGTTGAAAAATTGTTAAGGTCAGAAAGGAAGTTTTAGAGGTAAAGAAAATGATAAAAGAATCCGCAGAAACTGTTTCAAAAACTTTACTCTTAAATCTGCCTTCGCCGAAACGAAAATCCATCACAAAAAGGATGCTCAGAAGTCGAGTTTGCTTAGCTATCGAACTGATGTATGAACGGTCCAATCCGATTGGTGGAAATTTTAATTAGTCTGTATCATGCAAAGGTCGCCTGGACATGACCCCGTATCGAGTTAGTTCAGATATTAGTGTCGTAGTACGTAACAGCTGATTTTAATCAGATTGATGTGTCGCCATAATGAATTTAGCTTTGTGTATATACAAATTGTGTACACAATACAAAAAGCTAAAGTCAAATATATATATGTTAGGATTCAATTTTCAGTAAAATTAATAAGATTGATATTTTCTTTAAATTGTATTAGAGTAATGTTTTATTCATTTATATTAAGTAAGTTCTAAAAGTGTGTTAAGATTAATTTCATTTATTTCCAAAGCACAACTATATATTAATTGAAGGAAAATAGTTGATATACGAAGCATAAGTTGGCAACGCAAATCATTAGCTATACGAATATACATTATCGAGTGAAAATAGGTTATAAAACAAAAGTCAGTCAGCTCTTAAGTTTGTCAGTCAGATATATATTTTGTAAAACCAGGCATTAGCAAGAAATCTTACTGAAAGTCAGTGAACCCCTAAGTCTTATCGGTAAAGCATAGAGCAGGCTTCCGTGTTAACGTAAATACAGAATGGTTTTTAACTAATGATGGACAGTCGTTTCTACAAAAATGGTTCTTATCTAGGGTTTGACGGACATTGCTTTGGCTTAATATATTAAACATGTTGCCGATTTAGAATATTTAGGGATTATCATGTTCGGACGTAACTAATGCCAAACGAACTACAAATCTGAGTTGTACCTTATGTCAGATGACGTCAAATTAAGCTGGTTTGGACCAGGAAAAACTGACTTTTACTTGATGAGAGAATATACATCTATTTCCAAGGGTACGTTAACCTGACACAGGATGCATATAAAAGACCACGCATTTAAGGGTCAGGTCAGTTCCGTACCGACAAAGGAAATAGATGTTTTGTCTTCTTATTACAGATATACAGATGTAGCTGATTTAACATCATGGCGGCACTTGTTTAAGAGAGCTTTCTCTCTTTCTCTCTCTCTCTCAAAGATGTAGCCGTACAACAACTTTCATTACATAACAATCTCTGGAACCTCTCGCAGAGCCAATGTCCCCAAGATCTAGCCTATCTACACCGTTTCGAGTGATTATTTCTTTTGAAAACTTATGGAGAAGATTCTTGGAAAAAACGACATTAGTGGACTAACATCTTCATAAAGTTTTCCGTAACAGCAAGAGTCTCATATTCCAGCTACGATTCAGTAACTTTCTACAAGACATTTCCATCATCATGTGACATTTTTTATCCGGAACTCATTCTTCTCTTCTTCCTATCTTCCTGAGTTGACATTCCAACAAAAGTTCTTGTAAAAGTTGGAGAAGACAACATCATGAATAAAGGTGTCACACGTATAACTATAATCCACGAGAGAGACTCGCACCAACATCTTTGCTATCATGAGACATCACGCCGTCAGCTACACTACGTGAACTCAGGAATGACAGAACAACTCTTCTGTGATTTTCGTATTTTTTCGCCCACACGAAGGGTCAGTTCTACGACATCAGCGCCAAAATCATCACATGGGAATAACAACAAATACAACTAAGACGTTTACCAGCATACCATGCACATCGCCGATGAGAATTCTTCCTGTAGTATCGCTTGAAACATCCCACATGTCGAATGTATATATCCCTAGTCCAGCGCCGAAATCAAGCTACCGCAATCCAGACTGAAATACACCTATGCCATAGACCCAGATTTCCATTGACCTAACAGCAACATCTCCGCCAGACCCAGAGTCAACGACAGCCGCAGTGACAGTGACTTGAACTTGTACAATTGAACTCTTTCAATATTACAGACAATACGTGCATTGTTTACTATTTCTTTCGTATACAATTCATTCATAGGAATAATATTTCTGGACTGTTGTAATTCACACAGGTATGTTTTTTTGCTTAATCTTATTTTGTTTCTTATCATGCAAATATTATAAGGTTAATGCGTTAATTGATATTCTTAAAGAACTGATCTAATTTTTGCTGTATTTCTTATGTAGTAACATAATTATTGCTTATATCTACTACAATATTCATCACAGTTGTAATGTTCTGCCTAGAGCTTGAATGAAACACCTGACGTTTCTTGTATCCTTTGCCTACGCTATCAAAAAACCTGTTCGTACTGAAATCTGAAACTATCGTATACATGATACGCTAACAGCACATTCAACATAGTATTACCGTATTTACCTATCTGAGGGAGAATTGTAAATTCCGCCTAGCCGTCTCGAACTTATTGACTTCAGATGTTTTTTGTTTGTCAGCCAAATGGTTCGACAATGTTTTAGAGGTTTTTCTCTCATAATTATCATACTATTGTATGAAGGTCTGTACCTTATGGTACGTACTATAGGAACGGCTATAATGCTTACCTATCAGCCAGTAGAAGAGGTGATTTCCTTCTATGGTTTTGCAACATCCATTGATGTTGACTTAAATGTATATGAAATGATATAAAATAGTCAAAGTGTCCTAGCGATTACTCGAATCCGAGTTAACGTAATGCATAGCTCTCACGATATGAGCAGCTATTGGTCTATATACGGCCAGCTTCTGAGTCAAATTAGTTCAAAACGATATGGCAATCCATTCTCTTTCCATCGTCATAGATAACGTTGATAAACACGTACATTTCAAAGATGTACTAGACCATATCGTACCAAAAACGCTTAAATGATATGTTCATTGTTCTTAGGTTAATTCAAAGGCGATACATATTCATACACGCACAGGTCAAGTTGATTGCAAGTGAACATACGTCATGGTTATTAAGGCTAGAACAACATTAAATTGTCAGTTTCCTAACTCTTGATTAATACTAAAATTGTACGCCATTGTCTTTGCATCTATTCTTACTTCAAAGCTACTGTTAATTCCTTGTTGAACTAGGAAGATCATCTCAATATCGGCTTACTAGCATTATTCATAAGAACAAGAATTCTTTCATTACACTTGGCTGAACCAATCTAATACCGTAGTCCCCCATACATATGTTCTGCTGATGTTATGCAAATAACTATAAACGAGAAGAAGAGACAAAAGAAGAAAAAAAAGAAAGAAAAAAGTATAAAAAAGAGTAAACTCAAATAGAAAAAGAAAAATAAAGATACCAATAACTGCATGCTACTATTTTGTGTTACAATCGTCTGACAAGACTAGTTTCTATGTAGGTTTTGTAGAATTTTATATTGTAAAGCTGTTTAAGTTACGTAAACTTTTAAATTTTTATTTAATGTCGTACCACGTTACGTTACTGTATTTTATGAAGGTATTCAATGTTGCTCCCATTGTATTTTTGGAATTTTATCACTATTTTTTGCATTGTACTCTTTATTGTATTTTTTTGAATTTGACTGAGTATTGTGCAATACACTTCCCATTGTATTTTTGGGAATTTTATCAAATCTTTTACATTGTACTGTACTTTTAGAATTTGACTGAGTATTTTGCAATGTACTTTCTCATTGTATTTTTTGTACTTTACCTGGTATTTTGCAATATATTTTGCAGTGTTTACATTGTATCTTTAAACTTTGCGAAATGTCTCGCAATGTTTTATCATTGTATTTTTGATCTTTCACCTTTTATCTTGTTTTGATGAATAAAATTGATTTTTCTTTTCGAGACTCGAGGACTCGTCTCAAATAAATCAGAGGGTATTGTTAGGATTCAATTTTCAGTAAAATTAATAAGATTGATATTTTCTTTAAATTGTATTAGAGTAATGTTTTATTCATTTATATTAAGTAAGTTCTAAAAGTGTGTTAAGATTAATTTCATTTATTTCCAAAGCACAACTATATATTAATTGAAGGAAAATAGTTGATATACGAAGCATAAGTTGGCAACGCAAATCATTAGCTATACGAATATACATTATCGAGTGAAAATAGGTTATAAAACAAAAGTCAGTCAGCTCTTAAGTTTATCAGTCAGATATATATTTTGTAAAACCAGGCATTAGCAAGAAATCTTACTGAAAGTCAGTGAACCCCTAAGTCTTATCGGTAAAGCATAGAGCAGGCTTCCGTGTTAACGTAAATACAGAATGGTTTTTAACTAATGATGGACAGTCGTTTCTACAAAAATGGTTCTTATCTAGGGTTTGACGGACATTGCTTTGGCTTAATATATTAAACATGTTGCCGATTTAGAATATTTAGGGATTATCATGTTCGGACGTAACTAATGCCAAACGAACTACAAATCTGAGTTGTACCTTATGTCAGATGACGTCAAATTAAGCTGGTTTGGACCAGGAAAAACTGACTTTTACTTGATGAGAGAATATACATCTATTTCCAAGGGTACGTTAACCTGACACAGGATGCATATAAAAGACCACGCATTTAAGGGTCAGGTCAGTTCCGTACCGACAAAGGAAATAGATGTTTTGTCTTCTTATTACAGATATACAGATGTAGCTGATTTAACATCATGGCGGCACTTGTTTAAGAGAGCTTTCTCTCTTTCTCTCTCTCTCTCAAAGATGTAGCCGTACAACAACTTTCATTACATAACAATCTCTGGAACCTCTCGCAGAGCCAATGTCCCCAAGATCTAGCCTATCTACACCGTTTCGAGTGATTATTTCTTTTGAAAACTTATGGAGAAGATTCTTGGAAAAAACGACATTAGTGGACTAACATCTTCATAAAGTTTTCCGTAACAGCAAGAGTCTCATATTCCAGCTACGATTCAGTAACTTTCTACAAGACATTTCCATCATCATGTGACATTTTTTATCCGGAACTCATTCTTCTCTTCTTCCTATCTTCCTGAGTTGACATTCCAACAAAAGTTCTTGTAAAAGTTGGAGAAGACAACATCATGAATAAAGGTGTCACACGTATAACTATAATCCACGAGAGAGACTCGCACCAACATCTTTGCTATCATGAGACATCACGCCGTCAGCTACACTACGTGAACTCAGGAATGACAGAACAACTCTTCTGTGATTTTCGTATTTTTTCGCCCACACGAAGGGTCAGTTCTACGACATCAGCGCCAAAATCATCACATGGGAATAACAACAAATACAACTAAGACGTTTACCAGCATACCATGCACATCGCCGATGAGAATTCTTCCTGTAGTATCGCTTGAAACATCCCACATGTCGAATGTATATATCCCTAGTCCAGCGCCGAAATCAAGCTACCGCAATCCAGACTGAAATACACCTATGCCATAGACCCAGATTTCCATTGACCTAACAGCAACATCTCCGCCAGACCCAGAGTCAACGACAGCCGCAGTGACAGTGACTTGAACTTGTACAATTGAACTCTTTCATTATTACAGACAATACGTGCATTGTTTACTATTAGCAGCAGAGAGGGTGAACAGACCACGTTTTCAAGCAAAAATAAGGCTTCCAGATAACGTTTTCGAGCAAAATATGGCCTATAGACTACGTTTTCAGACAAAAATAAAACGGAGATTTTACGATTTTTTAATCAATTTTGCTCGCAACGATGTGGTCATCACCCTCTCTGCTGCTATGGGTTAACAAAAAATAATAAATGATTTTAACCGA
Organism: Unio pictorum; assembly: GCA_030141615.1. NCBI lineage: Eukaryota > Metazoa > Mollusca > Bivalvia > Unionida > Unionidae > Unio > Unio pictorum. Next base: position 2,997,517 of record JARLTB010000390.1, read on the forward strand.
ATATTTGATCAAGTCCGATACGATATCGTGTCCGAGGATCATGTAGATTTATTGTTGCGAATCCGTGCGGAGTCGACTGAGCATGACTAAAGAAATCTCGAAATTGATTGAAGTCCATATCAGAATACCATGTCTGCCAAATATTTCGTAGCGTATGTGTATCAACGCCGTTGAATACAGAAAGAATATTGCAGTTATCTCTGATGACTTTTGGAACCTGAGTGTAGCGTTGAGTGACATATATCACGTCAGTGTTTTTGTGACGCCCCCGGGAAAAGATCCTAGCAGGATTTTTTTGTTTATCCAACATTATATCGTCGTATACGACTAAATTGTTAATATCTCCATCAATATCATCAATACTCGGTGCTTCATCGATATCGGTTATAAATTCAATGGCGTTCTCACCCTTAATTTCTGAAGCGTTTTCATTAAAATCCTTTAACACTTTATAACATCGTTGATCATCTACGCTAGGGGCAATTAAATACAACTTATCCCACTTCATCCATCTCATTATTAAATTGAGCAACAATTGCGTTTTACCGGATCCAGATGGCCCGATTATAATCATCCGGATAGAGTTTGGTAGCGCTGCATGATGCTTAACTGGTTCTCTTGTTTTAGTCGCTGAAAAATCAATTATATCCATATTTCTATACATAAATTATGGATCTATATTGTATGAAGTGTAAAACGCGTACTAGCACAAATGATGTGACGACGGTTACAACTAAAAATAACAGATCAGCACTTACTGGTAGATGTGCAACATGTGGTATTAAGAAGTTCAGATTTGTTTCTACAAAATCAAAGATTTTACAATCCGGAGATGTTTTTAAAAAAAACGAGGAGGTGATATCGCAGCCAAATTGGCAAAGCTCCCTGGAACCCCATGGGCAAAGTACCCGGAGAAAAGCACCTTCCAGGATATAGCTACTGTGGACCGGGAACCAGACTTGATATCAGACTCAATGATCAAAATCAGTCCCGACCCGGTGAAGAACCAATAAACGCCATTGATAAGGCCTGTCACCTTCATGATGTTGCTTATAAAAGCAGCAATCTGCAACACAGGCATCTCGCAGATGTGAAATTAATTCATGCGTTAAATGCTATTCCTGATAAATCCTTCAAAGAAAAATTGGCTTCATTTTTAATAAAATCGGCTATGAAAAGCAAATTGATGTTAGGTGCCGGTAATTAATAATATGGAATCAATTTATTATTCCCCAAGAGGATACTGGAGGGGTAAATCAGCAGTTCATAAACTCGCTAGCGCTGCAAAAGTGAAAAAAACCACTGCGGCTAATTGGTTATCCAAACAGGCACTATGGCAAATTTATCTACCACCGCCTAAACAAATTCAATTCTCGCATTTTGATGTGACAGTTCCTAATGAAGTTCATCAGGCTGATATATTATTTCTGCCACATGATCGTGGTTACAAATACGCTTTAACCGTAGTTGATATTGCAAGTCGATACAAAGAAGCAGAACCGTTAAAAACAAAATCAGCCACTGAAGTCGCTTCTGCATTTGAAAGGATTTATCGACGAGGTCCTCTGCACTGGCCAAATCTATTGCAGGTTGATCCTGGCAAGGAATTTCAGGGTGCAGTGTTATCTACAATGAAACATCATAATGTCACCATACGACGAGGGCATACTGCGCTACATCGCGATCAGGCCATTGTAGAACGATTTAATCGGACGATTGCTGAGCGGTTATTTGGATATCAATACGCAAAAGAATTCATCCAAGAAAAAAGATCCCGTGAATGGGTTAAAAGATTACCATCTGTGATTACTGCACTGAATAACGAGATTACTAGAACAATCAACATGAAACCTATCAATGCGATTAAAAAGAAGTCAATACCTGAAAAACCACAAAAAGATTTCAAAGAACCAATTCTTGGTAGTAATGTCATTGTGAGGTACTTATACGAACCAGGAGAGCTTGAAGGGGGTAGAAAAAGGGCTACTGATCCTATTTGGAGTGTTACTACACACAAGATATCTAGTATAACACGATCAACTGGTAGACCTCCAGTCTATAAACTGGATTCAACTGCCCCTCAACGAGGATTTACTCGACAACAACTACAGGTAATTCCCGAGGATACTCAATTGCCACCGCATGGTCTTAACTAGCGCCGTTGCGTCTATTGCACTCAAGACAAGTCAACATCACATTATTTCTGACATGACCGAGACTGTTATTTTTTCTGTCTACGGTGAATTGGCGAGGATCCTTATCCGAATACTGCCAACGCATTATACAATTGCAACTCGCGCAGTGATTATTCTGTTGTTTCTTCAGCGTAATTATTAATTCAGCATCAATATCAAATTCTCGTTGTTTTTTTTATCCTGTTGTTTGTAACCGGAGAGTTTTTTATCAATAATTTTAACATCAATATCATCCATTGTTGTGTCATTATCATCGAAAACAATTCTTCGAAGTTGATTTATTTTTCGTACTCTGGATACTGCGAGATAGACTAAATTCGACCATTCGATGTGATTATCCACCATCCAAACAATTGTATCCGATATAGTCAATCCCTGTGAAGAGTGTATTGTTGCTGCGTATCCTAGCGTCCACGGGGATTTATTAGCACGCAATGCATCTTCAACGACATTGATATCAACCAGCACAATATCATTTAATACGAGAATTTGTTTTTCACTCTGTCCTGGAATATCAACTTCAATGTTCTGTTTTCGTGTATCCGATGGCCTATAACAAAGGGGTACTGGAAGCGTTGCAAATTTTTCTTTATGTAATTCAAATAACTTCATCTGAAGTGTGTCCCTGACTATTTTTCTACTTGCAATTATCAAATCATTTGGTCTCCATGTTTCCCAGAAATCATTCATTGGAGTTTCTGAAATCACTTCACGCGCTATTTCGCATTGGATTCTATCCGGTTGTAATCTAATTAGCGCTTTGAATTCTCGTAATCGTTCATCAAGTGATCTATAATCAGTGGTAATTTCTTCATAATAGTCTACAAAACCCCTTAGCCATTCATGTGGAGATGCACCGACAAATGGTGGTGGTTGGCCGTGATCACCGCACATGACGACTTTTGTGTTTTTGTTTAACAACCACTCAAGAAATGTTTGTAATACATCTAATGACAAAGTGCATATTTCATCCCAAATGATGATTTCAGGAATGAATTTATCACCCATACGCTCAGGAGTCCATTTGTCACCCTTCCATCGAAAGAAACTATGGTAAGTACAGGCATTTACCCCTCGCTGTATCATCTCTCTGGCGAGTCTGTGAGTCGGTGTTAGCACAATCATGGTTGACCGACGAAATAATTCAATTGCACGAGTTGTCTTTCCTGACCCACCACAACCGTTTAAATAAACTGTCTTGTATCTACATACTGGATCAGATACCGGTGGTGCATTAGAAAATTCTGATTGATTTTCAATACGGTTACAACAAAGATATTTATCATCCATGGCAACGTCTGCGGATTCACAATACTCATGTAGCATCTCCTTTTTAAATCGCCAACGCCCCCAATTTTCTTCGGGATCTGTGAATTTAGCTACAGCTGATTTGTACTTATTGTGTATATACATCGAATCAGTGGCCACTCTAACCGCGGTATTAGGAAATCTATTTATCATCGAAAATAGATTAATATAAGCATAGGCTAGCATTGAACTTCTCAAATGTGTATACTGGGAATTATGTCCATCACAGTAGGTAACAACCGTACCTAATTTCTCACCATTGGATAGAAAAGCATCCTTACGGGATACAAGTTTTCCCTGTTTCATTAAATCCGCTACAATAAAATCGTATTCAGCGACGTCTATGATCAACCGCGAAGAATATTTTGCATTGTCGTATCGTCCACCCTGGGTAAATTTACCGATTATTCTTCGTCCGAGATCTTTTGCTTGTTCTTTTTTAATTTCAAATAACTTCTTAGACCAATTTATGATTTCTTCTTCATTGAAATCAGGGAATTGTTTTCGTAGTTCGTTGATTATACGATCTAGATCGGGTTGTGGTAGCCAAACTTCTTTCTGAGCTCGATAGCATATAATAGCCTCGGAAACAATCAACGATATTAGCATACCACAATCAATCATATATCTCAATAGCACTATTGGCATCCAGGCCTTTTCAGATAGGTGTCTACCGAGCCAAACATAACTACACGGATGTAACCCTGTAGCTAATTCGAATGATATCACACGAGCGAATCCGGTTAAATTAAAATCAGGTAATGGCCCATTAATCGCAACACGAGTCATTTCATGCGTGGGGTGTCCAAATCGTTTGAAGTACTCAGCGCATTCTCCATACCCGAGAAAACTTCCGGGATAACACGCGGCTATATCAATTGAAATCATACCATCACGTGAGTATTTCGTATTCCACAATCCTCCATGACCAAATTTGACGCAACTCGATTTAACATCCTCGAGAAAATCACTTCGTGTTGGACGCCATGAGTTTTTTTCTCTTGCGAAGTGAGCTACCACTGATGGAATAGTAAAACTATCCGTGAGTAGTTTTTCATGGGAATTCTCCGGTGAAAAATCACTAGCGATTTTTCTCATTCTATTATCTAATTCTTCAACGCGATATAATTCACCATTTGGTTTTACAAATTGATCGAATCCTATTTCGGGATCTTCATCACTTCTAAGTAACCACACTGACACAGGATCATCTTTACACAACGCATGAATAGCATCAAATAATCTCTCTTCATAGAAAACATCCCCGACGAACTCCTTAGGGATATATTTCACGGTTCGTTCTCGTGGAAATACTGTTACCGCAGGTGTCCACGCGTGTTTGTTATGATCAATAATCTGTATTGGGGCTCCTCGCGATTGATATTTCGGTTCGTATAATACTTCTCCGGTTATTGTTGTTACTGATATTGGGAATTTTAATGATGCTTCTAATTTAGCTATATCAGAAATTTTTGCACCATGCTGTTTCACTGTCAGTTCCCACTCGGTTATTTTCCTACGTCGCAGATCAGTTAGTTTATTTCCTCGGGATGCATTTGTGAAGTGTTCTATTATTCGTTCTGCTACACAATTCAGTGAACTAGAATATTTCATAGGAGCTAGTTTTGCGATATCGGGTTTATCATTTAACGGATATATCCCATAAACCATTGCTGTTACGGGATAAGATCTTTCGTAGTATGGTTTGTCAATGCCGGTTAGAATTCCTGGTTTGGAATCTCTACTTACAATGACAGCTTTTTTATTCTTGAGGATTGGTTCAAATTTATCCCTAATAATCCATTTGCCATCGACTTCGATAATGAATTTGATTCGGAAAAAATACCGTTTTTCCCCAACACGTGAAATTATCACTGCTGCTTTTTCATCAGTCATGGTAGCGTCAACAACACCATCAATTCGAAATGTTGACCAACAATAAGATGCTCCATCACGCTTAAATTCATTAAAACAGTCTCTGATTTTACTAATCATGGCTTTATCAAGAATTGTATTCTTTGGTGTATTAGAAACTATATCGAGATTGAATTGAGCATCCTTCCAGGGTAATCTCTTGGACGTTTTTTTTGGTTTATCGAGATTAAATTTAGGACTAATTTTTAATAATCTCTTAAACTCTTTCATGTTTCCGTCTCTTGGACGTTTTTTTGGTTTATCGAGATTAAATTTGTTACGTTTTTTTGGTTTATCGAGATTAAATTTAGGACTAATTTTTAATAATCTCTTAAACTCTTTCATGTTTCCGTCTCTTGGACGTTTGAGATTAATTTTGTTACGTTTTTTTTGGTTTATCGAGATTAAATTTAGGACTAATTTTTAATAATCTCTTAAACTCTTTCATGTTTCCGTCTCTTGGACGTTTTTTTGGTTTATCGAGATTAAATTTAGGACTAATTTTTAATAATCTCTTAAACTCTTTCATGTTTCCGTCTCTTGGACGTTTTTTGGGTCTATCGATATTAAATTTAGGACTAATTTTTAATAATCTTTTAAACTCCTTATCAGCATTGAATTCAGCATTTTTCGAAGGCGTTCTCCTTAATTCCCTCATGCTATAATTAAAACAAGCATTTAAATGAAGGATTTATGTATAATGAATCACTGTAAGTGGCTTATGATTGGATCAATAACCCCGTGTAACAAATCATGCAGAAATGAGTTTTGTGGGTATCATATGCAAAGCTTTCGACGTGGAAGCCTTGGTCCGTTACCTTGTATTCTATGTGGAGTTGGGGTCAGGGGAAAATCTCAGTTGTGTCTAAATTGCGGTGGTAAGCGATACAGGGAATTGAAGCGTTATTATGATAAAAGAATCAAAAATGGACAATCAATCAGAAATTATGACCCTGATAAAGTCTCTGACCCTGACACTGTCAGCGACAACGTCCCTGACAAAATCATAAGAACCCCTCAAGACTACATTGAAAGATTCATTATTGAACCAAACAATGAATTAGACAAACAATAGTATTATGTATACGAATGAACCAAGAATTCAGACAACACCCTGTGATCACAAATTATGAAGCATCCAGTGATGGTGTTGTAAGAAACCGCAAACTGAAGAAACCAGTTGGTTCTGATAATGGTATGGGGTATTTGAAGTTTGGCGCTGGAAAGAAGAAAACTTATCTCAATCATCGTTTCGTGTATGAGTGTTTTTATGGATTGATCGAGGATGATTCTGTCATTGATCACAAGGATTCTAATACGAAAAACAATTCTTTATCAAATCTGCAGGCTATTACACAAAGTGAAAATTCCGAACGAGGGGGGACTGGGAAATACTCGAAAAAAGCGAGACCTGTGAAATCTTTGAATACGATAACTAACGAAGAAAAAATATTTCAACCAATGAATGAAGCCGGTAGGCACTTCGATATTTGTATATCCTCAGTACGAAAAGTTTCAGAGGGGATTTATCGATCGGCTATTTCTAAAAGGACGGGACAAAAAGTTCAATTTAGTTACGTCTAATGCGTCATATTTTTCATTTAGAAATATATCATTATTATAGAATAATGAATTCTGAAAACATGAATAGCATTTTATCCGAGATTTCAAAATTGAAAAGTTGGGATATTGAACTATCAGATGGGTTAAATCCTGATCAAATCATGTCTGATTTTCAGGATATAGAATACGGAGTTAACAACAATAAATATATGCTACCAAAGAAGTATGCGCTCATCAAGAGAATTCAGAATTCTATTCGGGACTCTCTCGCATTTTCCAGTGACGTAAGTGTGTTCATCCGTTGTATACCATCGTAGAACGAATACGAAAAGAATTGGGGTACGAATACGAATTGAAAAAGGAGGTTAATTCTAAAATTAGAAACCTACGGGCGTTAATTCAAGAAAATGAACAATTTTGATTGACCATTTATCATTATTTGATTGTGACCGTCCCTCATAGAGATTTTAATTTTTTTTAGCATTTTTTGATTAAAAATGTTAAAATCAGTGAAAATATTTCACACTGAATAAAAATTGATGGACGGTTCAGATTGATCAATGGAAAGTGGGGGAAGTGTGGAAATCCTTATAAAAAATAAATAATATCACACTTTCCCCATCAATGATAGAGATGTTAAAACACTTCCACGATGGTGTTAGGTCGGATTGAAAAATTGTTTTGCAATTGAAAAATTGTTTCTGATTTCAAATAATGGTCAATGAAGCATTAACAACCCGATTGGCTCGTGAACGACTGGATGCAATCAGGAGATTTGTACCAATTCGTGACTCTGTACGGAATAAACTGCAACAACGACAACAAGCGCAGACTGACTTTTCTGTGTCAAGTGAACAACTGTTTACTCCGATAACAAGTGCGACCAAAGATGTGAAAAAGTTAATTGAAGCAGCGATATACGGAGATATTCCTGAGCGAGAACGAGTAAAGAAGGCGCCGCTGCTTGATACGCTTGAAAAGATAGCAGCAGAGACCGGACAAACACGCGCCAGGATACAACAATTATCCAGTGATATAAAAACTCAGCGCGAGTATGAACGATTAGCTGATATTGATGATTCTGCGCCTGAAACTCAAAGAGTTTCCACACCTGAACCACAACCTGTTGATGTCGTCACCCCAAGAGGTATTCACTTTATAGACAAATTCACCGAAGGAGCTATAACAGAAATCAAACAACATCAATTAATAAAACCCAAAGATTATGCGGATTTTGGCATTTTCGCTATCCAAAAATATTATTCAAAGGGAGAGTTTTTAAAAGACGAGTATAAAAACAGTAGAATTAAACGAGACGACTGGGTAGATTGGTTATATAAAATAAACAAGGAGATTACTGGTAATTTGAAAAAGGATACAATTGAGTATAGATCTTTTAAAGTAGGAGCTGATAGTTATGGTATACAAAAACAACAAGAACGAGAAAAACAAGGTCGAGGCCGACAAAGGCAATTACTTGATGATAGTGAGGGCGCAACTGGTACAACTGAGGAAACAAGCGGAAAAGGATATTCGATTGGAAATCCAGAGGATTTCAAGGCTGGAGTCTTTGACTCTACCATGACATGTCCTGTTAGTGTTCTCAGTGATATATCACGATTAGAGGTTCTTGTAGGAGGGTTCCGAGCTGGAAATAACTCTCCAGAAATAATTAATGAAGCAGCTGATATCTGTAGACGATTATTTCAGGGTGGTATCATGGATATCAGCACATATCGAGATTTCATTGGCGAGTTAGTGGAAAGTGGGTATCATAGTGACTGAATTGAAAAGTCAATTGATTAGATAAATAACAATTGAAAAATTGTTTCTGATTTCAAATAATGATCATACACTACAATCATGATAAACCAACCCCCGTCTACGTAGTTAATTCACGGTTTCCGGTTTATAGAGCATACTACGGAGATGGTTTAGGTAATACCATTTTAGGGTTATTTGCGAGAATGGCTCCAAAAGTGATGCCGTTGGCTAAACAATTAGGAATGAAAGCAATTGATGTTATTCGTGATAAGGGTATTGGTGCTGTTGGAGATCTTGCTGGAAAAGCGTTTTCAACTGCGAAGAATAAATTAACATCATTAGTGAAATCACGGATGAAATCCAAAGGATTTTCAAAACCGTTACCGTCTACAGCGGAAATGCCTGCAAGTGTTAGTAGAATTATAAATAACGCAGTAGATGAAAAATTAGCATCGATGGTGACTCCCTTGATAAATCAAGGGGACCAAAATAACATGATAGCAAACATGATAGCAGGAAGTGGCTTTAAAAAAACACGACGATGAAATGGAAAATCGCGATTTAGACTCTGATAAATAGAATAAAATGTTCAAAAGGTCACCTGATCCAGCATTTGATATGGATGCCCCAGTGCGTAAAGATGATTCTGTACGCGATTTTCAATTTTATTCTTATCACGCAGTACAACCAGATCTCCGATCGCGAATTGAACTTCAAGTTCATGATACCAGTAAATATTTTCTACCGTGTGAGGCATTTATCGAAATCGAAGGAGAACTTGTAACAAATGATGCTGCTCATGATGATCCACCATATGACAATAATCCAACTATCAAAGTTGGTTTTGTTAATAATGGGATCATGGCGTTATTTGAAAGCGCTAGATATCTCATTGATGGAAAGGAAATTGAATCCATTGACCGTGAAGTTGATGTGGCCACAACAATCATAGGGTTAGCGAGATACTCTGATGATTATACAAGATCAGCTGGTCCATCTATGATGTTTTCTAAGGATATTACTGATCACCCTGAACACAACCAGTATTCTAGAGTCAAGGCAACACATGCTTCTTCAGTTAATCCAGCACCAGCCGGATATACAAGACCAGCTGGTGATTTTGATGTCATAAATAATATTACTAACTACAACCTAGGGTTTGCAACACGCGTATTAACGTTGCAATCACAGCAGAAGAAAAATTGTTATCATTTATGGAACAAGGAGGAAAATCATTGTTGAGTTGGTTATCAGTGACCACTGATATTAAACTAGATAATGTTGATGATATATTTACTTGGCATCTGGCATCAAAACAAGGTGTTTCAGCTCCACGTCATATATTTGTGGCGTTACAGAATAATGCACGAGTTGGTAATCAACAACGAAGTCATATGATATTTGATCAGTTAGGTGTTAGAGAGGTCTCACTGAGAATAAACGGACAACAGGAACCATCTGAAGATGTACAACTTGATTACACTCACAACCATATTGCTCGTGTATATCATAACCTGTTGTCATTTATGGCACGTGATCTAAATGTGGATACTGGTTTGCAAATATCACAATTGGATTTTAAAAGTCTCTATCCGATCTATTACTTCTCACTGGAACATCTCGATTTGATGAGACAATCTGTCGTTGATATACACTTTAGAGCCCGTGTAACCCGTCCTGGTGGTATTGCTAATTATAGAGCGGTTGCTGTCATTCTCAGTGATAAATCAATGCTACTTGAAGGTGTTGGTGGAAGAATGAGAGTGGTAGATGCACCAGTGGAAAACATGTAATTGAAATTGTAAACGATTTAGAATCAATCAATTATGTATAATATGTCATATAGTGTTATTAGTGTTGCGTTAACTCCCGGTCAGTTAAAAAAAATTGCAATCGGAATCAGCTAAAAAATGTGGAACCACAATCACGTTGAAACCCAACCAAATGACTGGTGGTGCAAATAAACTATCGCTGACAACTCGTCAGGTGAAACATTTCAATGATGCACTTGTCGCCAAAAAAGGTGTTCAGATTACTCTCTCTGCGGCTGCTATCAAAAATATGATTAAAACAGGCGGTATATTCCCGTTGTTAGCTGCGATACCAGCATTGATTGCAGCAGCAGCCCCAGCGGTGGCTAAAGCGGCAGCGTTAGGAGCCGTTGGTACTGCAGCAGGAATGGCACTAAAGAAGGCAACTGGGAAAGGATATAAAAAAAGGGAAAGGGTCTAAGACTACCAGGAACCCCGTATTCGTGGTACAGCGGAAAGGGTCTAAGACTAGGACCGGTTTATTAATTGAGGAACCTATGGTTCCCATGTCCAATTTTGATTTACTCGATGCTGCTAAAAAACTCGCGATTAAAAACTTCAGAGGTGTCTTTATGAAAGATCAATTACCACATCAACCAAACAGCGTTGAAACCGGAATCATTAATTTAGATAACAGCACCGGACCCGGAACTCACTGGGTTGCATACGCTATTGATCCACGTGGGATTGTCTATTTTGATTCATATGGATTAGCCCCACCAAAAGAGTTTATGCGTTATATAAAAACCCTTCCAATGAAGACTTGGTATTCTACGCTACCAACACAACAAATGAATGACCCACCAATATGTGGCAGCGAAGTATTAAATGTCCTTAACGCTATTTCTAACTCCTTGAGTAACCCAAGCGGAAAACCACCACATGTTGTCGTTAATGAATACACTAGTAATCGCTGGCGAAAATCGAAGATTTTTCAACGAAGTCGTCAAAAACGATTTTAGAGAGAGAAAGAGTTTTACAATAACATGATTGATATTTGGGGGAGATCTTTGAAACCCAAACCCGATGGCACTGCAACCGGTGATGTAAAAAAACTAATCAAAGATGAAATAGCTGAGACGTTAAATTTAGTAAATGTTGACCCGAACGAAATAGTTGTATTTCAGGACAAACAGGGTAAATTGAAATCCAGTGATGTGTCATTGAATGACATTTTGATACGGCAGCGCGACGCCGCTGAAAACTCTATTGCGCTATATTCCAACGGTGGACAGCTTAAACCAGGCGCACTTGTGTCTACGATCACCGACGCGATTGCTACCCATGACAATGAGTTGAATAATTCTCTGTTAGAACTAGCAACACTTCAATCTAAAATTGAAGAACACGGAAAACAGTTTACATCATTTCGTAGAAATGTAATTGATAAATTTATTGGATCCCCGTTGGATAAAATTGAAATAAAACTCCCTGATATTAAAAAATCCATCGATGAGACAAAAACTTTCATCGAAGCCATCAAAGGTGATTTTTCGAGGATGATAACAATCATTGAAAAAACAAAAATTCCTCATGAGAAAACCAACAACGTAGTATATACAATCCAACACGGATCATTTGCGTGGACACCTACAAACAATAAATTAGATATCACTGCAACCGTTAAAGGTATTTATCGATTAACACTAGTAACACCATTGACTCAATTTAATATATCATCGTCGAGTTCATCCGGGGTCAATAATACGATTTCAACGATCATCGACAAGGATACAACTGAAAGGTTCACTATAACAGCTACTGATAAAAATTTGATTGGGGTTTCAGCAACCTGGTATGTGGAATTCGTAGCGGATTTAAGTAAATAACTAAATTGAAAGGAAAATCGTTCGGATTTCACAATTGAAAACACTAGTATTTTTAAAATAAAAATGATTTCATCAACGCAATGTCGCTATGATCAGGTCAGAGAATTTCAAAATAGACTCAAAACCCTCACTGAGGAGTATCAAATAAAAATAAAAAAATACCGACGAAGAATCACCGCAATTGATGTTATTGTGTACTCGGTGTCAAGCGTTCTCGCTGACGCCGGAATAATACTTGCATCGGTTACAATGATTGCCCCGGTTGTAGTTCCAATTTGCATTTCTGCGGTGGCTACAATCGGGGGTATATCAACCGGGATAGCAAAAAAGATATCATCATGCAGCCAGAGTAAACTGCAGAATTACTTAATTCAATTTCATATTGCATCAACCGCATATTCGCAGTTATCCCTGATGATATCGTCGTCACTCGATAATACAATTATATCAGATAGTGAATTCTCAGCGATGGTCAGTATTTTTGATTCAGCGATATCAAAATTAGAGCAACAACATGAATATAATAACAATGACAACACCGATGGAATTAGAAAAAACAAACCCAAAAACCAAAATGATCTCAATAATCTCAACCATACCAGATTGTGAGTTCTCAGTGATGGTCAGTATTTATGATTCCTCGATACCAAAATTAGAAATAAATCATGAGTATAATAACAATGACGACACCGATGGAATTACTTCAACAAATAGTGGAGAACACGAACCCAGTACAAACAAGCATGATATCAATAACATCAACGGAACCCGAGTTTAGTGTGAATTTCCCTAGCCCAGTCCCCGTGAAGGAGATAGCGCTAGCAAAACTACGAGTGTATCACAGTTGGCCTAATATCAGATCAAAATCATTTGGTGGTCAACAACCGAATAATTCACTGGTGTTTGCAAATAAGAATAAACCCGACGGAACCCCAGACTGGAACGTCGTTTCGATACCAACAGGGTCATACCAAATCGAACAAATCAATAATGAATTCGCGCGTAGAATAAAATCGATTACTGGAAAAGAATCAAAAATCGCTATAACAGTTCATGAACCGACACTATCATCCGCAATTGAGATAAACACAGAAGGATACGTCGTAGATATCTATCAAAGTTCTATTAGAACCGTACTAGGATGGCCTGAATTACCACCCGGTGGAAAAACCGTTGATTTACCAGAACCACAAAAAACTGATTATATCACCGACAGAATAAAACCCGATAATCCAATAAGGAGTTATAAAGATCACAGAATCACTATAGATTTCTTTGGTCTCGGATTCCGATCAACTGGAGGAGAGAGGCCAGGGGATAGAATAGAAGGATATCATTTTGTTAACGAACCTGAAATCATTAAAAATTTCACAGCAATGAATAATGATTTATCGCTGTTGTTAATATCTCTTAAATCCGGCTCTCTCACCCGAGATGAATTTATCAGCGTCGTAGAAACATGCAATAAAATTATCGACGATATGGAAACATTTAACCTAAAAATTATTCAGGATATATTAGATGACGATAATCCCCTATCGAGAACAGAATTTGCAAAACAATATAAATTTCCCGTGAATAATATTCCGACATTCAAACTACCGGGATATAACGTACCGGAACTAAAAAAACTTCTCAGTGACACCATCGATGTTGGTTTTAAAATAATTCATGATGCATGGAAAAAAACAGCATCACAGGAAATAAAAATCCTCAAACATAATAATGATCCAGATGGTGGCGGTAGGCATATCGCTCCGTTCAACGTAAATATATCCTCAGTGATTGCGCTCAATTTAGTATGTGATGTTATCGAAGGAAGCTATCAAATTAATCTCGAACGATCAAATCAAGCTCAGCAAGGATATATTCTTTATTCGTTTGCACCAACAGCTCCTCCAGGATTTTTAATAATTGAGTCTCCGGTTAATCCTGTCTACATGCGATGCCATAATAATTCGTTAACGAGAATTAATTTCAAACTCACCGACCAGTCAAATAATCTGATTGATTTACAAAAGGAGGTGTTAGCGATTAGTCTGTTTGTGAGATCCTAAAGACTTGATCAAATCATTTATTATTTTTTGTTAACCCATAGCAGCAGAGAGGGTGGATGACCACATCGTTGCGAGCAAAATTGATTAAAATATCGTAAAATCTCCGTTTTGCAAAAATGGAGACTTTTTTTTTGGTTAAATGAGATTTTGTTGGAAGTCTTATTTTTTGTCTGAAAACGTAGTCTATAGGCCATATTTTGCTCGAAAACGTTATCTGGAAGCCTTATTTTTGCTCGAAAACGTGGTCTGTTCACCCTCTCTGCTGCTCTATTTCTTTCGTATACAATTCATTCATAGGAATAATATTTCTGGACTGTTGTAATTCACACAGGTATGTTTTTTTGCTTAATCTTATTTTGTTTCTTATCATGCAAATATTATAAGGTTAATGCGTTAATTGATATTCTTAAAGAACTGATCTAATTTTTGCTGTATTTCTTATGTAGTAACATAATTATTGCTTATATCTACTACAATATTCATCACAGTTGTAATGTTCTGCCTAGAGCTTGAATGAAACACCTGACGTTTCTTGTATCCTTTGCCTACGCTATCAAAAAACCTGTTCGTACTGAAATCTGAAACTATCGTATACATGATACGCTAACAGCACATTCAACATAGTATTACCGTATTTACCTATCTGAGGGAGAATTGTAAATTCCGCCTAGCCGTCTCGAACTTATTGACTTCAGATGTTTTTTGTTTGTCAGCCAAATGGTTCGACAATGTTTTAGAGGTTTTTCTCTCATAATTATCATACTATTGTATGAGGGTCTGTACCTTATGGTACGTACTATAGGAACGGCTATAATGCTTACCTATCAGCCAGTAGAAGAGGTGATTTCCTTCTATGGTTTTGCAACATCCATTGATGTTGACTTAAATGTATATGAAATGATATAAAATAGTCAAAGTGTCCTAGCGATTACTCGAATCCGAGTTAACGTAATGCATAGCTCTCACGATATGAGCAGCTATTGGTCTATATACGGCCAGCTTCTGAGTCAAATTAGTTCAAAACGATATGGCAATCCATTCTCTTTCCATCGTCATAGATAACGTTGATAAACACGTACATTTCAAAGATGTACTAGACCATATCGTACCAAAAACGCTTAAATGATATGTTCATTGTTCTTAGGTTAATTCAAAGGCGATACATATTCATACACGCACAGGTCAAGTTGATTGCAAGTGAACATACGTCATGGTTATTAAGGCTAGAACAACATTAAATTGTCAGTTTCCTAACTCTTGATTAATACTAAAATTGTACGCCATTGTCTTTGCATCTATTCTTACTTCAAAGCTACTGTTAATTCCTTGTTGAACTAGGAAGATCATCTCAATATCGGCTTACTAGCATTATTCATAAGAACAAGAATTCTTTCATTACACTTGGCTGAACCAATCTAATACCGTAGTCCCCCATACATATGTTCTGCTGATGTTATGCAAATAACTATAAACGAGAAGAAGAGACAAAAGAAGAAAAAAAAGAAAGAAAAAAGTATAAAAAAGAGTAAACTCAAATAGAAAAAGAAAAATAAAGATACCAATAACTGCATGCTACTATTTTGTGTTACAATCGTCTGACAAGACTAGTTTCTATGTAGGTTTTGTAGAATTTTATATTGTAAAGCTGTTTAAGTTACGTAAACTTTTAAATTTTTATTTAATGTCGTACCACGTTACGTTACTGTATTTTATGAAGGTATTCAATGTTGCTCCCATTGTATTTTTGGAATTTTATCACTATTTTTTGCATTGTACTCTTTATTGTATTTTTTGGAATTTGACTGAGTATTGTGCAATACACTTCCCATTGTATTTTTGGGAATTTTATCAAATCTTTTACATTGTACTGTACTTTTAGAATTCGACTGAGTATTTTGCAATGTACTTTCTCATTGTATTTTTTGTACTTTACCTGGTATTTTGCAATATATTTTGCAGTGTTTACATTGTATCTTTAAACTTTGCGAAATGTCTCGCAATGTTTTATCATTGTATTTTTGATCTTTCACCTTTTATCTTGTTTTGATGAATAAAATTGATTTTTCTTTTCGAGACTCGAGGACTCGTCTCAAATAAATCAGAGGGTATTGTTAGGATTCAATTTTCAGTAAAATTAATAAGATTGATATTTTCTTTAAATTGTATTAGAGTAATGTTTTATTCATTTATATTAAGTAAGTTCTAAAAGTGTGTTAAGATTAATTTCATTTATTTCCAAAGCACAACTATATATTAATTGAAGGAAAATAGTTGATATACGAAGCATAAGTTGGCAACGCAAATCATTAGCTATACGAATATACATTATCGAGTGAAAATAGGTTATAAAACAAAAGTCAGTCAGCTCTTAAGTTTATCAGTCAGATATATATTTTGTAAAACCAGGCATTAGCAAGAAATCTTACTGAAAGTCAGTGAACCCCTAAGTCTTATCGGTAAAGCATAGAGCAGGCTTCCGTGTTAACGTAAATACAGAATGGTTTTTAACTAATGATGGACAGTCGTTTCTACAAAAATGGTTCTTATCTAGGGTTTGACGGACATTGATTTGGCTTAATATATTAAACATGTTGCCGATTTAGAATATTTAGGGATTATCATGTTCGGACGTAACTAATGCCAAACGAACTACAAATCTGAGTTGTACCTTATGTCAGATGACGTCAAATTAAGCTGGTTTGGACCAGGAAAAACTGACTTTTACTTGATGAGAGAATATACATCTATTTCCAAGGGTACGTTAACCTGACACAGGATGCATATAAAAGACCACGCATTTAAGGGTCAGGTCAGTTCCGTACCGACAAAGGAAATAGATGTTTTGTCTTCTTATTACAGATATACAGATGTAGCTGATTTAACATCATGGCGGCACTTGTTTAAGAGAGCTTTCTCTCTTTCTCTCTCTCTCTCTCTCTCTCTCTCTCTCTCTCTCTCTCTCTCTCTCTCTCTCTCCCAAAGATGCAACCGTTATTACAACAACAATTTTTATTACATAATATATATATATATATATATATATATATATATATATATATATATATATATATATATATATATATATATATATATATATATATATATATATATACCATTTTCCTGCTTGATTCCTGTGATACATGATGTATTAATCTGTTTTTCTGTCTGTTTGCCTAGTATATGTCTATATCTTGATATGTCTTTGTATCTGTCTTCATGACTACAGATTTATATCGATACCTTCACCTACCTATCAAGGACGTCATGGTATGAGCTAGATTATGAATTCGTTTTTCGTCATTGCATTGACATTATAAATAACGAATATGGGAGGTCTTAAAACCTTATTGGTAGTTTAAGGCAGGGCTATCTTTAGTTCAAATACTTTTCAGAATGATTCCTTGTCTATAACTTAAGGGAATGGTCAAAATTCCTTTAAAACTAGGAAGTGTTTTAGTTTATGATCAAGCAAAACTAAACATTGTGATTTGTTACAATCAAATCTAATTTAGAATATGAATGAAGAGAGCGAAAATGGAGTATGGCCTTGCAAAGTGTTTTAAATTAAATTAAATTTAGTTGATAAAATACTTACGGGTTGGGTATTTGATTAGAGGCATTTGTTAGTCACCAGCTGTGAGTCTCCGTCCATTGGTTGCTGTCTTTAGAAGACGCTAGGGCCCATTTTATCAGATTTTTTTTTATTACATGCTGGTAATTGGTATCATATATATAAGTTTGAACTGAAAGGTTACTTCCTTGTTTGACTCTCTCGTAACTTTGTCCGAAAAACGTTTACCTGTCCATGCCTTATGGTGTTCAAGTCTCGCACAGAGGAAGTACAATATGTTTCAACAGAATATTGCTTTTTCACGCATATTAGGAAAAAAACGTATAGTAAACTTGGAAAAGGTGTAAATGGGGCCCTCAATCACAACATTCAACATGCATATTTCGCATGAAATCAATTTGATCTCTGATAGCATATAACGTTTTCCATGTACAGTCCCGCAGGGAAGCCGACCGACCCTTCCCCCCTTTTATCTACATCTATCCTCCTAAAATTATATGTCATTATTTTATTTTATATTATTTTATTCTATTTTATTTTATTTTATTTTATTTATTTATTTTTCGGGAATAGGGGAAAGTTGGTGCAAACTGCGAGGACACAGGCCCTTTCCCATACTGGGAATCGCCTGGATTGGGGCCCGCACAGGTGTACAGCCTGGTACAGCTCTGTGCCTAACCCAGTCAGTCCCGCAGGGAAGCCGACCGACCCCTTCCACCCCATACTAAATCTCTGTTTGTCCGTCTGTACTGTCCTGTCTGTCTTTTATGTTATATGTTCTTAGACGTTGAATTCTCGCAGTGACGATTGGTATGAGAATTCCATTCGGCTAAACCACTAAACCAAATATGAACCTTTCGGTCCACACCCAATCAAAATTCAAAACTTACAACAACCAAATATGAACAAACCACCAGTCACTCCGACACCCTAGCTTAGGCTTTTTGTTTTTTCTAGGGGGATTTGCCCTCGTAAGAAGGGCTTATCCCCGGCCTGGTAGGGACTATACCGTACACTCTGTACATAACTAGGGCATAGTGATAGGCGTTAGGAAATTCCGTACCTAAAAAAATCTCGATACAATTGCACAGGTGGCTCACACATTATTGGCTTAGGGCGTCCACTAGCATAACTGGACTGAATTTGACATAAAATTACAGCGAGACCTTTTAGTTTCAGGTGTGGGCGACATCCGTGGCTGTTGCTGTCTGTCTCTCTGCGTGCTCGGCGTGTGTTGTTGCGTCGCGGGTTGTGTGCTCCGGGAGTGCCTTGGGAGCGCCAGTGTGTGTCGGGGAGCCTGACCGAGACCTTTTCCACCTTTTCCTTTTCCTGCACATGTAGCATCCTGATTGGTTGATAGGGGGAGGTGTGGGTGGGTACGTACTTACCTGCCCCAGGGCTTACATCTATACCGATAGTTACTTCTTAGTAATTCGGTATAACGCCAAAATTAATAAGTGCACTAGTATGCACATAAACGCCCGAGGGGGGGGGAGTAGCGACCCCTCCCCATGGGAAAATAAATGTCCAGCGATATGCTGGATATAAAAGTAGCCCATATGACCCTTAGTGGCCGGTGGTTACTATAAAACACCAAAGTAGTAGTAGTAGTTTTCCATGTAAATTAACGCTGAAATCGAAATTTAGAACAAAGTGCATCAACGATTTGTGGCTTGTAAGATGATGCAAACACCCAACGAAATATTCAACTAGACCTCTATACATAAAGTTTCCAAACGTAACGTTTATCTTGAAAACATCCTTTACGTTTGTTCAGGCTTATATTCCTATTTTTGCCTGTATGGATTAATGGATGTATTCATATATACTTTGCAAACAACGCTGCCTTTAAATGGTTGACATAAACATGGTAATTATTTGTTTTTGTCGATGTTTTTTAAAAAAGAATTTAACGCCATTTTTCAGCAGGCGATAGGCTATTTATGGCGGCCAGTATTATTGGTGGATGAAGAACCTGGGAAAACCCCCTGAAAGAACCACCGACCCACGAGAAGCTACTGGCAAGCTTTCTCACATAAGTACATTAGCCGAATCTTAGACTCGAACCGACGAAGACAGGTGAGACGGCTGTGATACGTAACGGAAAGCGCTTTAGACCACTCGGGGCGCCAACATGGTAATTCGAATTGGTTTTAGTTTAATTAACTGAGTAGTGACAATGTCTCTTTTAACTTAATAAAACGTCAAGTGCGCCACAAAGACTATATAAAATTCATTTAAAATGAAAAGGCCGAACGCACTCAGCCTATTTGCATTTAATACTGTACCAATTGTAACCAATTCGATCTTCGTAGAAAAGTACCTATTAAATCATGTAGTCGTAGTTCTTCAAAATAAATGTTTTGAGATGAGAAATCGTTGAGGTATGAGAGACATAAAGTCCCAATACGTCTTCAATATCTTTGCATTTATGTCTATACTTCTTGTGAAGGTCTGAATAAATTATATTGCCAAATTAAGTACTATTTTCACCATCCCTTTATATTTGTATATATTTTGCACACATCTATCGATCATCTTACATGACTACAGTTATATATAGGTACATGACATGCATTACATTTACGTCATGACACTGGCTAATTTATGAATGATTCATTTCATCAATGCTTTGCGATTAGAATAAGACTGAGGGAGTTTTTCAAATCTTATTGGCTGTTAAAGCGGTCTGAGACGTTTTAAATACTTACCATTATTAGTCTTTAAAGTTAGCTCTGTGTTATAGTTATTATTCCATTAAAACTAAGAAGTGTGGTTCCCGTTTCAGTTTATGAGAGAGCCAAACTAAAGGTTAATTTTCTTTTACAGTACATACATGTCATATGGCTACTCAATTAATAAAAATGTATTTACCCACTGACCTTTTCACGTAAGTGAAATATCTTCATAATTGAATGTGTTGCGTAACAAATGTTCGCGGCACTCATTTAATTCATGAACAGTAAAACACATTAATTTTATTCAGAATATGGCGTTGGAGGCGTCGGGGGTGGGACATACAAATTGTGCCGTTGCTAAGGTTTCTTTATCGCAATACACACTGGATTGGAAATGTGGTCAAATGCATTTGTGAATCACAACTTACGAGTCACCTTTTACTGGCTGCTATTTTTCGATGACGCTAGGGCGCCAATTTCTAATCAGATATGGGTTCTTACTAGTTGGTATTTGGGAGTGTTTCATGTAGTTTGAACTGAAAGGTTACTTCCTTGACTGTCTGTCGTTCACGAAAGATTGATTAGTCTAAGATTAAAGGTGTTCCCGCCATACACAATGAATATGTTACAATCTGCTCGGGATTATTGATTTATCTTCTTAACATATAAGCACGAACTATTATTAACGTCGAAAGTGGCATGATACCAATTTCACACCAAAATACCACGATCTTGTATTTAGAGTGATAGAGACAAAATATAATAAACATTGTTTCCTTGGATTTCTTATTAAACAATGGTCTAGCTTCAAATTTCTTTTGAATTTATAATCTTTGCACAATGAAGCGAAAAAGCATCTTTAAACCTGTAATTTATAGCAAGGAAAATGTTTCTTGTTCTTCTGGATTGATAGGAAAGATTTTTCGAAATGTATGAACGCTAGAACATATTGTCAGTGAAAAGGTATATGCCGTGTAGGAAGTATTAATTATAATATGTTCATCTTGGTCAGTTAGGTTTCCATTGTTTTGTATTTTAATGGTAATGTACGTTTTCTACTTTCAACAATACAACCTAATAAAGTCTGATACTCCTATAACTTTAAATTCATTACAAGAATCGAAAACAAATACGAGGACTCTTACTACTTTCTTGTCAAATAATCACCTCGTTTTAAATACGTTAATTATATTAAGAGTATTTGAACTTGCTAGGCCAGCTTAAGTTATCCGACGTGTACGAAACATGCAAAATAAATGTGTAAAATATATTTGAAGACGTAAATCCTGATATTCAGTGGTCTTGAATGCGTACCATGTGATTCTATAGTCGAGGTAAAGAAAATAAATAACACAAAAGAAAAGGACTATCTTACGATTTTCGAGAGAAGTAAGACGTTTTTAGTGATGATGCTAATATTTATGGAAAAAACTTGACGATAAACTCAAATATCGCCAAAACATTGATAATCGTTTGCTTATATATCAGCGTATCATAAAATGTCATACAACTGGCATTACTATTATAGGCGAAGCCCTTCTGTCGAAAGCCTAAAACATGAATATAAAAAGTGAATATACATAATTGTGAAACAAGCCAAAGGGTATGGTCACACTCCTATTCGATGGATGTAGTCACAAAAAATAGGATCTTGAGCTGACTCGGCAATATAAATGGGCAAACCCAACCCTGTGATCTAAAACTTCCTTGTTCTTGTTCGGTCACGTGGTATATTATGTCAATAAAAAAGCTATTGCAACTGCATAAGAGATAAGGCATTCTGCACACATAGGCAAATCAGTGCTTAAAATTTATTCGTCTGTGCATCTGCAATGAAAACAATGAGAGTTTCATATGCATATATTGGCATATTCTATTATCTTTGTATTTTTCACTCTAGGGTTGCAAAAGCAAGTCAATACTTAGTAAAATGCAACAGAGAAAAAACGAAATGTTTAAATGATATATCAAGTAAAGGTTTCATTGCAAAGGAGGTAAGTGACTACGACTATTTGGTAAAATGTATGGTGGTTTCATTCTTCTCTTTGAAATTACATTAATATCACCTTTTTATTAAATTTACCGATATGTATCATCCCTTTTACAATTGTTTTTTTTATAATTTTATAGAAAAAATTCCTGAAGATTTGTTGTGGCCTTCTTTAAGAAAATGGTGATTGTGCATCAAAACTATACTTATATTGTATATTAGCATGTGCATTGCACCGAATCATGTGTTTTCAGCCAAATCAAATGTATGCCGATGTAAAACAATATATTGTATTCAAAACGGATTTTTCAGTGGGAATCTCAATTCATTACAAATGAAACTTAATTTATTAAAGAAATAAAAGAAAAATAGCGACGTATAACGACTCCGTTGATTGATGATGTATATTTAACTTTATTTATCTTTTTTTTTTGGGGGGTACTGATAGTTTTGTTTGTGACTCTTTGTGATGTGTGTTGTCAATTGTATTACAGACCAATGTACCTGGCTTTTACAGTGCAGAGGACCCCTATGTTTCTTTGAATACAACGGAGGATACTCTGGTTGGTAGTGAAAAATATCATTGAATAACATGTTCATTATTTCAAATGCCTGTTAATATAACGTAACGTTTTCGTAGCATTGCGTTACAAAGTTACACCAAGAAACATAATTATTGTCTACATTAACGTCGAACAAGGTGCCCGTTCAGCAAATTCAACTATACATGCAAAACCATAAATTTTAAAGTGGAGAGAATTCATTTGCAGTATGTTTTTTCTTGGATGTAATTTGCCATTTCAGGCCTTTTATTAGTATTCATATAAAATTACTGACTCGGACCTTTCTAAGGCATGAATCACTGGACACGCCGCAAGTAGGAAACCTCTTTCTCATTCGAACATTGATCTGTTTAGTAGGTTGATAAACATCCTACAAAAACGTATTATTATTATATGGTGGTAGGATTTCAAGAGTTTCAAACAAGTGATCATATTTAATTCCATCTTCCATTATTCTGCTGCTTGCATCAATACCCGAAGTTCAAAAGTTCTGGAACAATCTTCATTTTTCGTAATTTCTCATAATAAAAACAAGTTTCATGTCGTTAGTCTATACTTAAAGTTTTCTAAGCCCTACATTTATCTCAGATACCAGCTATAGCGTATTTCGACTGTATTAGGACCTTTTTCGTTCAGATTGATATATAAATACAGTCAATATTTGTATGGTGTAATATATTTTTATTCCTCATAGATCTGTTTATTTCCGTCATGGATAATTTTTAATTTTCATTGATGCAAATATCGATTCACGCAAATTGTTACTTTAGTTGAAAATTCACTTTATTATTCCTATTCTGCATGGATCAGTAGTTACCATTCTTTGTACTCTTTAGAGTCATGTAATGTCAAAAGATATGTCGAGAATATTTATATGTGGAGGATGGTACGTATGTTCGTGAGGTGTTTTCTCCTTATTTTGTATGTTATTAGAATGTGCATGTTGTTCTTTGATCCAATGTCATGCATGAAATATTAATTGGTTAATTAATTGCAGCATGCAATACATTCATCATTTGATTTATTCGCCATAACTTGGTTGTTGGAATATAAAACGTAAGCCCCACTACATTGTTTGTACTATACTATTTGCACAACCTCCAATGTGCTTGTATATCCTGCACATTGTAAACGAACAAAAAGCATCAAAGATATAATAAATGAACATAACTATAGTCATTTATTTTATGGATCTATAAGTTCCTACATGATTATCGCCTGGTGGTCCTTATAAATGTCAAATGACGTTTTGTTTAGTAACACGGCCGACCATAGTACATGATAATGTATCACTATATGTTAATTTAATCACTTATAAATAAATAACGGGTGAGTTTGGTGAGCTTAAAAGCGAGATTGAAGCTGTTTCCCATTAGCTAATTGCAATGCCGTTGCTAAGCAACACTGTTAAGTTCAAATATTTGCACTAGATAACAGCCACTATCTTTTTACGTAGGGATTATTTTCTTATCGATCGTACATTATATAAGCTTGCAGACATATTTCTGTAGATGCAAATCAACACATTTTGAATGAAAAATAAATCTCTTTAATGCATTTAAGTTTATAAAGTTGAAAGTTTTCGTATGTTTTCTATCCTCTCGTGTCCTCTGAGTGACCTTGTCAGTGTGAACTAACCTGTGTGATGTAACATGTGCAATCGTCAACGACTGGTGACACTGTTATTAGTCATAATTTAATAGAGAAATTTGTAGATGATAAGTACGTTAGACTTCGATATTTGTTTTCTCGTTCCATGGTATAATTACACTTTAATCACACTTATGGCAATATCGAGAAGAGGAAACCGAAAGGTAGTGCATTTCCAACGCACACACATATGTAGCTGTAATGGACTAGCTGTGTGGGTAACAAACCCGCACACTGTGGAAAAAGACTTCAACGCTCTCTAACGTATCTACGTTTGGTTTTATTAAAGAAGGTGACACCGATTAGAAATAATCGTACCTTTCCCAGATTTAGATTCTTCAATGTATTCCTCTCCCTATGGATAAATTCTTATCTCTTTTCACCATAGACAAAATATTTCAAAGACATTTAAGTGAAGTAGCTTGAAATAATTAATGCACCTATGAATTTGTAATGACCTGAAAAACTTTCTGCCATGGAAATTAAATATTTTTAGAACTAATAATTGGTTAACTTTTGTTTAAAATTTGTGTGTGTGTTTTTGGATTTTAAACGAAGGTTTAACAAGTTTTCGTTCATATCGCTACGATGTTTGCAATGTCAATTAACCTATCTATAACTGAAAAAATTGACATATCATCTGATGCGAATACAAAATTTAAATTAAGCGTGCAAGCCATCATAAATTGAGAAATATATTTGTAGATTGTGAGGACAAATCAACTCTGACCAGTCAGCGTATTGTAGATACAAAACCAGAGTTAAAGAAGGATTGTTGTCTTTGATTTGAATGGTCATCGATTACACTAATGTCATTTGTCTTAACAGATCAATTTACTCATGACAATTTATTTCAACCACACGACAGGTTTATCTCAGATCTTACCCTTAGCTAGATTCAACGGCTGATCCCATTGTATCATAACAGAAAAGGAGATTAACACTTGAGTGGACGTATATGTGGTAAGGTATTTGATATGCTTAACGTTGCAGAAAATTAAACAAGAATAGCTGACAAGATGCATGTGAAGATGCACAGTACTTTAGACTCTACAACTGCCGTAACTATGACATGTTTTAACGGTAATACTTTCGTTGAGTTCTATTTAAAAATCTTGATTTTGTTACCGTACAAATATAAGTTATGAACACTGAATATTTTCAACGCATCTTAGTCTGTGAAAAGTGATAAGTGATGTGCATACTGCATATGTAAATTAATTAAAAATTATTTAAAAGTTTAAAAAATTTGAATACTAATATATTTCAAATTCGTTGTCGATATTTGCTATCATTCTCATGATGGGATGTGTTTAGAAACAACATTTTACGTTAATTACTTCACCTTTACACAACAGGAAAATGGAAACCTGGTGGAAGAAACAGGCGGCTACGGGAACACTGGTAACGTCAAGTTCACAAAAGTCGAATCAAAGAGTAAACCAAAACTGAAGAGGATCGAAGGAGTAAGTAATTATTTTCATACATGTATTATTTAGATGAAAATATGCTTTATGTTCTACAGTATGTTGACACAGGAAATCACGTTATTTATATTTTACCTTCAAGTTCAATCAAAACTTGCTCCTGAGGACAGAGGCGTAGCTAGAGTGTTTGGCGCCCGGGGACAATATTCATTCCCCTCTCCCACCTCAACTCTGAAACCCATTATTTTCATCAATAAAATCACCATTACCCGTTACAACCTATTTCAAGGCCCATTTTGGCGCCCCCACTAGTATGACCCCCGGGGACATATGTTCCCCCCCCCTGTCCCCCTAGCTACCTGCCTGAGGACATTGTT
Source organism: Unio pictorum (assembly GCA_030141615.1). Classification (NCBI taxonomy): domain Eukaryota; kingdom Metazoa; phylum Mollusca; class Bivalvia; order Unionida; family Unionidae; genus Unio; species Unio pictorum. The sequence goes on from JARLTB010000390.1 coordinate 3,024,214, forward strand.
TTGGTTTGCAGATTCCATTCATTATGTCGTATATACATATCTGTCACATCTAAATTTGCAGGTAGAGGTTCTATGTTGATAAGTTTCATCAAAATGCTACCCAGAGTGTTGAGGAATTTACAAATAAAAAGAGATGCAATACATTTAAGGGTCTTCCTAACTTCCATGTTAATCATTTTCATAATTTTGTGTCATCACGATAACACGAGATTAACTAGACTTTAATGAAGTCCCACACGGTTTTGTTGTTGCAAATAAAAGGATATGATCACCATTTGTTTTAAAGCTCTAACTTGGTAGGTGGTATAGGCCGACAATTCCTATTTGTCAAGCATACAATATTTTCGACTGAACATTGACACATTCACTATCTTATATTGTTGTGCTCGTCTGTTATAAGTTTGTTTCTGATTGATTCCAGCAAGAAGCATTGCATTACTAACGTGAAATCAACCAAGAACGTGTCAATAAATGATGACTTTCTTATTAACAAGATTACAGTTATTATTTAAATCTTTTCGCCCATAAAAGCTTTTAGCCTTTCTTTCACATAATGAAATGGCCTTGATTTCGTTTTAGGTCTGTGATACGGGAAATAAGTTTCATGACCAATGATGTGGTGTGTGTGTGTGTGTGTGTGTGTGTGTGTGTGTTGGAATGAATTTTAACGTAGTTCTAATCATTTTTAATCATATCACTACGATGTCTGATTTGTGGCATTTTATAGTGATATCTACCACCGAAACCGCAGACATGTGGCATCATGTCTCACCAGTCACATTCTCCAGACACCAGGCCGACCAGTCCTAATACTAACAGCAGCTGATAATACCATTTGTTTAAATATAAGTCATTAATTATAGCTGATTCTCCTTAGAACAAGATATTTGATTCTACCAAGCTTTCCTTCTAACTGATGGGGAACACTTTGTACTTCAGGCATGCGAAATTAAACCAACATAGCCTTTAGGGAGATAATCTTTTACTATAGTTGATATTGTTGCAATATTTGTCTTCTCATTGTTGTTTATCAATGACCCTAGGACAATGTCCTTTCTCGCCATGATCTATCGATATTGTGGAATGTACATTCACCACAGTGTCTTAACTGCATTAGTCAACTCTACAGGGGTATAACTTTTTTGACTACAGTACCCTAGATGCCTGTTCGTACTCGTGTTGGAATCATTCAAAGTTTGTTAAGGTAATTTATTAGTTCTGTGGGCGTTCATTCGTTCTGTCTGGAGCATATGCATTCTCACATTTTTTTGACTCTTCATTTAGACCCACGTTTCAAGTAGCATTCAATCATATGTATGCAGACTAAAATTGCCTAGTTTACTGTGTTGACTGTTATCTTGCATGCGACCCCATTGAATATATAGTGGCTAGCGAGTGTTGCATGATACACATGTGATTATTATTATTATTATTATTATTATTATTATTAATAGTAGTAGTATGATTATTATTATTATTATTATTATTATTATTATTATTATTAGTATCAATATTTTTATTATTATTATTTGTACCATCATTATTATTATGAATTTGATGATGATTATTATTATTATTTATTATTATTATTATTAATCAGTATTATTATCATTATTATGATTATCATATTATAATTATTATTATCATTATAATTATTTTTATTATTATTATTATTATTATTATTATTATTATTATTATTATTATTATTATTATTATTATTATTATTAAGGTTGAGCTGGTTGAGGAGCAAATTTACGAAGAGCGAGTTACAAAATCTCGAGATGCCAATTGGGTGGATATGTGGACTGTGGTATGCATCGAAAGATTTTCCTCCTTATTGTTTGATTAAACAGAAAGAAAAAAGCTAAATGTTATACGAAGAGACAGTCTGCGACGTTTTCAATTCCAGGGACGACGGAATGCGCTAGTTTGTATCCGACTGAGTCGTGACTAAATAACTGGTCGAATATCTGTTTTGACTGAGGACGTTTTCAGAATATTATTTATTTAAGCAATGCCTTCCGCTTAGTTTGTTTCGCACTTGCTTTAAATTTTAAAGTCGTTGTATGCTTATGTATAATAACTAGAAGGTATGTTGCGCACTTTATTCATGGCAAAGTTATTACCACTTTTTCAGTTTTCTGACCATTGCTTTTTTTTGCAACCTTGAAATAAAGAGATGAAATAATATTGTATACACCAATCGTCTATAGTAGGTGTATCACGTAACAGATTAAGGGCCTTAACTTTCTTTAAGGTCAAATTAGATAGTTCCCTGTCTAATTTTTGTCAACTCTCTATTCCTCTTTTTAATAATAGATTCAATAAAAGTGAAAGGTTTCTGGTTTGGTATCACAAAAAGGGTGTCGCTTTTTACAGTGTGTCACGTTTGGCATTACAGTGTATTTGTCCTTCTGGTGTACTTATATATCAGACCAGAATTTGTATTTTTTTGCGACATTTGGGGCAATGTATTTAAGGTTACAAATTTTTATTTTTAAATTTTTGTTTCCTTTCCGCTCTTTAATATAAATGGGACAAAAAGTGATATACTTGCATATTATCACTAAAAGGCACGTTGCATACCACGTTCAAAGTTTTATCGTTAAGTTCAGGGACAATGATTCTTTTCCGCAATGCCCTCTATTGTTTTCTCTCATGCTACAGCCATTTTAGATAAATCGATGAAACCTGGTATATTTGTATGTATTTAACACTACAAAGTATGTTGCAAGCATATGTTGCCGGGATTATCTTGAAGAGCAAGATAGATGTCAATGTTGAGTTGTTGTTACATATGCAGTAGAAATAAATCGTTGAAACATAATCCACATAATATAACACTGGAATACATATTGTTCCATATTCTTCAATGTCAAAGCCAAAGACAATTATTTCTTAACTCCTGCTATATGACTCAAAGGATTTATGAGGCACAACGATGAAGTTCAGTATACTTTGGCTTCTCAATTTAATGACATAGTAATTATCGTAGTCAATGTATTTTGGAAATCAAGTTCATTCATTTAATTGCACACACGGGTTCTACATGGTATTACTTTGTCTCTCATGGCAATAGAGCCATTAAACATGGCTATTTGGAATGTCCAATCAGAAAGCTACAACTTTATATAGAAAAGACTGGAGTCTATAATTGTAAACTTTGGGTGCCACTGTATCGTCAAATTCATAATTGTATTATATGTCTCTCATTTCCAGAACGGAGCCGTGGTTCCATCAATGAAGGTACTTGAGGCATGGAACCTGGGGTATTCTGGTCGTGGGATTTATATTGCCGTTGTCGACACTGGAATCGACATCTATCACAGGGATCTCAGAGTCAACATGGTAATTAGCAAGCGATATTGCATTATGAAGGAATACAAAATGATCAAGAAGGTCTTTCCCATATCACATGATGCATGAATGGTTAATGCAGTGCTGAGAACCGTAGTCATTATTTCCCACCTACAAAGCCCCACGCTCGTTTAGGATGCTCGAATAGTTTATAGTTTATCGGTGCAATGTAACAATATTAGAAAACTCAACCCCCTCCTACCACCCTTATAAAGTTGGGAAAAACAGTAACTAGGTATCGAACTGAACTCTACATTAATAAACATAGATTCTGCACCAAATGCAAACATTGTGGACATTACAAATCAAGCTGTAAGTTTTCAACCAGATGTAATACGTGTGGGTGAGTGCAAAAGACAAACTCCAAAGTGCATACATTGTCGGAGCCCCCACTTACCCACGTCCCCAGACTGCCCAGCTACAATAAGGGAACACATCATAATAGGGGTTATGAATTCCTTATACCTCAATTACAGAACGGCCAAACAATAGTGCATAAACCAAAAACAAAATAATATAGTAACAATAGGGGAAGTCAAACCTATTACTAAAAAAACCCCAAGGCAACAATAGGAAATGTAACAACAAAAGCAAAAAAAAAACAAAAAAACAGTCAGACTGAAATACTACTAGAACTGAGTAAAGTCTTTACGAGAATTAACAAAATAATTGACAAGCTGAATCTAAAAGACCCAACTTTCCAAATAAACATACAGATGTCAATAAATCATGTCAAAGCTCAGGTAGAAAACCAAAAATAAAATTACAGTAAACGAACCCAATACAGATGGATAGTAGACCACAAGGTAACGTTACTATATGGCAATGGAATGCACGGGGACTGTGAGGAAACATCAATCAACTAAAACTTAAAGTACTAAATACAGTGGAAAAACCTTACATCCTCTGCATTCAAGAAACTAAACTTTCTACAAGATCTAAAACATTGCCATCAATACAAGGCTACTCCCCAGGTTATTTCCAACATAGAACGGAAGGCCGGGGTGGTGGATTAGCCATATTTATAAATAACATCTTACAATCTGCCACTGTAATTCACATAACATCTAGGGATATGAGCAATTCACTAATAGAAATACAATATCTATTAGTTAATACCGGAAAAAGTGAATTGCAAATCTTCAATGTTTATGATCCAGGAAGAAATACTACATTAAACAATCAATTAGCGCTAAAGAAGTTAACCAAATGCATTAAATCCGAAGTTACGATCATTTGCGGAGATTTCAACGCCCACATTGAGCTTTGGGGAGGGATAATGACGGATGGAAGGGGTAAGTGGGTGGAGACATATGCCACTGAATCCACTGTAACTATACTCAATGATGGTGCCAAAACCAGACTCAATCCGGTTGACGGCACCCTATCCGCCATTGACCTCACCATGTGCACACCCAAAAATTGCCACAGGTGGCGGAGTGGGGAGTGGATAAAGCTGACCCCATGGGGAGCGACCACTTCCCCATAATCACCACCCTGCAAATGGCCGTACAATTCGAATCAAATAACAAGATCCCCAGGTGGAATTATACTAAAGCTGATTGGGAATATTTTCAAGAAATAATAATTAATACAAATATACAAGATATAGAATCAGATGACATAGATATCTACTATGATAACATAATTAAGCTCATAACTCAGGAAGCTACCAGCAGTATACCAAAAACTAGCGGCAAAACAAGAAGGCCGAGTGTACCGTAGTAGAATGAGGAAATTAAATTAACCAGACAGGTACAAATTAGAGCTTTAAATAAGTTTAAAAGAACTAATAACACTACGCACTTCTTAGAGTATAAAAATCAGGATAACAAGCTCAAATACTTAATTAAGCAGTCAAAAGAAAAAACTTGGCAAAAATACTGCAGTAGTATAAAGTTTAGAACTTACTCCAAACAGGTGTGGGATAAAATTAGAACTATCAGGGGAAGCACACCAATAGCACCCCCAAAATAAACAACACTACTAACAATAAGGAAAAAGCTGACTCATTAGCCCAACACTTTAAAAACATGAGCAGTAATAACATCCACACCAAAACGAATTTCAAAATCGCAGGGCTAAAACTGAAATTAAATTTAAGGAACTATTTAAGGACCTGGGACCCAAACTATCACATCTAAATACAGACATAACACTGTATGAATGGGAACAGGCACTTAAAACCCAAAAAGAAACTTCACCTGGGGAAGACCAAATAGGATATGTAATATACAAAAAACTACCCATTAACTTGGTTAACTCAGTAATAAAAATGCTTAAAAAATATGGGACACATGAAGGCTATCTAAAAAATGGAAAACAGCGATAGTAATACCCAAACTCAAACCAAGTAAAGATAGAAACGATATCAATTCGTACAGACCCATCTCTCTCACTAACAACATATGCTAAATAATGGAAACAATTATTACTAATAGACTTAAACACCACCTAGAAAGTAACAACTTGATTTCTAAAAATCATTGTGAGTTTAGAAATAAAAGATCCACTACGGATCAAATAATAAAATTAGAAACCGCTATCAAACTGGCATTCAACTCTGTAAGAAAAGCGGATAGAAACTTAATTGCGGTATTTATTGATCTGGAAAAAGCATTCGACCTTGTATGGAACAAAGGCCTTATAGCCAAATTAAATCATTACGGCATTACGGGTCGTATGTTCAACTTTATAGAAAATTTCCGGACCGACCGCAAAATTATAACTAGGGTAAGGGCAACTTACTCTGAGGAACACACCCTTGAAAATGGAACTCCACAAGGGAGTGTACTCAGTCCCACCATCTTTAATCTAAGATAAACGACCTTGACACAAATTTGGCATCACCTAAATTTGGATTATCACAATTTGCTGATGATAGTGGATTATGGAGAGCAGGCAACCCCTCCAACCACCAACATATGGCCGAACTTCAAACCATCTTAAATAACATCGGAAAATGGGCTGATAAATGGGGCTTCAAACTATCGCACCAAAAACGATAGCTGTACTTTTCACCCCACGTAATTTATTCAAACCCTATCCCAAATTAACAATACAAAATAAAGAAGTAACATTCGTAAAAGTAGCTAAATTTCTGGGTATGTACTTTGATGAACACCTAACATGGGCACATCATATAGATGAACTAGTTAAAAGACGCAATCAGGACTTAAATCTATTAAGAAGCCTCAAAGGCATTCAGTGGGGTGCCAACCAAGAAACTATTTTAACACTGTATAGGGCATTAATAAGATCTAAACTTGACTATGGGTGCCAAGTATACGCCACAGCACCAAAACGTCACTTAAACAATCTAAATAAAATACAGAGAAAAGTCCTACTCATTGGTACCGGCGCACTGCCATCAACCTCGACAGCCGAGCTGCAGGTTTTAACAGGGGAACTGCTATTACATCTTAGAAGACAGGAACTCATCGTAAAATATGCAGCCCGACTGTCGACCCATGAAAAAACGCACCCCACATACCTGGCTAACAACAAATGCAATACCTCCTTTAGAGAAACTCTCAAAAACACCACTTCTATGGGAACATTAGTTCATGAATTAAAAATTAAACTTCCAATAGACATATTCCACGTAGAAAAAAACATAACGTACGATAAAGAACCTTGGAGCAATGTACGAACGAAAGTAAATATCTCCCTATCAGATAAAGGAAACAAGGAAAACCAACAAAACTATTTAAAAACATTAGCATTAGAAATAATAAATAATCAATATCAAAATTTCACAAAATATTTACACGGATGGCTCAAAAATAACAAATCCTTTCAAAACAGCTGCTGCAATGGTCATACCAGAATATAATATTCAAATGGGCAAACGTTTACCCGACCATTGCTCCATTTATACAGTTGAATTTTGGGCCATCCTAGAAGCATTGAAGTGGATTGAGGAAAATAAAACTGAATAAGACTGTGATTATTAGCGACTCGCTAAGCGTCCTAACCTCAATCCTAAATAACACCGTAAAATCTAGAGAAAATTTCTTAAAGCAAATTAACCTAATACTGAAAACCCTAAATTCAAATAAACTAGTAGTAGAATTTATGTGGCTTCCATCCCACATTGACATCAAAGGTAGTGATTTAGCAGACCAACTTGCTAAAAACAAACTCGACGAACCTAATTACATGCCACTTAAATATAGCCAAACTGAATTATGTAGTTTAATTAACACAATGATTAATCAAAAATGGCAATCCGAATGGGACATAAATAAACAAGAGGAATATTATAGAACATCATTAAGGAAGTTAGCAGAGTAATAAAACCACCCAGATGCACAGGTTATGAACAATCTAAAATAAATAGAATAATATTAGGAAAAACCAAAACTGACAAACAGCTTTGGAAAATACATAGGACCCTTCCCACATAACATTAAGTGACACAATTGTAACACCCCAGAAGATTTACACCATATCTTCAACAATTGTTAAAAAAAAACAAAAAGGAAAGGGACCAATTTAGTCCAAACAACTAAACATAGCCGCTCCAAGTAAATACCCAGAAGTAATCCAATTAACTAACACCAATCTTCAAGGAATATTCAAAAATATAAGTGAACTGCTTAAAAGAACAGGGCTAATTGATAAAATATAGAAACATCGCATAAACATCAAAATAAATCAAACATTCTAATATATATATATATATATATATATATATATATATATATATATATATATATACAATATATATATATATATATATATATATATATATATATATATATATATATATATATATATATATATATATATATATATATAACAACTTTAGCAATATGTAGCCCAATAATGATTTCACATGGGTTCATTCACCAATCATTTGACGGGCTACTAAAACACCTAATTAACAAACTAATTCTGAAATTTATAACAACCTTAAGAAATAAATTATAGCCCCACAAAAAGGTCACATGGGTTCATTGACCAATCATTTGTCGGGGCTACACACTTAAAACAACCAAATAGAATTAGATGAAGCATCAAGGATAATAAAATATATATAAATAAACATTGAAGCATTTAATAAATAACATCAGGTACAACAACAAAAGGGTGCATCCAAATACCAATTAGCCAGTATTCTCCTTAAAACTAAATCAGAAATACAAGGTGGTATCGGTAACAACAGCACAGAGTTTTTCCAAATTGATAGGGACTATTTTAGATCTAGATATCCAGAAGAGAGAAGGGCACTGGAGCTGACAATCAAAATGAAGGGAGGCAAAAGGAACAAGAGACGACAGGAGGACTCCGGAGCAAACAAACCAGAATGAGGGAAGACTGGTTACCATTACGTAACCCTCCATCAAAAAGCCCTTCTAAGGGCTACTGCCATTTAGCCATTACAGAGCTCTCATTTGGTACGAAAGCTCCATTTGACAAGCTCTTTTGAGAAACCTAACTTCATCAATTTCGAACATCGCCAATCAATATTCACAATCCATATAACCTAACAGTGACCAACCTACATATGTCGCACAGACATTCAATAATTAAAATTGTTATGGACTTACAACACGTACACTGGGTACTAGAAACATTGGTATGTTAGGGGTTAGAAAAAATCTACAACTACACAAAATTTGATTTAATTATACAGGTGGCTTGCACATTATTGGTGTATTTTCCGTCCATCAATGAAACTGGACCTGATTTGAAATAAGTATGGCTAGGGCATTTCAAGGCTATTGACATACATGGACTGGTTTATAGGACCTTTTTCTTGCGACCAGAAACCCCCATCATGACGAGACGTGAAAACCATTTTTCACCAGTCATTATTTGGTGCCATTGCACCTCTAATACACTACTTCCGATTGGTTGATAGTGTTGAGTGCGTGTTTGATCTATTGCCACTCACCCAGGTCCTACATTCATGTCGATAGTCCCACAATAGGGGCGCAACATGACGACCAAATTAAATAGCACACTATTTGTGCATAAACGCCCATAGGGATATGGCACCATTCCTTACCCCACGGGATCAATTAAATAACTTTCTTTTGAAAGATAAAACAGTGAATAATGACCCTTCGTGGCCGGTTCACTTTAATTTAACATTCATTCATTCAAGGTCAAATTAAATAGTTTTCTGTCCAATTTTTGTCATCACTCTACTTCTCTTTTTAATAATAGATTCAATAAAAGTGAGAGGTTTCAGGTTTGGTATGCATTTATACTAGCACAAAATGGGTGTCGCTTTTTACAGTGTTTCGTAGTTTTAATGTATCACGTTTGGCATTACAGTTCACTTTCCCTTTTGGTGTACTTATATATCATCACCAGAATTATCTGTATTTATGCGACATTTGCGACAATATATATAAGGTTAGAAATGTATTTTTTAAATTTGTGTTTCCTTTCCGCTCTCTAATATAAAAGGGACAAAAAGTGATATATTATCACAAAAAGGCATGTAGCATACCACATGCAAAGTTATATCTTTAAATACCCTCCTTTTGTTTTCTCTCATGCTAAAGCCATTTTTAATAAATCGATGTAATCTGGTATATTGATATGTATTAAACACTACAAAGTATGATGCAAGCACACGAGTTAAAGGAGTACCGTACCAATGATCTTTTGTTTATGCCATAATTGCGTGCACATTTATACACTGTTATAAAAGCACAATTTGATCATCTGTAGACATATAAAGTTACATATTACACGCACTTTCCAGATCATGTTATCTTCAGCGAATCTAATGTAATTAGGCGGATCTATAAGGTTAATATAACGGATACAGTCAATGATAAATTTACTCAATAAGTTTGTTCTTTTGAATAATTTCCTACATTTCTTATTTCTTGATAGGCAAGCTAACACCAAAATAAAACGGAATAATAAGCTTCCTCTGCAGCCAAAATAATCATCTTAATATTTCATCGTAACATGAAAGTAGTTTAGGTTATATGATGAATCAAAGTGTCCTCTTGTTCGAGCAATAAATGCAGGAAAATACTGGATACCAACGTGATGTGACATATATCAGCAAACATTCGTATAGCGTTGTTTTACCTCAATATTTTTACCTTTCGAATGTATATTTTATAAAGTTTCAGGAATGGGATTTCTTCAAATACTTTAAGCAAGCGTTACGTATACATAGTTAGAACACAATGTATAATACACATATGTAGCCATGAATGTCATAATATGACGTTAAAAATATAGATCCATACCTCCATGTATATATTTCCATTTAATAATCCGAAAACTACTTTTTTCTATTCAGCGTTCGTTTTATCATCATGACTATGTCTCTAATGATTGGGATCCATCACCCGTAGGAGGGGAAACGTGAGTATTAAATTCCATTTATTCAGAAGCAAAAAATATTCACAATCAAGTAATCTCTCTTTACCCTCTCGCTTCTCTCTTACTCTCTTCTCTAACTGAACAAAAGACAATGGTTTGTTACATACATTGATTTATTACATATGTGTCTGATATATTATACAAAACCGGCAGTTGACAATGATGGATCTTTAATGGCTTCCCGACCTGTTCAGGTTAGTAAGATCTTTCGCAGAAGAAAAGATGAGACGGTTACAACATGTGAACAGATAATTACTAAAGAAATATAATAAGAATTAGACGACCACTTCGTTGAGGACAAAATTGTTTTGTTTTTTTTAAAAAAATATCTTTAAGTATTTGAAAGAATCAGCATGTTCAGTAAAGAAATTGACATGAAAATATTTATCTCTATTAAACCTGCTTTTAAACTTTAAACGTAGCTTCTCTTGAAATGTCTTATGCCCTCATCGCATATAATACCAAAGTACCAGCGGAAATGCATTTTGAGCTGTGAAATGTTCGAAATGTTTGAAATGTTCGAATGAGAGCAAGTACTATTACGTCAGTTCATAGAATATGTGAGTCACAGTTAAGCTGAGGCTTCTACATTTCATATTGTAATGCTGTTTGCTATAAATAAGGGAGAGGCCTGCTTGGAACACGCTAGGTTGTATAATTGTTGGACAGATTGAAGGGAGAATATATAAACTGTGTTAGTCGATATAAGGACATATATCATGAATGGAGTGACACATCGTGTTGTCAATACTCACTATACTAATATTGACTAGACAAAATGTTTCTACTTTTAGAGAGAAATATTTTGATAGTACATACTTCACAATCGTATTTAAAATTTAACTTTTGCTGAACTAATGCCTGTTTGCTGTGTAAAATAAATAGTGATGTTGTTCGGTAATATATTTCATGCGTATTTTGTTTAAGTGAATATTGTTGTGCTGAAATCCTTTCATTGAGCTTATCTTATCCCACATACTTTGCAGAGTTAGATCTTTGAGCAAAATAAACTATTGATCGGAATTGATTAATAAGGATTTATTCATTTATTTATGCTTAATTTTGTTAATTTCTTCACTCAAACGTGAATTGTGTGACATTGGCACGCATGCAGTTTTAGTTCGATAATAGGTTTTATACCATGATATCGGCCTGCACTCGTTCATCTCATATTTCTGTACAAGAAATGAGTTTAGAAAGCAAGGAGTAAAACAGTGATATTAATACTTTGATTATATTCATTCATGACTACAGAGAGAATATGTCTTCTTCAATTCATTTTTCCTTATATTTAGGCATGGGACCAATTGCGCAGGTCTGGTTGCAGCCGAAAAGGACAACAATCAATGCATAGCAGGGATTGCATACAATGCAAATCTTGTGGGTAAATATGTACACATCATTCACAGCGCCTACACGACTTAAACATAATATGATCATTGTAGTTTTATAGAGATTAGGCAGAAGTAAACGGACATAACACGAGCACTACAAACGTTTTGTATTACTGTATTTGATTATGTTCAAAAGCGATGGATCAAAACTTAGATTTGTAGATTCAGACAAATTAGGCGGCTATTATTATAGTAAGATCAATAAAATTGCTGTACACTGAGACAATACAACCATATTTATTCGTGATATAGCAGTTTGAACACGAGTGTGCTCATATACACTGATGTGGTATAATCTATAATCAATTGTGAAACATATTACACAAGCATTATGATAACAAAATAGCTTAGTACATACAATATCCGTTACCATTTTGTATTCTAGCCCCCATTTTTACCATACAAGATTCTTTTATTTCATCGTATATGTAAACTTTGAGATGGTATGCACATTTAAAAGCGTGTATTGTACACATAGTGTATGATTTGAACTCCATAAACAGCACAATGTAAAACATGTTTTCCCTTTGCCTTAATCATCTAGTGTAACTGACGGAGACGTATTTTTTCTCAACTTGTTTAAACGGCTTTTAAATTATATTAGAACAGAATGTAATGACATATAGTCAAGTACAAATATATAAACAGAAGCAGACAAAGTCATATCGTTGTGAAATAATGAAACGTTCTCTTTCTCAGAGACCTTAATATTCAAAGTGTTTTTAAAAATGAGTATTAGCGATAATAAAATATTGACAGAAAATATGAAAATAAAACTTGGGTGTAAAATACAAATGGGAAAATGAATAAATGGAAGAAAATTAGCAGAAATAATTCGTTAAGGTATACATTTAGAACGATGCGTCTTTGAAAAACGAATGAGCGCGAAAATGATGAAAAGTAATTTGTATAAGGATATTAGTTTCCATAACCAGCTGCAAACCATGGACTAAATTAATATTTGGAAGACGCTGGAAGAGACAAATATCGTATAATCTTGATACTTTTATATTTATTAAAATTATGTGAGTATGCCAGGAAATGCTTCTATGTTATCTCAGATTACCGGATTGATCCTGGTAGGCTATAGTGCTGCTTCAGTACTCGGTCAACATAATCCACTGGACGTTGACCAAGACAACCCTGAGACAATATTTTGTCCATCTGTTCGGGTATGAACTCTGCAGAAGAATGTTCATGAAGCAAAGATTTAATGGTTATGGACATGGTCTCCTCTGATCGTAACAGAAACCATGCTGGGTTTCTCCTTAATTTGAAATCCTTGTTCTGATTGCACACAACCCTAATTATACAAATTCTTTACCAACAATGAAAGGATATTATGCTTTAATTATAGATTAATGACGGAGGTGTTGATATGCTCATGTTAACCTACACGTACTATTAGGAAATATTGTTATTAGAAAATAAAAAAGCGCGTCATAAAATAATGTTCAAATCAGAACTAAATAGTGTCAAGTTAACTAGAATTAAAGGATAATACTCGTTATATCATATGTCTCGTAGAATTTAAATTTAGCAATAATTTAAATAAGTAAGAATCAGCTTTACTTTAATATTTCTGTGGAACACGACACGATACGTTGAGGTGGACGATCGATCAAATGATGTTTTTGTTCGATCAAACTTATAAAACATTTGATTTTACCTGAAATGCTGGGTCCTGCAATTAGCATGTAAAATGGATGGTACAGATACAAGGCCTCCAAACTGGCGCGATCTAAGTTATATTTGATGACGTTGAAAGTGGACAAAGTTCTGAGACAGATGCGTAAACCGTTTTGCCATAAATGTCACTTTGACACGAAGACAGGCAAGACGAGAGTTATTATACTTTTATCTTGACACAGTTTCTTTAAAGATTTGAACACGAAAGACAAAAACACACAAAAGCCAAATGGTACAGAAAAAACAAAAATACAAATCACAACGATGAATGTGGGATATAAGCAATTTAATGTGCAACAAGGTTTTCGTAACTAAGGTGTTTTGGGGATAGTGTATAACGTTCTTAGAGTCCATATACTGGGTATAGCCACATGGGGTACTCCCGGAATGGCCTTTCAGGAGTGTCCATGTCAATGATTGTCCTATTCTGTATGGTGTGGTTATTCTTGGTGTCAGGTTCTTCTTCTGACACTTTGCCTATCACAGGTTTAAAAGTTACTTTTTTGACTAAAAGCTTGATTTTAAGATCAAGGATCTTGGGCATAATTGGCAACTTCGTTGGTTCAAGCATCGAAATCCAAACACATAGATCTAACCAATGATGATTAATTAAAAATCTACAAAGAAATCGTCTAAACACCTTAAGTACCTAAAATTTGAGGAATCTCGTTTCCCCGTAGAGGTCGAGAGGTATCGAGATGAAAGCACAACACTTAACATGATGAGTCTCTCGTGTCCACTTATAGGTACCACCCTCAAGGTTTTGGTGGTAATTGGTACTGTTCGTAAAGGGCCAAACGGAATCGACTGGTAAACGAAATCCCAAGAAGTAAGTCACTAAGGCACACCCCACACGACGACCCTGACTCATTGGGTACAGTTCTTGTAATAAGTGTTGGTAAGCCTTCACCGTCTGAATAGTGTCTTTGATTTCCTTCCACGGCATATGTTGTATCGCAACTGATAAAAGTCGTGGCATGGTATCTTTGTTTTAATACCCTCTTTGCTTGAGGTAATAAATGTACGTTTTGAACAAAAGCGGTTATTTCAGTACCGTACCAATGTGTCGATTGCACTAGTGCACACACCACACTGCACATAAGTTTTCTCTACAGAAAAAAAATTGATCACGTAAAATATGCTATTAATCTTGTAACTCGTCTTTTGCAATATTTGTAGTATGTTGTCCTTGTAACAAGTAGGATGAGTAGCCGCCAAAGTCTTTTGGTCTTCGCCCAGTTGTAAAATGTTAAAACTGAACGCTTTATAATAAATACTTCCTAGTATAGCATTAAGGTACCGATAGTTCCATCATGCAATTGTTCCTTGCGTCGGATTCGTATTTTTACGAAATCTCGTAAACTCCACAAGAAAACGATGAATTGTTTCTTGTTAAGTATCCCCCGAGAAATTACTGAGGTTCTTCCACTAAAGGTAGATAGTGAGAGTACAGAGACCATTGGGCATTTTCCTGGTAAGCGGATTCTTTCTGCTACCATTCGTGAAGTGACACACCTGCAACTGGAGCAGTTAAAGTTATCACCTTCGCTTTCTGATTCGGCTAATTGGTTGGAAGTAGATCTTTCCAGACCATCCAGATATACAACGTTGAGTTTCAGATATCTAGGCCATTTTGATTGGAACGTTTGAAATATATTTCTAAAGTCGCAGTATTCAGGCAAACGCACATAGTTAGTTCAATGTTGGATGACATCCGTAGTGTGGTACCTGCATTGTTTCACGTCTATAATGACATTGACCATGAAAACCACTAAAGTGATAAGGTGTTCTGTAAGGAGTTTACATCACTTTGGCATTCATCAGGGTGACATGCACATCATCCGTTATGATGGTAGGTATGTTTGTCGTAGTCAAAGCAAAGTTGCCATGATGCGTTTCATTTACGACACAGCGTACGGCATCATGGTAATTGCAAGATACAGCATTGCACTCAACGTGAGAACCACTGAATTTGGAGTTTTCTGTTGGCTTGGATTCATCATTTTGGCCCGGCAATAGTAGTCAAAATGAACTATTGGTATTTGCGTTGTCTTTGTTTATGCTGATCAATATTGGTGTGTTCGTACGGTAAAATGAAATGATTGGGAAGCGTCAATCGCTTCTGGTACACGATTTACACGTTTTCCAAAAGACGACTGGCAATTTGATGTGTGGCTAAACGTACATTCTTGCAAATTGTGAGGTTGGTCGCTGGTCACTTTAAAATCTCGATCCTTGACAGATTGCAAGGCTTCTTTCAAGATCCCAAAGTTCACCACTTGACATGCGAATCCTTTCACTTTACACTCGGTGCGCACTTCTTGATGGTCCCTGTGTTTGTAGCCGTAATGTTTAGGACCGATACTAGCCAAACGTAGAATCTAGTAGTCGGAGAGCTCGTCTCGTCCGTCCAGGCTCCTCAGAAACGGCCTCCTTCGATGTTAGGGTGACGTTGACCCAGACGATCGATGTAGATGCAACTATTCGTGTCAATTTACAGCGCACGTTCTCGGAACAGGTCAAGAGCTCACGTAGGCCGCAACGATGATATTTCCAAATTCGTCGGCTATTGCAAAGTCAAATTCTTTTTAATTTACCATGATCAAGTCATCGCAAAGGAAGTCCACGTGTTGCATGTGTTTCGTTTGTCGTGTTATCATCCGAACGGTTCGGACAGATACACTGTCTTGGGTTACCACGGTCGTTGTACCATTTTGGCCAACAAGTAATTTAACATCACTTTGACAAACGATCGCCTTCCTTCGTGTTTTTTTTAGATGTGGTCTCAAGTGATGCCTTTCTGCGCCCAGCATTTATCGTTTCTCTTTGACTTTTGGTGCTTAGAAAATCGTCCGTCAAAAACATCATTTAGCGTCTTGTCCCGTGGGGAATAGAGACGTGGGTCATCGGAAGTGTCGCTTTCCATTGGTGACGTGAAACCTGTTGTTGAACTGCTTCTGCATTCTCAAGCGGTACCACGGCTTTTGAATCTATAAACTGCATCGTGTACGTGTAGGCTGTGCGTCTAAAATGTATAGAGAAGCGTTTGTCCGTCTCCCGAATATGGCAGTATTTTTCATGTAAAACTGGTAGTATTTGTCGAGTTTGGTTTGTTGTTCATTTTATATATGGATTCTGGTTCATTGGTATCATCTTCAAAATCTCTGGCATGAATGTGAGACAAGACCTCAGCTACTGTGCGAGGCGATATGTCATGTTTCTGCCTCTTACTTTCTTTGCGATGGTTTCATCTTTATCGCGATTTGAAACGAAATGGCACACTATATATCCATCTCAGACCAGTGTCTTGCCCATATACAGGGTTGTTGTTTCTCCTCCAAGTATTCTATTCACTCTCTATCCGACTAGCATGATGGAAGAGTCAACAAAGGTCAATCTTCTGATCAAAACATTGCGAGGTGTCATACGAATGTTTGCTTGAGGGAAGCCAATGGATTACTCCCATCCATAAAACTCAAGATATTTGCTATATATGTCAGAAGAAAGAGCTTTTGTCTTCAGAATGTCCACAACGTCAAAAAAGAAAGATAAACGAAACAAAAGAGACAAAATTCAAGATACCGGTTATCATTGTCAAGAGAATGAACACTGCTTTCCAAACTGTCCTAAGAAACGACAAGAACAGTAGGACAAGAGGGGTATAAAATAATAAAAAGAAAATGTACCTCTAAAAAGGAAGAACACAGGAACGTCAACCCCACTTTTACGCACTCACACACACGCACAAACAGAGGTAGGTCATGGGTATAAAGAATTTTGAGTTTAATTGAATTTCGCAAAATGAAAACTATGTCTTTTTGAAAGGGATGGATGGCTCTGAAATGGACTGTTGGGTGTTTTATTTTTGTTTTTAAACAAAGAAACTCAAGAACGGGAACAAATAATATTTAACTGCCTCATCTATTTTTCACGGTCAATGCCTACCTTTGCACCGTCTCCTGTCGATGATATGGTAGACGTAACAAGTTTTGGTAACTCGGCAAAGTAGGTGTCTGCACAGGATTGGACTGTTTGGTCAAGAAAGGTCTCTTTCTCTTCGGTCGTATTAAATATTTCAGATACAGTTGTTTCAGACTCCTTAACTCTGCCAAAATGTGTAAGAGAACTGTCACCTTTTGACGTTTACCCTCTCCCTTCTCTTTTAGACCATATTTCTTTTCTGCGTTTGCTTCTTCCTTGCGTTTCCTTCACACCTCTTCTTCTCGTTGTTACTCTTGAAGGAGATAAGCTTGTTCTGTTTCTTCTTGCTGTTGCCAAAATATCTCAAATTCATCTTTCTGTTTCTGTTTAAAATTCTCGACGTGTAAATAAGGAGAATGTGGCAAAGGTGCATGTTGTTGTTGTAGTGTTGGCGCCATTTTTCCGCACACAATAGACTATACATGACGGCCTGTATTAATGGTGGAGGCAGAACCCGGAAAAACACCCAGGAAGAAGCATCGACCCACGAGAAGCTACTGGCAAGCTTTCTCACATGCCCACATTGGCCGAGTCTGAGACTCGAATTCGTTAGTTGGCAGCGATCAGTAACGAAGAGCGCTTTAGACAACTCGGCCACTCTGAGCCCCGGCGAAGGTGCATATATTAGAATCAGGCCTTGAGAAAGAGAGAGAGAGAAAATCCACTAAATCC
Source organism: Unio pictorum (assembly GCA_030141615.1). Lineage (NCBI taxonomy): Eukaryota > Metazoa > Mollusca > Bivalvia > Unionida > Unionidae > Unio > Unio pictorum. The sequence continues at coordinate 3,042,669 of JARLTB010000390.1, forward strand.
CAAATCAAATCGATGTCTTCTGGATGTAGGACCTTGTTGACTTCTATGCAATCACTTCTCGCTTTTCTGCACCCCAATTCATCGTTTTCTTAGTTTCCGTCATATTCTAATTCTGTTATATTGATTCACTGCACACAAACGCAAGCCCATATATATAGGAATGTGATGTCACAGGTAGCTCTCTTCGGATTGAAAGACAGACTCTGCATTCTGAATTTTGTAACGCGTGTGGGGTAAAAAAACTCATTCTGTTTTGATCTTCTGTTGCACTATAAATAACCGCGGTTTGCTTTGATTTCCTTCACTTATTCTCGTCACAAGATGTGGACTAACGTAGAATCGTTTATCATCGTATCCTCGATGCTGGTCAACCCGAATGATCCCATGTTTATCAAATCATCATGGGTTATCACCCCAACGATTGATACAGCCCTTTGGAAAAGAAGGAACTGTGTTGAGAAACAAAGTTGTCTAAAGAGTTTTGTAATCTAATGACCAGAGGTCAGACGAAGTTTGAGGAAGAAAAGATCAATGAGATGCCTTCTGTGTTAGCAGAACCGTTTTAGTAACAAACATAAAGAAAGGCCCTTTTGAGGGCATCCGTCGCTACGAAAAGATAGAAGTTCTCTTTGTCATTGTTACGGTGTATGTGTATGTGTCATTGTTATGTACATGTGTATGTGTTTAATAATGTTTTCCTAATTGTATATATATATATCCCGCCATCATTCTAGTGTATTTTCCCGCTGTTTGACTCGATTGAGATTAACCACTTGCAACATTGTTGCCAATTACCAGTACCGTGACATCACCCCACATATTCCATTCATATAGTCGCTAAACAGACCCAGTATTGGTTTAGGCTAATATGGATTGAGGCTAAACATTTCCAGTCATTGTTGAGGTTATACAGTCACAGTCATTTTTGACAGTATTTTGTGAAGCTTTATTCACCATGTTAAATTCTCCTTTGAGGGTAAGGTGTCCCACGAGCTTTTTGACTGGGATTTCCATTGCACCTAACTATCCCACATTGTTATATATGCCATAATGTAATTTTCGCTGGGTCTCAATATTCAGTGGATCTAGAAGTATTTATAGTAGTATAAAATCAGGTAGACTTAAGACTATAAGTGGAAACTTCAGAACATGTAACTGAAAATATACCCCATTTGTAATGATTGCTATGTCGACATGTTTATTGTTTGACTTCGTAGCTTCAGATTGGATGACCATGTAGTAGTAGAAGTTGTTCTTGTTGTTGTTGTTGTTGTAGGGTTTAACGCCATTTTTCAGCAATAGATATGCTATCATAGTGGCCAATATTAATGGTGGAGGAAGAACTCAGGAAACTCCAAGGAAAGAACCACCAACCCACGAGAAGCTGCTGACAAGATTTCTCACATACCCACATTGGCTGAATCTGAGACTCGAACCCACGCAGGCAGAGGAGAGATGACAGTGATCCGTAATGGAGAGCACTTTTGACAACTCGGCCACTTGGGATCCCAATAGAAACGGTAGTATAGATTATATTAATGGTGATTTTAATAGTAATTATATCTATTGTCATGGTAGTAGTAAATTATAAAAATCGTCTAAATTCATTCATAGGAATTCGCTTGATCAACGTTGTGGGGACTACTGATTTGATGGAAGGAAACGCCCTTTCCCATGAGCAGTCCACAATTGACATTTATACCAACAGCTGGGGACACAAAGATGGGTATGGCTTTAGAAGCATTAGGACATTGACTTCTGCGGCAATCGAAAGGGGAATTAGAACGGTTTGTTGATGCCAATACATCTTTACATTATTAATCTCACTTGTCCAACATTATATTGAAAAGAATGTGTCTTTATGGGTGCTTGTTGAATATATGGAGATGGACTATTGAATAGAGTTAATTATTAACCATATAACAAGTTTAGTTTGGTAGTATACGAACGTATTTATCATCCACATAAGTCATGTCACCAGTTTCTACTTACGACACAAATCAAAACTCACTTATGCTTGAAGCATGTAATATATTTTTAAATTTCTTTCATTGAATCTAGTTCTCGGAACGTTTTGTACCCATACAGTGGCTCCACATTAGTAATTACACAAAACATACTAAAATAGACCGCTGCTGCTTATTTATCATTGAGACGTGGTATAGATTCTAAAAACCAGTCAAGTTTCTTTTCAAAACGTTTCTTCACACAGTGAGACATATCGTAAGATTACACTTTCCGTTACACCAATGTGATCTCTCATAAGATGTCAACATAATAAATAAAACGCTACTATGTATGCAAGGAACTGTCCTTCTTTACGTTTGATTTTGGTTTTTCTTAATGTAGGCTTCCGTGTACTGGCAAGGTGTTTTGATGATGTTTATCGCACAAGTAGCTGTACACATATTGACTAGTATCTTACATAATTCTCTATTAAAATAAAGATTTAAATTGCAGGGCCGTAATGGTAAAGGCATCATATACGTTTTTGCAGCCGGAAATGGTGGACTCCACGATAACTGTAACGGAGATGCATTCACTCGTAGTATATATATTATTACCATATCAAGTATTAACTCCAACGGATTTAGTGCGAACTATGCAGAAGTTTGTACGCCTGTTTTGGCCGTAGCGTATGGAGGCGGAGGTGGAACTAGCAAATACGTGGTAAGGACACGCACTTAGACACCGCAAATATTTTAAATTTCTCTCTTTGGACAATTCAGTCCTATTAATATAATATTTTCGACTATAGTCCCAGAAAACATTTACACTACATATGTATCAGAGAAAGATTGCACTCTTGTAATATTTGCAGCACTAGTGTGCATTTCTTAGTCTATAAATAGATCAATATATAAGTACAGTTCTGTCTAATTCAACATTTCAATCATAACGGTGCTGCTAATTGTATGGAGATTGATAGATCGATTGCTCACCGAATATACACATGGAAACACTAAAATATGAACACAGAACATCACAGACAAACTATATACTATAAACATAATATTCTCAAGCAATAGCGTTGAAGAAGAAGAAAATAGTCTGGACACCGGAAATTATGATTTGGGATTTGTTTTAGGACCATAAATAAATTGGCTTAAGCAACAGCTACAAAGTTCAGCAGGGCTGATTTGTAATTTATTTATTTATTACAACATAGCTATCGGTTTTAGGCAGCTGGAACCAAGTACTTACCCACTCTATTTGACCTAAATGTCACAGCTTAGACCCATCTTGTGTTTTATCTTTCTTGCCTTTATCTCTCTTTATTGGCGTTATTTTTGATTTCATCATTATTAGATATAGATAATATAAATGTAAAAAAGAATCATATATTTTAGGTAATATCATTCTACATGTCATAGAAAGACCGCATGCTCAGCATTTACTGTTCACGGTCTCCTTAGAAATACTCCATTCTCAGTATAAACTGTTCGTGTTTCATTTGAAAGAACCCATTTTCAGTGTTTACTATTCGTTCCTCATTATCCTTAATTATTAATCGTTCTGCTTTGCTCTTGTATTCCTTATATATATATATATATATATATATATATATATATATATATATATATATATATATATATATATATATATATATATATAAACTGAAATTAGATAATGAAAAACAAAATTGGAGAAATTGATTACCGACCTTTTTGATCAGTATCAGTATCAGATATGTGCACACTTACACGCACTTGAATCAACATTTTGCTCATTCTGATTCCACTAATTGCTAAAGTCACACACATATACGACTGAGACGCTTGCCTTATCCATTTAAAGTGATCCACATACATGATATTATGTTGTGTCATAGGTCAGCTGATTTTAGTATATATAGGCTTTAGTAAACAAATATTCCTATTTCGAATTAAGTATGTGGAATCACTATATTGGTATTTGCGATTATTGTAAATTTATTCAGAGACATTCTTATTTTGTATATAATATACTGGCATTGGACGTCTGATAGAAAATGTAGGATTACTTGTGTCTTTAGAATTTTTACTTTGTATCCGATGAAAATAAATTATTTTTTGATTGTACTAATCCTGTTGAAGTTAATTTTGTATGTTACGTTAAGATCGGTTTGTGGTAAAACTACATTTTTGCTATACCCTTGGTCTTCGTAGTTACTCGCTGCTGAGAGCAAACCTTTTAAATTATAAAATGAAAATAATAACAGTTTCGGTACATACATTTTGTAATGTTTCTAGTTGGTAACAATGGTCAATTATGCCATAGAGCTAGCGTTGATCAGACGATTGTCATATCCAATTCTTAAGTCCAACATTGTATATATGTCTTTACTATCAATACACCCTAACACAAATCAATTAACAAGTTACATGGCTGCATGAAAACCCATTTGTAATCTTCCAGTTTAATAAAATCTAGTGACGGTAGTGGAGAAATGTAGGCTCTAAATGAAAAGGTAGAATTCTCACGTTTTTCTTGGTCTTTTAAATATAGTTCCTGCATCCCAGTGAGCGATGAAGTATGCAAGTTTCCAGCCACTCTCGCACAGACAAGAAAATAATAGAAAATAATAATATCAGCGGGATGTATAACCCATTCAACCAAAGCTCTGAGTTGATCACTTGGTTTTTAAATTCCATTATGATAAAGTTTCGGACTATTAAATAAATGTGTTCATTGTTGGACTTTAGCAAATCTAACGTGGATCCATACTCACTTTATAGTAGTCGTGACGAAAATTACAAAATGTAAATTCGAAAATATTGAAAAACATTTTGCACCGAGTTTTTCTTGTACAGTAAAGAAAAGAACACTCATTCATGTTTCTCTCTTTCTTTATCAGTATTCGACAAGTCCCATGAATTTATGCACAGGGAAACATGACGGGACGTCATTCTCCGCTCCTCAGGCTGCAGCTATTATTGCATTGACTTTGGAAGCTAAGTATGTACACACACACACACACACACACACACACACACACACAGATATATATATATATATATATATATATATATATATATATATATATAGAGAGAGAGAGAGAGAGAGAGAGAGACATTGCAATCTTTTTATGTCAACTAGATTTGTATTACTGAGATGCACACTGATGAATATGTCTGTTAAAAAGGTCAATAACATACGTAACGACTTTAATTGTGTTGTTTATTCTCAGATGTATAGAATTAATAACGAGAGTAAATACCAAGATCGTCTTGTCTTGTCTCAGATTATATTGCAAAAGTATCACAAACATCAATCGTTCTGTTAGTCCTGAATGGAGTCTAATTAGTCCAGTGTATTATTATTGTACTATGGTATAGTCAATATTGTTTATATTAAACTATATTGATACTTCAGTCCACATCTGACATGGAGGGACATTCAGCACTTAATTGTTCGTACATCCAAAAAGCATGATCTACTAGATATAAAGTACAAATGGCAAATCAACGGAGCTAATTTATCTGGTAAGTCTCAATTCTTGTACTTGGAAAATGAGATAAAATGTTTATAGATTGTTGCTATGATATCTGCGATAGATGCTTTTTATTAGTTGATCCGGTGTAGATGTAGTTAATTGACGATATAACTTTAAGTAGTCATTCAGTTTAAGTAACAGTTGTACTATATTAAATCCTATTAGAACTAGATATTGTTCCCCTAACAACATAACAAAGAAAAAAAGAAAAAAACTAGAACCAGTCAAGAAAAGATTTTACCAGTGAAGTTGGTGCACTAACAAATAAATACATAAATATGATAACCATGAATATTTCATGGCATAAATAGAAATATATTCAAAGACATGGAATAATCTCAGTTCAATTGTTGGGAGTTTATTTATTATATTGCATCAGGTTACGATAATTCAATTCATGTAATGTATTGTTAGTTAAATTAGTATAAACGTATTTGTTTTCAAACATTTGCGGTCGAAAATTGCAAGATGTACTATACAGAATGTATAGATTCTGAACGAAAAATATTGGTCTGTTAATGGTCGTCTCCTTGAAATTTTCGTATTTAATCTTCCTGCAATGGCAGTTTCATATACAGAACAGTTGACATTATCTTATAAATTCCACCTTCTCCCTCTCGCTCTCTCTCTCTTTCTCTCTCTCTCTGTATATATATATATATATATATATATATATCTGCGTGTGTGAATCCATACAGTCCACCCTGTACTTGGCTTTGGACTCATGGATGCTGAAGCTATGGTGAAAACAGCGAAATCATGGAGAAGTGTGCCTAGTCAGAGCACATATACAACTGTAACTCAGAATCCCCACAGGTAAAAACTATACTTTGTTTTCGTTAACTATAAAGTATATTGAATATCTTAAATGGCCAATGATTTATTACTGAGTTTTGTTTCTCATCATGTCGAAACCTGTTCCTACGTGGTAAACAAAGTTCCATAATATTCAACGAGTTTCATAAATGAAATATTACATCATTGCGTTTTTGTGTATCAATTAGTGTTTTTTTTTTGTAATGGACATCTGGGCACAATTGAGAGAGAACTAATAAAAAAAAGAACATTCATTTTGACACAGACGTCTCATCTGTTTCTCTTAAAAGTTAGATGTGTATGATACTTAAAGTAAAGATACAAATGTTATCATCAATACTATTTGGAATCAAATTTGTTTTTAAGCAAATTAAAATTCAAAGAGCATATGTCCTTCTAATTATTACAATGCAGGTTTAGGATGCAGAATAGGTTCGATTCGTCCTTTTTAATTAACACGTTTCCACAGTGGAATGTCTGTAGGACAGGGTTTTAAAAGGCTACACTAAACAACAAAAGTACTCTTTTGCTAACACCTGCACAACACAGTTTGACAAGGTGCCTTAATGATGCCATACCGTTAAACACAAATTTACAAGCCATTTCTGCCAGAGACACTGTTTTTGAGTCATTAATTTCTGTTTCATTTATAAACCATCAAACACCAACGGCAACCAAATGAATAAGACCACCTCATCCAACAGCTGCCAATTTACGTTATAATATTATTATGCAAGTTTATGAAAAACCCTCAATAACAGCCATTATCGAATTTTCAATAATGTATCTCCAGTAGCCATTAGTAATTTACCAAACACTTTGGAATGCTACTGTGGCAATAGCTGTTTACCTAACCTGATGACATGGTTTAAATACATGATGGTTCTCAAAAAATGGGGATGTAAATGTTGTGCGTAACGGGAAAATATAAACTGGGGTGATTAACGGTACACATGGCTCGTCTAAGAGAATGTGACATCATACTGTACACTGCACAAGTTTCCACTGGAGGTTCAGTTATATGAAATAATTTCTGTCAGAAATATTATTTTGATTTGGAAAGAATGTTGAATAATATCTAGCTATGCTCGCTGGACAATATTCAACTCGTTTAATAGATTAACTATTAAATCAGTACCCATTAGGAACGCTCTATTTATCAAACAACTAAGTTGTTTTGTTTTATGTATATATATATATATATATATATATATATATATATATATATATATATATATATATATATATATATATATATAATGAAAATGGTTAATAGGCGACATAAGCAACCTGAAAAACAAAACTTTAATGTCTGCTCAAACAATTGCTTTCTTCCGATATTGAGATACTGATTAATTAAAAATAAAAGAAGATTACTGGCTACAATAAGTGCAACATACGCAAAATAAATCGATGTAAAGATTCCTTAAAATAACTCTTGAAGCTCTTTGGATTCCTTGCCTTTTCTAAATGATAACAATGTGTGTGTGTGTGTGTCTGTGTGTCTGAGTGTGGGTACTTAGTATTTTAACGTCGCTGTAACAATTTTTCAGTAAGATCGCTATCTGCAGTTAGGCAGTTTATAGTGGTGTCTAGCACTGCGGGATCATGCCGCAGAAATGTAGCATGATGTCTAACGCAGTCACATTATCGTGACACCAGGCCTACCAGGACTAACACTAACCTCTTAGTGCTGAGCGCCTAGCGAGGCCGCTGTTAGTACTAATTTTTTTATGTCTTTGGTATGACTTGGACGAGGATCAAGCACACAACCTTCCGCTTCCGCGGATATCACTCTAATCACTTAGCCACCGAAGCGGTCAAATGATAACAAAACGAAGGTTATACATGATCAAATATATGTATATGTATAGAAATTCAGTTGCCTTGTTGATAAAATTGACTATTAAATACCGCTTGATTATCGAGGACTAGTTATCTCAAATATGTCCTTTCAACCTTGTTCGATCGTCTACACGTGATCAGAAAATTAGGGTCTTGGTGCATGAATGTTATACAATCGGTGCATTACTCTCGGCATGGGTTCAGATTCTACACTAAAAGAGTTTTAACTATATCGAGCTTGATTCTGTTGATGTAGGTCCATGTATACGTAGACATAATTATCCGATTTATCATATTACATTGAGGGAAGGGGAAGGGAACTCATTGTTCTAAATATCTGCCTAAACAATCCAAGAAATGCACACAATGTACATGATCTTTTGGCAGTTGAATATTCCTTATACTCGCCTAATATTTGAAGGAGGTGGGGAATTTAACCTTTAAAATATTCTCTTCTGACACCTGCTGATAATTCACATTCATTTATTATAGTACAAGTCTCACTGTCCATGTAAGAGCATTTACTGATAAATTAAAATGTTTAATTTTATTTTCAAAACATACTCGTAATATAATTATAAGACGTTTATTCAAACGTGATGCTTGAATGATCTACACATTAACCGTCATAAAATAAATTCAGATGAAAGTTATCGATCTCTATGGACACCTATATTCGTTTATCTCCTTTATGCATGTTCAACTTTCAGTGGGACTTAGGAATAGCATACAATATGTTCATGTTAAATTTGCATGATGTAAATGGTAGCCAAAATAAATCTGAATTGACGGTCGTGTTTCTAATCTTGAGTGTTTATGAAAGCATATATTTGAATGATAAAAATGGATTTTATGTACGAATTGAAATAAAATGCATGTCATACCATACAGAATATATATATATATATATATATATATATATATATATATATATATATATATATATATATATATATATATATATATATATATATATATATATATATATATACGAAGTTACATAATTGCCTTCTTTTTATTAGACTTGTGTGACGATTGATTTCTTCAAACGAGTGCTTTCCCAGGCTTTGTTTGTAAGTTACGAGATCGTGGCAACTGTTTATGTTTGTTGCACAACTTTTACCCAGTCGTAGGCGCGTTCCTTCTTACACCATAGCCTGCGACACAACCGGTTTAAGCGAGATCTGTCCGCTTGCTTGATTGTGTCTACAAATGTCGAAGTACGTTATCATTGAATTTGCTGTTTAGCATTTTTCTAGGAATTTATACAATAATCTTTAAAGGAAATTTGAGGAACATATCGCAAACTAAAGTGAATAAACACCATATAAAGGTACATGTTGTCAAATTTTCCAAAATGACACCAGTAGCTGCATAAAGGACTTGTACATTACATAATAATGCATGGTTGGGTAATCTAAATGTTTTTATTTTTAATTTTTGTTTTGGATGGTTTAAAGCCATTTTTTCAGCACAATATAGGCTATACATGGCGTCCAGTATTTTTGGTGGAGGAAGAAACCGGACAAACCCCGGAAAGAACCACCGACCCACGAGAAGCTACTGGCAAGCTTTCTCACATAACTACATTTGCCGAATCTTAGACTCGAACACACGCAGACAGAGGTGAGATGGCAGTGGTCCGTAACGGACAGCGCTTTAGACCACTCGGCCAGTCGGGGCCCTAGTAATCTAAATGTAAAAAGAACACAGCTAGCTGACGCTAGATGTAACAGCCTACAAAAATTCATTTGTTCGCATAAATAATGAACATAGATTTAGATCAAAAGGGAGTTAGCTAATTGCAGCTTTATTCTGATATTTATGACCGCAATTGAATTGAAATAGAAACACTGATAAAAAACCCGGATTATCCAATCCAAGAGTATTTCCATGCTGTAAGAAAACAAATAATTCTATTGATTCTATATAATTAATTTAAAACAGACATATTAATAAGAATGCACACTATTTTAGACCTTGAAATACAAACGAGCTTAGTCTTAGAGCTTTTTGTTCTTGTCGTGGAAGTGGTGGATTTAACGCCATTCTCAGCACACGATCCATAGCGGCCAGTATAACGTGTGGGGAAAGAAAATTGGAAAAACGCTGGTAAGAACAACCGACCAAAAGGACGTAACTGACAAGATTTATAACATAGCCTTATTAACAGAGCCCTTGAGAAGAGATAGCAGTAATCGGTAAAAGCAATAGCTTTAAACGACCCGGCCGTGTAAATGGAAAGAAAGTATAGATATAATACCAATGCAAACTTTTACTAATTATGCCAATAGACCAGCTATCATTCTGAAATGAAAATTCAATTAAATAAGCTGATAATATAAACCAAACATTTATTATAAAACAAGGACAAATAACTGTGATGCTATTATACTCATTTGCACTAAATTGATTTATTTTAAAACCCATAGTTGCTTAATATTGATCTTTTAGTGTCCTGGTTTCAACACTCGGGCGATATTGAGTTTTATTATAAATGAATCTGAACTAAATATCCAAGATAAATTACTGTTAAATTACTGTAAGATAAATTACTGTAAGATAAATTACTTTAAGATAAATTACTTTAAGATAATTAGAACAAATTGACCTATTGACTTATTTGACATGTTAGAAACTTTATAGTTCCTGCAATATTATTCATTAATTTGTTTACGGTAGTTTTAATATTTTATTTCTAGGTATATATCTTGGTGGAATACAATCACCGATGTCACTGATTATATGACAGTCGACAAGTATGACACATACATTCGCTTTTTGGAGCATGTTGTTGTTTGGGTAAGTAATACGAAAAGTAATTGCTTCTACTTTCTTGCACTTTAGGTCAAACTTCTTGACATTTATCGCTTGTCCACCTAAAACAATACTAAAGTTTGTACGTAAATATTTTTTGCAATCCTTAGCTGGTTCCTTGAAATGTTGCCCATTTAGCATCCTTAATTACTGATATGACTTGCTTTTTAACAATCTCTGGTCTAGGAATCATTGAAAGGGTATGATTTAACATATTAAAAGAATTCAAACTCAAAAGTAAAAAATAAAATATTAAGTTTGCAAAATCTCAATAAATTTGAAATTTGGCAAGTAGGTAGTGATATAAACATAGATTAATTCCATTCAGTTTGTGATTAATCTAAAATTTGGGTCGAAATAATAGCAGATTAACATTTCAAATTATTCGAACATGAATTCAGCAAGGTATCATTACTTGTTACCTTTCCAACATGTGGAGCCACAGAACAAAACCCTGCTCCCGATATTTGACCCTCCTATGATTTTATCCTCTCCAACAACAGGTTTTAGATCTTGTATTTTCCCCATTATTCACAACACAAAAATATTAGTAAAAACAAATAATGCCTTATTTGCTTTATAGATTAATCAAAAGATATATTATTTCAGCCCTGGAATACACTATAAATGTCATTTTGCTTCTTTACTTAAGAGAAATAATATATTTTAAAGATGTTGCACTACTTTTGTTTCAACTTTAGTGTCCATCTATCTATCTATCTATCTATCTATCTATCTATCTATCTATCTATCTATCTATCTATCTATCTATCTCTCTCTCTATAACTATCTATCTATCTATTTATCTATCTATCTATCTATCTATCTATCTATCTATCTATCTATCTATCTATCTATCTATCTATATATCTATCTATCTATCTATCTATCTATCTATCTATCTATCTATCTATCTATCTATCTATCTATCTATATATCTATCTATCTATCTATCTATCTATCTATCTATCTATCTATCTATCTATCTATCTATCTATCTATCTATCTTTCTATATATATATATATATATATATATATATATAACGTTAAAGTTCAAGTTGAAGTTGATACGTTGATAGAACTAACGTTATTTTCGTATTTGTAATTGTTATTTTTTATACTGTAGTCCCATATTTCTCCTCATCCGGTATCTGCAAATCTGTTCTGAATAATCTCGATGTGCCCAAAGGCTCTTTAACGACCTCAAAATAAAAATTAAACAAGTATGCAAGCATGGGCTTAATAGCAAATCAATACATTCAATTTAAATAATACAGGTTTAGTAATAATAAAGATAATATATATATATATATATATATATATATATATATATATATATATATATATATATATATATATATATATATATATATATATATATATATATATATGTTCACTCAGGTTTAAAACAATTGTTCCGAATCAGTTTGTGTCATCATTTCCCAATGTGAAGTTTATATTCATAGCAAGCCGGAAAAACAGCAGTTTTATTTCTATGCTTTCTCGTCATATGAAGATTGATTTCGAGAGCGATAGCAACGGTGACATTGAACTCCATCTCACGTCTCCTAGCGGAACGACAAGCTACTTACTTACCCCGAGGCCACTAGAAGTTGGCAACGCCTTATCTATAGGATATAGTTTTATGACTGTCCAGCATTGGGGAGAGTCACCAGTTGGCACATGGAAGCTGAAAATGTTGCTGTCACGTAGTTCTATATGTACTGGTATGGCTATAACAAAATCATTGATGTAACTTTGGCTACATGATGAAAATGCAGGACACACACACACACACACACACACACACACACACACACTTGATAATGATAATAACCGTGATTCTGATACAGTAACCAAACTTTTGCAACCAAAACCATGCTCGATCTGTTAATTCAAAGGGTCAATTTAATCGATAGGTTTTTAAATCGTCGATGACACTCCAGTTCTAAATAAGCATTGAAATCAATCGTTTACTGACAAGCCTTTTATCACGACAACACTGATATCATTACTTTCTTCTTCGATTTCAAGCGAGTAAATAAAATAACATTCTAGGGTTTCAGGCCTTTTATTTCACATAATTCTACATGTTTTACTGCTGTTGAGAATTTACCTCAGAAGAAAAATAAGATCAGAGCGGAGTGAATGTTTATCACGTACTAGAAACATTGCCCATTCTGTATGCTAAGATTATAGATGTAAATATTCAGCAAAACTGACATAACGTTATTTTCTTTGTTCCCATAATATATATATATATATATATATATATATATATATATATATATATATATAACACGTTTAAAAACAAACAAATGGCAAGTCAAGTACCTTTTATTAAACAAACTAAACAAATAAGAACGAAGTCTGTGAAACATAGATTTAATAAAGGATATGAGCATATTTGTGCCATTTTAAGAATGTCATACACTCTACATAAAAATATAATAAGCAGAAGGAGGAGAGAATTTGGGGTAGTGATACATCATCTACACGCGTCTTTAAGACATTCAAAATGAATACCATGATAAATATGTCTAACTGAGAACTTAGCAAAACATTTTAAACAACGTTTGCAATCGAATCTGTGTTTGTGTGTTTGTGTGTGTGTGTAAATAGAGATAAATCATTTTATTTATGTTTTCATTATGTTTAATGCACATTGAAGAAAAATAGAAAAGAAAATTATTTTTAAAAATTAAAGCAATAAATAAATAAATTAATAAAGAATAATGTAATACATTATATCATGATTTTTTTTTTGAAAAATCTTCAATATTTTATCAGATCTCAGTTTATATTTTAAAACTATGTTGTCCCAATACTTAAAATCAAGTATTGAATTAATAATTAATCGCATTTTATTGAGATTTTATTTTAAAATGGCATTTTAAAAGAAAAATTAGTACATTTATATTTATATTAGTTATACGTGTAAGAGAAGATACTTTTTGGAAATCAGTATTAATGATCTCAATAGGATAATTTCAATTTTAAAAAAAATGCTGACCTAACTCTGTCAAAGATGATTTAAAAACAGTGTCGTCTGAAACAATTCTTCTGTATCTTTTTGCTTGACTATATGGTATACCGTGTTTACATGATTTAGGATGACATAAAGAATATTAAACATATTGTTGAATATTCTTGTTTTTAACAGTAACCATGATAGTGATGTCATACCTTTCATTTTGCATGACCTGAAAGTCCAAAAACTATATCTTAGTTTTAGACATATTGAATGTAAATTTTATTGTTGAATGTAATTTGTTTATACAGTCTATACAATAATAAAGGTGATCTAGTGCAAGACTCCAAATCATAATTATATTGTCTGAAAATCTTAACCAAACATCTGGTTTTAAGAGGCATTCATTTAGAAAATTCTATTCTAATTTGCCCATGATAAATATGCATAAGAAGGTGCCATAGGACTACCGATTGCTTTTCGCAACCTTTATAGATAGTTTGTGTTACCAAATTGAACAAAAGTTATTTAGAGCACAAGTTTGATCAAGTCACAAACATTTTATGTTGATAGTTTACATGTATATTCGTTGTCTTCCAGATAATATTTACACACATCGATACTATCATTGTGTGGTATATTCGTGTAGAGTGAAACCATATCAAGTGTAACTAGAAATGAGTTTACGTGTAGTTTCTGTCTGATGAAGCTATAAAGCTAAACCTGATCACAAATTATACGTGTTGGTGTTGTTTATTATATATATATATATATATATATATATATATATATATATATATATATATATATATATATATATATATATATATATATATATAATTTTTTAACAGGTACATTGCATTCCTGGAATGTAACTTTTTATGGTACACTGAACGACCCTGTATATGGTGAGTATAACAACTGTTATTTTCTATATAACCCATCTTCAGTTCAGTGGCACATATCTTCGTTAATCTGGTGGTACGCTTTACCTTAACAAGAAATGTGACTGTGCTAATTTTAAAAATACGTATCAATTTGGCTTCTTGAAGTTTAAGAAGTTGTGTCTAACATTAGTGACAAGGAATTCTAATCTTTGCTTGTTTATTTAATGAAAAATAATTAATGAATTTTTATCAGGTTTTGTATATGTTTCGATGTAGGTATATTATGGTTTCTGTTGATTTTCGTATCTTTGATTAAGCTGCACCAAGAACGTGTGGAAAATATCACTGAGGACAGATTAACCTGTACTCCAGGTTGATTGAATTTGAATCTTTTAAATTTCATCTTGTAAACCTGGTAATCGGGTTTCCCAACTGAAGAGGCATATTCTAAAATAGATTAAACTAAACCCAGCTAACTCTTTCGCATGCTGTAATTAACTTGATAATCTGATTGGCATTAGGTACGATTCTCTTTCGTGCATATTTATTAAATATTAGTATGCATAGTCATTGACTATATATGATACAATCGGAACATAAAGGATCTTTCGTGAGTGAAGCATAGGTGTAATTCATCGCCATTCAAAACTTTAATTCAGAACTGCTTTCACATGGCACAATATTACGTAGGAAGGAGACAAATGTCACAGTTGCGACATATTAGGCTTTATTTACACACTCTTCCAGAGACGATTCACAAAAAACATTATCATAGTTATATGCATTACAGGAACTAGATCCGAGATTATTTCTCGACTTTACAGAAATAGAGAACTCAGAGGGAGAAATGTAACAAGTGCCCCTGCAAATGCTGGACAATATTCGACTTATTCCATACACTCAGCATTAAAAATTTCCCGTTTGAGATCATCTATATCTTCTCTTATATGATTTGGAACGTCTCATATAAATTTGCCTTTAAAATTTCATCTTCATGGAATATATTTTGTACGCATTTGGACCAGTGTAACTTCCTCAAGTTTTTAAAAAATTTTTTTTTATCCTTTTTGTTAAACTTACGCTTTTACTCGTAATCATACATCTAAAATTGTGCTGACGTGTCGCTAAACCGAATGCATACTTACATGATTTGTGGGCTCACGAAACGAACAATTGTGTTGTGCTGAAACTGAAGTCAAAGCCAATGCCGCTGGTCTACGACATAATCATTGCCATGTTTCGCATTCGCCCCCCCCCCATTGTAACATTATGTGAGGAAGACTGATTAAGTAATACGTACTTTGAAGGTCATTTATAAATGACTGTTTACGAGATGAAATTAAATCGTGTAACAAATTGTGCCCTTATTTACGAGAGAGAGAGAGAGAGAGAGAGAGAGAGAGAGAGAGAGAGAGAGAGAGATGGAGAGAAAATCTCTTTAAGTCAAAATATCAACGAAACTGAGTGAATGTTTGCTAATACAGGTGAGCGAGTGGCTAAGTGAAAAATCGCAAGAAGTGTATGTATGTATGTATGTATGTATGTATGTATGTATGTATGTATGTATGTATGTATGTATGTATGTATGTATGTATGTATGTATGTATGTATGTATGTATGTATGTACTGCAGACATCATAGTGATATGACAACAATTGTTAATGCTACGTAAAATATCAAAATAGCATACTCACATACCTTCCTGATTATTTCATTGTTCATTTATTCATTCATTTTAGGTAATCAGTTCAACACAAGTAACTATGCAAAGCCCATTGCTTCAACTTCTAATCATCGAGCTTGGAGTACGAACGGTCTAACTTCTGCTTGGAGTACCAACGGTCCAACTAATGCTTGGAGTACCAAAGGTCCAACTACTGCTTGGAGTTTCAACGGTCCAGCTACTGCTTGGAGTAACTACGGTCCATCTACTGATTGGATTAACAACGGTCCAACTAATGATATTTATTATAAAAATTCAGCTTCAAATTCAGCACGAACTGTAGCAATAATCGTAGCCACAAGCTGTAGTGGAATTCTTCTTATCACCCTTTTTGTCTGCTAGTACACCGCGGCAGGCACCTAGTCGACCGCTACCACCTAAGGTTCATCATCCAGTTTGGTCAATTTCCCCTTGAATTATATATATATATATATATATATATATATATATATATATATATATATATATATATATATATATATATATATATATATATATTAGCTTGGAATTGCATGAACGTTTCGTTTAAATTTAAATTTTCTTCTAGAAATGCATCTGTATGAAAACTTCTTATAACGTAGGCATAGTCTACCGAAACGGCAACCATTTTTTTCCATTGCCATGTTTAGAAATATAATGATAGCAGTAGAAAGTTATCCGGTACAATGATTAGGGTCGAATGATAAAGAAACAGATTCCAGGCTATCAGAAGACGAGTCGCTAAGGATATTTGCAAGAGAAGCTAATTGTCCGAATATTTCGGAAAACAGTACTTTTAACATGGAAAGCTCCATTTTGAAATGTATGTAACTATGCAAATCGCTATGTTTTTTATACCAATGAAAATAAACTCTTAGCTTTCATTTTGGAACTTTCATTTCGAATAATCATTGGTAAAGAAATGCTGCAGAAACGAGAACCTCATGTAAATCAATTTGAAAAGTATTTTCCATGGTATAGCAGTGTTAGAGTCTAGCTTCGCATTGTTAAAAGACACTGCCGTAAAGCAAAGAGACTTTGCATTTCCTCCGGACACACTATGCATAAACAAATGTTTGAAGACGCTAAGAAGAACCTCACAAAAATAGTCCATTTAGCCAAATAATCCAACTTGACATTCATGCCGAATTTATAATCACAATGAAACAACAACAGAGTAATCACTGCGCGAGTTGCAATTGTATAATGCGTTGGTTTTGGTCGGATAAAGATCCTTGCCAATTTACCGTAGACAGAAAGAATAACAGTGTTGGTCATACCAGAGATAATGTGATGCTGACTTGTCTTGAGTGCAACAGACGCAGAGGTACTAGTTAAGACCAAACGGCGGTAATTGAGTTTCCTCGGGTATCACTTGTAGCAGTTGAGGAGCAGTTGACCCGTGGATCGTGTTATGCTAGATATTTTATGTGCAGTAACACTCCAAATAGGATCAGTAGCTCTTTTTTGCCACCTTCGAGCTCTCTTGGTTCATATACATATCTAACAGTGACATTGCCGAATATTGGTTGTTTTGAAAAATCACTTTGCGGTTTTCCGTATATATACTTATTTTTAGTCGCGTTGTTAGGTTTCATATTAATTGTTCGAGTAATCTCATTATTCAGCGCGGTAATTACGCATGGTAATCTCTTGACCCATTCACGAGATCGTTTGTCCTGAATAAACTCCTTCGCGTATTTATATCCAAATAACCGCTCAGCAAGTGTACGATTAAATCGTTCAACAATTGCCTGATCGAGATGTAGTGCAGTATGTCCTCGTCTGATGGTGAAATTATGATGCTTCATTGTTGATAACGCTGCACCCTGAAATTCCTTGCCATGATCAACTTGTAATATATTTGGCGAATGCAGAGGACCTCGTCGATAAATCATTTCAAACGGAGAAGCCACTTCAGTTGATGATTTTGTCTTTAGCGGTTCTGCTTGTTTGTATCGACTCGCAATATCAACTACGGTTAGCGCATACTTGTAAAAGCCATCATGCGGCAGAAATAGTATATCAGCCTGGTGAACTTCATTAGGTGCGCTGACATCAAAATGCGATTAGTTAATTTGTTTAGGCGGTGGTAGATAAATTTGCCATATCGCCTGTTTGGATAACCAATCCGCTGCAGTGGTATGTTTCACCTTTGCAGCGCTAGCGAGTTTACTGATTCCTGATTTATCACTCCAGTATCCTCTTGGAGAATAATAAATAGATTCCATGATGCTATTAATTACCAGCACTCAACATCAATTTGCTTTTCATCGCCGATTTTATCAATCATGAAGCCAAGTTTTCCTTGAAGGATTTATCAGTGATATAATTCAACACATGAAATAATTTTACATCTGCGATATGTCTGTTTTGCAGATTACTGCTTTTATAAGCAACATCATGAGAATGACACGCCTTATCAATAGCGTTTATTGGATACTCACCGGGTCGGGGTTGGTTTTGATCATCGAGTCTGGTCCCGGGTCCACAATAACTATATCCTGGAAGGTGTTTTTCTCATGGATATTTTGTCCATGGTGTTCCTGGGAGTTTTACTAATTTGCCTGCAGAATCACCTCCTCGTTTGTTTTAAAATCATCTGCAGATTTCATAGAAACAAATCTAAATTGTTTGGTACCACATTGTACACACTTACCAGCAAGTGCTGATCTGTTATTTTTAGCTGTAATCGTCGTCAGTTCGTTTGTGCTAGTACGCTTCTTACATTTCACACAATATATATCCATAATTTATTTATAATATAATTAATGTAATAGATTTTTCGGCGCCAAAAACACGAGAACCAGTTAAGCATCATGCAGCGCTACCAAATACTATTCGCATGATTATAATCGGACCATCTGGAAGTGGCAAGACGCAACTGCTAATAATGATAATGAGATGGATGAAATGGGATAAACTAAAGGATTTTAACGAGAAAGCAAAATCGGATATCGATGAGGATATTATTGAGTTTATAACCGATATAGAGGAAGCACCGAGCATTGATGATATTGATGGAAGAATTAACAATTTAGTCGTATATGTTGATGTGGTATTAGATAAACAAGCAAACCCTATCATGATATTTTCCAGAGGTAAACATAAAAATATTGATGTGATTTATATTACTCAAAAATACACACAAGTACCTAAAATGATCAGAGAAAATTGTAATATTCTTGCTGTATTCAATGGAGTTAACATTCATACGATACGAAATATTTGGCAAACTTGGTGCGACGGTGATATGGGTTATAATCTCTTTAGAAATTTCTTTAGTCACGCTCAGTCAATCCAACATGGATTTGTAACGATAAATTTGCGTGACCCGAGATCAAGATATCGTGTCGGACTTGATAAAATATTCGGTTGAAATCGTAAAGAGTTTTACCATAACAATTCGTCTCCGCAGCGACATCAGTGCCGGGTCTGTAGCGTGACACACCGAAACCATTTCTCTTTTTTTGTCTGCCTGAATTGGTTTCGGTTTGCTTGAAATAGTTTCGGTCTGTCCGCCCTCTTTGCTGCTTAAATTCATAAATTCATATTTACATCTCAGTTTCGTTACGCGAACGATATATTGGAAACAAATACGTTTATCTTCATCAATATATTCTTAGGATTTAAATTTGAACGATTTTAGCAATATTTAGCTGAATAAGTGTAACGTTTTTTTTAATTAATTACATGATTCCTATAAGGCGTGGACCTACTACTTATGTTTACCATCAGTCAACTTGGTCGGTACATTATTCCTCGATTAATAATTTCGATTGGCAACTATCGCCTTTGTGGAATCAAAATACTCAAATTAACTCAACATTAAAATCAAACAAATTGTATCCATAAATGTCAAGCATAGATTCCTTGGTTGGCAAGTAAACGTATTTACTAACTATTTATTCGGTTACAATTTGATCTGATAAATTTCTTGTAATGATAGTGAAAAACACCCTTTTATATCCGCTTAGCATGAAACATTTAACGATTATTTACTCTGGATATTAGAGTTGAAAGCAATATACAAGGTAAATAATCATTAATAATAATAATAATAATAATAATAATAATAATAATAATAATAATAATAATAATAATAATAATGAGGACTTTGTATAGCGCCTAATCTTTAAAAGCTCTAAGCGCTTTACACCATCAATAATGATATGACTACACTACAGAACAACAAATGACAAAAATAATGAAATTGGAAAACATAAAAACATGCTGAAAATATATACGATACAAATCATGATTAGGTCGCTAACAGGTGAGTCTTGACTTAAACTAGGAATTATACTTACATTTAAACTGATATTAATAGATTCATCTTTTTGAATTTATTGCAGCGAACCCCACCACAATGTATCCCCATCTTCGAACCACAACAGAAACAAAGAATGCAAATATACTTTTGATAATTGGGAACGCCATTCAATTGAATGACAATACTATTAAAAAATAGTAGTTTCATCGAGCTCAGGGTCTTTTTGTTTATCAGTAATGACCCATATCTCATCTGCATAATTTTTTTGTTTCATTTTGCGAACAATACACTTGATAAACATAATATGTGAAATGTACATAAACCTCTTGAGATGTTAATATATTTCCCAAGAAGAAATGCCGTGAAATTCTTGATGTTAATCTATTTGTTTTGCTGGCTTCAGTTTTGTCTTCATTTCATAGGATTCATATTCTAATTGTTTTCTGCAGTTCGCAATGTTGAGATTTACTAATTGATGAAACATTATGCTTCTACGGCATCCTGCAGAACGAAATTAAACGTTTTTCTTCTAAGCAATCTATGTTATCATTATCAGCATATGCGACTAAAATGATACAGAGAGTGATGTGTCCAAATCAACTACTAAATAATGTAATAAAAAGGGACAATGATTTTCTCAATCTCTCCGCTGAGATTTTTGCTTGATAAATACATGTATTACACACAAGTGTTTATTATTGTCTTTGGTGATGTTTGTTTAGTGTGTGATTCGTTGCAATCACAATCAATGCATGTTATGTACGTTCCATATAGAATGTATCTAAACCAGGTCTTTATTGCAATATACTGCTTGAATTTAACAGTAAGACATGACATTTTGTCCGCAAAGGGAGGATGTGCACAGCATTATATTATTTTTGGAATATTTTAAACGTATTATCCGCTACATATATAAAAGACCGTAAAAATTACCTTGACACATGTTGTGAATTCGAAAATCAATCACACATTGTATCTACTACGTTTATTCATAATTGTAATATTTATTATATGTATTGATGGAGTTTACATCACAAAACAATTTGAAGTCGATTGAGTTTTGTATCGTTATCTTTATTGTTTCCTAAGTCAAATGCAAATTTTATTTTAAGCTCAAATATTGGAGCACTTCTTTGAGAATACCATTTGCGTCTCTGAGAAAGCATGTTTGCAAAAACCGTCATATTTTTTTTCTCACTGTTTCTTACATTACGTGTATGGGATACCAATTTCGTGTAACTTCTTTAATTGCCATTTTACTTCGCTATTTGTTTTCCAATGAAGAGAAGATGGAACAAAAGATACATTTTATTGAATACATCAACACCTGAGTGTTAATCTATCTCTATAAAGGTACATAAAAAAACTCTTACGATATGTAATATCTTATGATTCCACATATATATGAAATCATACGCAGAGAATATATCTATTTGATAAGTTGATATTTATAAAACTATAAATGACATAATATTACGTTAATATCGTTGAAATCTTACGTTATTAATATAATTATAGAAAACATTTACTGCTGTATAATATAAGTAATAAATGCGATGATCAATTGACTCATAACATGTACAGCTCCCATGCTAATTTTTATATAATATTCTTCCTTCTGCCACCTTATTCTTCTTCTTTTGAAAAGACGATTGCCATGAGTGGCGAACAGGTGTAATTTCATTAGAATATTTTTATCAGTTTCAGTGTGTAAATATCTAGAGAAATATATTTTAAAAAATAAATATTTGACACCTAAGTCTACACTGTATATGGTCCTTTATACAAATTGATAATGTCACGAATTCAAAACGGTGTCAAAATGTTTTGTGCGGGGAAAAATCAACTTAACATATAAAACAAGCAATTAACACAAAATCTACGAAGACCTTCGGACTACGTGTTAGAATTACTATGGGCAATTTACACCAACATATATAATAGTACAAAATTGTGCAAAAAAGAATAGACGGGCGGGTTCGAGCCTCTACTAAATAGCGAACAGGATGATATTGTGATAAATCAACACTGTTGTGACCTTGGCACCAGTATGTTATTGTAATAAATCAGCACTGTGGGATCTTGGAACCAGTGTGTTATTTTGATAGTCAACACAGCTGGGACCAGTATGTTATTGTGATAAGTCAACACAGTTGTGACTTTATAAACAGTATGTTACGGTGATAAACAAATAAAGTTGGGACCATTAAGTTATAGTGATAAATAAACAAAGTTGTGACTCTATAACCAGGATGCTATTGTGATAAATAAACAAAGTTGTGACTTTATAACCAGGATGCTATTGTGATAAATCAACACAGTTGGGACTGTATGTAGCACATTCATCACTATTGATACCTCAATACGTTCAGGACCTGGAATTGATTAGGAACACTAAATAGTTTTGGACTTGTGTAGAACGTTTAAGGAATTTTTCGAATTTAATTAATATTACTATAGGTTCTTCTTAAAGTTTCATGTAATTTAATAATAATAATAATAATAATAATAATAATAATGTTGGTGTTGCTGCTGCAGTTGTTGTTGTTATTGGTAATTATAATACTTTCTTGTTCTTTTCATAATGTAGATTTGGCACAGTAGGGATAATGCTTAATATTGATTATACAAATGTGAATTTTAGGAGAATAGAGTGACAGTAACACAACATATTCTGTTTCAATGCAGACAAAAATGAGGAACATGAAAATACCAGAGCTGTGTAAGCAAACATTAACAACTAAATAAGGATTTTTGTTTTATTTTTATTTTTCATAGGGACTCTAATTATAGAACCAATGTCCATTTGATTTTAATTTTTGTTGCTTTACTAATTTGTTCCTCTTTCAGATGTCTGTTCTACAGTATGCTGAGCTGTAGTTATTGAATCATCAATTTTCCCAGCATCTAAAAGTAAATAGAGAATTTAGAAATGTAATGCCGTATAAAATCGTTCTTTAAATCAAGGTATAATATATTAGACACGCAAATTTGTTTCATCTAATAAAAGTTTTAAAGTTATTAGTCATCTCAGGTTCACTCTCGATATCTCTGTGTTATATATATATATATATATATATATATATATATATATATATATATATATATATATATATATATATATATATAGTCATGTCCGCCTGATTTTCTTGATCTGCTATCTGCTAAACACTATGGCAGATAAACAGTCTGCAAAGGTCTCGTTAAAATATAGCTTGAAAGGACAAAAACAGTGATTGAAGAATTTGGAAGACCACCGTTTGTTATGTATCGAAACCTACCAGGTGTTTCGTTGGTTCCAGACAACCATAGAGCTACCGAACTATAACAGTTTGATGATGTTAACTGTAGATTTCATCATTTTACATCCTCTTAATATTTTACGTGATAATTATTGTATGCACTTGCGGCTTTAATATAATTAAAAGCTTTAAAATAACTAAACTGGATATGCCGATTGTCTACTGTTATATTGTAATTTTAACTGAGACTTACTAGTTGCATCCGTTGATTCCATTGGATCAGTTTTCTCAGCGACTATGGATGTATCGCGAATTGTGGTGTCTGCAGGCCCTTTTGTAAGATAGAAGAAAATAAATTAAATAATACGTGTGATTTGGAAAACTAAAAGACATCATATCAAACCAATAACCTTGTGTTATATCCGCTTGATAATGTTCAATGCATATACAATGATGAATTCTGTTTTTCTGTTGAGTAGATTTACCAAGAAGTATCATGCACATCGTGGGCAGAGTATATTAATTACACAGCTAATTTGGGTTTTGTGTATACAGCGCTTTTAGGTTACACCTTTAGTAATTAAGAAAATGCAACGGCGGGTGTTTACGCAAGACTAAAACATGATGACTATGATTATCTTGGTGTTGAGGTACGTTGATTGCTTTTAGGCCTATATCATAAGTAGAAACTGAACCATAGGAAAAATTCGTTTAACAGATCTAGCAAATATTATGCCTCTGTGTTTGCCCTAGTTCTATATCCGAAATATCAGTAACTACTTCTCAATCACCATATAAATATATTTCTAACAGTAGTTTAAAAAACTTTACTTTATCTTTTGACTAGAAAGTTCTTGTATAACAACATCCTTAATCCCAGTGTAACGCATTTGCTTGGTATTACGAGGTTCCAAAGACATTTAAGATGACTTTTAGAAAGCTTGTATATATACATTCAATTAGTAATGTCTGTGCATTCACTCAAATTAAGTCGGCCTGAGAGAGACTCTTTAGCAATTAGGTGCATAAAGACCAACGTCAAGTTAAAAACGAGTATTTCTGTATTAAAAAGAAAACGTTTTTTTCACCATTGATATAAAGTTTTGGTGACATTTCATTAACAAACCTTGTGCTCTGTAGCTGTATCTATCCGTAGAGAAGAGCAAAATCTAAATCCGTTGTTGTGTAAATGTTTAATGTTTCGAAATATTAGCTACAATTGGTACAAACATCAGGTGTTAACAAAGTAATTAATTTGATTGATGTCACATCTATTTGTATGTTTATGAGTGAAATAATTAAATTGACAACATACAGAATAATATGTTGCAATATACTGCAAAACCGGCACATTTTACGTTTATCCAGTGATATGTCTCTTCACATTTGCAAAGATTATACACCCGGTTTCATTGCACAAATCATGTAATAAATATCGTATTGTTTCTATTACACTCTAACTTTATCCTAACTAGAAACAAGTAGCCTTTGGGAAATATGAATTTAATTTGCCCCTCTCCAATCGCATCTGTATGTTGTTTGTGTGCCGTTTTCGTGCAGTTTCCGCATGCTGTTATTAATTTGCAACATATATGTATCTGACCTTAAGAGGACCTAACGACTTGAAAATAAATAATGTATAGCAAATACCGATATAAATAAATGATAAATGTATTGTTCTTAGGTGTAGTATTAATAATATACTAGTCTCTTTGACGATTGAAGACGATTTAATTTTGTCTTCTGTCCCAGGTCTGCCGCCAAGATGATTTTTCTGTAATCCTGATCCTGCAAATATCCGTTGATGCATAATTAAGTTATATCTGCAAATCTGTATGTATGCCATGCACTTTAAAGTTTCAAATAATAACAACAACAGAAGACCATTCTGAAAAATAATCTATGTAATGAATAGAGATTCAATATGTTTTTTTTAATAAATATGTGATAAAACTGGAGGAGACAAAGATGAGATGAAAGTTTCAAGTAACGTTTCACTCGTGTAAAGGTCCAGAAGAAATGATTCATGTAATCAGTCAGCTATTCAATTTCAAAACATGCATTCCTAACATATAATTATTAACTAGCGTTTGATTGTTTCCCTCGCCATCGTTTTGCATTCATATTCAGCACAATGTAAGCAAAATAACCAATTTATAAAATGAGAACTAAATATCACTATCTCGAAATAAAAGCTTTAATAAGATGCTAAGTGTAGTCTCATAGTTTCAGAATGATTCATCAGTTTACATTCTCTTATATTGGCCATTCCGTGACAATATACGTAAAGCTTCAAAACGTGCTAGATATAAGCACTGTATCAAATTATAACAGCAAAGGAAACAAATAAAAAATTTTTTTATTATTGACCAAGACAATATTACATTACTTGATATTGTTGGATTATCTGATCGACCTGATGTACATGAAGAACAAATTCAATTCTCTCGCAGATTGATGTATGAAATTTTAGATGCATAAATGTGAAAAAAATCATACTTATGTCAATATCAAATACACATTTTATTTATTATCGACCATCTTTTAGTGGTTACTGAATTGTGTGTTTAGTTCAGATGTTTCGAAATAATGTTAAATATGTCATTGCATATGTATAACTAACTAAGAGAAATACACTGAATCAAGTGGATTTCAACAATGTAATTTCTACCAATATCCGCGAAAAGCATACGCGAATTAACATCTTTATATGTATGCGCCTGTTCTACATATATCATCCAACCATTCATATCGATACATGTTTGTCATTATCATTCATATTTTACTTACTGTCATTGATATTTATGGTTTCAGAGCAACTGGTGATCTTAGATATGCTGTAAAAAAACCATAACACTTTCTGTTTACATTTTATTAAATTACAAGAGTGAAATTGAAGTATATATATATATATATATATATATATATATATATATATATAATATATATATATATATATATACTATCAAAAATCACAAAATCTTATATCTTAGCGTGAGGACTAACGTTCCATGTTAGAATAATCGCTTTTGTGTGTACATGTGATTGAAAGGTTAAACATCATTGCTAAATATAGATGTCAGAATAGTTGTCGACAACTTCCGATCCACTTTAAATGGTTTATTTGGATCTATTAGTAACGCATTTGCTTTGAGGTTGAGAAAATTATATAAAATAGGATACAGTCCATTGTAAAGGTGATGCTATTAAATGAAACCTTTATTAGTAAGTGATTGTAGGGCCAGTATTAATTTGATGTTTCTGAAATACGATTCTGTTGGTGTTATATTGTCGGGTCTAACTACATTTGGTGATTGTGAGGTACGTTTCAGCATAGGGCTTATAAACTTCTAGACGTTTGTATCAAGGTTCTATTGTTATGACCATGTCGGGCTTACATTCTGAATTATGTGTTATTGAGTGAGATTGGCAAACTAATATGTAACTTTAAAATATTACTGATCACTCATATATGATACTCCGTGTGTACACAATATGCGGAAAATCCGAATCTGCCATAGCATTTCCTAAAACCCAATTAGTTTCAATACAAATAAATTAAAGAGATTATGGTGTGACAATTAACCTTGCATTATGTTTATTTCAAAGACTAATCATCCTTAACTACAAGAAGGGACATGATACAGCCGCATATCAAAATCGTGATCAATCAAAGTATTTAGCAAAATTAATCAATATCTTTGCCAGTAAAGATTACATAGTATGAACAATGGGCATGAACTTAGGGAATGACCGTGTGTCACAGATGTAAGAGAGAATTGTAATAGTTGTACATGAAATTACAAATATCTGAAAGCTCGTCAGTATTACTAGTACATGGACTAAAATGAAAGATACGGTGACTAGCCAGATGTAGAAAACTAAATGGCCTATTATACACCTAGAAAGAATGTATGTTTCGAGTTGATAAAAGTTGCTTTAAGGATGAGAAACATTAACGTCATGAGCAATGACAATATGATTTGCAAGGTTGCCTAATGTAGTTCCAAGCCAATAAGAAAAAACAGTAAGTGAGATTCGTGTTTCCCAAAAACGTTCGATGACCATAACACGCTGAAACTGAAATGTTCTGTAACAAGTTAACGACAAAACTAATCCAGTCCAACCAAGCGCCACAGATTCAATAAACTAATTTCACACCAGTCTTGTATTTACTTAATACACATTGGTATATCAGTCATTCTAATATGTAGATCGCTATGTCTTGCAACGGATTAATTTACAAAACTATCACTGTCTGGTATACACTTCAAACATCTATTGCTCTGCACATCTTTTATACTTATTTTTCCCCTAGTCCACATACATAACGTGCATGTAATCCTGATTATTTTCCACCTGATAGTTTACATTATCATTTGGTCTAAAACACGTTCAGTTAATAGGAACAAGAAACTTCAAGATGGGAAATCCGCATATAAGCCATCAGCCTGTCGTGGCCCTACCACGCCCAGTTAACTTCGTTTTCTCTACAAAGATGGGATCAATCAGCGACACCCCAGTGATATTGCTCCAATATCCATTTCTCTTGGACTTTTACTGTAAACTTAGTCGTACCTCAGGTTTAATTCATCCAGGAATATTACGATATGGTGACATTTCTGGATCTACCGTAAAATCATTCCCATCATATGACTCTTTCTGAATGTGACAAAATTCATGATTGCTCAGAATCCATACGGATCAATGCCTAAATAGATTGAATCGAAGAATCATATTTATCTGTGAAACGTTCCTTGGACCAATGGCATTAACATGTTATTTACGTAGCCAATGTACTTGACATGGAATTATGGTAATTTCCTATTCTTTCTCAAGTCAGGAGTAAGCCATAGCTTTTGCAAATTAACACAGTAGCTTCAGCCTCTGAATATTTATATTGGATCCAGTAATACAGACGTAACATTATGCTATAAATACATTCACCTGAGGTTTTTCATTTCTAATGTGAGCCGTGACGAAAATATGTTGCATTTTTACGTCTTTTCAATGTATCATTAGCTACATTTGCATATTGGTTGGGTATCAGTCCTGGGTTTGCTGTTATCTGTGCTGAACTTTGACATTCTTTAGTCAAGTACATGATACTGTCGCGTTATGTTGATATAATGTACAGCACCAATGCTGACTGGTATTGACATCGCTTCTCCATGGATTTGATGTTTACAATTCTTCGTTATAAGTGACATCTGTCTTATTTTCTGCATGTGTTATTTTGTTTGTATTACTGAGCATCTTCGTGACCAACCTTCCTTCACCGACCATTCTTTTTTTTAAATCCTTGTACTCTAATATTAGGAAAAGCCTCATGACTGAAATTTGTTTTTAATATTTTTGTTTTATTAAAGTTTTATTCGGGGATATAGGCTTTTCGTACCTTTGAACAATCAAGTTTACATTTCGCCCATATTACTGTTAAATACAATCAACTTCAAGGCAGAGAGATGGTGTTAGATCCCAATTGTCAAGGGTTCCTTATGGTGGGCTCTAAGAAATAGTCTTGTGCAAACGTGATCGGGACTAGAGAGAAATTTGGATATTGCTGTAAAACAAATCTTAGCATGATATGCACTAGCTCAGGTGTGTTTAACATCTTTTAAACTGCTACTTGGTTGCGGGTTGTAGTATGTAGTATACTTCTTGATAATAAGGTTTGATGCGAGACTCCGAGCCATCCTATATCCTTCTGAACTCGACTTGAATCGAATGGAATTGTGTGCATTATTGTATGAGATTGGCAATAAATTCGACCAGTTTTTGTTTTCCAGATCATTCTTCGGTGGTTAATCAATGCACAAGAAACTTTTTTGACCCATAAAAATTATTTATCTTAATAATTACCTTACCTTAATCTGAAGACGAATTAAACTCGTTGTAATCAGTAGACAGTCGTGAAAGTGATTTCTCGTTCACATCCCTAATTGCTTTAAAACATGCTTGAAAACGTGGTCCATTGGTGTGTATAATTTGTCATTTTATGATATGTGGTTATCTATATTTGACCAAGATTTGTCAAACGACGCTTGTTGGCTACTGTGTATTGTAAAACATAATGTACCTCCGAGAGCTTGAGGATACATCATAGGCCTCATCTGGCTCTCTCCAGTGTGTAGTTCATATGGAGTGTTAGTCTAACCATGAACCACAACAGAAGGCTAACGTTAGCATAAGGTTAGTTTTCATTCAACCAAAAGGACAAAATGTAAGCTCATCAATCCTGATTGGTAAGGAACTTTTCAAAGCTAATTTAATTGTTTATAATTTACTCCTGAGACATTATGGCATTTGAATTATGTTTTTGTTAACATCAATACATTTTGCTTGTCTCTTGTAATCAGATATTGTAATATAATTATTATAACCAACATGTAGAAAACCTCGATCGCCATATATTTAAAAATACTCAGTTTCACCCCATAAATACAATTCCATCTTCAACATAAGAAACACACTAAAGGAAGATGAGAGCAACTATGCGAGAGAAACAAATCTCACCTATTATGAGTAAGGTTCAAATGTATGTAGTGATATATAGCAATACAAAGATATTCTTCAAATGGACTATTTTTTCTTACATTTAAACGAAAACGGCAACAAAATTAGTACGTCCTATGAATGAACAGCCATGATCATATTACATTATTATACTATCCCAAAGAACGTAAAATGCGACGATCTTTTATATATTGTTTTCATGTTTTCAAAATAATGATTCCATCGGAAAAGAAAATAAAAGAGCATAGCTATCAGAGTCCCACAATTTATTATAAACCAAAGGACAGCTACTAAATGTAAAAGGAATTACCTAATCTTGTACATACATTAGCATCGAACAGAGCAGACTTGGAATTGCTATAACCACCTTTGATATATAACCATTATGATGCTGCCTTTCAATTTTGCGGAAAAATGATAACGCCACAAATGAGTATAGTCAAATTTTAAAATAGGATATCATATGCAGGAGACACAATGATTCACACTAATATTTATAATTTTTGTTTCTTCACATTAGTACGATTTAGTAGTATTTCAAACGCTCCACCAAACAGACCACACTCACGAAATCTCTAATTACTTAACATCGATAATTGAGAATAGTTAGTTTGTTTGTTTGTTTGATTAGGATTTTTAACGTAGCTTTAACAATCTTTCAGTCATATCGCTACGATGTCTGCAGTGAGGCAGTTTATAGTGATGTCTAGCACTGGGACATCATGCCGCAGACATGTAGCATGATGTCCCACCAAATCACAATATCTTGATACCAGGCCAACCATTCCTAACACTAACCTCTTAATGCTGAGCATCAAGCGAGGCAGCTGATAGTACCAATTTTGTAAGTCTTTGGTATGACTCGGCCGGGGATCAACCCACGACCTCTCGCATCCATGGCGGACGCTCTAACCACTAAGCCACCGGAGCGGTTTAATTGAGAATATATAAAAAATAAACTTATTTTAGGAATTTTGAGAACGTAAAGACTGCTAAACTAACAAATGAATTCTGTTAAATATGATCTACGTTCCACTAAACTGACCGATTGGTATGTTTTATAACATCTGTATTATCATCAATTCAACTTGTGTGAATAGGTCGTTATGTATTTACTATTCGATAAGGTTATTCAAGCTTGCGACAAGCGCATGACAGCTGTTCCAAATATTCTCACACATCCAGCTACCGAAGAACATCTTGCTATGGTTCAGATACATTTTGTAAGACGACTGCGTTTAGTGTTTTGCATTCCTATCATTATCATCCGATTAAAGGTACAGCTAAATGGTACCCTTAATATCAATATATTGTATTGGGTTTCTACAGAAAAAGGCTGAGTCAAGCACCCACACAAATCCATAAGCCGTTTTCGATTTTTTTGCTAGCATAGACAGTATTTGGGTCGGACAAATGATTATATTTCTAAACAAAATTTGGGTTTACAAACAATTCAAATCCCAATATAAAATTCACGTTAGGCTCAAAAGGCACGTCCAATATATTTAAGAAACCCTGAAGTCTATTGGATACCGGCCGACTCCCATTAAAATATTATCAAGCAACTGTTAATAACTCCTGAGCATGTAACTCAAAACCTTCCAATTGGTGTGTTCACGCCAAACATATCTTGCCAGGCGAGATGTCCAGCAATTGACGTTGTGAATTCAAAGGGCATTTTAAAAGAATGGAATCCAAGAACAAACGCAAAAAGATTATTGACTAAAGCAGTCAACAGACACGACGGGACACACATTAAGGTCTTTAGAATGAAGTTAGATAGTCTACTTTGAAAGTTCTACCGTCGATATATTCACTTCATTCTTAGTGTTTCGTTTTGAGAAAGTTAAATAAACCGTAGGTTCCTTTTTCCCTGAATGTAATAGATTATTTAGGTTTATTTTGCACCAATAAAATTACACAATGTCAACTGATCACATGACTTGATATAAATTATTTCTTACATCTGCTTAAGTTCTTCCTGCAGCATGCCGTAAGTGTCGAGCTCTGATTGGAGACTTATTTCGTCAGTGCTAAATCTGTCATTGACAACCGTTACATTGGAAAGTTCACTCTCCAGCTCTCGGATCCTCCTATGGCTGGACTCTCTGTATGAACGATATTCCATCTCAATCACTTGTTTATATCGTTCTTTATCTTCAAGCTGTCTGTCTAGCAAAGAGACCTAAAATGATAATCAAAAGAACTGTTGACTTTATGTTGTCTTGTGATTGGGATAATTAATTATTTTGGATTACATTCTAATGCCAACCATTCAGACGTTTTTGTATGGATATGATAGATTTTTTTTGTCGTACAAAAATTTTAATAATCCCAACAAAGGGTGCTTAAAAAATTAAAAGGTACTATAAACTCGTATGAATCGGAATGAAACTAAATATTGTCTTCCAAGACAAATTATTTGCAAAAGATTTTTTTATTTTTTTTATTTCCGACTTTGTAATACAAATTGTATTACAAACATGTCCCCGGTAAATACCGGTAAATCGCTTTCTCTCACATCTATATACATTATTATTGCAACGTAAATGATATTTATACAACTTAGAAAGTTACTTGCTTAATACAAAAAAGCAAACCTGCAGTGCTTCCGCAACTTGAGGCTATATATATATATATATATATATATATATATATATATATATATATATATATATATATATATATATATATATATATATATATATATATATATATATGTGTGTGTGTGTGTGTGTGTGTGTGTGTTTAACATTACTGATGGGCAGTCCGGTATAAAAACTAATGCTGCTGCAAAATTTGCCACTGCTTACCCGCTCTAGAAGATAATTTATTTCTTTCGTGTAGATGTTCTCTTCTTCTTTCAGTGTCTCTCTTACTTTCACCTGTATGTCGTAGATCTGGAAACAAATGCATGTTTTCATTATTATCGCATATATTAATATGTGTATTACTTTGTCTCTTTACATCGTCCCAGTGTGGGGTATCTATCGATCGATCGATCGATCTATTTCTCTCTCTCTCTCTCTCTCTCTCTCTCTCTCTCTCTCTCTCTCTCTGAAACGACACGGTTTACATATAAAGACACGAATGGTAACAGCTCGTCATTACTAAGAAACAAATAACATACACCATGCAGAAAGGACTTGAAAGACAGTAAAACGATATAAAAACGAAATAAGCAAGCGATGTTAATTGAGAATTAGAAGAACATTCTTACATGCAAGCGTCGGTAATTAGCTGAATAAAATACGTTATCTAATTTCACTCAAAATAAATTACGTGGCCCATGCTATATAAGTCGAGAAAGATAGTAACATATAGAATGTAAACTGAATCAATAATATGATAAACTATTCCAATTCTTATGCACAAGATCAAAATAAACATATTACGTGAAAAATATATTGGATCACGCTGAAAAACACGTTTAGTACCACTTTTATGTTAAAAAATTATATTTTTTAATATGAAATTACCAAATGTGAAACCTGTGATAGAAATAATGTTACAAATGGTAGCATCAGAACCAGACAAAGTCGCCATAATATTTTGACACTAGTGACCGTCCTTGTTCAGTACGTCGTTTTCAATGATGCATACCTCTAAAAGAACGTTCAAGCGTATTACCTTTGATGCCTTTTTCTTTTCGTACATAGCTTGAATTTTCCTCACCTGTTCCTCATATTTGTTTCTGACGTCTAAGATGACCGCATTTATTGATGTCCTCCAAGTCACAAATATGTCGAGTCCAGATTCCATACTGAGGAAGTTTCGAAGTTTGTCATTCTTCTGCACCAAGTAATCATTTATCTTAATCTATTAGTTGAGCAAGCAAACAAATATAAACATCATTAAATGTATATCGAAACGTATATATATAATAAATGATAATGAGGACTTTGTAGAGAGAGAGAGAGAGAGAGAGAGAGAGAGAGAGAGAGAGAGAGAGAGAGAGAGAGAGAGAGAGAGAGAGAACTGCAAAGTGGGAACTTGATTAAAATATTATCCAGCCTCTCTGTATCAAGCCTATGACAGTTACTGAATTATTTCATAAGTTCAGAATTTAGCAAGTGGTACAGTAAAAGTATGTATACCTACTTCTATATGCTTTGTTTCTTTTGTTTGATTGATTAGGATTTTTAACGTAGCTTTAATAATTGTTCAGTCATATCATTAAGATGTAAGGTGTGTGACAGTTTATAGTGATTTCTATTATTGTGCCATCATGCTACAGACATGTAGCATGTTGTCCCACCCAGTGACATTATCCTGACACCAGGCCGACCAGTCCTAATACTAACCTCTTAATGTTGAGCGCCAAGCGAGGCAGCTGTTAGTACTATTTTTGTAAGTCTTTGGTATGATTCGGCCAGGGATCGAACCCGCGACCTCCCGCTTACGCGGTGGACACTAACCACTAGGCCACCGGAGCGGTTACTTGTATATGACTGACTGACTGACTTTCTTTATTTCCTCTGCAGAAGAGATTTTATTCAGTTAATGTTTCGAAATACAAAAAAGTTATGAACATAGTTTGTGATTAAATTACTTACAGTACACTATATAGCAACAAAAGAAAAGAGAACGTAATATCAAAACACATGCGTGAGAGAACTCGTTGCAAACGAGTTATATACACAACATCAATTAAGAGAGGAGAAATAATGGAATTGGAATTATTTACATTCAACTAAAACGATTTAAATTGATTATCATGTTCTCACTCATTTAGAACACATGTGAATTATTTATTAGATATAAATGAATTGGGTCCATTTCCTTAATTTACTGAATAAGCATAATATGGGATTTCATTTTCTAGTTCATTTGCTCTTCGGTAAATTGTGTCTATTCCATCAGCCACCAAACACATGAATGTCTGCCATGATTTGTCATCCATAGAATCAAAGATGTCCACTCTCATGCCCAAAAAGATATGAAGTAGGGTGTCATTGTCCTGACATAAAAGCCAGTGGGAGTCTAGGATATCGATGGCATCTATTATTTTTTTCAAACATAGTGTTACGCTCATCATTTAGGGCGTTGCAGAATAGTAACATATGCTTGGTTCTGTCTATAATCAATCTCTTGCAGAGTTTACAATTATTTTCCTTCTC
This sequence comes from Unio pictorum, assembly GCA_030141615.1. Taxonomy (NCBI): domain Eukaryota; kingdom Metazoa; phylum Mollusca; class Bivalvia; order Unionida; family Unionidae; genus Unio; species Unio pictorum. The sequence goes on from JARLTB010000390.1 coordinate 3,078,334, forward strand.
TATTGTAATGGGACACATATTTAAATAAGCAATGTTAGCGAAAGTTCAAGTTTTATTAGGAACACATTTACCAAGTTTCCAAACTGCAAGTGGTTGAAGAGTAGTATGGACACTTGCATAATGTAAAAGTTCAGGTCTCATTTCAAGTTTAGATCTCCACAATGATTCTTCGCAGTAGTGAACTGCCAATTCAATATTCCTCCTCCATGCCGATTTCGGGGTAGAATATAGAGTGTTCACGTATAGGTGGAAAAACCCGCCAAGCTGGTATTTCAAAAGAACACGATATATATCTTTAACAAACCCAACGCTCTCGCTCACATGCATCAAGAAGTCAAGGATTCTTCTGTGGAATAAAATTTTCCATACAAATGAACCTTTAGCTCTGCAGATTTTATTGAAGAAGCCAAGTTTGATTTTAGCCACATAACCCTCAATGGTCCACAGTCCAAGACTGCTAATTGTTGTTTCTGTACAAGAGCGCTGATCAAGACCTATAATTCTTCTTGCCGCTTTTCTTTGACATACTTCAAGATAGTATACCTGTGACTGGCTCATGCTGGACCACAAATCACATCCATATGTCATTGCAGGTAGTACTATTTTTGACCATATTGTAGCACTATTAATTGGATTCATTCCACCCTTTCCAATGTCAGTCCCAACAATGGAATAGAATACTGACCTTCTTTCATCACAAGCATTTTTTACTGCAGCAGTATTGGAAAGATCTGCGGAGAGAGTAACCCCAGCGTGGCTTCTACAAGAAACTATAGGGATCAATTTATCTGCAAGCATGAACATATATTTCAGTGTGATTTTCTTTTTCGAAAATATGACAATATTGCTTTTATCAGCATTGTACCGCAGTCTCCACTTCGATGCATAATCATTGAGGTTACGAAGTAAAACACACATACCATTAAATGACGAAGATAGCAAGGACGTGTCATCTGCTAGTAAAACACAGAGGATACTCAGAGTGCCAACTTGTATTCCAGATTTTGTAGAATCCAGCAAGGATATTAGGTCATTTATCATGACTAAGAATAGCCATGCCAATAGCGTTCTTCCTTGACCTACTCCTTGATTAACAGCGTATGTCCCACCCAGTCACATTATCCTTACACCGGGCCGACCAGTCCTAACCTCTTAATGTTGAGCGCCAAGCGAGGCAGCTGTTAGTACCATTTTTGTAAGTCTTTGGTATGATTCGGCCAGGGATCGAACCCACGACCTCCCGTTTACGCGGTGGACACTAACCACTAGGCCACCGGAGCGGTTACTTGTGTATGTATGTATGTATGTATGTATGTATGTATGTATGTATGTATGTATGTATGTATGTATGTATGTATGTATGTGTGTGTGTGTGTGTGTGTGTGTGTGTGTGTGTGTGTGTGTGTGTGTGTGTGTGTGTGTGTGTGTGTGTGTGTGTGTGTGTGTAGATATGTAGGTATGCTTATCTATCTACCTGAAATAACCTACCTGAAATAAGCAGTTAGGTAGTTGGTGGGCAGGTATGCATGCATTCAGGCAGGTGTGTAGCATGACAACTCTATATTTTAAAGCTTTGCAACAGCGCCCGGGCAAATATATTTTAACTACTTCAAGCTTTGCCCGGGCAAATATATTTTTACTCCAAGCGCTAATACAATTTTTTTTCAGGGCGAGGAAAGTAATTCTCTCCAACAGCGAAACAAACAAATTATGTTACTTATAAACTATATCAATGCATATGACATACATTGTGGACAAATACCTACTTAATTTACGTCGATACTAATTCAAATCAACCAAGTTGTAACAGAATTGTTACCGAGAGGAGGGTGGATTAAATGAACAATACAAACACAATTTGTGAAAGAAAATATAAATTTATGTAATAAATTATAAATGAAAAAAATACAGATGTAACAACACAATAATTCATGCACTCAACCCACAATTACACTCACAACCATTCACAATACATGAACAAATTAAATAACAATACAAAAGGAATCTCAGATGTAAAGGGATCTCTTGGATTATACACAGATCCAAGAATCCTTTACGAAAGTTAAATAAATGCAAGAATGATTTACGAAAAAAAATAAACACAAACGACAAACTATCTATCGCACGATGGATTGCGATAACTAGCACGATCATATACTTGTATTCAATCAAGTTGCTAGCTTTTATTGATATCTATGTGATCACTTGAAATATTATTGCGATCTGACATAAGCATGCAAATACAACAATGTATTAAATTATATTATAATTTCAATACACCTATGTGTCTCCCCTGTATAACCGCACGATTCAGCAACAGTTGAATCGTCTCCCAGTTTCCCCGAGAACCGAGGGTTGACCAATACTATTATCGGACGTTACCCTACACGGATCCACCACAGTTATACGTTCAGACAGCATACAACATCTACCCGAACCAACGGTTCCTCACTCCCCTAGATGTCTACCCGGACGTTTTACAACTGTAAGACAGCTCCGACACTCGGACTTCTAGCTTTCCGGATATTTACACGTTACACAGATATTGACGAACAGACAGTTCGACACACAGACAGATACTTCAATTCCGTTTGCACAAATTAACGGCACAAGCACATTCAGATATTTATACAGAGATGTTCCAGAACAAACAATAGATGTCCCACAACAAATCAGACGATATCAAAGACGTTTATCAAAAGATGGTATCAGATGTGTTAACAGCTACGGTATCAGAAATGGTATCAACTACGTTAGCAGCTACGGTATCAGAGACGGTATCAATGATGTTATTAGATGCGCTATCAGTGATGTACTTCTACGGTATCAACGACGGAATCAGCTGGAATCAGACTGAATCAGACGGAATCAATGATTGTCAGATGTTATCAGATCTACGGAATCAACGATGTTATTAGATCTCCGGAATCAGCTATAATAAACAAAACCAGACTAATAATAGTTGTCTCAAAAATAATCTAAGCTGTAGATTACGATATTCCATTTAAAGTCTAAAAGTGACTAGTAATTCCAAATATTCCACGTTCATTGCAATAAAGGCATCATTATACGAAATGATAATCTGAATAAAATTCACAATAAAACGAAATGTAATTTTAACACTCACCCCTTTGGCTGGAGATTTGCAAGACGAGGTTATCTATCCTTCGATTAGATATTTGGGTTCCCGTAAATAATAATGAGAAATCCATCGCCTTATATACTCTCAATAGGTGAACATAAATCACTTCGAGCTTGACGTGCACCACGTACAACGAGTATTTCGGATTTCATGTAAATTACAAATTGGCACATGCAAATCGTTACACGCCACTTAATCACCCCAGGTAATGCGTGTACGACGAAATCAAGAAAATGGTGAGTTTCGTTTGCAATTCAAGTAGAACAAAAATCAGTTCAATTTTCGCCTAATTCTGTGACACAAGTCTGATAAGACTAATCCAGGGATCGGATGCATCCATATTTTTAGTACTTACTTATGGATTCTACACCACTCTGAAACAATTTTCTCGTGTCACAAGATTAATGTATATTCGAATCTCGAACAAAATGTCTTTAACATCCTGTATTAGTGTTTTGCACTGTATTAAGCCCCGATTAAACAACCGAATGAGAGAAAAAAAATGAATGGGTTAGAGCTGAATAAAAGAGAGTTGTATTATCAGATCAGCTGAAACAATCAGCTATACGAATCAGGGTACGTGCAAATAAAAATACTTAATGTTTGAATTTAAGGGATAATAAACATAGAAAAGTGAAGGGAAATAGAAAACATGTTTTGATATACAACATAAAATGGGTAAAAATATACAATAAACTAACTGTTTTAAGTTGAAATTTCAGCATTATGATTTGAACATCAATTATCTAAATATACTTAATCTGAAATGTACGTGAGCACTGCGTTATATTAGGTAACTACCTATCGATATAATACACACACATAAACGAACACACATATGACACCCGTACTCTGCTCTGATCAGCATTTTAAAATTAAATAAGTTGTTTGCATTATGTATTTATTTCACGCTACAAAATCATTCAACCAATTATGCCGAGACAATCTAACAAATGGTGGTGGTTGACTGTGCTCACGAAACATTATAACAGCTGTAATCTTTAACAATAGCCACTCAAGAAATATTTTAATATATCTAGTGACACTGTGCATATTTTCATACAAATTATTATTCCAGTTATATGTTTCTCACCCATTCGATCAGGAGTTCATTTATCTACCTTGTACCGAATAAAGCCGTGATACGTACATAACTTGACACCTCTCTCCTTCATTTCTCTCGCATGTCTGTGGGTAGGAGTTAAGACAACTAAATCCGAATTCTGTCTAAATAATTCGATCACAAAAGTTGTTTTTCCACACCCATCGGGTCGATTTAGATAAACAGTCGTATGTCTGAATACTGGATCGGACACAGATGGCGCAGACGATAATTCTAATATCTGATTGCCACGATATGTGTCTTCGATTTCAACATCTGCGGATTCAGTATAATCATATAATAGTTCTACTTTTATCTCCACGATTTCCACGGTGGATCAGCGTTTGTAAAACGAGTCACTAATTCTGTATATTTTTTCGATATAAAATGAATCGGTTGCAATTGACTGCGGTGTCAGGGAAACTATTTATCATAGATAGCAAATTTATAGAAACATAAGCGAACATGGATGACCTTAGATGTGTATATTGCGGTAAGATATCATTGATATAGCCAATAATTGTACCTAACCAGGTTCCGTTACACATTTTCTTGACTTACACAAATATGTTTCGCTGTTGCATCTGCGGTTACAAAGTCGTATTCAGCATCATCTAAAATTTTAATCTTGCATAATGTCGCATATACACCACCTTGTGTAAATTTACCGATTATTCTTCTAATGAGACCCTTTGCGGTTTTATCATCATCAGGTTGTGGTAACCAAACATCAGTCTGAGCATCATACGATATAATTGCTTCACTTAGAAGCAATGATATCAGTATTTTATAATCGATCATATAACGTAATACAGCTATTGGAACCAAGCGTTTCTCAGCGAAATGTCTACTAAACCAAACATAATAGATGAAGACCCTTATTGAATTCAAACGATACAATACGAGCGAATCCAGTTAGATCAAAAGCATGTAGTGGTTCATTAATCTCCACTCTGGTCATTTCGTGCGTGTTATGTCCAAATCGTAAAATGTATCCAAAACATTTTCTCATCCCTGAAAAACTTCCCGGATATGACGCAATCACATTAACCGAGATTACATCTTTATAATCGTATTCAGTGTTCCACAATCCGCCGTGTCCGTATTTACAGCAGCTTAGCTACACATCTTTGAGGAATTCAGCGTGTGTTGGTTTCCACTAAATTCTCTCTCTTGCAGCGTTGTCAGCAACTGACGAAACGGTTAAACAGTTGCTTAGGAACTCGTCAATACTATCAGTTGAACATCTGCGGCAGATTTTTCATCGTTTCGTGGAGATATTCTAACCGGTATAATTCACCGTTAGGTCGTACCGATTGATCATATTTGTCATCCCTTTGAAACAGCCATACTATTCCAGAATCGTCTTTACATATTTCTTGAATAAAATCAAACCTATTTCTTTCATAGTTCTGGGGATAAAATCTTACAGTTCGATGTCGGGAAAATATTGTTACTGCGTTAGTCTACGAGTACGCTTTATGATCAATGATATTTATTGGAGAACCTTCTTTTTTAATATTGTTTAGAATCGGAGAAACGTTCTCTTGTTATAGTTGCTACTATTATTGGAAATGTTAGTATTTGTTCTAACTTAGTTGTAACTCCGGTATTTTTTCTAATTAATAACACCCGTTTGATCTATTTCGTCTTAGATCAGTTAGTCCATTTCAACGTATCGCGTTTGTAAAATGTGATATTGTTCGCTCAGCGATACAGTTCATCCCTTTCAATGAAAATTTCGTTGAGCAAGATCATTAATATCAGGTTTATCATTTAGCTGATAAATCTCATATACAACCGCGGTTACAGGGTATGCTTGTATATAACATGGTTCATCAATAACAATCAACATTGCTGGTTTTAAATATTTACTTAACACACCCGCTTTGTCTAACATGAAAAACAGGGTCATGTATGTCGCGGGTAATCTACAGAGTAGAATCTGTTTCTGATTGCACAATATTTCAGAAACAAATTCGGTTTGAATATTTAACTGGAGAGAGAGAGAGAGAGAGAGAGAGAGAGAGAGAGAGAGAGAGAGAGAGAGAGAGAGAGAGAGAGAGAGAGAGAGAGAGAGAGAGAGAGAGAGAGAGGGGTGAAGCAATAATGACCACAGCCAGCAAATATAAATATATCACCTTCGGTTAAATATGTAACCAAATCTTCTCTCTCCAAACAATGTAAATTTTTAATATTGCTGAAGAACAATATTTACCTGGAATCATCATCATTTAAGAGATATAACCCTATTAGGAAAACGTAAGGGAAAAATGTGTAATTTTGTAGAGTTATCTAATTCTGTTTGATAAGATTAAATGTAAAATACTTTTATTTTATTAATGAAAAAATGTTCTGATTGTATTTTTACAGAAACAGCTTTTCTTCTGCATCTGTCACTTTTTATGCTTCATTTAGATTTTGTCAGAGAAATATATAAAAATACATGACTCGCAAACGTTTCTTCTTGATTCCCAAATATTAGGTAACTTGTATAGCATATAGCCAGTTTTAGTTACGATCGAAATTTAACAAGAAATACACTCTCCAACCATGTCACTTCATGTTGGGTGCGTTTTGCACTCTCCCGGGGTTGGTTTAGGCGGGAGTGTGTGTTTCGTTTTGAACGTAGATAAGCCCCATTTGTATATGTATGTATGTATGTATGTATGTATGTATGTATGTATGTATGTATGTATGTATGTATGTATGTATGTATGTATGTATGTATGTATGTATGTATGTATGTATGTATGTATGTATGTATGTATGTATGTATGTATGTGTCACGAAATTGTATACGACTATGTTCAATATGTATATGTGGTCAAAATATAGTCTTGATTTCGTTACTGCGTACAGCCTTACCGAGGGTAGTTTATTATTTTTTGGGCTTTTTAGTTATTTCGGCATAATGAGCGAACACTCAGCTCATGCTGTATGTGCGAAATTGCCTGCAGTTTAAAGTACCTAGCTACGCATATCTGTCACAGCTAGGGGTATATAAGGACGAAATTATAAGACAGAAATCACATTACAATGTAGTCTTGTCGGAAACGCTTCCATCCTAAACTGAGCAATCTATCAGCTAAAAGAGGTAACAATAGATTTAACTTTGTTCTCATTGCTATTTGTATTATGATATAATTCATTGTTTTACATATTAGATGTTTAGTATTTATTATAAAATCTATAGAATAAATACATAGGTTAGGCAGCGCCATTTTATCAGAAGTACTATATTTTGTTTCATTAGTTCTTTTGTATCTGAACATAATTGAGTTCAATTATACGCTGCATGCTTAACGTTAAATGTACATGGATAATTATTTCATGTGCGCGCATGCGCTACATATATGTGTGAGAATACTTGACCGTGTCTTATGTATTACACGGTTCGGTTGTTTTAATATTAGCTGAAGTGTTGTGCTGAAGTGTTGTACTGAAGTGTGGTGACGTTTTGTGCTGAAGTGGTGCAGTGTTGTGGTAACTGCGTGTGTGGTGCCATGTTGTGGTGACTACGTGTGTGGGTTTGTCTATGCTGACCGTGTAATGCCCGTGTGTGGTGCCTGTGTATGGTGCTTACGTATGCTGCATTTATGTATGCTGTGTTAGATGTATAGATATATGGTATTTATATATGATTACGTGAGGTGAAGGTCACAACTTTTAGGTTAGACTCTGTGTAACCGGATGTACTTCCTGACGTCAGACGGACGCCAGGCTAGTAGCAAAATACCTCAGCAAGTAGTTTACATTTATTCATTCCAGTCTCGTCATATGGACGACGTATTATTTATTTAATATCTTCTTTGCAGTCTCGTTATATGAACGACACCTGCATAATTTCATTCTACACAAATCTCGTTCCATGAACGAGAACTTCAGAATTTAGGGTTCACGATTGCATATGTCTCGTCATATGGACGACGTATTAATTATTTAATATCTTCATTCTAGTCTCGTCATATTGTCGACGCATTATCTTTTTCATATTTGCATATATCTCGTTATACGAGCCTTTTATATATATTCATATTTGTAAATTAATTCATATACTTCTTTTTTGTCATTACGTTACTGAAATTCATAGTTCCATGTTAGGAACATTTATTTAAATAGATTTTCTTATATTTTGTAAAATATTGGTGTCAGAGTTGATTTTTTAAATTGCGTTTATAAAATAAACATCTTATTAACGCAGTTGCGTTCCGTGTCTTCACTAATCCAGTCCCGACTCGGTCTATCTTGTGACAAATGGTGTCAGAAGTGGGATTATAATTAGATTAGGCGAAGCACGGATTTTAAATTGGATAGGTCCTGATTGTGGTAAGTTTTGTTTTAAAGATATGTTTCAGATCAGAAGCTTCCTGACAAGACAAATCAGGCTGGTGAGTTAATACCTCACTCATATTCTGTTTTATATATACATATATGCATATTGAATACATTGGGAGGAGTAATATACGGTTCGTTCACGTAATCCTAAGAATTGTATGTGTTATATGATAGTGCATTTAGGATTGGTTATCTTATCAACAGCATTCACCATGTCGTCACTCAAAGATCTAGTGGAGTTGGGCAAACAGTTTGGATATAGAGAGGGAAAAGGCCGAAATGCAAATCGCCTTTGAAAGGGAAAAGCTAGTATTAGAAAGAGAGAAGATGGTATTTAAGGAAAAAAAGATAGAGTTATTAAAACAGGCAGAAAGGGAAAAGATTGAGTTAGAAGACAGGAATATGGAAAAGGAACACAAAATGAAATTTGAATTATTAGAGGCTAAGAAGGATGGGTAACACGATTCTAAGTTAAAACGCCCGTAAATGACGCACTGAACTACGACACATTAAAAGAGGAACTCCTTAAAAGATATGAGCTGACGCAACAAGGGTTCCGTAAAATGTTTAAATCGAGTAAGCCCGAAAAAGGTGAGACATTCGCCCAGTTTAAATGTAGGACCGGAAATTATTTCCAACGGTGGATTGAATGTGGCAAGGTACAAAAAACATTCGAGGGTCTTACCGACTTTTTACTTAGGGACCAGTTGTTAGACATTTGTAGTAGGGAATTGTATTTATTCCTGAGGGAAAAGTCTTTAAGTAATGTATCCGATATGGCTACCCAAGCAGACTATTTTGCCGAAGCCCGAGGAGGAACCCAGAGTGTAATTTTAAGGGATAACAAGGGAGGTTATCAAGATCAGAGACTCAGAGAACCCGAGAAACTTGGAACCTATAAAGGTGGAAATTTTCAATCTGGGAAGGGTTCCTATCGTAGTGATAAACAATGTTTCACTTGTAAGGAATTTGGCCACATCAACCCCGATTGTCCGAAGAGGAAGAGTTTCGTCCCGAAAGTTGCGGGTGCTATCGAAAGCAGAGCGTGGTCAGGAGGCGACAAGCGCGATGGTCTTCCTCGCGAAGGGTCTGAATCTAATAACGCGAGTAAGATATGCAATTCCCGATCGCGTGTGCAAGTAGGTCATGACGTTATCCAGTCCATCGGCACGTGCTTTTTCCCAGAGGCGAGGGTGCCGACTGCTACAGGTACCGCCAACGGACAAACAGTCACTGTCTTACGCGACACCGGGTGCACGGGTGTTGTGGTAAAGCGAAGTCTCGTTAGGGAAGACCAAATGCTTGGTTGGAAATCCCATTGTATGTTGTTAAATAAAATAATCGATCACGTCCCCGTTGCCAGAATAGAAATAGAGACGCCCTTTCTGAATGGGACTGTGGAAGCACTGTGCATGGAAAACCCTATATATGATTTAACCATAGGAAATGTCGAGGGATCCAGACTCCCAACCCTCTCTGATTTCCGGTTTCCCATCGTGCAAGCCTTCGAAACTAGAGCGCAGGCGGATAAAAAGCCGCTACTTAAATTGAAAGTTCCGGAAGCCGTAACCGATATCTCACGTGTTGAGTTTACACCTGAGCAAAGTCAGGACGAGTCTTTAAGCGCACTCGCAGAGAGAATCTTGTCGGGTACCGCGAAATGTTGTAAGGGCGGTGGGAGCTCTAAATTCGTACGTACCAAGGGTTTAATGTACAGAGAATTTAGCACGCTGTAGGGGGGAAAGTATCTCCAATTAGTTGTCCCTCAGAAATTCAGGTCACATGTATTGAGAGTAGCGCATGAGTCTAGTATGGAAGGTCATTTAGGCATGAGAAAAACAACAGAGTTTTAAGAGAGTTTTATTGGCCTGGAGTAAACGGTGACGCAGCACGATTTTGTCGGTCGTGCGACGTTTGCCAAAAGACTGTGTCAAAGAGAAGAAATACAAGAGTACCTTTAGGTAAAATGCATCTTATAGAAACCCCATTTAAAAGGGTAGTCGTTGATATTGTGGGACCCATATTTCCTATTAAAGATAGGAAAAACCGATATATCCTCACTCTAGTGGATTATGCTACTAGATACCCAGAAGCGATAGCATTACCATCAATTGAAACTGAACGCGAGGCTGAGGCACTTGTCGACATGTTCAGTAGGGTAGGGGTACCTGAGGAAATCCTCACAGATTACGGAGCCCAGTTTACCTCCGAACTAATGTCAGAAATTAGTAGGTTGTTGTCAATTAAACAGTTGCGCACTACACCGTATCACCCCATGTGTAATGGATTGGTAGAGAGATTTAACGGCACATTAAAACAAAATGCTACGTCGAATGTGCGAGGAGAAACCGCGAGATTGGGACAGATATTTAAACGCGATTTTGTTCGCGTATCGAGAGGTACCGCACGAGAGTTTGGGATTCTCGCCGTTTGAATTGCTATACGGTAGGGCAATTCGGGGTCTTATGCGGATTCTGCGCGAACTATGGTCAGGTGATGTCGCAGACGGAGAGGTTAAAACCACCTACCAGTACATCGCAGACTTACGCAAGAGATTAGAAAGCACGTGTCGGATGGCACACGACGAGCTTGTGAAATCTGGTCGCAAGTACGCGAAATATTACAACCGGGGAACGCGAAGTAGGAAATTCGACGTGGGTGATCGTGTGTTGGTGCTACTCCCTACTAGTAGAAACAAATTATTGGTCCAATGGAAAGGGCCGTATGAGGTTAAACAGGTCATGGGTGAAATGGATTACTGAATTGACATTGGAGGTAGGATGAGAATATTTCATGCCAATATGTTAAAGAGTTATGTGGAGAGACCTAGTCAAACTGCTGAAAAGAACGTTTTGAACGTTGTGTGCATTGCGGTCATAGAAGACGAATCAAGCGACGAACCGCAATTGGATTTTAACACAGACATTCCTTTTGAGTACCCTATGGTTGTAGGGAAAGAGGGAATAGATATGGTCACCGTATGTCCGGATTTACCTAACTGTAAGCGTCGCCAGATAGTAGAAATTTTGAATAAGTACCCCGACGTATTTACAGATAGACCAGGAAATACTGGATTAATAACGCACGAGATAAGTTTGAACACCAGGGAGCCGATCAGAATTAAGGGATATCCTATACCCTTTAATACACGAGATAAAATCGATGAGGAAGTGGGTAAAATGTTAGACCTGGGAGTAATTGAACCCTCAAACTCCCCTTATTCTTCCCCCGTGGTATTGGTTAGTAAAACAGATGGAACAAATAGATTCTGTATAGATTTTCGACAACTAAATAAAGTCACTGTGTTTGATGGTGAACCGATGCCAGACATGGAGGGCTTGTTTTCGAAATTAGCAGGGCACCAGTACATTTCTAAAATAGATCTAACAAAAGGATATTGGCAGGTGCCCATCGCTGTAAAATCCCGTGTATTAACTGCATTCGCGACCCCTAAAGGTCTTTACCAGTTTAAGGTGATGCCTTTTGGTCTAGTTAATGCCGGTGCGTCATGCGTGCGTCTTATGCGAAAATTGTTGAAAGGCATGAATAACGTAGATAGTTTTGTTGACGATATTCTTGTGTATACACATACCTGGGAAGAACATGTTAGGATATTAGTTGTTCTGTTCGAAAGGCTCCGCAAGGCAAATCTCAAGTAGCAGAGAGGGTGAACAGACCACACTTTTAAGACAAAATTTTGATTGAATCCTCAAAACGAAAATAGAGCCTTCCTACGAAATCTCATATTTTAACAAAAAAAAAGTCTCCATTTAGCAAACGGAGACTTTACGATTTTTCAATCAATTTTGTTCGCAACGATGTGGTCATCACACCCTCTCTGCTGCAGCAAGTTAACAAATATAATAAAATGATTTCAACCAAATATTTGATCGAGTCTTTAGGACTTTACAAACAAACTAATCGCTAACACCTCATCTTGTAGATCAATTAAATTATTTGACTGGTCGGTGAGTCGGAAATTAATTTTCGTTAACGAATTATTATGGCATCGCATGTAGACAGGATTAATTGGGTTTTCAATAATTAGGAATCCTCGAGGAGCTGTTGGTGCAAATGAATAAAGAATATATCCCTGCTGAGCTTGATTTGATTGCTCGAGATTTATTTGATAGCTTCCTTCAATTGCATCACATGTTAAATTGAGCGCAATCACCGCTGAAATATTTACATTGTGCGGGGCAATATGCCTACCGCCACTATCTGGATCATTATTATACCTGAGGAGGACAGTTGAATCTGGTTTTTGTAGCGCCTTGATATCGGTTTTAACAATTCTTGCTAGTTCGTCAGCGTTGTATTTGGGAAACTTGAAATTACGCAGATTGTCTTCTGTGATATTGTAATCGGTTAGGAATCGTTGTTTACTGTCGCTGTTGTCATTAATTATTGTTTGAATAATTAGTTCATAGATATATTCCATGTCAGATATAAGTTGATTTATTATTTCAACGTGTTTTTGCGATTTTGCTTTCCGTAGATGTACTAGTTGTGTTTTATGTAACTGTTTAATTTCATTAAAAAAAAACAGTGATGTCAGTTAGCGTAAATGAAATAGTAACAGATAAGTCGGCTGTTCTTTTAATGATAAAATCCCATTGCAATGTGTCTTTGTTGGTAAATATAAATCTATCGGCGATTTTTCCTTTTCTTATATCAGATAAATTATCTCGATAACTGGGATTTATTTCATGATATGATTGTACGTCCGTGGTTAAGTCGGTGGTGGCTCCGGGTGGTTTTTCAGGCCATCCTAGCACTGTTCTTAACGAGCTGTTATAGATATCTACAATGTATCCCTCTGTGCTTATTTCGATCGACGACGAGAGCGTCGGTTCATGAAGTTTAATAGCTATTTTTGATTCCTTTCCAGTGATTGATTTTATTCTACGCTGAATTTCAGCGTCGATTTGCTCAATTTGGTACGACCCAGATGGTAACGAAACAGTTTCCCACTCTGGAGTACCATCGGGTTTATTTTTATACGAGAACACCAGTGCGTTATTGGGTTGCTGACCACCAAATGCAACCGATCTGATATTAGGCCAGCTATGATATACTCGATCTCGCGCACTGGAATTGGAGAAGGGAAGTTCACACTAAATTGTGGGTTTGTTGATGTTATTGATATCATGCTTGTTCGTATCCGAGTGGTATTCTCCGCGATTCGTTGAAGCAATTCGAGTGACATTATTGTTAACGCTGTCTTCAATTTCCAATTTCAACATCGCGGAGTTATACAACTGGGTCATCGTGGAAAATTCAACATCGGATATGAACGAATTATCTATCGACAGGGAGATGAACTCGGATAATTTCGAGTATTTGTCAAATAACACCTGGTACCGAGCTGTATAATCACTGAGTTTTTTCTGAGAACTCGATGATAACTTTTTAGTTATCGCGGTGGCGACTGCCGCAATCGTTGTTGCCGCGGGGATAGCGATTAGAACTGCAATCGAAGCCATCATGGTCACCGTCGACAAAATAACCCCGGCGCTGGCCATCACACCGGACACCGAGTACACGGTGATGTCGATGATTGCTACGCTGCGTCGGTATTTTTTCATTTTCTCACGATAACGCTCAGAAAGTGATTTCAAATTCGCGGAAAATTCTTTCACGGTATCATATCGATATCGATGCGATTGTGATACCTCTGGGACTATTATCGGTTCAATTGATTTCATCGATGTCATTGTTATTTTAAACCCGATAGTGTTTTCAATTATTCTTCATCTTCCGGGTAGTAGATCAGGGGGTAGTCTAATTCACCTACAAATTCTAAACACCAGGGTATTTTTGATCTAATGGTACTATCAACCGCAACAATCTCAAATTCTTCTTTACCATTAGCGATAATTACTGTCGCGGTGCCACCAAAGTAGGTTTTACCTTTCACGATGATATCAAATTGCTTGTTAGAGATTAACGTCATCCTGTAGATACCATAGGGCCACTCCCCGATATTGATTGGCAATCTAAAACTAGATTCTTTTACCCAATCAAAGGTCCCATGATCGACCATGTACACGATATTTTCAACGCTTCCTGGTGGATGCGGAATCTTTACTTTTTTAAAATTTTCTTTTAGTTCAGAAATATCATTGTAAATTTCGAGATAACTTACCTTGATTTCATTTTCATTCATCTTCCTTCCCGCACCCTTGTTAAAAAAGAACAGTGATAGAAAGTTGTTAATTTCCAAGGGAGTCATGCCCCCCCCAAGTGGGAAACTTACTTATGTTATATAATGCGCGTCGAACCGAGCATATGTTGTCATGATATCTTGGAGTTTACTGCCCCTAAAGAACCTATTAACCATTTCGTTGATGGGGTTTTGTTTGTCAAACGCGCTTTTAACTGTAATATTCTTGCTGTGTTTAACGGCGTTGATACACATACGCTACGAAATATTTGGCAGACATGGTGTTCCGATATGGACTTCAATCAATTTAAAAGTTTCTTTAGTTACGCTCAGTCAACCCCGCATGGATTTATAACAATAAATTTACATGATCCTCGGACAATGATATTTCTAAACTGATAGAAAATCTTGAAAAGGTACAAAAACCCACTAACGTCGTCGTTGTTAAATTTTTTGGATCCCCACTTGTGGCAGGCATGACTCTCGCTGAAATTAGCGAGTTTATCGGCAAGCATGCTCACAATGCCTACGTCGCTAATAGTTTATTTGGCGTCCCGGCTACATCTACGATAACTCTCAAAGATATTAATATGTTTATGGTGAGACAAGCAACACTTAATACCATCGTAGATAAATTTTTAGGGAGAACACCTGTGTCTGAAACCACATCTTTGACAGGCCCAACCCTCGCTGAAGTTAATAGCGTTTCCCAACCAATTCTTGGTAGTAATGTCACTGTTAGGTATTTATATGAACCAGGAGAGCTTGAAGGTGGTAAAAAAAAGGGCTACTGATCCTATTTGGAGTGTTACTGCACACAAGATATCTACTATAACACGATCAACTGGTAGACCTCCAATCTATAAATTGGATTCAACTGCCCCTCAGCGGCGTTTTACACGCGAACAGTTACAAGTGATTCCTGATGATACTCAATTGCCACCGCATGGTCTTAACTAGCGCCGTTGCGTCTGTTGCACTCAAGACAAGTTAACATTACATTGTTTCTGACATGACCGAGATTGTTATTTTTTCTGTCTACAGTAAATTGGCGAGGATCTTTATCCGAATACTGCCAACGCATTATACAATTGCAACTTGCGCAGTGATTATTCTGTTGTTGCTTCAGCGTAATTATTAATTCAGCATCAATATCAAATTCTCGTTGGTTTTTTTTGTCTTGTTGTTTGTAACCGAAGAGTTTTTTATCAATAATTTTAACATCAACGATGCTAGCATCATTCATTGTTGTGTCATCATCGAAAACAATTCTTCGAAGTTGATTTATTCTTCGTACTCTGGATACTGCAAGATAGACTAAATTCGACCATTCGATGTGATTATCCACCATCCAAACAATTGTATCTGATATAGTCAATCCCTGTGAAGAATGTATTGTTGCTGCGTATCCGTATTCCACGGGGAATTATTAGCACGCAATGCATCTTCAACGACGCTGATATCAACCAGCACAATATCATTTAACACTAAATTCTGTCTTTTAAATCGTTCGGATTTTGGTCTTGGAATATCAACTTCTATATTCTGTTTTCGTGTATCCGAAGGCCTATAACACAACGGTACTGGAAGTGTTGCAAATTTTTCTTTATGCGTTTCAAATAACTTCATCTGAAGTATGTCTCTGACTATTTTTCTACTTGCAATTATCAAATCGTTTGGTCTCCACGTTTCCCAAAAATCATTCATGGGAGTTTCTGAAATTATTTCACGCGCTATTTCACATTGGATTTTATACGGCTGTAATCTAATTAGCACTTTGAACTCGCGTAATTGTTCATCAAGTGATCTATAATCAGTGGTAATTTCTTCATAATAGTATACAAAACCCTTTAGCCATTCATGTGGGGATGAACCGATAAATGGTGGTGGTTGGCCGTGATCGCCGCACATGACGACTTTTGTATTTTTCAATAACAACCATTCAAGAAATGTTTGTAATATTTTCAACGATACTGTGCATATTTCATCCCAAATGATGATTTCAGGAATGAATTTATCACCCATTCGATCAGGGGTCCATTCCTCGCCTTTCCATTGAAAGAAACTATGATAAGTACAGGCATTTACCCCTCGTTGTTTTATCTCTCTGGCGGGTCTGTGAGTAGGTGTTAGGACAATCATGTTTGATTTTGAAACGCTAGCGTTTCTATGATATAATTCAATTGCGCGAGTTGTCTTTCCTGACCCACCACAACCGTTTAAATAAACTGTCTTATATCTACATATTGGATCAGATACCGGTGGTGCATTAGAAAATTCGGATTGAATCTCATCACACTTTAAGTACTTTTCATCCATGGTAACATCTGCCGATTCACAATACTCATGTAGCGTTTCCTTTTTAAATCTCCAACATCCCCAATTTGCCTCCGGATCTGTGAATTTAGCTACATCTGATTTGTATTTCTCGTGGATATACATAGAATCAGTGGCTACTCTAACTGCGGTATTAGGAAATCTATTTATCATCGAAAATAAATTGATAGAAGCATAAGCTAGTATAGAACTTCTCAAATGCGTATATTGTTTAATATATCCATCACAATAGGTAACAACTGTACCTAATCGTCTTCCATCGGATAGGAAAGCGTCTTTACGATTTACAAGTTTTCCCTGTTTCGTTAAATCCGTTACAATAAAATCGTATTCCACGATGTCTATGATCAACCGGATCAACCGCGAAGAATATTTTGCATTGTCGTATCTTCCACCCTGGGTAAATTTACCGATTATTCTTCGTCCAAAATCTTTTGCTTGTTCTTTTTTAATTTCAAATAACTCCTTAGACCAATTCATGATTTGTTCTTCATTGAAATCTGGAAACTGTTTTCGCTGTTCGCTAATTATACGATCTAGATCGGGTTGTGGTAGCCAAACTTCTTTCTGAGCTCGATAGCATATAATAGCTTCGGAAACAATCAACGATATTAGCATACCATAATCAATCATATATCGTAGTAACACTATTGGCATCCAGGCCTTTTCAGATATATGTCTACCAAGCCAAACGTAACTACACGGATGTAACCCTGTAGCGAGTTCAAATGATATCACACGAGCGAATCCGGTTAAATCAAAATCAGATAATGGTCCATTAATCGCAACACCAGTCATTTCATGTGTGAGGTGTCCAAATCGTTTAAAATAGTTACTACATTCTCCATACCCGAGAAAACTTCCAGGATAACACGCGGATATATCAATTGAAATAACAGCCACGATGGTATTTTGTATTCCACAGTCCTCCATGACCAAATTCGACGCAACTCAATTTAACTTCCTCGAGAAAATCACTTCGTGTTGGACGCCATGAGTTTTTTTCTCTTGCGAAGTGAGCTACCACTGATGGAATTGTGAAGCTATCCGCGAGTAGTTTTTCATGGGAACTCTCCGGTGAAAAATCATTAGCGATTTTTCTCATTCTGTTATCTAATTCTTCAACGCGATATAATTCACCATTTGGTCTTACAAATTGATCAAATCCTATTTGGGATCTTCATCACTTCTAAGTAACCACACTGACACAGGATCATCCTTACACAGCGTGTGAATAGCATCGAATAATTTCTCATTATAAAAAACATCCCCGACGAACTCCTTAGGGATATATCTCACGGTTCTATCTCGTGGAAATATTGTTACTGCAGCCGTCCACGCGTGTTTGTTATGATCAATAATTTTAATTGGAGCTCCTCGCGATTGATATTTCGGTTCGCATAATACTTCTCCGGTTATTGTCGTTACTGATATTGGGAATTTTAATGATGCTTCTAATTTAGCTATATCAGAAATCTTTGCACCGTGCTGTTTCACTGTCAGATCCCATTCGGTTATTTTCCTACGTCGCAGATCAGTTAGTTTATTTCCTCGGGATGCATTTGTGAAGTGTTCCATTACCCGTGTTGCTACACAATTCAGTGAACTATAATATTCCATAGGAGCTAGTTTTGCAATATCGGGTTTATCATTTAACGGATATATCCCATAAACAATTGCTGTTACAGGATAAGATCTCTCGTAGTATGGTTTGTCAATTCCAGTTAGAATTCCTGGTTTGGAATCTCTACTTACAATGACAGTTTTTTTATCCTTGAGGATTGGTTCAAATTTATCCCTGATAATCCATTTGCCTTCGACTTCGATAATGAATTTTATTCTGAAAAAATACTTCTGATGGGAATTGCTTTGCAATTTACCCTTGAATTTCCAGCCAAGATGTGAAATGATCTCAGCTGCTCTTTCATCGTTCATAGTAGCATCGATGTTGGGTACATTGACATCTTCATCAATAATTCGAAATGTCGACCAACAGTATGCTGCACCGTCTCGGTAGAATTCATTAAAACTCTCCCTGATTTTACTTAGTATAGTTCTATGACCGATTAGACGTTTTGGTGTATCAGAGACTCTATCGAGATTGAATTTAGTATTTTTCCAAGGCTTAATTTTCGATAATCTCTTGAACTCCTTATCGAGATTGAATTTATCATTTTTCCAGGGCTTAATTTTCGATAATCTTTGGAATTCTTTCATGGTATAATCAATGAATTTAGTATTTTTCCAAGGCTTAATTTTCGATAATCTCTTGAACTCCTCCATGTTATAATTAAAACAAGTATTTAAATAGAAAAATATAATATAATGAATCACTGCAAGTGGCTAATGATTGGATCAACAACCCCGTGTAACAAATCATGCAGAAGCGAATTCTGTGGGTATCATTTACAAAGTGTTCGCAACGGTTCCTTTGGTCCCCTTCCGTGCCTCCGATGTGGGGCTGGGGTAAGGGGAAAATCGCAGTTGTGTCTTGCTTGTGGGGGTAAACGATACAGGGAACTAAAAAGCTATTATGACAAACGAATAAAAAATGCAGTCATTGACCCCAACGATGACTCCGTCAGCGACAAAATCATAAAAAACCCTCAAGATTATATCAAGAGGTTTATAATTAAAGCAGATATAAATTAGACAAATAGTATTATTATACAAATGAGCCAAGATTTCAGACCTCATCCAGTGCTTGTTAATTACGAAGCCTCCAGTGATGGTGTTGTCAGGCACCGCAGACTAAAAGAACCGGTTGGATGGGTAAATAATATGGGATTATTGATGTTTACAGCTGGGAGGAAGTAGTATCTCTGTCACAGAGCCATCTATGAAGCATTTTACGGATTAATCGAAGACGGATTTGTGATTGATCACATAAATTGTGTGAAGACTGATAATTGTCTTGGGAATCTTCAAGCCGTCTCACAAAGTCGGAATGCAAAATTAGGTGGAACTGGCAAACACGCAAAACGCCCTAGGGGGTTCAAATCGTTTGATTTAGAAAATAACGAAGAGATAAGCTTTCAATCAATAAATGAAGCCAGTAGATACTTTGACATTTGTATGCCTTCAATACGATTTGTTGCAGAAAATATAATTAAAACTGCTCTGTCGAAAAAAAATGGTCATAAAATAAAATTCATATACACCTGAAACGATTCAAGGGAGATAAATCCTTTATGTATAAGTTCAACCGCTCATAACACTCTACCTACTAAGTTCCCTTGTATAATGACGTCAAAGGAATTTGTATCGTCTGCTATTACCTGTAGAGAGAGGTATAGACATGTGCGCGCGCACATGACTGTAATGGAGTAAATACATAGTTTCGGTAGAGTTGTATTTTTTAACAATTTCTAAAACCTTTTATTGTCGCTTTCGCTAAAACTGCATTATTTAAACAGTTGTATTTATTTAGACCATCTATAATACACTTTTAGTACAGTCGTTCTTTATAATCCAGCGCAATACCTATGTTCGCTCGGCCGGAACGAGCAGGAAATACTAGTGTTTCCCATTCATTGAAGTAGGTGGGAGTGGTTAAAATTCCTCTACAGCTCTTTGTGATCTAATCGATAATGTATTTTGTCTAGAGAATTAGAACAGGGAAAATATACGCTGTTATCTAACAACTATATTATTTTTATTAATGTTTTTTTTAAAAAATCTGTCTGTTTTAAATGTTGTGAAAGAGCATTAATAAGTAATTCAAGGAAATAAAATAACGCACCCGTGAATCAACGCTGCTGCATTATTCACCTTATATACGTTTTGACTCGTAATAAGCTTGGGCTTTCGAAAGCCAAATCCGACCAATCAAAACTAACCAACGCCATTAACACGGGCGTGTGGTTGTCTTTTGTCAATCATGCAACCGGTTAATTTAGTTTGGTTGCTTTTGATTGGTTGGAATGGCCGTAGAAAAAATGCCCCGTCGTTTCATGTTTGTGCTGTCTTGTGCCGTCCCACATCATTACATCACAAATTCCATCATCGTTTCATTGGATAATTAAGTTAATTAAGTATATTTATGCCTAAAATCTGCCGCAACGCTCGAGCGGAGATATATATGGTATTGTGCCGTCCCACATCATTACATCACAAATTCCATCATAGTTCCATTAAATTATAATCCATCCTTAATTAAGTTAATTAAGTATATGTATGCCTAAAATCTGCCGCAACACTCGAGCGGAGATATATATGGCATTGTGCCGTCCATTAATTAAGTTAATTAAGTACATGTTGTGATGTCCCCCAAGCATATCTTCTGGGCGGTCTAAGATGGTGTTTGCCACCTTAGGCCTCCCTTTCGGAGATGTATGCTTTGGGGTTCCATTGGGTCACGCCCACCATCCACATCACAAATTCCATCATCGTTTCATTGAATAATTAACTTAATTAAGTATATGTATGCCTAAAATCTGCCGCAACACTCGAGCGGAGATATATATGGCATTGTACCGTCCATTAATTAACTTAATTAAGTATATGTATGCCTAAAATCTGCCGCAACACTCGAGCGGAGATATACGGCATTGTACTGTCCATAAAAAAACGGGTCAAAAAGACCCCAATATTTTTTAATAATTAGAGGTAAATATATTATATCTATATTTTTATATAAATAATGGATATCAAAGATGTAAATTCTATAATTGCTGAAATCTCAATTTAAAACAATCGAGGAATAATATTATCTAAAGATCTCGACTGTGACAGGATTGCCTCGGAATATGAAGACATTGAGTATCAGTCTAGTAAGGGTCGTTATGTTTTACCTAAGATGTACAGGCTCGTGAAAGGAATTCAAAAGTCCATCTATGCTTGTTTCTACGCTAACGACATTAATGTATTTATAACGCTATTTAGCACCGTTGAAGCAATACGTCAAAAGCTCGGCCAAGAGTATCAAAAACGAGCTGAAATTAGTTCTAAAGTTCGTGATCTTAGAAAAATATTAAACGAGGAAAAACCAGTATCTTAACCACGTGAGTGTTACTTTAAAAAAAGGTTTTCAGTAAATTTTATTTAAAAAAATTATTTTTTTTAGCGTTTTTTGTAACTACATAGGATTTTCTCCTGAAAGGATACTCAGCAGTTTGGGCTTGCTCATGCAGCTATGTGCGTACTGGATGATCTGGTTGTGGTAGCAAGTAATCACCGCGACGCCTCCGATTTCACGTAGTTGTTGTTGTTGCCGCGTCGTTAACAAAAATCGTTCATCGCCGTTCTCAGATATTACAATTCTGAAACCCCCAGCGATGTTATTTCTGAAACACTCGAGGATAGCGTCGTACAGTTTAACCTTGTCCGAGATGGATACGTTAGCTTGATGGTACATTATTTAATAACTCAGCATTTAATTGTGATAGTTTCACATTTGAAAATTCAGTTCACAAACAATATATGGTAGGTGAATCGCTTACAACTAGATTAACCCGAGAGTGGCTAGCAGCAATTAAAAAATTTATACCGGTTCGAGACAGACTTCGAGAAAAACTTCAACAACGACAACAAACGCAGACTGACTTTTCTGTGTCAAGCGAACAACTGCTCGCCCCGGTAACTAAGGCGACCAGCGATGTGAAAACAGCAACTGAACGAGCAATATTTGGGGATATTCCTGAGGAAGGCAAGCGACGAGAAGTGCCTGTTCTTGGTGTGCTTGAAAAAATTGCAGCAGAGACCGAACAAACAAAAAAGTCTTTAGAAACACTTCCAGTAGATATAGTAACTACTTCACGGCAACAACAAAAAAAAACAAGAGCGAGTACTAGAAGAACTAGGTGCTACTGCAAGAAAACCAGAAGAAGAGGAAGGAGACGTTACTATAGAAAAAATGTATTCACCGCAAAGTATATTTACACACTATGCATACAGCATAATTAAAAATTTTAAAGATGACAATAATTTAATTAACTTTATCGTGCGGAATTTTCCACTCAATCAAAGAGGAATAGCTGTAAACAAAGGGTATAAAGGGTATAAAAAACGACGAGAATTGGATAAAAAAAAGTATACCTGGCAAACCGTGATAGATTTAGAATCACAGAAAGTAACCGCAATGATTTTGAGAGTTTTAAAGACGAAGTATTGAGTAGAGTAGATAAAGATTATCCAACTGGATTTTTTGGTAAAGAGGAGTCAACTGGAGATGGATATTTAGGTAGCGGCATAGTTGAAAACACTAGCGTTACTTGTCCTGGTAACATTCTCAGTGATATATCACGGCTGGAAGTTCTCATCGGGGGGAAGCGAGCCGGAAACAACTCTCCGGAAATAATTAATGAAGCAGCTGATATCTGTAGACGATTATTTGCCGGTGGTATCATGGACATTAATGTAT
Organism: Unio pictorum; assembly: GCA_030141615.1. Taxonomy (NCBI): domain Eukaryota; kingdom Metazoa; phylum Mollusca; class Bivalvia; order Unionida; family Unionidae; genus Unio; species Unio pictorum. Next base: position 3,101,780 of record JARLTB010000390.1, read on the forward strand.
ATCGAGAACTCATTGCTGAATTAGTTGAAAATCACAAAGATGCCCATGGTTATTACAGCGATTCATCACTAATTGAAAAACTACTAGTTTTATAACAAGATGATTATACACTACAACCATGATAAACCCGTAAGCGTCTAGGTGGTGAACTCACGATTGCCTGTTTATAGAGCATATTACGGAGATGGTTTCGGCAATACCATTGCGGGGTTATTTACAAGAATGGCCCCAAAAGTGGCGCCGTTAGCTAAACAATTATCAATGAAAGCCATTTATATTATTCGTGATAAAGGAATCAGCGCTGTTGGAAATCTTGCCGGAAAGGCATTTTCTGCCGCGAAAGATAAAATAGCATCATTGGTACGAAAGAAACTAACGGTGCTGCCATCAACTACAGTGATGCCTGCAAAAATCAGCAAAGCAATAAATAACGCATTGGAACAAAAACTAGCGTCGTTAGCTGCTTCGGTGACTCCGTCGCCATTGACGACTTCACCGGTAACAGATAGCGTTATCATGAACGCGATAGCAGGAAGTGGTTTGAAACGAACACAAAAACGACGATGATTATAAAGAGTTTCACAATTGAAAGCACTAAATAATAATAACAATGTTTAAACAAACAGCTGATCCCGCGCTTGATATGGAAGCCAAAGTGGGCAAGGACGATTCCGTCCGCGATTATCAATACTATTCCTATCATGCAATACAACCCGACCTACGATCGCGAGTTGAACTTCAAGTTCAAGATACCAGTAAATACTTTTTGCCATGTGAAGCATTTATTGAAGTAGAAGGACAACTTGTAAAACGTACTGATACCCCTGCTATACCAGCACCGTATCCAGATGGTGCCAAAGTCGGCTTAGTCAATAATGGTATCATGGCGCTATTTGACAGTGCAAAATATCTCATTGATGGAAAAGAAATTGAATCAATAGAGCGTGATGTTGATGTTGCAACAACAATAATCGGATTAGCAAGATACTCCGATGATTATACAAGGTCTGCTGGTCCATCTATGATGTTTGCTAAGGATACTTCTGATCATCCTGAAAACGTTCAGTATTCTAGGGTAAAGGCGACACGAGATACCGCAGTTCATCCAGCACCAGCCGGATATACTAGACCGGCCGCAGATTTTGATGTCATAAATACCACCCTTAATTTCAATTTAGGGTTTGGAACACGAGTATCAATGTTGCACGGGATACGTCGACAATTTTCATGTGCGATTCCACTCCATCACATATTTGGATTCTGCAGAAATGTCAGAAAAGTCATCTATGGAGCCAAACACACAATCGCGTTAGTGCGAAAAGGCGATGACAACGATGCAATCTGGCGTACTGGTGCTGATGAAGATAAAGTTATTTTAACTAAATTGGTATTGTGGATGCCAGTAATGACCCCATCAATTACCAGAGAAGAGCGGCTGCTCTCATTTATGGAAACAGGCGGCAAATCATTGCAAAGTTGGCTAACAACAACGACTGATGTCAAACAGGATAGTGTTGCTGATACATTTACATGGCACCTGGCATCAAAACAAGGCGTTTCAGCTCCACGTCATATATTTATAGCGCTGCAGAATCAGAATCGATTAGGCTCCCAAGAACGCAGTCATATGATATTTGATAAATTAGGAGTCAATGAGGTTTCACTGAGAATAAACCGACAACAAGAACCATCTGAGGATATACAGCTTGATTAAGAAAACAACCATATAGCACGTGTGTATCATCGGATGCTGTCATTTATGGGCCGTGATCAAAATGTTGATACTGGTTTACAAATATCGCAACTTGATTTTAAAAGCCTCTATCCGATTTATTACTTTTCGCTGGAGCATCTTGATTTAACAAGGCAATCCGTCGTTGACATATATTTTAGGGCTCGTATAGATCCTGGTGGTGTTAATTATAGAGCGGTTGCTGTCATTCTCAGCGACAAATCAATGTTGTTAGAAGGTGTTGGTGGACGAATGAGACTTATTGATGCACCAGTGGAAAATATGTAAATGAAACGTGAAGAGTTTCCAATTATATCAATTGAAAGCATAAATGTGTTTTACAATAAAATGCCATATAGTGTTGTTAGTGTCAAGCTGACTGATGGTCAGGTCAAGAAATTGCGATCAAAATCCGCTAAAGAATGTGGAACAACAATAACGTTGAAACCAGCTCAGATGTCCGGCGGTACACATACAATATCACTGACGGATCGTCAAATAAAACATTTCAATGATGCGCTGAAGAATAAGCGAGGGGTTCAAATTGTATTTTTAGAGGCTGCAGTCGTCAACATGATAAAATCAGGTGGTATATTTCCATTGTTAGCTGCAATACCAGCATTGATTGAAGCGGCTGCCCCAGCGGTGGCGAAGGCGGCGGCACTGGGAGCCGTTGGTACCGCGGCAGGGATGGCGTTGAAAAAGGCAACTGGGAAAGGATATAAAAAAGGGAAAAGGTTTAAGACTACCAGGAACCCCGTATTCATGGTACAGCGGAAAGGGTCTAAGAATACCAGGAACGGTTTATTAGTTGAAAGCCCAATTCTCCCTATGTCCAATTTTGATTTAATTGATGAGGCGAGAAAACCTAGCGATAAAAAACTTCAGAGGGTTTTTTATGAGAGATCAATTACCGAGAAAACCTAAACGCGTTGAAACCGGTATTATCAATCTTGATAACAGCAGCGGATCGGGAACTCACTGGGTTGCATACGCGATTGATCCGCGTGGGATTGTCTATTTCGATTCATATGGGTTAGCCCCACCAAGTGAGTTTATGCGGTATATAAATTCTTCGATGAAACTCAAAAAGTTTCCGATTTTTTTATTCCACGCTGCCAACACAACAATTAAATGATCCACCGATATGCGGCCGTGAAGTATTAAATGTCCTCGCAGAGATTTCATCGTCACAGAAACCACCTCATCTGGTTGTAAATAAATACACGAGTGGGAAATTACAAGGTAATTTTAGAGAATCAATAAATTGAAATTACAAGTTGCGCTAACAATAATGATTGATATTTGGGGACGATCTCTGTCAATGTCGAAACCAACCACGAAAACATCTGCGGGTTCTATCGAGGATGTAAAAAAAATAATTGAAGATGAAATCGCTGAGACGTTAAATTTAGCAAGTGTTGACCCGAACGAAATAGTTGTATTTCAAGATCACCAGGGTAAATTGAAAACCAGTAATGTGTCATTGGATGACATTTTAAAACGACAACACGACGCCGCTGAAAACTCTATTGCGCTGTATTCCAAAGATGGACAACTTAAACCAGGCGAACTTGTGTCTACGATCACCGACGCGATTGACGCCCACGACAGCATGATTGCCACCCGCGGCGTGAGCTGGATGATCATATACGAGGTTATAATAGTTTTCGCAAAAATGTCGTACATAAATTCTTTGGAACCCCGCTTGTGGTGGCATGACTCTCGCTGAAATTAAAAACTTTCTATCTTTATTCTTTTTTAACAAAGATGCGGGGAGGATGATGAATGAAAATGAAATCAAGGCAAATTATCTCGATATTTACAATGATATTTCTAAACTAATAGAAAATCTTGAAAAGGTACAAAAACCCACTAACGACGTCGTTGTTAAATTTTTTGGATCCCCACTTGTGGCAGGCATGACTCTCGCTGAAATTAGCGAGTTTATCGGCAAGCATACTCACAATGTCTACGTCGCTAATAGTTTATTTGGCGTCCCGGCTACATCTACGATAACTCTCAAAGATATTAATATGTTTATGGTGAGACAAGCAACACTTAATACCATCGTAGATAAATTTTTAGGGAGAACACCTGTGTCTGAAACCACATCTTTGACAGGCCCAACCCTCGCTGAAGTTAAAAGCGCGTTTGACAAACAAAACCCCATCAACGAAATGGTTAATAGGTTCTTTAGGGGCAGTAAACTCTAAGATATCATGACAACATATGCTCGGTTCGACGCGCATTATATAACCCAAGTAAGTTTCCCACTTGGGGGGGGGGGGCATGACTCCCTTGGAAATTAACAACTTTCTATCACTGTTCTTTTTTTAACAAGGGTGCGGGAAGGAAGATGAATGAAAATGAAATCAAGGTAAGTTATCTCGAAATTTACAATGATATTTCTGAACTAAAAGAAAATTTTAAAAAAGTAAAGATTCCGCATCCACCCGGAAGCGTTGAAAATATCGTGTACATGGTCGATCATGGGACCTTTGATTGGGTAAAAGAATCTAGTTTTCGATTGCCAATCGATATCGGGGAGTGGCCCTATGGTATCTACAGGATAACGTTAATCTCTACCAAGCAATTTGATATCATCGTGAAAGGTAAAACCTACTTTGGTGGCACCGCGACAGTAATTATCGCTAATGGTAAAGAAGAATTTGAGATTGCTGCGGTTGATAGTACCATTAGATCAAAAATACCCTGGTGTTTAGAATTTGTAGGTGAATTAAACTACCCCCTGATCTACTACCCGGAAGATGAAGAATAATTGAAAACACTATCGGGTTTAAAATAACAATGACATCGATGAAATCAATTGAACCGATAATAGTCCCAGAGGTATCACAATCGCATCGATTTCGATATGATACCGTGAAAGAATTTTCCGCGAATTTGAAATCACTTTCTGAGCGTTATCGTGAGAAAATGAAAAAATACCGACGCAGCGTAGCAATCATCGACATCACCGTGTACTCGGTGTCCGGTGTGATGGCCAGCGCCGGGGTTATTTTGTCGACGGTGACCATGATGGCTCCGATTGCAGTGCCAATCGCTATCTCCGCGGCAACAACAATTGCGGCAGTCGCCACCGCGATAACTAAAAAGTTATCATCGAGTTCTCAGAAAAAACTCAGTGATTATACAGCTCGGTACCAGGTGTTATTTGACGCGTACTCGAAATTGTCCGAGTTCATCTCCCTGTCGATAGATAATTCGTTCATATCCGATGTTGAATTTTCCACGATGACCCAGTTGTATAACTCCGCGATGTTGAAATTGGAAATTGAAGACAGCGTTAACAATAATGTCACTCGAATTGCTTCAACGAATCGCGGAGAATACCATTCCGATACGAACAAGCATGATATCAATAACATCAACAAACCCACAATTTAGTGCGAACTTCCCTTCTCCAATTCCAGTGCGCGAGATCGAGTATATCATATCTGGCCTAATATCAGATCGGTTGCATTTGGTGGTCAGCAACCCAATAACGCACTGGTGTTCTCGTATAAAAATAAACCCGATGGTACTCCAGAGTGGGAAACTGTTTCGTTACCAACTGGGTCGTACCAAATTGAGCAAATCGATGCTGAAATTCAGCGTAGAATAAAATCAATCACTGGAAAGGAATCAAAAATAGCTATTAAACTTCATGAACCGACGCTCTCGTCGTCGATCGAAATAAGCACAGAGGGATACATTGTAGATATCTATAACAGCTCGTTAAGAACAGTGCTAGGATGGCCTGAAAAACCACCCGGAGCCACCACCGACTTAGCCACGGACGTACAATCATATCATGAAATCAATCCCAGTTATCGAGATAATTTATCTGATATAAGAAAAGGAAAAATCGCCGATAGATTTATATTTACCAACAAAGACACATTGCAATGGGATTTTATCATTAAAAGAACATCCGACTTATCTGTTACTATTTCATTTACGCTAACTGACATCACTGTTTTTTGTTAATGAAATTAAACAGTTACATAAAACACAACTAGAACATCTACGGAAAACAAAATCGCAAAAACACGTTGAAATAATAAATCAACTTATATCTGACATGGAATATATCTATGAACTAATTATTCAAACAATAATTAATGACAACAGCGACAGTAAGCAACGATTCCTAACCGATTACAATATCACAGAAGACAATCTGCGTAATTTCAAGTTTCCCAAATACAACGCTGATGAACTAGCAAGAATTGTTAAAACCGATATCAAGGCGCTACAAAAACCAGATTCAACTGTCCTCCTTAGGTATAATAATGATTCAGATGGTGGCGGTAGGCATATTGCCCCGCACAATGTAAATATTTCAGCGGTGATTGCGCTCAATTTAACATGTGATGCAATTGAAGGAAGCTATCAAATAAATCTCGAGCAATCAAATCAAGCTCAGCAGGGATATATTCTTTATTCATTTGCACCAACAGCTCCTCGAGGATTCCTAATTATTGAAAACCCAATTAATCCTGTCTACATGCGATGCCATAATAATTCGTTAACGAAAATTAATTTCCGACTCACCGACCAGTCAAATAATTTAATTGATCTACAAGATGAGGTGTTAGCGATTAGTTTGTTTGTAAAGTCCTAAAGACTCGATCAAATATTTGGTTGAAATCATTTTATTATTTTTGTTAACTTGCTGCAGCAGAGAGGGTGTGATGACCACATCGTTGCGACCAAAATTGATTGAAAAATCGTAAAGTCTCCGTTTGCTAAATGGAGACTTATTTTTTTTGTTAAAATATGAGATTTCGTAGGAAGGCTCTATTTTCGTTTTGAGGATTCAATCAAAATTTTGTCTAAAAAGTGTGGTCTGTTCACCCTCTCTGCTGCTTCTCACCGCGAGACCCTCCAAGTGTAGTATAGCGTATTCTAACTTGGAATGCTTGGGACATTTAGTAAGTGGGTCAGGGCAGTTAAAACCTCACCCCGACAAAGTTGGGGCTATCAAAGATGCTCCTAGACCCGAAACCAAGAAACAAATACGATCGTTTCTTGGGTTGATAGGTTTTTATAGAAAATTTGTTCCGAATTTCGCCGCCATAGCTAGTCCATTGACGGATTTAACTAGGAAGGGGCAGCCAAATAAGATTTCTTGGGGTTCTTGCCAAGAAAGAGCTTTTAACGCTTTTAAGGAAAATTTGATCAGTGCATCAATCTTAAAGTTGCCGGAATTAAATAAGTCGTTCATTTTGAGGTCTGATGCGTCAGAGACCGGGTTAGGTGCAGTTTTGCTACAAGAGCAAGAGTGGGTAAAATTACCCATAGCCTATGCTAGTAGAAAATTGATGCCTAGGGAGCAAAATTACTCGGTGATCGAAAAGGAGTGCTTGGCACTAGTGTGGGGTATAGTTGAATTCCACACGTACCTTTTCGGAAGGGAATTCGTCCTTGAAACGGACCATCAGCCTCTCATATATTTGAACAAGGCAAAAGTTGCCAACGCAAGATTGATGCGTTGGGCACTGACCCTGCAGCCATATCGTTTTCGAATTGAAGCAATCAGAGGGGCGGAAAATGTAGGGGCTGATTACTTAAGCAGACTGTGATTTGCAGGTTTTTTTTTTATTCCTTCATAATATCACGTTATTACTGTAATGTAAATAACGTCTCATTTCGTATTTTTGTGTGTGCCAATTCCGTGTTTTTCTAAAAGTGTTTCCACTTTTTTTGAAGGGGGGAGGTATGTCACGAAATTGCATACGACTATGTTCAATATGTATATGTGGTCAAAAATCTAGTCTTGATTTCGTTACTGCGTACAGCCTTACCGAGGGTAGTTTATTATTTTTTGGGCTTTTTAGTTATTTCGGCATAATGAGCGAACACTCAGCTCATGCTGTATGTGCGAAATTGCCTGCAGTTAAAAGTACCTAGCTACGCATATCTGTCACAGCTAGGGGTATATAAGGACGAAATTATAAGACAGAAATCACATTACAATGTAGTCTTGTCGGAAACGCTTCCATCCTAAACTGAGCAATCTATCAGCTAAAAGAGGTAACAATAGATTTAACTTTGTTCTCATTGCTATTTGTATTATGATATAATTCATTGTTTTACATATTAGATGTTTAGTATTTATTATAAAATCTATAGAATAAATACATAGGTTAGGCAGCGCCATTTTATCAGAAGTACTATATTTTGTTTCATTAGTTCTTTTGTATCTGAACATAATTGAGTTCAATTATACGCTGCATGCTTAACGTTAAATGTACATGGATAATTATTTCATGTGCGCGCATGCGCTACATATATGTGTGAGAATACTTGACTGTGTCATATGTATTACACGGTTCGGTTGTTTTAATATTAGCTGAAGTGTTGTGCTGAAGTGTTGTACTGAAGTGTGGTGACGTTTTGTGCTGAAGTGGTGCAGTGTTGTGGTAACTGCGTGTGTGGTGCCATGTTGTGGTGACTACGTGTGTGGGCTTGTCTATGCTGACCTTGTAATGTCCGTGTGTGGTGCCTGTGTATGGTGCTTACGTATGCTGCATTTATGTATGCTGTGTTAGATGTATAGATATATGGTATTTATATATGATTACGTGAGGTGAAGGTCACAACTGTTAGGTTAGACTCTGTGTAACCGGATGTACTTCCTGACGTCAGACGGACGCCAGGCTAGTAGCAAAATACCTCAGCAAGTAGTTTACATTTATTCATTCCAGTCTCGTCATATGGACGACGTATTATTTATTTAATATCTTCTTTGCAGTCTCGTTATATGAACGACACCTGCATAATTTCATTCTACACAAATCTCGTTCCATGAACGAGAACTTCAGAATTTAGGGTTCACGATTGCATATGTCTCGTCATATGGACGACGTATTAATTATTTAATATCTTCATTCTAGTCTCGTCATATGGACGACGTATTATTTATTTAATATCTTATTTGCAGTCTCGTTATATGAACGACACCTGCATAATTTCATTCTGCACAAATCTCGCCCCATGAACGAGAACTTCAGAATTTAGGGTTCACGATTGCATATGTCTCGTCATATGGACGACGTATTAATTATTTAATATCTTCATTCTATTCTCGTAATATTGACAACGCATTATCTTTTTCATATTTGCATCTATCTCGTTATACGAGCCTTTTATATATATTCATATTTGTAAATTCATTCATATACTTCTTTTTTTGTCATTACGTTACTGAAATTCATAGTGCCATGTTAGGAACATTTATTTAAATAGATTTTTCTTATATTTTGTAAAATATTGGTGTCAGAGTTGATTTTTAAAATTGCGTTTATAAAATAAACATCTTATTAACGCAATTTCGTTCCGTGTCTTCACTAATCCAGTCCCAACTCGGTCTATCTTGTGACAGTATGTATGTATGTATGTATGTATGTATGTATGTATGTATGTAAGTATGTATGTATGTATGTATGTATGTATGTATGTATGTATGTATGTATGTATGTATGTATGTATGTGTGTGTGTGTGTGTGTGTGTGTGTGTGTGTGTGTGTGTGTGTGTGTGTGTGTGTGTGTGTGTGTGTGTATGTATGTATGTATGTATGTATGTATGTATGTATCCGTCTTGTAAATATGTATGTATGGATGGATATAACTATTTGTGCCGTTTTGTATGTCTCTCAAAATAAACGGTAACATGATGAGCTCTCAATCTCTAGTGGCAAGGAAGGATGCCCCATACAGCATTCAAAGAATGTCGTGTCATAAAATAGACCTTCTGTCCGAAGGTTTAGGAGTCGATATCACCTATTGATTAAAATATGGAAATATATGCAGAAATGTTCGTCTAATTACATCGGTGAACATTTTATATTCTTACCCTAGTTTCTCGCGGTTGTTGAGTTAACGTCGTTTAAAGGTTTCTTCTGGCAATATGTACATAATATTTCTGTATTAAATTCTACCATTGTCGACTTGTAAATCCACGTGCAATAGCACAACCGTTGTACTGTGGCTGCTTTGAACTTCGCGCTAGATATAGTTGTTACCAAATATATAAACTGTTCGAAGGTGTGTTCAGAAAGGATCAGCATGTACGAAAATTGTGCATTTAAATGAACGTGAGACTACACATCCACAAATTGTTTATCAGTATTAACATAAACTTGTTTTTTTAAAATTATTTATCTATGTCGATAAATTAATTTGTTCAGATTCAAGTGGGACAGAAAGAACATTTGTATTAAAAACAGCATAAACTGTGTATATATTGTATATTAATTGTGTAAAGTCAACTACTTTCAAAGTGTTAAAATGGTTAGAGATCGATCAAATATCAAAACATTGTAAGAACTGCTGCTCTGCTGTTTTCGGTAAGTTGAAAAATATTAAATTGTAAATAGTTATTGATCAATTTGTGAAAGAAATTGCAAATCTTTAATTTGCAAGAAAATATTATGACTTAAATTTGTAAGCGTAAAATATTTAAATTAGTAACTTTTACACATTTAAATGAGTTTGGTTGGACAATTTGTAAACATTTGTTTATTACAAATATAAAAGTCCTTGAGAATTTGCTTTTTAATCACAGCTCAATTATTGGATTAGATTTGAATTACTTTTTGCCTGGACCATATGCAAAAATTTGAAAGAGCAAGTTTACAGCCTAAGGTACGGTTGGTTTGACTTTGGAAAGTATTTAGTAATACTTAAAGGGGTGTCTCATAATGTGTTTGCTGTTTCATTTTTAATATACTATTTAAAAGATCCAAAAGAATGTTTTACTTTGATAAATGTCCGATCGTCACGCATCAATCCATTTCCTGTAATTTTGTAAAACAAAATACACGTGTCTGTGTGTATGAATAATTTTCAATAATCGTTGAAAACCGAAGGCGTGTGATGTCGCTGGCGGTAGACTGACAGCAGCAAGCGACAGCTTATGCTCGAAGTTGACGCCAGATGTACGCTTGTTTCAAGAGGAAAAATATCAATATTCTATGCTGCATGCGACTAGTCAAACAAAATCTAAATAGGTCAGGAATTCGTTTCTTCCGATTTCTCATGTGATATACCAATCTCAAATAGCATTATCTATGAATATAAAGCTATCACACGTTTGCAATTAACAAATTATATTTTCTAAATGGTATTTTCCTGTTCCTTTATGACATCCTTATGTTCATGAGAAGTGTTGCACTTGATGCTGTGGTAACACACGATTGGGTTGGGATAACGTTTCTATTTAGCGTGTGTCATATACACTACACAGAATGCATGTAGTTCAGGTAACTGTACAGTCTTCATAACTGAGAAGTTCAACATCAATTGTAGTCCATACATTGTTTATACATATACATTGAATTGTTTTAATCATCTTTGATTATTTGATAGCTAATTATATTTTCTCTTTGCTTCACTTCTATTCAATATATATTGGTGTCACCACCGAGTCTGTTCAGAGATGAATATTACGGTTATCTAATGTGACAATTGTTTTTTCGTTGCATAATAAATAAACGATACTGAAGGAAAACAATCTTTTTAGACAATCTTTGCAAACTTGGATAATAAATCGAGTTGTGATTTGTGCATTGAAGTGTCAAATCTGGTGATGCAGTCTTTCTACTCGTCAAGAGCTCTCATCTCCACAATTTTCGCTTCCTGACAATAGATTCACTTTCCAGTATACATCAGCTAACCGAAACCACAATACACATAGGAAAGTAGTTACTGAAAAAGAGTGACTAATACATTCGTTGTACTACAACGGCAATAATACGTATTTTGCATATATATTGTAAAATGTTGTACTACTTTAGTGGTATTAATATGGTCTTAGGGTTCCAATAGACCTCAATGCTAATGTTTGGGAAAATAAATAAACACTTTATGTCCGACTTGAGCACGCGTGTCACACGCCCTCGTAGAGAGCAATGTATATTGTCAGTTTAGCAAGGACATAACCAGATGTCCCATTTAAGATAGATAACTCTGCAGGAACTAGATATATGTAAGAGTTAAAATTATGTGAGATGAAAACTTTTGGAGGTCAGAGAGAGAGAGAGAGAGAGAGAGAGAGAGAGAGAGAGAGAGAGAGAGAGAGAGAGAGAGCAAAAAGTTATAAAACGTTTTTGATGTATATTTGTTTCTGTACTTCTTGTGAAGTTCTGATGATAACAGGTAAATTGTATTATCGTCTCATGTGTCGCCATAATGAATTTAGCTTTGTGTATTGTATATATATATATATATATATATATATATATATATATATATATATATATATATATATATACCATTTTCCTGCTTGATTCCTGTGATACATGATGTATTCATCTGTTTTTCTGTCTGTTTGCCTAGTATATGTCTATATCTTGATATGTCTTTGTTTCTGTCTTCATGACTACACATTTATATCGATACCTTCACCTACCTATCAAGGACGTCATGGTATGAGCTAGATTATGAATTCGTTTTTCGTCATTGCATTGACATAAGAAATAACGAACATGGGAGGTCTTAAAATTCGGTCGGCCTCTACTGGTGATGCAATCTTTCTACTCATCAGGAGCTCTCATTTCCACAGTATTCGCTTCCTGACAATAGATTCACTTTCCAGTGGACATCAGCTAACCGAAACCACAATACACATAGGAAAGTAGTTACTGAAAAAGCGTGACTAATACATTGGTTGTACTACAACGGCAATAATACGTATTTTGCATATATATTTTAAAATGTTGTACTACTTTAGTGGTTTTAATATGGTCTTAGGTTTCCCATACCCCTCAATGCTAATGTTTGGCAAAATAAACACTTCAGTACGCGTGTCACACGCCCTCGTAGAGAGCAATGCATATTGTCAGTTTAGCAAAGACAGAACCAGATGTCCGATTTAAGATGGATAACTCTGCAGGAACTAGATATATGTAAGAGCTATCTAGTTACAACTTATACATTTTCAATTATGTTTCACATAATCCCCCATATTGTCAAGAGATTCAACATTAATATTGTCATGTACAAATACGTTATTAAAAACAACAAGAACTGTTTAAATATTGATCTATGTACGCATGTACACAACGAATATCGGCTGTTGTAGTTCTTAAAAATTGTGTGAGATGAAAACTTTTTGAGGTCAGAGAGAGAGAGAGAGAGAGAGAGAGAGAGAGAGAGAGAGAGAGAGAGAAAGAGAGAGGAAACGTCTTTGATGTATATTTGTTTCTGTACTTCTGGTGAAGTTCTGATGATAACAGTAAATTGTATTATCGTCTCATGTGTCATTTTACCATCATTACTTTAGCTATATATATATATATATATATATATATATATATATATATATATATATATATATATATATATATATATATATATATATATATATTCATCTGTTTGCCTGTCTGTCTGCGTAGTATATGTCTATATCTTGATATGTATTTGTATCTGTCTTCATGACTACAGATTTATATCGATACCTTCACCTACCTATCAAGGACGTCATGGTATGAGTTAGTTGATGAATTCGTTTTTCTTCATTGCATGGGCACTAGAAATAACAAACATGGGAGTTCTTAAAACCTTATTGGTAGTTTAAGGCAGGACTATCTTTAGTTCTAAAGCTTATCAGAATTATTCCCTGACTATAGCTTTAGGGCCTGGTCAAAATTCCTTTAAAACCAGGATGTGTTTTAGTTTATGATAAAGCAAAACTGAACATAGTGATATGTTACAATGAAATCAAATTTAGAATATGAATGAAGAGAGCGACAATGGAGTATGCCCTTGCAAAGTGTTCTTTCTCGCATGCGTTAGATTAAATTTAGTTGATAAAATATTTACGGGTTGGGTATTTGATTAGAGGCATTTGTTAGTTACCAGCTGTGAGTCTCCTGCCATTGGTTGCTGTTTTTAGAAGACGCTAAGGCGCATTTGATCAGATGTTTTTTTTTATTACATGCTAGTATTTGGGATCATTTATTTAAGTTTCAACTGAAAGGTTATGCTTGTTTGACTCTCTCGTAACTTTTTCCGAAAAACGTTTACCTGTCCGTGCCTTATGGTGTTGAAGTGTCGCACAGAGAAAGTACAATATGTTTCAACATAATATTACTTTTTCGTGCATATAAGGAAGAAAATGTATAGTTAACTTGGAAAGCGGTGTAAATGCGGCCCTCAATCACAACATACACAATGCATATTTCGCATGAAATCAAATTGATCTCTGATAGCATATAACATTTTCCATGTAAATTAATGCCGAAATCGAACTTTAGAACAAATTCGATCTCGTAGAAAAGTACCTATTAAATCCTGTAGTTTTAGAAATCGTTGAGATATGAGAGACATAAAGCCCCAATACGATATATTTTCATTTGTGTCTATACTGCTTGTGAAGGTCTGAATAAATTATATTACCATCTTAAGTATTATTTTGACCATCCTTTAGCTTTGTATATATTTTGCACACATCTATCGATCATCTTACCAATATATTTATCCTACTTGATACTTGTGATACATGTATACATTCATTTATCTGTCTGTCTGCCTTATACGTGTTTTTCTGTTGATATATCGTTGCGGTCTGAGACGGTTTAAATGCTTACCATTATTAGTCTTTAATGTTAGCTCTGTGGTATAATTATTATTCCTTTAAAACTAAGAAGTGTGGTTCCCGTTTCAGTTTATGATAGAGCCAAACTAAAGGTTAATTTTCGTTTACAGTACATACATGTCATATGGCTCCTCAAATAATAAAAATGTATTTACCCACTAACCTTTTCACTTAAGTGGAAAATACCTTCATAATTGAATGTGTCACGTGAGAAATGTGTGTGGCACTCATTTAATTCATGAACATTAAAACACATTAATATTATTCAGAATATGTCGTTGGAGGCGTCAGGGGTGGGGACATACAAATTGTGCTGATGCTAAGGTGTCTTTATCGCACATGTGCCGTTATGTAGTTGATATAAATACACACTGGATTGAAAATGTGGTCAGATGCATTAGTGAATCACCACTTACGAGTCACCTTTTACTGGCTGCTATTTTTTGATGACGCTAGGGCGCCAAATTCTAATCAGATCTGTGTTCTTACTGGTTGGTATTTGGGAGTGTTTCATGTAGTTTGAACTGAAAGGTTACTTCCTTGACTGTCTGTCGTTCACGAAAGATTGATTAGTTCAAGATTAAAGGTGTTCCCGCCATACACAATGAATATGTTACAATCTGCTTGGGATTATTGCTTTATCTTCCTAACATATAAGCACGAACTATTAGAAACGTCGAGAGTGGCATGATAAAAATTTCACACTAAAATACCACGACCTTGTATTTAGAGTGATATAGACAAAATATAATAAACATTGTTTCCGTGGATTTCTTATTAACCGATCGTTTAGCTTCAAATTTCTTTTGAATTTATAATCTTTGCACAATGAAACGAAAAATTATCTTTAAACCTGTACTTTATAGTACAGAAAATGTTTCTAGTTCTTCTGGATTGATAGGAAAGATTTTTAGAAATATATGAACGCTAGAACATAGTGTCAGTAAAAAGGTATATGCCGTGTTGGAAATATTAATTATAATATATTCAACGTGGTCAGTTAGGTGGCCATTGTTTTGTATTTTAATGGTAATGTATGTTTTATACTTTCAACAATGAAACCTAATAAAGTCTGATACTCCTATAACTTTAAATTCATTACTAGAATCGAAAACAAATTCGAGGACTCTTACTGCCTTCTTGTCAAATAATCACGTCGTTTTAAATACGTTAATGATATTAAGAGTATTTGAACTTGCTAGGCCAGCTTAAGTTATCCGACGTGTACGAAACATTCAAAATAAATGTGTAAAATATTTTTGAAGACGTAAATCCTGATATTCAGCGGTCTTGAATGTAGCGTACCATGTGATTCTAATGTCAAGGTAAAGAAAAGAAATAACACAAAGGAAAGGACTATCGTACGATTATCGAGAGAAGTAAGACGTTTTCAGTGATGATGCTAAAATGTTTGGAAAAAGTTGATGATAAACTCAAATTACGTCAATGCATTGACAATCGGGTGCTTATATATCAGCGTATCTTAAAATGTCATACAACTGGCATTACTAATATAGGCGAAGCCCTTCTGTCAAAAGCCTAAAAACATGAATATAAAAAGTGAATATACATAATTGTGAAACAAGCCAAAGGGTATGGTCACACTCCTAGCGATTCGATGGATGTAGTCACAAAAAATAGGATCTTGAGCTGACTCGGCAATATAAATGTGCAAATCCATCCCGGTGATCTAAAACGTCCTTGTTCTTGTCCGGTCACGTGGTATATTATGTCAATGAAAATACTATTGCAACTGCATAACAGATAAGGCATTCTGCACATATAGGCAAATCAGTGTTTAAAATTTATTCGTCTGTGCATCTGCAATGAAAACAATGAGAGTTTCATTTGCATATATTGGCATATTCTATTATCTTTGTATTTGTCACTCCAGGGATGCAAAAGCAAGTCAATACTTAGTAAAATGCAACAGAGAAAAAACGAAATGTTTAAATGATATATCAAGTAAAGGTTTCATTGCAAAGGAGGTAAGTGATTGTGCCTATTTGGTAAAATGTATGGAGGTTTCATTCTCCTTTTTAATATTACATTAATCTCACTTCTTTATTAAAATTACCGATATTTATCATCCATTTTACAATTGTTTTGGTACAATTCTTAAAACAAACTTTCATGAAGATTTTTTTCTTCAATAAAATGGTGATTTTTCAACCAGAACTATTTTTACATTGTATATTAGCATGACCATTCCGCCAAATCCTTTGTTTTGAGCAAAATCAAATGTACGCCGATGTACAACAATATATTTTACTCACAACTGATTTTTCAGCTGTAATGTTAATTCATTACAAATGAAACTTAATGTATTAATGAAATGAAAGAAAAATAGCGACGTGTGAAGACTCCGTTGATTGATGAGCTATATTTAGCTTTGTTTATCTTTTTTCTTTTGTTGGGGGGATGTATTGATAACTTTCTTTGTGACTCATTGTGATGTTTGTTGTCAATTGTATTACAGACCAATGTACCTGGCTATTACAGTGCAGAGGACCCATATGTTTCTTTGAATACAACGGAGGATATTCTGGTTGGTAGTGAAAAATATCATTGAATAACATGTTCATTATTTCAAATGCCTGTTAATAGAAGGCAACGTTGTCGTGAGCATTGCGTTACAAATTTACACCAAGAAACATAATTAATGTCTACATTAGCGTCTGACAAGGTGCCCGTACAGCAAATCCAACTATAAATGCAAAACCATACATTTCAAAGTTAAGAGAATTCATTTGTAGTATGTTTTTTCTTGGATGTAATTTGCCATTTGAGGCCTTTTATTAGTATACATAATAAATTACTGAAATTACTGAAATTATCTGACATTTCTAAGATATGAATCATTGGATACGCCCCAAGGTAGGAAACCTCGTTCTCATTCAAACATTGATCTGTTTAGTAGGTTGATAAACATCCTACAAAAACGTATTGTCATACCCATTGATTTAATTTTCATTTTATGCACCTGTATATGGGCTGGATGGAGGAAATTGTAACAAATATGAGACAGCAGCTTCGTTACGGAATCAGCTTGCAAGATATGTGCATTCCAAATATTCTCATCCACATGAATTTTATATCAATATATGGTGGTAGGATTTCAACAGCTTAAAAATGTGATCATATTAAATTCATCTTCCATTATTCTGCTGGTTGCATCAATATCAAAAGTTCAAACGTTCTGGCACAATCGTCATTTCTCGTAATTTCTCATAAGAAAGAAGTTTCATGTCTTTAGTCTATACTTAAAGTTTTCTAAGCCCTACTTTTATCTCAGATAGCAGCTATAGCGTATTTCTACTGTATTAGGACCGTTTTCGTTCAGATGCATATGTAATTAAAAGTCAATATTAATTTGGTTTAATATATTTTGTATTCCTCATAGATTTGTTTCTTTCCATCATGGATAATTATTTATTTTCATTGATGAAAATATCGGTTTACGTGAATTATTACCTTAGTTAAAACATAACTTTATTATTCCTATTCTTCATAGATAAGTATTTATCACTCTTTGTACTTTTTAGGGTCATATAATGTCAAAAGATATGTCTAGAATATTTATAGGTGGATGAAGGTACACATGTTCGTGAGGTGTTTGCTCCTTATTTTGTATTTTATTAAAATGTGTATGTTGTTATTTGATCCAATTTATTTGCATGAAATATGTGGTTAATTAATTGCCGCATGCAATACATTCATCATTTGATTTATTCGCCATAACATGGTTGTTGGAATATAAAACGTAAGCCCTGACTACATTATTTGTACTATACCATTTCTTGTATATTTTGCCCATTTTAAAAACAAAAAGCATCAAAGATATACTAAATGAACAGAACTATAGTTATGTATAGTATTGATTTATAAGTTCTAATCTGATTGTCGCCTGGTGGTCCCAATAAATGTCAAATGACTTTTTTTTAGTAACACGGCCGACCATAGTACATGAGAATGTATCACTATATGTTAATTTAATCACTAATCGTGAATCAAGCTGTTTCCCATTAGGTAATTGCAATGTCGTTGCTAAGCAACACGGTTACGTTCAAATATTTGCACTAGATCACAGCCACTATATTTTATTCGTTTTGAATCTTGTCTTATCGAACGTACATTTTATAACCTTGCAGACATATTTCTTTAAATGCAAATCAACAAAATGCATAAATCTCTTTAATGCATTTAAATTTGAACGTTTTCATATGTTCTCTCTACTCTCGTGTCCTCTGAGTGTCCTTGTCAGTGTATGCTAACCTGTATGATGTAACATAGTGCAATCGTCAACGACTGGTGACATTGCTATTAGTCATGATTTAATAGATAAATATGGAGATGATAAGTACGTTAGACTTCGATATTGGTTTTCTCGTTCCATGGTATAATTACACTTTAATCACACTTATGGCAATATCGAGAAGAGGAAATAGAAAGGTAGTGCATTTCCAAAACACAAACATAGTTAGGTATAAAGGATTAGGCTGTGTAACAAACGCGCACGCTGTGGAAAAAAGATATAGACGCACTCTAATGTATTTGTGATTCGTTTTATTAAGGAAGGTGACACCAATTAGAAATAATCGAACCTCTCCCAGATTTAGATTCTTCAATGGATTCCTCTCCCCAGGGTCCAATTTTTCCCTCCTTTCATCATAGACACAACATTTTAAAGACATTTATGTGAAGACGATTGAAACAATTATCCTATGCATTTGTTATAATCTGAAAAACTTTCTGGCATAGAAATTAAATATTGTTAGAACTAATAATTTAGTGACTATTGTTTAAAATTTGTGTGTGTGTTTTGGATTTTAAACGAAGCTTTAACAATTTTGTATTCATATCGCTACGATGTGTGCAGAGTTAATGGACCTATCTACAACTGAAAACAAAATTGACGATCATCTAATGCGAATTCAAAATTTTAATCAAGCGTGCAAGGCATCATAAATCATAAATATATTTGTAGATTGTTAGGACAAATCAACTCTGACCAGTCAGTGTATTGTAGATACAAAACCAGAGTTAAAGAAGGATTGGTATCATTGTTTTTGAATGGTCATCGATTACACTAATGTCATTTGTCTTAACCGATCAAATTTACTCATGACAATTTATTTCAACCACACGACGGGTTTATCTCAGATCCACACGACAGGTTTATCTCAGATCTTACCCTTAGCTAGATTTAACGGCTGATCCATAGTATCAAAACAGAAAAGGAGAATAACACTTGAGTGGACGTATATATGCTAAGGTAATTAATATGCATAACGTTGCAGCAAATTAAGCAAGAATAGTTGACAAGATGCATGTGAAAATGCACAGTGCTTTACACTCTACAACTGCCGTAACTATGACATATTTTAACGGTAATACTTTCGTTGAGTCCTATTTAAAAAATCTTGATTTTGTTACCGTACAGATCTAAGTTATGAACACTGAATATTTTCAACGTATCTTAGTCTCTGAAATTTGATTAGTGACGTGCATATTGCATATGCAAATTAATTAAAAATTATTTAAAAGTTTTACAAAATTGAATACTAATATATCTCAAATTCGTTGTCGATATTTGCTATCTTTCTTTTGATGGTATATGTTTAGAAACAACATTTCACTTTAATTACTTTACCTTTACACCACAGGAAAATGGAAACATGGTGGAAGAAACAGGCGGCTACGGGAACACTGGCAACGTCAAGTTCGCAAAAGTCAAATCGAGGAGTAAAGGAAAACTGAAGAGCATCGAAGGGGTAAGTAAATATTTGTATACATGTATTATTTAGATGAAAATATGCTTTATGTTCTACAATATGATGACACAGGAAATCACGTTATTTATACTTTACCTTAAACTTCAATCAAAACTTGCTCCTGAGGACATTGTTTTGGTTTGCAGGTTCCATTCATTATGTCGTATATACATAGCAGTCACATATAAATTTACAGATAGAGGTTCTATGTTCATAAGTTTCATCAAAGTGCTATCCAGAGTGTTGAGGAATTTACAAATAAAATAGGATGCAATACATTTAAGGGTCTTCCTAACTTCTATATTAATCATTTTCATAATGTTTTGTCATCACGATAACACGACATTAACTAGACTTTAATGAAGTCCCACACGGTTTTGTTGTTGCAACTAAAAGGGTATGATCACTATTTGTTTAAAATCTCTAACTTGGTGGGTGATATAGACCGACAATTCCTATTTGGCAAGCATATAATATTTTCGACTGAACATTGACACATTTACTACCTTATATTGTTGTGCTCGTCTGTTATCAGTTTGTTTCTGATTGATTCCAGCAAGAAGCATTGTCAATAAATGATGACTTTCTTATTAACAAGATTACAGTTTTTCCTTTAAATCTTTTCGCCCATAAAAGCTTCTAACCTTTCTTTGACATATTGAAATGGCTTTTATTTCGTTTCAGGTCTGTTATACGTGAAATACGTTTCGTGACCAATGATGTGGTGTTGGCAACTATTCATGTGTGTGTGTGTGTTTGTGTGTTTTGGAATGAATTTTAACATAGATTTAACCATTTTTAATCATATCGCCACGATGTCTGACGTGTGGCATTTTATAGTGATATCTTCCACCGAAACCGCAGATATGTAGCATCTTGTTTCACCAGTCACATTTTCCAGACACCAGGCCGACCAGTCCTAACACTAACAGCAGCTGATACTACCATTTGTTTAAAAAATAAGTCATTGATTATACCTGATTCTCCTTAGAACAAGATATTTGATTCTACCAAGCTTTCCTTCTAACTGATGGTGGTGTTCCCGTGACCATTTGTACTTCAGGCGTGCGAAATTAATCCAACGTAGCGTTTAGGGAGATAATATTTCACTATAGTTGATATTGTTGCAATATTTGTCTTCTCAGTGTTGTTTATCAATGACCCTAGTACAATGTTCTTTCTCGCCATGATCTATCGATATTGTAGAATGTATATTCACCACAGTGTCTTAACTGCATTAGTCAACTCTACAGGGGTATAACTTTTTTGACTACAGTACCCTAGATGCCTGTTCGTACTCGTGTTGGAATCATTCAAAGTTTGTTAAGGTAATTTATTAGTGCTGTGGGCGTTCATTCGTTCATTTTTTTGGACTCTTCATTAAGACCCACGTTTCAATTTGCAGCCAATCATATGTATGCAGCCTACACTTGCCTAATTTACTGTGTTGACTGTTATCCTGCATGCGACCCCATTGCATATATAGTGGGAAGCGAGTGTTGCATGATACCCACGTGATTGTTATTATTATTGTTATTATTATTATTAGTAGTAGTATTTGTATCTTTATTATTATTGTTATATTTATTATTATTATTATTATTATTATTATTATTATTTGTATTATTATTATTTTTATTATGATTATTACTATGACTATGACTATGATCATTATTATCATGATTTTGATAATGATGATGATGATTATTATTATTATTTTTAATCAGTATTATTACCATTATTATGATGATTATATTATAATTATCATTATTATTATTATTATGAATATTATTAGTATCATTATGATATATTTATTATTATTATTATTATTATTATTATTATTATTATTATTATTATTATTATTATTAAGGTTGAGCTGGTTGAGGAGCAAATTTACGAAGAGCGAGTTATAAACTCTTGGGATGCCTATTGGACGGATATGTGGACTGTGGTATGCATTGAAAGATTTTGCTCCTTATTGTCTGAGTAAACCGAAAAAATAGCCAAATGTTATACAAAGTGACAGTCAGCGACGTTTTGTATTCCATGGACGACAGAATGCGCTAGTTTGTATTCGACTGAGTCGTCACTAAATAACTGGTCCAATATCTGTTTTGACTGAGGACTTTCTTCGGAATATTATTTATATAAGCAATGCCTTCTGCTCAGTTTGTTTAGCTCTTGTTTTAAATTTTAATGTCGTTTGAAAATGAAGGGACACAAGTAGGTATGCTTATATATAATTACTAGGAGGTATGTTGCGCACTTTATTCAAGTCAAAGTCACATATCACTTTTTCAGTTTTCTGACCATTGTTTTTTCTAACCTTGAGATAAAGAGATGAAATAATATTGTATACATCAATCGTCTATAGTACGTGTATCACGTAACAGATTAGGGGCCTTAACTTTAAGGTCGAATTTCATAGTTCGCTGTCTAAATTTCGTCAACTCTCTATTTCTCTTTTAAATAACAGATTTGATATAAATCAAATGTTTCAGGTTTGGTATGCATTTATACTATCACAAAAAGGGTGTCGCCTTTTGCAGTTTGTCGTAGTTTTAATGTGTCACGTTTGGCATTACTGCATACTTTCCCATCTGGTGTACTTGTATATCATCATAAGAATTTTTATTTTTTGCGACATTTGGTCCAATATGATTCAGGTTACAAATCTATATTTTTAAATTTTTGTTTCCTTTCCACTCTCCAAAATAAACGGGACAAAAAATGATATACTTGCACATTATCACAAAAGGCACGTTGTATACCACATTCAAAGTTCCATCTTTAAGTTCAAGGACAATGATTCTTTTCCGCAATACCCTCCTTTTGATGTCTCTCATGATAAAGGCATTTGAGATAAATCGATTACACCTGGTATATTTATATATATTTAAAACTACAAAGTATGTTGCAAGCATATATTGCCGGGATTATCTTGAAGAGCAAGGTCAGATAGATGTCAATGGTGAGTTGTTGTCACATATTCAATAGAGATAAATCGTTGAAACATAATCCACATAATATAACACTGGAATACATATTGTTCCATATTATTCAATGCTAAAGCCAAAGACAATTATTTCTCAACTCCTGCTATATGACTAAAGGCTTTATGAGGCACAACGATAAAGTTCGGAATACTTTGGCTTCTCAATTTAATGGCATAGTAATAAGCGCAGTCAATGTATCTTAAAAATCACGTTCATTGATTTAATTTCACACCCTTGTTCTACATTGTATTACGCTATCTCCTTTGGCAATAAAGCCATTAAACATGGCTTTTTTGAATGCCCGATCAGAAATCTACATCTTTACAAAGAAAAGACCGGAGTCTATAATTGTAAACTTTGGGTGTTACTGTATCGTCAAATTCATAATTGTATTCTATGTCTCTCATTTCCAGAACGGAGCCGTGGTTCCATCAATGAAGGTACTTGAGGCATGGAACCTGGGGTATTCTGGTCGTGGGATTTATATTGCCGTTGTCGACACTGGAATCGACATTCTTCACAGAGATCTCAGAGTCAACATGGTAATTATCAAGCAATATTGCATTATGAAGAAACAAATTGATTAAGAAGGTCTTTCTCATATCACATGTCATATTATGCATAAATGGTTAATGCAGTGCTGAAAACCGTAGTCATTATTTTCACTTACAATGCCCCACACACTTTTAGGACGGTCGAATAGTTTATCGGTAATAAATACATAGGAGGCTAATTAGGACTTCAAATATTCGTGCTTTTTCGCACCACGACACCGATAAAAAAATTCAAAACCTTTTTCGATCGTCATACAGACAAGTAGTTTTGTTTTGTTTTGTATTTGTTTATAGAAAGTATAAATGTACACGATTATTATGGATAGTTCTGCTCATTGTTAATGACTAATAACGCTGGTCTACAATTTTGTAGAATTCTTCTGCGTAAGAGATCAAATGTGGTTATTTTTTTAATGGATTTTCATGTGCTGAATTTGAGTATGTTAATTAATACAACTGATTAGCTACTGTTACCAAGATATTTAATTCTTTTTCACATTAGTAGCAGAGAGGGTGAACAGACCGAAAATATTTCAGACAAACCGAAACTATTTCAAACAAAGTTCTAAAGGATTTCAAGGAGAGAGGATGAACAGACCGAAACTATATCAAGCAAACCGATACTATTTCAAACAAAATCTTAAAAGATTTCAAACCGAAACCAATTCAGGCAGACAAAAAAAGAAGAGAAATGGTTTCGGCTTGTCACGCTATTGAGACACTGTCTCCAGACAGACCCGGCACCGATGCCGCTTTGGAGACGAATTGAAAATGCTTGAAATTGTTAGCAATTTAGGATTTCAACCGAATATTTGATCAAGTCCGATACGATATCCTGATCTCGGGTCGTGCAAATTTATCGTTACAAATCCATGTGGAATTGACTGAGCGTGACTAAAGAAATTTCTAAAGAGATTATAATCCATATCACCGCCGCACCAAGTTTGCTAAATATTTCGTAGCGTATGTGTGTCTACTCCATTAAATCCAGCAAGAATATTGCAGTTATCTCTGATCAATTTTGGTATTTGAGTGTATCGCCGAGTGACATATATCACATCGGTATTTTTATGCCTACCTATGGAAAATATCCTAGCGAGATTCTTTTGATTGTCTAACATGACCTCATCATATAGAACTAAATTGTTAATATTTCCATCAATAACATCAATGCTCGGTGCTTCCTCGATATCGGTTATAAATTCAATAATATACTAATCAATTTCCGATTTTGCCGATCGTCTACACTCGGGGCTACCAAATACAACTTGTCCCATTTCATCCATCTCAACCACTTCCAAATGGTCCGATTATAATCATACGAATAGAATTTGGTAGCACTGCATGATGCTTAACTGGTTCTCTTGCTTTAGTCGCCGAACAATCTATTACATTCATGTTATTATAAATAAATTATGGATCGATATTGTGTGAAATGTAAGAAGCGTACTAGCACAAACGACTTTACGACGATTACAACTACAAATAACAGATCAGCACTTGCTGGTAAGCGTGTACAATGTGGTACAAAAAATTTAGATTTGTTTCCCTTGATTAAATCAAGGATTTAGAAAAAAAACGAGTAGGTGGTAGTGCAGCCAAGTTTGTAAAATTACCAGGAACACCATGGGCAAAATATCCGTGGGAAAATACCTTCCAGGGTATAGTTATTGTGGACCAGGGACCAGACTTGATATCCGACTCGATTATCAAAACCATCCCCGACCCGGTGAATATCCAATAAACGCTATTGATGAGGCGTGTCATTCTCATGATGTTGCTTATAAAAGCAATAATCTACACAACAGACATATCGCGGATGTAAAATTACTTCATGCGTTAAATTCTATCACTGTTAAATCCTTCAACGTATAGTTGACTTCATGGTTGATAAAATCGGCGATGAAAAGTAAATTAATGTTGGCTGCTGGTAATTAATAACATCATGGAATCTATTTATTATTCCCCAAGAAGATACTGGAGGGGTAAAGCAGCAATCGGTAAACTCGCTAGCGCCGCAAAGTTGAAAAATACCACTGCAGCGGATTAGTTATCCAAAGTATCGATATGGCAAAGTTATCTACCACCGATTAAACAAATTAACGTCTGGCATTTTGATGTCAGCGTCCCTAATGAAGTTGATCAAGCTGATACATTATTTCTGCCGCATGATGGTGTTTACAAGTACGCGCTAACCATAGTTGATGTTGTGAGTAGATACAAGCAAGCATAACCTCTAAAGACAAAATCATAAACTAAGGTGGCTTCTGCGTTTGAAAGGATTTATCGTAGGGGTCCTCTTGATTGGCCAAATCAATTACAAGTCAATCCTGGCAAGGAATTTCAGGGTGTTGTATTATCAACAATGAAGCATCATAATGTCACCATCAGACGAGGACATACTGCATTACATCGCGATCAGGCACTTGTTGAACGATTTAATCGGACACTTGCTGTGCGGTTATTTGGATATCAATACGCGAAGGAGTTTATTCAGGATAAACGATCTCGTGAATCGGTCAAGAGATTACTAGGTGTAATTACCGCGCTAAATAATGAGATTACTCGAAAAATTATTATGAAACCTAACAACGCGATTGAAAAGTATATGCCCATAAAACCACAAAATGATTTTTCAAAAGAATCAATACTCGGTAATGTCACTGTTAGATATTTATTTGAACCATGATAGCTCGTAGGTGGTAAGGAAAGAGGTACTGATCCTATTTGGAGTGTCACCACGCATAACACATCTAGCATAACACGATCCACGGGTAAACCAGCAATCTATAGATTAGATTCAACTGCTCCTCAACGCGAATTTAAACGTGAACAACTACAAGTGATACCCGAGCATTCTGAATTACCGCCGCGTGGTCTTAACTAGCACCTCTGCGTCTGTTGCACTCAAGACAAGTCAGCATCACATTATCTCTAGTATGACCTACGCTGCTATTTTGTTTATGTCTGCGGTATATATTATCCGACCAACACCAACGCATTATTCTGTTGTTTCAGTGTAATTATAAATTCCGCATCAATATCAAATTTTCTATTATTTTTTTATCCAGCTTTTTATAACCAGTTTTTTTCTGATTATATCATCGCTGACAATATCATTGTTGTTGGTGTCATTATAATCTAAAACAACTATTCGAAGTTGTTTTATTCTTCGTACTCTGGACACTGCAAGATAAATTAAATTCGACCACTCGATGCGATTATCTATGATCCAAACAATTGTATCGAATATAGTCAACCCTTGCGAAGAATGTATCGTCGCTGCGAATCCTAGATTCCATGGGGATTTATCAGCACACAATGCATCTTCTACGACATTGATATCAACCAACACAATATCATTTAACACTAGAATCTGCTTTTCACTTTGACTTGGAAAATCAACTTCGATATTTTGTCTTAGTGTATTCTTGGGTCTATAACACAATGGCACTGGAAGTGTTGCAAATTTTTCTTGATGCGTGTTAAATAACGTCATCTGAAGTAAGTCTCTGACTATCTTTCTACTTGCCACTGTCAAATCGTTTGTCTCCACGCTTCCCAGAAATCATTTAATGGGGTTTCTGAAATTATTAAACGCGCTATTTCACATTAGATTCTATTCGGTTGTAATCTCATTAGTTTCTTGAAATCGCGTAATTCATTATCAAGTGATCTATGATCAGTTACTAATTTCATCATAATAATCTACAAAATTCTTCAGTCAATTATGTGGGGACAAACCGACAAATGGTGGTGGTTGACCATGATCGCCACACATTATCACTTTTGTATTCGCTAACAATAACCAATCGATAAACTTTTGTAATACATCTAACGACACTGTGCATATCTGATCCCAAATGATGGTTTCAGGAATATATTTCTCGCCCATTCAATCACCTTTCCATCGAAATAATCTATGATAAATGCAAGCATTAATTCCTCGTTGTTTCATCTCTCTTGCAAGTCTTTGTGTTAGTTTTAGCACAATCATGTTTAATTTCCCTCGAAATAATTCAAATGCACGAGTCGTCTTCCCTGACCCACCACAGCCGTTTATATAACAGGTTTTATATCTACATATTGGATCGGATATCGAAGGTGCATTAGATAGTTCTGATATCTGATTATTTTCCCAGTAATTGTTTTCAATTGTAAAATCTGCTGATTTGGAGTTATCACGCAGTATTTCCTTTTTAATTCTCCATGATCCCCAACTCTCGTTTGAATTAGTGAATTCAGCCACTGCTTCTTTATGTTTTATATCTATATAAAATGAATCAGTGGCGACTCTAACCGCGGTGTCAGGAAATCTAGTTATCATCGAAAGTAAATGAATTGAGGCATAAGCCAGCATAGACGCCCTTAAGAAAGTATACTGAGGATTTTCTCCATCCGTATCAGTAACAATTGTACCTGATTTGGTTTCATCGGACACGAAAGGGTCTTTACGATCGACATATATATCCCTAGATGTTGCATCTGCGATTATACAATCGTATTCAACATCATCTATAATTATTCGCGAAGAATATCGTTTGTGGTCGTATTTTCCACCTATGTGAATTTATCAATTATTCTTCTACCGAGATCTTTTGCGTTTGTATTTCTAACTTCAAAGATTTCTTTGGACCATTTCACGATATATTCTTCGTCTAGATTAGGAAATTGTTTTTTGTTTTCGGTGATTATACTATCTAGACTATCGGGTTGTGGTAACCAGACTTCAGTTTGTTTTCGATATCATATAATTGCTTCACTGACAATTAGCGATATCAGGAATTTAGAACCAATCATATACCGTAATAACACTATTGGCATCCAGTGTTTTCAGAGATGTGTCTACCAAACCGAAGATAACAACACGGATGAAGTCCTTTAACCAATTCAAATGATACCACACGAGCGAATCCGGTTAAATCAAAATCGGGCAGTGGTCCATTAATCGCAACACGGGTCATCTCGTGAGTGGGATGACCAAATCTTTTGAAGTACTCAGAACACTCACCATACCTAAGAAAACACCCCTGATAACACGCAATCATATCAACCGAAATGATGTTTTCAGGGTCGTATTTTGTATTCCATAATCCGCCATGGCCGTAAACCACGCAGCTTGATTCAATATCTGAGAGAAATTCTGCGCGTGTTGGTTTCCATAGATTTCTCTTTCTCGTGAAATAAGCTGCAACAGACGGTATTGTAAAACAGTTTGTCAGTAATTGGTCGTCGTAATCTGTTGCAAAACCACTAGCTAGTTTATTCATTTCGTCACGGAGGGCTTCAGTACGATATATTTCGCCGTTGGGTCTTACAAATTGATCGAATTTACCCTCTTCGTTTTCAAAACTGTGAAGTAACCACACTGACACAGGATCGTTTTTACTTAACTCGTAGACAAAATCAAATAATTTCTCCCCAGAGAATTCTTCTACCCCAGAGAGCTCTGGGGAGAATTCCACGGGTAGATATTTTATGGTGCTATCCCGCGGAAATATTGTTACTGCGGATGTCCATGCGTATGCATTATGGTCAATAATTTTGATTGGAGATCCTCTCGATTTATATTTCGGTTCATATAATATCTCGCCTGTTAATGTCGCTACGGTTATTGGAAATTTTAGTATCCGTTCTAGTTCAGCTACATTTTGAATTGTTGCACCATTGTCCTTTACTGTTAGTCCCCATTCTATTATTTTTTTGCGTCTTAGATCCGTCAATTTGTTTTCACTCAACGCATTGTAAAATGCTCTATTATTCGTTCTGCTACACAATTCACCGACGAATATTTCATGGGTTTTAATTTTTCAAAACTCGGTTTATCATTTATCAGATAGATCCCATAAACAACCGCGGTTACATGATAGGATCTCTCGTAATACGATTTGTTAATCCCAGTCAGAATTCCTGGTTTGGTATCCTGACACACATTGACAATATTCTTTTTTTTTAGAATGGGTTCAAATTTGTCGCGTATAATCCAATTCCCCGTTTCTGAGCAAATAATGAATTTCACTCTAAAAAAATACATTTTTTCTGGTCAAGAAGCGAGATTATCACTGCTGCTCTTTGGTCGTTTATGGTAGCCTCAAAATTACCGTCAATTCGAAATGTTGACCAACAGTGAGATGCTGCATCGCGCTTGAATTCATTAAATGCATCACGGATTCTACCTATCATGCTTCTATCACTTATTAGACCCTTTGGTACATCAGTGGAGACTCTATCGAGATTGAATTAAACATTTTTCCAAGGCGTAATTTTCGATAATCTCTCGAACTCCTCCATATTATAATTAAAACAAGTATTTAAATAAAGCATTTATTATATAATGAATCATTGCAAATGGCTTATGATAGGATCAGTAACCGCTTGTAACAAATCATGCAGAAATGAATTCTGTGGATATCATTTACAAAGCGTACGTCGTGGGAGTTTTGAACCGTCATCTAGCATACGATGTGCAGTAGGTGTGCGTGGTAAGTCGCAGATGTGTCTGAATTGCGGGGTTAAGCGATACAGAGAGCTAAAGCGCTATTATGATAAACGAATCAAAGATTCCGTTAAAAACTCAATCAAAGATTCCGTCAATGACTCCATCCCTGACTCCGTCAAGGACAAAATCATAAGAACTCTTCAAGACTAAATTGAAAGATTCTCAAGGAATAATTAAACCAAATAATGAATTAGACAAATAATACTATAGTACATAAATGAACCAAGAATTTCAACCACATCCCGTGATCATCGTTTATGAAGCATCTCGTGATGGTATTGTCAGACACCACAGACTGAAGAAACCATTAGGGTATGATAATGGCCTTGGATATCTTATGTTTGGTGCTGGAGGGAAAAATATCACTGTCACAGAATCGCATATGAATGTTACAATGGATTGATCAAGGATGGATTTGTAATCGACCACATTGAATCTAATCCTAAGAACAATTATTTATCGAATCTACTAGCTATAACACAAAGAGAAAACACCAAACGAGGGGGGACTGGAAAACGCTCGAAAATGCGAAACCTATAAAATCATTTAACACAGCAACTAACGAAGAAAGAGTATTTAAATAAATGAATGAAGCCGGTAGATATTTTGATATTTGCGATCCCTTAATACGAAAAGTAGCAGAACAAATATATCAATCAGCAATTTCCAAGTTAACCGGACATAGTATTCAATTCGTTTATATTTGAATTTTATTTTGTACTATGTTTTATAACACCAAGGGGAATAACTCGTGTGGGCTTGTATATACAATTTCTGAAACGGAGATAACCATTACGGAAACTCCAGTATGATCTCATGGGAAAACCATTCTACATCATGTCACATGAATTGGTGGGTTTTTGCTCTTTGTGTGTATATAAACAGCTGTCACCTCTTGTGCCGCGCGTATTCGTTGGAATTTGCTAGCCTGCCAACAACAGGCTAGGTGTTCTGATGTACCGCCTATATAAACTAATATGTATTTCTCTAGGCGCGATAACATACGAGGGCATTTTAAAGAGAATAGAGATTGTGCCGTCTATATATCATATATACATTACTTAAGAAATATATATAAATGTGACGTCATACACAAAGCATTCTTTCTTTAGGTTCTAATCTGTTATTTGACTAGTTAGATCCTCTCACGGAGACTATGCTTTGTGGTGCCCCTGGGCCTCTCAGATGTGAATAACACATGAGGGGTTCCAAATGGGGATGTGTTGTCTTATATATGTAACCTCTGGGCCTCTCAGATGTGAATAACACCTGAGGGGTTCCAAATGGGGTTTTTCATGTATATCTCTAGGCGCAGTAAGATGTGAATAACACCTTAGAGCGAATGGAGTTCATATCATATATATATCTCTAGGCGCAATAAGATATAAATAACACCTTAGAGCGAATGGAGTTCATATCATATATATCTCTAGGCGCAATAAGATGTTGATGACACCTTAGAGCGAATGGAGTTCATCATATCATAAACAAGATTTCAAACTTGAAAAATCAAGGAATACAGTTATCATATAAATTATATCGTAATCAGATTCTCTCTGAATTCATGATGTTGATGATATCGCTCAGAATAATAGATATGTCCTTCCAAGGCAGTATGGGTTTATCAAACGAATTCAGCGCGCTGTAAATGACTCGCTTGTATTCTGTAACGACATTAACAAATTTATCCCTCTGTTCACTGCGGTTGAAAAGGTCAGAGGCGAATTGGGCAAACAATGTGATATCAAACGCACAATAAATAAAGTCTAAAATCAAAACACTTTGAGAAATCATCAGACAAAATAAAAATTACTTCCCCGTTTTGGTTGCCTCAACACAGTGAAAAATCTCTCCATGGATTAATTGACACTCTAAACACAGACATGTACAATACCCATACCTGTTTGCAAGTATGAGTAATACAGATCTATAGGCCCAGTGATTAAATCACCGAGATAAATAATTATATTGACAGGTATTCTTACTCACGCAGAACAGAAATTCTATAATACCTTTCCTTGTGTATTTTGTTTTGCATGGCGATTTAAGTAATGAATTTTGGGTGGGTGGGAATTCACAGATTCTATTTTATTTGTTAATTGCTGAAATATTATTATTTTATTATTGATTTTTGGTCGTTTTTGGTCGTTTTTGTGGTGTTTTTGGCTAATCCGTCGACATTTACTTCATGAAAATCGAGGTTGAAAACCCCAGAAATTCATTTAGAGAAAATCGATTTTGATGAAATTTATATCCTTTTGAGGCAAATTTTGTGGTGTTTTCATCGTAATCATCGAATCGTCGATGCTTTTCTCATTGATTTTGTACTGTTTTTGGCAAATCCGTCGACATAATTTCATGAAAATCGATTTTCTCTAAATGAATTCCTGGGCTTTTCATCCTCGATTTTTATGAAAAAAATGAAACGCGTAGTGGACTTTTCACTTACAATTTAGATCGTGTATTAATTTATAATGGTAGGTTAAGACCTACGAGAGATTATCTGCGATTAAGATATTTATTCAGGTTCGTGATTCCGTTCGAAATAAGCTCTGAACGAATCAAAAATTTCAAACTCATTTCGCAACAGGTACCGAACAATTATTCAAACCCGTTACTACAGCAACCGCGAAAGTCGTATCAACAACTGAAAAGGCCATATGGGGAGCTATTCTTGAGGAACAACGTGGGAAAAACTGTCCCTTCTTCCTGTATTTGAAAAAATAGCCAAAAAATCCAAGCAAATAAAGGAATCTTTAAAACATTTCCTGGTGATATAATATCCGCTGTGCAACTTAAGGAACAACAAGAACAAGAACAACTTGAACTACTTTAACAAGAACGACTTGAAGAAGAAGACGCTGCACTACTTCAGGAACAACATGAACAACAACGACATCGACAAATTGAAGAAGAAGAAGAAGAAGAAGAAGAAGAAGAAGAAGAAGAAGAAGAAGAAGAAGAAGAAGAAGAAGAAGAAGAAGAAGAAGAAGAAAAAGAAGAAGAAATTTCGAGGGATAAAAAATATTCACCTGAAAAAATATTTACGAATGGGGCATTGGATGAAATTAGAAAACTTTCCACGGATAATGAATTAGCCGATTTTGCTGTTAAAAATGTTCAAAGAAAGATAAGAGAAAAATATATAAGAGGTTAGTTTGAAGACTATAAAAACCGCTGATACCTGGTATAGAAAAATATATTTGGCAAATCACGGTGGAATTAGAATAAAAAACGAGGATGATAATTTTAAGCGTTATATAAATAAAATAAATGTTATAAAAAGTGGTTCACCACAACCATATGAACTCCCCGAGGAGCCGCAGTTGATCCCATACAAGATGCAACTGGTAAAACCACCGGTAATGGATATCGTGGCAGTGGTGTTGTTCGTTAACCTAGTAATATTCTCGGGGATATATCACGATTAGAAATTCTCGTAGGAGTGAAACGAGCCGGAAATAACTCACCGGAAATAATTAATGAGGCCGCTGATATCTGCAGACGACTATTTGAGGGTGGTATCATGGATATTAGTGTATACCGAGAGTTTATTGCTGAGCTAGCAGACGGTTACAACAGTGATTAAATCACCACATAAGATAAATGTCATTTAAATAAGATGATCATACACTACAACTACAATAAACCAACCATGACTTACGTAGTAAACTCACCATTGCCTGTTTATAGAGCGTACTATGGAGACGGTCTCGGCAATACAATTGCAGGGTTATTTGCAAGATTGGCTCCAAAAATAGCACCAATCGCAAAACAGTTATCAATGAAAGCTACTGATATTATTCGTGATAAGTGTATTAGTGCTGTTGGTGATGTTGCCGGGAAAGCTAAAGAAAAACTACTAGCGTTAGTTCGGCGACGAAAGAAACCAACAATGGCAAAGCCATCACTGGTGACGAAGTCACTAGGACCACTGTCATCTACAGAAATTATGCCTGCAAGTATTAGCAAAAAAACAAATAACGCAGTGGATCAAAAAATAGCAGCACTGAACAACGATGGATATGACACTCAGAGGAATATTACTGCAAATATGATAGCGGGAAGTGGTTTGAAATCGCGAGCGACATCGCGATTTAGATCAAGAAATATATAATAATATGTTCAAATCGGCTCCTGACCCAGCGTTTAATTTAGATGCCCCAGTACCCAAGAATGATTCTATACGCGATTATCAATTCTATTCCTATAATGCAGTACAACCAAATATTCGATCAAGAATCGATTTTCAAGTCCATGATACCAGCAAATACTTTCTACCCGCTAAAGCTTTTATTGAAGTAGAAGGAGAAATTGTAACAAATGTTGCAGCTGGTACACCATATGCACTTGGTACCAAAGTCGGCTTTGTTAATAATGGTATCATGGCGCTATTTGAGAATGCTAGATATATGATTGATAATAGAGAGATTGAATCGATAGAGCGTTTAGCAAGATGTTCTGATAATTTTACAAAATCGGCAGGTCCGTCTATGATGTTCTCTAAATATATTAATGATCGCGCTGGACCGACTCCATATATTATAAGACGACGAAACAATAATGCTGGTGCTGCTGATATTGATGTTGAGAATATGATTATAAATGATGATCCTAATTACAACCTATGAGCTGCAACACGCATATGAATGTTGGAAGGACAGCGTAGATTATTTTCATGAGCGATTCCACTATCTCATATATTTGGATTTTGTAGAAATGTTAGAAAAGTTATCTATGGAGCGAAGCATACAGTAGTACTCGTGCGAAAAGGCGATGATAATGATGCAATCTGGAGGATTCCAGCAGATCCTGCACATCAAGAGGCTGACCCTGGCAAGGTGAATGAAACAAAACTATCACTGTGGATGCCAGTAATGACTCCATCAATCACCAAAGAAGAAAGATTACTATCATTTATGGATCATGGAGGAAAATCATTGATATCATGGCTAACGACAACAACGGATACCATGGAGTTTTCTGTTAATGGCGTATTTACATGGCACCCGGCATCAAAACAGGGTGTAGCTGCGCCACGACATATATTTAATGCGTAACAGGATATGGAGCGATTAAACTCACAATTACGCAGCATATGATATTTGATCAATTGGGTGTTATGAAGTCTCATTGAGGATAAACGGCCAACAAGAATCATCCGAAGATATTTTACTTAACAAAGCCAAATAGCACGCGCGTATCATCGTTTGTTGACATTTATGGTACGTGACAATAATGCAGATACCGGTCTGTAAATATCACAGTTGGATTTTAGAAATTTATATCCCATCTACTACTTTTCATTGGAACATCTTGATTTAACCAGACAATCCGTCGTTGAAATACATTTCCGAGCTCGTGTAACACGACTTCATGCTGTTGGTGGTAGATACAGAGCAATTGCTGTCATTCTTAGTGACAAATCAGTGCAACTCGAAGGTGTTGGTGGACGGATGAGGGTAATTGATGTGCCAGTAGAAAACATGTAATTATCTAGACAATTAGATCAATCTCGTATTAAATAAAATGTCATATAATCATATTAGTGTTACGTTAACTCCTGGTCAAATTAAAAAATTGCAATCGGAATCAGCTAAAAAATGTGGAACTACGATATCGCTGAAACACAATCAGATGTCTGGCGGTCAGAATAAATTGTCATTGACAACTCGTCAGATTAAAAACTTCAATGATGCTATCTAAGATAAAAAGGTGTTCAGGTCACTCTCTCGGCGGTCGCAATTAAGAACATGATAAAATAAGGTGGTATATTTCCACTTTTCGCTGTGCTACCAGCGTTGATTGCGTCAGCGGCCCTAGCGGTAGTAAAAGATGCCGCGCTAGGAGCCGTTGGTACTGCGGCATGGATGGTACTAAAGAAATCTACCGGACAGGGATACAAAAAAGAGAAACAATCAGGAAAGGGTCTAAGATTACCAGGAACTCCGTATTCATGGTACAGCGGAAACGGCCTGAGACTAGGAACAGTTTAATAACAACGTCACAGACACTGTCGCCGCTGTCAAGTTTTGATTTACTCGATGCTGCTAAAAAAACTACCGATAAAAAACTTTAGAGGTGTATTTATGAGCGTTCAATTACCACAACAACCAAACAACACTGAAACAGGTATCATTAATCTCGATAACAGCTCTGGAACTGGAACTCACTGGGTCGCATACGCGATTGTTCCGCGTGTGATTGTTTATTTCGATTCAGATGGGTTAGCACGGCCTAAAGAGTTTATGCGTTATATAAACCGTTTAAAAATTCCTATTTGGTATTCCACGCTACCAACACAGAAAATGAATGACCCACCAATATGCGGTATAGAAGTATTAAATGTCCTCGACGCTATTACATCATCGGGAAAACCACCAAATAAAACCGTACACGAATATTTGGGGGACATCATTATGAAGCCTGAAAAAACCCACCGATTAAATATCTGCAACCGGTGATGTAAAAAAAAATAAACGAAGATGAAATATCCGAGATGTTAAACCTTGATCCCAATGAAATAGTTGTATTTCAAGATTGTCAGCGTAAATTGAAAACGAGTAATGTTTCCTTTGATGATATCTTAGTTAAACGACGCGATGCAGTAGAAGATACTATCGCGTTGTTTTCCATGTAGGGTAAACTCAAACCAGATGTTCTCATCTCGATGCTCACAGATAAATTAACAGCGCTCGGTGATAATTAGTCATCAACGATAAAATTATTAAAAAAACCACGCCATGAATATGTCGGCCATATAACTAAATTTAATCGGTTTTCTGAATTACAAAGATGTATAATTAACAACATTGACAAACCTCTATTAGATGTTTTTGGAAATCCACCGGTGACCACACCGAAACTCACAGAGATAAAACAGCTATGTTAGAATTAGCAACACTCCAATCTAGGTATGGAGATCGTCTTAAGAAATTTTCAACTTTTCGTAAAAATCTTATTGAGAATTTCTTTGGGGGGGACCTCATTAGATAAACTCGACATAAAACTCCCGGATATTAGAAAATCCATCGATGAGATTAAAAGCACCATCGAGACAATCAGAGATGATGCATGGAGGATGATAGAAAAAAATCGAAAAATTAAAAATTCCTCATGAGAAAACCAAGAACGTAGTATACACGATTCAACACGGATCATTTACGTGGACACCACAACATAACATATTAAATATCACCGCGACCGTCAAAGGTATTTGTCGATTCACACTAGTGTTGCCGACTCTTTTTAATATTTCATCAACGAGTTCATCTGGGGTCAACAATATGATATCAACGATCATCAACAAGGGAACAATTGAAGAATTCACAATAATATCCACTAATAATAATTTGGGTAGGGTTTCAGTAACATGGTATGTGGAATTCGTAGCGGATTTAAGTAAGCAACTTGTTTTTATTGCTAGCAATTTGAAATCTGTTGTAATAAATAAAATGTCATCATTGGCAACGTCACAGCAGTATCGATATGATCAGGTCAGAGAATTTCAAACTAAACTCAAAACACTCACTGAGGAGTATCAAGTAAAAATAAAAAAAATACCGACGAAGAATTACCGCAGTTGATGTTACCGTGTACTCAGTATCAAGTGTAATTACTGGAGCCGGTATAATACTCTTCTCGGTGACAATGATTGCCCCGATAGCTGTTCCAATTTGTATATCCGCGGTGAAAACAATCGCGGGAATAATTTCAATAATAACAAAAAAAATATCTTGTAGCCAGCGCAAACTACAAGATTACGTAGTTACGTTCCATGTCGGGTCAACCGCGTACTCCCAATTATCCTCGATTATATCGTCCTCCCTCGATGACACATTAATATCAAATAGTGAGTTTTCCACGATGGTACGTGTTTATGATTCCGCGATGTCAAAATTAGAAAAATAACACGAATATAATAACAATGGCAGCATCGCAAGAACTACTTCAACGAATAACGGAAAACACAACTCCGGTGAAAACCAACATGATCTCAATAACATCAACCAATCCTGAATTCAGTGTGAATTTCCCCACAGCGATTCCGGTGAAGGAGATAGTACTAGCAAAATTACGAATATACCACAGTTGGTCTAATATTAGATCAGTACCATTCGGTGGTCAACAACCGAATAATTCCCTGGTGTTTGCGAATAAGAATAAGCAAGACGGGACTCCAGACTGGAATGTTGTTTCCATACCATCTGGGTCCTACCTAATCGAACAAATTAATAACAAATTACAACGCAGAATAAAATCCATTACTGGAAAAGAATCGAAAATCGCTATAACAGTTCATGAACACTA
The DNA here is from genome assembly GCA_030141615.1 of Unio pictorum. Lineage (NCBI taxonomy): Eukaryota > Metazoa > Mollusca > Bivalvia > Unionida > Unionidae > Unio > Unio pictorum. The sequence goes on from JARLTB010000390.1 coordinate 3,140,252, forward strand.
TCATCCGCGATTAAGATAAACTCACCCGGGTATGTTGTAGATATCTATCAGAGTTCTATAAGAACCGTGCTAGGATGGCCTGAAATCCCACCTCGACAAGAAACCGTTAATATACCTGAACCGAAAAAATCCGATTATGTTTCAACCAAGGAAGATTATCATAGTTATCGTGGTTTGGTTGACGGTGCATACATAAGTAGTTTAGGTTATTATGCTGAACCACTAAATCATTCTGATTTTGCTCATGGTTCTTTATTAGTTATAAAGATACAGGGACGATACGTATTATGTAATAAAGAAAATAAATATTAACAAACAACTCACGGATATGAATTCCAGTTTTGAAAAATTGAAAATACCTCATAGAAGAAATTAGTAAAATCCCACCCAACCGACATGATGCCATCAAATACATGGAGGTGTGTAATAAAATTATCGCCTACATGGATGAATTTAATTCGCGAGTTGTTTAGTTTATATTAAATCATAAGAACCCTAAAAAATAACAGAATTTGCAGCAAAGTATAATATACGCATAGAAGATATCCTTGATTTTAAGTTGCCAGGATATGATGTGCACGAGCTAAACAAAAAGTCAATGATGCCATCGATGATGGTTTTAAAAGAATTCACTACGCATGGAAAAAAATACCACAACAACAAACAACTATCCTCAAACATAATAATGGCCCAGACGGCGGTGGTAGGTATATCGCTCCTCAAAATGTGAATATTTCCTTAGTGATTGCAATAAATCTAGTATGTGATGCTATCGAAGGAAGCTATCAAATAAATCTCGAAAGATCAAATAAATCTCAGCAGGGATATAATTTATACTCATTTGCACCAACAGCTACACTCGAATTTCTAATAATTGAAGATCCAACTAATCCGGTCTATATGCGATGTCATAATGATTCATTAACGAGAATTAATTTAAAACTCACTGACCAATCTAATAATATGATTGATTTACAAGAGGAGGTTTTACAAATTAGTCTGTTTGTAAAGTCTTAAGACTTTCATCATAAAGTAGTTTCAATTTTTTCAATTCGTCTCCAAAACGCCATCGGCGCCGGGTCTTTCTGGAGACTCAATAGCGTGACAAACCGAAACCATTTCTCTTTCTTTTGTCTGCCTGAATTGGTTTCGGTTTGAAATCTTTTTTTTTGTTTGAAATAGTTTCGTTTTGCTTGAAACAGTTTCGGTCTGTTCACCCTCTCTGCTTGAAATCCTTTAGGACATTGTTTGAAATAGTTTCGGTTTGTCTGAAATAGTTTCGGTCTGTTCACACTCTCTGCTACTACACTATATGTACATGATAATATTTCACCGGTCTTGTTTATCTAACACTTTAAAAACACAAAAGGGTTATATAAATACAATTTATTGTGAAACAAAAGTAAATAATTATTATGTATAAATACATAGTGTAGTCCTTATTAAGTGTCTACTCGGTGTTTCCTGGTTTGTCTCTTGTATTTATTATATTGAGCATCTCTTGCCACTGTCCAGCAATAGTCGGCAAGCATTTATAGGCTCCAGCTGCTATGATAGCGTTTCTCTATTGTTGCAATGCCCTTGTTAAATCTTTAGCCATGCTCATTATTCACTGCTCCACTGTTCAGTGAATAAATGTAGATGAGAGAGCAAAAATGTATCTTTTGTGACATGTTGTAACCAAGGCTTTGGTAAGCCTTGAGGAAATGTTCGACCAACTGTTGTGTTGTTCCCACGAAAATATGTTGCCACTAACTGGTTCGCTTTCCACTCCGTCTTTTCCTTGCCACGCAGTGCACGGTCAAATGCATGATCTCGAAGAAGTTCACGAAAATGAGGACCAACAAAGACACCTTCTGTCACCTTAGATTCACTTAACCTTGAAAATGATACACGGAGATACTTGAAATCTACTTTGGTTTTGTCCATGACACTAAAATATTTCTTCATTAAGACCACCTTGATGTGCAAGGGTGTTAACAAACCTTTACTTGATTCAACAAGTGATGTATGTTGAACACTTTGCCTCCCAGGCCCCATTAAGAGAGTAGTCAATCTCTCTTGGTGCAGTAGAAATATATTGCACGAATATCCCATTCGCAGAGGAAACATCCGTACTTTGTGTATCCAGTCTGCACACCAAGCATGAGAGCAAGAACCTTCAAATCGCCACAAAGCTGCCACTGACGTTCGTCATAGTTTATGAACCACACAAGTTGTTTCATGTCTGCATTGGTGTCCTTGATATGGACTGCATTACCAACTGGAATTGATAGCAAAACATTGCCATTATGCAGCACAACAGATTTAAGACTCTTCTATGATGAATCAATTAACATTCTCCACTCATCCGGATCATATGAAAAGATGTTCAGGGCTGACATCACACTATCGATGTTGTGTTAGACTTCAAGATCATATTCTAAGAAGAAGAATGTTACTAGATCCTTTTGACGGTCTCGGAACTTGGAAACCCTAACAACTTGGAAACCCTAACATCACCTGGCAGTAGATTCCAGTGTTGTAGTCTAGAGTCCTACAGCTCTGCTGTAATCTTGGATAGTTCCAACTCTCTGACAATGCCATTCTGTTCACCTTGTGTGATTAGGTGTGGTTCAGAGGAGAAATATTGGAGAAAATCTTGGTCATGTGACAGTGATGGTTCAGGACTTAAAGCTGCAACCTCTTTCTCGTCTGACTCAAGTGAGGATGCTTCTGGCGCATTTGGAGCCAGCAGTCCTTCTACGTGGGGTACTGGGCACACTTCTGATTAGATGTTTGGACAATGCAGTCCACTTTGCCCTCTTTGACACAATTTTCCCAACTGGAAAGCACCACGCAGAAGTAACAATTGCTCACATTATCTTCTCAAATAACTGGCACTGTAAAAGACTAATATTTCATTTTGCTGTTCAACTACTGGCGAAGATTTGTTGCACAAGTGTTGCTGCATAAATGTGGGAGCCACCAATGTCCTAATATCCAAATTAGCACAAACATTGCAGACTATATCTGCATCGTTTACTCAAGTACGAGGTATGTCTGCTTTCTTTGGCTAAATATAAATGTGTCCCTTTTCAAAATTAAACACTGACGAATAAGATATCACGACACTGTAAGATTTCAAGAGCAGGACAATGTAGTGAGCAGAGTGATGTAAGCTTAGTTATGATTGTATTATGCATGACTTCTAACAATAACATGATGCAATTCATATCATATATGACGCAATATTAACTTCAAATTGCATCATTTAATGTTTTGTCTAAAATGCAAGTAGTGTTCCAAATCAATCATATATTTATTCATGGATCAAGGCAAAGATGTATTTTTAGTAATTTCTGGTTTTCATTGAGAAGTCTTTCATATCCATAGGTCGTACATACTGACCCAATAAATATCATATCTTTAAAATTATAGCCAATCAACAATTGTACACATCATTTTTGTTCTCAGTGATCCATAATTAGCTAAGCTGGACTATATTTATTTCGGTAGGATTTTGGCTTTAGTCTAATCTAACATGATATTTATTACACGAGTTAAAGGAGTACCGTACCAATGATATTGTGCTTACACCATAATTGTGTGCACATTTATACACTATTATAAAAGCGGAATTTTATCTCTCATGACGTAGACATATAAAGTTACACATTACACGCACTTTCCAAATCATGTAATTAGGCAGATCTATAAGGTTAATATAATGGAAACAGTCAATCAATGATAAATTTTCTCAATAAGTTTGTTCTTTTGAATAATTTCCTACATTTGTTACTTCTTGATTTGCAAGCTAACACCAAAAATAAAACGGAACAATAAACATCCTCTGCAGCCAAAATAATCATCTCAATATTTCATCGTAACATGAAAGTAGTTTAGGTTATATGATCAATCAAAGTGTCCTCTTGTTCGAGCAGTAAATGCAGGAAATTATTGGATACCAACGTGATGTGATATATATCATCAAACATTCGTAAAGCATTGTTTTCCCTCAATATTTGTACCTTTCGAATGTATATTTTATAAAGTATTTGGAATGGTTTATCTTCCCATACTTTAAGCAAGCGTTACGTATACATAGTTAGAACACAGTATATAATACACATATGTAGCCATGAATCTCATAATGTGACGTTAACAATATAGATTCATACATCCATTTATATATTTCCATTCAAGAATCCGGAAACTACTTTTTTCTTTTCAGCGTTCGTCTTATCATTACGACTATGTTTCTGATGATCAGGATCCATCACCCGTGGGAGGGGAGACGTGAGTATTAAATTACAATACGTAAACAGATAATTACTGTAGAAATATAATATATATATATAAAGACAAATATTTTTAAGTCTTTGAACGAATAAGCTTCTTATATAAAGAAATTGACATATGAAATATATATCTCTGCTAAACCTGCTTTTAAACTTTAAACGTAGATTAAAATCCGATTTGTTCGACTTTCCTTGCTTTTCTTGAAACGTATTGTGTCCACATCGCATATAATACCAAAGTAGCAGCCGAAATGCATTCTGAGCAGTGCAATGTTCGAAATGTTTGAAATATTCGAATCAGAACGTGTACTATTACGTCAGTTCATATAATTTGTGAGTTACACGTTAAGCCGAGACTTCAACATTTGTAGTGTTGTTGCTATAAATACGAGAGAGGCCTGCTTGGAACACAATATGTTGTCTTATTTCTGGACAGATTGAAGGGAGAATATATAAACTGTTAGTAGATATAAGGACATAAATCATGAATGTAGTGACAAATCGTGTTGTCAATGTTCGCTATACTAATAGTGACTAGACGAAATGTTTCTACTTTTCGAGTGAAATATTTGATAGTACATACTTCACAATCTTATTTAAAATTGTAACGTTCGCTAAACTAATACCATTTGGTATGTGAAATATAGAGAATTATTGTTTGGTAAAACATTTCTTAATTCTTTTGGTAAAGTGAATATTGTTGTGCTGGACTGCTGAAAATCTTTCACTGAGCTGTCTTATCCCATATACTTTGCAGAGTTAGATCTTTCAGCAAAAAAATTATTGATAGTGAATTTATTCATAAGGATTTATTCATTCATTTATGCTTACGTTTGTTACTTTCTACATTGCAACGTGAATTGTGTGACATTGGCACGGTGGCAGTTCAGTTCGGTAAGAGACGTTGCACCATGATATCGACTTGCACTCGTCCATTCCATATTTCTGAACAAGAAATTAGTTTAGAAAGTAAGGAGTAAGAAAGTGATATTGATACTTTGATTATATTCATTCATGACTACAGAGAGAATATATCTTCTTGAAGAAATTTGTCCTTATATTTAGGCATGGGACAAATTGCGCAGGTCTGGTTGGAGCCGAAAAGGACAACAATCTATGCATAGCAGGGATTGCATACAATGCAAATCTTGTGGGTAAATATGTACACATCATTCACAGCGCTTACACGACTTAAACATACTATGATAATTGTAGTATTATAGAGATTAGGCAGAGGTAAACAGACATAACACGAGCACTGTAAACATTTTATTTTACTGTCTTTGATTATGTTCAAAAGCGATGGATCAAAACTTAGATTCGTAGATTCAGACCAATTAGGCGGCTATTATTATAGCAAGATCAATAAAACTGCTGTGCACTGAAACAATACAACCATATTTATTTGTGATATAGCAGTTTGAACACGAGTGTACTCGTATACACTGATGTGGTATAATCTGTAATCAATTGTGAAACTGATATTACATAAGCATTAAGATAACAAAATAGCTTTACTACATACATAATCCGTTTCTAGTTTGCATCCTTGCCCCCGTTTTTACCATACAAGATTCTTTTATTTCATTGTATATGTACACTTTGAGATTGTATGAACATGTTAAAGCTTGTATCGTACATATAGAGTATATTTTGACCTATATAAACAGTACAATTCAAAACATGTGATCCCTTTACCGCATTCATCTGCTATAACTAACTGCAACGTATTATTCCTCAATTTGTAGAAACGGCGTTTAAAATCTTTTATAACAGAAACTAATGACTTATATAGAGTTAAATTACAAATATGTAAACAGAGGCAGACAAAATCACATCATTGGAAAATAATGAAACGTTCTGTTTCGCAGAGACATTAATGTTCAATGTGTATTTTTAAAAATAGATATAAGTATTAGAGATATTAGAATATTAAAATAAAAGATGAAAAGAAAACTCGGTTGTAAAATAGAAACGGGAAAATGAATAAATAGAAGAACATTAGCAGAAAGAATTCTTTGAGTTATATATTTAGAACGATGCGTCTTTGTGCAACGATTGAACGCGAAATGATGAAAAGTAATTTGCATATAAATATTACTCTTTCCAAAACCAGCTGCAAGCCATGGACTAAAATTAATGTTTGGAAGACGTTGAAGGAGTTAAATATCTTAGAGCTTATGTTAACGTACACGTACTGTTAGGAAATATTATGTGAACGAGAATAAATAATTAGAAAATAAAAAACGCGTCAAAAAATAATATTTAAATCAGAACAAAATAGTGTCACGTAAACCAGAATTAAAGGATAATAATCTTTATTTAAATTTAGCAATAATTCAAATAAGTAAGAAGCAGCTTTACTGTTGGCTAGGATTCATCATTTTGGCTTGGCAATAGAAGTCACAATGAACTATCAGTATTGGGCGTTGTCCTGTTATGCTGATTAATTTTGGCGTGTTCGCATGGTAAAATGAAATGATTGGGAAGCGATTGACGCTTCTGGTACACGATTTACACTTTTTCCAAAGGACGACTGGCGATTTGATGTGTGGCTAAACGTACAATCTTGTGAGGTTGGTAGCTGGTCACTTTAAAATATTGATCCTTGACAGACTGCAAGACCCCAAAGTTCACCACTTGACAGAGGCGAATCCTTTTACTTGATACTCGGTGTGTACTTCTTGTTGGTCTCTGTGTTTGTAGCCGTAATGTTTAGGATAGATACTAGACAAAAGAAGAATCTAGTAGTCGGCGTGCTCGTCCGTCCAGGCTCACAAACGGTCTCCTTTGATGTCAGGGTGACGTTGACTCAGAAAATCGATGTAGATGCAACTATTCGTTTCAATGTACTGCGCAAGATCTCTCAACAGGTGAAAGCTCGCACGTAGGCCGCAACGATAACATTTCCAAATTCATCGGCTTCTGCAAAGTCAAGTTCTTCTTTTTAATTGACCAGGATCAAATCTTCACAAAGGAAGTCCACGTGTTACATGTGTTTCTTTTCGTGGTGTTATCATCCGGAAGTAGCGGGAAGGTTCGAACAAATACACTGTCTTGGGTAAACACGGTCGTTGTACCATTTTGCTCCACAAATAATTCAACATCACTTTGGCAAACGATCACCTTCCTTCATTTTTTTAGATGTGATCAAAACATTGCGTGTCATACGAATATTTGCTGGAGAGAAGCCAACGGATTACTCCCCTCCATAAAAGTCAAGATATTTGCTATATCTGTCAGAAAAAAGAGCTTTTGTCTGCAGAATGTCTATAACGTCAAAAAAGCATGACAAACGAAAGAAAAGATACAAAAGTCAAGATATCGGTTATCATTGTCAAGAGAATGAACACTATTCTCCAAACTGTCATAAGAAACAAAAATAACAGGAGGAAAAGAGGGGTTTAGAATAATAATAAGAAAATGTACCTCCAATAATGAAGAACCCAGAAACGTCAAAAAGGAAAAAAAGAGAATTAAGTAAGGAAGAAGAGGAGAAAAGACTTGTGAGAGTGAACAAATTCAACATGGAGTGGGTAAACAAGGACACAGAAGAAGCTAAGGAACTTTGTAAAGTGTTGTGGTGTAAATTGGATTTTACATTTATATCAGAATAAACCAAGAAACCCACATTCACACACTCACACGCACGCACACACAGACGTAGCTTATGGGCACAAAGGATTTTGAGTTTAATTGAATTTCGCAAAATGAAACCTATCTCTTTTCGAGAAGGATGGGTGGCCCTGAAAAGAACCGTTGGGTGATTTGTTCTTTGTTTTTAAAAAACAAATTCAGGAACGGGAACTAATGAGCTTTAACTGTCTCATCCATTTGCCACGGTCAATGCTACCTTTGAACCGTCTCCCGTCGATGATATGGTAGAAAGAACACGTTTTGGCAACTTGACGAAGCAGGTGTCTCAACAGGAAAGGACTGTTTGGTCCAGAAAGGTCTTTTTTCTTGTGTCATATTAAAGATTTCGGATACAGTTGTTTCAGACTCCTTAACTCTGCCAAAATGTTTAAGAGTACCATCACCTTTTGACGTTTTCCGCCCGCCTGCTCTCTTAGACCATGTGTCTTTTCTGCTTTTGCTTCTTCCTGTCTTTTCCTTCATTACTCTTCTTCTTCTCGTTGTTGCTCTTGAAGGAGAAAACTTGTTCTGCTTCTTCTTTGTGTTGCAAACACATCTCAAATTCCTCTTTATGTCTTTGTTTTAAATCCTTGACGTGTCCTAAAGGATAATGTGGCGACGGTGCATGTTTTTGTTGTAGTGTTGACGCCAATTTTTAGCACACGATACATGACGGCCAGTATTAATTTTAGAGGCAGAATCCGGGAAAACACCTTGAAAAAACCACTAACCCACGAGAAACTACTGGCAAGCTTTGTCATATGCAAACATTGACCGAGTCTGAGACTCGAATCCACGCAGAAAGTGGTAAGTTGGCAGCGAGCAGTAACGGAAAGCGCTTTAAAGCACTCAGCCACTCTGAGCCCCAGCGGAAGGTGCATGTATTGGAATCAGGCCATGAGAAAGAGAGAAAATCCACTAAATCCTAATTAAAATCGGTGTCTTCTGGACGTAGGGTCGTCTTTCTGCACCCAAATTCATCGTTTTCTTAGATTCCGTTATATTCTAATTTTGTTATATTGATTCACTGCACACATACGCAAGCCCATCTATATAGGAACGTGATGTCATAGGTAGCTCTCTTCGGATTGAAAGACATACTCCGCACTCTGAATTTTGTAACGCGTGTTGGGATTTACCAGGTGAAAGAACTATAAATAACCGCGTTTTACTTTCATTCCCTTCACCTATTCTCGTCACAAGATGTGGACTAAAGTGAATCTTATACCCTCGTATCGTCCATACTGTTCAACAGGAATTATCCCATGTTTGTCAAATCCTCATCGCTTAATACCCCAATGATTGATACAGCCCTTTGGAAAAGAAGGAACTTTGTTGAGAAACATAGCTGTCTAAAGAAATTTTTAATCTATGGATCAGAGGTCAGACAAAGTTTGAGGAAGAAAAGATCAATGAGATGCCTTTTATGTTAACAGAACCGTTTTAGCAACAAACAAAATCAAAGGCCCTTTTGAGTGCATCCGTTGCTTCGAAAATATAGCATTTAGCTTTGTCATTTTATGGTGTATGTGTATGTGTCATTGTTATGTATATGTGTATGTGTTTAATAGTGTTTTCTGAGTTCTTTATATGTCCCCCCCCAATCATTCTAGCTTAATTTCCCGCTGTTTGACTCGATTGAGATCAACCACTTGCAACACTGTTGCCAATTGCAGTACCGTTACATGAACCCACCTGTTCCATTCATATTGAAATGGATGTAACCTTATATTGTTTTAGGCTAATATGGTTTGAGGCTAAACATTACCAATAATTGTTGAGTTTAAAACAGTCCCAGTCATTTTTGAGGCTTTATATACCCAATATTCCCCATGTTAAAGTATCCCACATCATAATATATGCCATAATGTAATTTTCAGTGGGCCTCAATATTTAGTCGATCTACAAGTATTTATATTAGTATAAAATCAGGTAGACTTAAGACTATATTTGGGCACTTCAGAACATATAACTGAACATATGCCCCATTTTCAATGATTGCTATATCGACATGTTTATTGTTTTACTTCGTAGCTTCTGATTGGATGAGCATGTATTAGTAGAAGTGGTTCTTGTTGTAGGGTTTCACGCCATTTTTCGGCACAAGATATGCTATATATGGCGACCACTATTAATGGTGGAGGAAGAACTCAGGAAACCCCTAGGAAAGAACCACCGACCCACGAGAAGCTACTGGCAAGCTTTTTCACATAACCACATTAGCCGAATCTGATACTCTAACCCACGCAAACAGAGGTGAGATGACAGTGATCCGTAACGGAGAACGCTTTAGACCACTCGGCCACACGGGGTCCCAGTAGAAGTGGTAGTAGTGATTATATTACTGGTGGTTTTAATAGTAATTATACCTATTGTCATGGTAGTAGTAAATTATAAAAATCGTCTAAATTCATTTATAGGAATTCGTTTGATCAGCGTTGAGGGGATTACTGATTTAATGGAAGGAAACGCCCTTTCCCATGAGCAGTCCACAATTGACATTTATACCAACAGCTGGGGACACAAGGATGGGTATGGCTTTTTCAGCATTAGGACGTTGACTTCTGCGGCAATCGAAAGGGGAATTACAACGGTTTGTTAATGCCAAAGCATCTTTACATTATGAATATCACTTGTCCAACATTTTATTGAAAAGGATGTATCCTTATGGGTGATTGTAGAATATATGGCGATGGACTATTGAATAGAGTTAATTATTAACTATATAACAAGTTTAGTTTGGCAGTATACGAACGTATTTATCATCCACATAAGCCAGTTCACCAGTTTCTACTTACAACACAAATCAAAACTCACTTATGCTTGAAGCATGTAATATATTTTTATAGTTCTTTCATTGAATCTAGTTTTCGGAACGTTTTGTACCCATACAGTGGCTCCACATTAGTAATTACACAAAACATACTAAAGTAGACCGTTGCTGCTTATTTATCATAGATACGTGGTATAGATTCTAAAATCCAGTCAAGTCTCTTTTTCAAAACGTTTGCTCCTTCATTACTCAAATGTTTCAGTATTATATTTCTGAATTTATTGCAAGTCCTATACATGTTTAGTCTACATTTTTTAATGCTATTCAGTGCTGTAGATTGTAATTACTATCTATAGCGGGAGTTTGTACATGCATTGGTCTATTCTAAGATATTAAAGAACCGTTAATTGAGTAAAATCTATAAATAGATGTTTACGTCATGTCTTGACAATTGCTAATAATAGAACGTAAATATGTTGACAAGGTTCTGTCTTTAGATAGGTCAGGTGGAATTTTGGAACAATTGAGTTAATTATAATTAGATGAATTTAGTCAAACGAATATGTATTTTGAAATGTTTAACTGAGTGGCACCGTCTGTCACGTGGAGTCTGATGCGACATATAGTCGTAATAAACTCTTGAATTTGTTTATAAGGAGAAAACTGATCAATCACATTTGTTCCTATGTGGAGTCATTCTATTTCTTAAATTCCTGTTGTAACATCACATATACAAACGTATTGTATGGTGTGTGTGTGTGTGTGTGTGTGTGTTGGATTTTTAACGTAGTTTTGAAACAATGGTAGTCATATTGCTACGATGTCTGCAGTGTGACAGTTTATATCGATGTTCAGCACTGATGTATGTAGCATCATGCCCCACCCAGTCATATTATCCTGACGCAAGGCCGGCCTGTCCTAACAGTTAATTCTTACTGCTAATCGCCAAACGAGGCAGCTTTAAGTACCATTTTCATTTCTTTGGTATGACTCGGCAGGGTTCAAACCCGCGACCGATCGCATTCAAGACTGACGCTCTAACACTAGACCACCGGATCGGTTTTATTTTATGTGTTACTTAGTTATTATTTAAGTGGAAAACAAATGTTTAACAGTTCAGAGAAAATAGAACGCGGTCATTTTTGAACCATAACATCAGTTTATACTGAAATTTTCATTTTTCAACAATAATATGGCTCTTTCAGGATTATGTTATGTTCACTTGATAATACTCTAAGTGCCTCTCAGGTCTTCATTGATAAAATTGATATTTAGATTGTTAGGTAAGTGTTACAAAACGTGTTGGTCTTGATTCTATCTGTTACGTGGTTTATGAAGATAGAGTCGTAACATCAGACTGACAGGAGTTTGAGTCTCTGACCTACGTAAAGTAGTTTTTTTTTCATACAGTGAGACATATCGTAAGATTATACTTTCCGTTAGGCCAATGTGATCACTTATAAGATGTCAACATAATAAATAAAACACTACTATGTATACAAGAAACTGTCCGTCTTTATATTTGATCTTTGGCTTTTCTTAATGTAGGCTTCAGTGGACTGACAAGGTATTCTGATGACGTTTGTTGCACCAGTAGGTGTACATATATTGACTAGTATCTTACATCATTCTCTATTAAAATAAAGATTTAAATTGCAGGGCCGTAATGGAAAAGGCACTATATACGTTTTCTCTGCCGGAAATGGTGGACTCCACGATAACTGTAACGCAGATGCATTAACTCGTAGTATATATACTATTACCATATCGAGTATTAACTCCAACGGATTTAGTGCGAACTATGCAGAAGTTTGTACGCCTCTTTTGGCCGTAGCGTATGGAGGCGGAGGTGGAACTAACAAATACTTGGTAAGGACACGCACATAGACATTGAAAGTATTTTAAATTTCTCACTTTGGATATTTCAGTCCTATTAATAGACTGTTCTCGAATATAGTCCCAGAAAATTCATTTACACTACATATGTATCAGAGAAGGGTTGCAGTCTTGTAATATTTGCAGCACTAATGTGCATTACTTAGTCTATTAATAGATCAATATATAAGTAACGTTCTGGCTAATTCAACATTTCAATCATAACGGTGCTGCTAATTTTATGGAGATTGATAGATCGATTGTTCACCCAATATACACATAGAAACCCTCAAAGATGAACACAGAACATCACAGACAAACTATATACTATAAAGATAATATTCTCAAGAAGCAATAGCGCTGAAGAAGAAGAAAATAGTCTGGACACCGGAAATTATGGTTGGGGATTTGTTTTAGGACCATAAATACATTGGCTTAAACGATATCTACAAAGTTCAGTAGGGCAGATTTGTAATTTATTTATTTATTACAACTTAGCTATCGGTTTTAGGCAGCTGGAACCAAATACTTACCCACTCTATTTGACCTATAGGGGTAAAATGTCAAATCTAAGACCCATCTTGTGTTTTATCTTACTTGCCTTTATCTCTCTTTCTTGGCGTTATTCTTGATTTCATCTTTAATATATACAGATAATATTAATGTAAAAAAGGTAATCGTATATTTTAGGTAATATTATTCAACATGTCATGGTAAGACGCCATTCTCGGTATGTATTGTTCGTGTTTCATCCTCTTTGAAAGAACTCATTTTCAGTTTTTACGTTTCGGTTCTCATCTTCCTTAATTGTTCGTTGTTCTTCTTTGCTTTTATATTCTTTAATATATCTCTCTCTCTCTCTCTCTCTCTCTCTCTTTCTCTCTCTCTCTCTCTCTCTCTCTCTCTCTCTCTCTCTCTATATATATATATATATATATATATATATATATATATATAAATATATGATGAAATTAGATCATGAAAAACAAAATTTGAGAAAATGATTGCTAACCTTTCTGATCCGTATCAGTTTCGGATATTTGCACACTTACACACACTTGAAGGAACAACATTTTACACTTTCTGCATCAATGAATTGTTAAAGTCACACACATATACGACTAAGACGATTGCATTATCCATTTGAAATGATCCACATCCATGACATTATGTTGTGTAATAGGTCAGATGATTTTAGTACATATAGGCTTGACCTAACAAATATTCATTCCTATTTCGAATGTGGAATCATATACGATAAATCACTACATTGGTATTTGCGATTATCGTAAATTCATTCAGAGACATTCTTATTTTTATTAATTATTTGTTTATTTTACTAATCATGTTGAAGTGGATTTTATATGTTACGTTACAATGGGATTGTGGTAAAACTACATATTTTGCAATACCCTTGGTCTTCGTAGTTACTCGTTGCTGAGAGCAAACATTTTAAATTATAAAAAGAAAATAATAACAGTTTCGGTACATATATTTTGTAATGTTTCTGGATTCAAAGTTGGTAAAAATGGTCAATTATGCCATAGAGCGAGCATTGATCAGACGCAGATCATATCCAATTCTGAAGTCCAACATTGTATACGTGTCTTTGCTATCAATACACCTTAACACAATCCATTTAACAAGTGACACGGCTGCATGAAAACCAATTTGTAATTGTTCAGCTTAATAAATCTAGAGTCAGTAGTGGCGAAATGAAGGCCCTAAATGAAAACGTAAAATTCTCACGTTTTTATTTGTCTTCTAAAGATAGTCTCTGCATTCCAGTGAGCGATGAAGTATGCAAGTTTCCAGTCACTCTCTCGTACAGACAAGAAAGAAACAGAAAATAATACTATTGCAACATCATGTATAACCCATTCAACCAAAGCTCTGAGGTGGTCATTTGTTTTTTAAATTCCGCTATGATAAAGTTTCGGACTATTAAAGAAATGTATCAAACGTTGGACTTTACAAAATCTAACGTGGAAACATACTCACTTTACAGTAGTCGTGACCAAAATTACAAAATGTGAATTCAAAACTATTGAAAAACATTTTGCACCGAGTTGTTGTTCTTCCACGGTAAGGAAATGAACATTCATTCATGTTTCTATCTTTCTTTATCAGTATTCAACAAGTCCCCTGAATTCATGCACAGGGAAACATGACGGGACGTCATTCTCCGCTCCTCAAGTAGCTGCTATTGTTGCATTGACTTTGGAAGCTAAGTATGTATATATATAATATATATATATATATATAGATAAATAGAGAGAGAGAGAGAGAGAGAGAGAGAGAGAGAGAGAGAGAGAGAGAGAGAGAGAGAGATTGTAATCTTCTTGTGTCAACTAGTTTTGTAATACTGAGATACACACTGAGGAATATGTCTGTCAAAAACGTCAATAACATACCTAACGACTCTAATTGTCTTGTTTATTCTTAGATATATAGAATTGATAACGAGATTATATACCATCATCGTCTTGTCGTTTCGCACATTATATTCCAAAATTAGCACAACCATGAATCGTTAAATCCTGATTGGAGTCTGATTATGCCAGTGTATTATTATTATTGTTATTATGGTATAGTCCATATTGTTTATATTGAACTATTGTGATACTTCAGTCCACATCTGACTTGGAGGGACGTTCAGCACTTAATCGTTCGCACATCAAAAAAACATGATCTACAAGGTAGAAAGTACAACTGGCAAATCAACGGAGCTAACTTTTCCGGTGGGTCTCAATTCTTGTACTTGGAAAATCAGATAAAATGTTTATAGATTGTTCCTATGATATCTGCGATAGATGCTTTTTATTAATTGACCCGATGTAGATGTAGTTAATGGACGATATAACTTTAAGTAGTCATTCAGTTTAAGTAAGAGTTGTGCTATATTAAAACCTATTAGAACTAACTCTTGTTCCCCTGACAACAAAACATACAAGAAAAAACTAGAACCAGTCAAGACAAGATTTTAACAGTGAAGTTAGTGATCTAACACATAAATACACAAATATGATAAACATCAATATTTCATACAATAAATAGTATACATATATATTCAAGGACAGAAACAGCGAATAATCTCAGTTAAATTGTTGAAAAATACTGTCTAATATTGCATCAGGTTAGGTAAATTCAAAGCATCAACTGCATTGTTAGTTAAATTAGATTAAAGTAATTTGGAGATAGTAAGATGAGTACAATCAAGAATGTATAGATTCTGAACGAAAAATATTGGTCTGTTAATGGTCGTCTCCTTCAAGTTTTCGTATATATATATATATATATATATATATATATATATATATATATATATATATATATATATATATATATATATATATATATATATATATATATATATATCCAATTCTTAAGTCCAACATTGTATACATGTCCTTACTATCAATAACCCCTAACATAATATATATATGTCTGCGTGTGTGAATCCATACAGTCCACCCTGTACTTGGCTTTGGACTCATCGATGCTGAAGCTATGGTGAAAACAGCGCAATCATGGAGAAGTGTACCTAGTCAGAGCATTTATACATCTTTAACGCAGAATCCCCACAGGTAAAATCTTTAATTTGTTTTCGATAACTATAAAGTATATTGAATATCTAAAATGGCCAATGATATATTGCTGAGGTTTCTTATTTCAACGGGTCGAAACATGTTCCAACATGGCTAACAAAGTTACATAATATTCAACGAGTTTTCATGAATGAAATATTACATCATTGCGTTTTTGTGTATCAATTAGTGTTTACTGTAATGGACATATGGGCACAGTTGAGAGATAACTAAGAAAAGAAAACATGTTCATTTTGACTCGGACGTCTAATCTGTTTCTCGTAAAGATTTTGCTGTGTATTGTACTTAAAATTCAAAGAGCATCTTCCTTCTAAATATTACATTCCAGGTTTGGGATGCAGAGTAGGCCGATTTTTCCTTTTTAATTAATATGTTTTCACAGTGCCATGTCTGCCGTACAGTGTTTTAAAAGGCGACACTAAACATCAAAAGTACTCTTTTGCTAACACCTGCACTAAACAGTTTGACAAGGAGCCTTCATGATGCCATTCCGTTAAACACAAATTTACAAGCTATTTCTGCAAGAGTCACTCTTTTTGAGTCAATACTTTTTGTTTCATTTATAAACCATCAAACAACAACGGCAACCAAATGAATATGATCACATCGTCCAACAGCTGCCAACTCGCGTTATTATATTCTTATGCTAGTTAATGAAAAACCCTCAATAACAGCCATTATCGAATTTTCATTAATGTATCTCCAGTAGCCATTAGTAATTTACTAAACACTTTGGAATGATACTGTGGCAATACCTGTTCCCAAATCAGGAAATATAGCACATACCCTATTAACTACGATTACACTGACATGATAAACAGTGTCTGCAAAACGATGAACCATTTATGACGAAACATTTATGTCGAAACAGTGTAATTACTTTCAGGAACGAATATGTATACCACTAACCTGATGACATGGTTTAAATAGATGATGGTTCCCAAACAATGGGGATGTAAATGGTGTGCATAACGGGAACCTATAAATTGGGGTGATTAACGGTACACATGGCTCATCTAAGATAATGTGACTTCATACTGTCCACTGCACAAGTTTCCATGGGAGGTTCAGTGGTATGCAATAATTTCTGTTACAAATATTATTTTGATTTGGAAAGAATATTCCCCTTTCTGTTATAATTTGCAAACATATTCTACTTTTAAATGTCAGATGTGATTGAACCGTTCATTATTAATTCAGCTAAAATCGGGGACAATCTTTACGTGCAATATATGAGATGTGCAACATCCGATTCAGAATGAACGAAATGATTGCGTTTTCTTTCTCTTCATACTATTTTTATTACAATAAAACCTATGGGTACTGAATTTGTAAAGTTTTGAAGCTCGTTGAAAAATATCTAGCTTTCCTCGCTGGACAATGCTCAACTCGTTTCATAGATTAACTATTAAATCAGTACCCATTTAAAACGGTTTATTTGTCAAACAAATAAATTGCCTTGTTTATATATATATATATATATATATATATATATATATATATATATATATATATAAAGAATCAAATTGGTAAAGTTAATAGGTGACAGAAGCAACCTGAAAAACTAAATTATAATGTCTGCTCAAACAATTGCTTTTATCTGATAATGAGATACTGATTGATTAAAACATATAAGATGATTACTGGCTACAAAAGTGCAACATACGCAAAATAAATGGATGTAAAGATTACTTAATATAATCACACTTGAAGCTCTTTGGATTGCATGCAGTTTCTAAATGATAACAATGCGCGCGCGTGTGTGGGTGTAATTAGTATTTCAACTTAGCTTTAACAATTTTTCAGTCATTTAGCTACGGTGTCTGCAGTGAAGCAGTTTATAGTGATGTCTAGCACAGTGGCATCATTCCGCAGACATGTAGCATGATGTCCAAGCCAGTCACATTATCCTTATACTAGGACGACCAGTCCTAATACTAACCTCTTAATGCTGAGCACCAAACGAGGCAGCTATTAGTATCATTTTGATATGACTCGACCGTAAATGAACACCCGACCTCTCGCTTCGGCGGCAGACGCTCTACCCACTTGACCACCGGAGCGGTCAAAAGCTAACTAAACGCGGAATACAAGATCAAATATATGTATAGAAGTTCAGTTGGCTTCTTGATACAATTGACTGTTAAATACTGCTTGATTACTGAGGTCTAGTTAATTTCAAATTTATTATTTTAACCTTGTTCGATTGTCTACAAGTGACCAGAAAATTAGGGTCTTGGTGCATGAATGTTATACAATCCGTGCATTATTCTCGGCATGGGTTCTAATTCTACATTAAAAGAGTTCTAACTATATCGAGCTTGATTCTGTTGATGTAGATCTATAATATACGTAGACATAATTATATCGTTTATCATATTACATTGTGGGAAGCGGACTCATTGTTCTAAATATCTGCCTAACAATCCAAGAAATGCACACAATATGCATACACGTGTGGTACTGTTTCTCATGACCTTTTGGCAGTTGAATATTCCTTATACTCGCCTAATAATTAAAGGAGGTGGGGAATTTAACCTTTAAAATATTCGCTTCTGACAAATGCTGATAATTCACGTTCATGTATTATTGTACAAGTCTCACGGTCCATGTAAGCGCATTTACTGATAAATTAAAATTTTTAATTTTATTTTCAAAATTTCATCGTACAAGAGTTATTGGACGTTTATTCAGTTGTGATGTTTGAATGATATACACATTAACTGTCATTAAAAAAATCCAGATGAAAATTATCGATATATATGCCCTTTTACAATGGCAGGTAGGCATTATACCAGGTCAAGAAATTCTATATTACTACTGCAGGGAGAATCAATACACGATCGCGTGAAGAAGTAACACATATCTTCGTTTATTTCCTTTATGGATGTTGAACTTTGAATGGGATAGAGGAATAGCATACAATAAGTTTTATTCTTAGCATATACATGTGAAATGTCTTCATAATAATTTGCATGATGTAAAATATGTAGCGTAAAAAATCTGAATTGACACTCGTGATTCTAGTCTTGCATGTGTATGAAGGCATATATTTGAATGAAAATATGGGTATTATATACGAATTGAAATAAAATACATGTCATACCATACAGAAGATATATTAGAAGTTAGATAACTGCATTCTATTTATTAGACTTGAGTGATGACTGATTTCTTCCTTCGAGTGTTTTCCCAGTCATTGTTTGTAAATGACGACATCGTGGCGTCTGTTTATGTTTGTTGTATAACTTTTACCCAGTCGTAGCGCATTTCTTCTTACATTATAATCTGCGACAAAACCGGTTTAATCGAGATCAGCCGGCTTGCTTTATTGTCTCTAAAAATGTCAAAGTACAGTATCATTGAATTTGCCGTTCAGCATTTTTCTACGAATTTATACAATAATCTTTAAGATAAATTTGATGGACATGGCGCAAACTAAAGCGAATAAACACCATTTAAAGGTACGTGTTGTCAAATTTTCTAAGATGACACCTGTAGCTGTATCAATTGACTTAGAGCGCGTACATGAGCTTTGTGAATTGTACATTACATAACAATGCATGATTGGATCATCTAAATGAAAAGTATATAGCTAGCTGATGCTGGATGTAACAGCCTGCAAAACGTCATTTGTTCGCATAAAGAATGAACATAGATTTAGATCAAAAGGGTTAGCTAATTGCAGGGTTATTCTGATATTTAGGTCTGCAATTGAATTGCAATACAAATACTGATAAAATAACCCCATATTACCCAATCCAAGACTTAGTTCCACGCTGTAAAAAAACAATGAAATCTAGTGATTCTATATAATCAATTTAAAATAGACGTATTAATAAGAATGCACACTATTTTAAACATTGAAATATAATTAAGCTTGGTCTTAGATTTTTTTGTTGTTGTCGTGATGGTGGTGGATTTAACGCCATTCTCAGCACACAATCCATAGCGGCCAGATCCTGGAAAAATGCTGATAAGAACAATCGACCCAAATGACATTACTGACAAGATTTCTAACATCGCTCATCAACAGAGCCATTAAAAAGAGATGGCAGTAATCAGTAAATGCGAACGCTTTAAACCACCCTGTCACCCTGTCCACTAAAATGGAAAGAAAGCATAGCTGTAATACCAATGCAAACTTTCACTAAATATACCAATAGACCAGCTATCAATCTGAAATTAAAATTCAATTAAATAAGCTGATGATATAAACCAGACATGTATTATAAAACAAGGACAAATAACTGTGATAGTGTTATACTCATTTGCACTGAATTGATTTATTTTAATACCCAGAGTTGCTTAATATTGACATTTTAGTGTCCTGGTTTCTACACGCGGGTGATATTGAGTCTTATTATAAATAAATTACTGTAAGACAAATTACTGTAAGATACATTACTGTAAGATAAATAACAATAAGACAAATTACTGTAAGATAAATTACTGTAAGATAATTAGATCAAATTGAACTATTGACTAATTGGTTATTTAACTATTGACTTATTTAACATGATCAGAAACTCGATATTTCCTGTAATATTAAATCATGAATTTGTTGTTTACGGGAATTTTAATATTTCGTTTCAAGCTATATATCTTCGTGGGTTGCAATCCCCGATGTCACTGAATATATGACAATCGACAAGTGTGACACAAACATTCGCTTTTTGGAGCATGTTGTTGTTTGGGTAAGTAATACGAAAAGTATTTGCTTCTACTTTCTTGCACTTTAGGTCTAACGTCTTGACATTTATCGCTTCTCCACAATAATAAATGCAATAGTTTGTACGCAATCATTTTGTGCAATCCTTAGCTGGTTCCTTGAAATATTGCCCTTTTAGCATCCTAGATTACTGATATGTCTTGCATTTTAAAAATATCTGGTCTAGAAATCATTAAAAGGTATGATCCAACATATTTAAAAAAATTTAAACTCAAATGTAAGCAATGAAATATTAAATTTGTAAAATCTCAATACATTTTAATTTTGGCATGTAGGTAGTGATATAAACATAGAATAATTCAGCCAAGTTTGTGATTCATGTATAACTTAGGGCGAAATAATAGCAGATTTACATTTGAAATTATTCGAGCATGATATCAACGAGGTATCATTGTCGGTTATCTTTCCAACATGTGAAGCCACATAAAATATCCTGCTCCCGATATTTGAACCTCCTCTGATTTTATCATTTCTTAGAACATATTTTACATTCTCTATTATCTCCAAGAAAGCATTATTCACAACACAAGTATCAGTGAAAACAAATAATGTTTTTTTGGTTTTGAGATTAATCAAAATGTATACTTTGTCAGCACTAGAACACTATAAATGTTATTTTGCTTCTTTACTTAAGAGATGTTAAAGATGTTGCACTCCTGTTTCAACTTTAGTGTTCATCCAATATATATATATATATATATATATATATATATATATATATATATATATATATATATATATATATATATTCGTATTTGTAAGTGTTATTATTTGTACTGTAGTCCTAAAGTTCTCCTTATCCTCTATCTGCGAATCTGTTCTGAATAGCCTCTATGTGCCCAAAGGGCTCTTTAACGACCTCAAAATAAAATTAAACAAGCATACATGCAAGGCCTTAATATCAAATCAATACATTTAATTTAAATAAAACAGTTTTCGTAATAATATAGGACATACATACATACTTAGGTTTTAAACAACTTTTCCTAATCACTTTGTGTCAAAATTTCCCGATGTAAAGTTTATCTTCATAGCATACTTGAAAAACAGCAGTTTTATTTCTATGCTTTCTCGTCATATGAAGATTGATTTCGAGAGCGATAGCAACGGTGACATTGAACTCCATCTCACGTCTCCTAGCGGAACGACAAGCTACTTACTTACCCCGAGGCCACTAGAAGTTGCCCACGCCTTATCTCTAAGACATAGTTATATGACTGTCCAGCATTGGGGAGAGTCACCGGTTGGCACATGGAACCTGAAAATGTTGCTGTCAAGATCTAGATATACTGGTACAGCTATAAAAAATCGTTGATGTAACTTCGGCTACATGATCAAATTGCAGAACACACACACACACACAACAACAACAACAACAACAACAACAACAATAAAAACAACACACAATGGAAATGACAATAACCGTGAATCTAATACAGTAGCCAAAAGTTTACAACTGACACCATGCTCAATCTGTTCATTCAAAAAATCAATTTAATCGATATCTTTTTAAATCGTCGATGTCACTCCAGTTCTAAACATTGAAATCAGTTAGTTGTTTTCTGACACGCCATTTAACAGGACAACACTGAAATCATTGCTTTCTTCTTCTTAATGAAGCGAGTAAAAAAAATAACATTCTAGGGTTTCAGGTCTTTTATTTAGCTCAGAAAGAAAATAAGATCAGAGCGTATTGAATGTTTATCACGTACTAGAAACATTGAGAAGTGCGTATGATAAGATTATAGATGTAGATATTCAGCAAGACTGACATAACTGGAGAATATATTTAAAAAATGAATTAGCAAATTGTTTTTATCATAGTTTATACTTTAAATAGTTAAGTTATTTTATAAATCAGAATAGTCTGCAATTATTGTCAACTAATTGTAAACAGGGGACATAAATACAAATTATTAATGTTGTATATTATTTTTGAATTTAGACCTTATGATATATCGTATTAAGATGGTGAATCCGATAGGTTTCTTTAGCAGAAGTTCCATCTCAGAATCAGCCATAGCAGTAAGTTGAAAGGAGAAATCTTGCACAGTATTGGAATTATTGTTAACATGTGTGGCAACATGTGATGAAACTGACTGATAGATAACACGTTTTGTCTGATCTATGTTGGTTCATATGTTATGATATTTGTTGACTGGTTTGTCCAATATATTGGATGCCACATTTGTTGCATGTGATCAAATAAATAACATTTGATGTTGCACTATTAGTATCACAATGCATATGAAATTTTTTTTTGGGTATTATTGCTATGGAAAGAAGTATTTTCATTAATAAAATAACATTGCGAACATCTAGGTCTAATAGATTTAGTTGATGATCCTTTTCATATGATGTTTCTTTTTCTAATTTAGATTTCATCTGGAAATCTTTAAGATTTTTAGTCCTTTTATAAGCAAACGTGGTTTGCTTTTGTGTCTTGATTTAACATTTGCTTTACGTGATAAGTTTAATAAATTCCAATATTTACTGATAATCTTACCTATATTAGGCAAACTTAGATTATATTTTATAAGCAAAGGAATACTATCTTTATTTCTAATTTTGATTTTCCATTGTAATGATTCGAGTTGTGTAAGAGAAGATACTTTTTGGAAAGCAGTTTTAAAGATCTCAATAGGATAATTTCTTTTCAAACAATGCTGACCTAACTCTGTCAAAGATGATTTAAAAACAGGTGTCGGCTGCAACAATTCTTCTGTAGCTTTGCTTGACTATGTGCTATCCCGTTGTTACATGATTTGACATAAAGAATATTCAACATATTGATGAATATTAGTGTTTTAACAGGAATCATGGTAGTGATGTCATTACTTTCATTTTTCATGACCTGAACGTCAAAACATTATTCTTAATAATTATAGTTTTAGAAATATTGAATGTAAATTTTATTGCTGGATATAATTTGTTGATACAGTCTATAAAATAATAAAGGTGGTCTAATGAATGACTCCAAATCATAAAGATATCGTCTGAAAATCTTAACATAGCATCTGGCTTTAAGAGGCATTTATTTAGAAGATCATTTTCTAATTTCCCGATCAATAAAGATGCATAAGAAGGTGACATAGGACTACCCATTGCTTTTCGCAACTTTTGGAGATAGTTTGTATTACCAAATTGAACAAAAGAGTTATTTTCGAGCACAAGTTTGATCAAATCACAAACAGTTTCTGTTGATAGTTTACAGTTTACATGTAAATTCATTTTTTTCCAGATAATATTTACACTTTTCGATACCATCATTGTCTGGTATATTCGTGTAGAGTAAAACCACATCAAGCGTAACTAGTATATATATATATATATATATATATATATATATATATATATATTCTTTTTTAACAGGTACATTGCATTCCTGGCAAATAACATTTTACGGTACAGTGATCGACCCTGTATATGGTGAGTATAAGAACTGTCATTTTATATATAACCCATCACCAGTTCAGTGGCACGGATCTTTGTTAATCTAATTGTATGCCATAGTAACACAGCGGCACCTTGCAGCGTTACATTTTCAAAAGATTTACGTACGTACGTACGTACGCACGCACGCATGCATGCATGCATGCATGCATGCATGCATGCATGTATGTATGTATGTATGTATGTATGTATGTATGTATGTATGTATGTATGTATGTATGTATGTATGTATGTATGTATGTATGTATGTATGTATTGCAGCCATTATAGTGATAAGACAACAATTGTTAAAGCTACGTAAAAGATCAAAATCGCATACACGTACTTTCCTGATTATTTCATTGTTCATTTATTCATTCATTTCAGGTAATCAGTCCGACACAAGTAACTGTCCAATGCCCATTGTTACAACCTCTATTCATGATGCTTGGAGTACCAACGGTCTAACTACTAACATTTATTATCAAACTTCAGCTTCAAATGCACCAAACATTGAAGGAATAATCGCAGGCATAAGCTGTGGTGTAATTCTACTTATCATACTTCTTGTCTGCATCAAAACCCGTACGTGTTCAAAATCAAACGTTGCGAGTAAACCGCGGCAGGCACCTAGTCGACCACCACCACCTACCGTTCATCATCCAGTTTGGTCAATTTCCCCATGACGGATATATATTTCCTACGTTAGCTTGGATTTGAATGGACGTTTCATTTAAATTTAAATTTTCTTCTATTTCTTATAACATAGGTATAGTCTACCGAAATGATAACCATTTTTGTTTCCATTGTCTAGTTTACATTTTACTCATTTGTATTAGAAATACAATGATAGCAGTAGAAAGTTATCCTGTACAATGATTAGGGTTGAATGATAAAGAAACATATTCGATGCTATCTGAAAAAGAGTCGCTAAGGATATTTGCAAGAGAAGCTATTTGTCCCAACATTTCCGAAAACAGTACTTTTAGCATGGCAAGCTCCATTATGAAATCAATGTAACGATGCAAATTGCTATGTTTTATACCAATAAAAAAAACTCTTAGCTTTCATTTTGGAGCTTTCGTTCGAATAATCATATGTAAAGAAATGCTGCAGACATTTGAAACTGGATCGAACAACTCAAAAGTGTTCTCTATGATATAGCAGTGTTAAGAGATCAGCTTCGCACTGCTTAAAGACACCGCCGTAAAGCAAAAAGGCTTTGGCTTTTCAGCGGACTCACTATTCATAAACAAATATATGAAGCCTTATTATCCCACTACAGTACTAGGATCACAGATTGTTCCAGCTGCAAAGAGCTCTTCAACATAACTAACAAACTAATATAAAGGAACACCACGTACACCACTTTCAACTACCTTCTCTCCAGTAGACCTTTCGGATCTATTTTAAAATTCCTTCCGTGACAAAGTACAAACGATTTTAGATACGCTTGACAAAACAATTTCAATTCACTCGTCGTCACCATACAGTTACGATACAGAATCTCAGTGACATCCATTAGGTGCATTTGAGCCTGTCTCTACGGATTTAGTACGGAAAATCATGATTAAGAGTGCACCAAATTCATGTGAACATGATCTAATTGCAACATCACTGCTGCGTGAGTGCTTAGACCCAATATTGCATTCACTAACTGATGTTATTAATCTCTCTCTTATCGGGGGAATTCCCATCGTTTTTTCAAAACTGCCATGGTAAAGCCTCTGCTGAAGAAACCAACACTTGACCATAACGATTTAATGAACTACCGCCTATTTTCTAATATCCTGTTCATATAAAAAAATCTTTGAAAAATTTGTTCTAACCCAACTTGTATCTTATTTGAATTAAGTCTTTTTTCAGCAATGTACAGTCTGCATATCGATTTTGCCACAATACTGAAACTACTCTTTTGAAAGTATTTAATGATATTCTCTCTGCTTTTGATGGTGTTCCACAGAGGCCTGTTCTTGGACCCGCTCTTTTCATTATATACACTCAGCCGCTATCAAGTGTCATAGATCATCACAAAGTGTTTCACCAATTGTACGCTGATGACACCCAAATATGCAAATCTAGCCACCCAACTCTCAGCCATCCAACGAGTAGAGAGGTGCATTTCTGATGTGAAATCATAGATGACTCGTAACAAGCTGCAGACGAATGATGATAAAACTGATGCTATTCTGATCACAGCACAAATACTTTCTAATTCACATCCTTTGCCTAAAACATTAATTATCAGCAACACCAACATTCAATTCACACAGTCGGTACGAAACCTCGGTGTTACTCTAGACAGTACTCTCACATTTCACCAAAATATCATGAACATATTCAAGGCTGCAACAGCAGAAAGGCCGAGCCCACCTCTTAATAGAGACCTCCGTTTGTCAATTTAACAGTAAATAAATATTTTTCAGTTTTTGAAATAAAACCTTCCTTTGTTGAAAAAGGTTCGCGATTATAGCTGCCTATCGTGGCACTTCTTGAAGTTATGTCCTCCCTGCTGCTTGGAACTGAATCTTTAATTGATATCTATATTTAAACCAAAGATTTTATCAATACCTGCACGATATGTAGATATAGGGTCATGTACCTTTATTGTTATAAATCCATGTCGAATTATTCGTGCTTTTGAGACGAAATATTTAAATTTAATGATGTCATATCTCCACTGTGTGAAAAATATTTCTTAAAGTGTTTGTATCAACTCCATTAAATACAGCTAAAATATTACAGTTATCTCTGATCACTTTCAGAACTTGTGTGTATCGTTATCTAACATAAATAATATCTATACTTGTATGCCTTCCTCTAGAAAATATTCTTGCTGGATTCGATTGTTTATCCAGCATTAAGTAGTCGTAAACAACTAAATTGTTGATAAATCCGTCTCATTCATCTACAAACGGTACTTCATCAATATCTGTTACAAAATCAATGACATCATTTTATTCTTCATTTAATAATTGTGTGTTTTCGTTCAAATCTTTAAGTACATCATAACATTTTTAAT
The DNA here is from genome assembly GCA_030141615.1 of Unio pictorum. Classification (NCBI taxonomy): domain Eukaryota; kingdom Metazoa; phylum Mollusca; class Bivalvia; order Unionida; family Unionidae; genus Unio; species Unio pictorum. The sequence goes on from JARLTB010000390.1 coordinate 3,167,610, forward strand.
CATCTACAGATAATGCTACCAAATACAATTTATCGCATTGTAACTATCTCATTATCAAATTAAATAATAGATGTGTTTTACTACTTCCAGATGGATCTATAATAAATATTCTGATATAATTTGGTAGTGATGGATGATATTTTACTGGTTCTTGTTTTTGTTTTGCTGAAAAATCAATGACATTGTTATTATAACTATATGGATTTATATTGTTTACGTCGTAGATTTAAAACTCCAACTAATGATTTACTTACCGTTTCAACAACAAAAAAGTAGGATACGGTGGAAAATGTGCAGTATGTGGCAGAAAGAAATTGTCGCTTTTACCTAAAATTCAGCGAAAAGACGGCGTTGATATTGCAACATTAATGTCAAAATTTACAGGAACTCCATGGGCAAAATATCCAGGAGAAAAACATTTACCCAGATATAATTAATGTGGTCCTGGAACTCGACTTGATATTCGACTCAAAGAACAAGATCAACCAAATCCTGGTGAATATCCGATTAATGCGATTGATAAAGCATGTCACGCTCATGATGTTGCGTATAAAAGTAATTATTTAGAGCAACGACATATTGCAGATGTGAAGTTGATTCAGGTGTTAAATTTCATAAAAAATAAATCTATGGTAGAAAACGTGTCTAATTGTTTAATTAGATCTTGAATTAAAAGTAAATTAGCCTTAGGTGCTAGTAATTAATCATCCAATTATAAAATAATAGAATCGAATTATTATAGCGCAAGGGGCTATTGGAAAGGTAGAGCAGCTATTAGTAAACTTGCTGATGCAGCAAACTAAACACGGTCTACTTTCCCTCATCGCGGTTAGCACGACAGGCAATATGACAAATTTATCTACCACCGCCTAAACGAAATAAATACGCAAATTTTGATGTTAGCGTTCGTAATGAAGTTCATCAGGAATATATATTTTGCTTTTACCACACGATACTATCAAAATTGGAAAACTTCAAATAACATTTAAATATTAACTGTCGTTGATGTTGCAAGTATATATAAAGAAGCAGAACCATCGTCAACTAAAACAGCTGATGAAGTTTCTTCTGATTTTGAACGAATTTATTAGCGAGGATTCTGACCACAAGGTGGACTACGATGGCTACAACTATTACAGGTTGATCCTGTCAAGGAAATGTCTTTGTGTATTATCATCTCTGATGAAAAAAACACAATGTCAAAACACGACTAGGACATACTACAATTCCTCGTGATCAGGCAATTGTTGAACGATTTAATCGAAATAAATACGCAAATTTTGATGTAGATAATATAGGTAATATGACTGTCAGATATGTATACGAACCTGGTGAACTTGAAGGTGGTAAAGAAGAGGGACTGGTTCTATCTGGAGTGTCACGACACACAATTTCCAACGTGGTAAGATCTACAGGTATACCTGCCATATACAGATTAGATTCAACTGCTCCTCAATGACGATTTATATGTGAACAATTTCAAGTAATTCCTGAGGATATACAATTAACATCAGCTTCACTTAATGAGCTCCTCACTTTCAATAACATTAAAGACAAGCAGACTTACATTTTCGCTTCTATGACCAAGATTATTATCGATTCTATCCACGGTAAATTGTCTTGGATTATTGTTAATATTATTCCACAACATTATTGCGTTACATATTACAAAATGATTATCCTGTTGTTGTTTTAATGTCAAAATAAATTCAACGTCAATATCAAAATTACGTTTTTTTCTTCTTAATTTTCTTTCAATTATACTATCATCAATAACCTCATTATTGTCATCATCAATTATTTCTTCCACAAGAATAATTCTTCGTAATTGAGATATTTTTCTAACTCTAGAATTGGAAGATAAATTAAATTTGGCCATTCAACACGATCATCAATAATCCAAACAATTGTATCAGAAATAGTTAATCCTTGTGATGAATGAATTTTCATTGCTTATCCTTACTTCCGAGGAAATCAGTTAAAATTTAATACACTTTCAGCAGCATTAATATTATATTAAACAATATCATTTAATACAAGCATTTGTTGTTCTTATGATCCTGGTATATAAATGGAAATATTTTGTTTTCGTTTATCCGCTGGTCGATAACACAACGGTACACGTACTTCTATAACGTTTTCTTTGTGTATCTGAAATAAGTTTTGTTGAATGTTATCGCGAAATATTTGTCTACTTGCAACTATTAAATCATTTGGTTTCCTTCAATTAAAAAATCATTAATAGGAGATTCAGGAATTATTATACATGCTGCGTCACATTGAGTTTTGTTTGATTCTAATCTAATTAATGATTTTAAGTCTTTTAATGCTGGTTCAATTAATATATGATCATCATTTATTTCTTCATAATACTACACAAATGTTTTAACCATTAATGTGAGGTCGTGGTAGTCCATGATCGCCGCACATTATTATAGCATTATTATTTTGTTAATAACCAATCAAGAAATGTTTTTAGATTTTCTAACGACAGAGTACACTTCTCATCCGAAATGATAATTATTGGAATATATTTTTCACCCATCCCCGAAGGAGTCCATATGTCTCCTTTACATCGAAAAGAAATCTGTTAAGTACGTGATCTAATATTTTTTGTTCTCATTTCTCTTGCAAGTATGTTTTGGAGTTAAAACAATCGTATCAACACAATTCCGAAATAATAGTGACTAGAGTTGTTTCACCAGAAACTCCTGGTCCGTTAAGATAAACTATTTTATGTCTAGCTACGGGATCGTGTACGGATGGTGCAGATGGTAATCTTGATATTTGAGTAGTTTTAAATTAAATATCTTCAACCGGAACATCAGCGGAGTTACACTAATTAAAGATATGTTGTTATTCTCCATTTTCCCCATGATGCAAAATCGCTAATATTTAATTTATTGATAATCTAGAATGTTTTCTAATCGATGTAAAATGATTCGATAGAAACTCTAACAGCGTATTCAAGAAATCGATTTATCGTTGATATTAAATTTATTGAAACATATGCATTTTTTTTGGTTGTGGTAACTAAACTGTAGTTTGTTTTTGATATGATATAATTACTTTATTTATTAAAAAAATATTAGTATTTTTGCATCATGCATTTATCGTCATAATACTGTTGGTATCCACATTTTCGTTGGAAAATGTTTACGAAACCAAACATAACCAACTGGATGAAAAGTTTTTCATACTAAGATGATTCAACACAAGCAAACCCAGTTTAATATCAGACTCTGGTAAAGATACGTTTACTGATACTCTGGTTATATCATGCGTTGGATGACTAAATCGTTCAAAATATTTAGAACATTATTCCATTCCATTGCGCTTTTTGGATCGATAAATTTATTTTGTATTTATTGTATCTATCAGCGATTATACCATCTAATTCAGCATTATCTATGAATAATCTTGTACACTTTCTTTATGATCATATGTTCCTCCCTGTGTAAATCTACCAATTATCTTTATACCAAGATCTCTCACAATTTTTTCATCATATTCTCGTCTGCCTTCAGATGTATTATCAAAGAATTTATTAAATTTGAGGATCAGATCAGGAATGTTTTCCTCAACGTCTTATATATCAAATGTATCTAGTTGTGCTAACCAAACTTTAGTTTGTGTTTTATGTGATATAATTACTTTACTTATTTAAAACAATGCTAGTATTTTTGCATCAAACATATATCGTAATAATACTGTTGGTACCCACATTTTTGTTGAAAAATGTTTATAAAACCAAATATAACAAATTGGTTGAAATGTTTTTCAAACTCAGACGATTCAACGCAAGCAAATCCAGTCACGTATCAAAATCTGGTAAAGATCCGTTTACTGATACGCTGGTTATATAATGCATTAGATGACCAAATCGTTCAAAATATTTAGAACATTCTTCCATTCCATGAAAACTTCCAGGATTGCAGCCATACCAACTGAAATAACGTCTCTGTGATTGTATTTTGTGTTTTATAATCCATCATGTCCGTATTCAACACAACTTGATATTACATCATTAAGACAATCAAACCGTGCTGGTTTCCATGAATTCGTTTCTTTTGCAGAGTGAGCAGCAACTGACGGAATTATAAAACAGTTACAGAGCGAGCAACTTTTCAACAACATCGTCAATAATAATTAATTTCAATTTCTCATGTATAGGATAAACAGCGTTGAATACTGTATCATTATTTAATCTAGCTTTCCATAGTGTTTCAAACATAGCCCAGTCGGCCATCTTTATGTTCCAGTGTAGAATTGCGTCATCAATTTTAGAGTTATTTTCAAGAGTGATTGGAAAATGATCACTGCTGTGAAGGTCATTGGCGACCTTCTATTCATAGTCTAAAAGCAGTGAAGGAGAGTAAATTGTCAAATCTATGCACGTGTTCGTACCCGTTCCTGGGTGTAAATATGTCGGTGAGTTCGTGTTATATAGACACAGATCGTGTCTAGAAATAAAATTTTCTACTTTATGGCCTCTGTCGTTTATGTGATTCGATCCCCATAAAATGTTATGGGCATTACAATCCCCGAGTAAAATGAAGGCGCGGGAAGTTGTTCAACAAGATTGTCTAATTTTTTTTTGTACTAGGATGGTGTTTCGTTGTAAGTAATTGGAGCAAAAAGTAATCACTCGATGTAGAGTGACGCTTACATCAGTGGCTTGTAAATCTGTATTTAAATTGATGACTCTGTGAGGGGCTCTATTGTTCACAGCAATAGAGACCCCTTCCGACACCCTGTCAGCGTTTTGAAAGTACGCGTTAAATAGGGAAAAGTTTTTAAATGTAATTTTATCTGTCTCTTTCAGGAATGTTTCCTGTAATCATAGCACTGCAGGATCGTGTTCATTTAACAGCAAAGGAATATCATTGTAGTTAGGTTAAAGTCCTCTACAGTTCCATTGTATAATGGTGTTCTTCATTATAATGTTATGCTGGAGATTCTGGAGCTAGGTTAGACTATTCGCGGAGGAAGTATGTGTTGTTATTTGTCTGGAGGAAGTACGGAAGTATATTTAGTTTTACTTGGTTTGGAGCTACTTTGAGTACATGGAGCAGTTTCTTCTGCATCCATGCCCTCAAAGTCTCCAAACCTGTTGTAAAGTTGAATGGGGTCCTCTGACCCCTTTTGCTGCTTATTTGTTTGTGCTTTGTGTTTCTGTTTTGGTGATCTTGGTGGTGGATTCTTATTAAATGTTGTTGTTGAATCGGGCTGATCCGTCTGTGTTTGCGTGTCCTTCGTGCTTTGTGGATAGTGTTTTACGACTGTGGAGAAGGATGGGCCAGGAAGGGATGTTTTTGCCAGGACAAATTTTCTGGCCTCAGGGTAGGGAATGTTCGAGGTAAACATTACCCTCTGAAATTCCTTCTCCTGTTTCCATGTATCACAATCCTTGGAATTGGCGTGATGTTACTTGCCACAGTTGACACAATGCGGAGTTGCTCTACATTCAACTTCCTGATGAGAGTGGTCTCCGCATCGGCCACATGTCTTGACTCTGGAACATCGGTCCTCGTGATGGCCGTATTTTTGACACTGATAGCATCGAAGTGGGTTGGTATGAATATCTCGACCTTTACTTGCAAAAACCCAACCTTGACTAATTTGGGCACTGTCGGTTTATTAAAGGTGAGTACAAATGTGTTTGTGTCCTGCAGGGTGTTATTACGTTTAATACGTATTCTTCGCACTGCAGTGACACCTTCATGTTTCATCCCCTCGATGATGTTTGTGTCGGTGACTCCAGCCAAGTCATGACAGTGCATTACGCCTTTGGACGAATTCAGTGTAGTGTGGGCGAATGAGGTCACTGGAATATCAAAGAATGTTTTCATTGTCATGATATTGTCTGTTTGACCCTTTCGTTCACGCTCTACAAGAAGGCAACCCGAATTTAGCTTTTTGACACTTTTTGGTGTGCCAATAGAGCCCGAAATGGTTTTCTCGATAACAAACGGAGACAGTGCAGCTATTGGTCTAGAATCGTCCTTTGATTGAATAACCATGATGCGTGGAAATGATTCCACGCCATATGTTTCTTCATCTGAGTCTGACAGTGGTTTGGTACGTTTATTGTTGATTGTTTTTGTTGCATTTTCCATGATTAATAGTTACAATTTCAGCACCCATGCTCCCCACCCACCAAGGAGCCCAACGAGGGGACAAGTTTCAAGTGCCAGAGATACATAGATTTGATACTCGTTAGATAAAATTACCTGGGTTTGACCCATGAAGCTTCCTTCTAGGGTCGGTAAAATTACCTCTCGATTGACCTGTTGAGCCACCGCCTTCTAGGAAGTCTTCTAAAACTTGGGAAAGTGAAATCTAAAGGAAAATAATGTAGGAGCAACGGTGGTATCAAGAGAGATAAAGAAAGATAGGGAAGATGAGTAAGTAAAAGAAAAGGCCTCCTAGGGCTCGGCGTGACCAGCCGATTTGTCGAGACCTGGCCCATCTCGACCATCTATCTAAGAGAGAGGCCAAAGCAGTATATTGCATCGGAAAAGCGTGCGCTCAACTATCAGGTTCCTTTCCTCCTCCGACACGGGTCGCAACAGGTTGCCTCTACTTAGTCGTTTTTTTCGACACATTGGCGAGGCACGTCGGGGCAATTATACAACCCCGAACCCGCAGCGGGTGTTTGTTCATTAATATCACCAGATTTATGTATAATTTTAAATAACTGCCATACTTAAGCCGCACCAACTCTTTAAATTCTTTTTTAGCACCATTATTATGTTAATCAAAGTTTTATCTCTTTGAATCGCTAACTAGTTTAAGGGTAATTAAAGAAATGTTTTGTCAAGATTTAATTTATCGCCTTTGGAAGACTTAGTTGTTGGTAATATGTCAAATTCATTTATAATATAATTAAAGCAAATATCACGTCAATTATCATGTAAATCATATGCTATATGATTCAAGCAAAGAATAATTGCAAGTGGATGTTGGTAGGTTCCACAACTCCCTGTAATAAATCTTGTAGAAATGAATTTTGTGTACAACATTCACAGTGCGTGCGTAATTGTAGTTTGGGATCTAAACCGTGTTTACACTATTATGTTGGAGTTAGACGAGACACACAATTATGTTTGAAATGTGGCGATAAAATGTACAGAAAATTAAAATGACATTATAATAAAAAAGTTATTATCGATGAAAAATTAAAAAACCCGCGGATAATTATTTAACGGGTTTTCAACAAATGTATTATTTGAAAAAATATTTGTTGTTGTTTAATGGAAAAAGAGTTTGTAAAACCTTTGAAGATTACAATGCATCTCGTGATGGCGTTATTACACACTGTAAACTGAAGAAACCGATTGGTTGTGTTAATAATAGTGGTTATTTAATTTTCAATACTAACGAAGATTACCAATGTCTTCACATCAATTTATATTTGAATGTTTTCACGGACCAATCAAGGATGGGTTTGTTAATGATCCCATCAATTGCATTAAAATAAAAGACTAATAAATTTAAGATCTGTTACTCAGTCATAATTATAAATATGGCAAGAATGGCGAATGGGATAGAACTAAAATATTTGTTACACATGTTGATCTTGTTATCAAATGCGAGGAAATATAATTTTAATAAATGTATGCTGCTCATACATATTTTAACATCCACATAAGTTCAGTAAAGTTCGTTGCTGATAGTATACAAAATTCAGAGTTTTCAAGAAAATATAATCAATGGGTATATTTTTATTATAATTTAAACAAATGAATATATATATATATATATTATCTACCATTTCATCAAGTTTCCTAAAAGTTTTACGGAGATTTGCGTAAACCACGTTTACATGAGCATCATAATCGGTTCGCTGCGTTGATAGTTTATTGTTTAAGGCAGTGTTATTAACTTCAACGTATTTCTTTTTTTTCCATCATTGTCAGATGTTGGATCTCCAAGTACAGATATTTTATTCCCGTTCATGTTGAGCTCACCTGTCATTGTATCACCGGACTTTTGTACTCGCGCGAGAATCTTGTCCGATATAGTTGACATACTAACACTAGGATTAATTCCTCCGTTGGAATTAAACACTGCTATTGAATTTTCAGGTGCTCCATTAAATCTAGCAATAATATCCATGAATGAAAGATTACTCTATTTTAATTTTCCTTGTTTATCCTGAAATAGAATCACTTTGTTTGGATCTACATCTGCAATATTTAATAATTCAGATATTTTATCATTATTAATTGTATTTACATCTTTACGTGATATTATTTCGTCGGTTGTTTGGTTTTGTTTAAGAGATCGTCCATAAATATCAACCATTATAGGTATTACTAGTATATGAATGAACTATTTTACGCGCAGGAAGAGAATATTTAGAAATGGAATTAAGTACATTAATTACTATACGTCGGATACATATTGGCGGATCCGTCATTGTTTGTATTAGTAATGTTAAATACCAGATTGGAATTTTGATTTTCCTGATATATTTTAGATATTTAATTGGTGGAGCTGGTCCGTACAAATCAAAATAAACAATTCCACGCGGATCAATTGCGTACGCAACCCAGTGAGTTCCTTGACCAGAACTGTTATCAAAATTAATGATACGGTTTCTACATTTTATTTGGTTTGAGCGATAATTGGTTACGCATAAAACTCCTCTACACCTTTTTATGTTTAAATTTTCAACAACATTTATCAAATAAAACTTTGACATTGGAAAAATTAACGAAATGTTCCAGGAAGTCTCAGACCTTTTCCGTATGGATAAGGGGTTGTTTAAGCTGATTATTGGTCAACGATAACTTGTTCGGACCGCCACTGGAGATTTGATCTCGTTTTAATTATATTTTTGTTCCGTATTTATTTGCAAGTCTTGATTGTTATTTTTTTACTTGACTTTGAGTCAGAATAACATTAACATGACTATACAAATTTTTTATAATTATCTCCAGTGACTAATTGTTATTGCGTTTTAATTACATTTTTGGAAAACATTTACATGTTTTCTAGTGGTGCATCAATAACTCTCATTCGCCCGGCAACACCGTCAAGTAACAGTGAATTATCACTGAGAATAACTGTGAGTTATGGAACGTATATTAACGACAAATTGCCTGAATAAATATAAATGTTTCAGCGGAAAGTAATTGATCGGATATAATGTTGTGATAATGATAGATTTGCAAACCAGTATCTATATTTCGATCACGTCCCATAAATTTCAACAAACGATGACAGAAACTCCAAGTGTGTAAAATTTCTTAATTGCGAATCTACTCTTGCATGTTCCTCAAATGCGATTAAAATATGTCGTGATGCTGAAACTCCTTGATGTGATGATATTGCCATGTAAATTATCCAGCAGCATTACTTTGAACACCATCTGTGGTCATCGATAACCATGTTAACAATCATTTACCAACTTGATTCATGAAAGAAAGAAATTGTTTCCATTATGACAGTTTTGTTAATATTATTTTACCAGCATAGCCTATGTTGGGTCGCCAGATTAAATCATTGTTGGTGCCCTTTCTGACAAGTACCACGGTATGTTTAGCACCAGATGTAACCTTTGTAAAGTCTCTGCAAAATAAAAATAAAAATTCTGAGACAGGGGAATTACACATGAAACATTTTCTTCTCCATTTAACATTACTCTGACTGCGGCAAATCCTAAATTGAAATGTTCAATCATCGATTCAACTTTAGATGCAGCTGCATTTAGTATTACTTGACTGTCATCTGGATGATGAGCGGTATCCTTGGAAAACATAATTGATGGACCAGCTGATCTTGAATAATCATCAGAATATCTTACTAAACCCAGTATCGTCGTAAAACATTTGAGACATGATTCAATATTTTCCCGTCAATTATGTATGTGACACTGTTAAATAACGCCATGACACTATTATTAACAAAAACCGGTAGGTCATTAATTCCATATCATATGCTGAATCATCTGCTTTAAAAAGTCTACCTTCGATTTCGATAAATGTTTCAGAGGGCAGGAAATATCTACTTGTATCCTGAACTGTAATTCAATTCTTACACGTGCGTTAGGTACACGTGCGTCATAGGAATAATATTGGTAATCACGATCATTCCATATCGAACGCTGGATATACGTTTGAACATTTTATTATAATTTATTACGTCTAACCACTTCCAGCTATCAGACTGGCAGTTATATTTCTTTCTCCTTCTTTCTTTCTTTTTCAGGTAGTTTTTGATTTGCGGCTTGATTTAGCACTTTACTTTCATTTGCAGGCATAATTACAGTTCTTGGTAATGTAACAGGTGGTATTTTGCGTCTAATTAACCGTGCTAGTCTATCTTAATTGCCGAAAACAATTTACCGGCGAGATTACTAATTACGCCAGGAGCTTTATCACTAACAAAATTAATAGCTTTCATTCCTAGTTGTTTTGCAATTAGTTTTGCTTTTTGGGCCATTCCACTAAATACACCTTGATTAGTATCACCATGTCTATCTCTATATATTGCTTAATATATCGGTATTTGTGAATTTGCTTCTCTAACCATAACTGGTCTACGTTGAGAATTGTGTACCATCATTTCATTTAAATATGTATTTATTTGATCGTGATCATTAATCGTGATCACTATGATAATCATCAAAAATTTCATTAATGAGTTCCGAGTAAACATTAATGTCCATGATACCACCAGTAAATAATCTTTGACAAATATCAGAAATTTCATTAATAATTTCTGGAGAATTATTTCCAGCACGTTTTCCTCCAATTAGAACTTCCAGTCTATCCAAGTCAGAAATAATGAACAATTAGAAATTAGAACACATAATAAGACTACTTCCTTAAGTAGAAAACACTCCATGTAGCGCCGGGAGAATCTTCTAGATCATAAAACACTTCTTAAATCTTTTTTATCATTTACTTCTTATTCAAATTTATTAAATCTGGATCGTTGTTTCTCGATTTTATATTTATTGCTAAAACAAGATATATGTCTCGAACCCAATTATTGTAACAGAATTGTTACCGAGTGGATGGTGGACTAAATGAACAACACAAACACAAAATGTGAAAGATAATTTAAATTTATGAAATAAATTATTAATGAAAAATAATGATGTAACAACACAATAACTCATGCATTCAACCCACAATCATACTTTCATACTTCACAACCATTCACAAGTCAAAAATAAATTAAATATTAATACAAAATAAACACAGATCCAAGGAATCTCTTGGACTAAACACAGATCCAAGGAACTTCCTGGACTACACAAATGTTTCAAATAAAATGGAACCTTTACAAAAGTTGTATTAACGCAAGTATAAATTGCGATAACAAATACAAATATCAAACTATACTATCGCACGTATGGATTGCGACAAGTACAAATATCTACATGTATTTTATCCATTTGCTAACTGTTATTGAGATTCATGTAATCCCTTGAAATACTACTGTGATTCAAAGTAACTATGTTTAAATATAACAACGTATTCAAATGTAACTACAATTGCAACACACACATGTGTCTCGACCCTGTACAACCGTACGATTCACCAACTGTTGAATCGCCGCCCAGCTTCTCCGAATACCTAGGGTTGGCCCAATACTTTTATCGGCCGCTTGCCCTTCACGGATCCACTACAGTTATACGTACAGACAGCATACAGCGTCTACTAGAACCAACGGTCCCAAACACTTAGATACTACCCCGGATGTTTACACCTCTAGACAGCTCCGACACTCGGACATTTAGACTTCTAGATTTCCGAATATTTACACATCTCGACAGACGTAGACGGACAGACAATCTGACATACAGTCAGTCAGATACCTCAATTTGATCTCAGAATCAAATGGCAAATTAAACAGCACAATCACGGCACAATCAATCACATTCAGCTACAATTCAGAAACATTCAGAGACGTTCAGCTACAATCAACTACAATAAAGAAACCAAACTAATAATAGTTGTTTCTAAAACAATCTAAAACTTAGATTACGCTATTGCATTTAAAGTCTAATAGTGACTAGTAATTCCAAATATTCAACGTTTTAAATCTGCATTGTAATAAAGGCATCATTACATGAAATGTTAAACTGAATAAAATTCACAATTAAACGAAATATAAATTTAACACTCACCCCTTTGGCTGGAGAAAGAATGACGAGCTATCTCTCCTTTGATAAGATACTTTTGGACTCGTAATCTTATCAGAATTATTCTGCCTTATATATCCTCAAATAGGTGAGCAGAATTCACGGCAAAATTCCCGTGCACCCCGTGATTCTAATGTTCCTGACTTCAAGTGATTTGTAGTCAGGCACATGCAAATCGCTACACGTCACTTACCTTGAAAAACACTTATTCACCCCAGGTAACGCATGTACAACGAAACAAAAAAAAATTGTGAAATTGGTTTATAATTCAAGAAGAAATAAATTCAATTTTCGCCTAATTCCGTGACACGGATATTCGATGGTTACCAAATTCAGGTTATACATATTTCTCTTTTCTATCAAATCCATATGCAGCAATTTGTATTGCATTGTCTCGATTACTTTTAACTTTTCAGTAGCTTCATGAAAAAAAATTAACTATAATTTTTAATTGTTTTGCTTTTGGAGTTTGTGGTTTTTGTTGCTGCTGAAGTGGTTGTTGTTGTTGTTCTATTTGTTGCTGCTGTAGAGGAAGTTGAATGAAAGGTTCCAATTAGTGAGGTTCTGGTGTAGGAGGTTACATTTTTATTTCATTTTTTTATGTTGTTTTAATTTTACATATTCATTACTCGTTTTATCTACTTTATTAATGTATTCTATATACGATGCAGTTTTTATCAATTCGACCTTTTACAGCTTTAATTTTTATAAAGAACATCATACCAGTGTTGTGGACCGGAAATATATATATTATTCGCCGGTTTCAACATATTTTTCTAAGCTCATCATGTGTAACGACAAGAGCTGGAAATGTATTTGGATAAGTTTCATCAATCATATCTAAGACTTCTTCGGTAAATTTATTTCTTAAATTTGCAATTATGTCCCTTTCTTGTAAAAGTCTTGATGTTTTCCCAGTTATCGCAGCTATCTTTCCAAGCTGAGGAAGAAGAGGTTTAGTTGTTTAAGTAACAGGTTTAAATAATTGTTCTGTTCCTTCTGTAAATTCAACTAGAGTTTCTTGTCGACCTGGAAGTTTTTTTCGCATAGAATCACGAACAGGAAATTTTTTTGATTACTTCTAATCTTTATCAAGCTAATTTAGTTGTGTGAGATTCCATAGCTGGTGCCATTATTTTGATATCAATGAATGATCCAATTCGGAGCAGCAGGGAGGGCGGGACCTCAATAAGTGCCACGATAGACAGCTATAATCCATAACTTGTTTCAAAAAAGGAAGGTTTTATTTCATAAATGATGCATATTTTTCTATTATTAAATTGACAAACGGATGTCTCTATTAAGAGGTGAGCTCGCCACCCCTGCTGTTACGTTCATTAGTACTTTCTAGACTAAACTATTGTAGCTCAATTCTGTATGGTTCGTCTCAATATCTACTCCAGAAGCTTCAAAAAGTTTAACAAAAAAAAGCTGCTTGGATCATCTTTAGAGTACATTATCAGAGCACACCTGCCCCACTGCTCTGTACCCTACACTGGTTATCCATTCAATCCAGAATCAAACATAAAATTTGTTCTCTGTGCTACGTTTTACTTACGGACTCCAGTCCATCATACCTATCCGGCCTTACCCATATGTACACACCAGCATCATACTTACGCTCCTCTTCTGACATTATGCCCGCCATGAAAACGAAGTCATATGGACAACGTTCTTTTGTATACAGGGCTCAGCAACGTGGAATGAATTGCTCATTGAAATTAGACGACACAGTGATCCCTTTCAAAAGTGCTATTAAAACTCACTATTTTAGACTGCAAAAAAGAACAAACTTAACGATTTAAACATGTTACGTACCGTAAATATATTCAGCATTGTTTGTTTCCGAATTTCCTTATGTTTTTTGTTGTTGTTGTTGTAGTCATATCATCATATATATATTGTTAAGCGCTTAGAGCTTATAAAGATTTGGCGCTATGCAAAGTCCTTAATATTATTATTATTATTATTATTATTATTATTATTATTATTATTATTATTATATTTTGTGGAGCACAAGAAATCAATCATATTAAATGTCTCACCATCATGACATCTTGCATTTAATTAGCAACACTCCTGTAAATGATTTCGTGCATCTCTGAAAATTGAACTTTTCGCTGAGTTCATTATTATAAAGCTCAGTACGAAAATTTGCTTAATATAGTAAACTCTGGAAAAGCTTTGCTGCAGAAACAGAATGTCATGATAACGCGCAATCAGTGGGACTAATTCCCATAACGGACTTGATGGAACACTGCAAAAGCAAACTCAATAATGATTCCATCTAAGTAAGGCCGCATCTGAAAATTTAATTAAAATCCAGCCCACCACTCTTTTAAAGTTATTCTGCAGAAAACCAAAGTCAGTAGACAAATTTTGTTTTATTTTTTTCAGGGTGGGGGTATAGGTTGTGGGCGAGGAGAGATACGGGTGGGACAAAAGTCAGGAAAATGTGGAAATCAATCGGTTTTGCACCAATATAAATCGGCATAATATCAGATTTGATTTAAGTTCAACAATTGTGGCGAAAGATAGATTGAGAAGACTAAGGTTATGGTGCTATAACTCATGAGAGAGAAGATGGGAAATGTAACTCTTTAGAATTCGAATTAAAAACTTCCTTGATTTAAATGTAAACAATTAACTTAAGACTCGTCCATTAATTATGTCAACATAATCGTGGGGGGGGGGGAGAGGTTTGAAGAAGTTTGACAATTCCTGACATGGGGGAGACGGAAGGGGAGTTAAGGATAAATTCACGTCAACAATGTTATTCAAAGTGTTATAGTCAATTTGAAATCTGTTAAACAAGTAAACAATGTATTAAAATTTATTTGTAGACCTTTTAATATCCATAATTCTTTTTTTTTGCATAAAAGCTAGCCGTGTTAAATGTTGTAAGTTTGTAGGAGGTGGGGGGGGGGGGGGCGGCGGAAAAAACATTTTGACATCATTTTATTAGGGGGGTTACTGAAAGTTTGACAGTTGTTGACAATAGAAGGGGGGGGGTAAAAAAATTGCCTAAAATTTGTTGATATAATTAATGGACGTCCCCTTATCTTGCTGAGAGAAAAATTCAAGTGCTCCATGCATTTCGTTTAGCGAGGTCTTAAGAAATTTTTTTGCACGAAAATGTAAACATGTAAAGTAAACCAGCGCATTGGTCTGTATTATTTAAACAGGTATTTTAAAACTATATTAATATTATAACACGCAACTCATGTTTAACCTGCAAGATGAAATGCGATGAAATTAGAACATAAGGTCCTTTTATGGATTTTCAAGGAATTCTTATCTAATTAGTGACAATAGAAAGAAACAATATCTTCTTTGAATATTAATGTTGCGCGCGCGCGTGTGTGTGTGTCTGTGTGTATGCACACCTTGTTGGCACAAAAGCGCCTACGATGGCATTGTTATTTCCATATAATCTGAGACATTATTTACCAAGAGTCCGATAGCAAGTTCTTAGATTGTTCTCCTTCTAAAAGGGTCCAACGATTACTACTTTTCGGAGGTACAAAAAAGACAGTTGTGTTTAAATGATGCAGTAATGAATAAAGATTATCAAAAACCTATCTTACCACTCTGAAATGTCGTCATTTGGTCATTTATTTTGAGGTGGTCGGTCAAGCCAGATCTAAGGGTGGAAACACATTTTTGCAAAGATACGTGGTAGCTACATTATGTGTGCACTTTACACTGGGATTAGCATAATTACGCGTTCCTACGTGTAACCATAACTGCCTTGAATCGACAATAGAGTACCTATCTTTTCATATATCAAAGTTAAATGTAACTTTTAGCTTTAATAAGCCGTCAAATTACTTGATCATCCAGTATATACTTATCGATTTTGCGATGTAGCATATTTAGTCACGTTATCGTAACTTAGTCACATGATCGCCATGACCAGCGGCCCACTTATTATTCTGATGTCTTTCCCCAATACTTTTTGTACCCCGTGAGGGTCTGACTTATAAAGTGAATTTGGACCACTTTACCTAGGATGCCATATCCAAGCTTTGTGAGAACATTCAAGGTTAAGTTATAAATGCTGCAGTTTTCGCTTGAGTGTCCGACATAAAGATAGGAATCTATGATTTAACTGTTGTGAATTAAAAGGCAGTTTATGTAATTATTGGCTCCTTGAAGGTAGAATTAGATACAAAGTCGACAATGTATGATAACGTAAGTGTATGGCGACTAATATTTGACGTTACCGCGTGTCTTTAAACAAAAATCCCTAAAACATTGTTGGTTTTTTGTTTTGTATTATAATTATAAATTATTCATTTGTAATAAGAAATACAATTGTCACT
Organism: Unio pictorum; assembly: GCA_030141615.1. Lineage (NCBI taxonomy): Eukaryota > Metazoa > Mollusca > Bivalvia > Unionida > Unionidae > Unio > Unio pictorum. The sequence continues at coordinate 3,184,098 of JARLTB010000390.1, forward strand.
TCTTTTCAGCAGTTGCTAAGTGTGTATGACAAATAAGAGCCGTATTATTTTCGCCTTCTTATATAAAAAACAGTGACTTATCTTTACTTCTTTATTCCCACTGCCTTTCTCACCATTATTGCCATTATTAGCAGGGGAATGTAGGGATGAATTTCTTCCACCTTCATTGTGTTTTTAGTCAACCGGTCATTTTGTAAGCTTTACTACGTGATAAATAAGAAAACAGATGAAATATTTGAGATCAAGAAAGAGCTTTACTATTTCAACCTAGTGAATTTTGACTTCAAAGTTTTCTGTGCTATTGCTATTTTATTAAATAACCTTTCTGCACTTGTACTGTTTAGACTCTACTGTCAGAAACATTGGTATCATGATAAGCCTGAGATGTAAGGAATGTTGTCCCTTTCTTACTCTCACTCCTGATACCGTTACAACTGTATTTTATAATGACATTGGCTTGGTATGTTGGGTGAAGGAATTGCAAACGTATCATATTATTAAATACTTATGCCTATTGATCCTACATTGCAATAATGTTTTATAGCCATTCAAAGGTTTGTGAACTTATAGCATTAGAAAAGAACATTTCAACCCCAAGACTAAAAAGGTTAACTTGATCTGGTGGGCTGTGCAAATAGGTACAAATTTGAAATGTCTTTGGTGACATATGGACAAATATCGTAAAGTATTGGAAATTATGCAACGACAGAAAATTTCGAGAATCCTGAAATTTGTTGGTGAAGGAGGTTGTTAAAATGAGTAATACGCACATCAGGCCTGTGCTAAAAATCAGGTGAAACAATACATGGGGTATAATCATTTAACTCAGTGACTAAGTGTGGATATCTGATCATATATTCATGCCAAACTTTTGCTTCTAATTTTGATGCGTAGTTTTGTTTTGTAATGAAAACACTCGTTTACTGTGGAAATAAAACTATGTTGTTCTTTTGTATAAATGAACGGATCATTTCTCTATGCATCTATTGTTTGGAAAGCTTTATACATTTCTAATCACTATAATATTTACAAAACGTCACATTGTTTTTGTTCAAATGCAGTGGCCTGTCAACAGTGATATTATGTTATATATATTAATATTACAATATTATTTGCATGTGAGTGTGCACAGTATACGTCAATATATATATATATATATATATATATATATATATATATATATATATATATATAAACACTTATCGAGCTATACATTACTCATCTACAAAGTGGATTCGAACATTCTGTTTGACTCACCAATATTTCTTCATATGGTGGATTTGAATGGTAAAACAATAAAAAATCTTCATATGTTTGTTTTAGTGTCATTGCAATGGAGAATTAGAATGCTTGGACAATTAATAAGCAGCTGTTGCTTCCATCTCCTGAAGAATATAAATAAATACAGAATTTAATATACAATTATTAACAATTAATAATGAAAGAACAGTTGTGTAATTGATATGGTTGGACAAAAGCAACCTCGAATGGTTTTATGTTTGACATTAATTATAATGCGAACAATTATCACTCAATTTTGGTCAGCTAATATATATTTAATATCTGGATCACATTTATTGAATTGGTTTCGTACACAGAGCACCTTTATTGATATTTGTCTTTAGGGTTCAAATGATAACACTCACTTGTAGATTATGGGATTTATTGTGAGATGATATGGTACAACATAAATTAGACTCAATGGGTATAATTTTTCCAAATTATATTCAATCCCTGGTCTTTCACTTGTGTGTGGAAGACAAGTGGACTCCGTCTTCACGACTCGTACTGCTCGATGCGTGGTTCATCTCAAGAACTAGAGTATGAATCTCAGAAGATTTTTGTTAGTATGGCGGGAAGCTGATTTTAATAATTGCAAAGTACAGCAATCGTGCACATCCATCTATCCCTCACTCGTTCATTCACTTGTGACAAACACTCACTTTGTTTCACGACACGAGTCCTGAATCACACACACACACACACACAAACACACAGAGATATATATATATATATATATATATATATATATATATATATATATATATATATATATATATATATATATATATATATATATATATATATATATATAAAGAATACAAATCATATGGCATATAACAGTCCTTTCAAATGCACTGGATCCAGCAAGGGATCACGTGTGTCAGGGATTGAATAAGATAAATGCAATAAACTGACAAGCAACAGTGCAAAAACTAGTATCACTCTAGCATGAGGGCTCAGGCTAGAGTGATACTAGTTTTGCACTGATGCTTGTCAGTTTTTTGCATTTATGTATATATATATATATATATATATATATATATATATATATATATATATATATATATATATATATAGATTCAACCATCTCTTGATATGGATTCGCATGTGTAATTAGACAAATATTGCATCCCATGATGAGATCTGAGTGATTAATATGTTTTATATTACACTATTACTACATCCCACCCACACGCTGCTGGAAACTCCGAAGATAGCCAACACCGGTCCTTCTAGACAGCCAGGCCACAATACATGGGTCAGAAAGTAAACTATTTATGTTTTTTTTTGCATTTACCGGGCATTAATATATTGTGTTTTTTTTACTTATAAAACATAAAATCGAAACAAAGAGTTTTCCCGTTTTTAGCTTTGACCCCTTATAAATCTTATAGAGGTTTAAGCCAATAGGTGCACGCTATTTAAATGATTGTTCAGACAAGGGTAATATGTTAACCAGGCTTAGAAACTCTCCACAAAGCCACAATTCTAAATATTTGGACGGCGTTTAATCCTAACTTATGAATTATTTTAAGCAAGCATTTTATGGAAATTCATATCCATTCTTCCAATGTGTAGTTACATGGGAAGAATAGAATTTTATGAATAATACTATCATATATGTTATAATTGTTTAAAATTCGTACTCTATGGAAATTCGCGGGTAAAGGGACACCCATCATTATTGCCTGCACTCAATAGTCCATATATCATCACGACACACATCATCAACACATGCTGCTTCAAAGTCGATGTTGTATGGACTCGTGCTTGACATACACACTTCAAAGATGTTAATCCGTGAATTAATTTTCATCTAACTATACATTTACTCCAGATTCTTATGACATAAATCAAGGTATATAAAATTAATGATTCAGAATTACATGTACTACAAATAACAGTAATTGCTATTCCTGGATTTAAGTTGTCAATGCTTGATATTATTGGGAAGAATTAATATTTAATACAAAACAATACTATCATACAGGTCAGATAAGTTATAAATCGTACTGTATGGAGATTCACACCCATGACCACAAATAAACACAATGGTCGATATACGAGTTTGTCTGCTAAGAATACGTGTCACCAAGATATTCACATTTAGTGCTATTAACGATGAAACTGAACCGGATGCTGGTTGTTACCAGGGCATATGTAGACTAAAGAATCAACAGAACTTAATATAATGAAAGCTATTGAAAACAGTCAGAAAACGTATTAAGATATATATTTATATCCCCTCCCAATTTTACTCGTGCCTCCCTCTCTCTTTATTAATATATATATATATATATATATATATATATATATATATATATATATATATATATATATATATATATATATATATATAACAAGAAAACAGTTATATATGTGTGTGACTATATGTTTATTTGTTATTTACTGACTGCGTTGAACATTTTATTCAATTATTTCATGGAGGAACGACGGAAGTTCTCTACATCGATTTATCGCAGTAAGAAAATAAATCGGATTGAATTATATTTTCTAAAATAATTTTAAATTTTTATACCAGCTAGGTATTTTTTTTCCTACATATGTGCCCAAAGCTCTTAGGAAATAACGTTTACACAAATTTATAAGCAAAGAATCACAGTGTGTCTGTGTCTAATTTCAATGGGTAATTCATTCCACTTTGCTGGGCCATGGCACTCAAAAGAACGTTGTCCATATAACTACGTTTTCATCGTGGGAATAATCAATTAACGATTATCATAAGAGGAGCGTAAGTATCTTGCTAGTGCATGGGTGAGGATAGGTATGTTGGGCTGGAGTCCGTTATAAAGAGCAAAGTGTGTATTTGATTCTGGATCGAATGACAGCCATTGTAGAGTACAGAGCAGCGGGGTGGTGTGCTCTGATCGTGGTACTCTACGGAGGATCCGAGCAGCTGTGTTTTGAACTTTTTAAAGTTTCTGGAGTAGATATGGAAACGAAACGGACATAATTGAATGACAATAGTCTAGTCTTGAAAGTATTAATGGACATACAAGTGTTTTAGTGGCGTCAGCGGAAATATATTTCCAAATGTAGTTGATGCGTCTCAGCACTAAATATATGCAGCCTTGCATATGTTCATGACTTGTTGATTCCTCATATATCATGGATTCGTTTATCACATAAGAGATTACTAACTGTAATATGATTTCGCTGCATGATTGTACATTTGTCAAATATGCTGATAGACGAGTGACAGGTATAAACCACTCACCTGGGTTACACAGGTATAATAAACCACTCACCCGAGTTACAAATATCTCGTTTCCACGGCTCCTAGGAACAAAGAAATTTAGGAAGGCAACACACACCTGCTTGGCTATATCGGTCACTGTAACTAAATTTTTACACTGGCGGATGTGTGAGTATGTTTTTTATTTATCAAAACAATTGGAGTCTTATAGCTACGATGCTTGCAGTGTGACACTTTATAGTGATGTCTATCACTGGTGCATGATGACGCAGAAATGTAGCATGATGTCCCACCCAGTCACGTTTATCCTTACACTAGGCCGACCAATCCCAACTAACCTCTTAATGTTGAGCGCCAAGCGATGCAGTTATTAGTACCATTAGTATTAGTACTATTAGTTATTAGTATTTGTAAGTCTTTGGTATGCAGATATATCTAAACTTGCCATATATGTATGCAGTTCTCATAAAAGTTTAGTTTTGTGAGAAAGTTCGTTATTTGTTTTCCTGAAACTTCTATTTTTCTTCCTAAATGTGACACGTAAAAGCTTGATAAATCAGATGGTCTGTATTTAAGTCTTCTAATTTATAATTACTAAATATTTTTCCTTTTATTGAGTGGATTAATGTAATACTTTTGTTTACTATACATAGAAAGACATGAATGTAAATGAAACCGTCTTATTAGTTTTACACTGAAGCGATAAGTGGTTGTATTCAGAAGAAAAATATATTTCAGGCATAGAAAATGTCGGATATGTCTGAATTAGACTAAACCCAAAAACATATAGCCGAACAAAATATACTTGATTAAGCAGAATGTTAGATTTAATTGGCTTTATGATCTTGATTGTGTGCATTTTTATTGTTAAATTGTTTGCGTAGCCCTGGGATAATTTCGACATCTTTCTTGTACTTATATCAGAAAATATATTATTTTTGTTTCTTGTAAACACCGTCTGGTTACTTGAATTCCTGGTGGGCTATTTGTTCTACTTTGTGTAATGTAATTGCTGTATAGCGTGAAACAAATACATAATGCAGACAACTTATTTAATTTTAAAATGCTGATCAGCGCACATTACGGGTGTCATATGTGTGCTCGTGTGTGTGTGTGTGTGTGTGTGTGTGTGTTGTATCAATAATTAGTTATCTAATATAACGCAATGTTCACGTACATTTCAGATTAAGTATATTTAGATAATTGTTGTTCAAATCATAATGCTGAAATGTCAACTTAAAACAGTTAGTTTATTACATATTTTTACCCATTTTATTTTGTGTATCAAATCATGTTTTATCTTTCCCTTCACTTTTCTATGTTTATTATCCCCTAAATCCAAACATTAAGTATTTTATTTGCACGTACCCTGATTCGTATAGCTGATTGTTTCAGCTGATTTGATAATACAACTCTCTTTCATACAGCTCTAACACATTTAGTTTTTCCCCTCATTCGGTTGTTTTATTGGGGCTTAATACAGTGCAAAAACTGTAATACAGGATGTTAAAGACATTTTGTTCGAGATTCGAATAGACATTAATCTTGTGATTAGGCAGTTTCAGAGCAGTGTAGAATCCATAAGTAAATACTGAAAATATGGATGCATCCGATCCCTGGATTAGTCTTATCAGACTTGGTTTATTTGAATTAGTGTCGACAGAAATATTTGATTTAACACTTTTTACTATATATTAGTGTATATTCATATTGATATTAATCGTATCAAGCGAGCTAGAGTCTTTACAGGACTGCACTTACTTTATAAGTATGTATGTTTACACCATTATATCATATTCATTGACATTTTTATAAGTAGGTATTTGTCCACAATATATATCATATGCATTGATATAGTTTATAAGTAACATAACTGTTGTTTCGCTGTTGCAGAGAATTACTTTCCTCGACCTGAAAAAAATTCTATTAGCGCTTGGAGTAAAAATATATTTGCCCGGGCAAAGCTTGGAGTAGTTAAAACATATTTGTCCGGGCGCTGTTTAAAAGCTTTAATATATAGAGTTGTCATGCTACACACCTGCCTGCATGCATGCATACCTACCTACCTACTACCTAACTGCTTATTTCAGGTAGGTGGATAAGCATACCGACATATCTACCTACATACATACATACCCACACACACAAATACATGCATGCGTACATACATACATACATACATACATACATACATACATACATACATACATACATACATACATACATACATACATACATACATACATGTACAAGTAACCGCTCCGGTGGCCTAGTGGTTAGTGTCCACCGCGTAAGCGGGAGGTCGTGGGTTCGATCCCTGGCCGAGTCATACCAAAGACTTACAAAAATGGTACTAACAACTGCCTCGCTTGGCGCTCAACATTAAGAGTTAGTATTAGGACTAGTCGGCATGGTGTCAGGATAATGTGACTGGGTGGGACAACATGCCAAATGTCTGTAGTATGATGGCACAATAATACTATAAACTGTCACACACCATATATCTTAATGATACGACTGAATGATTATTAAAGCTACGTTAAAAATCCTAATCAATCAAACAAAGAAACAAAGCATATACAAGTAGGTATATATACTTTTACTGTACCAATTGCTAAATTCTGAAGATATTAAATAATTCAGTAATTGACAAAGACTATATACAGAATGGCTGGAGAATATCGGAATTAAGTTCCCACTTTGTAATTTATCTCTCTCTCTCTCTCTGTCTCTCTGTCTCTCTCTCTGTCTCTCTCTCTCTCTGTCTCTCTCTGTCTCTCTCTCTCTCTCTCTCTCTCTCTCTCTCCAGTGGCAACATGCTGAAATGGGTAGGCATGACAGACGTTGATATCTGAACTTCGTGGAGTCATCTGCTAAACTACTCCAGGAAACATATGTGGTGGATATGATACACCAATGTTAGATTTTTAACATAAGAACAAAACCACAACAATCGCCGAGTTTAGACAGCATTTGGTTGCCTGTTAACTATTATAAACGATTGCAATACGTTTTTCTATGTATACGCCTCTTATGGAAACTACTAGAAACTCAGCAACTTGCTTTTTTCCATTCAAAGAGTGATATAGTGAAATTTACTACAGTTATTTTGTAACATTTATATTATATTGTATTGCACGGAGTACACAGTTGTGATATGACCATAAGTTTATAATTACTGAATTTTTTGCTAATGATTTTATACATACCTTCTCCATTTATTTTATGGTAAGAGTGTCTACGTAGACATTTCTTAGGGGACATTGCAGTTAAAATAACGCAACAATCTTTGAGTACGTTAAGGTAAAATAAACTCATTTGAATGATATACTGGTATATTGCGTAGGCTGACACTGAGTGCATAGCCCTCCAAGATTGACTGTGGTGAAAAAATATTGTGTTATCTAATCTACCATTAAAATTCACCTGCATAGGTCGAGTTAAGACGAATGCTTGTTGTAAGAGTGACTTGAATTTGCAATTAGGTCAGTTCATGTAATTGAGCGTTTCTATTAACTATGCTTGCGGTAAATGCACGTTTTACTGCAGCTACGACATTATAAAAGATTGCATAAATAGCGCACTCAAATAATTCGGATGTTCTCATTACGACATATCAGAAGCTTTAAAAGTTGACCAAATTATTTCAATGATGGAGCAAACAGGAATGATTAATGAACCTGAAATTAGAACTTTCAGAATTTATTAATTAATAATTGCTTAGTGCATCAACACAAAGATAACACATAATGTTGATTGATTGATTGATTGAATTTTAACGGCGCACCAGCACTTTTAGGCTATTTAGCGCCATACAATAGGTAATATGTTTCAAAATAAGAAAGGTTTAACATCGACCAGCGACATAGAAAACCAAATAGTTCAAAGTAAAATGGTAAGATGTTGGTATTTTCGGCACAATAAAAGTATGTAATCTTTTAAAATTTATAAAAGGTCCTATATCGACCAGCGATATAAAAGAACAGATGGTTGAAATTAAAAACGGTAAGATGGTAACGGTGCAAAAATAAAGATTCCCGATCAACTGGAGAGGTAAATGTTCTATGTTAATGAAAAAGGATGAAAAGGTATTAAAATGGGACGGTATATATATATATATATATATATATATATATATATATATATATATATATATATATATATATATATATATTGCATAAAACTGCACAAGGTCATAACATAACAGTCAAATTTTAGAGTAAAGATTTACTGCTTTCAGGAACTCTATAATAAGAGTGATGTTTATAGTATCAAAAGGTTCTTTCATATCATGCACAATGTAATAACGATCGCGCGTAGGTTGCAAGTCAAAGCACTCTATCATAAGGTGATTGACAGTGAATGATTCATTGCAGTAAACGCACTCTGGTGAGTCTTCACCTTTTAGTATGTGTGTGTGGGTGATATAAGTATGACCAATTCGGATTCTTGCAATGACTACCTCCTCCCTACGTATGGTTCTGTAGGAAGGGGTCCATTCTCCCAGGGCTGGCTTGATTGCATGAAGTTTGTTATTTACAGCATCATTCCATGATGCCTGCCTCTTCTGACGAAAGAACTTTCTGATACAAGGTTTAAAATCAGTATAAGGTATTTTAAAATCAGATGGTCCTAGAGTAAGTGCCCTTTTAGCAGCGCGATCTGCTTTTTCGTTACCTTTAATACCAATGTGGCTAGGTAACCAACAATATATTATGTTGTGGTTGACACTCATCTCATTATTTTTAATGAGTATGTTTTTCAATATTGGGTTCTCCAGGTTTATATTGTGTAGTGACTGGAGTACTGATAGGGAGTCGGAGAAGATGATACTGTTTAAAATATGTTTCTTTTCTATATGTTGCAGAGTAAGTTCTATTGCTCTAATTTAGGCTGTAAAAATTGATGCTCCATTTGGTAAGCGAACTTGCATTGTGTGATTTCCACAAACAAAGGCTCCAGCAGCCTTTTCCTCATCCTTTGATCCATCAGTGTAAATTCTGGTGTAGTTTTTAAATTCGGTGAGGAGTTCATGGTAAGAGTTGTGGAAGACAGAAGAGTTTGTCTCAGATTTTTTCCATCGTGTAGCGTAAAAAGTACTTTTGGTTGTTTAATTAGCCAGTGTGGTGTTTCCGGGAGAGACGTTTTCTGAATTTGAGAAAGATCTATATTTGTAGTGTCAAGGCTGGATAATATTCTAATGCCAAAGGAAGGTATGGCGTTTTTTTTTCAGTATAAAGTTTTGTATTTGGGTTGAATAACAGCCGAAAAAGCAGGATTCAGAGGGTTTGATTTTAATTTGAGAGTATACTGTGCCGAAAGCATGTCTCTGCGATGTGATAATGGTGGTTCATTCGCCTCAGCTAGAAGGCTTTCACACGGGGATGTTTTAAATGCTCCCAAAGCCAGTCTTATTCCCTGATGATAAATTGGATCAAGTATTTTCAAATATGATTTCCTGGCCGAGCCATACACAACGCAACCATAGTCTAGTTTGGAGCGAATAAACGTTCTATATAAATTCAGGATGATATTTGTATCAGCACCCCAGTCAGTGTGCGATACTAATTTAAGTAGGTCAAGTGCTTTTGAGCATTTAGCTTTCAAGTTCTTTAGGTGTGGAATAAAAGTCAGTCTTCTGTCAAAGATAATACCTAAAAAGTTTGTTTCCTCAACAACTGGAATAGGTGTTCCGTTCAGCGTGAGGTGAGGTTCATCGTGATGTCTTCGTAACTGACATAAATGCATGCATACTGTTTTTAGACTTCGATAATTTTAAACCGTTTGCACTGGCCCAATTTTGAATCTTGTTTATATTTTGCTGAAGTTGTCTTTCAATTGTATGCATGTGCTTCGATCTATAACATATTAGAAAATCATCAACATATAGCGAGCAATCCACACCAGGAGTCAGACACTTTGTGATACTATTAATTTTGATATTGAAAAGTGTCACGGATAAAATACTGCCCTGGGGCACACCCATCTCTTGCTCGTGCAAATCTGAGAGAGTAGAGCCCACTCGTACCTTGAATTCTCTGTCTGAGAGAAAGCTGGATATGAAAGAGGGCAGACGGCCTTTTAGACCTAGGTCGTGCAGGTCATTTAGTATCCCGTACTTCCATGTCGTGTCATAGGCCTTTTCTAAATCAAAGAACACCGCTACTAAATGTTCTTTCTTGATAAATGCATCACGAATGAATGTTTCTAGTCTAACCAGATGATCATTGGTGCTCCGTCCATAACGAAAGCCACTTTGGAAAGGAGATATTAAATTGTTAGTTTCCAAGTACCAGATAAGTCGAGAATTGATCATTCGTTCCATTGTTTTGCACACACAGCTTGTCAGTGCAATTGGTCGATAGCTGTTGGGGTCTTCGCTATCTTTACCGGGTTTGGGGACTGGTATTACAGTTGCTTCTTTCCAGATTTTTGGTACATTACCAGTGATCCATAAATCATTGAAGAGTTTCATAGGAGATGTTAATGATGATTCTGGAAGGTGTTTCAAAAACTGGTAATGTATTTCGTCAGGCCCAGTGGATGTATCATTGGCCTTATCTAAAGCATCCCTAAGCTCCGATAATGAGAACAACTGATTATAACTTTCCGAGTTGTTGGATGTGAATTTTAAACGTGACTTTTCTTTTTTAGTTTAAATATTTTGGAAGGCTTCTGAATAATTAGATGATGATGAATTTTTGGAGAAACTGTCAGCGAGAGTATTTGCAATGTCACGTTTTGAATTAAAGTTGTTATTGTTCAGTGTCAGATGTCGGAGAGGGTTGTGTTTGCTGTTTCCGTTTAGTTTGCGTATAGTATCCCAAACTTTCTTAACAGAGGAACGAGAGTTTAAAGAAGAAACATATTTCTTCCATGATGCTCTTTTAATTTCTTTGATTGTGCGGCGAGCTTTGGCTCGGACAATGCGATATATATTTAAGTTTTTGGGCGTCGGATGATTATTAAATTTTTTTAATGCTTTTCGGTGTAATCTAATGGCTTCCTTACATTCCTTAGTGACCCAAGGTTTTAGGGTTCTTTTACAGTTTGTTGAGGACTTGTGGATAGATTCTTCTGCAATTTCTGTTAAAATAGATGTTAAAAGCTGAATCGGGTCGTTAACGTTGAAAACTGTATCCTCATTCAGCCTAGTTTTACAGAGCGTTTCGAACTTGGCCCAGTCAGCCTTCTTTAAATTCCATTGTGGAGTTACTTCATCAATTGTAGAGTTAAGATTTACAAGGGAGATTGGGAAGTGATCGCTGTTGTGAAGGTCATCAGCGACCTTCCATTCATAGTCCAAAAGCAGCAAGGGAGAACAAATTGTCAAATCGATGCATGTGTATGTACCCGTTCCTGGGTGTAGATATGTAGGTGTTTTGGTATTATATAGACACAGATCGTGTCTAGAAATAAAGTCTTCAACTTTGGGTGACCTCTGTCACTTATATGATTTGATCCCCATAGAATATTATGGGCATTAAAATCCCCGAGTAAAACAAATGGTGCGGGAAGTTGTTGAACAAGGGTATCTAATTCGTTTGGAACTATGTAAATGTTTGGTGGTAAGTAAATAGAGCAAAATGTAATCACTCGATGAAGAGTGACGCTTACAGCAATGGCTTGTAAATTTGTGTTTGTAGGAATGACGCTATGAGGGGCTCTGTTGTTCACAATAACAGAGACTCCTCCTGACGCCCTGTCAACATTCTGAGAGTAGTTGTTAAACAGGGAGTAGTTTTTTTAAGTGTGATGTTATCTATATTTTTCAAAATTGTTTCCTGAAGACATAGTACAGCAGGATCATGTTCGTTTAAAAGCAGAAGAATATCATTGTAGTTGGATTTAAATCCTCTACAGTTCCATTGTAAAATGGCGTTCTTCATTACAACTTTATATTAAAGATTCTGGAGCTAGATTAGACCTTTAACTGAGGCAAACTGTTTGGTTATTTATCTGGAGGAAGTACGGGGTGTATTTTTTGTTGTTAGGTCTGGAGCTACCCTGAGGACATGAAGCAGATTCTTCTGCATCAATGTCCTCTAAGTCTCCGAACCTGTTGTGCAGCTTTATAGGGTCATCAGACCCTTTTTGCTGCCTATTTGTTTGTAGCATTTTCTTGCTATTTGGTGATTTTGGTGGTGGAGTATTGTTGAATGTTGTTTGCGTCGATGTCGAGTTTTTCTGCGGCTTGTAGTGCGGAATGTTCGAGTCGGAATGGGATTCAGGTGGGTTTGTTTGAGTTTGTGCGTCTTTCGTTGCTTTTAAACTTCGTCTTTCGATTGGATGAACATGAAGCGAGGAAAGGATTCCACACTACATGGTTCATCATCCGACTCTGATGACAGTTTTGTACGTTTAAGTGTTTTTTTTTGGAATACTCCATGATGGCTTGATTGAAAAATTCAGCACCCGTGCTCCCCACCCACCAAGGAGCCCAACAAGGGGACACTTTTAAAGTGCCAAGGATACACAGATGCTATACTCAGTTGATAAAATTACCTTTGGTTGACCCTGAAGTCGCCAATTTCTAAGGTCAGAAAAATTACCCCCCGATTGACCCGTTAAGCCACCGCCTTCTAGGAAGTCTTATAAGATTTGGAAAAGGGAAAGATATAGGAATAGAATATAGGGGCAACGGTGGTATCAAAAGAGATACAAGGAGAAAGTAAAAGGAGGTGAGAAAGTTAATAAAGACTTCCTAGGGCTCGGCGTGACCAGCCGATTTGTCGAGACCGGGCCAATCTCGACCACCCGTCTAAGAGAAGTAGAGGCCAAAGTAGTGTGTTGCAACTACTAGGATCCTTTCCTCCCCCGACACGGGACGCAACCAACGGCAAACAGGTTGCCTCTACTTAGTCACCTTTTACGACACGTGGCGAGGCACGTCGGGCCAATTCTACTACCACGAACCCACAGGGGGTAACACATAATTTACTAAAGAGTTATATCTATCTAATTTGCATACAATATTAATTACATGTTCAACGACGGCACACCAATCCTCATTATGTAAGCATTGCTGGGAAATGTAAGGTAATGCGCTGTAACAGCCGTTTTTTGAGATAGGTAAACTTGAAGAAGAATTATAGGATACGAGGTAGTGACTAGAACATATTGGATATTAGATTCCAAAAAACATTGTTCAGATCGTTGAAGAAACTATAAAGCCACCAGGATCCGAGTGATCAAATATATCGAAAAGGATCCCAAAGTACACCAAGCACTATGTGCCAGATAGCAAGTACTGCAACACAAATGATTAGCTGATATTTTCAAATATATTATATCTTATGAAGGGAAATCAGACATCAGCAATTAGGAGTTTCGTCTGGTTCGGTTACCATTAACATGGATCAAAAGAGGGATTATATCTTTCTTCTAAAGCTTATATACATACATGTTTACTTCATATTTGTCTAATCGTAACTCTATTAAGAATGGCCAAACCTACAAACTAACGTTTAAATACACCGTGAATCCCCGTGTGCCTATGTGTTTAGCAGAGTTCACCAATAAGATATGAATTATTTCAGGCGTGTTGCCTTGAGGATGATACCTTATTCTAGTTGCACCTTCGGTAGAGACGTTGCTGCAAAGCAGCATTCTCGTCGAAGAGTTGCTATGCAATATTGCAATGTAGACAGCTCTTATACGAGTGATTGAACATCACATTATTTTCGGACTGTGCATCACTGCTGCTGGAGCATGTACAAATCATTACTCCACACCTTGCATGTAGAATGTGAACAACTTGTATAGCTGTATGGTAGCTTTAATGGTCGACATACGTTTCGGACTTTACTATAGCGATGACGGTTATAGCTTACCCCATATATTTAAATTTTCGAAGAGTAGTGATACTTTTGGCTGTTTAATTGATGTTTGTGTGACAGTAAAGCCATTCTATTATCATTATAAGTTTTGAACGCAGTTTGTTTTTATTAAAACACTTTTGAAACTTCAATAAATCAAACAAAATGCAAAGAGATATCCTAGAATTTGCCTTCCGTGTACTACAAGGGCTTATAGTGACCTATATTTAAGTTACATTTTCATAGACTCTCGTAGTGATACACATGATGTTCAATTTCCATAAATCCTCAACCCTCAAATGTATTTTACAATAGTCGCCCAACTATGGTTCTCGTACTGAATAGGACGAAAGTATAAAAAAATAATTATTTAAAATTCAAAGTTGAAGAAATCAAAGAAAAAACGACATTGCTAATAATAGTAATGATAAGTTTACATTCCGAATGTACCCCCGGTTTATTCCGATTCACCATCTAGATAATGTCATCCAGATAAAAAGCGCTTCTTCCTCACCGAGAACAGTAAAACCCTATATAGTTTTCTCATGTCTATCTTTCCTTCAATGGACGTAATCTTTGATACAGATAATACATTGCGTATACGGATTGCTTGATTGTTGCCATCAGATGATTTTACCGATCTCTCCAGCTAATCCTACGACACATTTCTCACTCGCTCATATGTTGTATCTAATACCAAATTTTCTACTAGTCCTTTAACCCATTTTTTTAATCGGCAAGAAAGCAAAATTACTGTTAAAAAGCCCGGGAGTGCATTCATCAACTGCTGTGTGTCCTATGGAGATTTAGTAGCCGATATATTGCTTTCGAACTTTTGCATTTTACGCCTATTTCTTTCTCTCGCATTTTTCAGATAAGTTGTGGGAATTTCCTTTTTTATTTCTAACGATTCTTTTCTAGATTATAACTGAGACTAAGATACATGTGTTATATACTTACTCCGATATTATCTAATCGTGGACATTTTTATGCAGCTGCAGACTAAATAAAAGACTTTTAGACAAGTATATGGTGTTTATTTGTTTCATTCGGAATTGCCACGTAATCAGGAAGGGAGAGGGGAGAGGCTACGGTATTAAAAACTATTAACAAATTACCCACACAATGCCAGACTCTTCGGCTTGTCTAACAGTTTATCTTGATATAAACCGTTAAAAGGACTCAATGCTTTCTTGGATTCTAGTTAAATTAATATAATATCATGTTAAAATTATGATGCATGTTCCTCTAACGATAATTGAAACGATTTAAAGCTATAATTGAAACGATTTAAAGCTATACAAGCTGTTAACATTAGATAACACTTCAGTACATAATTATGACATCAATTGAACATTCATTAACGTTCTTTTATGTAATTACTGCTTTCAACTTCATTCGAAAAACAAATCGAAAAAAGTATTAGTCTTTGTCATTTATTTCACAGATTTTCCGTGTCGATTAGAAATGAAGTGATACGTGTATACTCTATGCATACATTCTGTTTGACTCTTTTGGCGAACACTGATAAAACTAGAAAACTCGGTGCATATTAAGAAGGGTTCCTAGTCCTAGTCTAATGTGAAATGAAAATCTTTATACTTATACCCGTCTCAAATTGATCATACAGAGAGAGAGAGAGAGAGAGAGAGAGAGAGAGAGAGATAGAGAGAGAGAGAGATAGATTATAACTCAAATATGTCTTCTGATAAAGACGTATAAGATTTAAGACTGTAAAACATATTATGAAAACATATAAAATGTTTAGGGTATTTGCATAGTCGCCTCATGTAGAAGGTATAATATCACACTCAACGATTTTCTACAATGCATTCGTTTGTTAAATCTATCCTTGTTGAACAATTATCTAATGAGGTTAATAGCGGGTGGTTCACTCTTAAGTTTAGTTTTGTGGTAAATATTTAACTTCTCTGTTTTAGTACACGATATGATTTATATGGCGCATAGGACGAGGTTTAGGAGGAAGCTACGAAACATTATAAAGAACCAAGAACCAATATTTGTAGATATCGATATCGACTCTTACATACTTCAATTTGATCAGAGGAATTCGAAGTATTTAACCGGCAGATTTGAATTAATGGATCAAGATGTGACTGTATTTACTGCGCACGAATGCCTGTACTCAAGACCGTGTTCCATCCTTTTTTGCGAGTTGTGGACTTAGTCGAGAGGGTATGGGGAAGGTGAGTGCCGTGCCGAATACTTTTATTCGTTCCAAGTATTACAGGAAATGGAACCCAGTCATCGAATCAGATCCTTGAGTAACAGCACCAATCATCTAAATCATGTACAAGCGCCGTAAAAAAATACAGTAATGTATTTGTACACAATAACAGATAGAGCATGCTCGAAGATAATGATTTGTTTGTTTGTTTGATTTTTAACGGAGCACCAGCACACATAGGCTATTTAGCGCCATACAATAGGTTGTACTTACACAAGTAAAAAAATACTAAAAGATTTTATATCGACTAGAAATATAAAAAAACCGTAATAGTTAAATATAAAATGGATGATAAGATTTGGTATCAGGAAAAAATGAAGTTTTCCAATCAACGGGATATGTAAATGGTATATGTTGATGAAAAGATCTTGAAAATAAGAGGCCGTATTTTCATTAGATACAAATATACAAGGTGATGGCATACAATTTATAGTTTAAAAAAAAAGATTTACTTCCTTCAAGAAATTTAAAATGCAGGTGATTTAAGTATAGAGTCAGAAAGTTCATTCATGTCATGTACATTATAGTATTTTGTACGCGAAGGTTGCAGGTCTGAACACTCGATCGTAAAGTGCTTAACAGTGAATGGTTCATTGCAAGGCACACATTCTGGTGGATCTGCACCTTTTAGTATGTAGGAGTGGGTAATTATGGAGGACCGATTCTGGTTCTAGCAATGACAACCTCCTCCCTACGGATAGTTCTGTAAGAAGGAGTCCATTCTCCCAGGGTTGGTTTGATGGCATGAAGTTTGTTTTTGACTGCATCATCCCATGACACCTGCCACTTCTGACGTAGGTACTTTTTGATACAAGGTTTAAAATCAGTAAACGGTAATTTAAATTCCGATGGTTCTTGGGATAGAGCTATCTTAGCAGCCCGGTCAGCTTCGTCATTACCTCTAATACCAATATGGCTAGATAACCAACAGTATGCTATATTGTAGGAGGTACTAAGCTCAGAGTTTTTGACGAGAATATAGACTAATAATGGATTATCTAGTTTTCGATTGTGTAGCGACTGAAACACTGATAATGAGTCACAGAAGATAATACTATTTAAAATGCGTCTTTGTTCGATACATTTTATAGCAAGGTCTATTGCTCTGATTTCCGCTGAAAATATGGACGCATCGTTTGGCAAGAGCACTTTGGTTATGTGTTTGCGACTAACGAAGGCTGCAGCAGCCTTTTCTCCAACCTTTGATCCATCAGTAAACAATTTAGTGTAATTTGTAAAATCGTTGAGAAGTTCATGATAAGAGTTCATGAATATGTCAGGGTTTGTCTCAGATTTAATCCAATCGTGTAACGGAAAAGTCACATTGGGTTGCTGAAGGAGCCAAAGTGGCATTTTCGACACAAACGTTGTCTGAACTGTAGAGAGATTAATTTTGATATTGTCAAGGCTGGATGATGTTCTTATGCCAATTGAAGGTATGGCATTTGTTTTATTTTCATATAAAAGTTTGTATTTTGGTTGAAAAACAGCCGAAAAGGCTGGGTTGAGAGGGTTTGATCTTAATTTGAGAGCGTACTGTGCAGAAAGCATTTTTCTGCGATGCGATAAAGGTGGTTCATATGATTCCGCGAGAAGGCTTTCACATGGAGATGTCTTAAATGCTAATAGAGCGAGTCTTATTCCCTGATGATGAATTGGGTCAAACATTCTCAAATAGGACTTCCTAGCTGAACCATAAACAACGCATCCATAGTCTAGTATGGAGCGAATAAATGTTCTATAAAAATTGAGGATGACTTTTTTATCAGCACCCCAGTCAGTGTGAGCAATTACTTTAAGTAGATTTAAAGCTATTAAGCATTTAGCTTTCAAATTCTAGATGTGTCGAATAAAAGTCAGTTTTCTGTAGAAGATAATACCCCAAAACTTTGTTTCCTCAACAACTGGAATAAGTGCTCCGTCCAGCGTGAGTTTAGGGTCATCATGATGTCTTCGCAACTAACAGAAATGCATGCATACTGTTTTCGATTTAGAAACTTTGAAACCATTATTACGGGTCCAATTTTGGATCTGCTTGATATTTTTTTGCAGTTGCCTTTCAATGCTATGCATGTGCTTTGATCGATAATGAATAAAAACATCATCAACATATAATGAGCAATCCACACCGGACGCTAAACACTTGGTGATGCTATTGATTTTGATATTAAATAGCGTCACAGATACAATTCTGCCCTGGGGCACACCCATCTCTTGCTGGTCACATCGGAGAGGGTAGAACCCACACGTACTTTGAATTCTTTGTCAGAGAGAAAATTTGATATGAAAGATGGCAGTCGGCCTTTTAAACGCAGATCATGCAGGTCATTTAGTATCCCATACTTCCATGTTGTGTCATAGGCCTTTTCTAAATCAAATAAGACTGCTACTGAATGTACCTTCTTGATAAATGCATCGCGAATAAATGTTTCCAGTCTAACCAGATGATCGTTGGTACTACGACCAGAACGGAAGCCACTTTGGAAAAGAGATATTAAATTGTTATTTTCAAGTACCTTACAAGCCGAGAATTAATCATTCGTTCCATTGTTGTGCACACACAGCTTGTATGTGCAATGGGTCGATAGCTGTTAGGATCTTCAATATCTTTAGCTGGTTAGGGAATTTGTATTACTGTTGCTTCTTTCCATCTCTTAGGTACATTACCAGCAGTCCATAAATCATTAAAGATTTTCAGAGGTAATGTCAGAGAAGATACTGGGAGGTGTTTTAAACACTGGTAATGTACTTCACCAGGCCCAGCGGATGTATCATGGGCCTTGACTAAAGCCTCCCTAAGCTTCAATATAGAAAACAACTGGTTATGGCTTCCAGATCTGTTCGATGTGAATTTTAAACGTGACTTTTCTTTTTGAGATTTTAATCTTCGAAAGGTTTCTCAATAATTAGATGATGAGGAGGTTTTTGAGAAACTATCGGCAGGAATATTTGCTATGTCACGTTTCGAACTAAAATTGTTATTGTTTGTCTTTAGTTGTCGAAAAGAATTGTGTTTCCTCTTTCCATTTATGTTTCCAATAGTTTCCCAAACTTGTTTCATTAAGGAACGAGTGTTTATAGAAGAAATATATTTCTTCCAGGATGCACGTTTACATTCCTTGATTGTGCGTCGTGTTTTAGCCCGCGCAATACGATATTTGTTTAAATGTTCGGGCGTTGGACAATTGTTGAATTGTTTTAATGCTTCTCGGCGTTGCCTAATGGCGTCTTTGCATTCCTTGGTTACCCAAGGATTTTGTCATTTTTTTGCTGTTCGGTGAGGTCTTTGGAATATATTCATCTGCAATTGCAATTAGAATTGAAGTCAAATGCTGTATAGGATTAACAGCGTTGAATATTGTATCATTATTTAGTCTACTTTTACATATTGTTTCAAACGTAGCCCAGTCGGCTTTCTTTATATTCCATTGTGGAATTGCGTCATCAATTTTAGAGTTATTTTCAAGAGTGATTGGAAAATGATCACTGCTGTGAATGTCATCAGCGACCATCCATTCATTGTCCAAAAGCAGTGAAGGAGATCAAATTGTCAAATCTATGCACTTGTACGTACCCGTTCATGGGTGTAGATATGTTGGTGAGTTAGTGTTATATAGACACAGATCTTGTCTAGAAATGAAATGTTCTACTTTATGGCCTCTGTTGTTTATGTGATTCGATCCCCACAGAATGTTATGGGGATTAAAATCCCCGAGTACAACGAAGGGCGTGGGAAGTTGTTGAACAATATTGTCTAATTTAGTTGGTACTAGTTTGGTATTTGGTGGCAATTAAATGGAGCAAAATTTAACCTCTCGATGTAAAGTAACGCGTACAGCAATGACTTCTATATTTGTATTTAACGGAATGAATTTGTGAGGGGCTCTATTGTTCACAACATCAGTGACTCCTCCTGAGGCCCTGTCAGCGTTTGGAAAGAACGTGTTGAACAGGGAAAAGTTTTTAAATGTAATTTTATCTGTCTATTTCAGACATGTTTCCTGTAAACATAGTACAGCAGAATCGTGTTCATTTAAAAGGAGAATATCATTGTAGGTAGCTTTAATACCTCGACAGTTTTATTGTACGATGGTGTTCTTCATTACAAGATTATGCTGCAGATTCTGGAGCTAGGTTAGACTATTCGCGGTGAAAATTTGTGTTGTTTTTTGTCTGGAGGAAGTACGGGAGTATATTTGGTTTTACTTGGTTTGGAGGAACCTTGAGTACATGGAGCAGTTTCTTCGGCATCCATTGTCTCGTGGTCTTTAAACATATTGTAAAGTTAATGGGGTCATCTGGCTCCTTTTGCTGCTTAACGTTTTGCACTTTCTGTTTATTTCTTGGAGTTTTTGGTGGTGCGTTGATATTGAATGTAGTTTTTCTTGATGTTGTGTTTTTCTGTGGTTGGTAATGCGGGATATTGGCACTAAGTGTTGAATCGGGTTGACCCGTTTGTGTTTACGCGTCGTTCGTGATTTTTGGATTGCGTTTCACAATGATTGAGAAGGATGGGTCAGGAAGGGATGTTTTTTTATCTGGAAAAGTTTTCTGGCCTTTGGTTAGGGAATGTTGGAGGTAAACATTACCCTCTGATGTTCATTCTCCTGTTTCCAAGAATCACAATCCTTGGAATTGGCGTGATGTTCCTTGCCACAGTTGACACAATGCGGAGTTGCTCTACAATCAGCTTGCTGATGACAGCGATCTCCGCATTGGCCACCTACTTTGTTTTTGGAACATCGGTCTTCGTGAAGGCAGTATCTCTGACAGTTATACTATCGAAGGGGGTTTGGTATGTATATCGCGACCTTAACTTGCAAAATCCCAACTTTGGCCACTTTGGGTACTGTTGGATTGTTGAAGGGAAGTACAAATGTGTTGGTGTCCTGCAGATTGTTACTACGTTTAATACGTATTCTTCGCACTGCAGTGACACCATCATGTTTCATCCCCTCGATGATATCTGTGTTGGTGACTCCAGCCAAGTCACGACACCGCATCACGCCATAGGAGGTATTCAGTTTAGTGTGAACGAATGAGGTCACTGGAATATCAAAGAATGTTTTCATTTTCATGATTTTGTCTGTTTTACCCTTTCGCTCACACTCTACAAGAAGGCAACCCGATTGTGTTTTTTCACAAATGGAGATAGTGAAGCAATTGGTTTAGAATCATCATTATACTGAATGACCATGAAGCGTTTAAATGATTCCACGCCGCAAGGTTCTTCATCAGAGTCAGATATTGGTTTGGTACGTTTGTTGTTGTTTTTGTTTGAAATTTCCATGTTTGTTTGTTAAAAGTTCAGCACCCATGCTCCGCGCCCACCATGGAGCCCAACAAGGGACACGTTTCAAGTGCCAGGGATACAAAGATGCTATACTCAGTAAATGAAATTACCTTCATGGGTCGGTAAAATTATCTCCCGAGTGACCCTTGAAGCCACCGCTTTCTAGGCAGTCTTCTAGTACTTGGGAAAGTGAAAGCTAAAATGATAGAATGAAGGGGCAACGGTGGTATCAAGGGAGATAATAGAAGGATAGAGAAGGTAAGGAAGTAAATAAAGACCTCCTAGGGCTCGGCGTGACCAGCCGATTTGTCGAGACCGGGCCCATCTCGATCACCCGTCTATGAGAAGTAGAGTCCAAAGCAGTGTATTGCATCGGAAACGCCTCAGCAGCAGAGAGGGTGAACAGACCCAACTTTCCAGGTGTCAATTTAGCAAACTGAGGCTTCTCGAAATTGCTTATATAGGCCTCAATTTAGCAAACTGAGGCTTCCTTGAAAATACTTAATTAAATTTTTCAGTAAATTTAGTAAATTGATGAAAATACTTAATTAAATTTTTCAGTAAAAAAATGACGCCATATAGTTGGCGTTTACCCTCTCTGCTGCTATACGTTAACCGAATTAGATATAGATACGATCCAATCCAATTCGATATCGTGTCCGAGGATCGTGTATATTTATAGTTATAAATCCGTGTGAAGTAGCCTGAGCACCACTAAAGAAATTTTGAAATTTATTAAAATCCATACCAGAACACCATGTTTGCCAAATATTTCGTAGCGTATGATTATCAACCCCGTTAAACACGCACAATAGATTACAATTATCTCTGATAACTTTTGGTATTTGTGTATAACGTTGAGTTACATATATCACGTCAGTGTTTTTGTGACGTCCTCGTGAAAATATCATTGCAGGATTTTTTTGTTTTTCCAACATAACATCGTCGTATACAACAAGATTATTAACGGATCCATCCAAGTCTTCCACGGATGGCGCTTCTTCAATATCTGTGATAAATTCAATTACGCTTCCACCGTAAGCTTCTGAAGCGGTTTGGTCGTAATCTTTTAATACTTGATAGCAGTGTTGATCATCTACACTTGGGGCGATCAGATACAATTTATCCCAGTTGAGATATTTCATTATCATCGTTAATAACATTTGGGTTTTACCACTTCCGGAAGGTCCGATGATAATCATTCTGATTGAGTTTGGTAACATCGGATGATGTTTCACGGGTTGTTTTTTCTTTAGCACTGAGAAATCGATCATTTCTATTTGTTGATATAATATAAATATAATTATGGATCTATATTGTGTGAAATGTAGGATGCGTACATCGATTATTGACCCAACGACTGTTACCACAAAAAATAACAGAAGCGCGGTCACCGGCAAGTGTGAAATATGCGGTACAAAAAAATATCGATTTAAAAAAAAAACTCGGAGGTGATATCGCCGCCAAGTTAGCTAAACTTCCAGGGTTACCATGGTCAAAATATCCAGGTGAAAAACACCTTCGCGGATATAATTATTGAGGACCAGGAACGCGATTAGATATAAGACTTAATAGTCGTGATAATCCTAACCCGGGAGAAAATCCTATAAACGCTATCGATGAAGCGTGTCGTGTACATGATATAGCTTACCGTAGTGGTGATCTACAACAGCGTCATCTCGCAGATGTAGCGTTGATTCACGCGTTGAATGCTATTCCAGATAAATCGTTCAAAGAAAAATTGGCTTCAACGTTGATAAAATCCGCCATGAAAGGTACATTAATATTTGGTGCGGGTAATTAATAACAACATGGAATCTATTTATTAATCTCCGAGAGGAGACTGGAGAGGTAAGGCAGCAATCAGTAAACTCGCTAGCGCTGCAAAAGTAAAAAAAACTACAGCGGCGGATTGGTTATCCAAACAGGCGATATGGCAAATTTATCTACCAGCGCCTAAACAAATTAACTACTCGCATTTTGATTTGACAGTTCCTAATGAAGTTCATCAAGCTGATATATTATTTCTGCGCATGAACGCGGTTACAAATACGCGTTAACCGTAGTTGATATTGCGAGTCGATACAAAGAAGCAGAACCGCTAAAATCAAAATCATCAACTGAAGTTGATTTTGCATTTGAAAAAAATTATCGACGAGGTCCTCTGCGTTGGCCAAATCTATTACAAGTTGATCCTGGAAAGGAATTTCAAGGCGCTGTTTTAACAACGATGAAACATCATAATGTCACAATACGACGAGGACATACTGCATTACATCGCGATCAGGCAATTGTTGAACGATTTAATCGGACTCTTGCTGAGCGGTTATTTGGATATCAATACGCGAAAGAATTCATCCAACGTGAACGATCCCGTGAATGGGTTAAGAGGTTACCAGGTGTAGTTACCGCAATCAATAATGAGATTACTAGAACAATAAACATAAAACCTAACAACGCTATTAAAAAGAAGTATATACCCGTACAACCACAAAAAGATTTCCGAGAACAAATTCTTGGTAGTAATGTCACTGTAAGGTATTTATACGAACCAGGAGAGCTTGAGGGTGGTAAAAAAAGAGCTACCGATCCTATTTGGAGTGTCACTACGCATAAGATATCCGGTATAACACGATCTACGGGTGGAAACGCTAGCGTTTCTAGACCAGCAATCTATAAACTGGATTCAACTGCTCCTCAGCGAGGATTTACTCGACAACAATTACTGGTAATTCCCGAGGATACTCAATTACCACCGCGTGGTCTTAACTAGCACCCCCCAGAGGCATTGTGCTGGCACCCCGGCGTCTGTTGCACTCAAGACAAGTCAGCATAACGTTATCGTTGGTATGACCTACGCTGCTATTCTTTCTGTCTACGGTAAATTGGAAAGGATCTTTATCCGACCAACTCCAACGCATTATACAATTGCAACTCACGCAGTGATTATTCTGTTGTTGCTTCAGCGCGATTATTAATTCAGCATCAATGTCAAATTCTCTATTATTTTTTTATCCTGTTGTTTATAACCAGAAAGTTTTTTCTGATTATATCCTTGATGTTGTCAGCGATTGTAGTGTCATTATCATCTAAAACGATTCTTCGAAGTTGATCTATTCTCCGTACTCGAGCCACTGCAAGATAAACTAAATTAGACCACTCAATGCGATTATCTACTATCCAAACAATTGTGACTGTGATAGTTAATCCCTGTGAAGAGTGTATTGTCGCTGCGTAACCTAACGTCCACGGGGATTTATCAGCACGCAATGCATCTTCGACGACGCTGATATCAACCAGCACAATATCATTTAATACTAAATTCTGTTTTTCACGTTGTCCAGGAATGTCAACGAAAATATTCTGCTTTCGTGTATCCGAAGGTCTATAACAGAGCGGTACTGGAAGTGTTGCAAATTTATGTTTATGTAATTCAAGTAATTTCATTTGAAGTTTATCTCTGACTATTTTTCTACTTGCGATTATCAAATCGTTTGGTCTCCACGTTTCCCAAAAATCATTCATGGGAGTTTCTGAAATTATTTCACGCATTATTTCACATTGGATTCTATCCGGTTATAATCTGATTAGTTGTTTAAACTCACGTAATACTTCATCTAATGATCTAATGTCATCATTCATCTCTTCGTAATAATCAACGTATGATTTTAACCATTCATGAGGAGGTTCACCTACAAATGGTGGTGGCTGACCTTGATCACCACACATAATAATTTTTGTATTTTTCGTTGACAGCCATTCAAGAAACATTTTTAATATGTGTAACGGTACCGTGCATATTTCATCCCATAATATCACCGGTGGAATAAATTTCTGTCCCATTCGCTCTGGAGTCCACTTATCACCGCTCCATCGGAAGAAGCTATGATAAGTACCAGAATTTTTTACATCTCGTTGTTTTATGTCTCTGGCAAGTTTGTGAGTTGGCGTTAACACATTCATGTTGATTTTAATATTAAATATATTAATTACTCGTGTTGTCTTTCCTGATCCTCCACAACCATTCAAATAAACGATTTTATATCGCGTAATTGGATCTTATATCGGTGGTGCATTAGAAAATTCTGATAATTGGTTGCTTTTCAAGTATTTATCGTCCATGGTAATATCTGCCGATTCACAATACTCATGTAGTGTCTCCTTTTTAAATCTCCAACATCCCCACGCTTCCTCCGGGGATGTGAATTCAGCCACTGCTGATTTGTATTTGTCATGTATATACATCGAATCAGTGGCTACTCTAACCGCGGTATTAGGAAATCTATTTATCATCGAAAATAGATTAATAGTAGAATAACCGAGCATAGATGATCTTAAATGTGTATACTGGGAACTGTATCCATCACAGTAGGTAACAATTGTACCCAACTTAGTCCCATTAGATAGAAAAGCATCTTTACGAGTTACAAGTTTTCCGTTTTTCGTTAAATCTGCTATGATAAAATCGTATTCAGCGTCGTCTATGATCAACCGCGAAGAATATTTTGCATTGTCATATCTTCCACCTTGAGTAAATTTACCGATTATTTTTCGTCCAAAATCTTTTGCTAGTCTATTTTCAATTTCAAATAACTGCCTAACTGCCTAGACCAATCCATGATTTGTTCTTCATTGAAAATCTCCGATTTTCCATCAGAAAATTGTTTTCGTTGTTCGCGTATTATACTATCTAGATCGGGTTGTGGTAGCCAAACTTCTTTCTTGCTTCGGAAATAATCAGCGATATCAGCATACCACTATCAATCATATATCGTAGTAACACTATTGGCATCCAGTGTTTCACAGACATATGTCTACCAATCCAAACATAACTACACGGATGTAATCCTGACGCTAATTCAAATGATACCACACGAGCGAATCCGGTTAAATCAAAATCAGGTAATGGACCATTAACCGAAACACGAGTCATTTCATGTGTGGGGTGTCCAAATCGTTTAAAGTATTTAGAACATTCTCCATATCCGAGAAAACTCCCTGGATAACACGCAGCTATATCAATTGAAATCATACCCTCGCGATGGTATTTTGTATTCCACAGTCCTCCATGACTGAATTCAAGACAGCTTGATTTAACATCTTCGAGAAAATCACTTTGTGTTGGACGCCATGAGTTCTTTTCTCGTGCAAAATGAGCTACCATTGATGGAATCGTAAAACTATCAGTGAGTAGTTTTTCATTGTTGAAACTCTTCGAGTTGGAAAATTCTTTAGAATTTTCACCTGAGTATTTTACAGCGGTTTTTTTCATCCTCGAGTGTAACTCTTCAGTGCGATATAATTCTCCATTCGGTCTTACAAACTGATCAAATCTCAATTCGGAATATTCAGCGCTGCGAAGTAGCCACACTGACACAGGATCATCTTTACACAACGCATGAATAGCATCGAATAACCTCTTCGTGGAACACATCCTTACAAAATTCCCCGGGGATATATCTTACGATTCGTTCTCGTGGAAATATTGTTACTGCAGGTGTCCACGCGTGTTTGTTATGATCAATAATTTCAATTGGAGCTCCTCGCGATTGATATATCGGTTCGTATAATACTTCTCCGGTTATCGTCGCTACCGATATTGGAAATTTTAATAATGCTTCTAATTTGGTTATATCTTGAATTGTTGCCCCATGCTGTTTCACTGTCAATTCCCATTCGGTTATTTTTTTTCGTCGTTGTTCAGTTAATTTGTTTCCTAGGGATGCATTCGTGAAGTGTTCCATTACCCGTGTTGCTACACAATTCAGTGAACTTGAATATTTCATAGGTGCTAGTTTTGCGATACTTGGCTTATCATTTAGCGGATATATTCCATAAACTACTGCTGTTACAGGATAGGATTTCTCGTAGTATGGTTTGTCAATTCCAGTTAGAATTCCTGGTTTGGAATCTCGACTCACAATGACAATTTTTTTTATCCTTGAGAATTGGTTCAAATTTATCTCTGATAAACCAATTTCCTTCGTCATCGATAATGAATTTTATTCTCAAAAAATACCTTTTTTTTCCCAAGATGTAAGATTATCTCAGCTGCTCTTTCATCGTTCATAGTAGCATCAATGTTGGGTACATTGACATCTTCATCAATAATTCGAAATGTCAACCAACAGTGTGCTGCACCGTCTCGGTAGAATTCATTAAAACACTCTCTGATTTTACCCAGTATAGTTCTATCACCGATTAGATGTTTTGGTATATACGAGATTTTATCGAGATTAAATCTAGCATTTTCCCAAGGCTTAATTTTCGATAATCTCTTGAACTCCTTCATGCTACCGTCGTTTATACGTTTTGGTTTAACATATACTCTATCGAGATTAAATCGGGGATTAATTTTCGATAATCTCTTGAACTCCTTCATGCTATCGTCGTTTAGACGTTTTGGTGTATCAGAGACTCTATCGAGATTGAATTTAGGTTTAATTTTCGATAATCTCTTGAACTTTTTCATATTATAATTAAAACAAGTATTTAAATAGAAAAGTATATTATATAATGAATCATTGCAAATGGCTCATGATTGGATCAGTAATCCCGTGTAACAAATCATGCAGAAATGAATTCTGTGGGTATCATATGCAAAGTTTTCGTCGGGGAAGTAATGGTCCTCTCCCTTGCCTGTATTGTGGGGTAGGTGTTAGAGGCAAATCACAGCTATGTATCAGTTGTGGTGGTAAGCGTTATAGAGAGTTGAAGCGTTATTATGACAAAAAAAAAATCAAAAATCCTGACTCTTTAAATGACGTCAACGACAAAATCATAAGAACTGCTCATGACTACGTTCAGAGATTTTCAAATAATATATCTCAACCAAATAATGATTTAGACAAATAAAGTATTATGTATATAAATTAACCAAGAATTTCAACCACATCCTGTGATCACCAACTACGAAGCCTCTCGTGATGGTGTTGTTAGACATCGCAGACTCAAGAAGCCAGTCGGTGCTGATAATGGTAGGGGATATTTGGTGTTTACCGCTGGAGGAAAAATACATCTCAATCATCGTTTCGTCTTCGAAGTATATAACGGATTGATCAAGGATGGTTTTGTTATTGATCACATTGACTCTAATTGTAAGAACAATTCTTTATCGAATCTACAAGCTATCTCTCAGAGTGAAAATTTAAAACGAGGAAGAACTGGAAAACACTCAAAAAATGCTAAACCTGTAAAGTCATTAAATACTGAAAATAATACGGAGATAGAATTTCAGTCAATATATGCAGCTGGTATGTATTTCGATATTTATCCGTATTCTATTCATTGCGTTGCAGAAGGAGTACAAAAATCGGCTTTTTCAAAGCGTTTTAAAAACAGCATTAGGTTTACTTATGTATAACCATGTGATTTTGCATTCATTACGGGGAATAACTCCCTTAGGTATATTACAGTCTAACACAGTTACGGATCTTAAATACAGTCATTGATTTCTGATTGGTTGGTTTCGCTGTTATGAATCTCAATAACATATAATTAATTTTCGTTTTTTGTAGAAAACCAACAGAACTGTTCTATATACACTTCCTATTTAATTCTTTTTTTTAGTGTATTTTTCAAGTATTATGTGTTACTTCAACGTTGTCTATGATCACTATTAAACACAACAAAAAAAATAAAATCACCACACCGCATAGCTGTTAGTCGTCGTAACAGCGGCATATATACCATAAAATCACCTTATACTATTGGGGTTTTCGCGTTCGAAAATCATACATGTGATCATTATACAACCTATACACGCCTGGTGTATGGGTATCTTTTGGTATTCATACAACCTAGGATTTTGTCTAGGTTGTATAATGATCACGTATGAATGTAGACCCACCCCCGTCATCCATTGTCATTGTATATACCATTATCATTCATCCATTGTCATTGTTATTGTCATTGAATCAATTCATTGTACATATATACCATAATCACCTTATAATCTATTGTTGTGCCGTCGTCATTCATTGCATTGTATTATACCATAATCACGTTATAATCTATTGTTGTGCCGTCGTCATTCATTGCATTGTATTATACCATTATCATCCTATAATCTATTGTTGTGTGCTGTCCGTGTGTCCACGCACCAAACGTATCCTCTTGTAGGTCAAACCCGCTATCCGAGTTAGACTCTACTTACAGGGGAATACGCTTTGTGATTATGTATATGTAACCGTTGGACGCCCTTGGTGTATATTTATACATTAAGGGGGTTCAAAACGGTGATGTGTAATTGTGCCGTCGTATATGTATACAACCGCCATACAAACTAGATCGTGGGGTTGAATGTGTCGTCGTCATCCATTGTATATAACCATCATCATCGTAATCGCATTAAGCTTCTGGACATGCTAAGATGACCAACACCTTAGCGGGTCCAGAATTCATTTTGTGAGTTTCCACTCACAATTAAACAAATATACTTTTTCATATATATGAATTCTGAAAATATCAAATGTAGTATTTCTGAAATTAACAAGCTTGAAGATCAAAATATTAAATATGTTTGGGGTTAGATTGTGATCAAATAATGACCGATTTTGAGGATATTGAATTTGCACAAAACAATGGAAAGTATTTACTCGCTAAGCAGTATTATTTAATCAAGCGAATTCAAAAATTTATACGTGAGAGTTTAGTTAATGTTGAAGACGTTAATGTGTTTGTACCATTATGTACGATCGTAGAACATGTACGAAAACAATTAGGTAATGAGTATCAGCAAAAGAAAATTATTAATTGTAAGGTGAGACAGATAAAAGCTCTAATGGAGCAAGCTGTGTCCCACGCGTAGAGAGCCTCCTTCGTATAACCCGTACATAGGTAATGATAGCCGCATAAGGTAATTGTGTGAATGGCATGTATAATACTACCTGTGTTTGTGAAGCGATTACTCAACTGGAACAAGTTTGTAAAGGAAGTAAAATTGTATTATGTGTGATACCTGTGTCAACAACAGGGAAGTATAATGGATTGGTGTAATTTTTAGTGATTTCTTTTTTTTTCTCGTGAAATTCTTGAATTTCCAATGGAAAATAGTTGACTGGAAATTGCAAAGCATTTTCACTAAAGAATTTTCAAGATTCTTTTAAGATTTTGCACCGACAGACATGAATGAGCGTATTGCATTATTTGATCACGGGTTAATCTTACCGCGATAACATTTTGTTGTTGAAGTTGTAGCAGTTGATAATCCGTCAATAACAAATTTTCCTGAGGTGAAATCCAAAGATTTCCATTCGAAGAATTTCCAAGGTTATCTATGATAATATCTACGTAGAATTCACTTGTTGTGTTGCCCCCGAATACCTCTGCGATAGCTTGTTCAAGAAGATCTTTATCATGGATAGATACTAGCGTGTGATGATACATTATTAAAGCAGTTTAGTTTTTTTTAATTTGAAATTGCAAGTGAAATTCTTTCAGAATTTCCATTGAAATTGCTTTGCAATTCACGACTTTGAAGTCATTTTAGAACTTGAAAATACTTTTTGAAAATTCTAAAGAATTTTTACGATTTCACATCTAGCGTTATTTGTAGTGTTTCCCCGCGAAGGTCAATTAGGTTAAATTCTTGGTCGGTTATTGAAAAATTCATCTTGGACAGGAACGAATTAACAGGCTTTGAGATAAGTCAAATTAGGTGGATTTTTCACTATAAGACTTCCTGGGGATACATCTGGAGAAAATGTATACATGATATATCCTTGGGTGGCTTTGTTTGATTTTGAAACGTCCACGGAGAAACTTCCCAAGATACCATCACAGATAACGTGTATTGCAATCACCGACGATATATCAACGTTGCCGGGAGATCTGTGTTTGTTGTTACGGTACACTGAATTCGTTGATGTTAAAATTGCTTCTGGTGAAATTAGTTTAAACCATAACGCGTGAATCTGTGGGAAGAATTCATCGATGAGTTTTCTCGTTGACGCTTTTAACGCTGGTACATCATACACTGGAAATTTATAATCAGGTAGAGTTTTATCTGTCAGTGAAAACACATGTTGAAAATTTTTATCATGTGAATTATCAAGTAATTGTTTATTTAACAAATTCATATCAGCGATAATTTGATTTAATTGTCGTTGATGTTGTTTAATTAAATCACGTGTAGTTGTTATACCTGAAAAATTTAAATAATTTCCGAGATATTCTTGAATAAGATTTCGAAGTTGTTGTTGATGAGTTTGATATAATCGCTTCATGTTGTTGAATCTCGCGGATAAACTATTGTATGACACGGTGAAACTTTTCCCGGTAGACGGTGATGTAAATATCCACTTGATTGGACCCTCTGTTATATACTCGGAACTCAGTTCGTTTGTTAATACACGATTATAAACTGTTGCATCTGCTGCTGTTACTGTACGAAAAAAGCCATCATCGGAGTAATCTAATTGTGAACCACTAGGTGTATCATCAGTGAAATCTCTACGTGATGGTTCTGGTAATCTCAGATGAAACGCAGGAAGACTATCCAACCATGCTTTGTGAATCCGCGGGAAGAATTCATCGATGGTGTCACTGAGTTTTTGACGCATTTGTGGTAGGTTATATCCTGGAAATTTAAAATTTCCAAAATCTTCGAAGCGGATTTTATTAGCCGTTAGAAATTCTGTAAGTAGTGGATCAGATAATTCATTAAGGACATGATTAACATTTATACGATTATTAAATTCCATAACGTCGATAAGTTTATTACACACTTGCATGTATTTGATGACGTCGTTGCGACGTGGTAGAATTTCACTTATTGCAGTTATTAAATAACCTAGAAATCGATTAAAATCATTATTCATTAATCTATACATATTTCTAATAACGCTAGAATCTATCATAGAAGGACTTATTACTGCTGCATTATTTATAAATGTTAACTTAGGTATACTATCAACATCACCAAGATTAAACCCATGATAATCCTCTATCATGGAAATAAAATCAGATTTCAATGGCTCACGTGGTAGATCTTTTATGTCGACGGTGCCTGGAATAAACTCAGGATAACCCAATAATGTTCTAATTGAGCTGTTATATATATCCACGGAGTAATCCGGTGAGTTAACTTCGATGACCGTTGACAGCAACGGCTGATGCCCGTAAATCTCAATGGGGTATTTATCAGGTTCATCTTTGACTTCGATGATATTTGGTCCGGTGATTGCCTGGATTGATTCTATGATTGCGTCATTGATGTCTTCGATGTCGTATACACCCGTTGGCAGATATATTGTGTGTGTGGTTGGTTCTGTTTTTGTTCCATCCGGGTTAGTTTTTCTATACGTGAATGTAAAACTATTATTGGGAGGTTTACCATTGAACGGTTCTGATCGCACATTAGGCCAACTGTAGTAGCATCTTAATTGCGTTAACGCGATTGCAGATACCGCCAACGGAGGATTAAATTCAATGCTGAATTCTGGTGTTTTCGTTACCACCGAGATCAACTTTGTTTTTGTGTTGGCGATGTTTGTTGCTATTCGTTGAAGGATTTCTTGTGACGATGTTGCCATTGTTGTTATTGTTATTGTTTTCCAATTTTGAAATCGTTGAATCATACAACTGGACCATCTTTGAAAATTCATCCTCGGATATTATTTGATCATCAATTGCCGACTAGATTAACATATTTTTTTGTTATCGTGGTGAATATTCCAGTGATTGTTGCAGCCGCAGATATACAAATTGGTACAACAACGGGAGCTATCATTACCACCGACGATAATATTATTCCAGCGCCTGTAATTACACCTGATACCGAGTAAACAGCTACATCTAACACGGTAATTCTACGTTGATATTTTTTCTTTTTAGTTTTATACTCGGTGATTAACGCTTCAAGTTTTTTTTTGAAATTCTTTGACAGTGTTATAACGATATTCAAATGCGGTTGGTGCCAATGACATTTTATCTATTAACGACGTCAATAATTCTCTGAAATATTGGAAAATCAGAGATTTTCAACGATAGATTTTAGTTTAACTGTTTACTTAAATCAGCTACAAATTCAACATACCATGTCATTGAAACCCTAGCTAGATTATTATCAGTGGATGTAATTGTGAATTGTTCAATCGTATCCTTGTCGATGATCGTTGATATCGTATTATTGACTCCAGATGAACTCGATGATGATAACGTAAACAACGTTGGTGTTACTAACGTTAATCGATAAATTCCCTTCACGGTTGCAGTGATATTTAATATATTATTTAACGGGGTCCACGTATATGATCCGTATTGAATCGTGTATACTACGTTGTTGACGATATTTTTATCATGAGGAATTTTTGTTTTTTCAAGTATTGCTATCATTCTTGTTGCATCTGATATTATGGCATGTGTTGTCGTTTTAAGATCAACGATGGATTTTTTTATTAACAGCGATTGAATCTGAAATTGATCTATCTTCGCGAATAACACCTAACCGGGAATTAATCGCGGTTATTTCATCGAGTTTGGTAATAATATTTCCGAGAGTTGTTTTAATATCATCTGGTTTTGCATCCTTTCCGAAGAATTTGTCGATGGCGTCATCAGCTTTTCTAAAATTTCTTCGTAAACTAGTAAATTGATCAACATGAGAATCAAAATCTGATCGTAATTTTGGTAAATTATCAACGGTGGCTTTTACGTGTGAGATCTGTAAATCAGCGTGTGTAGGTGGGACACCAAAGAAATTATTTATGAGTCTCGATGAATCGATGATATCCTGTTGGAGTTGATTAAACTTGGTTATATGACCGTGAAATTCATCACGTACTTTAGTTATTTGTGCCGCGGATTGATCAGCACTGATTTTAACATCATCGATGGTTTTTTGTAATTCTGTGTTAGCGCTTATTTGATCATATATTTTTTTTAATTCGTCTAAGTTTGCTATCGATGAGATAGCTTTGTTGATTATTTTTTTTACTTGTCCAACGGTAACTCTTTCTGTAGAAACACGTGGTACTGATCTTCCAAAAATATCTGACATGTTATATATATATTTGTTTGTTAAAATCATCGATGATTCATCATCGTGTATTCGTGTATGGCTTTATGAGGTAATTTAGGATTTGCCGAGATAACCATTAACGCGTTAAGAGTTTCTCGACCACATATTGGAGGATCTGTTAATGTCTGTGTGGGCAACGTTGAATACCAGATTGGGATTGAATCATTTTGTGATTGTGTTGTAAACAATGAATTACTACGTAATTTAGAAATACATTTGACAAATTCAATCGGAGGTGGCAATCCATACGAGTCAAAATAAATAATACAACGTGGATATATTGCGTAACAAACCCAATGAGTTCCAGGTCCAGTGTTATCATCAAGATTAATTATTCCAGTTTCTGGTATTTGTGGTTTTGCTGGTAATTGATCTTTCATGAATACACCTCTGAAATGCTTTATTGGGAGCTTTTTTACAGCGTTAATTAAATCAAAATTTGACATGGAAAATTCTTCGAATTTCTCGGGTGAAATTTCCACTAACTGGTTTTGTAATATCTTGTGAATCGACTTCCTGGTAGTCTGAATCCGCTTCCCTTTTTTTTCGTGATTTTCCCTTTAGACCTTTACCAAGAACCTTATTGACAACAGTAGAAGCAAGTGCTCCGGCTGCCCCAGTTCCTAACGCTCCAAGAATTGCCGGAGCCGCTGACGCGATCAATCCTGGAATTGCAGCCAACAACGGGAAAAATCCTCCGATTTTAATCATATTTTTTATTGCAGCCGCAGATAGATTAATCTGAACTCCTTTTTTTTCCTTTAAAGCTTTATTGAAGTGATTAACCTGAGTTTTCGTCAACGATAACTTATTTGATCCACCGGTCATTTGATTATGTTTTAGCGTAATCGTAGTTCCGCATTGTTTAGCTGAACTCGATTGAAGTTTTTTTTATCTGACCAGGTGTTAATGTAACATTAATAGTGTTATACGACATTTTATATAACACCGATTGATTCAATTACACGTCTTTGATTTCAATAAAATTCCATAAAAATTTCCTCCAGATTTTCACTTAACATGTTTTCCACTGGTGCATCAATAACTCTCATTTTTCCACCACCGCCTTCAAGTATCATATTTTTATCACTGAGAATAACAGCAACCGCCCTAAATCCTCCAAGAGCATCACCGATACGAGCTTGAAATTTTACATCAACGGTCGAGTGTTTAGATAGATCAAGATGTTGCAACGAAAAGTAATAAATCGGATACAATTCCCTAAAATCCACCTGTGATATTTGGAGTCCAGTATCGATGTTTTGATCACGACCCATAAATGACCACAATCGATGATAAACTATTTGATTATTATCGTAATCGATAATAAGATTTTCTACGAGTTCTTGTTGATTACTTATTCGCAATGATACTTCACTGACATCACAACGATCAAATATCATATGAGATCGTAATTGTAGACTATCATTTGCAACACCAGCTATTTGTTGAGTTCTATTCGAATTTTGTAACACAACAAAAACATGTCTTGGTGCGGAAACATTTTTCGTCAACGCAAGTTGCCAAGTAAAAATTCCAGTACCTGTACTAGATTTTGTAGCTGTTGTAACATCACACCAACTGAACTACGATTTTCCTCCTTGATCCATAAATGATAACAATTGAGTTTCAACGGTCAACGATGGAGTCATAATTGGCATCCACAATGCCAACTTTGTCAATGCTACAGTACCATCTCGTACAGGATCAGGACCATGCCAAAGAGCGTAATCATCAGTTATCTTCGCGTAAGCACTACAGTATGACTAGCACCAAAAATAACTCTTCGGACGTCTCGGCAAAATCCAAATATATGCGACAACGGAATTGTACATGAAAATCTACCTAGGCTGTCTATATTCGCTTTTCATGATGCGAATCCCGCCTTGTAATTAGGATTATTACCGAAAACAACAGCTTCAACATCAGCATCATCATTAGCCGCTGTATGTTTTTTTGGTCGTCTTATCGTAAATGGATTATGTTCAGCGTGATTGGTAGTATCCTTTGCAAACATCATCGAATGCCCCGCAGATTTAATAAAATCATCAGAGTATCTAGCTAAACCTACAACTGTGGTTGCGAGATCAACATCATTATCGATGGATTCAATCCTGGTAGAATTAATTATATACTGAGCGTTATTAAATAACGCCATTATGCCATTGTTGACAAATCCAATCGGGATATTTTTAAGATTATCACCAACTACAAACTCAGTATTATCATGTTTCCGCAGTTGTCCTTCTACTTCGATGTATGCTTCACACGGCAAGAAGTATTTAGATGTATCATCAAATCTAAGTTCAATTCGTGACCTTACATTTGGATCCTGAGCTCGATATGAAAAATATTGATAATCGCGTATAGAATTGTTTCTTGTTACAGGATCATTTACTTTAAAAGCATCATCAATCTCATCCCGAAACATTTTATAATAACGTAGTTGATTTAAATGTTTAACCGCGCCAACCCGGAACCAGCAATCAATCTCAACCTTGCCATTTTATTAATCGCGTTACCTATCTTAGGTGGCATTTGTTCCGTAGACTGTAATTGAAAATTTCTTTGTGAAATTCCATTTTTCCTTTTACCTCTCGCCAATGACATAAGTTTTTCTTTTGCATCACCCAACATATCAAACGCTTTATTACCAATAACTGTACCAGCTCTATCACCGAAAACCCCAATAGCTTTTGAAGCTATTTCCTTACCAACAGGTAAAATCTTTGGAGCAATTCTAGTAAATAATCCGGTGACAATATCACCAAGTCCATTTCCATACGTAAGTTTATAAACCGGCAATCTTGAGTTTACAACGTAAACAGGTCTTGATCTGTTCATACTACGATGTACTATCATTTTATTTAAATGCTATATATCTAATCGTGAAATCTCTTTGAGATTTTCGATCGAAAATGGAAATTTAAAGAATTTCACCAAAGGATTTTCAGTCGCTGTAATAATCATCGGTAAGTTCATCGATGAAACTACGATATAGTCCGATATCCATTACACGTCCTTGAAATAACCGCTGACAGATTTCAGTCGCTTCGTTAATTATTTCCGGAGAATTATTTCCAGCTCGTTTTCCTCCAATAAGAACTTCTAACCGTGATATATCATCGAGGACACTTCTTGAACAGGGTACTGAATTTCTAGAAATTTCACCACCGTGATACCCCTCGCCGGTAAATTCTTCTTCAGGTTCTTCTCGTTGAGGATCTTCCATAACAGGTTCTGATTGTTTTTTTGGTCGTCCTCGTTTTTTTGGAGTTGATTGTATACGTTTTCGTTCTTTTGCTCGTTCTTGTTTTTCTCGTTGTTTTAGTTGTTGCTGTTCTGTTTCTAGTTGTTGTTGTTCAGTTCTTAATAAACCCTGCTGTTGTTTATATTGAAGTTCTTTTGTGAAAATGGCAGTTTTATACGCGTCATAAACAGGATCATTATTATTAACCTTTGGTAGTTGATTTTTAATTTTAAAAACCACATCAGAAAACTCTTTTACACTTGAAATAGAACCTCTATATTTAGGATTTAAATACTTTTCTTTTTGATAATATCCTAGCGTGGCAAAATCTGTTAAATCACCTATATCA
The DNA here is from genome assembly GCA_030141615.1 of Unio pictorum. NCBI lineage: Eukaryota > Metazoa > Mollusca > Bivalvia > Unionida > Unionidae > Unio > Unio pictorum. The sequence continues at coordinate 3,222,578 of JARLTB010000390.1, forward strand.
GTTGTATCGAGATATGTTAAAATTTTTTAGGTAAATCTATTTCGGAGTTCTTGAACTCTATTACCGATGATTGTTTTAGGTTTTACTACAGGTTCAACCACAGGAGCAACTGTTGGAGCAACCGCAGGTTGTAATTCTTTTATCGCGGTTACATCTTCACCTGTTGCTGTAGTTTTCGGTTTAAATAATTCTTTAGTATTAGTGGTAAAATCTTCTTTTGCTTGTTGACGCGCTTGAAGATTATCTCTGAAAGCGTTTCTCACCGGGAGAAATTTCTTAATTGCGACCAACCGTTCCCGTGTTAATCTAGTTATTTGTGCTTCTCCGATGTTTGACATTTATATAAAAAATATATCGCTAATTCATCATTGTATCTATAGCTAATTCGGTTAACGTATAGCAGCAGAGAGGGTGAACGCCAACTATATGGCGTCTTTTTTTTTACTGAAAAATTTAATTAAGTATTTTCATAAATTTACTAAATTTACTGAAAAATTTAATTAAGTATTTTCAAGGAAGCCTCAGTTTGCTAAATTGAGGCCTATATAAGCAATTTCGAGAAGCCTCAGTTTGCTAAATTGACGCCTGGAAAGTTGGGTCTGTTCACCCACTCTGCTGCTGCCTCCGCTCAAGTAGCAGGATCTTTTCCTCCTCCGACACGGGTCGCAACCCACGGGAAACAGGTCGCCTCTACTTAGTCGCCTTTTACGACACGTGTCGAGGCACGTCGGGACAATTCTTCAACCCCGAACCCGCAGGGGGACGAAGATAATAAAATGAAGTGCATGCAACTCATAAACGTACAAGCGATGTTTTTCGTTTTAGTTATATTCCATGATCGTAACTGTGTTGCTGGGGTGTTATCGCTAATTCAGCAGAACAGATTATCACGTGACTTCTTCAGACGCATATACGCAGATGATGCTATAAAATCAACTCATACTGTATCAATGCACATATGTGTGTCGTGCCTAAAGAGAACAATTAAATTGTGATTTAAAACTAAACGTCGTTAAGACGTGAAGTCATTTATTACTGGCCGTAGCAAGTTACAGTAAATAGCTCAAAGGTTTGAAAAAGAGATAACATACCTTTTCCTGATTTATAAGGTGTTAAGTAAAGTCAATGGAACTTGGAGTAATGTTTTTGCCAGGTCACGACATGGCCACATCTCCGATAAATATTCCATTCACATGCTGGATAGTAATTACCTTGTCCTTGATCAAACACTCTACATGTCAAAATGTGTCTGGTAAAGGGGAAGTACAAGAGCAAGCACAATATATGGAGCCCTATTCTCGTTCACAAATTAATGTAACCGTTGCGGTTTGGGATGACAGTAGAAAGAAGGAAATGGAAGAAATGAAAAAATGGAACAAAGAATTTGCTACTAGTATAGACAGTCTCCGGCTTTTGGAATGCAACATGCCACTCATACATCTGTTCAAGAATATGACAAACTTCAGTCAAATGTTCGAAAACTACCTAACTGGAGAGAAGATGGAACTGGAGAGACTCCGAGGAGAAATCGTAGGCCTTGAGTCAGAAATATCTTCATTAAAGGAAACCGTAGCTGTAGAAAGCATGAAGTACGTTGTTGTTTTAATTTATATTTTATTTTATTTGTGAGTTTGCAAATCTGTATATTGAAACGTATTTATTTTAGCATTGATTACTTTATCCGTATAAATATGCAATAATGTGCCATCTCTTAATATTTTACCACATCGATAAATATATTAGGTCTGAAATTTAGTACAGCCGTATCATTAGTGTATTACTTCCCTGGAAAATGTCATTTACAAAGAACCTTGAAAATGAGTTTTCTAGCAATTATTTAATTAATGATACATCTAAAATCTATATGATAGAACTGCATGCAAATCGCTACAGTAAGGAATACTTCTGACATTGCTTTTGCTAAAACGTTTTAAGCATAATATGCACATCAGAATTGGTTTTCAGTCATGCTTGTAATGGAAAGGAGCATGCTGTATGTATGTATGTGTGTATGTATGTATGTATGTATGTATGTATGTATGTATGTATGTATGTATGTATGTATGTATGTATGTATGTATGTATGTATGTATGTATGTATACTCATCTTTAACATCATTTTTTGCTGTTTCAGTGTTGAAGAATGTAGGGTCAAATTTGAAAAGGTCAGCAAAGAACTATCTTTGGTCGATAATGAGCGCCATATGATTAGAATTCAGTATACGAAGTTAGAAAAGGTAGGTATATTTAAGAAGATCAGATAAATTGTCTTTGCTAATTAACGAGTACTACAATTATTAACTTGCAATTCCCTTAATGTAGAAAAACGTGTGGATTATAGAAATGGAAAGCAGTAATTAAAGTGCATTCTTGTCTAGACTTCAGTATGTCATGACCCTAGCGTGTTTAATTGTTTTCCCTCATATATGTTTAGATTCAGGCTCGTCATCATTTAATCTGATCCAGACTCCAAATGGTTTATGGCTCAAGCTGTTCTAGATTCCCGCTATATTGTTTTACGCTCGTCTAACTCGGGAAAGATTGTTCAAGATTTCGACTGTTCTAGACACCTGCTTGTCTCAACTCTGGTTTGTGTAATATTTGGCTGGTCTACCTCATATAGGTTTAGATTCAGACTCTTTAACACTCAAACTGATCAAGACTGCGAATGTTTTAGACTCCAGCTCTTCTCGATTCCCTCCAATTTTTGTTTACACTGGTCTGACTCAGGAAGGACTGGTTTAGACTTCGACGGGTCTAGATTTTAATAGGTCTAAACACAGGCTCGATTAGAGTGCCGGTAGCGGATGATGCTATTTTACACTGCAGAATTTTCACATTTCAGGTAGCATGCTCTGGGAAGACGAACTCCAACTCGTATATATTTATGCTAATCTACATTCTGGTCAGTCTTGGCTCAGGTGGGTTCCGTCTCATTTGTTTGTTTGTTTGCTTGAATTTTAACGGCGCACCAGCACTTTTAGGCTATTTAGCGCCATACAATAGGTAAGATGTTCAAAAATAAGAAAGGTTTAACATCGACCAGCGATATCAAAAACCAAATGGTAAGATGTTGGTAACAGGAAAATATGAAGTTTCCCAATCAACGGGAGATGTAAATGGTGTATGTTGATGATAAGACCATGTAAATAAGAGGTGACATTTGCATTAGATAAAAATATTCTAGGTGTTGGCATACAAGTTATAGTTTAAAATAGAGATTTACTTCCTTTAGGAAATCTAAAATACAAGTGATTTGTATTGTATCAAAAAGTTCTTTCATGTCATATACATTATAGTATTTAACACGCGTAGGTTGCAGGTCGGAACACTCGGTCATAAAGTGTTTAACAGTGAATGGCTCATTGCAAGAAACGCACTCTGGTGGATCTTCACCTTTCAGTATGTGGGAGTGAGTAATGTATGTATGACCGATTCTGATTCTTGCAATGACAACCTCCTCCCTACGGATAGTTCTGTAGGAAGGAGTCCATTCTCCCAAGGTTGGTTTGATGGCATGAAGTTTGTTATTGACTGCATCATCCCATGACGCCTGCCACTTCTGACGTAGGTACTTTTTGATACAAGGTTTAAAATCGGTAAAAGGTAATTTAAAATCCGATGGTTCTTGGGATAGAGCCATCTTAACAGCCCGGTCTGCTTCTTCATTACCTCTAATACCAATATGGCTAGGTAGCCAACAGTATACTATATTGTAGGACATACTAAGCTCCGAGTTTTGGACGAGAATATCGACTAGTAATGGATTATCCAGTTTTCTATGGTGTAGCGACTGAAGTACAGACAGAGCGCCTCAGAAAATAATGCTATTTAGAATGCGCTTTTGTTCAATAAATTTCAGAGCAAGGTATATTGCTCTGATTTCCGCTGAAAATATGGACGCATCGTTTGGCAAGCGCACTTTGGTTATGTGCTTGCCACTAACGAAGGCTGCAGCAGCCTTGTCATCAACTTTTGATCCATCAGTAAAAAAAATTGTGTAGTTTTTAAAATCATTGAGGAGTTCATGATAAGAGTTCTGGAAAACGGCAGGATTTGTCTCAGATTTTTTACCATCGTGCAACGTAAAAATCACTTTGGGTTGCTTAAGGAGCCAAGGTGGTGTTTCCGAGACAATCGTGTTCTGAACTGTAGGGAGATTAATTTTGATAGTGTCAAAGCGGGATGATATTCTGATGCCAAATGAAGGTATGGCATTTGGTTTGTGTTCGTATAAAGTTTTGTATTTTGGTTGAAAAACAGCCGAAAAAGCAGGGTTCAGAGGGTTTGATCTTAACCTAAGAGCGTACTGTTTAGAAAGCATTTCTCTGCGGTGCGATAAAGGTGGTTCATTCGCTTCCGCGAGAAGGCTTTCGCATGGAGATGTCTTAAATGCTCCTAGAGCTAATCTTATTCCCTGATGATGAATTGGGTCAAGCATTTTCAAATAAGACTTCCTAGCTGAACCATAAACAATGCATCCATAGTCTAGTATAGAACGGATAAATGTTCTATACAAATTGAGGAGGACTTTTTTTATCAGCACCCCAGTCAGTGTGCGCAATTAATTTTATTAAATTTAAAGCTTTTAAGCATTTAGTTTTTAAATTCTTGATGGGTGGTATAAAAGTCAGTTTTCTGTCGAAGATAATACCCCAAAACTTTGTTTCCTCAACAACTCGAATAAATGCCCCATCCAGCGTGAGTTTAGGGTCATCATGATGTCTTCGCAACTGACAGAAATGCATGCATACTGTTTTCTATTTAGAAAATTTAAAACCGTTATTACTGGCCCAATTGTGGATCTTATTGATATTTTGTTGAAGTTGCCTTTCAATTGTATGCATGTGCTTTGAACGATAACAAATTAAAAAATCGCCTACATATAAAGAGCAGTCCACACCGGGAGTTAAGCACTTGGTGATGCTATTGATTTTAATATTAAATAGCGTCACAGATAAAATACTGCCCTGGGGCACACCCATCTCTTGCTGGTGTATATCGGAGAGGGTAGAGCCCACTCGTACTTTAAATTCTCTGTCGGAGAGAAAATTGGAAATGAAATAGGGCAGACGGCCTTTTAGACCTAGATCGTGCAGGTCATTTAGTATCCCGTACTTCCATGTTGTATCATAGGCCTTTTCGAAATCAAAGAAGACTGCTACTAAATGTTCCTTCTTGATAAATGCATCTCGAATAAATGTTTCCAGTCTAACCAGATGATCATTAGTACTACGACCAGAGCGGAAGCCACTTTGGAAAGGAGAAATTAAATTGTTACTTTCCAAGTACCATACAAGCCGAAAATTAATCATTCGTTCCATTGTGTTGCATACGCAGCTTGTCAATGCAATAGGCCGATAGTTGTTGGGATCTTCGTTATCTTTGCCTGGTTTGGGAATCGGTATCACTGTTGCTTCTTTCCAGCTCTTAAGTACATTACCAGCAATCCATAAATCATTGAAGATTTTCAGAAGTAATGTCAGAGATGATTCTGGGAGGTGTTTCAAAAACTGGTAATGTACTTCGTCAGGCCCAGTGGAGGTATCATGGGCCTTGTTTAAGGCCTCTTTAAGTTCCAATAAAGAAAACAGCTGGTTATAGCTTTCAGAATTGTTTGATGTGAATTTTAAACGTGACCATTCTTTTTGAGCTTTTAACCTTCGAAAGGTTTCTGAATAATTTGATGATGAGGAGTTTTTTGAGAAAGTATCTGCAAGAATATTTGCTATGTCACGTTTCGAACTAAAATTGTTGTTGTTTGTTTTCAGGTGTCGAATATAATTGTTTTGTCTCTTTCCATTTATTTTTCGAATACTATCCCAAACTGTTTTAATCGAAGAACGAGAGTTCAAAGTAGAAATATAATTTTTCCATGATGCACGTTTACATTCTTTTATTGTGCGTCGAGTTTTAGCCCGGATAATACGATATTTGTTTAAATTTTCGGGCGTTGGACGATTATTGAATGTTTTCAATGCTTCTCGGCGTTGTCTAATGAAAGGTATTTGCGGTCTTTTACTGTGCGGTGACGACTTTGGAATAGATTCTTCTGCTATCGCAATTAGATTTGATGTAAAATTCTGTATAGGATTAACATCGTCGAACACTGTATCATTATTTAGTCTTGTTTTACATAGTGTTTCAAAGGAAACCCAGTCGGCTGTCTTTAGATTCCATTGTGGAATTGCGTCGTTAATTTTAGCATTATTTTCAAGAGTGATTGGAAAGTGATCACTGCTGTGATGGTCATCAGCGACCTTCCATTTATAGCCCAAAAGCAGTGAAGGAGAGGTTCCGTCTCAGACTGGTCGGGATTCCATCTAGTCTCAAATGAGGATGCGTTAGTTTCCTGTGGTGCATGCTGAAGCTGCTCTGATCTAGCTTTAGTATTGTCTAAACTCAAGCTGCTCTAGGTTACTGAGATCCAAGCTAGGATAGATTCAGTGTGGTCTACAATGAGATTCACAAATCCCTTGTTAAAATCAATGCTACGAAGGATGTGAAACACAAACAAATAAATAAAAAAATTGCTAACTGTGTCTGCATAAATTTAAATCCTGCTTATCATTTTATTAAACGACTATAAGATCCTCCACGTTGTATAATTCAGCTTATATACTTGCGGACAGTCTACAGGGGACTATCAAGCAGGTTTAAGTTCATTTCAATTCTTGTATCTCAATGCAAACCAAACGTATACATCCGCGGTGAATGCTCATTAATATGACGCACTGGATGGATACAAATTGAAGTATCCTTTTGTTTTACTGAAAAACATAAGTTTTCTTCTTAGTGGAAAATATATAATGTTTATAATTAGTTCTCTTTTAGAAACTGCTCTTCGCTTCTCGTATTAGACATCACTGAGTGTGATGTTAAGTCAACAGTAATTGTTACAAAAGTATATTTTGTATTTAACTAGTGAATTAGGATAGTGCATTTTAACACGCGTGAAATGTTTTTCGATTGGATACTATACTAAACGAGTTATATATCTAGTTTCAAAAGCAACTCTTATATTTTACATGTTCACTGTAAATGTCCATGACGTCCTCCGTTGTTCTTTTGATTAATCTGTTAGTATCTATTATCAGGAACTAGAAGCTGAAAAAAGTAAAACCCTGAGATTACGGAAGGACATGGAATACATGAAAAATGAAATCGAAAACGTAAGTTACATATATACACGAACAGTCTAATACAAGCATATATGCATGCGTTTCCTCGATAGATTTTTGTTAATAATTACATATTAACGTTTTCCCAGTTCATCGCTGTCATTAATGTGTTCATATTGCCATTACAACCAAGCAACAGCCATTATAATATAACGACATATGAATATTTTAATGCCTACTTGAGTTGTGTCTACATTTGTTATTTGCATACGCGATGTATTGCTTTGTCAGTTAGTTTAAAATAAACAAGAATCAATTAATTGTTATAAACAACATGACAAGTAGGTTCAAATACATCATTGTATAGTCATAATAGTTTAGCGGATGTTTATGATTATGAGTTCCAGTTTTAAAGACAGTTTAAAAAGTTCAAGATTCCGTAAGGGATCTATAAGCATTTCCTATGGAACATTTTCAATTTTTGTAATAAATTTATGTTAATTGGTTTGCTTGTATAACGAATATATATATATATATATATATATATATATATATATATATATATATATATATATATATATATATATATATATCAGATTTCTATTTTTGATTGTATACTTCACAATTGTAACATTTCGATATAAATTTAATAATGGTTATATTCGTTTGTTTGCTTGCTCAACTAACAGATTAAGATAAATGTTTACATATTGCTTGATGCAGAAGAATGACAAACTTCGCAAATTCCTCAGTATGGAATCTGGGCTCGACATATTTGTGACCTGGAGGACATCAATAAATGCAGTCATCTTGGACGTCAGAAACAAATATGAGGAACAGTTGAGGAAAATTCAAGCTATGTACGAAAAGAAAAAGGCATCGGAGGTAATACAATTAAACGTTGCTTTAGAGGTATGCAACGTTGAAAACGACGATTAGAACAAGAACAGTCACAAATGTGAAAATATTATGGCGACTTTGACTGGTTCTGATGTTACCATTTGTATTAGAACATTATATCCATCCCGGATTTCACATTTCATAATTTCATATTTATAAATTTATTTTTTTAATATAAAAGTGGTACTAAACATGTTTTGCAGTATATATGTTTATTTTGATCTTGTGCATAAGAACTCCAATAGTTTATCATATTCCAGATTCAGTTTACATTCTATATGTTACTATATGGCACGTGCCACGTAATTTAATTTGAGTGAAATTAGATAACCTATTGCATTCAGCTAATTCCCAACGCATGCATGTAAGACTGCTATTCTGTTTTCTCAATTAACATTGCTTGCTTATTATATTTTTATATCGTTTTACCCCACATTGAGATAATGGACAGTAGAGAGAAAGTAAGATAATATATATGCGATAATAAGGAAAATATGCATTTGTTCGTAGATCTACGCCATACAGGTGAAAATAAGAGAGACATTGAAAGAAGAAGAGAACAACTATACGAAAGAAATAAATTCTCTTCTAGAGCGGGTAAGCAGTGGCAAATTCTGCAGCAGCATTAGTTTTTATACAGGACTGCAAATCAGTAATGTTAAACACACACACACACACACGCACACACACACACACATATATATCTATATCTATATATATATATATATATATATATATATATATATATATATATATATATATAACGTCAAGTTGCAGGTTTGCTTTTTTTGTATAAAGCAAGTAACTTTCTAAATTGTATAAATATAATTTACGTTGCAATAATATTGTATATAGATGTGAGAGAAAGCGATTTAAAAACGGTATTTACCGGGGACATGATTTTATAATAGTTACGAAATCGGAAATAAATAAACAAATAAAAACGTTTTCCAAAAAATTGGTCTTGAAAGACAATATTTAGTTTAATTCCGATTCATGCGAGTTTATAGTACCTTTTAATTTTTGAAGTACCCTTTGTTGGTATTATTAAAATATATATGTTTAATGAGGATAAGCAAAAATCTAGCATATCCATACAAAAACGTATGAATTGTTGGCATAAGAATGCAATCCAAAACAATTAATTGTCCCAGTCACAAGACAACATAAAGTCAACAGTTCTTTTGATTACCATTTTAGGTCTCTTTGCTAGACAGACAGCTTGAAGATAAAGAGCGATATAAACAAGCGATTGAGATGGAATATCGTTCATACAGAGAGTCCAGCCATAGGAGGATCCGAGAGCTGGAGAGTGAACTTTCCAGTGTAACGGTTGTCATTGGCAGATTTAGCACTGATGAAATAAGTCTCCAAACAGAGCTCGACACTTACGGCATGCTGCAGGAAGAACTTAAGCAGATGTAAGAAATAATTTATATTAAGTCATGTGATCAGTTGACATTGTGTAATTTTATTGGTGCAAAAAAAACTAAATAATATGCTACATTCAGTAAAAAAGGGACAAAAGGTTTCTGTAGATATTTAACTTTCAGAAAACGAAACGCTAAGAATGAAATGAATATATCGTAGACTATCTTAATTGATTCTAAGGACCTTAATGTGTGTTCGGTCGTATATGTAGACTGCTTTAGTCAATAATCTTTTTGCGTGTGTTCTTGTATTCCAATTTTTTAAAATGCTGTTTGAATTCACAACGTCAATTACTGGACATCTCGCCTGACCAGATATGTCTAGTGTGAATAAACTTGCCGATTGGAAGGTTTTGAGTTATATGCTCAGGATAACAGTTGCTTGATAATATACTAATGGGAGTCGGCCTGTATCCAATAGACGTCAGGGTTTCTGAAATATATTGGACGTGCCTTTTGCGTCTAACGTGAATTTTATATTGGGATTTGAATTGTTTGTAAACCCAAAGAATTGTTAGAAATTTCGTCATTGTTCCGACCCAATTACAGTCTATGCTAGCAACAAATCTGAAACGGCATATGGATTTGTGTGAGTGCTTAATTCAGCTTTTTCTGTAGAAACCCAATACAATATATTGATATATAAGGGTACCATTTAGCTGTCAATTTATCTACCTTTAATCGGAGGATAATGGTACGATTGCACAAAACTAAGCGTAGTGATCTTAAGAAATGCATCTGAACCATAACAAGATGTTCTTGAGTAGCTGGGTGTGTGAGGATATATGGAACAGCTGTCAAGCGCTTCTCGCAAGCTTGAATAACCTTATCGAATGGTAAATACATAGCTACATATTCACACAAGTTGAATTGGTGTTATAAAATAGCTGTTATAAAACAGACCAATCGGTCAGTGTAGTGGAACGTAGGTCATATTTAACAGAATCCATTTGTTAGTTTAGCAGGCTTTACAGTCTCAAAATTCCTAAACAAAAGTTTATCTTTTATATATTCTTAATTAAACCGCTCCAGTGGCTTAGTAGTTAGAGCGTCCGCCACGGATCCGGGAGGTCGTGGGTTCGATCCCCGGCCGAGTCATACTAAAGACTTACAAAATTGTTACTATCAGCTGCCTCGCTTGATGCTCAGCATTGAGACGTTAGTGTTAGAAATGGTTGGCCTGGTGTCAGGATAATGTGAGTAGGTGGGACATCATGCTACATGTCTGCGGCATGATGTCCTAGTGCTAGACATCACTATAAACTGCTTTACTTCATACATCATAGCGATATGACTGAAAAATTGTTAAGGTTACATTAAAAATCCTAAACAAACAAACAAACTATTCTCAATTATAGGTGTTTAGTAATCAGAGAATAGTTGAGTGGGGTCAGTTTGGTGGTGTGTTGTATAGAGCATCGATCGACAACTTTGAAACACTATTAAATCGTACTAATGTGAAGAAACAAAAATTATAAATATTAGTGTGAATCATTGTGTGTCTTGCACATGATATCCTATTTTAAGATTTGACTATACTCATTTGTGGCGTCATCATCTTTCCGCACCATTGAAAGGCAGCATCGTAATGGTTTTGTATATATAAAAGATGGCTATAGCAATTCCAACTCTGCTCTGCTCGATGCTATTGTATGTACAAGATTAGGTTAGTCCTTTTACATTTAGTAGCTGCCCTTTGGTTTATAATACATTGTGGGACTCTGATAGCTGTGATGTTTTATTTTCTTTTATTTTCTTTTCCGATGGGTTTGGACATGGCATCATTATTTTGAAAACATGAGAACAATATATAAAAGATCGTCGCACTTTAAGTTCTTTGGCATAATATAATAATGCAATATGATCATGGCTGTTCCTACATTGGACATACTAATTTTCTTGCCGTTTTTGTTTAAATGTAAGAAACAATAGTCCAATTGGAGAATATATTTGTATTGCAATCTATTACCACATACCATTCAAGCTTACTCATAATAGATTGTTTTCTCTCGCATAGTTGATCTCATCTTATTTTAGTGTGTTTCTTATGTTGACGATGGAATTGTATTTATGGGGTGGAACTGAATATTTTTCAAGTAAATGGCGATCGAGGTTTTCTATATGTTGGTTATGTTTGTTTGTTTGATTTTTAACGGCGCACCAGCACACTTAGGCTATTTAGCGCCATACAATACGTTGTATTTATACATGTTAAAATACTAAAAGGTTTTATATCGACCAGCGACATAGAAAACCAAATAGTTCAAAGTAAAATGGTAAGATGTTGGTAACAGTAAAATATGAAGCTTCCCAATCAACAGATGTAAATGGTGTATGTTGATGAAAAGATATTGAAAATAAGAGGCAGTATTTGCATTAGATAAAAATATTCTAGGTGATGGCATACAAGTTATAGTTTAAAAAAATGATTTACTTCCTTCAGGAAATCTAACATACAAGTGATTCGTATAGTATGAAAAAGTTCCTTCATGTCATTACATAATAGTATTTATCACGCGTAGGTTGCAGATCGAAAAACTCGGTCATAATGTGCTTAACAGTGAATGGTGCACTGCAAGAAACCTACTCTAATGGATCTTCACCTTTTAGTATGTGGGAGTGGGTAATGTATGTATGACCTATTCTGATCCTTGCAATGACATCCCCCTTCCTACGGATAGTTCTGTAGGATTGATTGATTGATTGATTGATTGATTGATTGATTGATTGATTGATTGATTGATTGATTGATTGATTGATTGATTGATTGATTGATTGATATTTAACGGCGCACCAGCACTTTTAAGCTATTTAGCGCCATACAACAGGTTGTATTTAAACATGGTTAAAAATACTAAAGGTTTAATATCGACAATCGATATAAAAAAAACCAAATAGTTCAATATAAAATGATAAGTTGTTGGTAACAGTAAAATATAAAGCTTCCCAATCAACAGGAGATGTAAATGGTGTATGTTGATGAAAAGATGTTGAAAAAAAGAGGCCTTATTTGCATTAGATAAAAATATTCTAGGCGTAGGTTGCAGATCGAAAAACTCGGTCATAAAGTGCTTAACAGTGAATGGTTCATTGCAAGAAACCTACTCTGGTGGATCTTCACCTTGTAGTATTTGGGAGTGGGTATATATGTATGACCTATTCTGATCCTTGCAATGACAACCCCCTCCCTACGAAAGTTCTGTAGGAAGGAGTCCATCCTCCCAGGGTTGGTTTAATGACATGAAGTTTGTTATTGACTTCATCATCCCATGACACCTGCCACTTCTGACGTAGGTACCTTTTGATACAAGGTTTAAAATCAGTAGTTTGTTATGTTAATTATATTAAAATATCTGCTTACAAGAGACAAGCGAAAATGTATTGATGTTAACAAAAACATAATTCAAACGCCTTAATGTCTCAGGAGTGAATTATAAACAATTAAATTAGATTTGAAAAGTTCCTTACTAATTAGGATTGATGAGTTTACATTTTGTCCTTTTGGTTGAATGAAAACTAACCTTATACTAGCGTTAGCCTTCTGTTGGGGTTCATGGTTAGGGTAACAATCCATATGAACTACACACTGGAGAGAGCCAGATGGGTCATTGAGGTACATTGTTTTACAATACTCAGTAGACAACGAGCGTCGTTTGACAAATCTTGGTCAAATAAAGATAACCACATATCAAAAAGCAAATATCATAAAATGACAAATTATACACACCAATGGGCCACATTTTCAAGCATGTTTTAAAAAATTAGGGATGTTAACGAGAGATCACTTTCACGACTGTCTACTGATTATGACGAGTTTAGTTCTTCTGTAGATTAATGTAAGGTAATTATTAAGATAAATAATTCTGGTGGATCACCAAGGTTCCTTGTGCATTGTTTAACCACCGACGAATGATCTGTAAAACCAAAACGGGTCGAGTTTATTGCCAATCTAATACAATAATGCACACAACTCCATTCGATTCAAGCCATTTGATTCTTAGAACCCACCATAAGTAACCCATGACATTTGAGATCTAACGCCATCTCTCTGCCTTGCGGTTGGTTGAATGGAATAGTACTTTGGGCGAAATGTAAACTTCATTGTTCAAAAGTATGAAAGACCTGAAACTCCGAATAAAACTCTAATTAAGAAACTCATATAAAAACAGATTTCACTCATGAGGCATTTTGCTAATATTAGAGTACAAGGATTTAATAAAGAGAATGGTCGGTGAAGGAAGGTTGGCCACAAAGAGGCTCAGAAATACAAACAAAATAACACATGCAGAAAACAAGATATTTGTAACTTCTAACGAAGAATTGTAAACATCAAATCCATGGAGAAGCGATGCCAATACCAGTCATCATTGGCGCTGTCCTTTCTATCAGTATAAAGCGACAGTATAATGTACTTGACTAAAGAATTGTCAAAGCTCAGCTCTGATAACAGAAAACACAAGACTGATTTCAGCGATTCTCAACAAATAGGCAAATGTAGGTAATGATACCTTGACAAAACGTGACAATGCAACATATTTTCGTCACGGCTAACATTAGGAATGGAAACCTTCAGGTGAATGTATTGCTAGCATTATGCAACGTCTGTATTACTGGATCCAATATAAACATTCAGGGGTTGAAGCTACTGTGCTAATTTGCAAAAGCTATGGCTTACTCCTGAATTGAGAAAGAAAGGGAAATTACCATAATTCCATGTCAAATTGACAAACCACATTGGCTAAGCAAATAACATGTTAATGCAATTGTTCCAAGGAACCTTTCACAGTTAAATGTGATTCTTCGATTCAATCGATTTAGGCATTAATCCGTATGGATTCTGAGCAATCATGAATTTTGTCACATTCAAGAAGAGTCATATGAAGGGAATGATTATATGGTAGATGCATAAATTTCACAATATCGTAATATTTCTCGATGAATTAATCATGATTACATGCAAGTTATGTGTGTGGACAAGGGGCAAAAAAAGTGTCAACGGTGTGCAGAGCAATAGACCAAAAACAAACAGTGGAACAGGTCATATCATAACCTTGCAAAATGGCTGAAGTGTATTGGAACACATGTATCCCTTGATGCAAGCTAGGCGTTTTGGATGTTTGTCACGTGAACAGTGATTCTGCTTTACTTTAAATTTGATAGCAGAGATGTTTCAAATATATCATCTCTTCATTGATCGAAAATGTCCTTTGATATTGATTCATACTTGTCGGTATCAATAATCTGGTATGAGGTAGCTGTACCTAGTACAAAAATGATACCGCAACATTTGTGCAGCATTTTATAGTTTTATAACCTGGTACCTGTTATATTTATTAAAATAATGATACTATGAAATTGTCTCACTTTGAAGTGTTTCCCAAGACGGTGATAGTTTTCTGCATTCATCCGTTGCAAGACATAGCGATCTACTTGTTAGAATTACTGATATACCAATGCGAATTTAAGTAAACACAAGCCTGGTGTGAAATTAGAGTTTATTGAATCAGTGGCGTTTGATTGGACTTGGATAGTTGTTTTTGTCGTTAGCCTGTTACAGAACCCTTCAGCGTCAGCGTTTTACGGTCATCGAACGTATTTGGGAAACACGAATCTCACTTTATATTTTTTTTTCTTGTTCATAACATTAATGTTTTTCATTCCTAAAGCATCTTTTATCAACTCGAAACATACATTCTTTCTAGGTGTATAATACTGAGTTTAGTTTTCAACATCTTGCTAGTCACCGTATCTTTCATTTTAGTCCATGTACCATTAACACTGGGGGGTTATCCGAGTGGCCGAGTGGTCTAAAGCGCTCTCCGTTACGGATCACTACCATCTCACCTCTGTCTACGTGGGTTCGAGTCTAAGATTTGGCTAATGTAGTTATGAGAAAGCTTGCCAGTAGCTTCTCGTTGGTCGGTGGTTCTTTCCGGGGGGTTTTCCGGGTTCTTCCTCCACCATTAATACCGGCCGCCATGTATAGCCTATATTATGCTTACAAATAGCGTTAAACCATCCAAAAATACAGTAACACTGACGAGCTTTCAGATCCTTTGTCATTTCATGTACAATTATTACAATTCTATCTTACATCTGTGACACACAGTCATTCCCTAAGTCAATGTCCATTGTTCATACTATGTAATCTTTGCTAGCAAAGATATTGATTCATTTTACTACATATTTTGATTGATCATGATTTTGATATGCGGCTCTATCATGTTCCTTCTAGTAATTTCTAGTTAAGGAATGAATTTCTGTTACATAAACGTAATACAGGCTTTACTGTCACAGCATAATCTCTTTCTTTTATTTGTATTTAAACTAATTTTTTTAAGCAAATGCTATGGCAGATTCGTAAGTTCCGCATATAGTGTACTAACGGAGTATCATATATGCGTGATCAGTATTAGTTTACAGTTACAAATTAGTTTGCCAATCTCACACAATAAAACATAATTCAGAATCAACAAATTTATATAGGCCCGACATGGTCACAACAAAAGAACCTTGCTACAAAAGTCTCGAAGATTATAAGCCCTATGCTATCCAACCAATTGAAGTGTACCTCACAATCATCAAATGTAGTTAGACCCAACAATATCACACCAATAAAATCTTATTTCAGAAACATCAAATTAATGCTAGCCCGACAATCACTTACTAATTAACGTTTCCTTTAATGTCATCACCTTTAGAATGGGCTGTATCATATTTTGTATAATTTTCTCAACCTCCAAGCAGATGCGTTACTAGAAGGTCAAACTACACCATTAAAAGTGGTTCAGAAGTTGACGAAAACTATTTTGGCATCTATATTGGACAATGATGCTTAACCTTTCAATCACATACACATTCAAAAGCTATTAATCTAACCTCCTGGAATGTTCCTCCTCACGCTAAGAACTTCATCACTAATATATATATATATATATATATATATATATATATATATATATATATATATATATATAATAAAGACATCAATTTTACTCTTGTAATTTAATACAATGTAAACAGAAAGTGTTATGTTTCATTACAGCATGTCTAATATCACCGGCTGCTCTGAAACCATGAATATCAATGAAAGTAAGTAAAAATATGAATGATACTGACAAACACACACACACACACACACATATATATATATATATATATATATATATATATATATATATATATATATATATATATATACATTTTTTAATTCGCGTATGCTTTTCGCAGGGATTGGTAGAAAGTACATTGATGAAATCCACTTGATTCCGTGTATTTCTCTTAGCTAGTTATACATATGCAATGAAATATTTAACATTAGCTCGAAACAGAGACATCTGAGCTAAACACACAATTCAGTAACCACTAAAAGATGGTCGATAATAAATAAAATATTTATTTTATATTGATATAAGTATTATTTTCCAAACGTATGCATCTAGAATTACATGCATCCATCTGCGAAATAAATTATTTTTTTCTTCATGTAGATCAGCTCGATCAGATAATCCAACAATATCAAGTAATGTAATATGGTCTTGGTCAATAATAAAACCATTTTTAATTTGTTTCCTTTGCTGTAATAATTTGATACAGTGCTTATATCTAACACGTTTTGGAGCTTTACGTATATTGTCACGGAATGGCCAATATAAGAGAATGTAAACTGATGAATCATTCTGAAATTATGAGACTACCCTTAGCATCTTATATTTCAAGATAGTGATATAAAGATCTAATTTTATAAATTGGTTATGTTGGTTACATTGTACTGAATATGATTGCAAAACGATGGGGAGGGAAACAATCAAACGCTAGTTAATAATTATATGTTAGCAATGCATGTTTTGAAATTGAATAGCTGACTGATTACATGGATCATTTCTTCTGAACCTTTACACGAGTGAAAAGTTACTTGGAACATACATACTAGATTTATACGCTAACTTTAATCTCATCTTTGCTCCAGTTTTATCACATATTTATAAAGAAACATTGAATCTCTCATTCATTTACATAGATTATTTATCAGAATGGTCTTCTGTTGTTGTTATTGTTTGAACTCTAAACTGCATGTCATACATACAGATTTGCAGATATAACTTAATTATGCATCAACTGATATTTGCAGGATCAGTATTACAGAAAAATCATCTTGGCGGCAGACCTGGGGCAGAAGACAAAATTAAATCGTCTTCAACCATCAAAGACACTGGTATATCATTAACAATACTCCTAAGAACAATACATTTATCATTTATATATATATATATATATATATATATATATATATATATATATATATATATATATATATATATATATATATATATATCGGTAGTCGCTATAAATTATTTGTTTTCAAGTTGTTAGGACCTCATGCAAAAAGATACATCTACATTGCTAATTATTAATATTCTGCGTTTAACAACAGGCGGAAAATGCACGAACACGGCACACAAAATACAGACGCGAATGGAGAGGAGCAAATTAAATTCATATTTTCTAAAGTCTACTTGTTTCTTCTTAGGATAAAGTTAGAATGTAATAGAAACAATACGATATGTATTACATGACTTGTGCAATAAAACTGGGCGTATAATCTTTGCAACTGCGAATAGACTTATCACTGGATAAACGTATAACGTGCCGGTTTCGCAGTAAATTGCAACATATTATTCTGTATGTTATTAATTTCATTATTTCGCTCATAAACATACGAATAGATGTGACATCAATCACATTGTTAACACCTGATGTTTGTACCAGTTGTAGCCAATATTTTGAAACATAAAACATTTACAGGGCAATGGATTTAGATTTTGCTCTTCTCTACAGATAGATACAGCTACAGAGCACAATCTTTGTTAATGAAATGTCACCAAAACCTTATATCAATGGTGAAAAATTGTTTCTCTTTAATATAGAAATACTCGTTTTTAACTTGAAGTTGGTCTGTATGCACATAATTGCTAACGAGTCTTTCTCAAGCCGACTTAATTTGAGTGACTGCGCATACATTACTAATTGAATGTATATATACAAGCTTTCTAAAAGTCATCTTAAATGTCTTTGGAACCTCGTAATACCAAGCATATGCGTTACACTGGGATTAAGGATGTTGTTATACAAGAACGTTCAAGTCAAAAGATAAAGTAAAGTTATTTACACTACTGTTAGAAATATATTTTGCATTGTTGATTGAGAAATAGTTACTGACATTTTGGATATAGAACTAGGGCAAACACAGAGGCATTGTATTTGCTAGATCTGTTAAACTAATTTTACCTATGGTTCAGTTTCTACTTATGATATAGGCATAAAAGCAATCAACGTACCTCAACACCAAGATAACCATAGTCATCATGTTTTAGTCTTGCGTAAACACCCGCCGTTGTTTTCTTAATAAAGATGTAACCTAAAAGCGCTGTATACACAAAACCCAAATTAGCTGTGTAATTAATATACTCTGCCCAAGATGTACATGCTTCTTCTTGGTAAATTTATTCAATAGAAAAACAGAAATTTATCATTGTATATGCATTGAACATTATCAAGCGGATATAACACAAGGTTATTGGTTTGATATGATGTATTTTAGTTTTCCAAATCACACGTATTATTTAATTTATTTTCTTATATCTTACAAAAGGGCCTGCAGACACCACAATTCGCGATACACTTAGGGTCGCTGAGAAAACGGATCCATTGGATTCCACGGATTCACCTAGTAAGTCTCAGTTAAAAGTACAATTAAACAGTAGACAATCGGCATATCCAGCTTAGTTCCTTTCAAGATTTTAATTATATTAAAGCCCCAAGTGCATACAATAGTTATCACGTAAAATATTAAGAGGATGTAAAATAATTAAATCTACAGTTAACATCATGAAACTAGTATAGTTCGGTAGCTCTATGGTAGAAACCAAATAGTCTGCAAGGTAAAATAACAAAATCCATTACTTAAGGACATACGAGAGGAACACCATAACACATTTGTCAAGTAAAGTATATATTAGGACTTTTTTTCATACATTTCATTTTGAACAGAAGAGAAGCTGTAAATATATTTAAGTCGTGATTTCATGTCTTCCTAGTTTATTAAGAGGCAGCATTTTACTTTTGCCAGGGTCAGGAAGAAATGCTTTTCGGGACAATTCTGAAGGTGATCCCAAAATACATCTGTTTGGACCCAACGAAACACCTGGTAGGTTTTGATACATAACAAACGGTGGTCTTCCAAATATCTGCAATCACTGATTTTGTCCTTTCAAGCAATATTTTTAACGAGACATTTGCAGAATGTTTATCTGGCATAGTCTTTAGCAGCTCAAGAAAATCAGGAGGAAGTGACGATATATATATATATATATATATATATATATATATATATATATATATATATATATATATATATGTATCGAGAGTAAACCTGAGGCGACTAATAACTTTAAAACTATAATTAAATTGAGAAAAAAAATGTGGCGTGTCAAATATATTATACCTTGCTATAAGGAATGATTTTCTACAACATTACATTTCTAAGTTCTCTATTTACTTTTAGATGCTGGGAAAGTTGATGATTCAATAATTACAGCTCAGCATACTGTTGAAAAGATATCTGAAAGAGGAACAAATTAGTAAATCAACACAAATGAAGATGAAATGAACACTGGTTATATCATTAAAGTCCATATGAAAAATAAAAATCAACAAAAATCCTTATTTAATTGTTACTGTTTACTTACACATCTCTGGCATTTTCATGTTCCTCATTTTTATTTGCATTGTAACAGATTACGTTGTGTTACTGTCAATCTGTTGTCCTAAAATGCACATTTATATAATCAATATTAAACAATATCCTTACTGCGCCAAATCTACTTTATCAAAAGAATCAGAAAGTATTATACTTTCAGATAACAACAACTGGAGCAGCAACATCAAAAATATTATTATTATTATTATTATTATTATTATTATTATTATTATTATTATTATTAAATGAAATAAAACTGTAAGAAGAACCTATATAAATATTAATTAAATTCAAAATAATTATAAAACGTTCTACACAAGTTCAAAACCATTGACGGTTCCAAATCAATTCCATGTCCTGAACGTAATGACGTATCAATACTGCTGCATGTGCTAAAGTCCCAACAGTGTTGATTTATCACAATAACACACTGGTTCCATGATCCCACAGTGCTTATTTCTCACAATAACACACTGGTTCCATGATCCCACAGTGCTGATTTAACAAAATAACACACTGGTATCAAGATCTCGTAGTGCTGATTTCTCACAATAACATACTGGTCCCAACAGTGTTGATTTATCACAATAACACACTGGTTCCATGATCCCATAGTGCTGATTTATCAGAATAACATACTGATGCGAACGTCACAACAGTGTTGATTTATCACAATAGCACCCTGTTCGCTATTATATATGTTGGTGTAAATTGCCCAAAGTAATTCAAACTCGTAGTCCGAACGTCGTCGTATGCTTTGTATTAATTGTTTGTTTTATATGTTAAGTTAATTTGTCCCAGCACAAAACATTTTGAAATCGTTTTGAATTCGTGCCATTATCAATTTGTAGAAAGGACCCAGTACAGTGTAGACTTATTAAAGGTGTAAAATATTTATTTATAAAAATGTATTTCTCTAAATATTTACACACTGCAATTTCTGATAATATTCTAATGAAATTATACCGCTTCGCCTCTCCTGGCAATCGTCTTTTCAAAAGAAGAAGGAAAAGAGGTGGCAGAAGGAAGAATATTATATAAAAATTAGCATCGGAGTTGTACATGTTATGAGTCAATTGATCATTGCATTTATTACTTATATTATACAGCAGTAAATGTTTCCCATAAATCTATTTTTAACGTAAGATTTCAAAGATATTAACGAAATATTATGTCATCTATGATTTAATAACAATCAACTTATCAAATAAATATATGCTCTGCGTATGATTTCATATTTATGTGGAATCTTTTCAAAAAACATATAAGAGTCTTTTTTATGTCCGTACTTAGGGATAGGTTAACATTCAGATGTTGTATTCAATAAAATGTCTCTTTTGTTCCATACATCGTATGATTGGAAAACAAATAGCGAAGTAAAATGGCAATTAAAGAATTTAAAAGGAAGTGGTACCTCATACATGTAATGTAATAATCGGTGCAAAACAAATACAATATGGCGGTGTTTGTATTCTTGCTTTCTCAAAAACGACAATGGTATTGATAAAGATGCACTCCAATATTTGAGCTTTAAATAAAAGTAGCATTTAACCTAGGAAACAATAAAGATAACAATACAAAACTCAGTCGACTTCACATTGATGTTTTATGTAAACTCCTTTAATTTACATAATATATACGCTGAGTTTCTAATCTCCCGATCATAAAGAAAAATCTTAAGAAAAGTTTTTCTAACCAAACTTGTATCTCATTTGAATTCAAACAGTCTTTTTAGTAATGTACAGTCTGCATATCGCCCTTGCCATAGTACTGATATATACGCGTCTGAAAGTATGCCGTCATTCTCTTTGCTTTGGATAGTTGAAATATTACAGTCCTCACATTCCTTGATTTGTCTGCAGCATTTGACACAACAGACCATTATATATTAGTTCAACGTCTCCAGCATGTATTTGGCATTCACAAGACATCATTACAGTGGTTCAAGTCCTACTTAGTTAACAGGACACAAATTTTATCTGCAAATTGAATAAACTCTAGCTCCGTTGATCTATATTGTGGTGTTCCACAGGGGTCTGCTATTGGACCTGTTATCTTTATTCTATACATTCAGCCGAAGCTCTCAAGTGTCATAGATCATCACCCAGTAGATGATTTCTCCACATCACTCTCTGTATCATTTTAGTTACATATTCTGTAAATGATAATACCAAATGCTTAGATGAAAAACATTTAATTGCCTTCTGCGGTATGCTGTAAAAGCATAATATGTCATCAATGAGTAACTCTCAACATAGCCAACTGCACAAAAACAATTAAAATATGCATCCGATGAATTGAAAATAGGTCTGAAGCCAGTAAAACAAATAGATCAACGTCTAGAATTTCACGGCATTTACTCTTGGGAAATATATTAACATCTCAAGAGTTGTATTTACGTTTCACATATATTTATCAAGTGTATTATTCGCAAAATAAAAAATAATTATGTAGATGGGGTATGGGACATTACAGATTTGTTTGTTTGTTTACTTGAATTTTAACGGCGCACCAGCACTTTTAGGCTATTTAGCGCCATACAATACGTTAGATGTTCAAAAACAAGAAAGGTTTAACATCGACCAGCGATAAATATAAAAAAACAATATTTAAATA
This sequence comes from Unio pictorum, assembly GCA_030141615.1. Classification (NCBI taxonomy): domain Eukaryota; kingdom Metazoa; phylum Mollusca; class Bivalvia; order Unionida; family Unionidae; genus Unio; species Unio pictorum. Next base: position 3,245,404 of record JARLTB010000390.1, read on the forward strand.
TAAAATGGTAAGATGTTGGTAACAGGAAAATATGAAGCTTCCCAATCAACGGGAGATGTAAATGGTGTTATGTTGATGATAAGATGTTGTAAATAAAAGGTGATATTTGCATTAGATAAAAATATTCTACGTGATGGCATACAAGTTATAGTTTAAAATAGAGATTTACTTCCTTTAGGAAATCTAAAATACAAGTGATTTGTATTGTATCAAAAAGTTCCTTCATGTCATGTACATTATAGTATTTAACACGCGTAGGTTGCAGGTCGGAACACTCGGTCATAAAGTGTTTAACAGTGAATGGCTCATTGCAAGAAACGCACTCTGGTGGATCTTCACCTTTCAGTATGTGGGAGTGGGTAATGTATGTATGACCGATTCTGATTCTTGCAATGACAACCTCCTCCCTACGGATAGCTCTGTAGGAAGGAGTCCATTCTCCCAGGGTTGGTCTGATGGCATGAAGTTTGTTATTGACTGCATCATCCCATGACGCCTGCCACTTCTGACGTAGGTATTTTTTGATACAAGGTTTAAAATCAGTAAAAGGTAATTTAAAATCCGATGGTTCTTGGGATAGAGCCATCTTAGCAGCCCGGTCTGCTTCTTCATTACCTCTAATACCAATATGGCTAGGTAGCCAACAGTATACTATGTTGCAGGACTTACTAAGCTCAGAGTTTTTGACGAGAATATCGACTAGTAATGGATTATCCAGTTTTCTATGGTGTAGCGACTGAAGTACTGACAGAGAGTCACAGAAAATAATGCTATTTAAAATGCGCTTTTGTTCAATAAATTTCAGAGCAAGGTCTATTGCTCTGATTTCCGCTGAAAATATGGACGCATCGTTTGGCAAGCGCACTTTGGTTATGTGCTTGCCACTAACAAAGGCTGCAGCAGCCTTGTCATCAACTTTTGATCCATCAGTAAAAATTTTGGTGTAGTTTTTAAAATCGTTGAGGAGTTCATGATAAGAGTTCTGGAAAACGGCAGGATTCGTCTCAGATTTTTTTCCATCGTGCAACGTAAAAATCACTTTGGGTTGCTTAAGGAGCCAAGGTGGTGTTTCCGAGACAAACGTGTTCTGAACTGTAGGGAGATTAATTTTGATAGTGTCAAAACTGGATGATATTCTGATGCCAAATGAAGGTATGGCATTTGGTTTGTTGTCGTACAAAGTTTTGTATTTTGGTTGAAAAACAGCCGAAAAAGCAGGGTTCAGAGGATTTGATCTTAACCTAAGAGCGTACTGTATAGAAAGCATTTCTCTGCGGTGCGATAAGGGTGGTTCATTCGCTTCCGCGAGAAGGCTTTCGCATGGAGATGTCTTGAATGCTCCTAAAGCAAGTCTTATTCCCTGATGATGAATTGGGTCAAGCATTTTCAAATAAGACTTCCTAGCTGAACCATAAACAATGCATCCATAGTCTAGTATAGAACGGATAAATGTTCTATACAAATTGAGGAGGACTTTTTTATCAGCACCCCAGTCAGTGTGTGCAATTACTTTTAGTAAATTTAAAGCTTTTAAGCATTTAGCTTTTAAATTCTTGATGTGTGGTATAAAAGTCAGTTTTCTGTCGAAGATAATACCCAAAAACTTTGTTTCCTCAACAACTGGAATAAGTGTTCCGTCCAGCGTGAGTTTAGGGTCATCATGATGTCTTCGCAATTGACAGAAATGCATGCATACTGTTTTCGATTTAGAAAATTTAAAACCATTATTACTGGCCCAATGGTGGATCTTATTGATATTTTGTTGAAGTTGCCTTTCAATTGTATGCATGTGCTTTGATCGATAACAAATTAAAAAATCGTCTACATATAAAGAGCAGTCCACACCGGGAGTTAAGCACTTAGTGATGCTATTGATTTTGATATTAAATAGCGTCACAGATAAAATACTGCCCTGGGGCACACCCATCTCTTGCTGGTGCATATCGGAGAGGGTAGAGCCCACGCGTACTTTGAATTCTCTGTCGGAGAGAAAACTGGAGATGAAAGCGGGCAGACGGCCTTTTAGACCTAGATCGTGCAGGTCATTTAGTATCCCGTACTTCCATGTTGTATCATATGCCTTTTCTAAATCAAAGAAGACTGCTACTAAATGTTCCTTCTTGATCAATGCATCGCGAATAAATGTTTCCAGTCTAACCAGATGATCGTTAGTACTACGACCAGAACGGAAGCCACTTTGGAAAGGAGAAATTAAATTATTACTTTCCAAGTACCATACAAGCCGAGAATTAATCATTCGTTCCATTGTTTTGCATATGCAGCTTGTCAATGCAATAGGCCGATAGCTGTTAGGATCTTCGTTATCTTTGTCTGGTTTGGGAATCGGTATCACTGTTGCTTCTTTCCAGCTCTTAGGTACATTACCAGCAATCCATAAATCATTAAAGATTTTAAGAAGTAATGTGAGAGAAGATTCTGGGAGGTGTTTCAAGAACTGGTAATGTACTTCGTCAGGCCCAGCGGATGTATCATGGGCCTTGTCTAATGCCTCCCTAAGCTCCAATAAAGAAAACAGCTGGTTATAATTTTCAGTGTTGTTCGATGTAAATTTTAAACGTGACTTTTCTTTTTGAGATTTTAATCTTCTAAAGGCATCTGAGTAATTAGATGATGATGAGTTTTTCGAAAAACTATCGGCAAGAATATTTGCTATGTCACGTTTCGAACTGAAATTGCTATTGTTTATTTTTAGATGTCGAATAGAATTGTGTTTCCTCTTTCCATTTATTTTTCGAATAGTATCCCAAACTTGTTTCATTGAGGAACGAGAGTTTAAAGAAGAAATATATTTCTTCCATGATGCACGTTTACATTCTTTGATTGTGCGTCGGGTTTTAGCCCGGGCAATACGATATTTATTTAAATTTTCGGGCGTTAGACGATTGTTGAATGTTTTTAATGCTTCTCGGCGTTGTCTAATGGCTTCTTTGCATTCCTTGGTTACCCAAGGTTTTTGCGATCTCTTACTGTTCGTTGAGGACTTAGGAATAGATTCATCTGCAATTGAAATTAAAGCGGAGGTAAAATGCTGTATAGGATTAACAGCGTTTAATACTGTATCATTATTTGGTCTAGTTTTACATAGTGTTTCAAACATAGCCCAGTCGGCTTTCTTTATATTCCATTGTGGAATTGCGTCATCAATTTTGGAGTTATTGTCAAGAGTGATTGGAAAGTGATCACTGCTGTGAAGGTCATCAGCGACTTTCCATTCATAGTCCAAAAGCAGTGAGGGAGAGCAAATTGTCAAATCTATGCATGTGTCCGTACCGGTTCCTGGGTGTAAATATGTTGGTGAGTTGGTGTTATATAGACACAGATCGTGTCTAGAAATGAAATCTTCTATTTTATGGCCTCTGTCGTTTATGTGATTTGATCCCCATAAAATGTTATGGGCATTAAAATCGCCGAGTAAAACGAAGGGCGCGGGAAGTTGTTCAACAAGATTGTCTAATTCCTTTTGTACTAGGTTGGTGTTTGGTGGTAAGTAAATGGAACAAAAAGTAATCACTCGATGTAGAGTGACACTTACAGCAATGGCTTGTAAATTTGTGTTTAAGGGAATGACTCTGTGAGGCGCTCTATTGTTCACAGCAATAGAGACTCCTCCTGAGGCCCTGTCTGCGTTTTGAAAGTACGCATTAAACAGGGAAAAGTTTTTAAAAGTAATTTTATCTGTCTCTTTCAGGAATGTTTCCTGTAAACATAGTACAGCAGGATCGTGTTCATTTAAAAGCAGAAGAATATCATTGTAGTTAGCTTTAAGTCCTCGACAGTTCCATTGTATGATGGTGTTCTTCATTCTAATGTTATGCTGGAGATTCTGGAACTAAGTTAGACTATTCGCGAAGGAAGCATGTGTTGTTATTTGTCTGGAGGAAGTACGGGAGTATATCTGGTTTTATTAGGTTTGGAGCTACTTTGAGTACACGGAACAGTTTCTTCTGCATCCATGCTCTCAATGTCTCCAAACCTGTTGTAGAGTTTAATGGGGTCATCTGACCCCTTTTGCGGTTTATTTGTTTGTGCTTTTTGTTTCTGTTTTGGTGATTTTGGTGGTGGATTGTTATTAAATGTTGTCTGAGTTGATGTTGTGCTTTTCTGTGGCTTATAATTAGGGATGTTGGCACCTGTGGTTGAATCGGGCTGATCCGTCTGTGTTTGAGCGTCCTTCGTGCTTTTTGGATTGTGTTTTAAGACTGTGGAGAAGGATGGGCCAGGAAGGGATGTTTTCGCCTGGACAAGTTTTCTGGCCTCTGGGTAGGGAATGTTCGAGGTAAACATTACCCTCTGAATTTCCTTCTCCTGTTTCCATGTATCACAATCTTTGGAACTGGCGTGATGTTCCTTGCCGCAGTTGACACAATGCGGAGTTGCTCTACAATCAGCTTCCTGATGAGAGTGGTCTCCGCATCGGCCACATACCTTGGCTCTGGAACATCGATCCTCGTGATGGCCGTATTTTTGACATTTATAGCATCGAAGGGGGTTTGGAATGTAGATCTCGACCTTTACTTGTAAAAACCCAACCTTGACCACTTTGGGCACTGTTGGTTTATTAAAGGTGAGTACAAATGTATTGGTGTCCTGCAGGGTGTTATTACGTTTAATACGTATTCTTCGCACTGCAGTGACACCTTCATGTTTCATCCCTTCGATGATATCTGCGTCGGCGACTCCAGCCAAGTCACGACATCGCATCACGCCTTTGGACGAATTCAGAGTAGTGTGGGCGAATGAGGTCACTGGAATATCAAAGAATGTTTTCATTCTCATGATATTGTCTGTTTGCCTCCTTCGCTCACACTCTACAAGAAGACAACCCGATTTTAGTTTTTTAACACTTTTTGGTGTGCCAATGGAGCCGGAAATTGTTTTCTCAATAACGAATGGAGATAAACTTGAAAGCGGTTTTGTATCATCCCTGGACTGAATAACCATGAAACGTGGAAATGATTCCACGCCACATGGCTCTTCATCCGAATCAGACAATGGTTTGGTACGTTTATTGTTGGATTTTTTGGTTTTGTTTTCCATGATTAATTATTTAAAATTTCAGCACCCATGCTCCCCACCCGCCACGGAGCCCAACGAGGGGACACTTGTCAAGTGCCAGGGATACATAGATGCCATACTCGTTAGATAAAATTACCTGGGATTGACCCATGAAGCTTCCTTCTAGGGTCGGTAAAATTACCTCCCGATTGACCCGTTGAGCCACCGCTATCTAGGAAGTCTTCTAAAACTTGTGGAAGTGAAAGCTAAAGGAAAAGAATATAGGGGAAACGGTGGTATCAAGATAGATACAAGAAAAAAAAGAGAAGATAAGTAATAAAAAAGGAAAAAAGACCTCCTAGTGCTCGGCGTGACCAGCCGATTTGTCGAGATCGGGCCCATCTCGACCACCCGTCTAGGAGAAGTAGAGGCCAAAGTAGTGTGTTGCAACTACCAGGATCCTTTCCTCCCCCGACACGGGACGCAACCCACGGCAAACAGGTTGCCTCTACTTAGTCGCCTTTTACGACACGTGGCGAGGCACGTCGGGCCTATTCTACAACCCCGAACCCGCAGGGGGCGGGACATTACAGAGACCATGGAGTCGATGCAACTATTATTTTGTAATAGTCCTTTCATTCACTTTAAGGGCGCTCCCAATTATCTCAAGTATATTTGCATTTCTTTGTTTCTTTTGTGAGCGTGAGGTTGGATGATGCAGATACATTGTGGTGGAGTTCGCTACAATAAAATGAAATAAATATGAATGATTGTTTTGTTTGATTTGTAACGGCGCATCAGCAAACTTATACTATTTAGCGCCATACAATAGGTTCTATTTATACATGTTTAAAATTCTAAAAGGTTTTATATCGTTAAGCGACATAGAAAAGCAAATAGTTCAAAGTAAAATGGTAAGATGTTGGTAACAATAAAATATGAAGCTTCCCAATCAACAGGGTTCTATTGTTTAGCGACTGAAGCACTACTAATGAGTCACAGAAGATAATGCTATTTAAAATGCGTCTTTGTTCGATACATTTCAGAGCAGGGTCTATTGCTCAGATTTCCGCTAAAATATGGACGCATTGTTTGGCAAGCGCACTGTGGTTATGTGTTTGCGACTAACGAAGGCTGCAGCCGCCTTTTCTCCAACCTTTGATCCATCAGTAAAACATTTAGTGTAATTTGTAAAATCGTTGAGACGTTCATGATTAGAGTTCATGAATATGGCAGGGTTTGTCTCAGATTTTCTCCCATCGTGTAGCGTAAAAATCACTTTGGGCTGCTCGAGACAAACGTTGTCTGAACTATACAGAGATTAGTTTTGATATTGTCAAGGCTGGCTGATGTTCTTATGCCAAATGAAGGTATGGCATTTGTTTTAATTTCATATAAAATTGTGTATTTTGGTTGAAAAACAGCAGAAAAAGCAGAGTTCAGAGAGTTTGATCTTAATTTGTGAGCCTACTGTGCAGAAAACATTTCTCTGCGATGCGATATAGGTGGTTCATTTGCTTCCGCGAGAAGGCTTTCACATGGAGATGTCTTAAATGCTCCTAGAGCGAGTCTTATTCCCGGATAATGAATTGGGTCAAGCATTTTCAAATAGGACTTCCTAGCTTAACCATAAACAATGCATCCCCAGTCTAGTATGGAGAGGATAAATGTTCTATACAAATTGAGGAGGACTTTTTTATCAGCGCCCCAGTCAGTGAGTGCAATTACTTTAAGTAAATTTAAAGCTTTTAAGCATTTAGCTTTTAAATTCTTGATGTGTGGTATACACGCCAGTTTTCTGTCAAAGATAATACCCAAAAACTTTGTTGGAATAAGTGTTCCATCCAGCGTGAGTTTAGGGTCATCATTATGTCTTCGCAACTGACAGCAATGCATACATTCAGTTTTCGACTTTTGGATCTTATTGATATTTTGTTTTTAGTTGCCTTTCAATTGTATGCATGTGCTTTGATCAATAACAAATTAAAAAATCGTCCTCATATAATGAGCAATACACACCGGAAGCTAAACACATGGTGATGCTATTGATTTTGATATTAAACAGCGTCACAGATAAAATACTGCCCTGGGGCACACCTATCTCTTGCTGGTGCATTTAGGAGAGGGTAGAGCCCTCTCGTACTTTGAATTCTCTGTCGGCGCGAATATTGGAGATGAAACAGGGCAGACGGCCTTTTAGGCCCAGATCGTGCAGGTCATTTAGTATCCCGTACTTCCATGTTGTGTCATAGGCCTTTTCTAAATCAAAGAAGACTGATACTAAATGTTCCTTCTTGATAAATGCATCGCAAATAAATGTTTCCAGTCTAACCAGATGATCGTTTGTACTGCGACCAGAACGAAAGCCAGTTTAGAAAGGAGATAGTAAATTGTTACTTTCCAAGTACCATACAAGCCGATAATTAATCATTCGTACCATTGTTATGCACACGCAGCTTGTCAGTGCAATGGGCCCATAGCTGCTAGGATCTTCAATGTCTTTACCTGGTTTGGGAAATGGTATTACTGTTGCTAATTTCAAGCTCTTGGGTACATTACCAGCAATCCATAAATCATTAAATATTTTCAAAAGTAAAGTCAGAGAAGAGTCTTGCAGATGTTTCAAAAACTGCTAATGTACTTGGTCAGGCCCAGCGGATGTATCATGGACCTTGTCTAAAGCCTCCATAACCTCCAATAAAGAAAACAGCTGGTTATAGCATTAAGAGTTGTTAGATGTCAATTTTAAACGTGAATTCTTATTTTGATATTTTAATCTTTGAAAGATTTCTGAATAATTAGATGATGATGAGTTGTTTTGAGACACTATCGGCAAGAATATTTGCTATATCACGTTTCGAACTAAAAATTTTGTTGTTGTCGAATATAGTTGTGTTTCCTCTTTCCATTTATTTTTCGAATAGTATCCCAAACTTGTTTCATTGAGGAACGAGAGTTTATAGAAGATATATATTTCTTCCAGGATGCACGTTTAGATTCTTTGATTGTGCCTCGTATTTTAGCCCAGGCAATACGATATTTGTTTAAATTTTCGGGAGTTGGACGATTGTTGAATTGTTTTAATGCTTCTCGGCGTTGTATAATGGCTACATTGCATTCCTTGGTTACCCAAGACTTGTGCGATCTCTTACTGTTTGTTGGGGACTTAGGAATAGATTCATCTGTAATTGTAATTAGAACTGAGGTAAAATGCTGTATAGGATTAACAGTGTTGAATATTGTATCATTATTTAGTCTCGTTTTACATAGTCTTTCAAACGAAGCCCAGTCGGCTTTCTTTATATTCCATTGTGGAATTGCGTCATCAATTTTAGAGTTATTTCCAAGAGTGATTGGAAAATGATTATTCTGTGAAGTTCCTCAGCGACCATCCATTCATAGTCCAAAAGCAGTGAAGGAGAGTAAATTGTCAAATCTATGCACTTGTACGTACCTGTTCCTAGGTGTAAATATGTCGGTGAGTTAGTGTTATATAGACACAGATCGTGTCCAGAAATGAAATGGTCTACTTTATGACCTCTGTCGTTTATGTGATTCGATCCCCATAAAATGTTATGGGCATTAAAATCCCCGAGTAAAACGAAGGGCGCGGGAAGTTGTTCAACAAGATTATCTAATTCTTTTTGTACAAGGTTGGTGTTTGGTGTTAAGTAAATGGAGCAAAAAGTAATCACTCGATGTAGAGTGACACTTACAGCAATGGCTTGTAAATTTGTATTTAAAGGAATGACTCTATGAGGGGCTGTATTGTTCACAGCAACAGAGACTCCTCCTAAGGCCCTGTCAGCGTTTTGAAGGTAGGCGTTAAACAGGGAAAAGTTGTTTAATGTAATTCTATCTGTCTCTTTCCCGAATGTTTCCTGTAAACATAGCACAGCAGTATCGTGTTCATTTAAAAGCAGAAGAATATTATTGTAGTTAGCTTTAAGTCATCGACAGTTCCATTGTATGATGGTGTTCTTCATTATAATGTTATGCTGGAGATTGTGGAGCTAGGTTAGACTATTCGCGGAGGAAGTATGTGTTGTTATTTGTCTGGAGGAAGTACGGGAGTATATTTAGTTTTACTAGGTTTGGAGCTACTTTTAGTACATGGAGCAGTTTCTTCTACATCCATGCTCTCAAAGTCTCCAAAACTGTGGTAATGTTTAATGGGGTCAACTGACCCCTTTTGCTGCTTATTTGTTTGTGCTCTGTGTTTCTGTTTTGGTGATTTTGGAGGTGGATTGTTATTAAATATTGTCTGAGTTGATGTTGTGCTTTTCTGTGGCTTATAATTAGGGATATTAGCACTTGTTGAATCGGGCTGATCCGTCTGTGTTTGCGCTTCCTTCGTGATGTTTGTATTGTGTTTCACGACTTTGGAGAAGGATGGGCCAGGAAGGTATGTTTTTGCCTGGACAAGTTTTCTGGCCTCTGGGTAGCGAAAGTTCGAGGTAAACTTTACGCTCTGAATTTCCATCTCCTGTTTCAAAGTATCGCAATATTTAATATTGGCGTGATGTTCCTTGCCACAGTTGACACAATGCGGAGTTGCTCTAGAATCAGCTTCCTGATGAGAGTGGTCTCCGCATCGGCCACATTCTTTCACTCTGGAACGTCGGTCCTCGTGATGGCCGTATGTTTGACACTTATAGCATCAAAAGGGGTTTAGTATGTAGATCTCAACCTTTACTTGCAAAAACCCAACCTTGACCACTTTTTGCACTGTCGATTCATTAAAGGTGAGTACAAATGTGTTGGTGTCCTGCAGAATGTTATTACGCTTAATACTTATTGATCGCACTGCAGTGACACCTTCATGTTACATCCTGTCGATGATATCTGTGTCGGTGACTCCAACCAAGTCACGAAAGCGCATTACGCCTTTGGACGAAAACAGTGTAGTTTGGGCGAATGAGGTCACTGGAATATCGGAAAAGATTTTAATTTTCATGATATTATCTGTTTGACCATTGTGCTCACACTCCATCAGAAGGCAACCCGATTTTAGCTTGTTGACACTTTTTGGTGTGCCAATACAGTCCGAAATAGTTTTCTCAACAACAACGGACATAAAGCAGAAAGCTGTTTAGAATCATCCTTAGACTGAATAACCATGAAGCGTGTAAATGATTCCACGCCACTTGTTTATTCATCCAAGTCAGATAGTGGTTTGGTAAGTTTATTGATGATTTTATTGTTGCATTTGCCATGACTAAGTGTTAAAATTTCAGCACCCATGATCCCCACCCACCAAGGAGCCGAACGAGGGGACATTTTTCAAGTGCCAGGGATACACAGATGCCATACTCGTTAGATAAAATTACCTGGGATTGACCCATGAAGCTTTCTACTAGGGTCGGTAAAATTACCTCCTGATCGACCCGTTGAGCCACCGCTTTCTAGGAAGTCTTTAAAAACTTGGGAAAATGAAAGCTAAAGGAAACAGAATGTAGGGGCAACGGTGGTATCAAAAGAGATATAAGAAAGAAAGAGAAGATGAGTAAGTAATAAAAAAGACATCCTAGGGCTCGGCGTGACCAGCCGATTTGTCGAGACCAGACCCGTCTCGACCACCCTTCTAAGAGACGTAGAAGCCAAAGCAGTATATTTCATCGGAAAAGCCTACGTTCAACTATCGGGACTGTTTCCTCCTCCGACACGGGTCTCATCCCACGGCAAACAGGATGCCTCTACTTAGTCACCTTTTACGACACGTGGCGAGGCACTTCGGGACAATTCTACAACCCCGAACCCGCAGGGGGATTTTTCGAATAGTATCACAAACTTCTTTCATTGAGAAACGAGAGTTTATAGAAAATATATATTTCTTCCAGGATGCACGTTTACATTATTTGATTTTGCGTCGGGGTTTAGCGCGGATAATACGATATTTGTTTAAATTTTCGGACCTTATACGATTCTTGAATTGTTTTAATGCTTCTCGGCATTAATTAATGGCTTCCTTGCATTCCTTGGTTACCGAAGGTTATTGCAGTTTCTTACTGTTCGTTGAAGACTTAGGAATAGATTAATCTGCAATTGCGATTCGAATTAAAGTTAAATGCTGTAAAGGATTAACAGCGTTGAATACTGTATCATTATTTAGTCTAGTTTTACATAGTGTTTCAAATATAGCCCAGTCGGCCTTCTTTGTATTACATTGCTTCATCAATTTTAGAGTCATTTCCAAAAGTAATTGGAAAGGGATTACTGCTGTGAAGGTCGTCAGAGACCTTTCATTCATAGTCGAAAAGCATCGAAGGAGAGCAAATTGTGTAATCTTTGCACGTGTACGTACCAATTCCTGGGTGTAAATATGTCGGTGAGTTAGTGTTATATAAACACAGATCGTGTCCGGAAATGAAATCTTCTACTTTATGACCTCTTTCGTTTATGTGATTTGATGCCCATAAAATGTTATGGGCATTAAAATCCCCGAGTAAAACGAAGACCGCTGGAAGTTGTTGAAGAAGATTGTCTAATTCGTTTGGTTCAAGGCTGATGTTTGGTGGTAATTAAATGGAGGAAAAAGTAATCACTCGATGTAGAGTGACGCTTATAGCAATGGCCTGTAAATTTGTATTTATAGGAATGACTCCTCCTGAGGCCTTGTCTGCGTTTTGAAAGTAAGTGTTGAAAAGGGAAAAGTTTTTAAATGTAATTTTATCTGTCTCTTTCAGAAAAGTTTCCTGTAAACATAGTACTGCAGGATCGTGTTTGTTTAAAAGCAGATGAATATCATTGTAGTTAGGTTTAAGTCCTCGACAGTTACATTGTACGATGGTGTTCTTCATTGTAATGTTATGCTGGAGATTATGGAGCTAGGTTAGACTATTCGCGGAGGAAATTTCTGCTGATATTTTTCTGGAGGAAGTATAGTCGTATTATTGTTTTTACTAGATTTGGAGGAACCTTGAGTACATGGAGAAGTTTCTTCTGCATCCATGCTCTCAAAGTCTCCAAACTTGTAAAGTTTAATGGGTCATCTGACCCCTTATGCTGCTTATTTGTTTGTGATTTCTGTTTATTTCATGGTGATTATGGAGCTGGATTGTTATGGAATGTTTCTGTGGTTGGTAATGAGGTATATTGGCACTTGGTGAATCGGGTCGATCCGTCTGTGTTTGCGGGTCCTTCGTGAAATTTAGATTGTGTTTCACGACAGTGGATAAGGATGGTCCAGGAAGGGATGTTTTTGCCTTTGTGTATGGAATGTTGGATGTAAGCTTCACCCTCTGAATTTCCTTTTCTTGTTACCAAGTATCACAATCCTTGGAATTGGCGTGATGTTCCTTTCCACAATGCGGAGTTGCTCTACAATCATATTCCCGACGAGAGTGATCTACGCAACAGCCACATACTTTGACTTTGGAATATCGGTCTTCGTGATGGCCGTACTTTTGACACTTATAGCATCGAAGGGCATTTGGAATGTAGAGCTCAAGAATAACTTGCAAAAGCCCAACCCTGACCACTTTGGGTATAGTCGGTTTGTTGAAGAGGAGTACAAATGTGTTGGTGTCCTGTAGATTGTTATTACCTTTAATATGTATTTTACGCACTGCCGTGACACCTTTGTGTTTCATCCCCTCGATGATTTCTGTGTCGGTGATTGCAGCCAAGTCACGACAGCACATAACGCTATTGGACGAATTCAGTGTAGTAGAATTGGCGTGATGGTCCATGCCACAGTTGACACAATGCGGAGTTCCTCTACAATTAGCTTCCTGATAAGAGTGGTCTCCGCATCGGCCACCTACTTTGTTTTTGGAACATCGGTCCTCTTGATGGCCGTATTTCTGACACTTATAGCATCGAAGGGGGTTTGGAATGTAGATCTCGACCTTTACTTGTAAGAACCCAACCTTGACCACTTTGGGTACTGTCGGTTTATTAAAGGTGAGTACAAATGTGTTGGTGTCCTGCAGGTTGTTATTACGTTTAATGCGTATTCTACGCACTACAGTGACACCTTCTTGTTTCATCCCTTCGATAATCTCTGTGTCGGTGACTCCAGCCAAAGCACGACTGCGCATTACGACTTTTGACGAATTCAGTGTAGTATGGGCGAATGAGGTCACTGGAATATCGAAAAAGGGTTTCATTTTCATGATATTATCTGTTTGATCGTTACGCTCACACTCAACAAGAAGGTTACCCGATTTTAGTTTTTTAAAACTTTTTAGTGTGCCAATAGATCCCGAAATGTTTTTTTTCAATCACAAATGGAGATAGAGCAGCAAGTCGTGGTGAATCATTCTTAGCTTTAATAACCATTAAGCGTGGAAATGATTTCGCGCTACGTGGTTCTTCATCAGAATCAGACAGTGGTTTGGTACGTTTGTTGGCTTTGTTGTTGAAATTTCCATGATTATTAGTTAAACGTTCAGCACTCATGCTTCTCACCCACCAAGAAGCCCAAGGAGGGGACACTATTCAAGTACCAAGGATACACAAATGCTATACTCGTTAGATAAAATTACCTGGGATTGAGCCATGAAGTTTCTGCCTATGGCCCGTTGAGCCACCGCCTTCTAGGAAGACTTCTAAAACTTGGGAATATAAAAGCTAATGGGATAGATTGTAGGGGCAACGGTGGTATTAAGAGCGATACAAGAAAGATAGAGAAGCTGAGCACGGAAATAAAGATTTCCTAGGGCTCAGCGTTACCAGCCGATTTATCCAGACTGGGCCCATCCCGACCACCCGTCTATGAGACGTAGAGGTCAAAGCAATGTATTGCGTCGGAAAAGCCTCCGTTCAACTACCAGGATCTTTTCCTCCTCCCACTACTTAGTCGCCTTTTACAAGACGTGGTGAGGCATGTCGGGCCAATTCTACAACCCCGAACCTGAAAGGGGAAATATGGTGTCTGACTCACTATCAATACCTCAGTCACTACACAAGTGAAAACTGGTGAACTTATTAGTATCCAATATTCTCGTCAAAAGTATTGAGCTGAGTACCACCCAGAATATAGTATAATGTTGGTTACCCTAGCCATATTGATAGTATAGCTATTGAAAAAGCGGATCGCGCTGCTGAAATAGCCCTAACCCAAGAACCAAAAATAATGAATCTTTAATTAAATTGTAATAATACATCTTGGAGAAACGCAAGTGATCTAAATGTTATCAGTACTGTTGACTACAAGTATGACCCTTCGTAATATTTAGTTTCCAGAATTTATGTAGGTTATCTTATAGTAAAATGGCTGAAGGGTTCCACATACTAGTGTCCATAAATTGTACATAATAAAAACTGATTATTTCACCTTTCCGCAGTCTATTACTAAAAGTCAGAATATACATATATACAAAGACGTGTGAAGGAAAACAACTAAAACTACCTAAAAAAAATATTGCTGTTTATTAGGAAAGAAACATCATTGTGTAAATTGATATTTCGGAGACAATGGCACTTAAGGGGGTGATTTTCTATAATCTAGGAGATTGTTTCTATCAAGTCTCAACTCGCCGGCGTCTATACACAGACACCGTATTGGTGGTATCAGAACTTACGATTAACCATTCCATTTGAAATGTAGGGGTTCGGGGTGTACAGAATTATAATTTATGCAAGGTTCTTCAAGTACGGGGAAATAATATATGTTGCTATGATATCAGATATCAGATGCAGAGCATTGTTTTTATTTAAACACATTTGATTCATATAATGATAAGCATCTTTAATAATATCAATGGAACAACCCCTCCCTTTCGAAAAATCAAACACTCACTAGATTGTAAAGGTGGAAGAAACTGTAGTACAAGGTATGTTCCTTTGAATATGGCCAGCAACAGGTAGGTGGTCTGCATTAATAGGGTCAGTAATAGGTAGATCGTCTGATGTATAAATAACACAAGTTCAGTCGTTTCATCCAATATTCAAAATGACCGAAAAAATTTGGTATCATGTTTCAACCATATAGGTGTGTAAAAAACGGGCATGGAAGAAGAAATGGACCATATAACTTCCTGCTTTTCAAGTAATGTGCAAATTGATGAGAATATCACATTATTTCTTGTCTCGTTAAAGCCCTTCTTATTATGATGAGAAACAAATCTTTCCATTGTAGAAAATATCATGAAAAGAATCTAAAGGAATATCTTAAAGTTAATGTTTCAAAGTTAGTCATGAGACACATACCGAGGTATTTTTTCACCTCAGCATTATTTTGTTTGACAGAATAATAAAATAGAATTTTCAGGTAGTAGTGACAATTCATCGTCAATTAGTTTTTGTCTTGGAGGACGTTATCGTTTGTAGGCAGTAACCTTTTAAACCAAGTCCCAACAGTAAATCTTACAACCTTCACCACCTAGGTTACCTTTCAGGGTTGTTGGGGGAGTATTACTATTCGTATATAATATACCAATAGGGGATGAATAAACGTCGGAATTGCATTACGGGTCTTATATGTTAATCTGTCGCTCCATATAACTATTTCACTTGGTTCAATATATTTCCTTCCAACCAGTCACACAACTAAATCTGAGCGTGACCATTTCATGAATATATTTGCCATAGACTTTTGGTTCCCTTCGCGATTGTAAGGGCTACAATACACCTAGGCGCTGTATAGTGTTCAATAATATATGGCAGAAGATAGAAGACATGGTCTCCAAACAAAACCGTTGCCTTGGTTAAAAAAAAGTCTCATACCGATATGCATCCTGCAACAGGATTTGACTGTCTGTAGTTCATTTCTTTAACTTGATTTCACTTTGGAAATTAATGGCAACCTTGGTTGCAGGGACCACTTTCCAATATATGTTACAACATGCCTTAACTTCAAGGGCTCGGACAGAGATAAAAGTCAGCAAAGCGTGACTGGAAAACATTAAACTCACGTCAATTTAAAACAGTCGGCTAAGCATTTTTATACTCCAGTTCAAAGATAATTCAGGATGATGTCTTGTCAATTGATTGTTTTATTCTATTTTAACGGCAGCCCAGCAATTTAAGGCTATTTAGCACAATGGAATAGGTTATGTATAAAGGGTTAAAATGGTAAGTTTTAACATCGGCCAGCGATATAAAATACCACATAGTTCAAAGTAAAATGGTAAGATTGCAACATTAGAATATAAAGCTGCCCAAACAATAGGGGAATGCTGCCTTGTGTAAAGGAAACTACAAAAAAATGAAGAATGTCCTGCCCCTATCGGAGAGTGGGTTACCTTCTATAGGACACAAAATGAAGGTGGCAATATTCCGATCAAACAATGGACACTTATCAAGCTGGAGTATCCCTCGTGAAGGTGAATTTCAATGAAATAGATATATTCCACTAGTGGAGCACATTCCTGTAACGCTTGTTGATTTGCACCCAACGAAACGTAAGTATTTAAACTGTATTTGCTTGAAGAAAATGTATGAGGATGTGCTACTCGAGAAAATCTTGGACGTTGAAAGGTAATGTAATACAGCAGTAAACTTGAATAATTTTCTATTGTTTTAATACCTCCTACACAATTTAAAATGCTTTTGCGTTTTAATTTCTTTCATCTTGTATTTCCATTTTACATTTCGTTGTAAGTATCTTCGTGAGATTCTTGTGCAATTCAAATGTACGTTTCTGAAATATCAACCTGTAGGTGGCGCCATAAAAACCATTATTAGCGATCGGGTGCCCTAATGTGCTAGCACTTACAAACCTACCTACCCTGCACAAATATGTTTTTATCCATGCTGGGTTGCTCGGTCATAAATGGAAGTATTATCCATCTTTCTCATGTACTAATAGTTCCAGTGTAAGTTGTTTCAAAGCATTTTAGTATAAATTTCATTACTCACAGCATTATTATTAATGTAGAATTTTTTCAGTGTATAGTCCGAGGTCAAAAGCAAATAGCTATTGTATCTATGAACAGGTCATTGCCGTTTATAAGGTCTTCTGACGTAAACACAAACTAATAGTTCCAGTGTAAATTGTTTCAAAGCTTTTTAGTATAAATTTGATTTCTCACAGCATTATTATTAATGTAGCATTTTTGGAAATGTATAGTCCCAGGTCAAAAGCGAATAGCTTTTGTATCTATGAGCTGGTCATTGCCGTTATAACGAGTATTTTGCGGTAAACACAAACTACTGGTAGTGGCACAGCACAAACGTGACAATTAAGCTCTTTACTCCCAGTATACATTGAAAGTACTTCAGTAAAGAGTTGTATAGTCCTTCGGGTTCAGAATGAGTAAAATTAAAAGTTCGCTTTCAGTTTTTAATTTTATACCTTAAATGGATATAGTATTACAAGATGAACAATGTGGGTCTGATTTAAATATGATTGATCAAGTTTATGCAACCATGTTTTTAAACCATATTTCTTGTGTGAAATATACTTATGTATAAATTTAATACGCTCGAAAGTAAATGGACCAAATGTTAAGTATATTTTGATCCCTGGATGATAAGTCACATTTCTTGACTATCTCATACAATATTATAAGTTCGTTAGCCAGACAACGCATTACACAAAGAAAGACAAATTTGTATGCTTTTGCACGTTGATACAGATTTGTTGTGGTCATCTGGCATCACGAGTGGATAGGGTTAAGAACGTTACAACGTTTGGAGATCACACTGCCACAAGTGAAAGTGGTATATACAATCATAACATTTTATAGTGGCATTTTCGTCCTGTCATTATGCATTTCTATGATTAACAGTATTTGCTGAGATTTTGTATGCTTACTCAACACCTTATATTTTTTATATGTGAAAATCTTGCATTCTTTCTTTCAAGCATTACAGGAAAATACTATATCTCTCTTTGTCATGATCATTCAAAAAAAGAATTCCTCGAGGTTTAAAAATTATCAAGATAACAAACATTTGAAAAAAACTTGGATGTAATGATTTCTACAAATATCCATTTCAGCTGCATGTCAGACATTTGCCAGTTGGTTGCTGTTGCCCTGATCGTCATCGTCGCCATAATAAAGGATACTTCGTGTTTCATTATTCAAGATGGCGCCCATTCCACTACCCATCAACCCAACCTCGTGTCACAATCAAAAGAAGGGCACTACCGGTTCGCCTCCGTCGCTGCCGATGCGGCAGAGTGCTCGCAGATTGGAACGTGAGTTTTTAAGATTAGGATTAAAACACATGGGTTTAATAGAACATCAAAAGACTTAACATTGTCACTAGACAAAACATTCGTTTTTCAGCACCACACACACACAAAATCATTGAGAAGTTGTTAAATCTCAAATGTCTAAAAGAAACATTGATTTAGGTGACGATTTTCGTATCTTCATACTAGATAGAAACTGTTTTTAAAGGATGGCATAACCGGTTTTTTAATACATTTTCTTGTGCTTTTGTAGAAATCGTCACACTTTATGTAATTGTTGAAGCATAGATAACGTCTACATTATTATAGCATTATATGACGAATACTTATTTTCATTTCAAGAGAGATAATGGCCCGTGACGGGGGTTCTGCAGTAGATGCCGCCATTGCAGCTATACTATGTGATGGGATACACAACGCGCAGAGTTGTGGTATTGGTGGCGGCCATATCCTTACATATTATCAAAGGTATTATCAACACTTTTATCAATGGAATTGCAGGCATTCGCTTCGTATAGTATAATGTAAATGTCTGTACCAAAGAAAGAGCGCTTTAGCAACAGTGTTGTGGATTGTGTATTGCATCCTGGATTCCCATCAAAAGTTTGTTTGTTAGTTTGTTTGTTTGATTTATAGCGGCGCCCCAGCACACTTAGGCTATTTAGCGCCATACAATAGGTTGCATTTATACATGTTTAAAATACCAAAAGGTTCAATATCGACCGGCGACATAGAAAACCAAATAGTTCAAAGTAAAATCGTAATATGTTGGTAACAGTAAAATATGAAGCTTCCCAATCAAAGGGAGATGTAAATGGTGTATGTTGATGAAAAGATGTTGAAAATAAGAGTCGTATTTGCATTAGAAAAATATATTCTAGGTGATGGCATACAAGTTATAGTTTAAAAAAAAAGATATACTTCCTTCAGGAGATGTGAATGATGTATGTTGATGAAAAGATATTGAAAATAAGGGGCGGAATTTACATTAGATTACAATGCTTTAGGTGATGGCATGCAAGTTTAAAATAAATATTTACTTTCTTCAGAAAATCTAAAATACAAGTGATCTGTATAGTATCAAAAAGTTCCTTCATGTCATGTACATTATAGTTTTTATCACGCGTAGGTTGCAGGTCGGAACACTAGGTCATAAAGTGCTTAACAGTGAATGGTTCATTGCAAGAAACGCATTCTGGTGGATATGTGAGAGTGGATAATGTATGTATGACCGATCTCCCAGGCTTTGTTTTGATGGCATGAAGTTTGTTACTGACTGCATCATCCCATGACACCTGCCACTTCTGACGTATATACTTTTTGATACAAGGTTTAAAATCAGTAAACGGTAATTTAAAATCCGATGGTTCTTGGGATAGAGCCATCTTAGCAGCCCGGTCAGCTTCTTCATTACCTCTAATACCAATATGGCTAAGTAGCCAACCGTATATTATATTGTAGAAGGTACTAAGCTCCCAGTTTGTGACGAGAAGATTGACTAATAATGGATTATCCAGTTTTCTATTGTGTAGCGACTGAAGCACTGACAATGTGTCACTGAAGATAATGCTGTTTAAAATGCGTCTTTGTTCGATAAATTTCAGAGCAAGGTCTATTGCTCTGATTTCAGCTGAAAATATGGACGCATCGTTTGGCAAGCGCACTTTGGTTATGTGTTTGACACTAACGAAGGCTGCAGCAGCCCTTTCATCAACCTTTGATCCATCAGTATAAAATTTAGTGTAATTTGTTAAATCGTTGAGAAGTTCATGATAAGAGTTCATGTATATGGCAGGATTTGTCTCAGATTTATTCCCATCGTGTAACGTAAAAATCACTTTGGGTTGCTTAAGGAGCCAAGGTGGTGTTTTCGAGACAAACGCTTTCTGAACTGTAGAGAGATTAATTTTCATATTGTCAAGGCTGGATGATGTTTCAATGCCAAATGAAGGTATGGCATTTGGTTGTTTTCCATATAAAATTTTGTATTTTCGTCAAAAAAACAGCAGAAAAAGCAGGATTCAGAGGGTTTGATCTTGACGTAAGAGCGTGTTGCGCAGAAAGCATTTCTCTGCGATGCGATAAAGGTTGTTCATTTGCTTCCGCGAGAAGGCTTTCACATGGAGATGTCTTAAATGCTAATAAAGCGAGTCTTATTCCCTGACGATGAATTCGGTCAAACAGATTCAAATAGGACTTCCTAGCTGAACCATAAACAATGTATCCATATCTAGTATGGAACGGATAAATGTCCTATACAAATTGAAGAGGACTTTTTTATCAGCACCCTAGTCAGTGTGCGCAATTACTTTAAATAAATTTATTGCTTTGAAGCTTTAGCTTTAAATTCTTGATGTGTGGTATAAAAGTCAGTTTTCTGTCGAAGATAATACCCAGAAACTTTGTTTCCTCAACAACTGTAATAAGTGTTCCGTCCAGCGTGAGTTTAGGGTCATCATGATGTCTTCGCAACTGACAGAAATGCATGAATACTGTTTTCAATTTTGATAATTTGAAACCGTTATTACTGGTCCAATTTTGGATCTTATTGATATTTTGTTTTAGTTGCCTTTCAATTGTATGCCTGTTCTTTGATCGATAACAAATTAAAAAAAATTGGTGATGTTATTGATTTTGATATGAAATAGCGTCACAGATAAAATACTACCCTGGGGCACACCCATCTCTTGCTGGTGCATACTGGAGAGGGTAGAGCCCACTAGTACTTTCAATTCTCTGTTGTGGAGAAAATTGGAGATGAAATTGGGCAGACGACCTTTTAGACCCAGATCGTGAAGGTCATTTAGTATCCCTTACTTGCATGTTGTGTCATATGCCTTTTCTAAATCAAAGAAGACTGCTACTAAATGTTCCTTCTTGATAAATTCATCGAGAATAAATGTTTCCAGTCTAAACAGATGATCATTAGTACTACGACCAGAACGGAAGCCACTTTGCAAAGGAGATATTAAATTGTTACTTTCCAAGTACCATACGAGCCGAGAATTAATCATTCGTTTCATTGTTTTGCCTACGCAGCTTGTTAGTGCAATGGGCCCATAGCTGTTAGGATCTTCGTTAACTTTGTCTGGTTTGTGAATCGGCATCACAAATAAATCATTAAGATTTTCAGAAGTAATGTCAGAGAAGATTCTGGGAGGTGTTTCAAGAACTGGTAATGTACTTCGTCAGGCCCAGCGGATGTATCATGGGTCTTGTCTAAAGCCTCCCTAAGCTCAAATAAAGAAAACTGCTGGTTATAGCTTTCAGTGTTGTTCGATGTAAATTCTAAACGTGACTTTTCTTTTTCAGATTTTAATCTTCGAAAGGCTTCTGAAGAACTAGATGATGATGAGTTTTTTGAGAAACTATCGCCAAGAATATTTACTATGTCACGTCTCGAACTAAAATTGCTATTGTTTGTTTTCAGGTGTCCAATATAATTGGGTTTCCTTTTTCGAATAGTATCCCAAACTTGTTTCATTGAGGAACGAGAGCTTAAAGAAGAAATATATTTCTTTCAGGATGCACGTTTACATTCTTTGATTGTGCGTTGAGTTTTAGCCCGCGCAATACGATATTTGTTTAAATTATCGGGCGTTGGACGATTGTTAAATTGTTTTAATGCTTCTCGGCGTTGTCTAATGGCTTCTATTCATTCTTAGGTTACCCAAAATTCTTGCGATTTCTTACTGTTCGGTGAGGACATGGGAATAGATTCATCTGCAAGTGTAGTTAGAACGGTGGTAAAATGCTGTATAGAATTAACAGCGTTGAATACTGTATCATTATTTAGTCTAGTTTTACATAGTGTTTTAACATAGTCCAGTCGGCCCTCTTTATATTCCATTGTGGAATTGTGTCATCAATTTTAGAGTTATTAAGAGTGATTAGAAAGTGTTCATTGCTGTGAAAGTCATCAGCGACCTTCCATTCATAGTCCAAAAGCAGCGAAGGAGAGCAAATTGTCACATCTATATATGTGTACGTACCCGTTGCTGGGTGTAAATATCTCGGTAAGTTAGTGTGATATAGATACAGATCGTGTCCAGAAATGAAATTTGTTACTTTATGGCTTCTGTCGTTTATGTGATTCGATCCCCATAAAATGTTATGGGCATTAAAATCCCCGAGTAAAACGAAGGGTGCGGGAAGTTGTTCAACAAGATTATCTAATTCTTTTTGTACTAGGTTGGTTTTTGGTGGTAATTAAGTGGAGCAAAAAGTAATCACTCGATGTAAAGTGACACTTACAGCAATGGCTTGTAAATTTGTATTGAATGGAATGACTCTGTGAGGGGTTCTATTGTTCATAGCAATATAGACTCCTCCTGAGGCCCTGTCAGCGTGTTGACAGTACGCTTTAAACAGTGAAAGGTTTTTAAAATTAATTTTATCTGTCTCTTTCAGGAATATTTCCTGTAAACATATCACTGCAGTATCGTGTTCATTTAAAAGCAGAAGAATATCATTGTAGTTAGCTTTAAGTCCATGACAATTCCATTGTATGATGGTGTTCTTCATTATAATGTTATGCTGGAGATTCTGGAGGTATGTTAGACTATTCGCGGAGGAAGTATGTGTTGTTATTTGTCTGGAGGACGTACGGGAGTATATTTAGTTTTACTAGGTTTTGGTGATTTTGGTGGTGGATTGTTATTAAATGTTGTCCGAGTTGATGTTGTGCTTTTCTGTGACTTATAATTAGGGCTATTGGCGCGTCCATCGTGCTTTTTGGATTGTGTTTTACGACTGTGGAGAAGGATGGACCAGGAATGGATGTTTTTGCCTGGACAAGTTTTCTGGCCGCTGGGTAGGGAATGTTCGAGGTAAACATTACCCTCTGAATTTTCGTCTTCTGTTTCCATGTATCACAATGCTCTGAATTGGCATGATGTTCCTTGTCATAGTTGACACAATGCGGTGTTGCTCTACAGTCAGCTTCCTGATGAGAGTGGTCTCTTCATCGGCCACATACCTTGACTCTGTAACATCGGTCCTCGTGATGGCCGTATTTTTGACACTTATAGCATCGAAGGGGGTTTGGTATGTAAATCTCGACCTTTACTTGCAAAAACTCAACCTTGAACTTTGGGCGCTGTCGGTTTATTAAAGGTGACGATAAATGTGTTGATGTCCTGCAGAATGTTATTACGTTTAATACGTATTCTTCGCACTGCAGTGACACCTTCATGTTTCATCCCTTCGATGGTATTTGTGTCGGTCTGCCAAGTCACGACATCGGATTATGCCTTTGGACGAATTTAGTGTAGAGTGGACGAATGAGGTCACTGGAATAGTTGTTCATTTTCATGATATATGTTTGACCGTTTCGCTCACACTCAATCAGGAGGCAACCCGATTTGAGTTTTTTTACACTTGTTGGTGTGCCAATGTATCCCGAAATAGCTTTCTCAATAACAAATGGAGATAAATTAGAAAGCGGTTTGGAATCATCCTTAGACTGAAGAACAATGAAGCGTGGAAATGATTCCAAGCCAAAATTACTTCATTCGACTATGACAGTGGTTTGGTGCGTTTATTCTTGATTTTTTTTGTGTTGCATTTGCCATGATTAAGAGTTAAAATGTCAGCACCCATGCTCCCTATCCACCAAGGAGCCGAACGAGGGGACACTTTTCAAGTGACGTGGATACACAGATGCCATACTCGTTAGATAAAATTACCTGGGATTGACACATGAAGCTTCCTTCTACGGTCGGTAAAATTACCTCTCTTATGTCCCGTTGAGCCACCGCCTTCTAGGAAGTCTTCTAAAACTTGGGAAAGTGAAAGCTAAAGGAAAAGAATGTAGGGGCAACGGTGGTATCAAAAGAGATACAAGAAAAAAAGAAAAGATGAGTAAGTAATAAAAAAGACATCCTAGGGCTCAGCGTGACCAGCCGATTTGTCGAGACCGGGCCCATCTCGACCACCCGTCTAAGAGAGAAGTAGAGGTCAAAGCAGTATATTGCATCGGAAAAGCCTCCGCTCAACTATCAAGATACTTTCCTCCTCCGACAAGGGTCGCAACCCACGGCAAACAGGTTGCCTCTACTTAGTCGCCTTTTACGACACGTGGCGAGGCACGTCGGGCCAATTCTACAACCCCTAACCCGCAGGGGGACCCATCGAGATAGGGTTCAGGTTTTGCGTAAATAGGCCAAAAATAAACGATTCGTATGATCAGTCTGAGGAATCCATTACCGTAATTTACAATTGTGCTCAGATATAACGCGAAAGGAATTATTTGTTTAAACCTTAGAATTATTAAGTAGTCACTAACTTGATAGGAAAATATTATTTGTAATTATTGAGAAATCGTACAAAGACATTCTGAATTGCATCAGTGTGGTACTTTATGAAATCAAAGACTATTGGTATTCATTCGAAACCATATTTATGTTTGGACGTGTGTGGAGATATTTATGATTATTTTGGATTTAATTTACAACATTGTGTCTTTTAAATTTCTTTAAAATTTTGCTGTATTTTGTCAATAAATGTGATGTCTTTACTAAACTTTATGGTTTTGAAACTTTCTGATACCTATAGCTTATGACCTAATCTCAATGCATTGAGAATTTGTCCGGGATCTTAATTTTTTAAAGCGCTTGAGAGATATTAAAGCGAATCTGAAATTTAAAGTTCCTCTGCTTCAGAATTTGGATTGTCCCTGGTAAGGATTTTAATTTCAAAGAATTGATAAATTAAAAACAAGCAACAAGAAGGTATTCATAATGTCATCTAATGTGTTGATATACTCTTCAAATGAAACCCACGATGGGTGGAGTCTATGAAAAATGACGAGCTGCTTTAGCATTTTAGACGTACGATCTTTCGGAAACAAGATCAGTTTTAATATAACAAAATATAAAGTTTATTTGGTGGGAACTGCAATTCTGAATATTAGTGTTTCGGGTGTAAGTCTAAGTTGGTAAGTCTGACACTGGTTTTCATAGGTTTTCAAAGTATACTTTTTTAAATTTATAAAGCCTTTGCGTGTAAACAAGCGATGGAAACGTAAATCAGAAAGAGATGAAAGAGAGATAAATGCTGAAAGTGGGAGAGAAATGGGATATAAATAAGTGAAGAAGCAAAAACGATAAGAGGAAAACGGTAAAGCAGAGAAAAAAAAGAGAGAAATTGAAATTTGGGAAAGTGTTTGGCCTTTGTGGAGTTTGCGGCTCATGTGTTTAATATTTGTACATTTGTTTACATTTTGTCATAAATAAGCTTGGGGATACATTTTTTATTTCGAATAAAAAAAATTCTCTAGCAGCTGTAGCTTTGTTAACCTTTATCATCTGCAAGAATATTGCGTGGTACCATGTTGACAGATTTGCAGGATTTCTTTAAAATATATACACACGTAATAACCTGCTAAATGGCGAACCTCGGCCTGAG
The DNA here is from genome assembly GCA_030141615.1 of Unio pictorum. Taxonomy (NCBI): domain Eukaryota; kingdom Metazoa; phylum Mollusca; class Bivalvia; order Unionida; family Unionidae; genus Unio; species Unio pictorum. The sequence goes on from JARLTB010000390.1 coordinate 3,270,914, forward strand.
TGTATATCCAGCCAGTGCCCACTTGCAGTGAAGTACATTCTTATCAAGTGTGTAAGTCTATTTCAGACATTCAAAGTATAATCATATTATCGTTAGCTGCTCGAGGAAACACTATTAGAATGTACCATTCGAGAAAATGTTTGGCGTTTTAAACAAATACAGATCATGTAACACATCTTTAATCATGTTTAAGGATTTTATGTACCACATATATATGTTTTACACGTATTTTACGAAACGTTCGTTACGTTTCATACTTTATCTTGTACCTCAAATTTACATTTATTTAGTAGCTTTAGTGTTCATGTTTTATTAATTGAATTTTTATATATTTTACGGAGTGCCATAAAGCCCAGCAATACAGCCAAACCTATAGTTAAAATTGACGTTGATGTCTTTATCGACCACAGTACTTGACGTTGAAGCATACTCAGGTGTTAATAACAAAACAACCTTTATGGATCGTATATGTGAAAGGAAGAGTCGGCCTTAAATGTGCAGAATTCAGTATACAAGCTGTCACAATAAAACAACGTTGAATATGGTTTCAGAAATACGGGGAAGGCGTACACGATCATCGCAAGGGAAATGGCACCACGGAGAGCATCAGAAGACATGTTTGTCAACCAAAGTGTGTCATCAGTAGAAGGTACGTTAAATGTGTCACCAATCAATCGATCAACCGTTACTGGTATCATTTGAGATAATGATGAAAAATACGTTCGGTACGTTTTGCCTCCAACCTTGTTTTACGTGATTGTGATTTGTCCTTCAATATGACATGAAGTTGCATTGATAACTCTATTAGTTTTATTTTTTTCCCAACGGTTTGGTGCAATGCTGTATTTATATGCTCGTAGAACGATGCATTTATTTACGCTACACAACCGTTACTGTTCCGAAGTGCAGTTAAATAATAAATACATGCATCGTGTGTGTGTGTGTGTGTATTTTGTTTGTATTGAAACACTTGTGTACAGTTGTGTACTTGTATTGAAACACTTGTGTACAGTTAAAGTTTGTTTCCAGTGTAAACCATTTTGTTGATACAATTCTCTGACACCCTTTCTGGAAATAAGGTTCATGTAGCCCATCCATTGAATCGGGTATCAACTGGCTACCTTTCTGGATTCGTTTGGTACGATACAGTTTGAGGAAAGAACGTTTTCGAGAGACCAAATATGTCAGCCTATCGAGCCCCATCCAGTTTTGAACCCCGACTAAGCACCGATTATCCACAACAGTTAATCTAGATCATTGTTGCTGGGCCGGTTTGTTATCTCCGTGAATGCTTGAGCTTTGTTTATGTATTGCAAGATATTTGGCAGTAGTGAATATATATATATATATATATATATATATATATATATATATATATATATATATATATATATATATATATATATATATATATATATATATATATATATATATATATTCACTGCATCATTCCATGCTGCTTGCCACTTCTGGCGTAAGTACTCTATGATACGAGGTTTAAAATCAGAATATATTATTTTAAAAGCAGATAGTTCCTGGGATAGATCCATTTTATCAACGCGATCTGCTTCATTACCATTAATACCAATATGGCTACGTAACCAACAGTATACTATATTGTGTGAGGTACTCAGCTAAATATTTTTCTTACGAGGAGATTGATTAATAATGGTTTCTCCAGTGTTCTATTGTATATTGACTGAAGTACCGATAGCGAGTTACAGAAGATAATGAAGTTTGAAACATGCTTCGTTTCGATACTTTTTAAAGCAAGGACTATTGCTATGATTTCGAATGAAAATATTGACATGATATGGTAAATGAACCTTCGTTATTTGTTTGCCACTAACGAAGGGTGCAGGAGCCTTTTCCTCATCCTTCGGTCCGTCAGTATAAATTCTTTTGGAGTTTCTAAATTCTGTGAGAAGTTCATGATAAGAGTTCTGGAAGATGGAAGGTTTTGTCTCAGATTTTTGTCCCAGCGTGTAACGTGTAAAGTAGTTTTGGTTGTTTAATAATTGTAGAAAGATTAATTTTGTTACTGACAAGGCTGGGTCATATTCTGATGCCAAATGAAATTATGGCGTTTGGTTGATGTTACTATCAGGTTTTATATTTGGGTTCAAAATCAGTGGGTTTAATCTTACTTTTGAGAGCGTACTGTGCAGAAAGCATTTCTTTACGATATGATAAAGGTGGTTCATTCGCTTTCGCGAGAAGGGTTTCACATGAAGCTGTCTAAAATGGTCCCAGAGCCAGTCTTATTCCTTGATGATGAATTGAGTCAATTATCATCAAATATGACGTCCTGACCGAAACATAAACAATGTAACCATAGTCTAGTTTGGAGACAATATCTATTCTAAACAAATTGAGGATGATTTTTATCAGCACCCTAGTCAGTGTGCGCTACTACTTCTAGAGATTTCAAACATTTAGCTTATAAATTCTTGATGTGTGGAATAGATTTAACTTTTCTATCGAAGATAATACCCAAAGTTTTTGTTTCCTCAATAACTGGAAAAAGTGTTCCCTCAAGCGTGAGTTTAGGGTCATCATGATGTCTTCGCATCTGATAGAAATTCATACATGATTTCTATTATTTAAAACAGTTTGTACTGGCACAAGTTTGAATCTGATTGATATTTTGTATTTTGGCTGTCTTTGAATTCTATGCATATGCTTTGATCGATAACATATTTAGAAAATCATCAACCTATAATAAGCAATCCACACTGGGAGGCATACACTTGGCAATTTTGATACTGAAAAGTATCAGATAAAATAGTGACAAGATGCACACCCATCTCGTGCTCGTGCATATCTTGAGTTGGTAGAGCCCACTTGTACTTTGAATTCTGTTGCTGTAGGGTTCACATTGCTGTAGGGTTCACATGTCTGTAACTTTTACTGGCTGTAAATATGTCGGGCATTTGGTGTTATATAGACACACATCTTGTCTAGAAATGAAATCATCTATCGTGTGGTTCCAGTCACTTATGTGGTGTGTGTAAATATGTCGGGCATTTGGTGTTATATAAACACAAATCTTGTCTAAAAATGAAATCATCTATCGTGTGGTTCCAGTCACTTATGTGGTGTGATCCCCAAAGAATGATATGTCCATTAAAATCCCAGGGTAAGATAAAGTTTTTGAATAATATTTTCTAATTTGTTTGATACTAGATTAGTGTTTGGTGGTATGTAAATAGTGCAAAAGGTAATCACACATATTATAGTGACGCTTACATCAATGGCCTGCTAATCTCTGTTAAAAGGGATGGCGATATGAGGATCTCTATTGTTCACAACAACATAAATTGTTCCCGAGACCCGGTCAACGTTTTGAAAGTAAGTGTTAAACAGGGAGGTTTTTTTAAAGTGTGATGTTATCGGTATCGTTCCTGAAGACATGGTACTGCATGATTATGTTCGTGCTCGACATACAGACAGAGATATATACTGCTGTTTTGTAAAGTACTGCAAAATAATAAAGTATCGTGTCCCGTGCCATAACAACATAATTCAGATGTTAGTTCTATATAAACTCTAAAACCTATTGATTTATCAACACTCGCACCTTACAAGATGACTTTCACGGTTGCATTTCATAATTTTTCAGGAGGTATGGCAATAGCAGTCCCTGGGGAAATTAGAGGGCTTCATGACGTATGGAAGATTGGTGGAAGACTTCCTTGGAAACATTTATTCCAACCGACAATAAAATTATGCAGGGATGGCTTCAAGGTCGGCCAGACGCTTGTTGAGACTATACAAAGCACGATTCCTTTTTATAGAGACCATGCTAATTTAAGGTATTGAAAATTCCTCTCTGGCACCCTAAAAACTATCTTTGCTTCACCTTAAAGGATTTGAAGTGTGAACCTTACATTCAAAAGTAAGCTTTAATGAGCGTATTGTCCAAATCATCTTCTTCTCATAGTTATCTTGATGTGAGCATATACTTAAGAGGACACAACAAGATATTTATGAGGATATAACGCAATCCGAAAAAAGATGGCAAATGATGGTAAAGATCAAATTGGGACCTGATTTATAATGGGTAATATCTCCGACACACTCAAGTCACTAAGGTAAAATAAATATCTCAGTTTACTCCTTCCTCTGTCGTAAGCAGCTTGCAGTCCAGTACAATATCCTTCAACAAAAGTTTGATTGTTCCGTTATTTTGGTGTGCAATGAATGGTCATCAATGACAGTATTTACAGACACGCATATTGTTGAGATGAGAGACAATATTGATATATCCTAGCATTACATGTATTTGAGTTTTACCTTAATCATTTATCTTTTTCATAGAGGTTTGAGGTTTCTTTCTCACATAACCTACCCGATCGATATGTATTAGGAAATATAATACTGTCTCGTAAATCCAACCGTTCCAAGTTACACTCGAGCTAAAATAGCAACCGTTATCTGCCCACCTTGTGGCAGTTAGATTTATCTCCCATGAATGCCACCTTTACTAATCGAGCGGAAGGTACGTTCTCGATATGGATACAACTGCGTGGAGGATAGGAGTGAGTGTATATTATGATCAGGTCAGTGTTTTGAAAAACATTTTCAAAAATGTAAACATGGTTTGTTCTTCCAAAAGGTTCCTATGACATAATACCTTGGGAGAATTGTTGAGATGCGGAGGGAGATGTGCCCCTTCGCTCGATTAAAGTATATTTTTACGTAGCACCGATCAGACTTATACTTTCCTTGTTTACAATAGATCATCATCTCCCAGTATAACCAATGTGATGGTAAGTTTAAATAAGAAACCTCAGAAAGATAAGATGATACTTTTTATATTATTATTATAATACTTTTTATATTATTTGTCATGGATTGAATGTTTTAGGGGATATTTCTGCTGTGATATAGTACCATTACAACATAACCTTAAGTGTACAGTGTGATCACATTGAATGTATTATATATACCAGGGACAGGGAAAGTGAGAGAGATGAATATATAGTTATTTATGGGAAATATATTTTAGATAGAGAAATAATACGAAAGATTCTTCCGGTGATAAGTTTGAAAACAGTAATTATGACACTTTGTTCGTCCCAATATCATTATCACTTTTTCTCACACATATTATAATATCAAATTATAATATATAATATATTGTAATATCAAATTATAACATAGAATACCTTCAAATACGATATGCGATTTGATAGTGATATCATTTGGAGAGCGAACAAAAACGTAAGGCGAATAAGGTTCACAATATCTCTATCCATGTGAACGCCTTCTAGGTTTGCATTATTTTACATAATAGTTTAATAATGTATCAAAACGTAAAAAGGGCGTGTCACCAATTTAATTGTTTATAATTAATATACAAGTTTATGAAGTTACTGCTGTATCTTTAGAGAACTGGTAACAAACCCACAGACAGGAACTTATTACAGAAAAGGAGACATAATGAGAAGACCTAAACTAGCAATGACCCTTGAAATTATCGCAAATGAGGGCCCAGATGCATTTTACAACGGCAGTCTCAGTGTCAACATCACACGGGACATTCAGGACGCAGGTAACATTTATAGCCGGATGAACACCAGCAATAACCTATTTCACAAATGCCGTTATTAACTAATATTTTCTCTGACAACCTCTAAGGTAATGATTGTTATTCAGGGTCAGTTTCCATTCTGCCTATATTGCTTTCAGACCACAGAATCAATCTAAAACATGAATCATTCTTTTTATGTAAATGGGAATACAATTATTTACAATCATATGAATGTGTTTCATCTTATGGAAGGTCATGTACAATGTAAAAAGTAACCCAGGATGTTATAATTTTCATTGCATCAGTAATATTCTTTGCGCTATATATATATATATATATATATATATATATATATATATATATATATATATATATATATATATATATGCCATCAATAGCTGTTTTAGGAATGAAACAATAACATGAGATTTAAAAAAATTGACACATGTCAGAGAAATACAGAAACAGTGAAGTAAATAATATCAAAGAACTAATATCTATGTCCATTTAATGCTAAACATAAGCCTATGTTTCAATATGCAGTACAACCCCAACCCCCGTTTTGGTATGCTTGCTAACGTTGCATAATAGGTACAATACCACCTCGCTACATGTCGTTAGAGACTACTGAGTAGAGTCAACTCATTTGCTTAATGTTGTGACCGTGTCAACCATCTGCGTTGAAGCCGAATATATTAAAAAGGCACGTTTTTATTGATAAATATAGTGTTGATTTTTAACCCTACGGAGCAAATAGACTCTGAGGGATGTGGTAATAACGCTACTCAATTGCTTCTGTATATAACCATGTGTGACTCTGACACAATAAACGCAATAATTGAGCGTAAATATAGTTCCCCTTATTGTTTCCAAGATGGGTGAGGAGCACGGTGATAAAAAATAATCTTATGGAGAAAACCAACCTTCAGTGTGGCTGGTGAGCCAAACATTGACTTAGTTCATGCCGAATATTTATCGAGTTTAGTTCCAAAACTGACCTTGAAAAACCTCTTCTCACACCACTGTTTATACGGAACTCCATCATGGTATATTTATACAAATCTCTGGAATCGTTAGAACGTGTTGTTCGATAAAGAGATCTGGATGGCTGCGGCGAAGAATCTGAGACAATCGTAAATACATTTCACATGTGGAAAGACTCAACATCTGGCGCAACGGAAAGATGACCCCCCCCCCAATACACGGTGGTATTCAGTCAACTTACTTTGAAAACTACTTTACAGGCCATTCATACGTTGGTACATAAACTTCTTGAACCTTATTATTAATAACTGTCAATACCTACGTAATCATATATGCATATATCTTTTCAATTTGACGTTCTTGCCATCTTATTATATACCTTATGCACGTAAATTAAATTAGAAAACTTACTGATATTCATAACCATTGGCACCAAATAGTTACAAATAGTTATTATTGTACTGATGTGCTGAAAAGCAATAACACACAAAGTTATATATCTCGCTATCGTATACGGATCGTTTGACGTTTAAAGAAAACATTACAAATAAAGGACTGAATTCGTTCTTGTAAAGACCCATGACTCCTTCTCTATCCAGATAACATAAAATCCATACCTAATAATATAAGAAATGAAAGTAGCGAGTGGTTTCAGTTTTGCTGCACATGCTCAGAAAATCAAAACAAGAATAAAAGGAGCAAGTTCATTGTAAAGTGATCCGAATATCTTTTGGTAAATACAGTTATCTGTAACGAAACTGTTTTGACCTGAACAGATATATTCAAATACGAATACAAAAACAGGAGTGTATATGATTTATGTATTCTATACATTTACTTTGAAGGTGGCATAATTACGGAAGATGATCTAAGGGGATACACAGCCATCCAGAAAGATCCACTCATAATCACCTTACATGACCAATCTAAGGTGTTCTCTCCACCCCCACCGTCAAGTGGAGCAGTATACCAGTTGATACTCAATATACTCAATGGTATGTATACTATTTCGACTGCAAAATGGCTATTATATTGTACGAGTCGCATTTGCGAGAACGCGTTCCAATGCAACCTTGTCAGCCACGATAGACAATAAACACTGTATTAATTTGTTCACGTATGTGAAGTTTATAATGTAATGCTCTCAGATAACAGTACATCTTAATCGTATGTTCAATATATTGCAGAAGCGTTCAACACATAAAAAGCAATGATTCGAGACTCTTGTCAGGGGTGTTACATCAATATTAATTTCGTTCGTTCCATTTCTTGCTTTCTTACATTTAAACTACTTACCAATTATATAATTTGTTTACAAATGCATCGTTATTTTCTTGTATCTTGCGTTATATACGAAGGTATGTAAAAACATCCAGACACTCCTACCAAGCTTCATATATCTGATCAATTATTGATATGTATGTATAACGATTAACGATTCGCGCATTTATATGTTTCATTGGTTTGTTTTAATGCTAAAATATAATCTTGATTTGGATATGTATATTGTAGAACGTCTTTGTTGCTATGATGCTAAGTACAGTCTCTTGAGACCAATCTGCAAACCAATAATTGATACATTTTACTACACTTCTCTTTCAGGTTACAACTACACTGACAGCAGTATTACAACTGACCAGGATGCGATTGTATTCTGGCATAGGGTTGTCGAGGCATTTAAGCACGCATATTCCCAGAGAACACATCTAGGCGACGATAATGTCGAGAACGAAAACTTTAAAAACCATATTAAAGAGGTTACTCATATTATCTAATATGCAATATATAATGTAGCATTGTAGTTTTAAAGGAATAAGCCAGGTCCAAAAATACTTTAGTTTGAACGAAAATCACAATGTAATAAATACATATGCCATTTAAAATGACACTTCATTGAATATATCTTCAATGTACCACCATTAGTCAATGAAAGTCATTGTGAATGAGTCAAAAGAGATACGTTCAAGAGCAAATTTTCTTTATGCCTTCAATTTATTGTGCTGTGAGTTTTTAAATTATTAAGGATTGTTGCTTTGGGGTCATCCGTAAAACCAGCCATTGCATATTTCAAAGTATACAGTCTTAGATTTAATGACTAAAACCGAATTCGAACTACCTGCGAAAAGGAAATCTACTTTATTCAGCCAGTGAAAAGCTGCAATTGAAAGAATTGCAATATGTATGACAATACTGGCTACAAAGTTTGACATTACAAAAGACATTTATTTTGATACTGTTAATTACTAATAAAATGAGATTACCTTTAGAAACGGTCATACGAGTTTAATGTTCGTCTATCAGTATATCAATCTTTAATTGGATAGTGGATGCACGAATAAGACTTACAACGCTCCGAAAAAGAGTGCAGCAAAATTAAGAGCTTGGTTTCCAAATAGACAGTATTTAAGGGATAAATTTTTCTTGTTGTTTACCTGTGTTAACTATTAAATATTGTAATATAGAGTGCGCAAGACATTATACAGCATCAAGAGAGTTTGTGATTTAGGATGAGGCTATTTCGTTTAAGCTTGACAATTGTAGAAGATATCTTGACAAATATAATACTTTGAAAATGTTTATTCGACGCCCATTTTACTTCTGATAATGTGTCTTACTTTTCATATAAAGGATGTTTTCCTGATAATTAGGTATTCTTCCCTTTAACATTGGTCTTAGTAGTCTTTTCGTTGTATTGATAGGGTTTATTTATTTATTTAAATTATTGCTTGGATTTAAAAGCTGCCTATTCATTTAAACATATTAGATTACGATACATCTAGAAAGTTCGCACATCAAACTATTCAGACTATTGGCACATCTGCAAAATATATTGAACTTGACTGGAAACAGCACTGGAACGCAACTGAAATAATCGATACTTTTGTGTTTGTGATACAGCTTTAGGATTTCCTTCATCAGACTATACGTATATTTCAATACAAAACTATTAGTTTGTATTCTAGGGTAATAAATTTACTTGTTGCATGTTACAAAACGATTTTTTAAAAAACTATTCTGCTACTTAGCTCAAGACCGTATAATCGTAACGGGGCAGACATGTGTTCCATATTACCCCCCTCCTGCACGTCAGCAAGATCATTTGTTTCTTTAATTGTCGATCGCATTAGACGCTTTTGGTCCAAAGCCAAAAACAATCACATATTACAAATGCGTTTTCCTTTCTGTGCTCTGATTCGACCGATCCGGGTAAATGAGTATGCTTGTCAGTAGATTTTCGTGGACAATTTTTTCCCCAGACGATTTACCGGTCTATTGCTTCACCATTAATAGTGGCCGCCATGTGCTGAAAATGGCGGTAAACCCTACAACAACAACATACATACTATCAACATTTAGCAATATATCCATTATTTGATATATATTTATACATTTGTAAAAGTCATATTTCTTTCTTGCAGTTAATACGTAACATGACCAGCCTCGAATATGGAATATTAAACAGAGCAAAGATAAATGACGACAGAACTTTCGGAACTGATTATTACGAACCCCAGTTTGATGTCAAAACTGACCATGGAACGTCTCACGTTTCAGTATTAGGGCCAAACGGAGATGCTGTATCAATAACAAGTACAATTAATCTTTTGTAAGTTTCTTTGTTGTTGTGTATGTAGTTAATCTTAATTCTGATGTAGCATCAAACCAAAAATAACAAAATTGGTAAATTTATTGTTTTTTTATCGGAAAAATCAGATGTTTGACCGTTATTTTTAAAATGTATTAAGGCATTTGAGAATGCACCGTCTTTACTTAATACGAACGATACATCTCGTCTAAGTTCAGTTTGTGTGACTGATTATGATTGTTAACGTAGCTTTAACAATGTTCAGTCTTATCTCCACGATGTTTGCAGTGAGACAGTTTATAGTGATGTCTAGCACTGGGGCATCAAGCCCCAGACATGTAGCATGATGTCCCACCCAGTCACATTATCCTGACACCAGGCCGACCATACCACTAACCTCTTAATGCTAGGCAGCTGTTAGTATCATTTTTGTAAATCATTGGTATGACTAGGTCAGGGACCGAACCCACGACCTTGAGCTTCCGCGGCGAACGCTCAAACAACTAGGCAATTGGAGTGGTTCACGTCTGATTAAAGCCATCTAACCATCTTGCATACACATACATACTTATGTTGCGATTTCACTAAAGCAAACTGAATGTTTCACTGGAAAATCAAGTACACCGAATATTCTTTTTAACCTGCATATCCTAAAGCATAATATGAAAGATCGTCCAATTTCAGCTGTAATTTGGACGAAGCATCCAGGATCGTCACAGAAGGAGTGGATTCTCGCTTCAGGACGAAACTCATGCAGACAATCTGTAATAAGAAAGAGATGAAGCACGCAGAAAAATAAAGAAGTTTTGCAGATATTGATTTTTTTTAAAAATTTTACGGCGCACCAGAATGTATAACCATATTGTGCCATCTCAAAATATGTGATAAGTGTTATGATTTGGTTATGAAAAGTGGTTCACCTTTAGCTAACAGGATATAATGTATATTAAACATCCCAATACAATACTGAGTATAATATTTGAAGGTTTTTAAATTAAGAGGTAATAATACTCTTCTGTACGATTTAAAATTTAAACTGTTTCTTTGACATAAATATCCAGAAACGCAAACTAACATTACATTTTCCAGTTTTGGAGCTAAGGTAGTCGGCTCTAGGACTGGTATAATATTTAACGACGAGATGGACGACTTTTCAACGCCCAATACTATAAATGCTTTTGGAGTGCCAGCTTCTCCAGCCAACTTCATTAAGCCCGGGAAAAGACCACTATCTTCTATGACACCAAGTGTTGTAATTGGTCCAGATAGTAACGTGAGACTAGTAGCTGGTGCTTCAGGGGGAACATCAATAACAACAGCCACTGCCTTGGTAACCTTTCGAAGTTATTTCACCCTTTAGCCTGAATAAAATGTACTAGTTTAAAACGTAAAATGATAAAACGTGCAATGTCTTAACCTTTGAAGGATAAAGTATAAAATATGATTTGGTTGACTGTTTTTATTTATTGAGAAGAAATGTATTTTAAATAGTATTATCCTCTGTACTCGCTCTCAGTGCTTCAGTCAATACACAATCAAATACGGGAAAACCCATTATTAACCAATCTCCATGTCAAATATACCGAGCTTAGTACCTGGTACAATATAGTATACTGTTTGTTTTCTAGCCATATTGGTATTAAAGGTAATGAAGAAGCAGATCGCGCTGCTAAAATGACTATCCAAAGAAGCTCTATCCTGATTTTAAATTAGTTTACTAATTTTAAACCTCATTTCAATAATTACCTACGCCATAAGTGGCAAGCATCATGGACTTTACGCATCAAACAATCCATGGGAGAATGGACTCACTACAGAACCCACAGTAGGGAGGAGGTAGTCGTTGTAAGAATTAGAATTGGTCATACAAAAATAACCCACTCCCACATACTAGAAGGTGAAGATCGACCAGAGTGCGTTACTTGCAATGAACCATTTACTGTTGAGAACTTTATGACCGAGTGTTCAGACCTGCAACCTAAGCGTGAAACGTATCATAAAGATACAAGACATGAAGGAACCTTTTGATATTATCCATATCACATGTATTTTAAATTTTCTGAAGGAAGTAAATATTTATTTTAAACTAACTTGTATGCCATCACCTAAAGCATTGTTATCTAATGTAAATTCCGCCCCTTTTTTTTAACATCTTTTCATCAACATATACCATTCACGTCTCCTTTTGATTGGAAAGCTTCATATTTAACTGCTACAAACGTCTTACCATTTTACTTTGAACTATTTGGTTTTCTATATCGTTGGTCGATATTAAACCTTTTAGTATTTTTAAACATGTATAAATACATCCTATTGTATGGCGCTAAATAGCCTAAAAGTGCTGATGCGCTGTTAAAGATCAATCAATCAATCTAACATGTGTAAGGATACAAACACACGTGTCTTAGTTTAAAACTGCTTAGAGATGGTATTATTCTGAAAACATGACGTCATCGATGCTCATTTGTGTTGCATTCTTCACAACTGTTGCTGCATTGCTAATAATTTAGCATGTCAATGGCACTGCATTGCTTTTGATTGTTTAATTAGGATTTTTAATGTAGCTTTAACAATTGTTCAGTCATATCGCTACGATGTCTGCAGTTAATCAGTTAATAGTGATGTCTAGCACTGGGGCATCATGCTGCATGATGTCCAAATCATTCACATTATCCACACACCAAGCCGACCAGTCCTAACACTAACATTTTAATGCTGAGCATCAAGCAAGGCAGCTGTTAGAACCATTATGTAACTCTTTCCGATGACTGCTGTTGATCGAACCCACGATCTCCCTCTTCCCCAACGAACGCTCTAACCACTAGGCCACCGGAGCGGTTGCATTAAATTGTACGGAATGTGATGTGCAAGCTCTAACTATAAAAGAACTGATTGTTCAGAAGTTTAATATATGCGTCTGTCTTTCCATTAATTTTATAAGGTATTGGACAAACAATACTTTTGTATGCAATATTTTCTCGGAATGTTCATGAGCATGAAATTACCAATTAAGTACAAAATAATACTTTTGAGTTTCTAGAAAAAGATGACATTATATTAAACCTAAAATTGCTGTTGATATATAATGCATGCTTTTCTTTGGTATCAACCATGCTTCACGAACAAACTGCCCCATTATTAAGTTAGCAAAATAATTGCTGTAAACATAATTTTTTAAAAAAAATGTTTATTACGACTCTATGATCGTAAACAAACAACAATGTTAGCAAAGAGCAAGTTTATTTAAATTCAACAAATACTTTTTTCCCTTGAATACTAAGGAAAGAACGTCGAGTATTGTGATTAAAATCCCAAAGAGTCTTAAACGTTTTATCACAAGTCCGAATTTATAGATGATTTCGAATGAATTTAAATTCTGAATGTCCTGGTGTGCCAGTAGACTAGAATGTACTGACGTGCCAAGATTGTTGACGTTTCAAAATTAAATACTATAATATCCTTGAATGATTTCACAATAATCCCAAAATAGTGATTTAGTCTTACAATATTGAGCACTTTGTAATTAAAAGGGAATAATTATATAAATCCCTTTCAAATAAAACAAAACAAAACGATCTTTGGATCTAAAGATATGACTGAGCAATTCAGAAGGAAAGAACGCCTATATAAAGTCAAAGGCACAACTAGGGGCTCAAAATGAGGGCTATTTTCCCATAAAATTCGTTAATTTGCTTCTAAGATATTATTAATTTGTGAAACGAATTAGACTTGGAACTCAAAAGTTGTATACATGTTTTTATCTGTAATGGTATAGATCTGAATGGATGCCTAGATCATTAGACTCAACAATGTGATGAAAGATGGAATTTTACGGAATGGAATAATATATATATATATATATATATATATATATATATATATATATATATATATATATATATATATATATATATATATATATATATATATGTATATATATATATATATATATATATATATGATTGGATTCTTTCACACTCTAAAACAAATGTATCATTCAATCACTTCATCCAAACATTCACAAATAGGAAAACAGAAATAAAAGTTAATACAGAAATGTATCGCGGTAGGATTCATATAATCTCACCAACTGTTGTGCAATGAAAGTTAAATTCAGATAACTTAATGCTTGTTTGTTTATTTGCTTGAATTTTAACGGCGCACCAGCATTTTTAGGCTATTTAGCGCCATACAATAGGCTAGATGTTCAAAAATAAGAAAGGTTTAACATCGACCAGCGATATAAAAAACCATAATAGTTAAATATAAAATGGTAAGATGTTGGTGACAGGAAAATATGAAGCTTCCCAATCAACGGGAGATGTAAATGGTGATATTTGCATTAGATAAATTAATGCAATTTCTTACAATGAAATTGATATTCAGATAAACTCGTTGAATGAAAATAAGATTCAAATAATCTTCTGTAACCAAAATAAGATTAAAAAAATATCGTGTAATCAAAATGACCCAAATTGTAATTTATTGAATCAACAATCAACTGGAACAAACATATGACTCGGTCATTCATATAGCTGTATAATTCATAAATATTTTGTAAAACTTGCAAATATGTCCACTGACAAACCAGTTATCCAAAATTCTTGGGTTGGCCCACGCCCTTCATGGATCCACCATGCCCACAAATATACGAATTGGCGGTATCGTGCTTGTATGGCTGTGATGGTTACCTCATCTTCCATATCAATATTTATGCACAGAGGGCCAGACAGCCTGATATACCCGCGCACACACACGTACAGACAGCACATACCTGAATTGGGTTAGTACACTTTTATTGGCCAAGCGCACATTTGATGGGTTCACTATGAACACAGGCATACTTGCGGACAGCTATATCCAACAAAACAAAAACAAACTGGTCATTATAAAAGGTACGGACTTTTATATGGCAGCTTGTAACACATAGTTGACAGCATTTCAAGTTTGCGTTGTAGTAATGGCATTATTTTAAAAGATGAATATGCTTCACATATCAAATAAAATACAAATGTTATACGCATCCCGATGGCTGGAGAGCAAAAATGTCAACGTCTACTTCTTGACATGATCCAAAGAATACTGGGTCAATTAAACAAATGACGTGCCTCAAATCCACATAAGTTATTTATTAGTAAGGTTGAATTACCCGTGTATACCGTGCTTTTAGTGTATCTCGCCGCAAGCGATCTACGACATGATACATGCTAGTTCATTCGCTATGCTAGAAAACAAGTATTCACCCTATGTAACGTTGTACGCATATACAACAAAAATGGTCGAATTGTTCAAAAGGTTAACATAGTAAATGCCTACCTTATTCTGTGACATCCAATCAATAATGATTCTAAACTATAGTATAATATTATAACGAAACATTATGTATTTGATGTTTTCTAAAAACTTAAGTTTGTACTTAGATACAAACTCAGTTACTAAGATGGATCAGATAATCTTTGATATACATGACGTATAACCAGCACACAATACAAATTAAATATATACAATACAATAAAATCATGTGTAATGTTCGCCATGTAATAGATGCCATTACAAGGCACTGAAGAAAGTATTTACTGTTAATGTATTCCTTATCCTGAGTTATTTTGCTTGGATAATGTCACATATAATGTAAATCTTGGCCAATGTGGGTACCTAAGAACACCTGCCAATGGCTTCCCTTTGATCGATGGTTCTTACTGGGGTTGTTCAGTTTTTTAGCCACCATTTATATTGTCTGCCATTTATACTCTATCATGCGCCGAACTAGAACGTCAAAGAAAGGCTCATGAATTAAAATGGAGTCATATTGCTTCCACAGGGTAATTAATCTTTGTTGAGGCTTGTGAAGTCACGTCGTGTAGCTAATGCGAAATGCAAGAATTGATGCCACACAAACTATAGCGCATTTACAGTTTACTTGACAGTAATGTTCATTTAGGTCTTTATCAATGCAGACAATGTATGTAGTCGAGACAGTCAAGTTACATTTAATGGGGGAGAGAGGTCCTTACGCCAAGACGACGCAATTTTGTTTAAATTTTTTAAATGTTTGCGTAGCATAATAAACACATTGTATCCGGTACAATTTCGGTTTCCTTTTTAGGTAACAATGGAGACTTTATGGCTGAAATGGGGTATCAAAGAAGCTATAGATTTCCCACGAATACATCATCAGCTTGTACCACAACGGGTTGACGTTGAGAGAGGATTCCCACAGGTACAAACACATGTTCAAACGTACTCACACCCGTCATTACAAAATTAATAAGGACAAGTCTACGAAAGAAAACGATATACCGCGATTAATAATTATTTTGTATTTAATAGATTTTACAGAAAATTATGAATATCCCGTATCTAGAGATTTGACTTTCGCTTCTTATATTATTTCATGAAAAAGTATGCTTCAGATAATAGATTATTCGTAAAGAACAGTTTTAAATACACTACTAAACAATTTTAATAGAATCAGGAATGCTTATAATTCCCTACTGTCGTGGCACGAAGCAAATGTCATACAGGTAAGCACACGGAAATGTCCATATCAAGACTACCAACTATCATTGAATAGAGCATAGAATCTGTAGTTTGCAAATCGATGAAGTTAATTGGAATAGGAAGCCTAGATTTAAAAGAACAAAATACTTTCAAGATCGTCATCATTAACAAACTCATCCACAACACTGATGACGTTCTGAAACAATGGTTTATAATACCCTATTTTCATATATTGAAAGATGGGGATTAAACCAGATGTCTACTAAAACTTGTTCATCTATGACCATTTTGAATAATGTACATAAACCATTTGCTTTGACTTTGAACCGAGGAAATTTCTTCGACCTGAAACGTTGATAGTTCTGTCAATGTTCTGGATGATACCCGTTGAACTTTGTACGTGCATTTATAGGCAAAATATACGCTTCCATCCGACGACACGTCCTTATTTAAATACACAAATAAACATGGATACATGATTGAAACATTTACAGAGAATGTTTCACACATAGTGAACGGATAGTAACCAAAGCTTGTTTTATTCAAAGAATTCTTATGATATCATATATAAATTAATATGAACCATATCTTAATCCAGAGGAGCAAAATTGGCATACCAGTTCGCATTCCTTTAGTCTATACATTCCTCATATGCTGCTAATATGAAACTGTCGTATCAAGGAAGAATAAATTCGATTCCAACTTTGAGACATGCAATTTCGCTTATCGCAGAAACTGGTGGCCTCTAAGGAAACATTCAATGAAATAAGCACCATCGTATGGTGTTCATGATTCAGCGTTTTAAAACTGCGCAAAGTGGATACAAAGATGCAGCTGCCGTCGTAACACTTCATCTAGGTACAGCCTAACATGTTATCATTCTTCTCATCTTTGTTGTCAATAAGGATTATGAAAGGACATAATACAAACAGAAGCTGCCTTGCACTCGCCTGTCTGAATTTAACATCGCATGTTGTGGCTCTACATGTTATATTAAACAGCATGTTTTATTTACTTCGCAAAATATGTGGAATGATAACCCTAGAAACATCATCGAATATATAAAGCCAGTTCAAGTCATCTACAAAATGTTTTCATGTTCGCCTTTTAGAGAAAATCTGGTTTGTTTCTAACGCGTGCGGTTTATAAATGAATACTGACGATTGTTTATTTCATTTTGAATCCAGTCCTTTTATATCTTTTCAAGACTTTTCCATATAAACCTTTTAAATATTTTCCTTACAGGAATGTTTAATTTATACAGAAAGAGATCATCTTCCTAATGATTTTAGCAATGGTTTTGTTCAGTCGCTTGTATTGAATTACACTTGTTAAGCATTTGATATTGATCATTGTGCAGATGGGACATAACATTTTGTACAGATATATATTTTGTCACTAGGCACAAATGTATAAGAACTTGGAGATAGAAACCCAGCTGATCTTTAACTCAAGTCGTTATAATGAAATACATACACTTTTCATGGAAGCTGTCTACACTATTATGTATGATGATGCGTGTTCGAGACGTCCTTGTCCATACAACATATAGACTGAAGAAACTAGCTGATAGATTGATTAATTGAATTTTAACGGCGCACCAGCACATTTAAGCTATTTAGCGCCATACAATAGGTTATATGTTTAAAAATACGATACAGAAAACCATAATAGTTAAATATAAAATGGTAAGATATTGGTAACAGGAAAAGATGAAGCTTCCCAAGCAACGAAACTAGTTGATAGAAGACATCCAGTGCGTATGATGTTTGACTATGAAATGTTAGCCTGTCAAACAAACCAAAAGCGCATACTAAAAAAGTGTAATTTAAATTTATTTAAAGTTATGAGTGAAATGAAATACCTAAATTCAGCTTTGAAATATCAGAAAATATCAGTGTAAATCGTGTATAAAGGTATGTAAGAAAGCTTGGTAGTAGCTTCCTGGGGATCGTTGGTTGTAACTGGTGTTTTATTGGGTTCACGCTCTGCTAGTTATACTGTTCGCAATTTCTGTCTCCATTGCACTTAAACAAATGGCGTTCAAACCAAAACAACAAACAAATCATGTATGGCGACATGTGTAACAGATAAAACAAATACGCCCATTCAAACATCTGTATTTGATATTCTAAATACCAATTATATCGAAATTGTATAAATATCGATTACTGAACTGCATTCAATAGTACCGTTATTGTGACGTGATGTGGAATAATGTTTCAGGTCATAATCAACGGTTTGAAAGCAAAAGGCCACAACATAACGATGCTGCATGTCGCGAATTCGAGGGTACAGGGCATTTTCCAGAAAAGTATGGGTGACATATACGCAAATTGTGACTATAGAAAGCACGGTGAACCAGACGGTTACTAAATCAATTCCGTATGGTATTTTGTATTACCGCCAATGATTTCTATATTATACTAAATATGTGCAGTACTTGCTGGCATAATAAATATAAATCTACATTCTTTCTGCAATATATTAATACATACCACTATTTTGTGTTGCTGTTATTCATTTACATAACGAACTATATCTGGCCTGTTTGTTGTTGCAAATATAATTTCTTTTATCATTTACACACATTGTTGTTTAAGCTGCAGTATTAAAAACATCCGTAGAAAGTCCTACTTCTATATTGCAGTTATTTAAATAACGACTTGAAAAAAAAAACACATCCACTTCAGATGGATCCTACGACCTTTTATTGTATAAAGTGGTTATGCGGTAATATCATGTATTATTTGTCTGTGGAAACGAAAGTAGTCTTTATCAATGACACAGTGTCAAAGCTCACTCAATTCTTTCGTATATTTCTGGATTAAACGAGTGTCTTTTATCTTTTAACTTTTAATCTACTCATCCTTGTTATTCAATCTGATAGAGACAGCACATAATTTGTTCATAAACAATGTTACAAGTCTATGCTCTTAAATACATACAGAAAATACTAAAAGACAATCATTTCCCAAATTTTACAAATGAAACAAGAAACAAATAACTTACGGTTTTGCGAATTAAGTCTCAAAATAATTAAAGAATTATAAGCACAAGTCCTGAAAAAAATTCAAAAACTAAAGGCGATATGTCTGTGATAGCTTATAGTGTGTTGATGTGTGAATAGTCGTTTGTTTAATCACAGTAATATAATTCCACGTTTGACTTCACTATAAAATCCCAACGAATGTCTCTGTTCAAGAATTGTATTAGCGCACTAGTATATGTCCCAAGAGAATTAAAAAATTTCAAGAAATAAAAGTTCCAGCCCAAAAATGAAACACTGGAAACAGCATATAATAGAATTCAAAAGTGCTAAATGTAAAAACAAGAACGAAAACACCTCTCAATTTTCTAGTCGATCTCAGATCCAAATTAGCATTTTTGAGAAAAGAATTCCTTAATGGAAAATAACCTTCTTGAATGATCTTGATGTTTTAGTAATGATACTGATTTTAAACCCATATACATATACAATTATCTAGGTATGTATTATTTGTTTACGCAGAAAAAGTAAAAAACGTCAATATGGGTCAAGCAGAAAAACTCAATGCTGGATAAGATCAAGGCCAACATTCATTAGCATGCAATGAAATAAACAAAAATAAAATCAAAACAGGCTAGCAAACAATGTAAATGAAATATACTTGACAAAACGTATTACATCATTATCATCTGTCTAAATATTTTAATCATCAAGACTTGTAGTAGAAACTACTTATTCAGTAAATGTAATCATAATAGATGCTGCAGATAGATATGTGGGTTTAGTTACTTGCCAATGTTTACAAGGGTACAAATACAAATACGTACTTTATAATGCATGCCAATTATCAATGGGAAGTAACTAAATAGCAAATGCAGCCTTAAGTTCTGGATATTGTGAAATTATTGTATGAGTGGTTCTGCAGCAGAACAAGTCAGTGTTCTAGAATTTCAGAGATAATGCATAGGATTGTTATAATAATGTATAGTCAAGACAATATCTTAATGGACATGTGATTGAAATAAACTGTTATCTGAGAAACATGAATGATGAAATTGTAGGAAACTCAGGGGCAATAAACAAATAATACTTTAAGCTATAACTGATCTGTACAACTCGCTTACATGCCAATTCAACGGCACGTTTCGTGCAGAGGCAATGCTGATTTATCGCAATATTCCTTGTGATTAAATACAAAAAATCTTTTGAAATATTATTACGTATATTTGATTTATTTTTGTTTTAATTGTTTGTCAGATTCAAATTTGACATTTTAAGTTTAAGATTCATTCATAGGGAGATATTTTTTTTTAAAATGTGGGATGACCTGCACTTTGCAAATAAACACCAGATGTTGACCTTATTTCTGACCTGGCTTCAGAGTTGTAAACAAGCTTTTAAAATGATTGCTTGATTCCAAGGACATTATGGAGCTTTGTTATAAATATTTTTTTTTTTTAGTTCTTGAGAGTGAAAATAACTGATTCTCATCTGGGTCATACGGTGTGCACGAGATCTTTTTGAACGTAAATTCGTTCTAAAGATTCTAGAAGATCATGTGACCTCTTCCTTGTTTACGTAAGAAACAGGTATATAAATTATGTTTTGGAGAGAACTATTTAGTAGAAGTTGGGCTGTTAGAATATTAAGTTGTATTGTTTTGAGTTATTTTAAATTACCTTGTACTGGAAATTATTTCAATTAGTTTGGATCAAGAGGATTTATTTTGTTATTTATCTGAAAACAATAGTGATCATTGAATTTCATAAGGCCAGAACTGACTTCATCACGTGACATCGTCTTCCATCTTGGATGCTTCACTAAGATTCCAACTGGGAATTATTAGGACATTTTATTACCAGGACTTTTGCAATTTCACTAGTGGATTATATTTTGAATTATTTTTGGATTAATTTTGGGAAATGATTCTTAAAACCGTAAGTTTATTTTTCTTTTCTGGAAAATATTTGTTTGTTTGTTTGTTTGAATTTTAACTGCGCACCAGCACTTTTAGGCTATTTAGCGCCATAAAATAGGTTAGATGTTTAAAAATAAGAAAGGTTTAACATCGACCAGCGATATAAAAACCATAATAGTTAATTATAAAATGGTAAGATGTTGGTAACAGGAAAATATGAAGCTTCCCAATCAACGGGAGATGTAAATGGTGTATGTTGATGAAAAGATGTTGAAAATAAGAGGCCGTATTTGAATTACATACAAATATTTTATGTGATGGCATACACGTTATAGTTTAAAATAAAGATTTACTTCCTTCTGGAAATCTAAAATACAAGTGAAAATGTATATTATCAAAAAGTTTCAAAGTACATTATAGTACCTATCACGCGTAGGTTGCAGGTCGGAACACTCAGTCATAAAGTGCTTAACAGAGAATGGTTTATTGCAAGAAACGCACTCTGGTGGATCTTCACCTTATAGTAGGTGGGAGTGGGTAATGTAAGTATGACCGAGTCAGTGTGCGCAACTACTTTAAGTAAATTTAATGCTTTTAAGCATTTAGCTTTTAAATTCTTGATGTGTGGCACAAAAGTCAGTTTTCTGTCAAAGATAACACCCATAAACTTTGTTTCCTCAACAACTGGAATAAGTGTATATATATATATATATAACGTATACGTCAACTGAATACTGAACCTAAATCTAATTGACAAAACAGGTACTTAACCATACATTTATACAAATTGTTCAAACATGAAATATTGATTAACATTTTTTGACGATGTTTAATTGTATTGAATTAATTGAATTATTGTTTAATATTACTGAAAGACAATAATATATAAGATGCACTGACAGGGGCCAATATGTTCGCTTCATCACCAAATATAATGGTTTATTACCTTCACTGCGAATGACAAGTGTTCCTTATGTATTTGCATCTATATACTTTCACGGCAATATATCGCACACACATAAGCACGTGTTTCAATCTATAACATAAATCAAAATAAATACCTTGACTTCCATGCCCCTTGATGTAGCCTCTATTTAATCTATGATCCGTTTATGAACTATATACTTGTCCGCAGATTAATGTGAATGCCATGCAATATTTAATATACCTTATACCAACACTTTTGCAATTTTTTTTCTTCATACGTTTATGAAATATTAATGATAATGGGTAAATTGACCACCACCAACCACACACCAAAAATGCATATATTGTAGGCCTAATGTTTAGCTGCACAATCGATAATGGCGCGAACGCACATTATTAATATGACAAGGAAGCACAATAGTCTATTTCAAATCCTAAACGAATGATCACATGATATTAGTCGACTATCATAAATACACTAACTAGTCCGTAACTAAGTTGTGCTAAAATAAGTGCAAAAAAGGCAACAATACTAACCGCATCAATGATTATATATTAGTTTTAAACATAATTATACTGATAAATCTACACTTTACAAAATTGGCAATTATAATATTCCAAATTGCAGTCTTCTTTAAATATAGAATATGGACATTAATAAAACAAAAAAGAAAAAGAAAACACTATTGGTTTAAAAGTTGTAATGAAATGGTTAAAAATGTTTTATAAATAATAAAAATAGAAGGTTTTGCGTAAATGACCTCAAAGCGGAATATATTAATATAATCACAACATCATGTATCCCCAGTTTACTCTCTCTCTCTCTCTCCTTAAAATGTTCATTGCAACATATTTAAAACAAATAAATTACGGTGGCTGATATGATATAAACATAGAACAAAGAATGCAAGAAATAAACAGGCTATATGTATTGCACTCAACACCATACGCGGCTATTTTTAAACTAGCGTGGAAATACAATATTAAACTCGCACCATACGTTTATCTGTGATTCGAAGGGATGTACACATTTGTAAAGAACTTTTGTCTCTAATGACCAAAAGGCAACGCTCATTTTATTATTCACTTTGCTAATGCCATGATTAACCAGCACCTAGCCTACTACGACGGCGGTTTACAGTGTACGAAAATCGGACGTTGTTGGATGAATGCAACTTCCATTCAAACTTGGGAGGAAACCCCGTTTGCAACCATCATGAACGTAAACTAAAGGTTAATGAAAAATAAGTCATGGTAAGTATTTATGATTTTTTTCACTGATTCAAATATATGATTCTCTCTCTCTCTCTCTCTCTCTCGTCTATTCAAGTCATTTGCATGAACGTAAAATTGGGGCTCTCGATGGGGGCATTGAAGGAATTCACATAACTATAGACATATCGGATCGAATAAAATAGCGTTAATTGAATATGTGTTCATATAAACCATTAAAGTAAAGATAGTTACATTAATAAAATAACTATTATAGCTTGAGGTTTCGAAATCAAATTTTGTGCACATATATTTTAAGTAAGTTATCTTATACATGTGCACTATTTATAGGCCAACATGCATGTCCGTATTTCTACGCATCAACAATAACAATATCACACCTTAAAGCTATGTAAATAACTGGATGTAATGATGCAAGGTTAAAATTAAATGCGCTGAATAAATATATATTGTCAGTGCAATTGGCCGATAGCTGTTAGGATATTCGATATCTTTGCCTGGTTTGGGAATAGGTATTACTATTGCTTCTTTCCAGCTCTTAGGTACATTACCAGCAATCCATAAATCATTGAAGATTTTCAGAAGTAATGTCAGAGAAAATTCTGGGAGGTGTTTCAAAAACTGGTAATGGACTTCGTCAGGCGCAGCGGATGTTTCATGGGCCTTGTCTAAAGTCTC
The DNA here is from genome assembly GCA_030141615.1 of Unio pictorum. Taxonomy (NCBI): domain Eukaryota; kingdom Metazoa; phylum Mollusca; class Bivalvia; order Unionida; family Unionidae; genus Unio; species Unio pictorum. Next base: position 3,295,266 of record JARLTB010000390.1, read on the forward strand.
CCTAAGCTCCAATAAAGAAAACAGCTGGTTATAGCTTTCAAAGTTGTTCTATGTGAACTTTAAACGTTACTTTTTTTTGAGATTTTAATGTTCGAAAGGTTTCTGAATAATTAGATGATGATGAGTTTTTTGAGAAACTATCGGCAAGAATATTTGCTATGTCACGTTTCGAACTAAAATTGTTATTGTTTGTTTTCAGTTGTCAAATAGAATTGTGTTACAATTGTGTTTCCTCTTTCCATTTATTTGTCGAATAGTATCCCAAACTTGTTTCATTGAGGAACGAGAATTTATAGAAGAAACATTTCTTCCAGGATGTACATTTACATTCTTTGATTGTGCGTCGTGTTTTAGCCCGTGCAATACGATATTTGTTTAAATTTTCGAGCGTAGGACGAGTGTTGAATTGTTTTAATGCTTCTCGGCGTTGTCTAATGGCTTCTTTGCATTCCTTGGTTTTGCGGTTTTTTACTGTTTGGTGAGGACTTGGGAATAAAAATTCATCTGCAATTGAAATTAGAATTGAAGTAAAATGCTGTATAGGATTAACAGCGTTGAATATTGTATCATTATTTAGTCTAGTTTGTCATAGTGTTTCAAAGGAAGCCCAGTCGGCTTTCTTTATATTCCACTGTGGAATTGCGTCATCAATTTTAGAGTTATTTTCAAGAGTGATTGGAAAATGATCACTGCTGTGAAGGTCATCAGCGACCTTCCATTCATAGTCCAAATGCAATGAAGGAGAGTAAATTGTCAAATCAATGGACTTGTACGTACCAGTTCCTGAGTGTAAATATGTCGGTGAGTTAGTATTACATAGACACAGATCGTGTCTAGAAATGAAATCTTCTACTTTGTGGCCTCTATCGTTTATGTGATTCGAGCCCCATAGAATGTTATGGGCATTAAAATACCCGAGTAAAACGAAGGGCGTGGGAAGTTGGTGAACAATATTGTCTAATTCATTTGATACTAGTTTGGTGTTTGGTGGTAAGTAAATGGAGCAAAATGTAATCACTCGATGTAAAGTGACGCTTACAGCAATAGCTTGTAAATTTGTATTTAAAGGAATGTCTTTTCTTTCGGGTGACATCTAAACTTTTTTTTAACAATATAATCTCGATAAATAAAACTGCTTGTTTTGAGAAAGGAATAGCAGGTTTGTTATAAATTCTAATAAATACTATGTTGACAATGATTTACCGGTATACAATTTTTTTTTATCAACTAGGTTTAATGTCTTCAAGAACACAATAAACAAACAAAAAATAAATAGAACATATTTATAATGATACGGGTCACTTCAATGTATGTATATATATTCAAAGAAGATTAATAATTTGATAAATGATAAATATATCAAACATAATTCACCCAAAGTACTAAAAGTACAATTCAGCATAATTTACCAAAGAAGAAATATCTTAACTCTTGTTCGAATTTGCTCTTACATGTATTCTATATTTATTTTCAGAACATAAAGGTATATAGCATATCTGCGTTTTGTCAAATGGATTTGGCATCGACGAGGCAGAAACAGCCATAAAGTGCTTTCATCATGTGTTGTTTCAAAAATAAAAGAATCTTTTTTTCTTAGAGGAATATGTTGGCTTCAAATATGCTGCACCATATCAATTACTGGATGTTTGCTTTATGATGAGTTCATCTTTTTGAAAATTGTTAGTATGATGCTGTGAGCGGTGGTCGATACTGAGCTTCCCCTTCATGAACATGTATGCCTCTGTGTGTGTAGCCATGTCCTGCCTCAAGTCCAGCAATGCCTGTTTCAGGAGTACAATGTAACCTTAAATAATAAAAATGCACCAATATATGAAATCAATAAACGCTTTTTCATTTTGAACTTTTATATTTTCTTAATGATTGATATTAACCTGTGTCCCAAGATAATGATTGATTGATTGATTGATTGATATTTAACGGCGCACCAGCACTTTTAGGCTATTTAGCGCCATACAACAGGTTGTATTTAAACATGGTTAAAAATACTAAGGTTTAATATCGACCAGCGATATAAAAACCGAATAGTTCAATATAAAATTGTAAGTTGTTGGTAACAGTAAAATATGAAGCTTCCCAATCAACGGGAGATGTAAATGGTGTATGTTGATGAAAAGATGTTGCAAAATAATGGGAGGTATTTGCATTAAATAAAAATGCACTAGTTGATGACATACAAGTTAAAGTTTAAGATAAAGATTTACTTCCTTCAGGAAATCTAAAATACAAGTGATAGATACAGTATCAAAAAGTTCCTTCATGTCATGTACATTATAGTACTTAGCACGTGTAGGTTGCAGGTCGGGACACTCGGTCATGAAGTGTTTAACAGTGAATGGTTCATTGCAAGAGACGCACTCTGGTGGATCTTCACTTTTTAGTATGTGGGAGTGGGTTATGTATGAATGACCGATTCTAAGTCTTGCAATGACAGTCTCCTCCCTACGGATAGTTCTGTAGGAAGGAGTCCATTCCCCCAGGGTTGGTTTGATGGCATGAAGTTTGTTGTTGACTGTATGATCCCATGACGTCTGCCACTTCTGACGCAGGTACCTTTTGATACAAGGTTTAAAATCAGTAAACGGTAATTTAAAATCTGATGGTTCTTGGGATAGAGCCATCTTAGCAGCACGGTCTGCTTCTTCATTACCTCTAATACCAATATGGCTAGGTAACCAACAGTATACTATATTGCTGGAGGTACTAAGCTCTGTATTTTTGACGAGGAGATGGACCAATAATGGATTATCCAGTTTTCTATTGTGTAGCGACTGAAGCACTGATAAAGAGTCACAGAAGATAATGCTATTTAAGACGCGTTTCTGTTCGATAAATTTGAGAGCAAGGTCTATTGCTCTGATTTCCGCTGAAAATATGGACGCATCGTTTGGCAAACGCACTTTGGTTATGTGCTTGCCACTAACGAAGGCTGCAGCAGCCTTTTCATCAACCTTTGATCCATCAGTATAAAATTTAGTGTAATTTGTAAAATCGTTGAGAAGTTCATGATAAGAGTTCAGGAATATGATAGGGTTGGTCTGAGATTTATTCCCATCGTGTAACGTAAAAATCACTTTGGGTTGCTTAAGGAGCCAAGGTGGTGTTTTCGAGACAAACGTTTTCTGAACTGTGGAGAGATTACTTTTGATATTGTCAAGGCTGAATGATATTCTAATGCCAAATGAAGGTATGGCATTTGGTTTGTTACCATATAAAGTTTTGTATTTTGGTTGAAAAACAGCCGAAAAAGCAGGGTTCCGAGGGTTTGATCTTAACTTAAGAGCGTATTGTGCAGAAAGCATTTCTCTGCGATGCGATAAATGTGGTTCATTCGCTTCCGCGAGAAGGCTTTCACATGGAGATGTCTTAAATGCTCCTAGAGCGAGTCTTATTCCCTGGTGATGAATTGGATCAAGCATTTTCAAATAGGACTTCCTAGCTGAACTGTAAACAATGCATCCATAGTCTAGTATGGAGCGGATAAATGTTCTATACAAATTAAGGAGGACTTTTTTATCAGCACCCCAGTCAGTGTGCGCAATTACTTTAAGTAGATTTAAAGCTTTTAAGCATTTAGCTTTTAAATTCTTTATGTGTGGTATAAAAGTCAGTTTTCTGTCGAAGATTATACCCCAAAATTTTGTTTCCTCAACGATTGGAATAAGTGTTCCATCCAGCATGAGTTTAGGGTCATCATGATGTCTTCGCAATTGACAGAAATGCATGAATACTGTTTTCGATTTAGAAAATTTGAAACCGTTATTACTGGCCCAACTTTGGATCTTACTGATATTTTGCTGGAGTTGCCTTTCAATTGTATGCATGTGCTTTGATCGATAACAAATTAAAAAATCGTCTACATATAAAGAGCAATCCACACCGGGAGCTAAGCACTTGGTGATGCTATTGACTTTGATATTAAATAGCGTCACAGATAGAATACTGCCCTGGGGCACACCCGTCTCTTGCTGGTGCATATCGGAGAGGGTAGAGCCATCTCGTACTTTGAATTCTCTGTCCGAGAGAAAACTGGAAATGAAAGAAGGCAGACGGCCTTTTAGGCCTAGATCGTGCAGGTCATTTAGTATCCCGTACTTCCATGTTGTGTCATAGGCCTTTTCTAAATCAAAGAAGACTGCTACTAAATGTTCTTTCTTGATAAATGCATCGCGAATAAATGTTTCCAGTCTAACCAGATGATCGTTTGTACTACGACCAGAACGGAAGCCACTTTGGAAAGGGGATATTAAATTGTTACTTTCCAAGTACCATATAAGCCGAGAATTAATCATTCGTTCCATTGTTTTGCACACGCAGCTTGTCAGTGCAATGGGCCGATAGTTGTTAGGATCTTCGATGTCTTTGCCTGGTTTGGGAATCGGTATTACTATTGCTTCTCTCCAGCTCTTAGGTACATTACCAGCAATCCATAAATCATTGAAGATTTTCAGAAGTAATGTAAAAGAAGATTCTGGGAGGTGTTTCAAAAACTGGTAATGTACTTCGTCAGGCCCAGCTGATGTATCATGGGCCTTGTCTAAAGCCTCCCTAAGTTCCAATAAAGAAAACAGCTGGTTATAGCTTTCAGAGTTGTTAGATGTGAACTTTAAACGTGACTTTTCTTTTTGAGATTTTAATGTTCGAAAGGTTTCTGAATAATTAGATGATGATGAGTTTTTTGAGAAACTGTCGGCAAGTATATTTGCTATGTCACGTTTCGAACTAAAATTGTTATTGTTTGTTTTCAGTTGTCGAATAGAATTATGTTTCCTCTTTCCATTTATTTTGCGAATAGTATCCCAAACTTGTTTCATTGAGGTACGAGAGTTTATAGTAGAAACATATTTCTTCCAGGATGTACGTTTACATTCTTTGATTGTGCGTCGTGTTTTCGCCCGCTCAATTCGATATTTGTTTAAATTTTCGGACGTAGGACGAGTGTTGAATTGTTTTAATGCTTCTCGGCGTTGTCTAATGGCTTCTTTGCATTCCTTGGTTACCCAAGGTTTTTGCGGTTTTTTACTGTTCGGTGAGGACTTAGGAATGGAATCATCTGCAATTGAGATTAGAATTGAAGTAAAATGCTGTATAGGATTAACAGCGTTAATATTGTATTATTATTTAGTCTAGTTTGACATAGTGTTTCAAAGGAAGCCCAGTCGGCTTTCTTTATATTCCATTGTGGAATTGAGTCATCAATTTTAGAGTTATTTTCAAGAATGATTGGAAAATGATCACTGCTGTGAAGGTCATCAGCGACCTTCCATTCATAGTCCAAAAGCAATGAGGGAGAGCAAATTGTCAAATCAATGGACGTGTACGTACCCGTTCCTGGGTGTAAATATGTCGGTGAGTTGGTATTATATAGACACAAATCGTGTCTAGAAATGAAATCTTCTATTTTATGGCCTCTGTCGTTTATCTGATTCGATCCCCATAGAATGTTATGGGCATTAAAATCCCCGAGTAGAACGAAGGGTGTTGGAAGTTGTTGAACAATATTGTCTAAATCACTTGGTACTAGTTTGGCGTTTGGTGATAAGTAAATGGAACAAAAAGTAATCACTCGATGTAAAGTGACACTTACAGCAATAGCTTGTAAATTTGTATTTAAAGGAATGACTCTGTGCGGGGCTCTATTGTTCACAACAACAGAGACTCCTCCTGAGGCCCTGTCAACGTTTTGAGAGTACTTGTTGAATAGGGAAAAGTTTTTAAATGTAATTTGATCTGTGTCTTTCAGGAATGTTTCCTGTAAACATAGTACAGCAGGATCATGTTCATTTAAAAGCAGAAGAATATCATTGTAGTTTGCTTTAAGTCCTCGACAGTTCCATTGTATGATGGTGTTCTTCATTATAAAATTTTAATGGAGATTCTGGATCTAGGTAAGACTATTCGCGGCGAAAATGTGTGTTGTTATTTGTCTGGAGGAAGTACGGGAGTATATCTGGTTTTACTAGGTTTGGAGGAACCTTGAGTACATGGAGCAGTTTCTTCTGCATCCATGCTTTCAAGTTCTCCAAACATATTGTAAAGTTTAATGGGGTCATCTGACCCCTTTTGCTGCTTATTTGTTTGTGGTTTTTGATTTCTTGAAGCTTTTGGTGGTGGGTTGGTATTAAATGTCGTCTGAGTAGATGCTGTGCTTTGCTGTGGTTGGTAATGAGGGATGTTGGCACTTGTTCTTAAATCGGGCTGATCTGTCTGTGTTTGAGCGTCCTTCGTGATTTTTGGGCTGTGTTTCACAACTGTGGAAAAGGATGGGCCAGGAGGGGATGTTTTTGCCTGGACAAGTTTTCTGGCCTCTGGGTAGGGTATGTTGGAGGTAAACTTTACCCTCTGAATTTCCTTCTCCAGTTTCCAAGTATCACAATCCTTAGAATTGGCGTGATGTTCTTTGCCACAGTTGACACAATGCGGAGTTGCTCTACAATCAGTTTCCTGATGAGAATGGTCTCCGCATCGGCCACAGACCTTGACTCTGGAGCATCGGTCTTCGTGATGGCCGTATTTTTGACACTTATAGCATCGAAGGGGGTTTGGAATATAGATCTCAACCTTTACTTGCAAAAACCCAACCTTGACCACTTTGGGCACAATTGGTTTATTAAAGGTGAGTACAAACGTGTTGGTGTCCTGCAGGTTGTTATTACGTTTAATACGTATTCTACGCACTGCAGTGACACCCTCATGTTTCATCCCTTCGATGATATCTGCGTCCCAAGATAATGAACTTTAATAAAAAATTTATTTCATGAACTATAAATGTATTTAATTATTTTATTAATAGTTCAGATTTTACTATAGAATATTATTTCTTCTAATTACTTGCAGTACTGGATTACCCATTAAGAACACTAAGCGCATGCTCAAGGCATCAGCCCAACAATGGCTTTTGTATCACTATGAGGGAGCACTTTCAAGGATACAAAATGCAGGTGGCATTGGCTAGCCTTTGCGGGTATTAACATTTGTTGAGCAGTCTTAATACGTATCTCTGACAATTTAAAAAGAACAAGTCAAGTTTCCAGTAACCTAACAATTACTTGTGTTAACATTTAATTGATCTAATGCATTATCTTGAAGTAGTTCAACTTGACAAAATTGGATACAGCTATATTATCAAAGTACAGACTATAATTTGTAAATTGTGTATGCTAGTGGAATAACCAATGTTACAAAGACCTTGACGATTCAGTAATTCTACTCAAAGTTAAATGCTGTCTTTCTGACTCTCTCTTTCGTATGCCAATTTAAAAGTTGTATACAATATAGTAATGACATTCACATAACGCTCTAATGACAACCATATATTGTACCTGCACTAGCTGGATGTCAAGTACTTTCTTGGCCTCCAAATCAATCAAAGTATAAGCCCCATATCTGGCTGAAAATCCTGGGGAATCGCAGCGAGCAGCACGTCCACATAATATTTGCTTTCCAGTGCACTCTTCAATTAAGGAAGCTTGTTGTTTCTCCCATACCTATTCAACTGTAGGTACAATATAAGATGTTTGTAACTTTGTAAATGTTTGAAACTTTGCATATTCATTCATTCAAAATATATTGCTCCTGCAGTAAACATATTATTCCATGGCATTCTTCCATCATATGCTTGACGTATCCATTCTGAAATGTGCCCACTGACAAACTAAATTTCTTGTGATCATTGTTCCTCGAGAAAATTTTCAAATTGTCTGGGAGGGCAAACAACATGATCTACATACATTCATCGATTCTGCCAAAGTAGACTCGGACACCAGAACATGTTGCCGATCTTCTAGTTTATACCTTATCAAGCTTAAAGTTCATATGCATATCTTTAAAGTCACCGTTATCATCACTGTCCTCTCCATCATCAGTATCTGAATGTGGTTCATATTCTGAATCATAATGTATCAGGGTCAATGTCATCCTCACTGCTTGGTTCATTTTCATTATCTGAATCGTCTCTTGGTTTTTAGGAGCTCAGACTGAATTGCTATTGATCTTGCAGCTCGAACCTGAATTTGTGAGTCCTTGTGGGATCAAATTTAGGCTGAACTTTCACACTTCGTTTTATTTTTTGTGGTTGGGCCTGAGGAAAAGCTGGTATGCTGAGTTCAGCATCATCTACATCTACCAGAGCACATGGACTTGCAGGTGTATGAAGCACATAATTTGCATTGTAACTTTGCATTGCTTGATGTAGAACCTGAAGGAAAAAAAACAATTATTTTTGAAAAGAAAAAGCATTTGCAGTATTATGTAGTATCTTTGAAACATTTGAGTAGTCACATGACAATAACTGATTAATTACAATGATGGCAGCACGAAAGGGTTAAAGTGGAGGGGGAGGCACAAAAAAGTGCTTACCCTATGTCATAGCCTAAGGCGCATATTTCTCAGGTGATACCAGTAGTGAAAAACATGAAATTATGCATTCCACTATATTTTAAATACACATTTGTGTTACTCTAACGTTAGCGTCATGAACAACTCTTTCAAAGATAAATATTTTCCAGGAATATGTACAGTAGTATACGCAATAATTCAATTTCCGCAGCACTTGGGGTGGGGTGTGATAATGTTTGAGAATCTGAGATGAACAAAAAGCTTTATTTTATGCAGGTATTGTTGTTTAAATACTTCAATTTTATTATGCTCACGACATTGATAGAACTTAGATTGCATACAACATATTTATTTACCTCTGCATTCCGCCGTTTGTGATAGGCTTCTCTTAGTCGTTTCGGTTTGACAGTTGTGGTTCTGTTGCTACTCGGATCTGTCGGTAGATCTTCCGACAGTCCTAGGGTCAGAATAATATCTGGTGCTGCTGTCGGCTTCAGTCTCGACTGGCATTTAAATATCCTAATTCTGCACATCTTTCTGGATCAACGTTTATACTGATCGTTTGAAAAATGAAGACTGCAAAGTGTATGGGTTACTGGCTCAAAGTTCTCACGGAGTCATTGCGACAGTAATGGATCCATGCCGTTCGTCGGATTTTTCGGAAATCGGAAAAATGTACTAGTCGAATTGTTGTTGCATCCAAACGCTGCACAGACGGGCATTTTGGAAGATTCTTGGGTATCTAATATAAACACTAATAAGCTGCCTACTCTCAAGCACAGTTGATCAACATGATGCTGAGCAATGGCCGGTAGCTGCTAAAGATTCTGTGACGTCACGTTTATTAAGCCTCGTTTCCACTCGACAAATATGCATATCGGAACGCTCACGCAATTTATACCCAATAATGTACTGTAAATTTTTTTCGGTGCAACTGGGTCGCCCCAAACTATTATTTAATTTATCATAGGCATCAAAATGTGTAATATAACCACAACTCTATCTGTAAGTTTCCTATTCCTTTAAGTAGCTTCATGCGTATCCTGCATGTGCTCAAATTAAACTGGACTCGTCTTCGAACTAACAACACCCCTACTAGCCCCAATACTAGTTTTTCCAAATAGCATTCTTAATTTTCCAGTCCAAGCGAGGGTGAAATTATCCTTTTATCGCCAAACTTTTTAGTGATAAGCGAACTTTCTACGATATTTTGCCAGCGAATATTTTTAGTTTTGAAAGTGATTTTAGTCGATTCAATGTCATTTTGTTAGTACATCCGATTAACTGGATATCGATTCTTAATTTAAACGATCAATTACTCAACAGCATATTCCGGCAGACATATGTGTCAAGCTAGCAGCAAAAATAAAAATCCACAAAAAAACTAACAACTCTTAACGCAGTTGGTGAAAATATGTTTTTTTAGGGGAGTAAATGACGTTTGTGGTAATGTAGATTACAATTATTTTTCGATATGCGTATCTTACAGATTTCTCAAGATAATTTTAGATTTTCCTGGTTTTTGGTGCACCCTGATATAAGTGAGAGTGTATCACTCCTCTAAGTGTTAAGATGAGTTGTGAATATTGATTGTGCTGTTTAGGGGGAGTTCATGACGTTTTGATATCAGTTGATTTTATTTATGTAGTTGCTCTTTTCTGGTGCAAGATTTATGTGTATGTTTTTATTTTTGTAGATTTATATTTCTGTTACTAGCTTGACACAGGTCAAGTGGACAGCCATATTCTCCGGCGTTTAATAAAAATATAATAACACTCTTGTTGATATTTGTATATACAGTTTTAAAGTATAAATAAAGAACTGCCAATTTTGTAAAGAAGTTTTAATTTTTCTGTTACTTTCTTAAAGGCACAATAGTACAGCTGAGGGTGAGTTTGCTTACAAAAATATTAGGACATTTATGTATATCAACTGATTAAAGGCACAATAGTGCAGAGTGTCTGTAATTTTCTGTATGTCACAGATCACGTAACTAATGAATGTGTCGACTTATAACCTGAAACAATTCACGAAAACCTAGAGTTTGTGAAGATCAATCTGGTAAGTGATAAAAAAACGAGAGAAAATGAATTTTTGTGGAGGCCCGCTTTTAATGAAACTTGTATTTCAGGAAATGTTACGGAAGCCGCACGTGATCACAAAAACCTGTATGTCATCTTCGTGCAGTGGGCGGTTAGGAGTCACGTGATTCTAATTTAAATAAATACTAGAAACAAAAATGGCGGACACACGAAAGAGTCAAAAACGTAAAGATCGCCCGCGCTTGTGGCTTTCCGAGAAGAAACGTCATAAAACTGTCAGAGACCGAACGGGACTTATCATGGATTCGTCATGGAGACCTGTTTCTTAGATGATGAACATTGTTGTTAGAGTTAGGACTGGCATCAGACACTAAAATGGCGAAGTTGTTGTTCGACAGGTAGGCCAATGTCTGTTTTATATATTGATATACATTAGTTTCCCAAGAATCAAGTGCCTGTGTATAAGTGTTCAACATTTTTCAATATCTTGTTCCTACTGTATACTTCAAAGAACATTTTTATTAATACAATGTTTGCACAAGGACTTGATTTGCTTTGTAATATTCCCAAAATAGATGTGATCAGCTGATCAATAAAAGACAATATTTTACTCCGTGACTGCATTGCGTGTATTGTATGTTGGGATGGAATATATTTTTTATTACAGCGTGTTCATAAGGTCATTTTGTACATATGTCCGTTATCATTGAGACAGGTTTTTTAAATTCGGCGAGGGAACTTATCAGTAACTTATCATCTCTCCCCCTCACAAACACGAACCTTAGGCTAATGTGACATGCACATTACTTGCATATAAGGTTAAAAACCTTTTCATGTAAACATTTGAACAAATAATACATGTTTAATATTGAACTGATCTAGTAAAATGTTGATCTCATGCTTATGATAGACTGAATGCCAAGATTTTATTGTACAACTACTTACTAGTAAATTTATATTAAAGCATTGTATTGACTACAGTTACAAACTTATCTCTAGTCATGATAGAAAAGGATATTAAAATGCGACCAGAATATATGGCTGGCAGATATTAAATCGTTACTTTCCACGTACCACACAAGCCGATAATTAATCGTTTGCTCGATTGTTTTGCACATACAGCTTGTCAGTGCAATGGGTCGATCTTTCGGATTTTCGCTATTATTGCCTGCTTTTGGTAAATGGTTATTACTGTTGCTTCGTTCCAAATATTGGGTACATTATCAGCAAGCCATGGTTCATTACAGTGTTTCAAATAAGAAGTTAGTGATGATTCTGGGAGGTGTTTAAGAACTGGTAATGTATTTCGTCAAGCCCAGCGGTCGTGTCATGGGTTTTCACCAAGTCTCCATGAGCTCCAGTAGTGAAAATAGCTGGTTATAACTTTCATAGTTGTTAGATGTAAATTTTAAACGTGATTTTTGTTTTTGATCTTTTATTCTTCAGAAGGCTTCTAAGTGGATGATGAATGCTTTTTAGAGAAACTGTCTGCAAAACTTTTTGCTATGAAACGTTTTGAACTAAAAATTATTGTTTTCAGGTGTCGTCGAGAATTTGTTTTTCTCTTTCCATTTTGTTTTCGAAGAGTCTCGAACTTCCATAATGCACGTTTACTTTGAATCTGCAGTGAGCTTTAGCCCAAATACTACGGTATTTGCTTAAATTTTCGGGCGTTGTACGATTGTTGAATTTGTGTTAATGGTTCTCGGCGTTGACTACTGACTAGTTTTATTATTGTTCGGTGAGGACTTTGGCCAGTCGGCTTTCTTTATATTCCATAGTATAATTGCGTCAATGTTAGGGTTGATATTTTCAAGGTTGATTGGAAAGTGATCACTACTGTGAAGGTCATCAGCAACCTTCCAGTCAGTCCAAAAACAAACAGCGGAGACCAAATTGTCAAATCTATGTACGTGTATGTACCGGTTCCTGGGTGTAAATACGTTATATGGACACAGATCGTGTCTAGAAATTAAATCTTTTACTTGTGCCATCTGTCGTTTATGTGATTTGATCTCCATATAATGTTATGGGCATTAAAATTCCAGAGTAAAACGAAGGACGCGGGAAGTTGTTGAACAATATTGTCTAATTGTGATGGCATACAAGTTATAGTTTAAAATAAAGATTCACTTCCTTCAGGAAATCTAAAATACAAGTGAAATGTATAGTATCAAAAAGTTTCAAAGTACATTATAGTACCTATCACGCGTAGGTTGCAGGTCGGAACACTCAGTCATAAAGTGGTTAACAGAGAATGGTTTATTGCAAGAAACGCACTCTGGTGGATCTTCACCTTATAGTAAATGGGAGTGGGTAATGTATGTATGACCGATTCTGATTCTTGCAATGATAACCTCCTCCTACGGATAGTTCTGTAGGAAGGAGTCCATTCTCCCAGGGTTGGTTTGATGGCATTAAGTTTGTTATTGACCGCATCATCCCATGACATCTGCCACTTCTGAAGTAGGTACCTGATACAAGGTTTAAAATCAGTAAACGGTAATTTAAAATCCGATGGTTCTTGGGATAGAGCCATCTTAGCAGACTGAAGCACTGATAACGAGTCACAGAAGATAATGCTATTTAAAATGCGTGTTTGTTCGGTAAATTTCAGAGCAAGATCTATAAAAGAGATATTAAATTGTTACTTTTCAAGTACCATACAAGCCAAGAATTAATCATTCGTTCCATTATTATGCACACGCAGCTTGTCAATGCAATGGGCCGATAGCTGTTAGGATCTTCGATATATTTGCCTGGTTTGGGAATCGGAATTACTATTGCTTCTTTCCAGCTCTTAGGTACATTACCAGCAATCTATTAGTCATTAAAGATTTTCATAGGTAATGTCAGAGACAATACGATATTTGTTTAAATTTTCGAGCGTAGGACGATTGTTGAATTGTTTTAATGCTTCTCGGCGTTGTCTAATGGCTTTTTTGCATTCCTTGGTTACCAAAGGTTTTTGCGATTTTTTAATGTCCGATAAAGACATAGGAATAGATATATCTGCAATTGTAATTAGAATTGAAGTAAAATGCTGTATAGGATTAACAGCGTTGAATACTGTATCATTATTTAGTCTAGTTTTTCAAGCATAGCCCAGTCGGCCTTCTTTATATTCCATTATGGAATTGTGTTATCAATTTTAGAGTTCTTTTCCGAAGTGACTGGAAAGTGATCACTGCTGTGAAGGTCATCAGCGACCTTCCATTCATAGTCCAAAAGCAGCGAAGGAGAGCAAATTGTCAAATCTATTCACGTGTACCTACCCGTTCGGGGGTGTAAATATGTCGGTGAGTTAGTGTTATATAGACACAGATCGTGTCTAGAAATTACATCTTCTACTTTATGGCCTCTGTCGTTTATTTGAATCGATCCTCATAGAATGTTATGGGCATTAAAATCCCCCGGATAAAAACGAAGGGCGCTGAAAGTAGTTGAACAAGATTGTCTTATTCGTTTGGTACAAGGTTGGTGTTTGGTGGTAAGTAAATGGAGGACAAAGTAATCACTCAATGTAGTATAACGCTTACAACAATGGCTTGTAAATTTGTGTTTAACTGGATGACTGTGAGAGGGTCTATTCTTCACATAGAGATTCGTCCCGAGGCCACTGTCAGCCTTTTTAAAGTACATGTTAAAAGAATTTTTTTTAAAAGAATGTTTCCTGTAAACTATTTAATTCTAACAGCCATGCATACAGCTTTTATTAAAAGCTGTTGCTGACACTAGCCAAATGTTAGCTAAGCATACATTTCTCTAAAACTTTGGTTTCTTCCTAAAGACCATACAGTACATTATTGAAAGGGAGAATATTGCAGTTAGCAAAATTATGGCTAATCATAATAACCAAGAGTTTGGTCTGTTGCAACCATATATGGGGGTTATACTAAAAAACACTAGCCAAATTTGGATAAGCATACATATATCAAAGATTTGGTTTCTACCCAAGAGAGTGGAGAACTACCTTGTAGGAATTACCTATTTTTTGCTAAGGAATCCTTCTCTTGTAGACAATCAAGCTATTTAAAAGTTACAGACCACATATTGGTTCCTTTGTTAAAAGCGCACCAGCATTTTTAGGCTATTTGTATGTATACATGTTTAAAAATACTAAAATGTTTAATATCGACCAGCGAGATAAAAAAACTAAATAGTTCAAAGTAAAATGGTAAGATGTTGGTAACAGTAAAATATGAAGCTTCCCAATCAACAGGACATGTCAATGGTGTAATTTACATATTCAAAGATGTTGAAAATAAGGTGCGATATTTACATTAGATATAAATTCTCAAGGTCACGGCATACCATTTGTAGTTTAAGATAAACGTTTACTTCCTAGACGAAATCTAAAATACAAGTGATATGTATAGTATCTATAATTTCCTTCATGTCATGCACATTATAATCCTTATCACGCGTTGGTTGCAGATCGAAACACTTTCATACTGTTTAGCTATGAATGGTTCATTGCAAGTAACGCCCTCTGGTGGATCTTCACCTTGTAGTATGTGGAAGTGGGTTATGTACATATCACCAATTAGAGATCTTGCAATGGCTACCTTCTCCCTACGGATGATTCTATAGGAAGGAGTAGATTCTTCTACTGATGGTTTGATGGTTGAAAGTTTGTTATTCATTTCATCAGATAGTGGTTTGGTACTCTTGTTTTGATTTTTTTCAAAACTAAAATGTCCATGATAGTTTGTTAAAAGTTCAGGACCCATGCTCCCTGCCCAACATGAAGCCCAACGAGGGTATAATTTTTAAGTGCCAGGGATACAAAGGTGCTATACTCAGTAGGTAAAATTGCCTCCAAATTGTCCCGTTAAGCCACCGCCATCTTGGAAGTCTTCTAAGAGATGGGAAAGGGAGAGCTAAAGGGATATGATGTAGTGGAACGGTGATATCAAGATAGATACAAGAATTAAGACAAAGAAGCTGAACAAGCAACAAAAAAATAAGACTTCCTAGGGCTCGGTGTGACCAGCCAATTTGTCGAGACCGGGCTCATCACTACCGCCCGTTTAGAAGTGGCCAAATAATGGTAAAAGATTCCGCTCATCTACCAGGATCCTTTCATCGCAACCCACGGCAAACAGGTTTCCTCCACTTAGTCGCTTCTATCGACACGTAGTGGGGCACGTCGGGCCAATTCTACAACCCCGAACCCGCAGACTTAAGAAAATATAATGTTGAGAAATGTTCTATATCTTGCAAATGTAACAATCTTTGAAAGCGGTGAGGCCTAGGATGTTGCAACCACTGCGAATACACTTGGAATACACAATGCAAAGTAATTTACGGTGTCACCGACATCATTTAAATACACAAGGACATCAGTCAATAATAGTATACGAGTTTATTATATACTTCAGTGTGAAATATAGAAAATTACAGGCAAAATATTTTTTATATTTTGTCATTCCTATATTTTCACATGTGAAAAATATATCCTTGTATTTTCACATGTGAAAATATAAGATTTTTCCCATGATGCAATTTAGCTCTTGGACTACTTTTTTATAACAAGAGTTATTCTCCTTGCTGATTGCATACAACTTGTCTTCTGCTGATAAGAAATATGGCACAAGCTGATGATTTGGTGCTTATGGAATTAGAAATGGATATAGAAGTAGATGAAATGCTTGCAGGTGTTGACTTTAATATAATAGAATCCACAGAAGATGCGCCTGTGAATCAAAACTCCAGGTTTAGGAAACTGACAGAGGCAGAAGTGCAAATTTTTTTGGATGAGCAGGAAAACAAGAACACAAGAATCAAAACAGAAAATGATGTTAAACTGCTCGCAACATATCTCAATTCAGTTGGGGAAATGAGGAACATGGAATTGATCCCACCTTCCAAGCTGAATGACCATATTGGGAACTTCTTTCTGGCAATCCAAAGGAAAAATGGAACTGAATTTGAGCCAACAACTTGCAGGAGCTTTCTTTCCTCATTTGATAGGCATCTGAGAAAGAAAAATTATGGATTTTCCCTCATAAATGATATTCAGTTCAGCAAATGTAGAGAAATGCTTAAATTGAAAATGAAGCAATTGAAAGGGATGGGAAAAGGAAATCTCCCAAATGCAGCAGAACCTATTACTGATGCAGAAATTGATGCTTTGTATCAATGTAAACAACTAGGACCTGATAATCCTAAATCTCTTCAGAACTCATTGTGGCTTATATGTATCACATATTGTGGAATGAGAACCGGCATCGACACACATGAATTAAGATGAAGTGATATTGATGTCAGACAAGAGGAGTCGAATATCTCATACACAAGAGCGACAGACGAAAACTCGATCTGGGACAAATCCCAGAAATGTAAGAAAGGTAAAACCCAGGGCATATTCTATTCCAGATAATTTGGACCGTTGTCCAGTGGCCCTCTATAAGCTTTTTAAATCCAAGCGACCCAAAGAGATGCTCGAGTCGGACAGTCCATTTCTCCCGACAGTGAACATATTGGCTCCACGTCCTGGCCAGGCATGGTACAAAAATCTACCAATGGGCATCAACATATATTCAATAATGAAACAAATGAAAAGCTATCTTAAACCTACTGGGAAGAAGCTTGTGCCATACAGGTATAATTTTGTGTAACCCAAAAAGTCCGCAAACATCTCAAAATGCACATTTTTCTTGCAAAAGTGACTAATTAAATACAATCAGTTCAAATGATTCTTTTGGTTTCTTCTTCTTCAGGGATTACTGTATTTCAAGACATCACAATTTTGTGCACAGTGTAACAATAAATTTAAACAAAAACATTAATAATGAATTAAAGAGGACTACTTGACTATCATATTTCATCATTTTTAAATTTAATTTCTACTCGTTAAACTATTGAGGGTGGTCGATGGAGAACAAAGCATTGAAACCGTAATCAGGATTTGAACCTGAATCTTCAGATTGTAAAATCTGATGTTTTTTTCAATTAAACTATCCCAGTGTACTTTCCAGCTTTTATTCTCCATGTGTCCCTTCTTTTTTTCAGTGCCAGAAATCATTTATTACAAAAACTTAATGACCATGACATCCCAGCAACGCATATTATGCAAATAAGTGGACATAAAAATGTTCAGAGTGTAAACAGTTACTCCAAGGTCAATGAAGTTCAACAAAAGTCAATCTCGAACATATTATCAAACAAAGAGCGACTGCTGTTACCTACAGGTGCCTCGAAAACCCAAACCCATACAACTACGTCTTCTACACTTTTACCTTCATCTTCTCCTCCAGACCAGAATGAATCTCTTGACCACACAGGAAATGAAGGAAGATTCAAACAGCATGATTTAAGCAGCTTCTTTACAGGAAATACAATCAACGCTAACACATTGACAATAAACATCCATCATCACCATGCAACTTCACATTTGGACGGCGTGCAGGGTGGGCAGTCGCCAATACATGCCAAAGGGAGAAGAATACTCCCCTTAGCAGACACTGATTCACAATAAAGCCTCCGCAAAGCTAATATTCTCAACTTTTTTAAGTTCCACATGTTCAATATTGTTCCATTTGTTTGATTTTTACATTTGTTAAAGGAGTTCAATGTGTTGAATCGAGCTAAAGCCTTCTGATGAAATAACGGTTCAGTGTACATATTCTTCCGCGAATGATGTGTAAATACAAGACCGACCGTTGACACTCACACATTGAAAATGTTCTGCTGGGGGTTTTTTTTGTATGTAATAAGTGGCATTAAAGTATTTATTTCATTGAGAAACCAAAAAATAAATTAAATGTGACAAATGAAAATGAATCATGTCTCCTTTCTTGAGAACTCTTTGCAGTCGCTCCCAACACTAAACTTCTAGTGGTTAATGTTTTTGTTTTTTTTGTTTTTGTTTTTTTTTAATGGGCGCTACTAAGAAGTGACTCGTTGGGTTCGAAAACAAACAAAAAAAGTATATAATAAAAAGAAACTTTTCTTTTCCTACGTTAATACCGCATGGTGATGATGGATGTTTATTGTCAATGTGTTAGCGTTGATTGTATTTCCTGTAAAGAAGCTGCTTCGCCACTCGTTAAAATATCACGTTTTGTTGTACCACACGATGATATATACGGTATTAACGTAGGAAAGAAAATATTCTCTATGTACTTTGAATTTCCTTCTTCAAGAAGATTGCCAATAATCATAACAAGACTTATAAAAGTGAAATATGTTAGCTAAAATAAAATGTTTTAAAAATAACATTGCATTGTTCTTTCAAATAAAGCAGCAAAAACATTTTCATTTTACATTTAAAGAAAAAAAAAACATCGGACCGCTACAAATATTTCTGGTGATTGTCATATGCATGTAATATTTTTTTAAAACTTTTATGTACAATTTACACCGTTTCAGTTATTTGTTGTATAATAATAAATGTTTATGTATTTAATCATTGTTTAATATTTTGCTTTTCTTTACATTTGTTGAATTAAAACATGAAAACTTCAGTGCAATATATATTTTAATACGAACTGCTTGTGATTTTCTGAATACCTTACTATTAAATAAACATCATGTGGCTTGTATGTCATTAAATGATTCTCATTCGCATTATCACGTTGTGTGGATTCGGTAAAGGAATGATGCACTAAGCCAGTTCATTTCCCATTATTAATTGCTTCCAAATATAGATGTGACCAAGCAAGATAAGACTGGGGTGGGGTGGGGGTGTTTAATATACGTGTATAATATAATACTTATACGACAATATGTGCTCGGTTAATGGGCAAGTTTGTAATGATCTGAATTTTATTATTGTAGTTCCATCTCTGAAATTCCTATTCTCACGTTTAATGCATCTCTTAGAAGCTTATGATATGTACTGTTACGTATATCAACATTTGTTTGCTTTAACTTTATTTTGTTACATTACATTCTATCGTAATAATTATTGATGTCCCCCCCCCCTTCAGAACATCAGTCGACATGAATTATTTTCGTTGTTGATCTCGATCCCGACGTTGGTTCAGGATTAGTTTCATTGACACCCTTAAGCTCCGTCCCAGCATATATAGCTGGTTGGCGCTTTCGAGTGACACCCTGTTTTTCTAATAGTGTTATGTAGTTTGGGTTTTCCCTGTCTCCCTATAGGTCTGTAAGTGTTTGAAAACAATAATGCTAATATATGAAATTTTGCAGGGTTATTCTTTGTTTAATCCATCCAATTAACTAAAGTTTCTTTAACCCAAAGAGATAACCCAATGGTATATGTAAGGTCCCGAGCTTTATTTAATCACAATGTCAGTTTTGACCAGATGTCAACATGGGCTTTTAATCACGAGACAGAAAGCTATTTAAGTTTAAATGATTTAATAAACGCTAGTAAGGATAAATATTAACTGTGCAATATGCACAAACGGATCAACAATAAGATAGTAATGTTTCGGTCAAAACACTGAAATAGTTCTAAAATGAGTTGATATTTGAAATTCCTTCATCACATAAATATGTGGCTCATTGTAATGTTAAGAAAGTACATAAACAAACAGTCACTGAAAACAGTTAAACTTAATGTATTTCTCAGTGGTATAATACAACTCCAAACAAATGGGATAATAAATAACACATATTAAAGACGATACCACTCGAATGTGTTTCCCAGTGAATTTAGTATTGCTATGGTCCAGAATGCACTAGTATTTCGGAATTTATATTTAGAACTGTTTTTCCTTCTTTATTGCCAACTATATAACACATTAATGTAATATAGAAATAATGAATACTCCGTGTAGGAGTATTATAATTAATGCTCCCTTCTATACATGTTTAGCTATTTACCGTAGCAACGGTACCGATATTTTCATATATTTATATGATTGAATCTCCACATATAATTCCTAGGGGAGCATCAGTCTTTAATACTGAATAATTTATTGTAGTTTTATTTCATTTCATTTGGAAGATTATATCATCCGTAATGATTTATATTTTTTAGAGGGGGGTATTGTGATAAATTATGGTGTTATAAAATACAAGTGATTTGTGGCTCGTTTAAACATAATTTTCACACTTCTCAGCATTAAATATTAACTTTTAGTGGTTCATGTCTATACCAAAGGTCAACAAAGTAAGATATATTTCAGTACATACATGAAGACATAAAGGACTTGTAGGGTTGCATCAATGCTAGGCACAATACATATGTATATGAATGTTTTAATATCACGTTCGTGATATTTTAGAGTATTAATATATTAATAATTTGGGTGATTGTGATTGGCACTTACTTCGTACGGGTTTGTATTCCGTTGTCAATGTTGGTCCAAATTGATCTTTTTGGTCGTTGTGGTTTGTTCCCTTTTAAATCGTCTAACACTATTTTGCGTAGTATATTCATTTTCTGAGATAAAGAGTTTAATTCTGACTTGAATATCTTCACATCAAGTGTCCAAATACTGAGAAAGTCCACTACCAAACTATTTGTGTAAGTGCGATTCACAATTCACCCGCCATCATACTTTTGAGCGTTTCTAACGTGTTGTTAAGTATCATTTGAACCACTCGTGTGTTTCCCTCACGCACTTACGACCTATATTCTTCCCATCAGTCTCCGCGTAAGACCAATGGGTCTCAAGGGTATAAATACCAGTTGTGTGCAGTGTTTTGCAAGAGAGCATTAATTATAATATTCCTACACGGAGTATTCATTATTTCTATATTACATTAATGTGTTATATAGTTGGCTATAAAGAAGGAAAAACAGTTCTAAATATAAATTCCGAAATACTAGTGCATTCTGGACCATAGCAATACTAAATTCACTGGGAAACACATTCGAGTGGTATCGTCTTTAATATGTGTTATTTATTATCTCATTTGTTTGGAGTTGTATTATACCACTGAGAAATACATTAAGTTTAACTGTTTTCAGTGACTGTTTGTTTATGTACTTTCTTAACATTACAATGAGCCACATATTTATGTGATGAAGGAATTTCAAATATCAACTCATTTTAGAACTATTTCAGTGTTTTGACCGAAACATTACTATCTTATTGTTGATCCGTTTGTGCATATTGCACAGTTAATATTTATCCTTACTAGCGTTTATTAAATCATTTAAACTTAAATAGCTTTCTGTCTCGTGATTAAAAGCCCATGTTGACATCTGGTCAAAACTGACATTGTGATTAAATAAAGCTCGGGACGTTACAATTGTTGGCGGCAGCGGTGTGGATCGTTAAATCAGTGCTTGCAGTACCTTCGTTAAGTTCATCGTCGGACATTGATACAGAATGTCATCAAGGGAGTCGTCAACTGTTGTTCCGGAACCTGCCGGTGGAATGTGTCTCCCACCTCCCCAATATATGATTCCAGCGTCACCAAGTGGAGAAGTCTTAATTCGTCATCAAAGTCCTAGCGACCCAGATCGGGAGGTGGTTTATGAAGTTGAATATGAGAATACAAGTGAGGATGATGTCTTGTCAGCTGTAAGGGAGGAGTTAACTAGTTTACGTGTGGAGGTGGAAGAGCTTCGCAGAAAAGAACATGAGCGGCAACGTTGCACCATCCATGATCACGGTGAGGGATATAGTTCCAGATTTAATGGTTATACACACGAACAATATTCTTCTCCGTGTGAAAACGTAAATAGTAACTTTCAGAACAATCTGAGACAACCACCAAGGGAGGTGCGTGGTGTTGTATCAAGGCAAAGAATAGAAGATGAAGCTCATATTTATGTTGGTCCCTATCACCGTGGTCGACAGCCTGCGACTTATGACGGTATTTCTAGTTGGAGGGATTACCATGTGCACTTCGAGATGGTTAGTCAATTGAACTGGTGGGATGATAAAAACAAAGCCCTCGAATTAGCAGTCAGTCTGAAGGGAAATGCTCAGAGTGTTTTGAGCGACCTCAGTCATGAACAGAGAAGAAATTATCATGATTTGGTTACAGCCCTTGCTTCACGCTTTGAACCCGATAATCAGTCAGAGCTCTACAGGCTTGAAATGAAACACTGTCAACGTAAGCGAGGGGAGTCACTGAACGAGCTAGCACAAGAGGTGAAACGCCTAACGAATAAGGCATATCCAGCGGCACCAGTAGGAGTTAGAGAGTAGTTGGCCCGGGACTGCTTTCTAGATGCCCTTAATGATCCAGAAGTGGAGTGGGCAGTGCATCAGGGAAAATCAAAGTCCATGGATGACGCAGCTCATCTGGCTTTGGAGTTCGAGTCCTTCCGATCCGGACAGAAGGTGAAACTCGGGGTGAGGCCTCACACAATGAGGATGCAGGATACTGAACCGGGAGGAACCAGTTTTGACACCAACTCAGGGCCCAGAGTTGGTGAAGCTTCGGAAGTTGGAAAACTTCTGAAGGATATTTCTGGGAGGCTGAATGCCTTGGAGAAAACAGGTGCGCGTGCTTCTAGCCAACAGAGTAATTACCAAATCAATAACAACACACGTCGACTAGCCCACCAGCGAAAAGGAAAATGTCACTACTGTCGTCAGGAAGGGCACTGGAAGAATGAGTGTCCTCTACGTAATAAGAAAGGTGCTCAGTCTGATTCCAGGAATGGACCACATTCTCATCGGGGAAACAATACAGGTGATTCAACTTCATATCATTGTCAGGGAAACGTGAATTAGCTGAAGTACCGGCCCAAACTTCAGCTAGTGGTAATGTAGGGCCAATATCTAGGATAAAAGAGATGTGTTCCAAACATTCAAATAATGGTCTTTATATTGAAGCGGAAATTTCTGGTGTTCAAGTTTTATGTTTGTTGGATACTGGATCTAACCTTTCTGTGTTGCATCCAAACCGGTATCTAGCTATTCCAGAAGATATTCGACCACCCGTTGAATACAAGTTTTCAACTCAGAATGGCAGACGGAGGTTTAATTCCTATACAAGGTTGTGTTACCTTACCTATTAAAATTAATAGAAAAGTGTTCAATCATAGACTCGTCATTGCTGATATTCAAGCGCCCGTTGTGTTGGGGTATGACTTTCTCTTTGACTACGAGTGCAAAAATTGATGTAGTGGAAAGTAAGCTATTCATAGCTGGAAGTTCAGTGCAATGTTTGCTTGAAAGTGATTTACCAAGAGTATGTAGAATTAGCATCATGGAGAGTGTCATTGTTCCAGCTGGTACAGAGATGATTGTTCAAGCAAGAATTGATGGTAAACTTGGATATTCCACGATGGCAGTTATTGAAGCGGACAACTTCAAACTTTCAGAAAAGGGTGTTCTTGTTGCAAGATCTGTAGTGGATCCCAGTTCTGAAAAAGTGCCATTACGTGTAGTAAATATTTCTGATCAGCCCTGCAGAATGTATCGATGTACAAATGTAGCCTCTTGTTCCATGATTGACAAGATTGTTACAGTAAATGATATACAGGAGCCTTTGGCAATTTAACTCGGTAACTCTGATGCTAAAGTTGAAGACGGTTTCAACATTCCCCTTCCAGAATACTTAACAGAACTGTGGACGAGCAGAAAAGAAAATCTAAACACGTATCAACAATTAGAAGTGCGCAGACTGCTGTGTGAACATGCTAGAGTTTTTGCAAACACAAAAAAGACCTAGGAAGAACAGATCTAGTACAGCACAAGATTGATACAGCTGATGCTAGGCCTGTTAAATTACCCCCAAGAAGATTACCGCTCTCCAAACAAGAGACTGTTGAAGCAGAAGTGCAGAAGATGTTGCGTCAGGGAATAGTTCAACCAAGAGCCCTTGGTGTGCTCCAATTGTACTGGTAGAACGCAAAGACAAGTCACCTCGCCATTGTGTTGACTACCGCCGTTTAAATAGCTTAACTCGCAAAGACTTTTCCTTTGCCAAGAATCGACGACTCTCTGGATGCGCTTAGATAATCCATTTGGTTCTCAACCCTTGATCTTGCCAGTGCATACAATCAAGTTGAAGTGGTTCCAGAAGATCGAGAAAAGACTGCCTTTTCCACACAATGTGGACTTTATGAATTTAAAGTTATGAGCTTTGGACTGTGTAATGCCCCAGCTACTTTTGAGAGGCTTATGGAACTTGTTCTTCATGGTCTTCACTGGAAAATCTGCTTGATCTACTTAGATGATGTGATTGTGACTGGAAAATCTTTTGATGAACATATACAGAATTTAAAAGAGGTACTTTCTCGTATTGAAAAGTCTGGCCTTAAGGTTTCTCCCAATAAATGCTGTTTCTTTAAGAAAGAGGTGACATTCTTGGGACAAATAGTTTCCGACAAAGGAATCTCTACTGACCCAAAGAAAATTGATGCTGTCAAAAACTGGCCTCAACTCAAAAATGTACGCGAAGTTCGTAGTTTTCTGGGTCTGTGTTCCTATTACAAAAGGTTTGTGAAAGATTTTGCATCCGTTGCAAAATCACTTCATAAACTCACAGAAAAACAAGTGCAGTTTCGTTGGGCGGGAGAGTGTCAAACCGCGTTTGAACTGTTGAAAACATCACTTACATCTGCGCCAATTTTATGTTATCCATCTACCAGGCAACAGTTTATCCTGGATACAGATGCTAGCGGATGTGGTATTGGTGCTGTTTTGGCCCAGATTCATGAGGGAAGAGAGCAAGTAGTAGCATATTTTAGCAGAGTTCTCAGTAAAGCCGAACGAAACTATTGTGTTATTCGTAGAGAATTACTTGCAGTCATTGAATCTGTGAAACACTTTCATCATTACGTATATGGAGTTCCCTTTACGGTGAGAACTGACCACGGTGCTTTAACATGGCTGTTAAGATTTACAAACATTGAGGGACAAATGGCTCGTTGGCTTGAAATTCTCAATGCTTATGATTTCAAAATCATTCACCGTCCTGGCAAACAGCATCAAAATGCGGATAGTTTGTCAAGAAGACCATGTGAGATGTGTAATTATTGTGAAAGACAAGAACTGAAAGACTCTTCATGTAATCCTAAAGACGACCAATCAGAAACTGATGAATATCCAATGCGCGTAACTACAAGAAGTCAAGTCAACACCAAACAAAATAAACAAGAACTTACCATTCAAAATGCAGCGCAGCCACACAACATTTGTGAAAAACAGGAGATTCCTGGAAAACAATGTTGCAACGATTGGCATGATAAAATATCCAAAGAAGAAATTATAGCTGCTCAAACTCAAAATGAAACTTTGTCAGCCTTGCAGGATTGGAAAACTCGAAACAAGCGTCCTCTATGGCCTGAAGTTTCAAATCTTTCGCATGAAATGAAAACATACTGGGCTCAGTGGGATCGGATCATACTGGAAGATGGAATTCTGTATAGGGTATGGTGGGAGGATGTAACAAATAATATTAATCATCAACTACTGGTACCAAAATGCTGGCAGCAGGAGGTTCTAAAAATGTTGCATGAAGATATTACTGCTGGTCATTTAGGTGTGTCTAAAACTGTAAACCGTGTACGTGATAGATTTTATTGGGTTGGATACAAAGACGATGTTGAAAACTTCTGCAGAAGCTGTACAAAGTGTCAAGCTCGAATTCCACCCTCGAAAAAGTCAAAGGGACCATTACAACAATACAAGGTAGGTGCTCCTCTTGAACGAGTAGCACATTCTTGGCCCTTTACCAGAATCAGAAAGTGGAAATCAATTTGTTTTGGTCATAACAGATTACTTCATCCGTTGGGCTGAAGCCTTTCCATTATCTAATATCGAAGCAAAAAAAAATGCAGAAACATTTGTACATGAATGTGTTTGTCGCTTTGGAGTGCCTTATCAGTTGCACACCGATCAAGGTCGACAATTTGAATCAACAGTTTTTCAAAATATCTGTAATATCTTGGACATTCACAAGACCAGAACCACCAGTTATCATCCTCAGAGTAATGGGTTAGTTGAACGTTTCAACAGAACTTTGACATCTATGCACACAAAATATGTTTCTAAAAGTATAGATGATTGGGATCAACATCTTCCGTTATGCTTGCTTATCGATCTTCATGTCACGACAGTACAGGAGTTTCACCTTGCAAAATGATGTTTGGACGAGAGGTGTCTCTACCAGTTGATCTTTTATTTGGTCTATCACCCGAACAATCTGATCAAAATCCACTCGATTTTTCGTACAAGCTGAAACTAAAGATGAATGAGATAACGATATTGCGCGCAAGAATATGAATAAAGCGGCTGACCGACAGAAGCGTAACTACGACCACAATATAGGATTGAAAACCAAATACAATTCTGGTGATAAAGTCTGGTATTTCAGTGGACGACGAAAGCATGGACATGCATCAAAATTGCAAAACTATTGGGATGGCCCATGCACTGTCATTAAAAAATGCTCTGATCTGGTGTATAAAATAAAACTGCCTGGCAAGTCACGAGAACTCTTTGTACATTTTAATAAACTAAAACCGTACTATGCTAAAGAGGCTCAAAGCAAATAAAAGTATATATATTTCTTTTAAAACTAACAAACAATTGTTTTGTTTTAAACACAGGATGGAGTAGATTGCGGTTCATTGTTGAACAGTCTGACTAATATCTGATGATATTCGTTAATTTATTTACTTTTAAACTCAAGTATTCCCAAATGATATCACTCGGATGGGGACAATTATTTATTTATTTTTTTATTAGGATTTGATTAACAAATATTATTAACATGACAGTTACACAGATGAGTATGTTATCAGATGGCCATATGTTATTCTTCTTCACAGATGTTCTGGTGCAAAGACTCTCGTTGTGCTAAGAGATTCTCCTCTACGACCCAGAGGGAGCGTCACTGGCGAGATGTTAACGAGCCAGTCAGAAAATGAGGTGTGTGGGAAGTCTTTCCCAACAAACAGAACTTATCTGTTGAAGCAACATCTTCAGAAGTATCATCCGGATGGTGGAAGATCGTCTATATTAGTTCCACCGTGCCAAGACGTAACTACGAAGTCGTGGAAAGATACGGAGATCGTAAGAAGACTTCCGTATCCTTTCCCAAACGCTCAAAATATACAGTCGGGGAGCCATACCATTCAACCACAGGAGAGGCCATATATAGTACAGACTGCCTGTGATTCCACTGCAGAACCTGTCATCCTTCAACATGCAGAAAGTGGGATCACTCTATCTGAATCTGCTGCAGTACCATTTTTACATCCTGAAGAAATATCATCACCAGGTTCACATGCACATATAGAGATACCAGATTTGGAGGAAATTCCAACACAGACGGCAGATCAGCAAAAATTATTTCCTTAGCAGCAGGGGGACGAACCCTACAACTTTTTCCGACAAAATCACTTTAAGCCCTCAAAACGGAAAATAGAGCCTTCCTGCGAATCTCATATTTTAACCACAAAAAAAAAAAAAAAGAAAGTCTCCATTTGGTAAATGGAGACTTATTGATTTCTTGCTCAAAACATGAGTTTGCGCGGTGATACTCTATTCGGGTTTTCGTTGCTTAACCGTAAAACGTTGCAACGATTTTGTCAGCGCCCCCCTGCTGCGATGGGTTAATAATGTATTTCAGCCAAATATTTGATTGAGTCTTTAGGACTTTACAAACAAACTAATCGCTAACACCTCGTCTTGTAGATCAATCAAATTATTTGACTGGTCGGTGAGTCGGAAATTAATTCTCGTTAGCGAATTATTATGGCATCGCATGTAGACAGGATTAATTGGGTTTTCAATAATTAGGAATCCTGGAGAAGCTGTTGGTGCAAACGAATAAAGAATATATCCTTGCTGAGCTTGATTTGATTGCTCGAGATTTATTTGATAGATTCCTTCAATTGCATCACATGCTAAATTGAGCGCAATCACCGTTGAAATATTCACATTGTGCGGGGCAACATGCCTACCGCCACCATCTGGATCATTATTATATTTGAGGACAGTTGAATCTAGTGTTTGTAATACCTTGATATTGGTTCTAAGTTTTTTTTAGTTCCTCAGCGTTGTATCCGGGAAACTTGAAATTACGCAGATTGGATTCTGTGATATTGTAATCGGTTAGGAATCGTTGTTTATTGTCGCTGTTGTCATTGGTTATTGTTTGAATAATTAGTTCATTGATATATTCCATGTCAGATATAAGTTGATTTAATATTTCAACGTGTTTTTGCGATTTTGTTTGCCGTAGTTGTTCTAGTTGTGTTTTATGTAATTGATTAATTTCATTAAAATAACCAGTGATGTCAGTTAGCGTAAATTAAATAGTAACAGATGAGTCGGCTGTTCTTTTAATGATAAAATCCCATTGCAATGTGTTTTTGTTGGTAAATATAAATCTATCGGCGATTTTTCCTTTTTTTATATCAGATAAATTATCTCGATACATGGGATTGAGTTCATGATATGATTGTATGTCTGTGGTTAAGTCGGTGGTGGCTCCGGGTGGTTTTTCAGGCCATCCTAACACTGTTCTTAACGAGCTGTTATAGATATCTACAATGTATCCCTCTGTGCTTATTTCGATCGACGACGAGAGCGTCGGTTCATGAACTTTAATTGCTATTTTTGATTCTTTTCCAGTGATTGATTTTATTCTACACTGAATTTCAGCATCGATTTGCTTAATTTAGTACGACCCAGTTGGTAACGAAACAGTTTCCCACGCTGGAGTACCATCGGGTTTATTCTTATACGAGAACACCAGTGCGTTATTCGGTTGCTGACCGCCAAATGCAACCGATCTGATATTAGGCCAGCTATGATATACTCGTAATTTTGCCAGCGCGATCTCGCGCACTGGGATCGGAGAAGGGAAGTTCACACTAAATTGTGGGTTTGTTGATGTTATTGATATCATGCTTGTTCGTATCGGAGTGGTATTCTCCGCGATTCGTTGAAGCAGTTCAGTGACATTATTGTTAACGCTGTCTTCAATTTCCAATTTCAACATCGCGGAGTTATACAACTGGGTCATCGTGGAAAATTCAACATCGGATATGAACGAATTATCTATCGACAGCGAGATCAACTCTGATAATTTCGAGTATGCGTCAAATAACACCCGGTACCGAGCTGTATAATCACTGAGTTTTTTCTGAGAACACGATGATAACTTTTTAGTTATCGCGGTGGCGACTGCCGCAATTGTTGTTGCCGCGGAGATAGCAATTGGAACTGCAATCGGAGCCATCATGGTCACCGTCGACAAAATAATCCCGGCGCTGGCCATCACACCGGACACCGAGTACACGGTGATGTCGATGATTTGTTACGCTGCGTCGGTATTTTTTCATTTTTTCACGATAGCGCTCAGAAAGTGATTTCAAAATCGCGGAAAATTCTTTCACGGTATCATATCGATATCGATGCGATTGTGATACCTCTGGGACTATTATCGGTTCAATTGATTTCATCGATGTCATTACTATTTTACACCCGCTAGTGTTTTCAATTATTCGCCATCGTTAAGGGGTCCAGGGCAGGCCAGGTAGATGGGTTGGGATGTCGTAGATATGGTAGCTTCAGCCGGAAAAATCATCTAAAAATTCTAAACGCCAAGTTATTTTTGATCTAATGGTGGATCTATCAACCGCGACGACATTAAAGGTTTATTCAACCATACTTTGTGCCACCATAGTAGATTTACCGTCCGCGATTATATTAAATTGATGGATAGAGATCCACGTTAGCCTGTAGATACCATCGGTCCACTTTGGCCTGAAGATACCATCGCTCCCCACCTCACCCCCTCCAAAGAGAATGATGGACAATGTAGTATAAACGTCTCTTGTCCAATCCATGGTTCCATGATCGACCGTATACACGATATTTTTAACGCCTATGTCTAGATGCGTAATCTTTACCTTTTCGGATTTTTCTTTTAGTTTAAGAATATCGTCGTAAATATCGAGATAATTTACCGTGATTCTGGTAGGATCTTTTACCCTCCTCGGCCCCCTGTTAGAAAAGAATGAAATCAGAAGGTCTCTGGCTCTAAGCTGTGCTTGTTCTTTAATATGCAGGTCGATGTCAGAAAATTTTGTCGTGATATCTTGGGGGCCATACGTTCCCAAAAAACTTATTAACAATTTCGCTGGTGAGTTTTTGTTCGTCAATAGCTTTTTTAACTTCATTGAGGGTTGGGCCTGTCAGAGATGTGGTTTCAGACACAGGTGTTCTCCCTAAAAATTTATCCACGATGGTATTAAGTGTTGTTTGTCTCACCATAAACATTTTAATATCTTTGAGAGTCATCGTAGATGTAGCCGGGACACCAAAGAAACTATTAGCGACGTAGGCATTGTGAGTATGCTTGCCAATAAACTCGCTAATTTCAGCGAGAGTCATGCCTGCCACAAGCGGGGTTCCAAAAAACTTACCAATGACGTCGTTGGTGGGTTTTTGTACCTTTTCAAAATTTTCTATTAGTTTAGAAATATCCGTGTAAATATCGAGATAATTTGCCTTGATTTCATTTTCATTCATCATCCTACCCGCCTCCTTGTTAAAAAAGAATAAAGATAGAAAGTTTTTAATTTCAGCGAGAGTCATGCCAACCACAAGCGGGGTTCCAAAGAATTTATGTACGACATTTTTGCGAAAAGTCATATAACCTCGTATATAATCATCCAGATCACGGCCGTGGGTGGCAATTATGCCGTCATGGGTGGCAATCCTGTCGGTGATCGTAGACACAAGTACGCCTGGTTTAAGTCGTCCGTCGCTGGAATACAGCGCAATAGAGTTTTCAGCGGCGTCGCGCTGCCGTATCAAAATGTCATCCAATGACACATTACTGCTTTTCAATTTACCCTGGCGATCTTGAAATACAATTATTTCGTTCGGGTCAACACTTGCTACATTTTAAATTTTAAATTACCTTTTACTGATTTTAAACCTTGTATCAAAAAGTACCTACGTCAGAAGTGGCAGGCGTCATGGGATGATGCAGTCAATAACAAACTTCATGCCATCAAACCAACCCTGGGAGAATGGACTCCTTCCTATAGAACTATCCGTAGGAAGGAGGTTGTCATTGCAAGAATCAGAATCGGTCATACATACATTACCCACTCCTACCCACTCCTACATACTGAAAGGTGAAGATCCACCAGAATGCGTTTCTTGCAATGAGCCACTCACTGTTAAACACTTTATGACCGAGTGTTCCGACCTGCAACCTACGCGTGCTAAATATTATAATGTACATGACATGAAGGAACTTTTTGATACGATACAAATCACTTGTATTTTAGATTTCCTAAAGGAAGTAAATCTCTATTTTAAACTATAACTTGTATGCCATCATCTAGAATATTTTTAATGCAAATATCACTTATTTACAACATCTTATCATCAACATACACCATTTACATCTTCCGTTGATTGGGAAGCTTCATATTTTCCTGTCACCAACATCTTACCATTTAATATTTAACTAGTATGGTTTTTTTATATCGCTGGTCGATGTTAAACCTTTCTTATTTTTGAACATCTAACCTATTGTATGGCGCTAAATAGCCTAAAAGTGCTGGTGCGCCGTTAAAATTCAAGCAAACAAACAAACAAACTTGCTAAATTGAACGTCTCAGCGATTTCATCTTCAATTATTTTTTTTTACATCCTCGATAGAACCCGCAGATGTTTCCGCGGTGGGTTCCGACATTGACAGAGATCGCCCCCCAATATCAATCATTATTGTTAGCGCAACTTGTATTTTCAATTTATTGATTCTCTAAAATTACCTTGTAATTTCCCACTCGTGTATTTATTTACAACCAGATGAGGTGGTTTCTGTGACGATGAAATCTTCGCGAGGACATTTAATACTTCACTGCCGCATCGGCGGATCATTTAATTGTTGTGTTGGCAGCGTAGAATAAAAAATCGGAAACTCTTTGAGTTTCATTGAAGAATTTATATACCGCATAAACTCGCTTGGCGGAGCTAACCCATATGAATCAAAATAGACAATTTCACGTGGATCAATCGAGTATGCAACCCAGTGAGTTCCCGATCCGTTACTGTTATCAAGATTGATGATACCGGTTTCAACGCTGTTTGGTTTTTCGGTAATTCATCTCTCATAAAAACCCATCTGAAGTTTTTAATCGCTAGTTTTTTAGCAGCATCAATTAAATCAAAATTGGACATGGGAAGAATTGGGTGTTCAACTAATAAACCGTTCCTGGTATTCTTAGACCCTTTCCACTGTACCATGAATACGGGGTTCTGGTAGGTACAACCCCTTTCCCTTTTTTTTATATCCTTTCCCAGTTGCCTTTTTCAGCGCCATCCCTGCCGCGGTCCCAACGGCTCCCAACGCCGCCGCTTTCGCCACCGCTGGGGCAGCCGCTGCAATCAATGCTGGTATTGCGGCTAACAATGGAAATATACCACCTGATTTTATCATGTTGGCGACTGCAGCCTTTGAAAATACAATTTGAACCCCTCTCTTATCCTTTAGCGCATCATTGAAATGTTTTATTTGACGATCCGTCAGTGATATTTTATGTGTACCGCCGGACATCTGCGCTGGTTTTAACGTTATTGTTGTTCCACATTCTTTAGCGGATTTTGATCGCAATTTCTTGACCTGACCATCAGTCAGCTTGACACTAACAACACTAAATGTCATTTTATTGTAAAACTATTTATGCTTTCAATTGATCTAATTGTGAATCGTTTACATATTTTCCACTGGTGCATCAACGATTCTCATTTGTCCGCCGGCCCCTTCTAACAACATTGATTTGTCGCTGAGAATGATAGCAACCGCTCTATAATCAACACCACCAGGAGCTATACGAGCCCTAAAATGTATGTCAACGACGGATTGCCTTGTTAAATCAAGATGCTCCAGCGAAAAGTAATAATTCGGATATAGGTTTTTAAAATCAAGTTGCGATATTTGTAAACCAGTATCAACATTTTGATCACGGCCCATAAATGACAGCATCCGATGATACACACGTGCTATATGGTTGTTTTCGTAATTAAGCTGTATATCCTCAGATGGTTCTTGTCGTCCGTTTATTCTCAATGAAACCTCCTTGACTTCTAATCGATCAAATATCATATGACTGCGTTCTTGGGTGCCTAATCGATCCCGTTTCTGCAGCGCTATAAATATATGACGTGGAGCTGAAACGCCTTGTTTTGATGCCAGGTGCCATGTAAATGTATCAGCAACATTATCTTCTTTGGCATCAGTTGTTGTTGTTAGCCAACTTATCAATGATTTGCCACCTGTGTCCATAAATGAAAGTAGCCGGTCTTCCGTGGTAATTGATGGGGTCATTACTGGCATCCACAATATTATATTACTCAAAACAACTTTACCATCAGCGGCATCAGTACGCCAAATTGCATCATTGTCATTGCCTTTTCGCACTAACGCGATTGTGTGTTTGGCTCCATAGATGACTTTTCTGACATTTCTGCAGAATCCAAATATGTGATGGAGTGGAATCGCACATGAAAAATATCGCTGCTGTCCTTGCAATGCTCCTTTTCGTGTTGCAAATCCTAAATTGAAATTACCATTAACGCCTCCGAGAATATCAAACGCAGCTCCGGGTCTAGCTCGACGTTCTGGATTAGCTGCTTCTTGTTGATCGACTTCTGCATTATCTCTTGCTGTTAACACTTTAATGTATTGAAGGTGGTCAGCGTTATCAGAGGTATCCTTTGCAAACATCATAGATGGACCAGCCGACCTTGTATAATCATCAGAATATCTTGCTAGCCCGATTATTGTTGTTGAAACATCAACTTCACGGTCTATTGATTCAATTTCTTTTCCATCAATGAGATATCTTGCACTTTCAAATAACGCCATTATGCCATTATTAACAAAACCAACTCGGGCATTTGCGTTATCTGCATATGGGGTATCAGCTGCAACATTTGTTACGAGTTTTCCCTCGATTTCAATAAATGCTTCACATGGCAAAAAGTATTTACTGGTATCTTGAACTTGAAGTTCAATTCGCGATCGTAGGTCGGGTTGTATTGCATGATAGGAATAGTATTGATAATCGCGGACGGAATTGTCCTTTGGTACTGGGGCTTCTATATCGAAGGCCGGATCAGCTTGTCGTTTTAACATTATATTAACATACTAGTGTTTTCAATTGTGAAACTCTTTGTAATCATCGTCGTTTTTGTTTTCGTTTCAAACCACTTACTGCTATCGCGTTCATGATAGCGCTATCTGTTACCGGCGAATCCGTCAATGGCAACAGAGTCACCGAAGCAGCCAACGACGCTAGTTTTTCTTCCACTGCGCTATTTATTGCCTTGCTGATTTTTGCAGGCATCACTGTAGTTGATGGCAGCACTGGTGATTTCAGCACCGACTTCGTCGCTGTTGGTTTCTTTCGCACCAATGATGCTATTTTATCTTTCGCGGCAGAAAATGCCTTTCCGGCAAGATTTCCAACAGCGCTGATTCCCTTATCACGAATAACATCAATGGCCTTCATTGATAATTGTTTAGCTAACGGCGCCACCTTGGGGGCCATTCTTGTAAATAGCCCCGCAATGGTATTGCCGAAACAATCTCCGTAATATGCTCTGAAAAAAGGCAATCGTGAGTTCACCACGTAGACGCTTACGGGTTTATCATGGTTGTAGTGTATAATCATCTTGTTATAAAACTAGTAGTTTTTCAATTAGTGATCAATCGCTGTAATAACCATGGGCATCTCTGTGATTTTCAACTAATTCAGCAATGAGTTCTCGATATACATCAATGTCCATGATACCGCCGGCAAATAATCGTCTACAGATATCAGCTGCTTCATTAATTATTTCAATGGAGTTGTTTCCGGCTCGCTTTCCACCCATAAGTACTTCCAGCCGTGATATATCACTGAGAATATTACCAGGACATGTCACGGTTGCGTTGAAATCTAAAGGATTTTCAATCGAATATCCGCTAGCAGTAACTTTTTTAGTTGTACTAGTTTCATCATACTCATCAACTCCCTTTTTAAATTCTTTATATTCCAATGCTTTTTTTTATCTAAACGGCCAATAATCTCCTTATTCGTTTTATACAACCAATTAACCCATTCATATCGGTTTATTTTACTCTTTCTATAGTCGTCTTTTAAAAAGCCCTTTCTGGAATGAAAGCTCTGGGCGGCAAAGTTACCAAAAATCTTATAATGTTCGGGTTTTATTAATTGAAATCGTTTGATTTCTGCTATAGCTCCTTCGGTGAGTTTGTCTATAAAGGAAACACCTCTTGGGGTGACATCAACAGGTTGTGGTTCAGGCGCAGAATCATCAATATCAGCTAATCGTTCATACTCGCGTTGAGTTTTTATATCACTGGATAGCTGTTGTATCCCTGCGCGTGTTTGTGTGGTCTCTGCTGATCTTTTCAAGCGTATCAAGCAGGGCGCCTTCTTTGCTCGTTCTTTTTCAGGAATATCTCCGTATATAGCTGCTTCAGTTAACTTTTTCACATCTTTGGTCGCACTTGTTATCGGAGTAAACAGTTGTTCACTTGACACAGAAAAGTCAGTTTGCATTTGTTGTCGTTGTTTACGTTTCTCGCGAAGTCTGTCTCGAACCGGTATAAACTTTTTAATTGCTGCTAGCCGCTCTCGGGCTAATTTAGTTGTAGGCGATTCACCTACCATATATTGTTTGTGAACTGAGTTTTCAAATGTGAAACTATCACAATTAAAAGCTGAGTTATTAAATAATGTACCATCAAGCTAACGTATCCATCTCTAACAGGGTTAAACTGTACGAAGCTATCCGCGAATGTTTCAGAAATAACATCGCTGGGGGTTTCAGAATTGTAATATCTGAGATCGGCGATGAACGATTTTTGTTAACGACGCGGCACGATTTTTGTTAACGACGCGGCAACAACAACTACGTGAAAATGGAGGCGTCGCGGTGATTATTTGCTACCACAACCAGATCATCCAGTACGCACATAACTGCATGAGCAAGCCCAAACTGCTGAGTACTCTTTCAGGAGAAAATCCTATGTGACAAGTGTAACAAGTGTTACAAAAAACGCTAATTTTTTTTTACTGAAAGCCTATTTTTTATAGTAACGCTCACGTGGTTAGGATACTGCTTTTTCCTCGCTTAATATTTTTCTAAGATCACGAACCTTAGAACTAATTTCAGTTCGTTTTTGATGCTCTTGGCCGAGCTTTTGACGTATTGCTTCAACGATGCTAAATAGCGTTATAAATACATTAATGTCGTTACCGTACAAACAAGCATTGATGGACTTTTGAATTCCTTTCACGAGCCTGTACATCTTAGGTAAAACATAACGACCCTTACTAGACTCATACTCAATTTCTTCATATTCCGAGGCAATCCTGTCGCAGTCGAGATCGTCAGATAATACTATCCCTCGATTTTTCAAATTTGAAATTTTTCAATTATAGAATTTACATCTTTGATATCCATTATTTATATAATACATTTTACCTTTAATTATTAAAAAATATTGAGGGTCGTTTTTGACCCGTTTTGTTTTATGGACAGTACAATGCCGTATATATCTCCACTCGAGTGTTGCGGCAGATTTTAGGCAAACATATACTTAATTAAGTTAATTATTCAATGAAACGATGATGGAATTTGTGATGTGATGGTGGGCGTGCCATGCCATGCAAGCCCAAGGGAACACCAAAGAATACATCTCCGAAAGGGAGGTCTAAGGTGACAAAACATCTTAGACCGCCCAGAAGATATGCTTGGGAGACATCACAACATGTACTAATGAAACGATGATGGAATTTGTGATATGGATGGTGGGCGTGTGCAAACCCAAGGGAACCCCAAAGCATACATCTCCGAAAGTGAGGCCTAAGGTGACAAACATCATCTTAGACCGCCCAGAAGATATGCTTGGGGAACATCACAACATATACTTAATTAACTTAATTAATGGACAGTACAATGCCCTATATATCTCCACTCGAGTGTTGCGGCAGATTTTAGGCATAACATATACTTTATTAACTTAATTAATGGACGGTACAATGCCGTATATATCTCCACTCGAGTGTTGCGGCAGATTTTAGGCATACATATACTTAATTAAGTTAATTATTCAATGAAACGATGATGGAATTTGTGATGTGATTGTGGGCGTGCCATGCAAGCCCAAGGGAACACCAAAGCATACATCTCCGAAAGGGAGGTCTAAGGTGACAAACATCTTAGACCGCCCAGAAGATATGCTTGGGAGACATCACAACATGTACTAATGAAACGATGATGGAATTTGTGATGTGGATGGTGGGCGTGTGCAAACCCAAGGGAACCCCAAAGCATACATCTCCGAAAGGGAGGCCTAAGGTGACAAACATCATCTTAGACCGCCCAGAAGATATGCTTCGGGGACATCACAACAAATACTTAATTAACTTAATTAATGGACAGTACAATGCCGTATATATCTCCACTCGAGTGTTGTGGCAGATTTTAGGCATAACATATACTTAATTAACTTAATTAATGGACATTACAATGCCGTATATATCTCCACTCGAGTGTTGTGGCAGATTTTAGGCATAACATATACTTAATTAACTTAATTAATGGATGGTACAATGCCGTATATATCTCCACTCGAGTGTTGCGGCAGATTTTAGGCATAACATATACTTAATTAACTTAATTAATGGACGGTACAATGCCGTATATATCTCCACTCGAGTGTTGCGGCAGATTTTAGGCATAACATATACTTAATTAACTTAATTAATGGACGGTACAATGCCGTATATATCTCCACTCGAGTGTTGCGGCATATTTTAGGCATAACATATACTTAATTAACTTAATTAATGGACGGTACAATGCCGTATATATCTCCACTCGAGTGTTGCGGCAGATTTTAGGCATAACACATACTTAATTAACTTAATTAAGGATGGTATATTCAATGAAACGATGATGGAATTTGTGATGTGGATGGTGGGACGGCACAAAGACAGTACAAACATGAAACGACGGGGCGGATTTTCTACGGCCAATCCAACCAATCAAAAGCAACCCAATTAAATTAACCCGGTTGCATGATTGACAAAAGACAACCACACTCCCGGGTCAATGGCGTTGGTTAGTTTTGATCGGTCGGATTTGGCTCTCGAAAGCCCCAAGCTTATTACGAGTCATAACGTATATAAGGTGACTAATACATCAGCGTTGATTCACGGGTGTGTTATTTAAATTCCTTGAATTACTTATTAATGCTGTTTCACAACATTTAAATGAGACAAAATATTTAAATAAAACACTAAACAAAAGAATACAGTTGTTAGATAACAGCGTGTATTTTCTCTTTTCTAATCCTCTAGACAAAATGCGTTACCGATTAGGTCACTGTATACAAAAAGGAATTTATAACTGCAACTCTCACATAGTGATTTTAACCACGCCCACTTACTCAAATGAATGGAAAACACTAGTGTTTCATTCTCGTTCCGGCTGAGCGAACATAGGTAACACGTTGGATTATAAAGAACGTCTGTACTGAAAGTCACGCATGCCTGCGTCAGTGAAATACCGATCAATATAGAGGGGAACAATATAACCTGACATATATATACTTAACAATAAGAGAGTTTTCACTGTATTTAAATGTAATATATAAAAATGCATACAGAAAAATACAACTCGAACGTAGCAGATAGTAATTGTACAGTCACGTACCCGCGTCAATGAAATACGATTGATTAGCAGTCTACATGTATTGTAATTTCGATGTTATAAATATAAATCTCCACAGTCACGTGTCCGCGTCAAATAGCAGCATGGATTACATTTCAATCATGCGACATAACTGTCACGCAACTTTATCACGGGATGATTTATCTCCCTTGACATATGAAAATTTTATCCTGTGACCTGTCTTTTTCGAGAGAGCTGTTTGATAAATTCCTTCCGCTACATATCGTACCGAGGACTCACAAATATCGAAATATTTTCCGGCCACGTTCATTGATTGAAATATTTTTTCTTCGTTATTTTCTAAATCAATGATTTTACGGGTCTCTTTCAAACTGACTTACATGTCCCAGTCCTGCCTATTTTTGTATTCTGACTTTGAGTAACAACTCGTAAATTATCCAATTTTTTATTCTGAGGACATCCATCCACGTGATCGATCACAAATCCATCCTTGATCAATCCGTTATGACATTCAAAAATAATTCTATGACAGAGATATGTTTTATTTCTAACACTGAACCGCAAATATCCCATATTATTCAGAAATCCAACCGGTTTTTTTAGTCTGCGGTGCCTGACAACACCATCACTGGAGATTTCGTAATTAACAAGCACTGGATGGGGTCTGAAATCTTGGCTCATTTGTATAATAATACTACTTATCTAATTTATTATCTGCTTTAATTATAAACCTCTTGATATAATCTTGAGGGGTTTTGATGATTTTGTCATCGTTAGGGTCAATGACGGTATTTTTTATTCGTTTGTCATAATAGCGTTTTAGTTCCCTGTATCGTTTGCCGCCGCAACTGAGACATAATTGTGATTTTCCTCCAACGCCCACCCCACATTGTAGGCATGGGAGAGGTCCGAAGGAACCGTTGCAAACGCTTTGTAAATGATACCCACAGAATTCGCTTCCGCATGATTTGTTACACGGGGTTGTTGATCCAATCATAAGTCATTTACAGTGATTCATTATACTATATTTTTCTATTTAAATACTTGTTTTAATTATAATATGAAGGAGTTCAAGAGATTATCGAAAATTAAGCCTTGGAAAAATACTAAATTCATTGATTATACCATGAAAGAATTCCAAAGATTATCGAAAATTAAGACCTGGAAAAATACTAAATTCATTGATTATACCATGAAAGAATTCCAAAGATTATGGAATATTAAGCCATGGAAAAATGCTAAATTCAATCTCGATAAGGAGTTCAAGAGATTATCGAAAATTAAGCCCTGGAAAAACGCACTGAAGCATTTCACAACAAAATGAAAAAAGCAGCTACTGGGTTTTTAACAGCGTGTGGCGAAGGCAACAACAGTGGCGAAGCCACCAACAATGATGAAATCATCAGCGATGATGAACAATTATTTACAAACTGTTTTACAATCCCGTCGGTTGCAGCTCATTTTGCGAGAATAATAAACGCATGGAAACCAACACGCGTAGAATTCTTGCCAGACATTGAGGCTAGTTCTTTAGAATTTAATCATGGTGGTTTATGGAATAACAAATACGACCATGATAATATCATTTCAGTTGATATGGTTGCTTGTTATCCAGCGAGTTTTCTTGGTTATGGAGAGTGTACTGAGTATTTTAAACGATTTGGACACCCCGTACATGAAATGACTCGTGTTGCAATTAATGGACCGCTGCCTGATTTTGATTTAACTGGATTCGCTCGTGTAGTATTTGAGTTCGCAGCAGGACTTCATCGCTGTTGTTATATTTGGATTGGTAGACACATGTCTGAAATGTGGCTGCCAATAGCGCTATTACGATTCATGATTGATACAAAAATGTTAATTTCACTGACGGTCAGTGAAGCAATTATATCATATCGAAAACCAATTTAATGTCTGGTTACCAACACCGGAACGTCTTGATAGTATAATTGAGGAATCCAGAAAACATTGATGCCGACGAAGAATATATCATTGAGTGGTCCAAACGGGTATTTAATCAACGAAACATCGAAGTAAAAGATCTCGGCAGAAGAATCGGAAAATTCACTCAGGGAGGAAAAAAATGCGACTATAGACGATATTGTTCACGGCTGATTATGGATAACACCGAATATGACTTTGTAATCGCGGATGCAGTATCCAAAAACATGTATGTGGATCGTAAAGACGCTTTCTTGTCCGATGAAACAAAATTGGGTACAGTTGTTACTTATAGCGACGGTTACAGATCCCCGTATACACATTTGAGGTCGTCGATGCTGGGTTATGCTTGTATTTATTTTCAATGATAAATAGGTTTCCTGACACTGCGGGTAGAGTTGCCGTTGATTCATTTTACATTAACAGCAAGTACAAATGCGCAGTTGCTGAATTCACTAATTCAGATTAAAGTTGGGGATCATGGAGAATTAAAAAAGAAATGCTGCGTGAGTATTCTGAATCAGCAGACGTTGAAATTAAAAGTAATTACTTACGTGGTGATAATTTATCAGAACGTTCTAATGCACCACCGATATCAGATCCAATTCGTAGATATAAACAGTTTATTTAAACGGCTGTGGCGGGTCGGGAAAAACGACTCGGGCGATTGAATTATATCGAGGTAGAGCAAATATGATTGTGCTGACACCGACCCATAGACTAGCGCGAAAGATAAAACAACGAAACGTCGAAGCTTGCACTTATCATAGTTTTTTTTTGATACAACGGCGACAAATGGACCCCTGAACAAATGGGCGAGAAATTCATCCCTGCGGTTATTATTTGGGATGAGATATGCACGGTTTCGGTAGATGTATTAAAAATGTTTCTTGATTGGTTGCTGCAAAAGAATACAGCGTTGATAATGTGTGGAGATCATGGCCAACCACCAGCTTTTTGTCGGCGCGGATCCACATGATTGGTTAAGCGAGTACGTGGATTATTATGAAGAAATTGATAGCGATTACAGGTCGCTCGATAAACAATTAAGTGAGGTAAAAAAATTAATCAGATTACAACCCGATACAATACAATGTGAAATAATTCGGGAAGTGATTTCTGAAACTCACATGGAGGAATTTTATAACACATGGAGACCAAACGATTTTGTAGTTGCTAGCAGAAAAATAGTCAGAGACACACTTCAGAAAAAGTTGTTTGAGCTTCACAAAGAAAAATATCCCTTGATAAAAGTTCCATTGTGTTATAGACCCGCTGACACACGGCGACAGAATATTGAAGTTGAAATTCCAGGACAGCGCGAAAGACAAACACTAGTATTAAATGATATTGTGCTGGTTGATATCAGTGTTGTCGAAGACGCATTGCGTGCTATTAAATCGCCATGGACACTGGGTTACGTAACAACACTACATTCCTCGCAGGGATTAACCATCGCGGATACACTTGTTTGGATAGTCGATAATCGCATTGAGTGGTCAAATTTAGTCTATCTTGCAGTGTCTAGAGTACGGCGAATAAATCAACTTCGAAGAATTGTTTTCGATGACGACACCACATTAATAAAAAACTCTCCGGTTACAAACAACAAGACAAAAAAAAACGAGAATTTGACATTGATGCTGAATTAATAATCGCGTTGAAGCAACAACAAAATAATCACTGCGCGAGTTGCAATTGTATAATGCGTTGGCAGTATTCGGATAAAGATCCTCGCCAATTTACCGTAGACAGAAAAAATAACAGTCTCGGTCATGTCAGAAACAATGTGATGTTGACTTGTCTTGAGTGCAACAGACGCAACGGCGCTAGTTAAGACCATGCGGTGGCAATTGAGTATCGTCAGGAATCACTTGTTGTTCGCGTGTAAAACCCCGCTGAGGGGCAGTTGAATCCAATTTATAGATTGGAGGTCTACCAGTTGATCGTGTTATAGTAGATATGCTATGCATAGTGACACTCCAAATATAATCAGTAGCCCTTTTTTACCACCTTCGAGTTCTCCTGGTTGATATAAATATCTCACGGTGACATTGC
The DNA here is from genome assembly GCA_030141615.1 of Unio pictorum. NCBI lineage: Eukaryota > Metazoa > Mollusca > Bivalvia > Unionida > Unionidae > Unio > Unio pictorum. The sequence goes on from JARLTB010000390.1 coordinate 3,338,242, forward strand.
TGAGAACTGGCTGAGAAACGCTATCCCGCTGTGGTTGTGGTATATACTTTTATTTTATTGCGTTGTTAGGTTTCATATTGATTGCTCTGGTAATCTCGTTATTTAGCGCTGCAACTACCCCTGGTAACCTTTTGACCCATTCACGGGATCGCTTTTCTTGGATGAATTCTTTTGCGTATTGATATAAAAATAACCGCTCAGCAAGAGTCCGATTAAATCGTTCTACAATTGCCTGATCGCGATGTAACGCAGTTTGCCCCAGTCTGATGGTGACATTCTGATGTTTCATTGTAGATGCAACCACACCCTGAAATTCCTTGCCAGGATCAACTTGTAACAGATTTGGGCAGCGTAGAGGGCCTCGTCGACAAATCTTTTCAAATGCAGAAGCAACTTCAGGTGATGATTTTGTTTTTAGCGGGTCTGCTTGTTTGTATCGACTCACAACGTCAACTACGGTTAGCGCGTATTTGCAACCGTTGTCATGTGGTAAAAACAATAAATCAGCTTCATGAACTTCATTGGGTCCGGTAACATCAAAATGCGAGAAATTGATTTGTTTAGGACGCGGTAGATAAATTTGCCATATAGCTTGTTTGGATAACCAATTAGCCGCAGTGGCCTTTTTCACTTTTGCGGCGTTGGCGAGTTTATTGATTGCAGCGTTACCCCTCCAGTATCCCCTCGGAGAATAATAAATAGATTCCATATTATTAATTACCAGCGCCCATCATCAATTTGCCTTTCATAGCTGATTTTACCAACCACGAAGCCAATTTTTCTTTGAAAGATTTATCAGGAATAGCATTTAACGCATGAATTAATTTCACATCCGCGAGATGCCTGTGTTGCAAATTGCTGCTTTTATAATATGCAACATCATGAGCATGACACGCATTATCAATAGCGTTTATCGGATACTCGCCGGGTCGGGGCTGATTTTGATCATCAAGTCTGATATCTAATCGTGTTCCGGGGCCACAGTAGCTATATCCTGGAAGGTGCTTTTCTCCGGGGTACTTTGCCCATGGGGTTCCAGGGAGCTTTGCCAATTTGCCTGCGATATCACCTCCTCGTTTTTTTTAAAAACATCTCCGGATTTCATAGAAACAAATCTAAACTTTTTTATACCACATGTTGCACATCTACCAGTAAGTGCTGATCTGTTATTTTTAGTTGTAATCGTCGTCACATCATTTGTGTTAGTACGCGTTTTACACTTCACACAATATAGATCCATAATTTATGTATAGAGATATGAATATAATTGATTTTTCAGCGACTAAAACAAGAGAACCAGTTAAGCATCATGCAGCGCTACCAAACTCTATCCGCGCAATTATAATCGGGCCATCTGGATCCGGCAAGACGCAATTGTTGCTCAATTTAATAGTGAGATGGATGAAGTGGAGTAAGTTATATTTAGTTGCTCCTAGCGTAGATGATCAACGATGCTATGAAGTGCTAAAAGATTTTAATGAAAACGCTTCAGAGATTGCCGGCAAGGGCATTATTGAATTTATAACCGATATTGATGAGGCACCATCCGTGCATGACCTTGATGGAAGCATTAACAATTTAGTCGTATACGACGATGTGATGTTAGACAATCAAAAAAAACCAGCTAGAATATTTTCCCGAGGCATGCACAAAAACACTGACGTGATATATGTCACTCAACGATACACTCAGATTCCAAAAGTGATCAGAGATAACTAATATTCTTGCTGTGTTTAACGGCGTTGATACACATACGCTACGAAATATTTGGCAGACATGGTGTTCCGATATGGACTTCAATCAATTTAAAAATTTCTTTAGTAAAGCTCAGTCAACCCCGCATGGATTTATAACAATAAATTTACATGATCCTCGGGCACGATATCGTATCGGACTCGATCAAATATTTGGTTGAAATAAATTATTAACCCATAGCAGCAGGGGGGGGGGGGCGATGACAACATCGTTGCGACGTTTTACGGTTAAGCAACGAAAACGCGAATAGAGTATCACCTCGCAAACTCATGTTTTGAGCAAGAAATCAATAAGTCTCCGTTTACCAAATGGAGACTTTCTTTTTTTTTGGTTCAAATACGAGATTCGCAGGAAGGCTCTATTTTCCGTTTTGAGGGCTTAAAGTGATTTTCTCGCAAAAGTTGTAGGGTTCGTCCCCCCTGCTGCTTCCTTTTTCACCTAGGAGACCTGAACGAATGATGCCGATCGAACGGTGGACCAGGCCAATACCACTTGAACCAGTGGAACCACCAGTGGGACATCTCTATGAAAATTTACACAGTGACCCACGTGTTTTTCGCAGGTGCCCCTTCATTATACCACACTGGCCCTGCAGCCGATTTGCTGCGCCCAATGCGGGATCAAGCATTAGTGTGCCCTAACAGGGAAGTTCGACATGTTCCAGAGGGAGTCGCAATGATCCGACGAACTGAAAGAGCTTATCTACCTACTGGTGAAGTGTATGAAATTAACACATCATTCCTATTGGACCCGACTTACAGGATACGAGTGGAAACTGGTACCATGACAGAAGCAGCACCATCCAGGCAAACTGTGGACACTGCAGTACAGTGTGACATTATTCAATTTAGGATTTAATAACAAATTATATATATTCAAGTTCGTGGAAGAACTCTTTTCTTTTTAGAGGGGGGGGGGGTATTGTAATGGAAACACACGAGTGGTTCGAATGATACTTAACACGTTAGAAACGCTCAAAAGTATGATGGCGGGTGAATTGTGAATCGCACTTGCACAAATAGTTTGGTAGTGGAATTTCTCAGTATTTGGACACTTGATGTGAAGATATTCAAGTCAGAATTAAACTCTTTATCTCAGAAAATGAATATACTACGCAAAATAGTGTTAGACGATTTAAAAGGGAACAAACCACAACGACCAAAAAGACCAATTTGGACCAACATTGACAACGGAATACAAACCCGTACGAAGTAAGTGCCAATCACAATCACCCAAATTATTAATATATTAATACTCTAAAATATCACGAACGTGATATTAAAACATTCATATACATATTTATTGTGCCTAGCATTGATGCAACCCTACAAGTCCTTTATGTCTTCATGTATGTACTGAAATATATCTTTGTTGACTTTTGGTATAGACATGAACCACTAAAAGTTAATATTTAATGCTGAGAAGTGTGAAAATTATGTTTAAACGAGCCACAAATCACTTATATTTTATAACACCATAATTTATCACAGTATACTCTCTTTCCTTTATCCGTGCCGACAGTGGACCTGATATCTACCACTTTGGTTCCTCCGGATTTAGGGCTGTACTCTTCTCCTATAGGTCACATGACCCTGGGCTAATTTCCATCCCTTTTCCCTATAGTGTATTTTATTATTGTTTAGTGACTCTGTCGGTCATGTGGCCACAAGTTAATTTTTTTTCCCTCTGCAATGTTTTTATTGTGTACGCCTTTATTTGGACGGGACATCTGGTTCACTTTTTTGAGTCGTTTCCTTAATTCCCTAAAAATAATAAAGATGTATTATATTTTGTATGGTGTGTGCTTGTATTGTGTCTTGTCTTGTATATGCCTTGGCATATATTTGGCTTGTGTTTTTGATTTAGTTATTATATTTGTGCCTTAGCACTTTTTTTCTAATTTGAGTTTCAAATAAAGTTTAAATTGTTTGTACCTTAATACCATTTTTTCCAAATTATTTAGGTATTTGGGGTAGCGGTCCCATGTTGGGTGTCACTCTTGACCTTACGCTGATACCTTAACAAAAAAGAATGTATTATGTATTTTTTAGTTTTATTTCAGTATGCCGTAGCATACATTCGTATCCAATTGACATTGCTTTTGTAAATTTATTTGGGTTTATTTACTATTATGTGCATACTTCTGGCAACTTGAAAGTTATGACAATGTAAATAAAAATGTCTCATTTTGTTTTGTTACGGTTTATTCAATCAACCAAGCCCCACTTGTAAGCTTGATTTCCATTGGCTGATATTTAAAGTTTTGACTTTGTGATCTTGGTTTTGATTGGTTAGCTTTAGTTGCTATCTCGTCAGATATTTAAAATTTGAACTAGTGGAATTTCGTCATTTGTGTGGAGTTATTTGCCAGAGTAAGATGTACGTTCATGTGATTGGACATAGCATGATTGCTCGTCTGAGCCGTTGTGATGATTTGCTGCAGTTATGCAATCAACCTCAATATTGTATTATTACTTGGGATGGACGTTCCGGAGCAAAGATTCGTAACTTTATATCTAATCCAACTGTTCTTGATCCACTGCCGGACCTGATATTAATAAAATTGGGAGACAATGACATTAGATAGTCGAGTCCAAATTTGATTGTAAATCAGTTACTCCATTTGTGCCGGATATATTTGGAACAAGGAGTCCAATTCATATTGGCGAGTTTGCTTTTACCACGAATGCGACCACGTTGGATGTCTTATTCTCAGTACAGCATTATTATCTATTGCCGTTTAGAGGGGTATCGCGGCATTTTCATGGGAGCAGATGGTGTTTATTCGAGTCCTGCTGGTTGTCGTTAGTTTTACACCAGACTGTCGTTACTGGTGCAGCGACATGTAGTTCAAGAATTACTTGTATATACTTAGTGACTAATGGTGCAGGGCCCCTTTTTTTTTTGGGGGGGGGGGTCATACACCATCGTTTCATATATTTTCAATTATGTAACAAGAGTTTTTTTTTTAGAAGTTTTCTAAAATGTGCATAATTGTTTCGTGGGACCTTGGAAACTAGTAAGGTTCATGTTAGGACCACGTGATCTAAACGATCGCGTTACATTCCCCCTTCGCAATTTGGGGACTTTTTAAAAACTGCGTTGTAGAATACAATACGATTTTCCTTTTCTTTTAGTTCTGTGCTTTTTACACATGACGTGACGTCATGTTCCTATTTTATAGCCTATTTATGAATCCATGTCAACCTTTCTTCACTTTATTTGGATTTTACAGGATTAATTCGTGTATCAGGAAATATTTAAGTTGCTCATACAAAATTCTTGATCAAAGACAATTTACCAAAATTGTATTTGGATTTCAAATACTAGAGTATTAAATACTGTGTTTTTACAAGGAACTGTAGAAAAGCACAAATCAGACTTTGGCATACGTCATCGTCTTTCATCTTGGATTTTCCAACATAAATCGAACTTGAATCTATTAGAACATTCATTACTAGGACATTTGTAATTTAATTCGTGGATTATTCTTGGATTATTTTCGGATTTGATTCGTAAGACTAATTTCTTAGTCCAGTTTTACAATTTTTTTCCAGGTAAATACATTATTAAATTTTACAAAGCTTGATAGTTTCACATTTTCTGTTACTTTTTATTAGAGCACTTAAACCGTATCTCGGTTTCCAAGTAGATTTACCTGTGCAATAAATATACTATGTTTATGAAATGCGACGTAAACCATGCGACTGAATTTGAAGAAAACTCGTAGGCTAAAAGATTTTTAACGGGCACAATATAATCGAACATATCGAATGTTTATTTTTGTTAATCCAATGAAGATTGCACCAGTACCTTCGCGTAACTGAGTTGCTAGTAGCCACTGGTCTATAGGTTTTGTCAGTGCATTTTGACACGAATGATTCCGTCGAAAACGTTGCGATTTATGGACTTGATTACGTGTTTAAAAAATCAGAAAATATACTTAATCACGTGTTTTCAATATTTTTTTTTTAAAATTACAGATAAAATATACGTGGGTTGATAGTTGGATTGGTCATTATTTCCCTTATAAATTGCAAATACGTTTTGCTAATCTCATTGACTTGGGAATTTACAGACGTGACACTACAGTTAATCAGGTCTTTCAACGACTCCGAGATTTATAACAGACATTTTCCGAGTTTGGGGATGAATTATGTTAATTTTATTGAGAACATTAAAAGTATCATGTTTTTAACCGAATATCGAAACTAAAATGATATGTTATCCTTTCATTTACGAATTTAGTTAAGTGTGCCTATATTAGACAATAAGGGTTTGGGATATATTAGTGTTAGAAAAACGTTCAGTTGGTTTTGCAATATCGAGCCAACGAGTGCCATTAACTAGAGTTACAAGTGCAGGCTTTGTTGAAGTTCGAATCTCGCAAGTTATTCCAGATGGATTTGTTATCAGTATGTGGGGTGATTGGTTCTTTGAAAAAGGAGATCTATGGTAGCAGAATCGTTCAGTGTGCCTGAGCGAATTCGTTAGTAAACCGTTATGCTTGTTTTGATAGTATAATTCAGTTGGTTTTCATTGCAGTGTATATTAGGATAGTAAAAAACTGATTCCAGATAGACACGTCATATGTCTATTTTAGAGAACGCGAGTCAATATGTTGAGGCAGTTTGGTAAGAAATTCATTTTCAGCAGTTTTCAAGCTTTCGATGTAATATTTGAGTGCAACTCGTTTTTCATAGCGTTCTGTGTCTTATGCATTGCACGTATAGGAAACAGTGCACGTTTATCTCAGTTTGGTAGTGTAAAGGTCAATCATGGTAGAAGAACAGGTTGTTGTATTAGATCATCGATTTTCTGTGTAGGCGTGTAGTTGTATCATATGTAGCCATTTGGTGTTTGTATCGTAGAGGAAAGCAATAATTAAGTCGACAATTATAATTACATCATTGTTGAAAGATAAAACTGTATTTAGCTCGTATTCAATTTAGTCCCTGCATTTAGAGAAGGATATAATTAGATTGACTACTGATGAATTTTTTTCTTCAGAATCAAATCTTTTCTGGCATGTTACATTATTTGAAGGTACATGACAATTGATCCTATGCCTTGGAGTTGATCTTGTCTTTCCAACGAAAATTTGCTCATAGAAATAGTATAATCCGGTACATTAAAATCTAGAAACAATTACGCCAAGGTTGGATACATGTTGTATCGTATGTCTTTGTTCTTCGATTTTAAGATGTATTTTATATTGACTGAACGATTGATTGCATTTCTTTTACGGCGCAACAGAAATTACGCTATCTAACGCCATACAAAAGGTTATATGTATAATCATTTATAAATGATAAGCATCTTCAAATATAACTTCTGCATTTTCTTGATATTTACTGTTTATACTTTGCGCTCATATTCAACGAGCAAGCTATCCAATTTAAGTGTATTCATGCTTTATGGCCTGCCGACTAGGCCAAGTGATCTTTCCATCTAAATGTAGAATCTTTTGACTGAATAACCATGAAGCGTGGGAACGATACCACGCTACATTGCTCATCATCACGATACAGTTAAAGGTTTAGATCGTTTCGGTTTCTGTTTTCCATTATATATTGTTTTATTCACCAACCCGCCGGAGTCCAACAAGAGGATAATTTGAAAGTGTCGGGGAAACTTAGGTGGCATACTCAGCAAGTACAAATTAAACTTGACACATACATGCTGTTACCAGATTCAGTGCCAACTGCTACTTTATGACAAGGAACATTGAGACAATTCTTCGAATTTCATTTGGTACCAATCTTGTAGGATCATGATAGAAAATTCTGTGATTTTTGGTCAGTAGTTTTTGTAGATTTGGTGAGAAAATCCTACTCCAGACCCATGCAGTCATCAAACGTGTTATATGTAAGTACAGAGTCTCCTCACTTAACGACCGACCTGTTTAACGACCGCGCGAACTTACGACCTGTTCTCTAGCGCGGGAAATCCGATTACTCCATCAGTCACGTTGCCGCAGTCGGTCAGCAGTACAAGTACACGAATCATTCGTAGTCTCCAGGACTAAATATTTTGTTTATAAATTTGTACTTTATTGTACACCCTATAGTACAAAATGTCAGCGAAAAGGAAGAACACGACGTCATCTTTAGGAATCGCCAAGAATCGAAGGAAGGCCATCGATCTTGAGATGAAAATGAAGATCATAAACGATTTTGAAGCTGGTTAATAAGTTAACTCGATAGCACATGACTTGGAGCTGGCGCATTCGACCGTTTCGACCATCTTGAAGGATAAAGATAGAGTGAAGGAGACAGTGAAAGCATCGGCAGGATTTAAAGCCATAATAGCTAGGCAGCGGAAAGGACTCGTTCATGAAATGGAGAAATTACTGGCGATTTGGTTTGATGACCAGATGAAAAAACGAATGCCGATGAGCCTTTTAATAATTCAAGGCAAGGCACGCAGTATCTTTGAAACTCTGAAGGCGCGCGAAGTCGAAGAATCGACGGAAACATTTACGGCAAGCCATGGATGGTTTCAACGGTTTCGTCGGAGATTGAACCTGCATAATCGGAGTATCAGCGGTGAGGCAGCAAGCGCTGACGTAGAGGCAGCAGAAAAATTTGCTGATCAATTTGAAGAAATTATCGAGAAAGGCAGCTACAGTCCGGAACAGATCTTCGATGTAGATGAAACCGGACTTTTTTGGAAAAAAATGCCCGAAAGGTCCTACATACACAAAGATAAAACAATGCCCGGTTTCAAGGCTTTTATGGACAGGGTCACGTTGTTGTTGGGAGGAAATGTCGCTGGGTTCAAGTTAAAACCTTTTTTCATCTATCGCTCTGAGAACCCACGTGCATTGAAACAGGTTAATAAGAACACGCTGCCCGTTTACTATCGTGCGAATAAGAAGGCATGGATGACGCAAGCTTTATTTGAGGATTGGTTCATCAACTGTTTCATACCCTCGGTCAAGCCTTATTGTCTGGAAAAGGGCCTTCCCTTTAAAGTTATCCTCCTGCTTAATAATGCCCCAGACCATCCCCAGCATCTTGATGATTTAAACCCAGATGTAAAGGTAGTGTATCTGCCAAAAAATACGACTGCTATCCTACAGTCGATGGACCAGGGGGCTATTGCTACGTTCAAAGCATTATATTTGCGCACAACTTTTTCCAAAGCTGTAGCAGCAACAGAAAGTCATGAAGTAACCCTTCGTGATTTTTGGAAATCGTACAATATTTTACACTGCATACAGAACATTGAATCAGCTTGGGAGGGAGTGACAGAACAGCGTATGCAAGGCATATGGAAAAAATATCTAAAGAGTTCCGTGAATAATTTCGAAGGGTTCGACAAAGACAATAGTATTGATCTCATACATAAAAGAACTGTGGAACTTGCCAAACATCCTTAATTTAGATGCCGAAGTGAAAGATATTGAAGAACTAGAGGAATATGCCGAGGGAGAGCTAACTAACGAAGATTTAATAGAGTTGGAAGCGCAGCAACACTTGGAAGAAGAAAAAGAAGAAAGAATTGAAGAAGTACAAAAGAAGTTCACTGCATAGGGGTTAGCTGGTGTGTTCTCGAAAGTGAATGCGGCTTTGCTATAACTAGAGGGTATGGATCCCAATGTTGAACGGTTCACGAAAGTCGAACGGCAAATGAATGAACATTTACGATGCTACCGTTAAATTTATGAAGAAAAAATGAAACTTTCGCAGCAGACCACACTGAGGAGATTCTTCTCGAAGGCTACAACATGTACCACTACCCCTACAAGTACTTTAATTTCCTCACCGTCATCTCCTTTACCCGGTCCCTCTAGAGCTCCTGATACCCTTGCTGATAACTCTGATGATGACACTAATGACATGGAACCACTACTTCACTTTAAAGGATTCGATGACTAGAATGTTATTATGAATGTCTTTTTTTTAACGAATAAACTTTAAGAGTTTGGTACATCATTTTCATAATTTTTGCTGATTGTATTTGTATGTTCTGTAATACATGTACATGTACACCGCTCCCTCGATAACTCGCGCACTGATAACTAGCTAACCCGCTTAATTCACGTTGTCCGGCGTGGATCCCGTTTTTTTAAAAAAAGAAAATATTTTTATTGTTTGTTTACTTGAATTTTAACGGCGCACCAGCACTTTTAGGCTATTTAGCGCCATACAATACGTTAGATGTTCAAAAACAAGAAAGGTTTAACATCGACCAGCGATATATATAAAAAAAAACAATAGTTAAATATAAAATGGTAAGATGTTGGTAACAGGAAAATATGAAGCTTCCCAATCAACGGGAGATGTAAATGGTGTTATGTTGATGATAAGATGTTGTAAATAAAAGGTGATATTTGCATTAGATAAAAATATTCTACGTGATGGCATACAAGTTATAGTTTAAAATAGAGATTTACTTCCTTTAGGAAATCTAAAATACAAGTGATTTGTATTGTATCAAAAAGTTCCTTCATGTCATGTACATTATAGTATTTAACACGCGTAGGTTGCAGGTCGGAACACTCGGTCATAAAGTGTTTAACAGTGAATGGCTCATTGCAAGAAACGCACTCTGGTGGATCTTCACCTTTTAGTATGTGGGAGTGGGTAATGTATGTATGACCGATTCTGATTCTTGCAATGACAACCTCCTCCCTACGGATAGCTCTGTAGGAAGGAGTCCATTCTCCCAGGGTTGGTTTGATGGCTCGGGGAATGAAAAACTTACTCTCATAGGAAGGGTTCGTAATGGTGAATCAAGATCAAAAGTTTGTGGTGAACTTAAACTTGCCGAGTCGACACTCAGAGGTTGGCTCAAGGATGAGCATAAATTTCGGGATTATTTGCACGAAGTTGATTCTGATGAGGGATTTAAACGGAAACGGGCACGCATTGCAAATGACACAGAATTAGATGATGCTGTGTACACCTGGTTCAGTGATAGCAGATATATTTTTTTTAGAGCAACACAAATTTCGACGTTGTCGTTTTTCGATATGAATGTTAGCTTTTTTGATAAAAGAAATCTTGATTCATGTTGAAAGAACAATTAAACTAGAATGTATCCAAATGAACACAAAAAAAATCAGTGACGTAATACACAATGAGTTCAACGATGCACATGTTAAGAGCACTGATACCTTGTGGAATACATGTACATGTAATGTTCGTTTTTACGATCTTTTCAAGTTATTTTATTCAGAAAGTAAAGTTAATTTATAAAGAAAAACGAATAACACCTTTATAAATAAATATTTATTCAGTTATTTTCAGCACGATTAAAAAACGAGTATTTAACAATGCACCCCCCCCCCCTTCGCCTCTGTCGATCTCCCATCTCTTTATAAGTTGTTTTCGTTAGGCCCCTCGGTAACAAGCGCCCTCGCTTATAGTGCAGTCAATGTTTTTAACTCCTCGCTTATCGACCAATTCGATTAACGACTTAGTCGTAAGAACGAAACCTGGTCGTTAAGTGAGGGGACTCAGTAATCAGCCAGCAAATGTACACTATTAAATCACAGAATTTGATAAGTGTCTATCATAAGGTTTTTGTTAAAGATTAAGATGTAATTCGCGGAGGACAGTAACTGTCCATATGTCTATATGTATGTGATCAAATATGTACTCCGGTTTCGTTGCCGCGTACAGCGTCACCCAAGAGTTATTCTTTCATTGGCTTGAGTTCTTTTCGAAGTTAGTGAGCGTGACTCATCCCACGTAGCATGTGCAAATTGCCTGCAGTGAGACCCTACAGACCTAGCTGCGCTTATCTGTTACAGCATAAATACATATAGAGCAAATTCTTTATAAACGAATTACACTATGACGAATCTTGTCAGGAAGTTTACCTCTTTACGGGAGCGAAATTTCAATTGTAGAGGTATTGAAATTGAAGATTGTATTCCTTATCACTATTTGTTTTGTACGTCAGATTTGTTTCATATATTAGATGTTTTAGAATGTATTCTAGATTCTACAGTCAATACCTAGATTATACATACAATGTCATATTGAAAGAGTTATCTATTTGTTGTAACTGAACACAGATCGAATTTAATCATATGCTGCATGAATTGAACAATTAATGTATGGGGGAGCGAATTTCTGTGCGCGCCTGCGTAACATATTTCAATGCACAAGTACTTAACCATATATCACTCATTCTACTATAATGTGACCAATTAATGATTATTCATGTCGTTAACAAATTTGCAGTCGTAAAACGTTTATTGAATTCATTACACCATTAGTTTCTGTTTTGATATATACTATAACACGTTTTTTCTAATTTCAATTTAAATAAATTTATCTAGACCTTTTTAATTGTGAAAACATATCAAAAATGAAAATCTAATTTACACGTAAAGTAATGTGTCGCTATGCATGCATCCACTTTTTGAATCCTTGACACATTTTTTGTGTTGATGCTTTTCTCTCTATATTTCGATATTTCTATATTTTGTTGTTTTGCTTGATTGAAAGAAGACACGATCTCAAGCAATAAATACATCGATTATGTTTTATGCTGATTTAAACCTAGTCGCAAAAATTACATTAACTACCGGAACCTTTTTATGTATATAACAAAACGTTTAGTTAAATCGAAAACAACTATCGGTTTTTTTGTAAGCTAAAAACAGAAAACCGTTAGCTCTGATCTTAGTTCTGTCGAAAAGAAATAGTTGGAAACTTTCTGCTAAGAAGATAATGAAATATAAAAAAGATGTCTTACTTAAGACATTAACTTCCGTAACAACTATCTCTGTAAAATGGTAAATTTAAACGGTAAATATTAGGCGAGTTTCACTGCAAGCGCTGGAAATCTTTAATATAAACTATTCAACGAAGACATTATCGATGTCTGTAACCAATAGTTCAATTTTAAATATAAAATATTAACTTCCGTAACTTTTAACTTCCGTAACGATTTTTTTCCGGAATCAGAAGGCGATACCGGATCGAGACTTGTACTTGGTGGTTATTTTTCACGATTCACCGGAAGATTATCGAATATAGCAGACATCATTTATCAACGATTTTTACTATACTTTAGAGCTACTTGTTGTTTTCTTCAGGTAAGTTCTTTGTGTACTAGTGAAAAAGCATGCCAGAAACTTGATTTTAATAGTAGAAAAGACAAATACAACTGATTTTCATCCCAAATACGACCTGATTATAACTTTAAAAAATCGTCTGCATGTTGTCGGTGTAGAGTGAATTTTCGCCCAATCGAAAATAATGTCCGATTCCGTTATGGAAGTTAATTGAAATATTTTTTATATTGTTTTTGTATTCTTTTACATGTTATGCTTTCAATTGTCACTTCTATAACTTTAAATTTAAGCTATTCATGTGTAAATTATGAAATGGGCGTAAGTTAACATCGTGTCTACAGACCAGTGTTCTATGATGATTCTTGATGTTGAGGTATGGCTTATCAAAGATAAAACACACAATGTTACCCCCCCCTTCCTAAAAAAAGAAAAAAAAAACTAAAATCGTTGAACAAGAGATCGAGACTAGAAATAAAATTATCACCGTTTCCACTCAATTCTAATAATATTATATTAGTAATAGAAAAAAACGCAAATTGCTTTCGTTACGGAGGTTAAAAGGTTAAAAACACTTCTTGTATTTTTTTCAGTTAACCATGCCACTGCCAAATGCAGAACGACGAAGGAGATGGAGAGAGCGAAAAAAAGAACAGAATCTAAACGCATTCATGGAAAAGGAGAAAAAGGGAGTCATATGTTCCAGTTGAAAACCTTGGCGAGAGAGCACATAATAGAAGGAAAAAAGTAAACGAGAGAGTAACGAGACATTATTTGAAAAAGATTTCCCAAATGACCCCTGTGAATAACATTAAAGATGGTCCAGGTACATCAACAAGAAGTCATGAAAAGACAACAATATTGGTGAAGTTTCCATCGTTTGGACATAATAAGGGAAAAGGCTTAAGAAAACGGTACAAAAGCTCACTCAAGAATGCACAGAGGAAAATTCAAGAGTTAGAACAGAAAAACGTAGATTTAAGCAAGTGCAACAAACGTATTCAAAAGAGAATAGAAAGACTAAGAGCAAAACGTACAAACACTCATGACTCTTCGGATGCAGACTTAGATACAACTCTTGAAACAGACGAAAACTTAGTTCCTAGCTCACGTATGACACCACGATCAAAAACAAATGCACTGCTTAATAGACTTAAACTCACACCATCAGGAAGAAAAATACTTCGAAAAAGGCTTTTCTTTGCCAACTGCATCACAAAAGATTTAAAAGAATCTGTGGCTTCAGTTAAAAAAGGTGTTTTCAAGAAGCTCCCATTTTATACCGCTAGAAAGTATCGCTTCATGTCTGAGTTGCATCGAAGAACTGGCATACACAGAAAACAGGTGGTCAAAAGAACCACGCTTACAAAGAAACAAGCATCTAAACAGAATCTAAATTTACAAGTAACAAGTTTCCTGGAGAGAGAAGATAACAGCTCAGTACTTGTCAGCAAAAAGAAGAGTGATGTAGTGGTGATTGAAAACATCGAGCATCAAAAGAGAATTTTATCCGACTATATGCATAACCTTCATGACAAATTTCGCTTAGAGAATCCTGATATCAAGGTGTCACGAGCTCGTTTCTACCAGTCAAGACCGAAATATTTGTTGCAAGCTAACTTTGCATCTAGAAGAACCTGTTTATGCGCACGACATCAAAATATGGCTTTGAAACTTAAAGCAATGAGGTCATTAGGTCTAAATGTTCCAAAACGTCCAGATGCTTTCATTAAAGAACAGGACACGAATGAAAAACTGAAAGAAACACTTGAAACCGGTCTCCCAGATATGGTTAAATACACTCAATGGAAAAAGGTAGTAGAAGGGCAGAAGTCAAGATGGAAAGAAGTTGCTGAAGCTGTAGCTAAAACCGATTTTATTCATTTGATGGACAGTCAAACGTCAGAATTCAGAAACCACGCCAAGAGAGTAAAAGTACAGTACCAAGAAATGAGAAACCTTCGAGAAAATTTACCCGAGAATGAAGTAATGTTATGGATGGACTTTGCTGAAAACTTTGTCTGTACCTCCGTGGAAGCAGTCCAGTCTTCATATTGGAATCAGGCTATGGTCAGTCTCCACACTATTCTTGTTTATTTTCCAAAGTCACAAGGCCAACGTCTTCAAAGTTTTGTGGGAGTCTCTGATGTCTTATGTCATAACGCAACAGTTGTTTATACAATTTTGAAGAAACTCATACCAATGCTGCAATCAACTTATCCATCAATCAAAACCATACACTACCTTACCGATTCACCAACGAGCCAATATAGAAACAAAACAATCTTTAAAATTTTGGCTGACCACAATGAAGACTTTGGTATAGCTGGTCGATGGAACTATTTGGAATCGGGCCATGGCAAAGGCCCGTGTGATGGTTTAGATGCTAGCATAAAAAGAGCCGCAGATATGGCCATTCGTCAAGGAAAATGTCTCATTCAAAATGCTTAAGATTTCTACGCGTGGTCTAAGCAGACGGAAGAGAGTGGTAGCAAAATAAAATATCTGTACTACAACCAGGCAGACGTTGACATGAGCAACGAAATAATACAACAGAAAGAGAAGCCTATGCAAATATCCGGTACCTTTAATTTACATGCAATTGTGCCAATAAACTCTTGTACGATCCTTACTAGAGAAACATCATGTTATTGTAATGGTTGTCTTGTCAATCCTCAAACCAGCGTCCATGAATGGCAGGAACATGTGACATGTAGAAGACAGGATGAGGAAGTCATTGATAGAAATGGAACTCTCATGCCAACTTTAGAGGTCGCTGCCGTTACAAGCGACCAGGAAGAAGTGTTTGAATATGAACGCATTCAGTACTCTGACATTCAACCATCCCGCAGGGTCTCGGCTGTTTACGAACGATATTTTTATTTTGGTCGAATATTAGCCATTGAAATTGACGATGATGAAGTAGAGATCAATTTTTTAGAGAAATCAGGAAAGTATGGCAAAGCATTCAAAATGCCGTCTAGGGAAGACAAATTGTGGATAAAAAGAGAAAAACTTCTGACCATACTAGAAAAAGAACCAAGACCTGCAGGAAAATCCAAACGATTGGATAAAACTTACCCGATTGACAAAAGTGAGATGGAAAAGGCCGAAAGGGCTTTCAAAATGATCAAATAGACAAAAAAAAAAAAATGTTTGCCTTTAATCAGTGAACTAAAAGAATAGAATTACTTCGTTCCCTGTAATATATTTTTTAAGAATTCTTTCATGTTCTTTCGTGAACTTAGTAAAGTTAACTTCCGTAACGTTTTTACTTGTTTTTTTATAATGGAGATAAAAATATACAAGTGAACAAAAAACATATCACCTTAACTTGAAAGATAATGCATTATATTAGCACAAACAAGGAAAGTTAACAATAACTGGCTCTCCCAAACACGCTTTTGGATAGTTTATTTGTTTATGTGTGACTGTTATCCAAACGCAGTTTAGTCTATTTTGAGACTTTATTTGTAAAAACAAAGTATAAAAAACAAGCCTTCTATAGTATATAACTAAAAGATAGATCAGAATTTAGCTTTAAAAAGTGAGTAAAAGGTTGAAATTTACTATTAATTGGATTGAATAGTCTTTAATTGATTCAACTAACTTCCGTAACGACAAGGTTCACCATGAGAGATGCATTTGGCGTAAAATGAAAACGGTAAACAATTTGTGGGCAATTTTTTGTTTTCATGTGCGGTGAAATGTTAGTAACATGATTAAATATCCAAAACTATGAATTTAGATTGAAAAATAAATCACTGTATTATTCCATATTTGGTCCGAATTTAGTAGAATCACTGATATGTACTACACGGTTTATTCTTGTATCTGACTTGTATATGGTTTGGTGATGTGGAGTCGCATGTGTGGTTTCTTGTGACATCAGTTCAGAAGTGTACTAGTGTTCTCAATGCGAGGGACAAAGGCTTCGTGGCCATCGGATCATTTTTGAATACGAGGGATCTTGAGGGAACCTTCAACAGACAAGGAGGGGTGGGCTCTTTGAAAATGGACTAGTTTGGTTGTTAACGGCGTATCAGTACTTTTAGGCTATTTAGCGCCATACAATTAGGTTATATGTATACATTTTTAAAAATACTAAAAGGTTTAATATCTACGAGCGATATCAAAAACCAAATAGTTCAAAGTAAAATGTGAAGCTTCCCAATCAACGGGGTATATCAATGGTTAATGAAGACATATAAAAATGTTGAAAATGAGGATCAATATTTACATTAGATAAATATCCTCTAGGTCAGGGGTCACCAAACTACGGCCCGCGGCATCAGTTTGTCCGGCCCCCAGAATAAATCCCAAAAATAAAAAAAATAATCCTACTTTTTAACCCAAACTACTCTGCCTGTGGATTGTTAAAACTGCCCGTAGTTTGGCCAGAGTTTGATGACCCATATAACAGACAGCACGTACAACATACTAAGCATGTCGCATAATGAAGTATATTGAGCCAGGAACGTCATACGTTACAGCGGCTACACACATCACACAGCTACAAAAATACAGTATGTTGTGGATGTTTCGTTTTTGGGCGCATTATGATATTTGTGAATTTATGTTCGGTATGATTTTGGGACTGTCGTGAGCGCCATCTCGTTAATCACGAGGATAGGTGAAGTGTCATCTGGCGAATAGAGTAGTGGGCGGAAATGAAATGTCTTCACGTGGTTTTAGTGTTCAGGAGAATTGTGTAGGATTTTCGATGGGCGATAATGGAGTACGGGGTGGTGCGCATTTTCTGAATATTGATTGTTTCATGTATGAAGTGTATCTAATGGGACTTGTATTATTTGCTTTTTACTCAATATACTGTTCCACGTGTTTCGCCAGATTGTGCTACTAACCTTTTTCTTCCATAATCTTCACCCATCAGTATGGCTACTAAGAAAAGAAAGGTGGATAAGGAATGTCGCATTATCAACAAAGAATGGGGAGAAAAGTATTTCTTTGTGGAAGTAAACGGTCAGAGGGCCAGTTGCATAATATGTCATGAAACTGTTGCTGTCATGAAAGAGTACAATATACGTCGTCACTATGAAACGAAACATCTCTCAACACTCTCAAAATATGTTGGAAAGCTGCGTACTGAGAAATTTGAGTCTATGAAAAATGGTTTGGAATTTCAGAGGAATCTTTTTACGAAAATAATTGCTGAAAATGAATCTATCACTCGGGCAAGTCACAAAATAGTGAATAGGATGGTAGAGCGAGGAAAACCATTTACTGACGGAAAATTCATAAAAGAATGCATTATAGAAGCAGTAAATGACTTATGTCCTGAGAAAGCTAGCTTATTTGAAAACATCAGCCTTTCAGCAAGTACAGTTGTGCGGAGAACGGAAGAACTTGGAGAGAACATAGTCTCAGATACATGAAAAAGCTAAGGACTTTTTGTGGTATTCTCTTGCTATGGATGAGTCTACCGATTTATCGAGTACGTCACAACTTCTTGTCTTCATCCGTGGTGTTACTTGCAATTTTGAAATTACAGAAGAATTGGCGTCAGTTTGCAGCATGCCTGAAAGAACAACTGGAATAGATATTTTCATGGAGGTGCAGAAAACTTTGCAAAGTTATCACCTTCAGTGGAATCAGCTTCGGTGTGTAACTGTTGATGGGGGAAAAACATGGCAGTAAAGAAAAAAGGTTTGATAGGGCAGATCCAAGCTAAGTTGGGGGATCTTCTACTCCCAAGAGCGCTCTCAATACACTGCATCATACACCAGCAATCACTCTGTGGAAAACACTTAGATATTTCTTGTGTATTGAAACCAGTCACAAGTGTGGTGAACTTTATTCGGAATCATGGGCTCAATCACCACCTGTTCCAGGCTTTCCTTGAAGAAATCGATTCTGATTTCTGTGATTTGCCATATTACACTGCAGTGAGATGGCTGAGTTGTGGTAAAGTCCTGCTTCTTTTTTATAATCTCCAAATAGAAATAGATCTTTTTCTCACTGAGCAAAATAGAGCAGAACCACTGTTCTCAGATCCTTCATGGTTGTCAAAGTTGTCATTTCTGGTTGACATCACTTCTCATATGAATGAACTGAACTTGAAATTGCAAGGAAAGGAAAACCTCATTTGTGAACTCTACAGAAACATCACAGCATTTCGGAGAAAGCTATCATTGTTTGAAGCACAACTAGAAGGAGGAAACTTTTCTCATTTTCAGTGTTTCCAGGAGTTTTGCACTGAAAATGCTGGACGTGACATCAATCTCGAGTTTCAGAAAAAGATTATTCAGGACTTACAGATGCATTTTTCAGAGATTTTCTATCTTGACCAAATTGAGAATGACATTCGTCTGTTTGAGAATCCATTTGGCTGTAATCTTGAAAACACACCAACTGAGTTACAACTTGAGCTCATTGACTTGCAAGCTAATACTTTGTTGAAAGAGAAGCATAGAGAAGGAAAACTCGTTGAATTGTATAGCTGCTTACCTGATGACTCAAAATTGAAGAAGTTTGCTGCAGGCATGGGATTAGTTTTCGGAACAACTTACGTTTGTGAACAAACTTTTTCAAGGATGAACTATGTCAAGTCAATGTATCGAACAAGGATCTCTGATGAACATTTAAAAGCAATTCTTATGGTTGGATGCAGCAATCATAAAGCAAATATTGATGATATTTTGAAAATGAAACACCAATTTCACACATCTCATTAACGTTTGTGCAGCCTACTATGTCAGCTAAACAGTCTAAGTTGGAGATATTTTGGTACAATATAAGTATTGTTCATTGACAGGGTTAGTAGCAAATCCATATCTACAAAATTTAGGCTTTTTTTAGGTTTTTTTAAGGCCTTTGTGAAAAATTTTAGGTTCAAGAATTGTACTTTTCAGGCTTTCACGCACACAAATAATAGCATACTCATCAATTTTACATTATTTTTAATAATATAACTTGGAACTTCTTAACCACATCCTTAGCAAGGTAAGATCAAAATGAACTTAATGAACAAGAATGGAAAGATTAAATCGTATATTTACAAAAGTAGAGCAATGTACACTGCACAAAATGTCATGCAAAATTCATATATATTTCAATGCTTCAAGCTTATCATCGATCTGCTTTTCCAGCTTCAACTGATCTTCCAGGTTTTTTTTCCAGAGATGTCCTTAAGCTATTTGATGTGCCGATGAAAGAAAGGTTCCTCTGATGGTCTGCTTTTAATGCATAGTCATCAGCTAAACTATTCATTGTTTCTATATCATAAGTTAACGCTGATTTTTTTTTTTTGGCACTTTCTGGAAACATGGACTGGAATACTTTTGTTACTCCGGAATTTGATGAAAAGCTGCAGTGCCTATCTATTGTATACAATGTCCAAATAATTTCTGCTTGCAATGTGTCTTCTTTTGCTACATGATCATGCATAGATGCTGAGGTAGTAGACACCAATGAACAGGATGGCTGAGAATTCGGAGTTTGTGGTGACAGTACTTTTCCTGAATAAGGCTGTTGACGCTATAAAAGAAGAAGAAAAAAAAAACAAATTAATTATGTATCATTGAGAATATATTAAATATTATTTATTGTAATTTAATTCTAGCTTTTTCATGCATTATTAATTTATATGGATCCCACCATATAAAAGTAATAAAAGGTAAACATCTTGACTAATTATATATAAATTGTAAAATTATAAATTAGGGGAGGTAAGCTTATTGTTACAGTTATGATGCAGTTGTTTCCCTTTAAAAACACTTTTAACTACTTAATCTGACCGGCTTCAAATTCTTTGTAATTTCTGCAAAATTAAAAATTATTTTTGAAGCTATAGTTCAGGCAGAGAAAATTATAGATAATGTATAGTTATACTCACAGTCAAGATTTTCTTCAAGTCGAATGTGGAGGATGCGCTCTTCTCGTTCGTTTGACGTTTTATTCCTCTTGCGTGTATTCGTAAGCCGCTTTCACCCAATCTCTTAATACTAAACAATAATTTACATTTAGCAGAAAACACATCTTCATCTTTTTCCAACCAAGGAGTGTACTGCGGATTTGACAGCAAACTCATTTGAAACGGTTCTTGCTCGCCATTACTGCAAGCCAGGATATCCCGGATGTGCAAGTTACTGACAACCCGGATGTACGACAGCTGTAGTTGATTTCAGGTGCAGGTTACGTTTTTTTTTCTCCTCGATCGTGCAGTGCTGACTTTTTCTTATAGAAACTTTAATTTTAGCTTTTTACTGCTGACTCGTGTTGAAGAATTTTTAGGTTTTCTTTTAATTTATAAGGTTTTCTTATAAAAATTTAGGCTTTTTTTAGGTTTTTTAGGCTAAAATAAAATCTTAGGCTTTTTTAGGTTTTTTAGGCTCCCTACGGACCCTGATTGATTTTTGTTATTTTGTGCACTAACTTTTATGTGATAATAAATTGATTGGATGAATGACATTACATTCAGAGTATTTTGTACTAAATCTATTGAAGAAAACATGCGTCCGGCCCGCGCTCGGCATCCCTACAGTCTTATCCGGCCCTTCATGAAAAAAGTTTGGGGCCCCCTGCTCTAGGTGAAGGCATAAAAGGTATAGTTTAAAACAAAGGTTTACTTCTTTTAGAAAATCTAAAATACAAGTGATGTGTATAGTATCAAAAAGTTTCCTCACGTCATGTACTTTGTAATACTTGACACGCGTAGATTGCAGGTCGAAACACTTGTCATGAAGTGCTTAACAGCGAATGGTTCATTGCAGATAACGCACTCTGATGGACCTTTACTTTTTGACAATGTTCTAGAGCGGTTGTAACCGGCGATACATCTTGGACGTCAAATGTACGCCACGATAGTTAATTTAGAATCCTTGAAAGCTACATGTCGTTTACGTAATTGTACACGTTCTGCCTCGTTTCAGGGCCTAGATTTTAGTGGAAACGTTGACCTGCTGAAAAGTATAATCTTGGAGTATATGGCCATTATGTTTAAATTGATCTACATATATTTGTGTACGCAATTTAGTAAAGGTGGTCTTTTTAAAATAAAAGAAGCCCACTCATAACTAAGATAAAAGAAATAAAATCATACCAAAGGATACCAATTAAAGACTGTCAGGATATTTTAAAGTTGTTCACAACTTCTGCTGTTTATGGAACATAACAAATAGCTCATAATATAACACTGACTAGGCGCCTTACTCTGGCTCAATATTGTCAAACTTTAGTTCACTAGTAAAATCCACATGCTGTTTGGAATGTTATGATTATATTATTCATATTTTTTCAGGAGTGATTGTTCATATTGCCAAGTGATGAACAAGGCAACAAAGTGCATATGCTGTGAGGAGTTAGAAAGTTATTGTGAAAACCATCGTGACCATAACTGTTTAATTCTCTATGAAAGTTTAACTGCAAACTGCTAAACAAGTCTCGTATAGTGAATACCCGGATCGTCGTGATAAAAAGAGCCAATACACGTTAAACTTTTATATTCTTACACGCATTTCTTTAAGAACTCCTGTTGATGAATTGAGTCGGTTTTTTACACTATACCCCAGATTTTGTTTAACATTTTCAGCTAACAGCTCGATAGATGCATAATTGCAACACAAAACCTCCATCATTTTTATCATGGGGTGTATACCATGATGATATTCAAGTTAGGATGGTGTTTTACTATGAAAAGAATGCAGTTTATCAGAAACAAAATGTAGCTTATCTTTTTAGGGGTTTACTTTTGTCCGGGCTGGGCATATAGCCTGTAGTATCCTGATGTGCCATTAATCGGTACACATGTATTTAAAAACGGTTTTGAGAAAGGAATAGTGGTATGTATGCTCTGTAGTAACACTACCATGCAGCTGCAAGCACATGTACAACAATCTTGGAATTATTTTGAATCACACTGCACCTGAAAACGAACGAACAGATTTTTTCAGAATATGGAAAATTTTCCATGCGAGATGTCTTGTAAGCACCATACCGCATCTCTCCGATTGGTTTGATAGTGTTTTTATATGTTGTTGAATTCATTCCACTTGTTTTGCTACGTATTTCAGATGTAGAACTGATTGCATGATCTCTAATTAGCATACAGAAACTTCCATTGAGAAAATTAACGATTGTATTCTAACTGCATACCAGCAGTGTTAGGCCATTTATCACGAGTAAAATCTTGGGAGATGCAATACATGTAACTATATTAGCAAGTTTTGTTCATAATTAGCATACAGAATAATGTGCACATTAAAGTAAAACCCTTTCTTTACTTAGTTCTATCAACTTTAATATATTAATAACATGGACATACATTACTGGATTCTTCAGCTCGTGTGTGGGAGAGTTTGGGATTATTAACGAAGTTTTAATTTAAAAGAATCAGTCATTGCTACGATGTTTGCAGTGTGGTAGTTTAGATTTACGTCTAGCACTTCGGCATCATGCCGCGGACATGTAACATGATGTTTCCTACCCTGTCAAGTTATCATAAAACCATGCCGACCAGTCCTAACACTAATCTATGTATGCTGAGCGCTTAGTACAAGTTTTTGGTATGACACGACCCCGGATCGAACCCACATCCTAAGCTCTAAGCACAAGGCCACCGATGAGGTTGGGTATTTCTATCGTTCCGACAAGTGAAGATGTGTTTGAAATTGTTGGCAACCTAGTAAATATAAGCACGAGGGCATAGTGTAATTGTTCAATGGCTACTCGGCCGGCAATTGATAAGTTTTCCAATTTACATGTATTATACCAGTACTATATTAACGTGACTGAATAGTTAAACTTGAGAATCCGTGCCAGTCGTGCTCAAGTTTAGTGAAACTGTTAGCTGTATGGATGATCAATGCGTTGCCTATTTGTGTTAATACAGTATTGTATTCGTATATGTCCTCATGACAATTGTTCAGTCACATGCTGAAGATCAGAAACCCATTTTAGTGCGCGGATAAATTTTGCGAATGTGTTTTGTTCATGAAAACACGAGCAAACATTATTTAACTGATTTGGTCTGATACTCCAGGATTTTAACGGTATTTCTTGCAAGTTATATACTATACAATTTTTTTTAAAACTTCTCTTTAAAAGGTCTGTTTAAGACTGGTATTGTGGCATGATCTTGAATACAATACTCTATTCCTCTAGATCGGCAAACTTTATTCTGTAATTTCATGTCATTTTCGGGCATTTGGTATGGAAAGTGTGTGCAATCTCGCACATGTTAGTACGGCTACTGTTTTTGTTTCAACCGAGGCTTTCACAACTATTTCAAACCAAGCGTCTTTGCAAATTATACTCCAAGTAAAACTGGATAGCCCTGGGAAACAACCAAACTCGGGACCATGGAAATTACGAGTCCGTTGATATTTATCAATACGAAGCAACTTGGCACAAAACAGCTGCATAAATGCAAATCCAGTCCTTCGTTAATGATAAGTTTGAAGGTGCTAAGAAATGAAACACAAAATGGAATCACATTGCACATGTGTACGATCAAGCACAAGATCACTTTGCATAAGTGCCAACCCTCCAGGCTCGCAATGAGTGAAAATATGTATAAAAATTTGTGAATTTTGACATGAATGATTGAAGCGATCTAAGTCTGGGAATATTTGTCCGACCAAATGCGTAAGTAACATGGAACTGAGCAACAATTTGTTCTATTCCAGACAACATATATCATGAACTGATGTAAAAGAATGGAGGCCATTTGGGAAAAGATATTGCCAATATCAACGGTTGAAACAAAATAACAAGGCTGACATTAGTATTTGCAAGTCGGGTCAATCTTTATAGAATAAGAATTAATGGACAAAATCAACAACCCGTGATGCCACCTAAGCTACTCCAATGGCTATCCATACATTATACAGACGTACTGATCAGCAGATAACATAGCTTTCTGAGACTTTCAATTTCTTAACAGGGCGACCATATGCAAATGGGCGGAAATAACCACGTAATGCCACCTACGATATTATCCAATGGTTTATAATTTAGTGTGCCCTATTTCACTAATTTCACTCAATGATGCATCAAATTGATTAAGCAGGAAGACAAGCGAAATTGCATAAATATGTACAACATGACTGTTAGCACAATCAAATGGAAAGGCTGTCAGCGGAACCAAATCACCTATGGGACAAGAGAATGCTTGGAAGAAGTCTCCGTAGAATACCGTGCTGCATTGAGGCGAAATAAGCCCACCAAAAATAATGGCACCCGATATTAAGAAAACACCTGGCAAGATTTACCATATATCATTAGATCAATTGGCTACTTTTATATTTGAATTTGAAAAGCCAAATTTCAGCGTGCAAGATACCACCATTGCCCCTTCCATTAAAATCGACGTCACCTGAGAAGCAGTCAACACCTTAACCTACCTGGGGTCAACCATCAGCTACTCTCCCGCTTGATAGAAAGCTTGGAAAGGCACAACACCATCATGTCACGACTAACGAAGGTGTGGTAAAAGAACGCGCTGACAGAGAACACCAAGGTCTCAAGTTTACCAGGCCAGCGTTCTCAACACTCTTCTTTATGGAAGTGAGATCTGGAGTACCTACACGAGGCAAGAGTGCCGGCTCAACTCCTTCCATATACGGTGCATAAAAGGCACCATGGAAATCGGCTAAAAAGAACGTTTCACACAGCGAGATACTCCAGCGTGCAAATACCCCCCTCCCCCACTGAGCAAACGCAGTCTTCGATGGATGGGATACGTCTGACGCATGAAGGATGAGAGGCTGCCAAAGGACACATCATATATGTACAGCTGGCCACTGGTACGAAAAGAGTCTGCCTCGCTCAGTTTCAAGGATGTGTGCAAAAGGGACATGAAGGTATGTAACATTTCACCCAATGGTGGGAAGAGCTGGCCGAGGAACTAGGCACCTGGTGACTGATGGTAAGCAAGGGTATATCAGTCGCTGATGCGACGAGTGGCCTGTTGGCGGCAGAGAAACGCGAGAAAGAATAACGCTGCAGAAACCACAGCAATTCAGACTCTGCACCAACTGCAATCGTGACGCAGACTCGCGTATAAACCTGCACAACCATATCAGACGATGCAAACACCCCAGAGACATACAACACCCTAAGGGCGCCATTCACATGGTCTCTCGAGACTGTCGCCAATGATGATGATAATGGCAGTTTCACTCATTGTTTTGTATATGAACCAATCCCAAATTTAAGGTATCTGCCAATGTTGTTGATTGTCTCCAGTATTGCTTGAACTAGTGTATGGGTCTTTCAGTAAAAATGTAATCTCCGACAAGGAAATATTAGGCATTCATATTCCACGAACAAAAAAAAAACCTTCTAAAATCTCCGTTAGCAGCGAATTTTGTTGCAAGGAGCATTCTATAAAAGATAATGGGCACAAAGGTATTTTAAGGAATCCGATGATAAATTAAAATTTTGAAAGTCAGTGATGCATTTAGGATCTGACATTGCCGCTATTAGAACGTCAATCACCCTGCGAATGAAAAAATTGCGTTTGGTAAGGCGCACAGTACCCGATAGTTTTTGGCAATCGAAAGCCTTAAAATCCTTACAACGGAATTTAACAAGGTCTCCAAGCTGATTTCTAACTAATAATTCTGTCCCTTTTGTTTCTATGAAAAACCTTAGATTAGTGCAATTTAACAACTTTATTTGGTTTGACAATTACTGGTACTAATAATGTGCCAAACGAGAACCAAATTTTTATTTTTATCGGGCTTCTTTTAAAATTGTGAAGCGTCATCAAAGTCATAACTATTTTCTTGAGATAATAAATTGTCGCACCGCATGAGGTTTGTTAATCAAAGGTACACAACACAATGCATAAATATTGTAGATATGCTCTAGTCACTTTTAAGATCTTGTCATAGATCTGAATAATTGTTTTTACTTTTAGATAGATTAGCCTACATCCTAATATGGAATCAAACGATAATTCATATGATCAGCCGTTTTTAATTGCATGTGAAGCTCGTGCTTTATGCCATTATTTTGAATCGGGCCATAAATGAACCATGGGATGTAATTGGTCGAAAAACTAATAGAAGTGCAGACAATGCCATTCGACGAAGGAAAGCGGTCATTCCGAATGCAAAACACAAACATGTATTCGCTAAGGCAACATGTTCTAAACTGAAGTGTAATGTCTAGTTGCAATGGACATATCAATACAGAAACATTTTTCACATGCGAAATCGAAAACAAACCTGTTAATTGTACATCGGGTTTACAGTATAGTGGATACACGATCAGTAAATTTTGGCAAAAGAAAAGACACTTCCGAACAGATTCGTTTGCAAAAAACGGTTTTAATAAACATACAAAACATGGCGTAATGATAAAGGCAACGGAATACAAGAAATCAGACAAGTGAATGAAACCAAAAAAAAACAACGGTATAACACATCTGAAAACCCACAAGCAGAACTCAAAAAAGAAAACTTGTACGTTATGAGATTGGTTCAGACAAAACATATGAAAAATTGTCGACTTCGATCAGGAACCCAGTCAAAGTAAAGTATGTATCTGTGCGGGAAAACCGAGGTGCTGTTTAAATGGCCTACAGTCAAAATATGTAAAAACTGGAAAGGCATGTAGAGTGTGCGCTGTAACAATAAAGGTTACTTTGTGAAAGACCAAACTAAAGAGAATAATCATTTGTTTATATACATGACAAATAAAAATTCGTATTCTGTAGATGGCAGTGCACCTGAATGTTTAGTTTTATGTTGACTTCCCTAAAAATGTCATTTACGTGACATGGAAAACTTTTATTGTAAAGAAAAGAAAAGGCTTGACTAGGAAGGTTTAAAAGGCGAAATTCCTTAAAAAATTTAAGAAATGTTATAATGATGCCAACATGTTTAATTTGTAAGATGCAGGTTTGTTTGATTCTGCTATAAGAGTCACACGTTTAATGGATAGTAAAATTGTTTTCTTGTTTATAACGGTGACACAATTCCAATCCCATGTTTAAAAAACAAATTTTCAAGTTAAGAAAATGCGATGTAAACTATCTGAAATTAAAATACCTTATTATTTAAACTCTATTTTTGCAAGATGATAAGTAGGGAATGACTTGAAAATGAAAATATCCACATTGATATAAATCCAGGAATTAAGTCAGGCGGATAAACCTGTAGTAACAATATGAAGAATGCTTTTTTTTTTTCGTTTCATTTTGAAACCCCTATTCCCATGATCATATACAATCATTTTCCAATTAAGGAAGTGCAATGTAAACGTAGATATATGAAAATAAGTTCATTATTCAGTTTTAAAACATTTCTTTAGCAAAATCATATCTTGAGAATGGTTGCAAAATATTGGCACTTATAAAATCCGCGAAGAAAATAAAAACTAATAAACCTGTGCTAGCAATACTTGGTAAAGTACTTTTATTCACATTAAAGTTTACAAATTCTCTTAAATAAGATTATATACTTTAGTTTGAAAATTCATTTTTATGACCCCTAAGATTGCACTTTATTGACACTATCAGAAATACTGGCCACCATGTCTTGTAATGTTAATGACGTTGAATCCTACAACAATGTTAATTTACCTTGCAATAGAGGGTTCTTGATGACGTAGTACACAAACCAAGCTCGTGGGGTCACGTGATTTTTGTTGATGACGTTGTTGATGAAACAGATAGCGTATCAATTAGAATGGCTAGCAAAATGTCCAAATGTTCTTCAAAACCGAAGTACATCGACTCCCTGGATCATCAACATCGTGAAAGATACATTCAGAAAATTAAAGCTGCGAGTGGCATAGATCCATATCAAGTAGAACCGAAGAAACTTAGTGCCAACGATGAGCAACTCACTGACATTACTTTCGGTGACATTATCGTGTATTTGGTTAATGGTACCAGTGCATACACACTCGAACAGTTCAAAGCATACAAATCTCTCGAGGCTTACAACTATGTTGTAAGTGGATGGGTTGACAGTGTGAATACGTACAAGCCAGAAGGTTGTGCCAACATCATTGTCATAGCTAAGGTATGGTTTGAAATTATTATCATTTTAGAACGTATTTTTCGTTTCTTGATACATAACTCTTTGATTACAAAGTCAGTTAATTTAAATATTTTCTGACTTGATTTTCAGAGCGCAACAATTCTGAACCATATAACAATTTGAGCAAATTAGTAAACATTTAATGTTGTTAAAGGTAACTTGGATTTAACTGAAAATAAATTAACAATGTATATTTATTATTGATTTTAAATTAAAAAATGTGAGTATAATCAACACTTTAAGTGCCACAACTGATGCTGTATGGATGGTTTACAAGTGTAATATTATGGTACAGCAACATTTTCATTAAAAGTTCAGGCATCAATGTGACATGATGATGAAACATTGATATAAGGTTATGATGGAAAACGTCCTTTATTTCACTATATGTATCTCTTTCAGGTTTCACACTCACGGAGGTTAAATGCAAAACCCCTGAAACCTTGGATAATTGCATCTCCACAAGGTACAGTATTGTCAGCAAACTGTACATGTATGGCTGGACTGGGAGAAACTTGTTCACATGTCGCTGCACTTTTATTTTATATTGAAGAGATGCAGAAATATAAGGAACGAGTTTCAGTCACGGGCAAATTAGCCTACTGGAAGAAACCTACCAAAAAATCAGTAGAATATAAGGAATTGAGCAACATTGATTTCCGATCAGCCACAAAATTGAAACAACTGATAATCCTGATGCTGATGCCACCCAGTCTACACCATATCGGATCTTGAATTTATCAGCAGTTCCAGCGGCAATAATATCAGATATGAAACAGATCTTGCAAACATACCAAGAAACCTGCCATAATGACTCTGGTTGAACCATTCTGTGAAAAGTTTAAACCTCTTCCACAAAGTGAACACCTGCCATCATCTTTGTTCACTCTTCGGAATGAGAACACAGATTCAATGTCACTTGAACAGTTGTTAGATTACTGCAGCAAACTTTCCATTTCCATCAAGAAGGAGCAAGTAGTTGCAGTTGAGAAAGAGACCCGCCTGCAAAACAAATGCAAACTTTGGCACACTGTTCGAGAAGGCAGAATAACATCCACTACCCTTCATTCTGTTTGCCACACAAATCCCGAAGCACCATCCATTTCTCTGCTGAAATCATTAACTTCTGCATCAGTTTCTGTGCAGACACATCAAATGGTATGGGGTGTAAATATGGAAGATGTAGCTAAGGGACAATACACAGAAAAAATGAACGAGACACACGATTTATTCTCCATTAACCCATGTGGGTTTTTTCTGCACCCATATATGCCATTCATGGGTTCATCTCCTGATGGGATGGTATCCTGTGTATGCTGTGGGAAGGGTTGCATTGAAATCAAATGTCCATTTTCTGCTAAAGACATGAAGATTGAAGATGCCCTTGCAATTAAAAATGTTTGCCTTGTTAAGGAAGATGACAAGGTGACGTTATGTAGGACACATCCATATTATTCACAGGTTCAGTGTCACATACATATGTCTGGAAGTGAATATTGTGATTTTAAGTCAGATATATTCATTGAAAGAATTGAGCCAAACACAGCTTTTTGGAATAACGCTTTCTCAAAGGCAAACATTTTTTGGCAGTCTGCTCTACTGCCAGAACTGGTTGCAAAATATTTCACAAGAGTAAATGATTTAAAACCACACAGCTCTACTACATTTCCATCTCAGGCCGAGTCTGTTACTAATTCTCAGTCCATTGAAGAGGAACTGTGGTGTTCCTGCAGAAAACAAGAATATGGGAGAATGATAGCTTGTGATGATAAAAGCTGCCTGTACTAGTGGTTTCATTTTGAATGCGTCGGACTGAAGCGACCACAGCAAGGACTGTGGTACTGTTTGGAATGCAGACAGAATACACAAAAAACAAACAAAGGGAAGGCCTCCAAGAAGAATAAGAAATGAATTCAGACATTTATTTGTGTTTATTTGTAGTCATAGTATGTAAAAAATGTACAAATCATATTTTGGCCAAGAAATAAAAAATTATGTATTTCCTTTAAAGTCAAGGCACAGACTGTTTTGAAATTTTTTGTTTATTTTTAAAATATTTATATTTGTATAGTTTCACAATGTTAATAAAAGATTGAAATTATTTTGCACACTATTTAAGCAAGGATAATGATATGTTTATTTGCGATACAGCAATTAATACTTTACCACTGATGGACACCAATTTACAAGAGCACTGCACACAACGACCATTTTGTCCAGTGTTGTTTCTGTTTCTGTAGGAGCAGTGATCAAGTAGTCGATAGGCACAGGACCATTAAGAACGGTGTACTTTTGGCGGAGTATTCCTATTACATGCTCCACATGAATTCTTAAATGTGCAATTTGTCGTGTGTTTTCAACTTCAATAGCTGGAAGTTGAGGTCTGCCTTTAGTAAATGCAGGTATCTTGACTTCAGCACACATAAGACCAACACTCTCTTTGATGTCAAAACCCCTATCTGCCAGCACAAGGTCACCAGGTAGCAAGTTCGAAAGAAAACCAGAGTTTTCTGTGATGAATTTGTCACTGACACGACCACCTTACCCTTTCGACAGAAAACTTATAACCCCTTGTGGAGTAACACTAATGAGAAATTTTGCTCTGTGTCCATGTTTGTAATGAGAATATGTCTCAGCCCTTGCTTTAAAGTTTGAAGGTCTTTCAATTTCAATCTCAAAGCAGTCAATGATTGTTGATACACGTTTTCCAAATGTCTTGACAAATTCGGTGGGCATGATCTTCTGCAAGCATTCCCTTTCTGGCCAGTGAACAAATGGCTTTAAACGCATATACATGACATGAATGGCCTTTAGCAGTATGTTTGACACTGTAGACACAGACACACAAAACAAGTCAGCTAGTACTTGGTGTTGCACATTTAGCCTTAGCTTAATTAATACCACTAGTAGCTGCTTTGACAGTTTACTTCTTGTTGTCACTGTAAGGAATGGCTCAAGATACTCATATAATATTGTCAAAGTTGAATAATCTGTCAAGCCAGTATAAAATAGAACCTTGTGGTCATCACCTTCAAATTTTCTTTCTGACAACTGTATTTTATCAATCTGATTTCGAAGATCCATGTTCTCCACATTTAATCTGTTCAGCTCAGTTTCTTCCATATCAAGCAGGTGCAGAGAAAGTTATGTTTCTGTACATTTTTCATTCTCAGGCAATGCAATATTTTCTCTTATCTAATCAGGATTTTCATCCATATTGCCTTCTGGTTGTATCTTGAACCAACTGTGCTGTTGATTTCCTGTGATGTCTCATCTGTTTTCGCTTATATCGGTCACTGGACAAGGTGGCTACGAGACCATGCAAGTCATACCCCATCCTGACAGTGGGTGCCCAGTCTGGGTTGGTAAAATCGGCTAGCTCTGCTGGTCCTCCTGTGTCCAAATCAGAAAACTGCATAGTTATATGTTGTCAGACAATTATATTCTACATTAACAATAACTCTAAAATGTTGACAATGCATGTCACGGAATTGTATACGACTATGTTCAATATGTATATGTGGTCAAAAATCTAGTCTCGATTTCGTTACTGCGTACAGCCTTACCAAGGGTAGTTTATTATTTTTTGGGCTTTTTAGTTATTTCGGCATAATGAGCGACCACTCAGCTCATGCTGCATGTGCGAAATTGCCTGCAGTTTAAAGTACCTAGCTGCGCATATATGTCACAGCTAGGGGTATATAAGGACGAAATTATAAGACAGAAATCACATTACGATGTAGTCTTGTCGGAAACGCTTCCATCCTAAACTGAGCAATCTATCAGCTAAAAGAGGTAACAATAGATTTAACTTTGTTCTCATTGCTATTTGTATTATGATATAATTCATTGTTTTACATATTAGATGTTTAGTATTTACTATAAAATCTATAGAAGAAATACATAGGTTATGCAGCGCCATTTTATCAGAAGTACTAGATTTTATTTCATTAGTTCTTTTGTATCTGAACATAATCGAGTTCAATTATACGCTGCATGCTTAACGTTAAATGTACATGGATAATTATTTCATTTGCGCGCATGCGCTACATGTGTGAAAATACTTGACCGTGTCATATGTATTACACGGTTCGGTTGTTTTAATTTTAGCTGACGTAGTGTGGTGACGTGTTGTGCTGAAGTGGTGCAGTGTTGTGGTAACTGCGTGTGTGGTGTCATGTTGTGGTGACTACGTGTGTGGGCTTGTCTATGCTGACCGTGTAATGCCCGTGTGTGGCGCCTGTGTATGGTGCTTACGTATGCTGCATATATCTCGTCATATGGACGACGTATTATTTATTTAATATCTTCTTTGCAGTCTCGTTATATGAACGACACCTGCATAATTTCATTCTACACAAATCTCGTTCCATGAACGAGAACTTCAGAATTTAGGGTTCACAATTGCATATATCTCGTCATATGGACGACGTATTATTTATTTAATATCTTCTTTGCAGTCTCGTTATATGAACGACACCTGCATAATTTCATTCTACACAAATCTCGCCCCATGAACGAGAACTTCAGAATTTAGGGTTCACGATTGCATATGTCTCGTCATATGGACGACGTATTAATTATTTAATATCTTCATTCTAGTCTCGTCATATTGACGACGCATTATCTTTTCATATTTGCATCTATCTCGTTATACGAGCCTTTTATATATATATTCATATTTGTAAATTCATTCATATACTTCTTTTTTGTCATTACGTTACTGAAATTCATAGTTCCATGTTAGGAACATTTATTTAAATAGATTTTTCTTATATTTTGTAAAATATTGGTGTCGGAGTTGATTTTTAAAATTGCGTTTATAAAATAAACATCTTATTAACGCAGTTGTGTTCCGTGTCTTCACTAATCCAGTCCCGACTCGGTCTATCTTGTGACAATGCAAATAATAATTTTACCTAGCCCTATTTAAAAGTAGTGTATCAATGTATGCAGTCAAAATGAACATCATTGTATGCTGTTAAACTCCATTTTTCAGCACTGGATAGGCTGTACATGGTGACCAGTATTAATGGTGGAAAAACCATGAGAAACCCCCTTAAAGAATCACCGACATACGAGATGCTACTGGCAGGCTATATCACATACCCATAATATAAGACTCTAACCCACACAGACAGTGGTGAGATAACAGTGATCCATAATGGAGAGTGCTTTAGACCACTCGGCCACTTGGGGGCTCCCCATTCTATGTACATACATGCATACATGATAGGCAGGCTCACACCATTAGTACCAGTTGTGCATCAATGAACACCCCCCTCTTTGCATGTACAGTGCAATACATACATACATACATACATACATACATACATATCAGATGACAGGCAGATTCACAACAATAATGCAAGTTGTGTATCAATGTGTGCACACACACATGGACATACACACGTACGTACATACCAATCAGGTTAACAAATGTATAGATACACACCATAGTATATTAAAGTTAAACTTAAATTAACAAAGCCAAGAATATTGATCTTATATGTGTATAAACATTATGTTCACTTCGCCTTCAGCTTATGCCGAACACATATCTTGAGTACATTATATATAATGGTTTATATGCATTGTTTGCCATTTAACATACATGAAATAAAGTAGATCAGAACAAACTGTGCCATGGCTTCACAGTATTTGAGTTGATTGTCTTTCTGTTTATTCTGCGTATCCATTCTTGCCGTCTTCTTTCACTCAACGCCCTTTCGTCTTCGTGCTTCCTAAGCACCGGTATAACAAAAAATCTTCTGTCCGGATTTTTTTATGTTGTTATTGCTACAACCAACTACGATACAATCGTATACCATTTTCAATACAGATTCTTTAAAAATAACGAGAATATTTCAATTGATACCACGGTCGAAACCACTCTTGTGTACAAGTTTGTGGATCACGTGACCCCACGTAAACATTGGTTCGCAGAATTGGTGACGTGTTGTGAAAACCCTCTATAAATATAATACTCATGACGTCACATGCATATATACATCATATGCGAATTTGTTTATGAACATAAATGGTTTTTCCTTGCCACATAATCGTTCATGCCATTGCCCAATACATATTGATTGTGCTTTGTGAACACCTACTTTTCAGCAATTTGTTATGGTTTGAATATACACGTGTCTAATTAACCCGTTACCATTTAAGCCGTCTTTGAATTTAGTACATGTACTGGCACTGTGCGTCCCAAATTTGTAGCAACTAGGCTGCCACATTTGTCAGTTATTGACAACTATTGGTAAAATGCAAGTCGGCATACACGACTACCCATGTCACGAAGTGTCGAATCGTTTATATGAAGGAAGCCAGTGGTTTCCACTCCATTGTTTAGAAACTACGAGTTTAGCTATCGATTTTTCTTCAGGTTACTTGGTGGGAAGTGTTCATCATACCGACCCTAGTTCTAACAGGAATACTTTTTATATTACCGAAACGAACAACTTCGATATTGGCAGGCGTGACAATCAATTCATATTAGTAATACACTATTGATACAATTTCATACCTTTCCAAACATGCTATAATCGCCAAACGCAACGCGATTAACGTAACCTCGACCTACTTTAAAGTAACATATGCGCCGTCTGTTTGATATAGGAAATGTACTATTTAATATTTCATCCGCGATAAATTATCTACGTCGTGAAGACTGTTCTATAGTAAGTTACCTCCTGTGTATTATTGTCAACACTACATTTCGTGCAAAAATGGCACAGTCGTAATGGTATGATTGACCACTGCATCAAACAAAATGTACATGCCACTTCCTGCGATCCTTGATCTACATGTCTTTTGTTTCGAATATAAAGTGTGCGAATGAATCGTTATACTCTAAACTGCCTTTTCCCCAGGTCACCCGCGCTTTAGTTCACGGTCTCTGAGAATCAGTACACGAGAAGTTTGGTTCGTGCTGTTCTTCTATGCGTTAATTTATATCCCGTGCAGAATGGGTCCAACGGAACCAGATTCACTGTTGCTGATAAGAGATTATAATATATTTGTTCTGATTCTGCATGATGCACACGTCTAAATTAATATGTATACTTATTTTTAACCTAAAAAGGCATAGGTGTCTTATGTGAAAATATAAAAAACATATTTAACTATAGATTGTATCCGTCATTGTATTTATTAAATGTATACGTAGTCTGAGAATTAAAATGAATGCTCTCATACTCTCATATTACAAACGTTCATGTTTCTGGTTCTACAACCAGGACGTAAAGAATTCTGGCAGTTGTTGTCTCAGGCAGCTCATAGAGTTGAATTCTGCACCGAAGAAACCAATAATAGAAAACGAAATAAACATAATATTGTAAATTAAGTGTCAGAAATACTAGATTACAAAGCCAGTGACATTTTACAGCGAAATTTACAACATTGCGGTAAACGTGTTATCATGTCAGGGAAAAGTAACCAATTTCTTGGATCCCAGTTCATATTTAGGAACCACATATATGAGCCAGTACCAGCGGCGAACTTTTGCCTAGACAAACTAGGCCGCTGCCTATGGCCGAGCCTCGAAAGGGGCCCCGACTAGGGGCCGAAATGGTACACATTGAGGACAAAATTTTGGTTTGCTAAATTACCAAAAAGGGGGCCTCGACTTATTAACTCCCTTGGGGCCCTGGGTCTCTATGTCATGCCTGCCCAGTACAAAATAATAAAAAGCAGGTTACGTTTTTATATGCAATCAAACTGATGGTGATTGTATGTTGCTCGCTATACGAAAAAAAAAAACTTAGTCATCTCGGGCTATATAAATGAAGATGCCCTTACTGCCCCCCCCCCCCCAGGCCTCCCCACGTTGTGCAGGGAGAGAAAAAGGTTTTATATGTATTTGTTTTATCCGAAGGTCTGCAGTATGCTTTAAATAAAAATAATAATTTTGTTTCAAAGCTGGCTTGCTTCCCCCCCCCCCCGTTTTTTTCTCCCTGGTGAATCTTTGCGAGAGATCTCCTGAAGTCCCGTATTTGGCATGGTTATTTTTCTAATATGTGTATACACTTGTTTTCTTCTAATGACTGCTTATTCAAAAAATTTCCCAATTTATCTATTCATAGTTTTTTTTTTTTAAATTATATATTTTGAAAGATTGTGGATTTTTAAAAGAAAATATATTCTTGTTTTTTAAAAATAGTTTTTAACCTAGTTAATGAAATTTTCGTGTTATGTTAAAAAAATAAAAAAGTAATTTGAAAAGAAAGCCTATCTTTTTTGTCCTTATTTGCAAAACGTGTATATTTTTTTCTCTCATAACCTAGAATTGTGGCAAAAAGATTAGCCCATTTGTAGAGCTGCAATTCCTTTTCCTCTGTTATCATACTTATTTATACACATGGGTACAGCCTTGTGTATCACCTCAATTTCCTGTCCGAGTCTCTACCATTAAAAGTGAATGTAGCATAAAGAAACAAAGCCAAAAATTTAAACAAATAGTAAAAATATCGGGGAGAAAATACATTCTAAATTTATGTCTGTCGATGTTCGTTTAGCTGGTGTTATTAAGGAAAGCCGTGCTGCTTGTTTAGTAGTGTGCTGTTGTCATCCCTTTGGTTGTATGTGCATCTGCTGCTCGCCACATTCCTCGCACTCCTCCCACAGGCCTGGTACTTCGCGTTGTGATTTGTGACAAAGCACTGTGGTATTATTTATTCGGTCGCGCTCCTTGTCAACGTCTGTACAGCTTTATGTTGCTGTAAAGGTTTATGTTGTACTTTATATTAGTTCAGTGCGTTTCTCTGTTTCATTTTAGTAAGGTTAGATGTTAGATTCTAATATTAGATTCTACCAGCAAAAGATTTTAAATTGGTTTCCTTTGAACATCATGTAATAGCTTGTAACACGTAACAGAGGAACATCCAGCCCGCGCACTGGCTGCAACCGCTCCCTTGTCGGGGTGGTGAGCTGGAGCCCATCTCCCACAGTGGTAGTCTCACAGGGATTTGGGAGGGAAGTTTTTCTTTTTTATGTGAACTTAACTGTATTTATTTGTCTGCATTGTATCATTGTTTTAACTAGGTAATCAGTCAAGTTGGGGTGGGTGGGGAGAGGGTCTTTTTATATAGAATCCCATCCATATATAAAAGATCATCGGTCCAGTATCTTTCTTTTTGACGTATTAGATTTATTAGATTATGTCATGTTTTATCTTCACTTTGCAATATAGCATGCTTTTTGTAATATTGGCTTTTATGCACCTTTGCGGCATTTGGGCATAACTCTTATAATGTGGCATTTTCAACAGTTTAATTTCTGTCCATGTTTTCCATAAATTTGACTGATTTATTCGCCAATTTATTTGTTCTACTTTTATAAGTATATTTTTGGTTGTTTTTCTCTCTAATCTATTCGTTTGTTTTTTTCTTCTGTTTTCCGTAACTCATTGCTTCTCTATACCTCAATATTATTTTGTCTGTGTTTTGGCACTTCTGTTAAAATGTTTTGTTATTGTTGTTGTTGATGTAGGGTTAAACGCCATTGTTCAGCACACGATAGGATATACATGACGGCCAGTAGTAATGGTGGAGGAAGAACCAGGCCCCCCCCCGCAGAAAAAAAAGAACCACCGACTCACGAGAAGCTACTGGCAAGCTTTCTCACATAACCACATTGACCGAATCTGAGACTCGAACCCACGCAGACAGATGAGATGGCAGTGATCTATAACGGTGAGCGCTTTACACCACTCGGCCACTCGGGTGTCCCCAAAATGTTTTTGTGAATTTATGATTCAATGCCAATAAATATATAGAGCTTTACACACTAAATTCGTGTTCACTTTTATTTTCATTATCCTACAGAGTAGGTATGTTAGTTTATTAGGCAAGTATTTAGGATGTTAATTCCGCCCCTCGTTTACCCTCTATGTAAGGTTTCTCTTGGCAAATATTGTGATTGATCGCTTTAGCTAGTTTTTGGAATTGTTTGATACCAAAATCATTTGACCTTGCAATATAATGTATATTGCTGTACTTGAAAGTTGTTGCCACTTGCCGTTATGCTAAGTGGTGTAAATGCCCCGGTATCTGTATTTTCCTTTATCTTTTTTTCACCATTTCTTTGATGTCCAAAGGTCATTCCTAGGGCCTCAACCTTGTCTTTGATGGGTTTAAGGGGCTCGGCGATTCATCCACCAGTTTCCTATCTTAGGATGTCCGATCTTATGTGATTGATCTTTAAACCGGAGTCTTTCCGAAATGTTCAATTTCTTTCTGTAGGTGTTTAAAGGAATTTGCGTCAGTGATAAACTTAGTACAGTTATCAGTATGCTGCAGCCTTTTTAAGTCGTGCTATAATTTGTAATTCGAATGCCAAAATTGTTTGGTTGTAATGTTTTGACGCATTATCTCGATTACTGTTACGCATAATAGCAAGGAAACTGGGAAATCTTAATTCAATGTCATTTGTATGTCACATTTTTCCGTAATTGCTCCATTTACCTTTAGCTTTGAAAACATTTCTTTATTCAGGATTTTAGTCTATGTTCGGGATTTATTTCTGAAACTAAATATTTCTAGAATTCGCTTTATATGCTTGTGTTCTTATCTGTCGAAAGCATTTTCCTAGCTAAAGAGTACCATGTGACCCTTTTTGTCGGTTATATGTAAGTTGTCTGTTGTAAGTTGTATACTCGTATTATTAGTTTGGATGTCTTTTTCTCCACAGCTTTGATTTGCATTTATTATCCTGTTCATACCATTTTGTTATTCTATTCCATAAAATCATACTGCATAGTTTATAATCTACATTCAAGTGTTTAAAAAAATGTATTCCCTACCTCTCTTACGTTTATAAAGTAATATTATTAAGCCCTCTCTCATTCCTACAATGATATACATTCTTGTTTTAATTTGTTTATATCATTCTGAGGATAACCAGTCTATCCCTGGTGATTTTCACTTTGCTAGCGGGGACATCGTTTTCTCTATTTCTAATCTCGTAATTAAATCTTCGCATTGTTCCTTATGTTATAATTATAATTTTTCATATTCAACCCCTTGCATGTAATTACGTATGCTTTCTACTTAAATTTTCTATGTGGTGATTACTCTTGGTAGTAGCTTTTAATGCATTTTAATATCTCATATTTTGTGTAAATATTTTGTCTCGTTTAATTTTTTTCCAAAATTCTCCCCGGTCTTTTTTGTAGTTCATTCTGGTACAAAAACCAGTTTTTGGGAGATAATTTAGTAACTTGTTACTATTATTTTTCTCGTCCACATTGTTCTTCTAAGATGTAATGTAGACCTCCTATTGCATTTTGTTTTCTCTCATCATTTCCTGGATGTCCTAAAAATAGTTTTAGTTCGTAATGTTTTGCATTAATCTTATTTTCCAAATCCTACAATACCTTAGTCTTGTTTATTTCTGCCTCGAGAAAATATTCTTGCTCGATTTCATTGTCGAAATACAGCAGTTATTTTGTTATTCTGCGGCTTATATCGAGCGTTTGAAAACGCGCAAATTGTCTATAATAATGGGTTAGTTTCCAATCACAAAATACATAGTATGTGGCGGCAAAATGTCGAGATAAAAAAAAGGAATAATTATTTTGTTATTGCGAGGCTTCTATCGTCACCGGGGAAACGTGACAAAAGTGATATAATTATAAAAAAGGTCTTCTTTCCACACTCGCAAAATACATAGGATGTCGAGATACAGCGGTTATTTTGTTATTCTGAGATGTATATCGTTGTTGTGGAAACCCCGTATTGTTTATATATATAATGATTAACGGGGTTTCGACAATCGATGGTATAGTAGTTATTTCTTTATTCTAAAGTTTCTTTTGAGGCAAACGATTGTTTTATCAGTTATGATGATGGATCGGTAAGTTCCATAAAACATTCTTCGATAGTTGGAGGTTTCTCTTTTTTATATTCATGTATTGGGACCTGTTTATGTAATACCACATTAAAATTTGATATTTATCTCCATCACATTCTGTACAAATCTGATAAGGACCCCTGACACCTTTGGTGCAGCTAAAACAAGGTCTTTGACCTGTTGATGCTGTCCTAATTAATTGACCATGAATGTTGCAATATTTCTTGTATTATTTCTTGTTTCAAAAATCGCGTGGATCCCTGAAACAACCACTCGATTTTGTTCATACAATATTGAGGAAGCATTTAAATATAAGACTACATTATTATAATTTAATAATATATAAATGAAGTATATTTTATTATCAATTAAAGAGATATTTACCCATCATTATTATGACCGAAAAAAAGAAACTAGAACATTCTCCAACACAATATGCTGAGTATACATGCGATTTGATATGTGAGATTACACTTGCTGATTTTCATGTCGATACTATTACCGTGATGAGGATAAAGACAACAAAAAGATGATTTTCACATCGATACTATTACCGTGATGAGGATAAAAACAACAAAAAGATGATTTTCATATCGATACTATTACCGTGATGAGGATAAAGAAAACAAAAAGATGATTTTCATATCGATACTATTACCGTGATGAGGATAAAGAAAACAAAAAGATGATTTTCATATCGATACTATTACCGTGATGAGGATAAAGAAAACAAAAAGATGATTTTCATATCGATACTATTACCGTGATGAGGATAAAGAAAACAAAAAGATGATTTTCATATCGATACTATTACCGTGATGAGGATAAAAACAACAAAAAGATGATTTTCATATCGATACTATTACCGTGATGAGGATAAAGAAAACAAAAAGATGATTTTCATATCGATACTATTACCGTGATGAGGATAAAAACAACAAAAAGATGATTTTCATATCGATACTATTACCGTGATGAGGATAAAAACAACAAAAAGATGATTTTCATATCGATACTATTACCGTGATGAGGATAAAAACAACAAAAAGATGATTTTCATATCGATACTATTACCGTGATGAGGATAAAGACAACAAAAAAGATGATTTTCATATCGATACTATTACCGTGATGAGGATAAAAACAACAAAAAGATGATTTTCATATCGATACTATTACCGTGATGAGGATAAAAACAACAAAAAGATGATTTTCATATCGATACTATTACCGTGATGAGGATAAAGACAACAAAAAAGATGATTTTCATATCGATACTATTACCGTGATGAGGATAAAAACAACAAAAAGATGATTTTCATATCGATACTATTACCGTGATGAGGATAAAAACAACAAAAAGATGATTTTCATATCGATACTATTACCGTGATGAGGATAAAGACAACAAAAAGATGATTTTCATATCGATACTAATACCGTGATGAGGATAAAGACAACAAAAAAGATGATTTTCATATCGATACTATTACCGTAATGAGGATAAAGACAACAAAAAGATGATTTTCATATCGATACTATTACCGTGATGAGGATAAAAACAACAAACAGATGATTTTCATATCGATACTATTACCGTGATGAGGATAAAGGCAACAAAAAGATTATTTTCATATCGATACTATTACCGTGATGAGGATAAAGAAAACAAAAAGATTATTTTCATATCGATACTATTACCGTGATGAGGATAAAAACAACAAAAAGATGATTTTCATATCGATACTATTACCGTGATGAGGATAAAGGCAACAAAAAGATTATTTTCATATCGATACTATTACCGTGATGAGGATAAAGACAACAAAAAGATGATTTTCATATCGATACTAATACCGTGATGAGGATAAAAACAACAAAAAGATTATATTTGTTTGGAAACTGATCCTGATTTTAATTATCCAACTTATGTTTTGAAAGAAAATACGGAAAACGAATAAAAGATATCGGTAAAGACGATTATTTTATTCTTCGAGATTTATATTCGTTAATAAATATATATTCATTAGAAAACTGTTTATATTTACAGCAAAACCGAGGCGATAAATGCTTAAAGATTTACAACTATGCGCACAAATGTACTTCAAGGATTTATAAGCCAACATTTTATTATATTTTACGTGTTGTCGTCGGATGATGACTATAAACAAGTTGCTGGTGAATTTAATAATGAATTCTCTGTTACTGAGATTATACATGAATTTGGATAAAGATAACCGATTTGTTATATTGATTCATATTTGAAATGCAGAATTATTCATGATAGTTACGAAGGGAAGTTATATACATGTACAATTACTCATGAAAAGGTCAATCCAGACGATATCAGTAATTATTTCATGAAATTATGTGATTGTTCTCGATCAAATATTTATCTGTTCGAACCAGTAGCGGATATCGCATCATCTGCAAATCCGCGCCTGTTTCATAAGTACGGAAAAGAAAGAAACAAAACTGACTAAAAAACTAAGAAAAATAATCTAGAATGGCGTGGCGTGGACTTCATAGCATAAAATTAATAAATACAAGCCCGGTAAAATAACTAAATGCAAAAGATGTGTTTCACACAAGAATTTTCTACTGCTGAGTTACTCGCTTATTCGACCCTCGTTTAGTATGAAGAAGCAAAATATACTGAAAAGGAAGAAAACATTCATTGCCATCATTTTGATAATAAATCTAAGGACGACCTGAAAATTATATATATATATATATATATATATATATATATATATATATATATATATATATATATATATATATATATATATATATATATATATATATATATATATATATGGACATCAGCAGACGACAGTCTGGTTAACCGATTCTTTATAGTGATATTGATAGATATACATGTTATTTGAGAACATAGGGTATGGCCATGTTCTGAAAACGTTTAATTTGTATGGGTGCATTTTTAAAAGTTTATTATCCAAGAGATTACAACTGGTGATGCAGAACTAGTACCTTATGATCATCCAATGTATATAAGTACACATTAGATGTCGCTATGCAGATAACTACAGTTATTTACATTTAATTAAAGTGTTTGGTTGCTTCTTTAAAAAAGTATGACATTGTATGCTATTGTAATGTATTATGTTGACTGGATTTTATATTATCCAGAATAGCGTTAAGTTCCGTTTGAGTTGGCTGAAGTTTTTTTTTTGGATGTAAATTAATAATGGAACCATTGCATCGAGTGCTGACCGACCCTGTTGCTGACCTTGTTCCAAATTAGTGACATCTTTAGTAAACAACATTTTATATTTTTTCTTTCTTAGAATAAGAATCGTTAAGTGTATTCAAGGTCATACCTGGACTACGTGTCCACTTTTAGGTAACAAAAGTCTATTATATCCACTATACTGAACTCTTGACCACATCTGTGAACTTGTTTTGCGTTTCAGTTAGTCTTATAACTGATGTTATGATAAAAATATATCAGTCGTAAATTAACACTTGAGACGTCAAGTTGCTTTATATTGTGTCCAGTTTGGACTACGTTTTGTTTTATTATTCCAATTCTTGAATTTCAAGTGATTATTTTTTCTGGACATTTTAAAAGTGCTCCAAAATTTCTTGAACAAAGACA
This sequence comes from Unio pictorum, assembly GCA_030141615.1. Taxonomy (NCBI): domain Eukaryota; kingdom Metazoa; phylum Mollusca; class Bivalvia; order Unionida; family Unionidae; genus Unio; species Unio pictorum. Next base: position 3,382,523 of record JARLTB010000390.1, read on the forward strand.
TATAACTGGAATTTATACGAAATTCAGAAACTGGAATAATATTTTCTAAAAGTCAACAAGAGACTGTTGACACATCAGTACAACACTGACTATTACAGACGTCATCGCCTTCCATCTTGGACTGCATCGGAATTTTGACTGATTCACTGAGCCATTTTGGTTGATAGTACGTGTTGTAATTCTTGTATTATTTCTGGATTTAATTCGTAAAACCGTAATTTAATTTTTTCTCATTTTTTTCACTTTTCATTAATGAAAACTAAATTATTTGTTAAATTTGACAAAGCTTGTTGTCATCCCTCATTTCTGTTACTTATTGTACGACCATAGGCTCGTAACAATATAGTATGGGCAAAGTCTTAAGGAAGTACCACTGTCTCATCTGAAGCTACTGACAAGCTTTCTCGCATACCCAGTGTGACTGGGCCATGACTCAGATTTATTCAGAGGTGAGATTTCGACGCATGATTGATATGCAATCACGTGTGCCTTAGGTAACTTGGTCACTAATGACCCCTTGATTAAAATGGGCAAGAACAGTGCAAATAATGTGAAGCAATAACATCAAGTACAGTTTTATTGAAATGAATAACAACAGTGCATGTAATGGCAAGGAACAAATTATATTGCAGTATTGACTGGATTGAGCACGAGAGGTGTACACAATAGGAGGCAATGAAGTCAAGTGTAGCTTTGATGGAAATGAGCTTGAACAAGGCACGAAGTAGGAGGCAATTGTTAAGACTCTCTTATACCTAGTACTGTAACAGAAAGAAGTAAAACGAATACATTTTGTAAAACGTAACAAAGTACTGAATTCTCCTCTAAGTTATAAAATGAAACTGTACAAGTAATTCAGTGTTGTGAAAACAATTCCAAAATGATTATACAAGTTGTATCAATGCCCAAAACTAATCCAGTGTTCTCGATTGTTTATATGTCTTGAATGTTATGGTATACTAATAACCTGAGTAAGTTCATGTGCCAACAGTCATGCTGCATCAAAAATGTCTGACGAACATTCCATATCGATTTGAGGACAACTAGTGATAGCATTTCCAAACTGGCTGTCACTGCGATAATATATTAGACGTTCAATCGGCTCCATTTTCACCTAGGACCAACTAAACGTGATAAGAAGACTTCTGGTGAAACCTTTAACGATATGACCTTCCATTCAAGAGGAAAACCGATAACAGAATCATGAACATGGCCAATGTGGTATCCATACCATTTCCATTTCAAACCAATTATGGATGGTACAATGTATGTTAGAAAACCAGCCAAATATGATAATTCATGCTTTTGTAGAAGAGATAATCTTTAAAGGTAAGAGCTGCCAATAGTCATAATAAGTTTCCGGGTGAAATTCCGTTGTCAGCATGTCTTTGCAGAAGCAGTAGCGATAGCACTATTTTAAGAGGAACGCATTGGTGGCTATGTAGGACGTCCGGCACAGTGAAATGTATGTACGTGGTTCCATTGCTAATATCTAAGCAGATGACGAAGGAGTAGCGAAAACATATAAATACTGCGGGACAGATGGACGTCGAGCGACAGACAAGGGACAACAGGCCAACCGATAAGCTCTTCTAGCCTAGAGCTATAACCGATTAAGTTGTACGTTTATGTTCCAATCATTTTCTTTCAACATCATAATAACACATGCAACTGAATGTGATAGAAATTATTGAATTTCCTTCTTGTTCCTAAATTCCTGTATTTTAGTATACTTAATAACAGTAACTTGTCCAACAAAAAACCCAGAAGAAAGAGAATTTTCCGAGATAATATTTTCCTGCGTTGGAGAAAGAATGTTGGTAGTAAGACGGTTTATATCGGGTTTACTCGGACTCTTGGCGGCGAACATCTTGTGACGCTATACGAGACGATACAAAACAATATTTAAAAAGTCTTCGCTACTCTTTCTTCGATAATGTCGAGGTTCAGAATGAAAATAAACAGTATGATTTCGCAATAAAGCATCATTGAAACAAACGTATTTGCCCGGGATAACAGTACGTTGCTTTACTCGCACATCACCCATGCAATAAATGTCTTTCGACATCGTTTCCTCTACACAGGGTATCCGCTGTCTTAGAAGCTTTACAATTGGACTGAACTAAAAAGTCACCCAAAAAACTGACTCATGTCCATTATAATCTCTGATGTACCAATCACGTTTCTTCCACTGCTTCTGAAATCAACATATACTCCATATTTGAATTTTATCAAGTTGTTTGCAAATAAGATATGGTTATACTGTTTTGTCTAAAATTAGTAACACTGGTTATTTTCTGAACCATGACACGGTACTCTATCAGCATGAGTTCCTTTCATTTTCTAGATGATATGGATTTACCTTTGGTCACCCATGTGGTCGGCGGCTTTGTACACATTCATATGCCCAATTAGACAATATAAAAAGCAGAATCACAAGAAAGATCCCTAACTTTATGTTCCTAACGTCTTGCTGGGCCAAAGATAAATTCAGCAGAATACCAATGAAATTTTATATGGTTCGGCAATATAGTTCTGCTCTTATATTTTACTATTGCGATATCGCCATGATGATGTGATACTGTATCATAAGAATTGTCACGTATTGCTATTAATCTCTGAAGTGTTACATATTACCAATGAGTATCGTCATCATGCACCAAGAGTAAACTTAAAACTTGGCTGATTGTTGTCTAGGACTGTGACTATATGTCATCCTTCTACAATGTTTTTGCATCTGATTTGGTCTAGGTCTTGTAGAACCTTTTCCTCTACCTCCAAACATGTATCGAAAATACTTTGTCTGGTATAAAGAGGTTTGTTTTGTTGCCTAAAACCTCATTCCAATGGCAAACATGACCTTTGTATCTTGTTCTTCATGTGAAAACTATTTGATATTTAGTATGTTTGATATCCGCTCAATAGTATTCTGGAACTTGTTAATGCTGCGACCTGAACTATTTCTATAGTGACTTTGCAACTGTGCAAACGTTTGATTTATCAAACTTCAGCCATTATTAGCACCATCATCATCGGCATTGGTGGCGGCACTACCCAATCTTAGCAATAGAAACTTAGATGATCAGGACATATCGATCTAACATTTATCATAGACATACAAACGTTTTTACAAGGACGGGTGTTGAATATACAGACTTAAATGTAATGAACTGGTATTAATTTATATCACAGCATAAGAAAGGTAGATGGGTAAATATGGATTGACAAGATTAAATTATTTATGGAGACGTGGATAATACTACAAAGGCAGGTGTTCACGGCAGTTTGATTGCAATCTTATTTCTACCTGGGTATTACATGGTTAATCTTACATCATCATGGAGCCAACATCAACTTACAGCGCAATGTACACTATTGTATTGAGTGCATGTTGTTGATTAACCAGTCTGGGCGGCAATATATTTACACAATATTTTGTAAAGAATTGCAGCTTACTACAACTACTGAAGAGGTTATTCTGCATGGTGTTGTCTTTTAATCTAGTTGTATGACTTATGTAGATCGATAGGAAGACACACACACACACACACACACACACACACACACACACATATATATATATATATATATATATATATATACATATATATATAACATGATCTTCAAACTGATAACAATATAGTAAAATAACAAAGTCGCAAGTGCGAAATAACGCTTTTATCAATTAAGATTTTTCTGAATTCATATTCTGCGAATTTCACAACAATTATGTAGATATAACAAAACTCAAATTTTGTATTTTCTATGCAATCCAATGATTTCTACGATGGCTGAAGATAGATACTGGGATCTTACAGAAGATCTGTCTTTTGGGTGAATTGTTAATTTCCGTTGAATATCATTTTTCTACACTGACAAGTTGATCAAAAATCTCTGTGCTGAGATCTCAACCCATACGACACTATGCACATTCCAGAGTTGGCCTATTATATATTGGTCCATACACAATTAATTTAGAAAGCATGGCTGACATGGTATATCCTTTCCGGATTCGAGCGATGACTGACTGGTATGCCAATTATAGACTTTGTCTATACAAATTTATTTATATTACACATTAATAAGACTCTTTTGTAACTAAGGTATATTTTAGTATTACATGTTTATCTGACAAATATAAAAATAAATTCTTTATTGTATAAATATTTCGTTTTCATTATGATGGGAGGTGTTATGTATATTGTGTAACAGGGGTCTGTATATTCAATTGTGAGCTTGCATTTAGTCAAAGTTGTAATATAAGGAGACATTTTATATCGTTAATGTTTACATAATTGCTTCTTAATTGTACCTAAACTGATGGTCTCAAGTTCTTCATTTTACATTGTTTAATGCCTAGAGTTTTAACAAGAGACTCAATGTCAACATGATATATAATTGCTTAAGATTATTAAAATTCTCAATTTTAGTTTATTTATTGGTATGAAATAATAGTCGAACGATCATTTTTGGCTGTTTATGAGAAACTTTGCTTAGCCTTTATATTAATTTACCACTTCACTTTTATGGTTCCAGTCTTTGTTGTTATTGATCATTATAGCTCTGTGCTAAATCATCCCGGTCAATAATTAAAGTTCAAGGTAAAAGGAAAGGTCATTTGGTAACCTGGACAAGTGTGCTTCTTCTCATCTATTGTAGCACCTGTTCACAAACAGCGCCTATATTTATTTTAACCAATGTGTCAAAGGAAGAAAATATTTCAAAAACAAGTCTTATACAAAATATATGCTGTGTTTTCTTAGTTAATTCACGGGCATTTTAAGTAAGGATTGGGTCAAGGTAGAAGGAGGTACGAATACTCCTGTACGTGCTAATTAGGCTGATTTGTGGAGTGCAACGGGGTACTCAGAACTGGTTCATATGTTCGATTTATTTTGTTTTGTATGTATTTTTTTCTTTGCTTGTTGTTGAATTGAGGCGTAGGGATGATGCTGGATGTTAACTTTTTTCCTTTAAATCAATAATTGGTAGTTTGATATAAATCAAGAAAGTCTTAAGTTCCCATATTTCGGAGATTGTGCTCGTCAGTCTTTGCGTGTGATTCTATTTTTATTGCAATGATTAATTTCAAAATGTGTATATCATAACAATTGCCAAATTAGGGCAATTATCATGCCGATAATACAATTTTGTCACCTACCTATTAATAGAGGGGCTCCGAGTGACCGAGTGGTCTAACAGAGCCCTCAGTTACTGATCACTGTCATCTAGTCTCTCTTTGCGTTCGTTTGAGTAGCATATTCGGCCAATGTGGGTGTGTGAGAAAGCTTTCCAGTAGCTTTTTGTGGGTCGGTTGTTTTTTCCGGGGGGTTTTGCGGGTACTTCTACCACCATTAATGCTGAAAAATGGCGTTAAAGCCTATTAAAAGAAACACATAGCCAGTGAATACATCATGCAATAGGTCAATGCTTACTTTGCTGCACGTGACCAATGTGCACTGTGATTTTGATTTTTAACGGGGCTTTAAACAATGTCCAGTCATATCGCTACAATATATCCAGTGGGGCAGTTCTTAGTGACGACTAGCACAGTAGTATCATGTCCCACCCAGTAACATCCTGACATCATCTCGTCCACTCCTAACATTAAACTTTTATTGCTGAACGCCACGCGAGGCAGCTGGTAGTACCACATTTATAAGTCTTTGTAAGGACTCATACGGGGTTCGAAACCGCGACCTCCCCCATCCAAGGCGCACGCTTTAACCGCGTAGGTCATCCGATCCGTCGCAAAATGCAAAACAAAATATCAATAACATTAAACATAAACACGTATGTCACAAATCGATGAAATTGTATATTGTTATTTAGAGGGGAATGGGCGGGTGCATACACATGTCGGTCAATTACAAATAATGACCTTTTCTGCTTGCTTTAGTAAGTTTATAAGCATGGTACAGTGACATGCACTTAATTTACCTTATTTTATTAACTCGGCAAACATCAACTATTATAGATGAAATCGAGAGTTCTATTTGTATCCTTCGTTACTTTATTCATTCCCTCTTTGACTAGTTCAAGGGAGCTCTTCAGCGAAAATTAGGACCGTAACATTCCGTGCAGGAGAGTGTTATTGTTGGTTTCTTTGAGCGCAGTTATATGCCAAAACAAGCCGTCACGCCTCATGATTATTCAATAGACGAAAACAGGTAAAAAATCTTAGAATCAATTTACCTTGTTAAATTTTTTTATAAATGTGCAACTAATACGGTGAAGATATATGATATTACAAGAAATACTAAATGAATACCCTTTGAATTGGTATATAATTCAATCATGACCATGGGTTGAATGAATTTTAAAACCACCAATCAATAAGATTTTCCTATTCACGTCTTTAATTATCGATGTTCAGAGACCTGCATACATATGTCAGTGTAAACATTTATGGAAAGTTTCTGAAAGGACCAAAGGTAAATTGGGTGAAACTAGAGCAAAGATAATGAAATGGAATAATGTTGTTACCAAATACCATATAGAAAGCCGTAAAGTTTTAGTCTTTAAATGTTTAAATCATGAAGAAATAATTATTCAGTTATTAGAACGAATTATTTTTTGTTGGCTAATTTTGTTTTACAATGTCTGTGTAAATAACGAAAGGTATTGAAGATGTCTTTTTTGTTTGCCCATTTGTTTTCAATGCCAGTGTTAATAAGGAATGGCATCGAAGGTAAGAAACAAACTAAATCTTTGTAGTTTAAACTTAAAAATTCATAGGTCAAACTTACAATGAGTACTTACAGAGATCAATACTCAAGACGAAAAAAAACACACCTGGGATATTTATTGCCATGGCAACCGACACCATTACCACCACAACAAAGGATGGAGCAGAAAACGGTAATTAAAACAAAGTTAAATTTGCGGGTTTTATTTTTTTTTCGCATGTAAGTTAGTCTTTATTTGCTGACTGGATCAGGATAGACCTCAATGGGTGCTTGCATAAAATGACAACACAACACAATATGTGAAAGATTGAAATTTATGGCATGGACTACTAACACTATTTGTATTCAACATATAATTCGTTTTCGCATTAAACATACGTCTCAAGTACTCTATCCAAACATTCACAAATATGAAAAATAATAAAAGAAAACTGATCCATAAATTCAAATGTATGACTGCAAGATCCATATAATATCGCGCAATGAGTGCAAGATTCAAATAATCTCGTAATTTCGTACAATGATTGTGAGATTTACATAATCTCATGGAATAAAAATGAGATTCAAATAAACTCATGTAATCAGAATGACTCAAACTCATCTGTTGGAACAAACATACGACTCGGTAATTTTTACAGGCGTTTCATTTATACATATTTATAAAACTTGCAATTGTGTCCACTGACAAATCACACTGTTTTTCTGAATTGTTGGGTTCGCTTACACTCGTACAGGCCGCTCACACCCTTCATGGATCCAGCATGCACAAAATTTACAAATTAGCAGTTTCGTCTTTGTATGGCCTAGATGGTTACATCATCTTCCATATCCATATAGACACACAGACGGCCAGACAAACAGTTCGTTATACCCGCACACAGAACACAGTTCTCCTAAATTGGGCTAGCCCTCCTGTATTTCCTACGCACATCTTTCATGGATCCACCATGCGCACCGACATACGTACAGAGAGCTATAGACAGCTACACGCAGTCCAATGGCAGATCAAAAATGGAGAACGTTCACTCCTTTTCAAGATCCAAAGACCAGTGTGACAGTAAAGAAAAGAAGAAAGGACTTGCCTTAAATCCACAGGAAAGTATTAGTAAGACTGACATACCATGTATTCCGATCTTTTAGTGTCTACCGCCGCAAGCGATCTATGACGAGATACATGCTAATTCAGTTGCTTAACTAGAAAAACAATTATTCACTATATGTAACGTTGTACGCATATACAACGAATTGCTTCAGTAGAAAAACAATTATTCACTATATGTAACGTTGTACGCATATACAACGAAAAATGGTCAATTCGTTCTAAGGTGTAACGAAGTCATTCTTCGCCTTATTCTGTTTAACTAACCAACAAAAGATAAAATGTATTTTTCTTTGTGGAAAAAAAAACATTAACAATTTAAACAGTAAAGAAAATTCTGCAGCCATAAAAAGCTAGCAAAATTACACTGTTTTGATATACATTATCTATCGAAATAAAACTGTTCTTCATCTCAACAGTGTAATATATACAGGCAGACTTAGATAGAGGAAGTTTGTAAGGACTTGGCTTGAAACAAAAGATATTAGTATGGTCCAAAGAAAATGCCACAGATCTTTTGGAAGACACAATTGTGCCTTTCCAGCCTAATTTAAGCTAAAATTCATAACGAATAAAGAAAATTTGTTGGCAATGCGTTACACGTGTAATATATGGCCAATTTGACCAGATGCACTGATATCACGGGTAGATAGTGTAGACACTGACCATTTCTTTGTTAATTGGCAGGCGGTCTTAGTAGTTAACGGTACATTGGGATTACATACAGAAATATCATTTTTTGATTCGTCAGTTATCTGAGTAGTGAAGATGCGTACCTACAACTGACTTTAACCAATGCCTTGTCAACACCATCTCTTCCGCTCGGGGAGGTGTATTTACCCGAAAGACCTACAGTGCATATCGTCACTTGTAGCGACGTTAGTACGAAAGACAATCATGTGGATCTGTCGCATTATTTCGTATATTAATTTTGCTTAAGAAAAGGTATCCCGGTACATCCATACATACGAACGTACCTACCTACCTACCTACAGACAGACAGACATACAGACAAACAGACATAACGATAATTTCTTGTTAAGGCAACATTTACATTTCAGAAGCTTAGAAACTTAATTTTGATTCACCGGCAACAAAGATTCAACATGAGTACGCTCAGAATCGTCTTCCAGAAAACATGACAAAACAAACTATCTTTTATTAGTTTGATATCAATCCTGCAAATATATATGGTAATAATTAGTCAAATAATAATAATAATAATAATAATAATAATAATAATAATAATAATAATAATAACATAAAAAATACTGGATATGGATGTATATATGAAATAATTTTGCGTAATATAAATTTTAAATTATAAACCTTCACCAATTATAATATCCACTTCAACGGTAGATTTCATATTGAAGTAGTGACGTAGTTACCATCATGGAATAAACATTCGAAAATTAGAAAATATGGTGCCGGTTTCGTTCTAATAGACGATGACATCATATTAATAAAAATTTAACGATTTAATTCCAAGACATAACTCAATGAGAATGTGAAACAAATAAAACGTGACTCTTCTGATTTTGACTTTTGCAGATTAAAGCTAGTATTTACAATATATACTCGAATATCTCGACTTCCTTAGAATTCGGTAAAGAAAAATCAATACTTTCATTAGTGAGATATAAATATCCGGAAGTGACACACCTGACACGGAATCATCTCCACTAGTGGTTGAGAATTTTGGAAATTGACCACTTAAACTTTCAATTTCTCTAACGTCTTAATCTAGCGATATGGATCTTGAGAAATAGAATTCCTAGGTAGAACCTAGCAGCATTGTGATGTGGGCACAGTTTAAGAGATTTATTAAAGCAAACGAAAGCATTTCTGAACTGGGACTCTCTCATGTAGCAGTAACCAAGAAGATTTAGTTCTGTCTCTCTGTGTGATATATTTGGCTCTGTCGTCATCACGTTTATCATGTTGTCCAACGCAACCTGTTGATGTCTTTTCTTTCCTAGTTTGAAGAAATTTAAATATTGAAAGAAGTACAGACACATAAGGGAATCTACATCTGCCCATTCATAACATGAAGGATTGTTCGCATCCCTTAAACACGGGCGTGCACCAATCGATCTGTGCATTTCCATCCTCAGTGGGGAAGGGGCAATGGAGGTCTCTGACGGGAGATAGACGACGCTGAAGGACACTTGGTTCTGCATCAGATCTTCGGGACCGTATGTTTCTCTACTACACTTATCTGCAGCGAATTCAATATTACACTTTAGGCAATATTGTTCATTAATTTTTTGCGAAATCGAGTATCTCATTTTGTGATCAATCATATGCTTTAGACAAATTTCTGTCAAATCACAATCCCCGAGCATGGTTCCAAGTCCACACAGCTTTAGTCTTACTGACGTAGCATCACTGTTGATCCCAAGTGTCAGACACCTTGATGCGAAAGCCATCAGATAACCCACTTCCTCCTGGGTTAGAAAATGTGCATTTTCTTTGCATACAGAAAATACATAAAAACCCAGCTGTGACAACAACATCATGAGGACATGATGTAGATATATTCGCAATGTGTCAGGTGCGTGTTGCAAAACATGTATTATACTTCTTACACAGCTTGTCATAATGTTGTATTCCTGAGGAATCTCTCGAACGATAACCTCCCTGCAATAGGATAATCCGCTGAACACACTACAATAGTCCACCCATGTCTCCTTACTTAAATTTGTCTTGATGCTTCTTAAGGTACTAATCATATCCAATCTGCTGACATCATACAATAGAAGCTCTCCAAGATTACAGCATTTTAATCCAACCAACATTCTGCAATCGTTTGACAAAATACTTCCCAGCAGTCTAGTTAAAATGAGCTGTGTAGTTCCAAATATTTTTCTATCATAAATGTTGTTTGTAACAATAAAATAGTCAGGACAATAGCCTTCACTGGCCCACTCGTACAACTGTTTAAGACACAGAGTTAGACAGAATAGAAGGTTTTCAGTGCACCACAATTCAGTCGGTGTTCTTTCTCTCACCCACAACATGCAAACTTTGCAATGATAGCTTGAAAATGCATCACCAAGTTCAGGTTCAATGTATGTCTTCTTTATCATTTTTAGTAACACATATACTTTCATCACCGTGTCCTCAAATGACCTGATAAGCTCTCTTTCTGTAAAAGAGAAAGATAATCTCCATTCCAGATCGCTTTCACGGCTGTGTGGGTGTCCAATAGCAACAGCAAAGCAGCAATCCTTCCTTGCATGTTGTTGCTGATGTGAAGTAGGCCATGCTTGTAGTCGACGGCGGCGTTGGAACCATTCATGTGCCTCATTTGGCCATCGTGTGCACCGAATAGACACTACATTATCAGAACACCCCTCTTTGAAATCATTTACAGCACGCCTTGCTGGGCCCGAAAAAAAATCACCAGGAGCGATTATACTAAAGACTTTGTTGGACACCACAGTTCTATTATAGGAATCTACTCTAAGGTCTATATTCTGATGATGAATTACTGGAACAGGAGTATTGTCAGGTAGCATTCTTACTAACTGTAGTTTAACATAACCAGGATGAGTAATGTCATCATGCACCATGAGAAAATTAATCTTGTCTGGCTGACAGTCAGGTAGTTCTGTGACTAACTGAATTCCGTCATCCCAAAATAATAAGTCTATATCCGAACTTAGTCCTGGTCCTGTAGATCCTTCTCCTCTACTGCCAAACATGCATGCAACATATTTGCTTTCTAGACAAAAACATTCTGCTATGTTGACGAAGCACTCATTCGCAGTGACAACCATGACCTTCCTACTCCGGTCTTCCTGTGAGTAGCCGATGACATCTAGGATATTGGAAACCCGCTCAGACACTGCGCGGTAGTATTCTGGGACTTGGTGATACATGTCACCTGAAGTGTAACAAATTTAAATTGTATAGTGAATTTAAAACCTACAAACCTTTCATTTAACCAAATTGAATTATCATCATCATCATCATTACCATAAGCATCATTGTCATCATCAGCACGACTAATCATTATATCACAAAAGTAGATCATCTGAACGTATTGAAACACAATCATGTCGTTTTGTTTTAGCAAGCTTTTAATAATACATACTCTTTATATAGTCAAGTATATGGATTTTGTATCAAATTTTATCATCTAGATAATTCAGCGTAAATTGTATTATTATTATTATTATTATTATTATTATTATTATTATTATTATTATTATTATAGTAGTTGTAGTAAGATATTGTTGTTTTTATTATTATTCTTATTATTAGTAGAAGTAGTCTTATTAAATATTATTATTATTTGAGTAGTAGGAGGAGGAGGATATTGTTGTTGTCCAGTGACGTGTTTAACAAAAGTGTTTATTCTATGTGAAAATAAAACGTTTCACCAATTTTAATTTGTTCAAACTCATAGATATATAAAGGACCGCGTGTACCATTGTAGTTGTTTTATCTATGTCTATTTAGCTCATAGGTTATGAATGTTTAAAATGGTTTATAGCATTATTAGTTATTATTATACGAAGAAGCAACCCTTTCCGTGCTTTTTAAAGAAAAAACAAACAAATGCAATTTATATGCTCTTTTGTATAATAGTTATCGTTGACTCTAATGAAAAACAAATGAATTTGACAAATTCGCAAAATCTACACAATAGAAAAAGCTTTGATTAATACGAGTACTGAATAAATAGACTTTAGCTGAATGGATTCGTATTAAATACTACATGCATATACATGTATCATGGTATAAGAAAGGTTCATGATAAATGGTCTGATTGACGTGATTAAACTGTGTTGATGGAGATGGGAAATGTTACACCAAAGTCTGATGTTCACAGCCATTTGCTGGAAATACCATTTCCTCCTCGCTGATGGCATGATTTCTCTAAAGGCTAATGCATTGAAAATGAAGCTGCAGTAGCTTAGCTGGTAAAGCGTTGGCCAGTACAAGTGACGCGGTTTCAATGCCCGCCCAGGCCAGCCGAGTTCAGATTCTTCAAGTTTCCCTTAGGTCCATTTAATCCACATGATACATTCAACAATGTGTTAAATGAGCCTCTAACACGAATCATCTAATATCATACCTCTAAAAATCATAGTAATCTGTTAAAGCGCTGTACCATATGTTATTGTTAGATAAATCTGAGACAAATTGATAGACTGTTTATTTTCTAAAGAAGTATACAATTTCCTGTCGACCTCTTTTAATAGAACATGACCGTTCATCGGTCCATGTCAGATCTGTTTATTGAAAAGTAGATCACTACTTTTGTAAGACTGCATTTTCGCACACGAGAAAGCGGATTTACTTTACGTATTTGCTGATTTTATCTCAGCACTTAGACCTGTGGTTGATTAATTTCAAGAACCAATCATGTCTTATTACAGGTACGAGTCATGCTTTAATCTTTGAAATGTAATTTGATTTGAGCAATGTCTGAGTCGCCTTTGTCACGCTAATGGGTCTTCTATAACTGCATTCGACCCGACGCAATTAACGCAAATAAAATGAGTCATTTCAGCACAAGAACATGCGTACAACGTTTTGTATACTTTGATATTTTAGAACTACCACGAAATATATATATATATAAACTGTCTTGGAAAAGAAAAGATGTAAACTTGGTGAAGAATACAATTGCAAGCGAAGAAATGCCATTATATGATAGTGTGCAAGAATAGTTCAAACTGCTAGCATCTAATGATGAAAACAATACATTTTGATCAGTGACAGTGAAGACAGCTATTCGAAATATTACATTGGGATAAATAAAACAAGGGCATGCCAGTAGGTTGGATTTATTTAGTAGGAAGTAGGAAGCTATTTATTGTTATATCATGCAATCTTCTATGGAAGGAACTAAAGATGATAATGATTCAGGCGCTAATGGCAGGAGGTGGATTTTGTACAAGTTGATCATGTGAGCTAATTTTGGCTGGTATCGAATGAATGGCCTTTAACAAGGGATTACTGACTTATTTGTTAATACTGACAATACCCTGATACGATATTGCAGATAATTATGTCTTAAGAGTTAGCTTTACATGACGATGTCACTTAATCCAATTATATAAACCTCAACATACACACACACACACACACACACAGTGACACACATATATTGTGTATCATCTAAAACTCATGTAGAAAACGGGGATTATTGTACTTTTTATCGTTATTTTCATACGTCAGTAATGAATACTGTATGGAAATTCATCATTGCTCTAGAATCAACAGCACACTGTTGCAAGAATGTTTATATATGCGTATTATTACGCTGTGGACGAATCACAATTTGATATATCAATAGTATTGGTATAACAAATTGCTTTTTACCAACACTTTATAATGTTATTTTTAGTGTATATATATATATATATATATATATATATATATATATATATATATATATATATATATATATATATATATATATATATATATATATATATATATATACATATATATATATATATATATATACATATATATATATATATATATATATATATATATATATATATATATATATATATATATATATATATATATATATATATATATATATATACAGATTTATAGATAGAGAGAGAGAGAAATAGATAGATAGATAGATAGATAGAGAGATAGATAAAGATAGATAGATAGATAGATAGATAGATAGATAGATAGATAGATAGATAGATAGATAGTTAGATAGGACAGACATAGGAAAGGTTCAATGGCAATAGAGCGTAATCACTGCAAAAATAGTATATCTTGGAAAACGCGCACGATTCGATAGAACATGCCATCATGAATGCTGTTAATCACAGTTGCTAATACTACGTACAGGGCTCGGTGCTCGACCATGTTATAAACGTTTGATCAGAATTAAGCTGCGTAATCAGCCAAGCTGGCAATTTCGTACTGTTTTGATACTATTATTTTGCACGCAGCATAGACTCACAGAAAGTAGGATTGTAGAAACACATGACCAGGTTGAAAATGACAATAACGTCAATGAAATAATTGCATGTATTTCGCGGCGAGACGCAATCAACGTTAAAAATGCTGACAATTTATTTTTCAATAGACGATCTTGTGTACGGTGTGTCCTGTATGCTACCATAAGGACTAGCCCAGAAAATACAACGTTTGGGTGAAATTAAATTTTGTAACATTGATTTCTCTGTCCAAAGTTCTGACACCAGTAAGCTGGGCGACTTACACGTGTATCTGCTAATGTGTTTAGTTTCGCATCCGTGCGAACGTCCTGCTATTCTTCTTCTACAAATATCATACTATATTCTCGTGGTTGGATCGGTAATACATAGTAACTGTTTTGCTGCCTCGGATTGTCAATTCGGTCTGAGGCCACACATATATTGTCGGACCGTATCGGGTCAGGAAATGACGTAGCAAGCCTTCTTTTTCAACGTTTGCACCGGTCCTACAAAGATGTTTATAAAATCATTATATAGGAAATGATAATAGCGGCAATTTTCTCCTGAATTGTCTCTGCATGTTAGGCTTCAACTATGCGCGTGATTACGTGAAATAGTGCCTATGTGACTGTTGGAAGTCGTGACAACAACATGCGAGATTGCTCTAGACTGATTGTGCTGTAGGTCCGAAATCTCAGCGATAGCTCCTGCGGATGATGGTGTCATAGTGTCCATACCTCAGGTATACGGTCAAATACAGTTCGTTTGGTTTGAACGGTCATCGGGAACACTCGGAAGGCATTTTGATTATCTTTAGCAATGATTGTACCAAAATCAATGTTTACATGGATTTACCAGATTACTGATAATTTACATAGTTCAGTTTAGTTTCAGATTCAAGAAACGTTATCAACAGATTGTTCAATATATTTTTGATATTAGTGCCAAGACAAGTAATACAGAAATGCAATACGATACGACTGATAACGTTTTGGTCAAAAAGGTATTAAGTCTTAAGTCCCAGATTCGAACTGTTTGTATTCCATTCTAATGCTGTATATGTGTACCGAAAGAAAAAAAACACGACAAAAACAAATATGTAACTCATTATATCGTGCGAGGTATGACGTAACCCTGTTTCACTCCGCTGCGGCTGTTGAAGTGGACGGACATGGATCCATCGTATTGTACTTGTCGCGTATGGTATCGACTGAGGCAGACTTCAATGGTGCTATCACTTTTTTCGTGGGGCCCATTGCTTTCTTTATTCCATCGTACATGCCTCTGCTGCTCACTGGATGCTCTGACAGAGCTGATACCATTATTCACTGGAGCACTGCCGTGCGAACCTCTGCACTTTACTTCTGGTAGACTTGTATGCCTGTAGAGTTCTCTGGCATGGGGATTGTTTGTATTCCAGGTGAGCACTGCAACACTCTTCTAAGGCAGGCGTGAGTGTGTCTGATTTATCATCACACCAGTCATTGCTCTTTGCCTGCTACTTACCATAGATCTGGGTGGCTGTGCTGTATAGTCATCTCTTCTCACTTTGGCACTGCAGTTGGGAGGTACTGCATTAACGTTTTAGAGAAAGCATAAGAGAATTCCATAGCATTCTCTGGATTTTATGTCTTGTTTACGTTAATGCTTAGTTTACCATCTTGCCTACAGTGTATCTTCTATGGTTCAAGCTTCATTTTGCAGCACACCAGCGAGTGGTCAGTGTCGCAGTCAGCTCTGTGGAAGGAACGGGTAAGTGGCACACTCTTCATAGCAAACCGTCTCGTAATGATCAAGTTCAGTTGGTGCCAGTGTTTGGACCAGGTATGCCTCCAAGACACTTTATTTTGTGTCTTTGTCTGAAAGATTGAATTGGTGATGCTGAAGTCGTGGCACGAGCGCTTCTCTATGAGTCTCAGCTCGTTCTCATTCAAGTTCCCAATGCCACATTTGCCATCACAGGAAATCCAAGAGTCATGGTCAATGCCTATTCTAGGGTTGAAATCTGCCAGCAATGTCAAATTCGCTTCCTTGGGAATTGTGTCGATGAGCGCGTTTATTTCATCGTGGAACGCATCCTTCGTATCTGATGTAGTGCTTCGTGTTGGAGCGTAAACGCTGATCAAGTTGACAGACTCGGTCGTGATATGGAGACAGACGGATATCAGTTTTCCGTTTCTTTGTCGGCAGGGATCTATCATCCACGGTAATGAGTTCCTGACAGATAATCCAACACAAAATCCTCTGAATTCGTCAGTCAGAGCTCTTTCCATGCCATACAAAAGTGTCGTTATCTTCTCTGACGGACCCGGAAATCTAGTTGCCGTGTTAACTGTAGTGAGGCGATGTCGTCCTGGAGTCTTGCAAGTTCGTCCTTGATGACTAAAGTCCATCGAACATCACTGGCTGCCTGGAGATCAACTTCGAATCCACATCTGCTGGTCCAGATATTCCAGGTACCTAGTATGATTGAACGATTCATTGTTGACTTTACTTTGTTATTTCTTGGTGCAACAGTTGCAGTCCCCTTTGTTAGGTTTGAACGAGACCCATCTGCCCGACGGGCCTGTTTTTGAGGCGCCAGAAACTCGCCTGTCATAATTACTCCAGTCCGTTTAAACATGTCCCGCCGAGCTTAGTTAAGCCACTCGTGACGGCCAGGAGCTGAATTTAGTTGTCGTAAGCTCTATCAGTTGCAAGCCATTGAGATGTTCCAAGGGAAACGGGTGCTTATCTCCCACATCCATTTATATAATGAAACTGCTAAGATACAAAATACCGGATGATATACTGAATTATCATTGAACATCTCTGCCAAAAGAAGACAATTTTTAACACGCTGATAAAATGCAGAGCTCCAACCGTCATAAATGAAAATCTGACAGCAACCGCACAAATGTCATGGTCTTGTAGCCTATGTTTTTACGATAATTGCTAATTTTATCAG
Source organism: Unio pictorum (assembly GCA_030141615.1). Lineage (NCBI taxonomy): Eukaryota > Metazoa > Mollusca > Bivalvia > Unionida > Unionidae > Unio > Unio pictorum. The sequence continues at coordinate 3,400,190 of JARLTB010000390.1, forward strand.
TCAATCAGATGAAGTCTTATATCTAAGCGTTTGGAGACTGAGCATTGTGGACGAAGTTCATAACTGTGTGCCGAACGATTTCTTTCACTCTCAGAATTTTGAAGCTGCGTTTAATTTGGCTTATATAAAGGTCATCCGTAAGCAGTCGTCGTCGGACCATCAAGTAGGACAGCGAAGATATGCATTTTAGTCAGATTGAATTGTCAATAAAAACAATTGCCACACATATTCAAGATATATAAAATCTCCATCCGACCATTTAATCCATTAGGTTACATAGTTAATTAAACATTCTTCCTTTAAAATATAATCAGAATAGACTCGTGGATATTATATACATCTTTCGAAGCAGAAATTAAAATATTTTAATTTGGAGGTCTATCAGTTAGAACGTCGGCTTCGCATGCAAGAGATCCTGGGTTCCAATCCATCATCAGAATAAAACGGCACCAAGGTATATCTCACTTGACGCTCGCCATTAGGAATTTCCTTGGACTGTAAAGGCAGAGGGCAAGATAATAGTAGCAAGTGAAGATTTTAATTCATTCCGACCTCCACGAGTCTTCCTACATATGTAAGAAAAAGGGTGATAGTATCATGATATAAAAGGGCGTACGTCTTTAAAGTTCAAGACAACGACCAGGACAGAAAGATTCCAAGATGATCTCAACTGATACATGTTCGAGAAAAAGGATGAACATTAGTGTAACATGGATATCGGGTGTCGTCTACGTCCTAGATACGGATGGGCTACAACAGAATGCAACTGCCCATGTTACTCCAGAGATGAAATGACAATATATAAGAGTCCACATACCGGAATGGTCGCAACCTGAGCTGCCAATGAAAACGGCATCCACTGAACACCAGGACGGAGGTCATAATTATGACACTGGATCAGCTACCATAAAAGCAAGAGCGAACATCACCTTTGGCATGTGGAATATCACCATCAACAGGAAAACGCAAGCAACTAACCCATGAGATTGGAAAATAGCAACAATACATCTTTTGACTCTGGAGATGCGTGAAACATTGCGTAAAGAAATCAACTGGCCATGACAATTTGTTGTACATATTTACATAGGTTATTGATCAGTCTTATAGGATGATTACCATCTCGTTTCTAATCATCATCATAGCGGATTATGCCCCAACATAAAAAATCATAACGAGGAACAATGGAGACGATCAACAACCAGCTTAAAACTCACATTGACCAGACACCCAAGAAGGAAATTCAACTAATTAAAGGAAACTGGAATGCCGTTGTAGTAAAAGAGGCACTGACTGACTGGCACGAAATATTTGATTTATACTGTAATGAACGACCAATGTGAAAGATCTCACGCTAATGTACTTCGCCACATACAGTAATCCAGTACTAACGAGCACCCCGGTCCACACAAACTATCTTAAAGAAGCACTTGACATAGTCAAGACCAAAATCATCAGAACCAGATTGACTACATCTTGTACGGAAGCACTTCTTTTCTTGCGTCAGCATTATCAGAACTTGTACTTTGCCAGGAGCTAATATAGGAAGCTAAAATCACTTGATGATAATGACTATTAAACTTCTTCTGAGGAAGACCAGAACACCAAGACAGGTTAGGATCAGGTTTGATCTTAATAAGCATGGCAAAGACGTTTGAGGCAAATGTTCACCACTAATAATTCTGGATTGTGCAGAAATACAGCTAGACTCATTAATCACCACCTCCAAGACAGCACTAATAGACACAGTCTATCCTTGGCACGCAATGCAAGACAAATAAGCCAGGGGTTACGGCATATATCATTTGCAGCTGCAATGAGAAGAGAAACTGGTATTGTTGTGATTAGACTTTGAAGGAGCACAAACATACAGGGTGATTAATAACATTATTAAGACGAGTTTAAAGATACCTAAGAAAAGCTGGTTAGAAGCCAGTTGAAAGGAACTCTACAAATACGTAAACTTTAACGACAGGTACATGGCATACCAATTGGTGAAAGACCTGACAACAAAGAAACAGGACAGATCTAGCACAGAAGATCAAGACATTATTAACTGATGGACGAAATAATGCTTAGAGCTTTACGACCAGGAGACTTCTAGAGACGAAACTGTACTAACCTCCATCTGCCCACAACAGATTCGGACAACCCGATCCTCAGAGAAGAAATAGAACCTGTGAAGACACTTAATAAATGGAAGTCAACGGTGGTAGACAACGTAAGAACAGAACGTGTATATGCAAAAGGAACGGTGATGATCGATGTCCTCACAAACATCTGCAACAAAATCTGGCAAATAGTTGGATGGAATGACCCACATATGAACCCAGTCTCTGAACCTCCCTCATCTTAACAAAGAGAATTTTCAAGCTGTGCTAGAGCTACCGAACAATCAGATTCATCAGTCACCCAAGCAAACTAATATGTATAGTCATCCCCATTTGACTGAAACCATATGCAGAGCACATTTATGCTGCAAATTTCTTAACATGATATACTATTACAGATCAATTATTTAATATTAGAATCCTCTGTGAAAAGTATATGCAGCATGCACAGTACCTCTATCACGTCGTCATACAGCCTTATGGGTCACTCTGCGGATGTACAACATCAAGACAAAACATATCAACACCAGAGAAAATCTGTATGAAAAGGCGAATAGCGAAGGTCTCGTGTATGGAAACACTGCAGTTTGCTTCAAAAGCACAGTAAAAGTCTGACAGTTATGTCCCTTTTTACCCACTCTCTCTATACCGATAAAGGTTCATGTACGATGTCTTGTAAGATCATGAGAACCGTGTCAGTGTTGGAGGCAGAATAATCACGAACCTACCATTCGCAGATGATATTGACGGCTTAGCTGGAAATCATGAATAACTTGAAACCTTGGCGAACCGTCTCATCTAATTATCACAAAGGTATGAGCTGACAATCAACGCCGAAAAGATCAAACTAATGACAAATAATCCAACAATAATAGTGGCAGGAAATAGAGGACATAAGAGTGAATGGACAAAAGCTTGTCATGGTAAAAAGCCTAGAAGTACCTAGGTGCTAGCGATTCTGATGAAGGTTCTAAACCTGGGATTCTTTCCAGGATTCCATAGACAACAACTGCACTGGCTAGGATGAAGGCTATTTGGAAGGGCTGATGCGTCATGCATCCAAGAACCAGCTTATGAGCACCCTCGTCGTGTCCTTATTCCTGTATGCATGTGATGTATTGATCCTGGCAGAAACACTAGATATGAGAATCAATGCCATAGATATGAGATGTTACTGAGGGATCCAGAAAACTGGTACTTAGACCATATGTATAATGCAGAGGTGTGCATTCGAATTCAATGGTCATTTGGACCATACAAAGATCGGCTCACCACCGTACATAAATCTAAACTAAATTGGTACGGTCACTTCACATTGGCAAATCAAAGACAATCATACCTGCCATTTGTTCTAATTCATGAAAAACTGTTAAACACTAATATATCTAATAAAACAAAACATTCATTAGTGAATAAGGTAGTACAGATATATTATGCGTCAAGGAATATTAGGTTTCTAGCGCGGATGAGTTGAAATTCGCGTCTACGGTGTGACATTTTATTACCAAAACCTACAGGTTCAATCTTTTTTCTAATGACCGAGTCTTCTAATAGTATATTGACGGCTTAAGTTGAAGGGTGAAAAGTGGTGTATGCATTTTGGCAGTATGATGTAATTAACAGGTTAGTTGAAGGTGCATCATTATCATTATAATATATTTCGACGTTAATTATTAGAAAAACGAATAGCAATTTGCCCCTCAAGAGTACTCCTAACACCATCCCCAACCCAATATCAGGAAAAACAGATGCTAATATTTAAAGCTGCCTTGGAAGTACAACATGTTCTACGACGCTAGATATGATGCCATATTTTCCCCTCCAGCGCCTCTCTCTTTAATTGACATATCTACACATATACATCGCTTACATTTATATTTTTCCACACCTGCTAAATTGATCAAGAGTTCTAACGGCAAGGTAAAATACGCGTTTGTTTATTTTATTGTCAGAATTATTGTGTCATACTTTTCGTCCTTTAATACAATCAATAATTATTCTATTATGATTGCATTTGTCCCATTCATACCCGGTCATTCCACTGTTTCTAAAATTAGAATTATACACATCTGAATTATCTGCTACGATTATAGTAATATTACTTAAACTTTATTCAAGTTTTTTTTCTTTAGATTTCTCTCGAAAATTAATACATGGGCACAAACGGGTACTTACACATACTCACGCCTAAACAGCCGATGCACGATTAATGAGACGAAAAATTAAACTATATTACTACATATGAACTGACTAATGTATGGTGAATGTAGGGAGCAATATTTGTATGGATTTGCATACTTGTGTGAAGATTGTTGGATGTATCTAGATGGGAAGGTGCCAGTACTGTTACATTCAAATTGGCTATCTGACTCCTACCCACTTGATATAATATAACAATGTTACTCTCAGTTACCCGTTTAGAAATAAATGGACACGATCCAGCCCTATGATTAAGTTTTGGTACCTTCAAGTGAAGCGTTAGATATCAAATTAGCAAAATTTGGGGGTCACCAAATAACCTTTTAAACGTTTATGAAATATTGTTAACCAAGCGCTGTATCAAAATTTATCGAGATTACATGTAAAGGTCAGTTACTCTTTCTTTTATAAAAGTAGTATCTACAGTTTATAGGCATTTATGTTCAAACCATTTGTGGCTTTCCAGTTGCAAATAACTGTCATTATGAAAACATTTGTCTGTTTACCTTTATGTTCCTTCCTGATATTAAAGGGAAAGCGTACCCTAGTCAAATGCAACCGCCGCGGTTTGATATTAAAAGGCAAGCGTTCACGGGTCAAACGAAACCCCAGGAGCTTAATAGACTGAGGGATATAAACGACATCAAAGAACATTCCTACAGTCAGATTATCTCATCAGTCGTCCTTAACTGACTTCGAATAAGCATGTTGCTTCTATTTTCCATTTCAAGGTTTTAGGAATTTATTTATGTTACAACAATTAGAACCCTGGGAGTAGCAAAGAGAGAGAGAGAGAGAGAGAGAGAGAGAGAGAGAGAGAGAGAGAGAGAGAGAGAGAGAGAGAGAGAGAGAGAGAGAGAGAGAGAGAGAGAGAGAGAGAGACACAGACACACAGACAGACAGACAGACTACAGGTATTATTTTTTAAATTATTCTTTAAAATAGTTGTACACGTTTGGGAAATTGTAAACTATCGAGCATAACATAACTGCACTTGAACTCCCATATTCTTACATCAAAATATATTTGGTGTCAAATAATTTCATTCACAAATGCGACCAAAATTATTTGGATATAATCCTTATTTTGACTGGTTCAAGCAATGGTGTGATTCTGATGAAATAACCGCTATAGTAACTGTTATGAAGCACACATGCGCGGACAAGCGAAGCTAACAATGTTTTCTCCACAAAATGGTAGTATCTTCCATTAAATTATCGATTTTAAGCACAATCAAATGTATATTTTTTGTTATTCCTTTTCAATCTGCAATGTAAAATAGTTTAAGCATTATATTGAGTATTTTTACCGAGTCTTGTGTAAAATTTCCCGGTGAAAATATGCACATGAATCTTGAATATGCAAGTGAAATTCCGTGCATTTATTGCCCAATTATGAAATGAGGTTTATGGCATAACTGCAAGGAAATGTAAGCATGTGCAATTTGTACATAAATATCTAATACTTAGAAGACAGTTCATGTAACACGATATTTGAAACTGGATTACGACCGTAACGTTTTTCGTATTACCGTCGTTTGCAATAACAAAACTCATGCAACAATTCTACTGATTTAAACCTGGTTAATAATATACTAATTTTGGACAACACACATATATCATTATTTTTCTACCATCGCGCATAATATGACTTGGATAAGAAAGTCAATACGCCACCAAATCTGAATCCAGTGAAAACGCTGTTTTAAGTTGTATCTGCTATAATGATAAATGCATATTTTTTTATGGTAATGTCAATTATTGATTTGTTGTACCACCCATTACCCTCACTATCCCGAATAAATGACATGGATATTTCTAACATATATTTATTTAACCATGGTGAGAATGGATGTTCATGAACATTGCATGGTCCCGTAAAGCAAATATGAACGTTTACTTAAATCATGCTTCAGTTATATCCCTTCTAAGGGGCAAACGCTCAGCTAACAGATTTTTATATATACAGGAAATCAAGATAAACTCAAGCTTTATAATAATTCCTTAGTATTGACACCATCTCAGACATTCTTGAGATATAAATTTGAAATTAGCAGCTTTACAGCCATATTGAAAACAAATCATCACCATTTCCATTTTATATAAACTAGACACCATTAAAAGATGTTTTGCAAAAACACCTTGACAATCTGACCTTCATTCATGATAATTTGCTTTAATACTTTCAGTACGTTCATTGTGGCAGTCATATTAGATGTCAGTATGGCATGATTTTCATAAACGACCAACTAAATAAAACAATTAATCCTCCGGTCAAAACATTACATCAGAATAATCTTATATTCTGGAGATGCAAACGGGTGACCACGTTGCATGTCATATTCGCAACATTTCATTCAGGATCAACAAAGCACTATAATAAGTTTTCTGACGAACACTCCATCTCGACATAGGCCTTCGTTTTGGAGAGGTAGTGAAAAGATTTATATTATGGCTGCCACTGCGGTCATATTAGAAGTCGGATCGGAACCATTTTCATTTAGGACCAGCTATGCATCATAAGACTTCTTCTGGTGAAAGCCTTGTAATGATATGACCTTAGATTCTGAAGGACAAGCGATAACACAATTTTCTAAAAGATGGCCGCTGGGGTATCAGTTCTATTTTCATTTTAACCCAGCTAATGATCATAAAATGTACATTAGAAAAGCCTAATATTAATAAGATCATTCATTCTTCTCCGAAGAAAGGATAATTGAATTTAAATGAGGCAGCCTTAAATGTCATATCGAATATTTTTGTGGCAGGAGCGACTAATAGCCATGAGAAGTCTTCTGGTGAAACCCACGTGTCAATGTGGCTTTCCGTTTAGCAATAACAAGATTTTCTAAGAGGATTGATGTGGCGCCTATGTGAGACGTCCACCCACTTGTTGTGGATGTGCGGATGTGATTTCATGGCTAACATCTAAGCAGTTTCGTAGTAGCGATAACAGACTATGGCGTTAAAAGAGTGATGGACGTTGAGCGACAGACAATAAACTCTTATTGTATATGACCAGTAAATCTATTACCAATTAAGTTGTACGTTTTTCTTATTTTCCGTTCATCGAATTGTAGCAACAGGGGATGATTTTTTGATGATTACAGAATATATAAAATAGAATATATTCTGCATAATTTGTGTGTGCAGATTTAAAACATGAACCCATCTGTATGATATCTTTTCAAATAAATTCACAGGAAGCATTCAAACACATGTACCGTCCACCATTTTTAATACTGGTCTTTGTCAGTTTTTGAAAATTCTTGACCTCATGTTATTCAAAGCTTAAATTTGCATCTTTCTTACATGCATTTTCTATCGAAATGTTTTGCAAACATTCAGCTTTAAGAATAAATTGACTTTTTCTATGTTCCAGGTAATTCAGAAGCCCCCCTGTGCCATTTTATCACACACACCCCAAATATTTTAGCATTCAATGCTATATTTTTGAGTCATACACAAGTTGAAATTATATCTTGTTTTTAAAATGGAATGTTTTCTGTTTAATTTGAGTGTGCAGATTTCAAAAATGAACCCAACTTTTATGATATCTTTTCAAATAAATTCACAGGAAGCATTCAAACACATGCACTGTCCACCAGTTTTAATATTGGTATTTAGTCACTTTTTGAAAATTCATGACCTCATGTTATTTCATGCTGAAAGTTGCATATTTTTTCATATGGTTATATATAAATGTGTTGTGAACATTCAGCTTCAAGAATAAATTCACTTTTTTATAATCTAGGTACTTCTGAAGACGTTAAGTGCCTTGTTGTCACCCCCCCAAACATTTTTGTATGTAATAAATTAATCATGAGTCATACCAAGTTGAAATTGTATGTTACTCTAACAACCAATAGTGCATATTCATTAGTTTTTTTTATACAGATATACATTAAACTGAAATCACAATTTAATGCATAACAATTGCTATTTTTAGAATTTAGCTTTCATAAGATATACTTGGTCAGTTTTCATACCTATGAAATAAAATCTATGACAAAAGAAAAAAACACAAATGTGTATCAGATATAGAAAAGAAACTGACACCGAGTTGGTTCTCAAGAAATATTTGTGATTATTTGTTTAAATAGAGAAATACTACAGTATGATTCTCTATTCATTGGCTTATGATGACAACATTCATATTTGATATTCACAAAATATGGTATTAAAATTTTTAATGCATTTGTTTTCATTCTTAAAAATTCTGAAAAATTATTTAACTTTGTTTTATTACCTCTTCTCCGTCTCTACTAAACATGAACATTTTCATTTTAATACCAGTGTCTCTGATAATATCTCAGTGATCACAATCACATACATATTATCAATAGTATCACTGAATCAGTGGGTGATACTCCCTTCGAGTCTCTAACATCGAAAATATATTATACAACAAACATCGTACAAATATTTTGTAATACGTTTGGTATCGTGAATGCCAGTACGTCTCTATAATCCTATTCCTTGCTAAAAACGTCTGCCTTTTCATACAATCAAGTTTTCGTGTGTTTTTTAATCAAAATTATGTCGTATTGTTGTAATTGTTTACATTTTGTACGTAAAGAGTTATCGTTCTTCCTGGCATGGGTGACCTTTGAAAAAGACTTAATTTGTGGGTTTTCCGCAAATATTCACACATATTTTACCATTATTCTCGTAAAAAGAACTCCAAAGTATTTAAAAAGAAAGCGTAGGTGAGCGTATATGTTCGTTTACTTAGTTTTTCAGCGTTTTGAAAAATTTGGGTTTCGTTTTTTCCCCTGAATAAGTTGTAGAAATGGCCCAATGTCAAATACGCTAATCATATAAATTTGACCTTTCAACCATGAATATATTCGGAAGTAATAATGTCGGCTTTTTACATATTAAAGCGGAGAAAGTACCAGGTGTAATGAGGTTGACATTTTGAGAAAACGTTAATCTTGATCGCCAGTGCGTCCCCTGTTGCTACTAATTGTCAATATGATACTAACACATACTGCTGAACGTCATATACATTAGTGCATTTCATTCGTCTTCCCAAATTCCTGTATTTCAATATAACAAAGGAACCAGCATAAACACAATTTGGCGAGATTATCATATTCCATCGCTTGCAAAACAATGAGTTTAAACCGAGCCCATGGGGGTGGGGACAGGTTCTCTCACTTTACAAGATGTTATCAAATATATGTTAAAAGCTTTTTATCAGTACTATCGTTGTTCACAAAGAAAAAAACAGTAGGACTTCAATACGAAAAAGTACCTGTCAGTGATAAAACTATATCTCACATTTTTACGTACCTTACCACGGCAATACAGGACATAAAAGATATTTTCCTCTACACATGTATATGCTGTGTTAGTAACTTTAAAACTGGACAGACCCTAAAAGGTTACACAAAAACCTTAACCACGTCCATTAATGTCTCTGATGTACTGATCACGTTTCTTCCACTTATTCTGAAATTAACATATAATCAAAATTTGAATTGTATCGTGTCATTTGCAAATTAGATCTGGTTATTCCTTTTGTCTAAAATTAGTAACACTGATTATTTTCTAAACAGAATGCGCCCTAGACCAATCGGCCCCCCATATATATATACATATATATATATAAATATATATATATATATATATATATATATATATATAGTTACGATCATAACTTTACGAGACATAAGTAGTGGATGTAAAACAAAGATGGAACTATCAAGTATAGGGATTAATGTTCTAATTGATAAAAAGCGAATGTCGTGATATGAAGTTAACTGTGAGGTGAACTGAAATCATTTTAAATTTATGTGCACAAGTGCACATTGTCAATTTACTACACCTGCTTCATGACAACTTAAGCAAACTGTTCACATGTATACGCGTATATATAGCTGGTTCTGTTGGAGCACAGGAAATCCAATTGCCGGTTTCTGAGCAGGAGCATGTTTTCTTTAACCGCTTTTTTGGAATCGCATCACAATTAGTATTTCCAGTTCACTGCCCAGAATGTGGGCAGAGGCAGATGCTTTATCTCCTCGGGAAATGGACCAATCCGCCCATGCTGGCTTGCAGGTCGGCGTTCGGTTAGACAAAGGCTAAGGGAGTAAACCCTAATATAAAATCCGGAATAGAAACCCTAAGTCAATTGTACGCTGTTCTACATCCGACGATGTTTGCGCAAGAAACACTGATAATGCTGGACAAATCTGAAGTTACCATACTGGATCGGTCGTCCCCCGGTCAACAAGGATCGCTCCTGCCCTTCTCCACCAGGACGGAGGTGACAAGTGTGCTACTCAGCTGCGTAGCGAGGGGAGGGTAGGTGGGGCATTCGCCCCAGGCGCCGGTGGCTAGGGGCACCAAATAGGGCCCAAAGTATCAACATAACTGCGCAACAGGGGCAGGCGGGGGCGCAAATTTAAGTGTTTTGCCGTGAGCGCCGCAAATTTGGATGTTTTGTCCGGGGCGCCAAATATCATCGCTACGCCACTGGTGCTACTGGTACTTTGCATAAAATCAGAGCGAGAGATAGCGTTGCCATCGCCACCTGTGGAGCATTAGAACTCTGGCGCAAACTGGAAGACTCTAAGAGTTGACACATGACATGAAACACTATTCATGGCACCTTCTGGGACTCTGAAGTAAGATGGAAAGCCCTTGGAGACCGCCAAACTGAACACGGGCATATATTATAATATAGAGGAGAGACAAATCCATAAATGGTGTAGGCTTCCTTGTAAAGAAAGCAATCAAGGGATCTGTGCTTGAATGTTGCCCCATAAATAGTAGAATCATCTCCATTCGTCTGAAAGCATCTCCTTTAACACCACAATTATCCAAGTCTATGCCCCAACTACTGATTATGATGATGAAAAAGTAGAGGAGTTTTACAACAAAATCCAGGGTATAATAAACATGGTAAGTAAAAAAGACATCTTCATCATCCAAGCAGACTGGAATGCCAAAGTTGGCAAAGATGCTCTAAAAGACTGACATGATCATTGTGGACCGTCTTGCAATGAGCTTACCAACGCAAGAGGTAGACGGCTGCTCGAGTTCGCAAGCTACAACAACGAGGTACTAGCCAACAACCTGGGTCAACATAAAGCTTCACGATGCTGGACATGACACGCACCACGACCGCGTCATTATGAACGTCCGAGTAAGGCTGAAGAAAATTAACAAGCCAAAGAAAATCCGGATCTAATTCAACCTTGAACAACTTAAGGACCCTAACATCTGCATGTCATTCCAAGTCACAAAACGAGGAAAATTTGCTCCACTCCTTGTGATGGATGTTGATGTTAAAGTGATGACAAACACTTTCAATACAGTCATGACAACAGCTACCAACAACATCATTGGCCTCCATCGCCAAAGAAAAAATACTGGGTTACAGAAGAGATTCCGAATCTGTGTGATGCTCGAAGAGATCTCCAAACACCAAACACACAATTGGGGCAGTGGAGTACCGAAAAATAAAAAAGAATATCAGAAGAAAACAAAACTTAAAGAAATCAAAAGATGATTGGATTGGACAAAAGTGCACAGAAATATATAGCAGTCTGATAAAGAATAACAGCAAAAAGGCATTCCAAATTGTGAAAGACCTCACCAGATAGAAGCAGCCAAGAGTCATTACCATTTAAGTCGAAAATGGAAAATGCCTCACAGAAGCAAGTTACATTGCAGAAAGATGGACTGAATATTGTAAATAACAAACATCCGTCCACGGGAGACCCAGTGGGCCAATTCAGATATCTTGGTTTCATAATCACCGAAGAGGGATCAAGAGCAGACGTTTTGTCACGAGCACCAAAGACAACGACAGCAATGTCAAAACTAAGACTGATATGGAGAGACAAGAATATCTGTCTGAAAACTAAAATCAGCCTATTGAGAACACTAGTCATCTCAATCTTTCTGTATTCGTGTGAGGCCTGGACTCTGACAGCAGAATTACAACGAAGAATACAGACACTTGAAATGAGATGCTACAGAACCATCAGATGTTCAGCAGCAGAGTGCCTCAACGACCACGTTAGGTCATGAGATTAATGAATGACCCAGAATGTAGTTCTAATCTATTTTAAGAACATTGCTTCTTCTCTCATTTTGGTGATGATAGAAGAGTTATATTGATTCATGTTTGGTAGGGATTTAAAGGTAATTGTTTATTTTTGAGAATATGAGTTCGGAGTGTGGTTGTCTGTGTTTCGGCGACAGTGCACATTGAGAAATAAGGCCTTAGCTGATAATCCGGATGTGAAATCTGTTTTCAGTTTAGATGCTGCTCTGTTTACAGTACAGCCTCTCCAAACAAAAATGCCTATGAACCCTTGCCAAGAACTTCTCCGTAAAGTCACCTTTGCAGGTATTTCAGATTAACATGATTTGTATGGATTGCCACACAGTGGAAAGGTCAGTACTTTTAAATATATGCAGAGAACATATAGTAAATGATGTATGTCCATTTAGCGGTGGCCATTGCTCCGATTCGAGTCTGGAGGAGAGACACATCCGTATTGAGTGTCCTTAGTACAGCAGACGGTTCGATACCAGCTTAGTCCAGTTGCATGATTTAACTTAATCATGAAAAATTATCCGATTCCTATCTGCAGCGACTTATATGTTACATTTGATAGGTGTTAAATTATAAATTGATCATCGTGATTCACGTAAATTTATGGTCACTGACAAATAATTTAAAAAGCTCCGGCTAAGCCTTTCACTTGATAACTTTGCTGTATATAAAACCAGAGGAAATAGTTTTATAGCTCCGCTTCTGCACCCCAATTGTAAAAGCAAAGCACGTCAATAATCACGTCCTTCGTATTCTTGAAAGCGGGAGATGGTGCGTATTGTAATGGACTAACTAACGAACAGAACGATCCGCGCAAATGGTTCGATCTCTTATCTCTACAGCTACAGTAGCATTGAGGAAAGAAACACATGTAAAATATGAGGTATCCATCCAAAAGCATATTTTGTTTATGTTGTGTGTTGTACATACGGGCTTATATCGGCATAAATAGAGTTGCCTCCCGTGGACAGCTCACGTTGCTAATGTACATGACCCGTAAAGAATGTTGTTTTATTGTATGACGTCATCTTTGAAAGTTGACATGTCAGCATTCAGAGGACTTATAACCTTCGACTACACATAGACCAACAAAATGTTATCCAGTTTCAGAAAAAGGTGGAGAACAATTTGTTGGTATATGACTACACCGTGCTCAAGGTTTGACAGGTGTCTCACAAATGGTGGTTACCATGGAATATAATATCAATGGAGAAATAGCAACCTTTGTAAATTAAAGTGTATAATAGTGTCATGTAGAAGCATCTGCTCAAAGTAAATGATGACATATTGTTGCATTAATGTATTAAAACTAAATATGTGCCTATTGGAATATGACTCATGACTGTGTTGAACGTCAAATCAACTGTACTTAAAGAAGCATCTGTTCAAAGTAAATCATGAGATAGTGTAGTCATACATGTAAGACCCGACGCTAATATTTATGTTTTGGGCGTCAGCACTTAAACAAAATAAACATGTGCTATGCCTTACATGTAGGACTAGATATAGTGTTGCTTTACTTTTGGATATTAAAATAGTTGAAACAAAGTTTATGCTCTGTCTCTTAAATGTCATCAAAATACTTCCATACGAAAATGATAGATTGCTAAGGGCTCTTAAAATGATGCCCAGGTAGCAAAATAATACTAAAATACCAAAAAAAAACCACCTCAATCTGCTATTTTCATTCCCCAGAAATTCGTCGTCAGATCACGTGTATCCAAGATAAGAATCTGATTAATCATCGATAAGAAATTTTACTTAGTACAAATAATACATTGGTTCTACTTAAAATTATTTGCCCCTATTGCACAAAGGTCAAGAAAAGCTGAAATTTTGTTTTCTTAGGTTGGAATAGTAAAGTTGAATTTCAATCAAGCATATTCCTATCAATAAAAAATGCAATTTCTAACTGATTTAAAAAATATATATATACTTTGTATGATGTCCAAAATATTGTCAGTTTGAAAAATTATTTCCAGACAATGATATTTGGAATACAATATCAATTTAGGAATTTAAATTTCACAGCTTATGTAATATGCCAGAACTTTTATGTACAATTACTTTTCAGAAAAGGAAATGCTTGTGCCAAAGAAAAACTGACAAGCCAATTTTAATTACTATGATCAAATATTGTACTTGTGGTAGACATGATGGACAGATGATATTATATGAAAACGAAAACAACAAAGGTATTGTTTCATCCTCAGTGTATTAAAACTAAATATGTGCTGAATAGAATATGACAGTTTTGAATGTCAAAACAAACTCTACTTAAATAGTTTTACAAATATGAACTTGTATGTAATCAATTGTTAAATTAAATTGACCAACAAGTAAAATGGTGAATTTCAGGCTGTGGAAATTGAAAATCAAACAAAACATGTTTCTACATTTTCATGAAGACGTTAGTTCATGTGTATGCTTATTGAATTTTATATTTAATGAAAGAGTCACAAAGGTGGTATAAATTTCAATGTGTTTTTTATTTGTAAAGGAAAAAGAAAAGTCATTAATTTGTTCTCATGCAGTTGACATGCCCAACATAAGGTGATGTAGTAGGATATCCTTAGACACAAACTGAGACATGCCTTCATAATTATCTGGGAAGAACAATGTTGTAATGTGATGGTTTGTAAAGCTAGGGACTGAAAATGATGGACAAGGAAATTCACATGCTTGATGACATTGCTTGTAAATACATGAATAGAGGAAATCAGGTCTTTCAGAAATAATAAGAGGAGACTACTAAAATAAGACCTCGAATGGGCTGTTGTTATAGGGTTTAACGCCATTTTTCAGCAAAAGATAGGATATATATGGCGGCCAGTATTAATGGTGGAGGAAGAACCCAGGAAAGAACCACTGACCTATGAGAAGCTACTGGCAAGCTTTCTCACATACCCACATTAGCCAAGCCTGAGACTCTAACCCATGCAGACAAGTGAGATGGCAGTGATCCGTAACGGTGAGTGCATTAAACCACTCTGGGCCCCCTCAAATGGGTAACGATTTAATATTGAATTGATGAAACTAGTTGAATAATGTCCATCTTTTGAGAGTCTTGGTGAGCAAAAGCTGGACATTATTCAATGAGTTTCATAAATGTAATATTAAATCATTACCCATTTGAGATTAGCTTGATCACATAGATTTTATTTTGGAGAAAAATGTTTACATAGAAGAACGAATAATTTCATTCATTCAGACAGATGGTGCACCTTTCATTTGTTGCGCATAATATATAATCCCAATAAAAGTTGAATTAGCAAAATTAGATTGGACATTGTTACAACCATAAATCAAATAAAAGGCTTAGATCCGAATAAACAAAAATATTTATAAAAACAAACTCATGTTTTCAAAACATAATGACTAATCCGATTTCATGCCACATTGAAAGGGTAAACAGTAGGCCTAAAGTAATTATTTACCATAAAATGTCACTTCCAGAACTAAACTATACATTATTACGATTTTTTGTGTGGAATAAGATTACTGGATACAGAAAATCTCACATTTACTTCAATGCATATGTGACTTTTTTTTTGTTGTATCTGACTGGAACAATAGAATGTACAGAAGACATACACAAATTTCTTTTTGAGTCGGATTTGCATCCATTTATGGTGTGTAAAGATGTTGTGGTTGTATAAAGTTCTGTCAGTCCAGACACCTATTTATGTCAATTTAAATAGTGAACAGATGTGCGTTTAGTTACTGCTGTATGTTAACATTTAAACCACGCTTGTATAAACGATGGATTCTATATATGTGTTACAGATATACAACTCCCTCTCCCCACCCTGGCATCAAATAATCAATATCCTTAGTTTTAGTTCTTTTTTTGTTCTTGTCTTGAATGTTTACGCCATTTTTCTCATTATGATATTTTACCCATGACATAACAAACCTCTATAACGTATACATATTAAGACAGCCAAGATAATATTTCCAGACACTTTCATCGGCACACATCAGTGTACATTTTATACCGTTATTAAATTCACTTATATACGCCATGATATGCTACTATATCAACATGTGCAGTAATGAAAGCTAGACTTAAGGAAAAATATTTTGTTCTAAATACTAATTGTTTTCAAAACACTAGCTTATTCATTTGCTTAAAAATAATCATCTAGTCACCATGAAATCTGCGATATGCATTTAAACTTTCTCTCTCTCTCTCTCTCTCTCTCTCTCTCTGACGAGTTGAATTCGGAGGAGTTAAGTACACTTATTTATATTTACTTCTTTTTCAAACAATAAAGAGTTATCAGCCTTCTGTAATTTGCAGATAAATAATCATACAATAGATAATAAACATAGATTAAGTTGCAAGTGTTTAGGTTGATTGATTAGGCATTTAAAGAAAAAGAAATAAAACTTCCTTATTGCATGTCTTAATAACATCAGTTTTTGAGGACTCAGTTTGGGTTGCATTTTAGTTAACATATTAACCCCTGGAGGTTTTTGCATTTTGGGGACTTTTTCTGAATACATCCTAATACATCGACTTCCAAGCAATATTCCATAAGACAAATGGCTAGTTGTGCTAATGAAAATGTTTTTCTTTGGTTAGTTTGCTAGCGCATAGGCAGAAGGTGAAAAAATGGATTATTTTTGTTTTGCTTAACAGACCCATAATTTTCGTATGGAGAAGACTCTTTATTCAAAATGTCCACCTTATCCTACTTTTTGCACAGGTTTACCGGTCTGTGTGCGCTTCAGATTTGTCTGCCGTAGATCTGTGCCCATAAAGTCTAAAACATGGACACAAATTCGGAATCCGACCATGGGCGAATTTTGGGCGAGAAAAAAAAAACCGGGTCCAAAAACTTAGTTTTTTTTCCTCTGTATTTTGTAGTGCAATTAAAAGGTCCAGATTATTTGCTATCATTGTAGAGCTACATCTGTCTACCTTTCTATAATACCTCCCACTTTAGTGTATCATGCATGACTTTGACACTGCAAACATTGGACCTTCTGCCCCGTAAAGTCGTTACTAGAGGTTAATGTGTTGATATTTAAGAAACTAATTTCTTTAAATTATGAACTGGAATTTCAAGGTTCTTATTATTACACATTAGACTAAATTACTATTTTGGAATGGTACTGAACTGATTTAAGACGTTTGGATTATATCCCCCACCCCACCCCCCGAGACATGAAGAATGTTGGCACATTAATACATTCTAAGCTATTTACATATCTAGTTCAGTATTGGAATTTGGCTTGCATCACTAATGGATATCATTTGAAGAGAAAGTCAAGTGCAATTTGATAGAGTGTTGCAGAACGAAGAGAGCGAGAAGATACGCAAATTGAGTTATGTGCATGTGTGCGATTTGGATATTTACCATAGCTTTAACAATTTTTCAGTCATATCACTATAAGGTCTGCAGCGTGGCAGTATATAGTGATGTCTAGCACTTGTGTATCATGCTGCTGTCCAAGCAAGACACATTATCCTAACACCAGGATAAGAAGTGCCAACATTAAACTCTTACTGCTGAGCATCTATCGCAAAAGCTGCCATTTTTATGTCTTTGGTATATTACTCGACCTGGGTTAAAACCAGCACCCCCACCCCAATCTAGGACGGACACTCTTGCAACTAAACCACCGGAGTGGTCTATAAGGCAAATGGAAATAAAAAAGAAGAGATAAAATACAGAGAGAAAAGTCAAATGGAGAAATGCAAATTAGATTAAATATTTAGAAATGGAAAGTGAAAAAACAACTCTTCGTTTACATACATGATTGTGTTTTGATGCTATCATAAATAATAAGTTAGTATAAATTATTAGAGAAGAGAAAGTAGATCAATATAGCCAAGGCAGCATTGAAATATATTTGTACAAAGTGTACTTATTGGCAAAACTAATACAATCTACACTTCATTGCCATTGCAACAAAGTGTTAATAATGATGTGCTTCAGGTACATATCTTGAGGCGTGAAGAGTTGGTACCTGACGTATATTAACACATTAGAAAATTTCAAAATGGAAACTGGATAAATCTACATTACAACAAGAAAGTGCATGCTATTTCTGACTGCTAAAGATTGAAAAATAAGCAACATAATTGAAACAGACTAGTCAAAGGCTCCTATATTAAGAGGCCATTGTCACAGACCTGTACTGAAAGCAATCAATTTGTTGGATCAAACAAATCAGTCTGATTTTATGATTGATAATTATAAGCCATTTATGTTGAAAGGCTTTTTATCACCTGTGAGCAATTGTACCAAACCCTATCCCAATTAAAATATTAAGGGACACAGGAGCTTTTCAGTCTTTTATTATCAGGTACATTGCCTGTTTCTAAGCACAACTCTGGTCACAGTGTTCTTATTTAGGATGTAAAATCAGGCTTTGCTTTTTCAGGGCTGGACTTTGCTTTTTCAAGGCCGGACCTAAGTTTTTCGGGGGGGGGGGTCCAAACTTGTTATTGGGTCAAGCGAAGGTGCGAAGCGGCGAGCCTTCTAGGGGGGAATTTTTTTTCAAGGATGCAAAATGGTGCAATCTGGTGCAATCTGAACCTTGAAAAAGGAATCTAACAAAAGTGACTAAAAACTGCAATCTTTTAAAAACACTAAAAAAATATTTAAAAAAAATAAATAAATAAAAAACAAATTAAAAAATTCAGAACCCCCTTTGCATATTTTATCATAAGCAGTGAATAGGTTTTTTTTTTGGTTTTTTTTTCAAAGGGGTTGTTGCCGGGCCCCTATAGCAGGTTCGACCTTGTTTTTCTCTCCAGTGTACTGAACTCATGACCATTGGATTACAAAATGCAGTATCCGCTTACTGAGCTGCTCTGGCCACCTATCTAATACTGTTTGAAACCAACAAATTAAAAATAAAAAACAGTAGGAAGTTGAGAAGAAAAAGAAAAAAACATTAAATGGTTAAATTGCATTATAATTTAATTGAGCGAAGTATATACAAATATGACACATATTTCATTGCATAAAGTAAATGTTCATCTCGACAAAAATGTTTAATATAAAAGATGCAACCCAAATAGTCATTTCAGTCATTATGTATGTCATTATTGAATAAATGCAAGAAGCATGGCTACAGCCTGCATATTTAGTCCAGTCACAAACATTCAAAATGTTGGCTACAATGGTATCAAAGTGAAATAAAGTAAAACAACTGTTTCATTGAAGGTAATTAAAGGGTGTTGACAGATGAATGAAAGGACATCAACTTCCATGTAAGGTGGAGGAGTCTTGACAAAAAATGGCATCACAGGAAGACATGCAATACTGCTGCATTGTTTAATGAAAACATCATCTTATTTATCATTAATATCTGCATGGACAGTCTCTATTATATAAAGATATGGTAATTCCTTCCAACCTTGATGAAACATCACACTGTCAATTTGTTTTTGGAAGGACCATCAGGAAGCAAGACAATTCCCTTCGTAAAGTGTAAATGCATTTTAGTAATTCAAAAAATTTCATCTTTACTTATTTAATGAAAGAAGCAAAAACAATTTAAGTTAGCTGTACCATAATTCCAGTCAGATTGTCCCTTGAGTCCAAACTGCAGAATATTAATAATAAATGCGAAATGGCTAGCAGACCTTTGAACACATTCAAAACTGGTGCTCAAATGCAAGTAAAAAATGTAGATGTGGCATAATCTCATTGGTTGACATTTTAAACATATGACAAATACAACTGTTACCTAAACCAATTCATCTGAAAAATGTTAAGTTTTGCATTCAGAAAATTCAAACTTAATTTGGATAAAAGATATTTTACTGTACATGCATTTACAAGATGCAATATCCCATTTCAAAAATGCATTTTATTTCTTACCAAAGGTAACATGTCTCAATGTACTATGAGAAAAGAAATTAAAATCCAAAATAATATGAAAAATATATACAGGAAGAACATAATTGTAATATTTTTTATTATTTTAAAAACAACACAATTTAAACATCATGTTAAGAAATCACAATCAATAATTATTATACTGAAGTAATCATGATGTCAGAGACTACACTATTTTCTGGGCAATATTCAAAGTTATATTTTTCAAACATGGCAATATTTCAATGTTTTTTAATGATTGACAAAAATCAAAAGAACTTCACTGCCTCAAAAATGTATTTGCTTAAGAAAAATATTTAGAAAAAGCAAAGAACAAAACTATATATCTAAACATTAATTTAAACTTTCATGGCCTGGATACAAATTAATCAAATGACCAAACTGAAATCTAAGAACACATCATAAACACAACTGGAGAATCTACCCTATTTGTTGGTCTATAAGTCACTGTGAAGCTTAAGTCAACTTAGCCAGTTTCTGTCCTTCATTCATAAACAAATAGATGCCAAGTATAAGACAAGGCCAGAGCAATAATCAACTTTGTTTCACTACTGTTTGATTCACACATGAATTTTATCCTAGCTGTAACTCCACAAATTTACCAGTAAGCATAGTTAAATGTAGCTAAAAAAAACCTTCTATTTTCGGGAATAATACACTGTATGCATAGCTGCCAACCCTCCAGACTCACAATTTTGTGAAAATGGTGATACAAATTAGTGAATTTTGACATGAATTCATGAAGTGATCATAGAGTCTGCGAATATTTGTTGATACAAATGAATGCATGGCAAGTGTTTGGTATATTCCAAACTAAACTTCACTGTATGCGTAATATATTTAATTTTACTATTCCGAGTTTCCTCTGTCCCTTGCCACACCATTTTTTTTATATTCGGAGTTTTATGGGAAGGGGGTGCAGGGTCAAAGTCCATTTCTCAGACCTATTCAGCAACTGCCGATATAATAAATAATAATAATAATAATGAGGACTTTGTATAGCGCATAAATTCCCTAATCTTTCGAAGCACTAAGCACCTTACACCATCTATAATGATATTACTACATAACAGAAAAACAATGAAATTGGAAAACATAAAAAACATGCTGAAAACATATAAGATACAAAACAAATGTTACTGATATCATAACCAGCGTTTTATGAGAAATCAGTTAATTTAAAAAATATTTTAAATAATTTGAAAATTGGGGAATTAATTAATTTTTTGCATAAAGGCGTGAATTTGTGAATCACTGAAAAATGGTTGACAGCTATGTGTATGTATTTCAGATTATGGCAACAGGGAAATTGTATTGCTAATGCTAAAATATATTTTTCAGAGTTCTGTTTGGATGAGAGAGGGTATTTTATACTTTACTACTGCCCCATTCATCTTAAGTTTTCTTGAAAGAGAAAAGTAATAAACTAAATTGGCAATGTAAACTTAAATACAAACCAGAATTCTTCAGTTTCTAAGTTTAAGTAATCACAATATTTATATCCATAAAGAATCAATTTAAATTATGAAATGATGATTTGGTCACATTGTGTAATTTAATTTTTATGCATAATAACCTCACCATGCCCAACACATAAGAGTATTTGCACTTTCTGTAGTTAGGATGCACGTGGTTTCTATATTTGCTCATATTAGTTGTTGCTATAAATGACACTTCTGTACAAAATGCATCACTGGAGAAACCAACACCATTAAGCACCTGGCATTACATGGTAACATATTCACAATATCCTATAGGTAGCCTAATTTTCCAATCTGATCTGGTCTGCCAACGGTTTTGATAAGAGTGACCAAACTAAATCATTACTATATTTAACGAGCATATAATTAACACTGCAAACGAATTTGTTTTTGAAACAATGGATACCATAATTTAGACTAGAAGGAATTGTTGACAGTGATATCAATTGATAATGGTGCATTGCCTTTCTACAAGGAGTATGATCACTATTGTCATCTAACTTTAATGCAGGCTACAATTCTCCGGAAACCTCTCATATCAGGCCATATTATATCACAAGGTACAAAAATAAAAATGGATTGAATACCTGTCTTTGTCATGGATATTCATTTTCTAACTTATCCATTCTAGTACATGCTGCTTTCGCACAATTACATAAGATGCACCAGAATTTAATACTGAAATGCATGTATATATTTTGACAGCCTTCTAATATCGGGTTCTAACTGTTTGAATGAAAACTGAATGAAACATTTATTTGAATGGCAAATTCAATAAACAGCTTGATGAAGAGTATAAGACAAAGCCCAGACTTTATGATCCAACATTATGGACTTATATGCCAGCAAACATTTATTATCTCTGTGAAAGTTTTAGGCAACTGTTTTAGTTCTTTAGCTTTAACATTGAAGGTTTATATTTTAAATATTTTATAAAATATTTGATCTAGGTCCATGGACGCCTTGCCAGAATAGGCATCTTTCTCTTTGCCTCTTCGCATGCTGCTATTCTTAGTAGTGAAGCTGTTCTGATTAATTGTCCAGGTTGTCTTTCTACAGCTGCCTTATCCTTCTTTTGCCATGGTACTCTTGCTGTTTTCTTCTTCTATGCCTTAACAGCTGATTTGCAGCTTTTACCTACAAAACAAATAATCCCTCTTCATTTTGGATGATAGATTCACCAAACATTGATACTATTTTAACTACAAATTATTCAACTGTTTACCTTTTAAGAAATGTGAAGAAATCAAAATCCGGCCAAAATGAAACATTGAAATTAGGATCTTGGGTTCACGCTAACAAATATATTAGTTTACCACACTATTTAGTTTGCTTTAACAGCAACAGCTACAAGTGAATATCATCTACAAACACAGTAAACATTAGGTACAAAGTTTAACCTCAGCATTACGGCCATATAGTATATGAAATCTAGTCAGTGAAAGAAAGAAACAAGTTCAGTTGTTAACATTCTCTAGGTACACATCAAATCACAAAAGGATTACTGTGCCATTAACAATATATTAATTACATTTACTGAAACAATGAGTTATCACATAAAATAAAGTTCAATTGTTTGGGATCACTGATTTTATTAAACAATCTTTATTGTACAGATGTTAGTAATTGACAGTAATTTCTTTCATTATAATGTAAAAATCTTGTGGTTTTGTAAAAATATATTTCTATCAGTGCTGTTATGCTCTGAAATAGTTATAAGCATACAGCAACGGGTCCAAACATTGCAGTATGATACACTTACATAACATGTGACACTCATATTTCAATAGATATTACGTAAGTGCATATACTTAATATGCAAGCATCTATTTTTTCCCGGTATGAATAATCACAGGATCTGGAAAGTTGTTCTGTGTGACAACCATCAAGATAGTGAATTCATAGTCTTAGTGGTTTGTTAGGATCATATCAGTATCTTTTATTTTGGTAAGCATTGCACG
The DNA here is from genome assembly GCA_030141615.1 of Unio pictorum. Lineage (NCBI taxonomy): Eukaryota > Metazoa > Mollusca > Bivalvia > Unionida > Unionidae > Unio > Unio pictorum. The sequence continues at coordinate 3,423,877 of JARLTB010000390.1, forward strand.
TCAACTTATTTCCGGTGCTAATCTCCAAAAACATCAACTGTAATACATTACCTTCACAAAATTATGTCTTTTATTCTTCTTCCTCCACTGAACAACCATCTTGAATGTCTTCAATAATATCTGTAAAGATAATGTTCAAATTTATTTTATATTACATAAAATGTATGAACTGGATACTTGCCAATTGTTTTCATTAATAAAAAAAAATATTATAACAAGGTAACCAAACTATCTTCTGAAATTTAAAACTGGAACCTGACTATCAAATATGTGACAATGTCCAGCTATCATTTTTATTTGCGAATGCTTTCATCATATTTCCTAAAAAGCTACATATCGAATACATAGAACAAATTACACAGAAAATCTTCGCTTCACATGACATACTGTCTAGCTATGATACATATCTGAGTTAAATATCAACAAAAGGACAAATCAATTGACAAGCAACACTGCAGAATAATAGGACAGACTTTGGATAATGATGATGTTTGTCATGATAATGCCAAATAATGGATTGCAAAAGAAACCGAAAATGAATGATTCTTAAGCTACAACAGGTCAGTAAAATCAGAGAGATTATATTTAAACCAGTTATCTGAAAATTTTACACGCTGAATGTCATCTATACGTAAACTTTGTGCTTTACGTTGTTTCTTTATTTTTAGGACAATTTATCAAGTCCTATGTTGAGAGGAGTCATGATAATCAGTCTTTGGTTCTTTCAGCAACCAATTTGCAATTTTTCTATGCATCAGAAATTAGAAGCTTTATAAAAAAGCTCAAAAACTACCAAAGTCCTTCATATGAATTACCTGCAATATCATGTGACAGAAATATCCCTGCTAAGTTATGTTCAGAAGAATCAAAGAATTTCTTTACGCATTTTGCAAAGTTTTGGTCACTGAATTAATGTAATATACAACTATTCACACTTGATTAAAATTCACATTGACCTACCATCATTATCAATCTGTATCTCGTCTAGACTTCGTCCTTATGTTCAGCATATTTAAAAGATATTTAAAATATATTTTCTTTGAAAAAAATCAGGCTCCATGCTGTACACCACGTTATAAGAGTGTTTGCAAGTTTTCGAGGGAGTGGTGTACTTGCCATTTTGATTATATAATGCACCATAAAGTACACATACCGTATCTTAAAAATCCCAGGAAACTTGCAGCTAGTTTTTCCTTGTATTACTTTTCCCTCTGGCTACCTTCTTTGTATAATAACAGTTCTCCCTGATATTGTAAAATGTAATCATTTTTCTTCACACTCTTTCCAGCAAGTACACCATGTCCTGCAATATAGAGAATGTTGTTCATGTCTCAGTTAATAAAGGCAAATCATGGCCACTAACAAAGTCAATCTGTCAGATGAAATGTAGAGCTGTACCGATGTCACATTTTGCCAATTATGCTGATACCGCGTATGGCCGATTATTAAAATTGCAGATATTGATTATGAGATTATCACAGTACAAATACTCGCGTATAAGCTTAGTAATTTAGGGAGAAAAAATTGCCTGAAAGAAATGGGGGGGGGGGTCCGCTTTTCCATGGGCCAATGTCTAAACTTTACCGTTTTTAAGTCTTTTTGTTTACTACTGTAACAGCTGTAAATCTTGGAACATGAAACAATGATTTTTTTCCGTGTCTTAAGACATAGGCATGTTTAAAAAGTAACTTTCGGTGACCCGACAATTATTAAACTGTTATAAAATACTATGATTGATTTTGTTATTATTTTGCATGTACATATTTTCTGATTTCTTCAACATGGAATTAAATAAAGGTAAATACAGACTTCATAATTCGTGGGCTGGGGAGACATGTACTATAATGTACAGTACTTACACAGTGCAAAGCATGTATAGCGTCACTTAAATGCATATTTATTCCCAAACATATTGGATGCAGATTTTGCTTTATTCGCTGTTTCGACCAAATTGCATTCTTCTAGATAACATTTCAGATAGTTCTTAATAGCTGTTTCATTTACAATGAATGTTTCAAGAGTTACTCATTTTCATTGATAAAAGCGATCCTACAAATTGAGGCAATATGTTAAAAAAGATATGCACGTTTGATTGTACAAGGCACATAACCATCATAATTTACATGCTCACGAAGATAGGTAATAATAAGAGCTAAAATTCTCATATAGATCGACTAAGATCAAGTTCAATCAATTTTAGTTTTGTCTTTTGGCTGAACAAATATCACAACTTTCCACACAATGAAAAGTTTGATGTTTCGGTGTCTCCTTTGATGATAGTCGGTGAATTTCTCTATAGTTTTGCGACAGCAGTACAGGCCAGTTAATCATTAAAATGCCTAAAACTGGCTTGTGACAAGAGGAATTTTGAACGCTAACTATACCAGTACATTGATGCAGAGGGGTAGCTAGAGTGTTTGGAGCCCGGGGACAAGATTCATTTATACGTTCCTGGGTTCTTCCTCCACCAATAATACTGGCGGCCATGTATAGCCTATCGTGTGCTGAAAAATGGCGTTAAACTCTACAACAACAGCTACAACAACAACATTTAACGATGGTAATTAACATTGGTATATACAGTCTAAAATGCCAGATGTTAACTCGCGTTTCTTTCTTGGGAATGGCATTGGATTTAAACATTCGTAGTGTGCGATTCTTATTTAGTGAAGATGCGACTTCTTTATAGAAAAGTAATTATTTTGTCACAACAATAATTCACAGGTGATGCAACTGAACATGTAGGACTTTTCTTGTTTGGAAGAAAATGAAAATCGAGGACATAATGTAATAACTGGGAGTTCTCAGCAAAAATCAGCCGTAGTTTACAAGTGTGTTAAAACAGTAGTTACTTTTAAGACTATATTGTCTTTCAACTAATCCCCAAATAAAATGTTTCTTCTTTGGTTTCCACTATTTAATTCTGTTTTTAAATTCAAGCCATGTCAAGATGAATGTTATAATTGAAATGATATTTACGAAATTTATTTGCATCGGCACCGATTATTTCTGCCGATACCGATTATACCGATTGTTCTAATAGTCGGCCCGATTATGAGTACGGGTGATTAATCGGTGCAGCTCTAATGAAATGCTTAATAATTATTTTAAATAACTGTACAGTCCGTTAAGAACAGGATTCTGTAATATAAGCATTAGCAAGCACTAAACCAATCGGAGACACACGAAGAGACCAAACTTGGTATTACTGGTACTAATCTGTCTTTTAATTCTGTAAAGCCATGTTAGACAACTGCCAACTTGACACTAACCATAATGCTGATTGATCGAATGAGAGATATTTTCCACTGAATCCTTTGTAGCTGCAAAGAAGTATATCAAAAATAGACAAATCGGCTATATACTATTGAAAGAATCTGATTTTCATGTTTTATATGTATCGGTATTTCATTTCTTGGTCTCAATAGCCAAATAGTCACAAACAGGAAGCTGTATTGAAATACATGTACTTAAATATCTTAGTTCTATATTATGGTTAGGTTGTTGATGCATTTCCATGACCGCTAAGTATTTTTTCTTGTGCTTTATTAATAATTATAAAAATTGTTTTTATATTTTCCTTATAGGAACCACTAATTATTAAGACATGTGGATAAAACCACACATAATTGCCTAAATTTTGGTGAACATTTAAGATTTGACAATATTCCACATTATTATTAATTTCAACAATAAGTTCAGATTAGTCAGAAACAATTCCCGAATTCTGCTGCTAATGACGGAAACTAAATTTGAGCTGTAAACTACAACACATCAAATTGAATAGCTTTTAATGTTAGAAATGCACCTTTCCCATGCTAAAATTGACATTGTTTTCTAATGCTAGTTTAATAACTGTGTACAATGGTTACTATCTTTATTATGTAAAACATTGTCTCAATCTAATTCTATAATAGGAGATACCATTTAAATTCCAACGGGTTATATGATCTAAACCAATTTTATCTTGTCATGTACAAGAAAATAAAAAATGCTCCAGTTGGAAAAAAACATAACTAAGAAGTCGCATAAAGTAAAAATGCAGTCAGAATTTGGACAAGGTTTATAATTGTGTACATGTATATTCAACCTTGTGAGTCATTACTTTTCAAGGACTGATCAGGGGGTTGCATTAAGTGTAAATTGAGGTTGTTTATTGTGGTTATTTTGGGGTTGTTTGTTTTAAAAAGCAACCGGCTGTAATTGAGAATTGAATTGCTTATACTTGGAGTGTTCAAAAGAAGACAAACAAGGTCTCAACATCTTTTCGTACGTTTGTTAAGATTTTAAATAATAAACTTGTTGCAAAATGGGTGCTTAGAAACACCAGAACGCACATCAGTAATATCTTATATACCATAGTGTATATTGGTGGTGAAAGTATAATTCATACTTGTGACATAATATTAGTTATGTAATAAATTAATATGTAGTTTCTTTTCTGCAAGTTATGCAACATCAAACTAAAAAGAAGCTGGAAAACTCATTTTGGCGACAGTTCGTACAGTAACAAAATCTAATATTACCAGCCTGTATAGCAATTTATGCACAAGTTTAATGCTTTAGCTATTAATAATAAAAACATATTACTATTGATTTAATATTGATTTCTAAAGTTGGTTATTATGTATTATGTGGTTATTAACTATTACATTTGTCTTATTATGTTATGTTCCATGATGTGTGAGATTTGTGCAACACAGCATGCGAGACAGGTGTATAGTTTGAGTGTAACTATCATAAATTACACACGATAATGGTCTAAATGCAAAGATTCACCAGATCCTTGCATACATACTAAATGGATGTCCCCTAATTCGAGATCTATGAATAATACGCATTCATCAGAATACATTTTCTCTGTGCCAAAAACATTTAAACATGTGTAATGGTTTAGACACGAATTATTTAAGTTGAAACAATATGGCCAAGAGTTCATCATATAAGTACATAATCAAAGGTATTTATTTTCAATATCTTCTTTAGATGAAATGTGAATACGTTTCGGTACAAATAATAATTTTAAAGATGCGTAAATTATCCATGTAGATGTTACTCAAAATATCAGAAAATGGTAAATAAGAATATTTCATGAAAAGATACATGAATTTGAAATAAAAGTGTAAACGATGATAAAATGTTATGAGTGAAGAGAACAATTATTAATAAATCATTACTAATATGCATTTATTAGTAATAGATCAAGCATTAAAATTATGTTCATAGTAAATGTTATTTTCTTTAAAAAATGTCGCAAATTTCACAATATTCAGCAATGGTATACACAATATTGCGTTTCGGTGTTTCTATTGCGTTCTGGTATTTCTATGCACCGTTGCGAAATGTGTTCATCAGCTTTTGTAAATGAAAAAAGTACAGTAGCGTATAGTTGTTTTCGAGACCTTCTCTAAGTATTATCTACAATTTGATTTGGCATATCTATTAAATGGTGTTCATTAGAATTAGAAAATGTGTATACCCATCTGATAACGATGCAGATACATTTGCATCTTTCTCTCTCTCTCTCTCTCTCTCTCTCTCTCTCTCTCTCTCTCTCTCTCTCTCTCTCTCTCTCTCTCTCTCTCCAGGATCATACATATTAACCAAAGACACTTGATTCTGGGTAAATTAATGTATACACTCACCATATTATATGATGAGTGTATACATTAATTTACCCATAATCAAGTGCCTGTGACATTAACTCACGCCCACTCTTCGGTGGTGTCATCCTGAATGACTACAACGATGGAGAGATGGCCACCCACCCCCACCCCTCTGTCTCTCGCTCTCTCTGCACCACCCACCACTGCATTGCGTGGAATTCTGAAAATATACGCGAGCTGTACCGACATCAATATAAGTTCATTGCTAAAAATGGGATAAAACCAAGTTGTCACAAATAATAATTATAATAATATAAAAACTAGTTGTACCCTTACTCCTACGTCGTGGACACTCAACCACAACAAATCATGTTGAGGCTACGACATCGTAGCTATAAAAAAAACTAGTAGCTATTTTAGAGGAATACAGTTAACAACTTGAAAAAGAATTGTTTTATTACTTACCAGTTTGATTTAGCATGTCCTGCCATCTTCCAAGAATTTACTGTAGTGTATTATAGGCTAATCCTTGCAGGAATGGAATCAATGTACGCAATATAATTTTTTTTAAAAAAAACGCGCTAAGACACCGCACGAACGGAAGCCCCGGGCTTAAAATACCGCACTCTGTTCAGGCATCTCCAGTTTGCAATTATTATAAAAGTATTTTTTTAAACCAGTAATTATTATTAAAAGTCACATTTTTCTGTAAATAAAATTTACAGTTACACTGCAAAGTAGCGATGTTCTGATTGGATGACAGTCTGAGATCACACGCCTTCTGACTAGCTAATAGTTTGCACACTAGTCAAGCTACGAAGCGCCAAAACGAAGGCCGCAAATTGTGTGACCTTTACACACCTTTACAAAAACACGTGGTTCATCTCATATGATCATTCTCAACCGTTTCCGATATATCATTTCGAGGACTAGTGTGTAAGTCATCGAAATGTAATACAGTCCTCGAGATGTTGCTGTGCAACCCAACTCAAGTCCTCGCAAGTATAGCACAACACACATACACACACACACGCACACACACATTGTAAAGATCTGACAATATAAACAAATTTTCAACAAACTAATAAATGTCAATCTCCACTGTTATCCATGAAAATCTGAGAGCGACCGCTTAGAGGTCATGGTCCTGTTATTATTATAATTGCTAATTATTAATTAGATGAAATTAATTTTCTACACGTTTGGAGACTGAACAATGCGAATGAAGATCATAATAGTGTACCAAACGATTTGTTTCACTAACAAATGTTTGAAAGCTGCGTTTTCATTGTTTCTTCCAAAGGTCATTCGTAAGCGGTCGTCATGGGACCTTCAACTAGGACTGCAAAGATATGAAATTTAATCAGATTGAATTGAAAATTATAAAATCTCTTTCCGACCATTTAATCCAGTAAGTTACCTAGTTAGTTAAACAGTCTTCCTTTTAAAAGATACTCCGAATAGACTAGAGGATATTGTATAAATCTTTCGAAGCAGAAAAAAAATATTTTGATTTAATGGTCTATTTTTTAGAATGTTAGCTTCGTATGCACGAGGTTCTGGGTTCAAGTCTACAACAATCCATCCTGATATAAAATAGCACCAAGACCTACCTCACTTGACCCCGGCATTATATATTTGCTTGGACTGTAACGGAAGATGGCAAGATAATAGCAAGTGAAGATTTAATTCACTCCCACTTCCCCAAGTCCTCCAACATATGCAAGAAATAAGATGATTTTAACATGACATAAAAGGGCAGACGTCTTCAAAGTTGAAGAAAACGGCCAGGACGGAAAGGTTCCAAGATGAGCTCAACTGCCACATGTTCGAGAAAACGGTGAGCATTGCTGTAACATAGATATCGGGCGTGGTCTACAATCCTAGATACGGATGGGCTACACCAGGATGCAACTGCCTATTTTGTTCCATAGATGACGAAATGACAATAGATAAGAGTTCTCATACCGGATCAGTCGCAGCCCGAGCTGCCAATGAAATTGCCATCTTCTAAACACTGGTGCGGAGGTCATAATTCTGACACTGGTGCAGATACCATAAAAGTACTGGCAAGAGATAACATCAGCTAAAAAGGAAATCTCAACAAGCTACCCCGTGAGATTAGAAAATAGCAACAATACATCTTCGGAATCTGGAGATGTGTGGAAACAATTGCGGAAACAAATCAAACGATGAAGGACACATTAACTTTAATTGATAATGACAATTTGTGGTACATACGGTCCTTTTAAGTGCAGTCATGCGTTATCGATCAGTGTCTAACAGTATGATTACCATCCGATTGAAGACATCTCCTTCCTACGTCATCATCACAGAAGATTCTGCCCCAACATCAAACCATAATAACGAGGAAACAAGGATACGATTAACAACCAACTTTAAACTTACATTGACCAGACACCCAAGAAGGGAATTCTACTTATTAAAGGAATGCATTGTAGTAGGACATACTGGCAATAAGTATTTGGTCCATACTGTAATGAACAGACCAATGAGTGAGGACTAACGCTCTTGTACGTCGCCACAATACCTAGAACTAACTAGAACCATGGTCCACACAAAATATATAGCAGTTTTACTAGACATAGTCCAGACCGGAAACATCAAAACCAGAATGCCTACATTTTGATGAGGAATCGCTTCAGTTCTAGCATCAACATTGTCAGAACATGTACTTTCCCAGAAGCTGAGATAGGAAGCTATCATGACATGATGATGATAACTATTAAACTCCTTCTGAGGAAGACCAGAAAACCAAGACAGGATAGGATCAGGTGTGAAATTAAACATCCAAGCATGGCACAAGCGTTCGAGGCAAATTTTCACCACTAATAATTCTGGGTGCTAAAGAAATAAACCTAGTCTCCTTAATCACGACCTTCAACACATCAGGAATAGACACAAACAGCGACATCGACATCATCCTGGGCACGCAATCCACGATAAATAAGTCAGGGGATACGGCAGATATAATTTACCTCTGTGACATGAGGAGAAACTAAGAAGGTAGTGATTAGACTTTGAAAGAGCAGGAAAATATGGGGTGATTAATATTATTATGAAGACAAATTTAAAGATAGCTCAGGAAAGCTGGTTAGAGGAGACATGTAAGGAATTCTAGAAAAATCTGAACTAGAATAACAGGTAAATGGCGTACCAGTTGGTACAAGACCTGACAAGAAAGACACAGGACAAATCTATCACAGAAGATGGACAGATTATTAACTGGTGGACGAAATAAAGCTTAAAACTTTACGATCAGGAGACTTCTGGAGTCGAAGCTGTACTAATCTTTGCACTGCCCAAAACAGAGGTTGACCACCCGATCCTCAGGGACGATGTAGACCTTGTAAAGACACTAAACAAATGTAAGTAAACTGGGGTAGACAACAACGTAATAGCAGAACTTGTAAAAGCTATAGGAACGGCAATGATCAATGTCCGTACACAAATTCTGCAACAAAATATGGCAAATGGGAATATGGAATGACCCACACATGGACACAGTCTCTGATCATCCCTGTTTATAACAAAATTTATTTGCAGCTGTGCTAGATCTACTAAACAATCAGCTTCATCAGTCAACGATGCATGGTTAGTTATGTTTATGGACATACCCATAGACTGAAACCATATGCAGAGCACAGAACATGCAAGTTTCTTAACAGGACGTACCATTACAGCAGAAATACTTAATCTTAGAATCGACTGTGAAAAAAGTATATGCAGCATCCACAGGACCTCTATCACGTCGTCCTTGACTTCAATAAGGCTTTCGAGAAGATATGGCATCCAGCCTTATGGGTCACTCTGCAGATATACAACATCAAGGCAAAATAAATCAACACCAAAAACAAAACTTATGACAAGGCGACTACCGAAGATATCGTGAATGGTAACATTGCAGGTTGGTTTTAAAGCACAGTAACAATCTGACAGTTATTTCATCTGTTACCCACTTTCTTCAACATCTGCCTAAAAACGTTTATGTACAATGCCTTGGAAGATTTCGAGGGCAGTGTCAGTATTGCAGGCAGAACAATCACGAACATATACTTCGCTGATAATATCGATGGATTAGCTGAAGATGAACAAGAACTGGAAACTTTAATGAATCGTTTCGTCTAATTATCACAAAGGTATAAGTTGACAATCATCGACGAAAAGACCAAGCTAATGACAAACAACCCAAGAGGCATGAGACAGGAAATAAGAGTGAACGGACAAACGTATGTCACAGTAAAAGGCTTGAAATACTTAGGTGCTGTCGATTCTGATGAAGGTTCTAAATCTGGGGTTCTTTCCAGGATTGCACAGACAACAACTACACTAGCTAGGATGAAGCCTATTTGGAAGAGCAGCAACATCATGTTTCCAAGATCAAGTTTATGTGCTCCATCGTCGTGTCCTTATTCTTGTATGCATATGATGAATTGATCCTGACAGAAAAACTAGATAGGAGAATCAATGTCTTACAGATGAGATGTTTGTGAGGGATCCAGAACACTGGTACTTAGACTACGTTTATAATCCAGACGAGTTCATTATAATCCAAGGCGCAATTGAACCTTATGAAGATCGGATCACCACTGTAAAGAAATCTAAAGTACTTTGGTACGGTCATGTCACCAGCATAAATGGCCATTCAAGAACACACATTCAAGGCATAGTGAGAGGAAATTGCAAACATGGCAGACCCAAAAAAAAAGATGGGAATGTAACATCGAGTGGACAGTCATGGCCTTTGCATAGTCCCAAAGATGAATGCAGAAGAGGCCAAAATAGAGCGATATTCTTGCAAAGTTATCAGTGGTGCCCGCCCATACGACCAGCCAGGTTACGGGGAAAAATATAAAATGATAGCTATCTAACGTGATCTAATTCATGGCAAACTGTTACGTGTAAACAAAATAATTCATTAGTGAGCAAAGTGATACAAATATAGTATGTGTCAGGGAATAATAGGTTGCTAACGGAGATAGGGCGACATTCGTGTACACGGTGTGACATTTTATTACCAAACCTACAGGTTCAATCTTTTTCCAATAATAGAGTATTATACTAATATATGGACGGCTTAAGTTGAAGGGTGAAAAGTGTTGTATGATTTTCAAATGCATTTTGGCAGTAGTAATAAAATAACAGGTTAGTTGAAGGTGCATCATTATCGTAATAATATATTTCGACGTTAGTTATTAGAAAAATGAATAGCAATTTGCCTCTCAAAAATACACATAAACACCATCCCACCCAAATATCAGGAAATACAGATCTTAAAATTTTACAGCTGCCTTGATGGTACGTCATGTTCTACGACGATGAGTATGACTCCATATTTTCCCCAGCAGCGCCTCTCTTTTAAAGTTACATTTCCACTCATATACATCGCTTACATCTACACTTCTCCACACCTCCAAAAGTGATAAAGAGTTCTTTTGGCAAGGTAAAACACGCTTTTGTTCATTATTTTTGTCAGACGCATTGCGTCATACATACTTTTCTTCCTTCTCTAAAATGAATAATAATTGGATTCTGATTTCTTTTTTCCTATTATTACCCGGTCATTTCGCTGTTTCTAAGAATATAAAAATACACTTTTAAATTATCTGCTACCATTGTACTAATATTACTTAAAATTTATTAAGTTTAGGAGCACTTTTGTTTCTATCTTAAGAACTCTCTCGAAATGATTACATGTGTACAAACGGGTACTTACACATACACATGCCTAAACATGTACTGCACGATCAATGAGACGAATGAACTAAACGGTATTAAATTTTTCTTGTTTTATTTATATCCTTGTTGTAAAAAAGGTAAACGATCTGATTACTAAACAATGCTAGTGGATGGAATGAATATATTGATTTATGGATACAAGCATGAACTATTGGTATGAGCTGACTGAAGTATGGTGAATTTAGGGAGTAATATTTGTATTTATTTGCATACTTCTGTGTACACTGTTGTATATGTATCAAGATGGGTAGGTACGAGATATGAGAGAGAGAGAGAGACAGAGAAAGACAGACAGACAAGCAGACAGAGATTAACACCGATCCTAGTTCATAATTTTAATGTTATAGTCAAATTGGCTGTTCTGCCTCCTACCCACTTGATAGAATATGACCATGTTACACTCAGTCATCCTTTCAGAAATAAATGGAAACAATCCAACCATATGATTAAGTTTTGGTACCTTCAAGTGAAGAGTTAGCTATCAAATTAGCAAAGTATCAGGGTCACAAAATAAGCATCAAATTTGTATGAAATTGTTAGCCGAGCGCTGTATCAAAATTGCTTGAGGTTACATGTAAAAGTCAGTTACTCTTTCTTTTGTATAAGTAGTATGTACAATTCAAAGGCATCCATGTTCAAAACAGTTGTTGGTTTCCAGTTGCAAATAACAATCATTATGAAAACGTATGTCAGTTTACCTTTATGTTCCTTTGTGATATTAAAAGACAAGCGTACACGGATCACATGCAACATCAGCAGTTTGATAGACTGAGGGATATAAAGGACAACAAGGAATATTCCTACAGTCAGATTACCCTCATCATCAGTCGTCTTTAACTGATTTCAAATAAGCATGTTGTTTATATTGTTCATTTCAAGGTTTTCGGTATTTATGTGTGTTCAAATGAGAGAGAGAGAGAGAGAGAGAGAGAGAGAGAGAGAGAGAGAGAGAGAGAGAGAGAGAGAGAGAGAGAGAGAGTTAGCTTACAGGTCTTACTTTGAAAATTATTCTTTAAAAACATTGCATACGTTGGGAAATTGTACTCTTTCGGGCATTACATAATTGCACTTTAACTGCAATTTTCAAAGATTGTGTTGTGGACCATTTTATGAAAAGTAAACAGAGTTTTGTGTGAATTTTCCAAGATTCCCGATGAAACTTTGCTCATGAATCTCGAATATATAAGTGAAATTTCGTGCATTTATTGCCCTATCAGGAATATATATTGCAATGCTGTATATAAAAATCTAATAATTAGACCATAGAGCTTGTAACATGATATTTGAAACTTGATTTTGACCGTAACGTGTTTTCGTATAAACGTCCTTTACAATAACAAAAGTAATAAATAATTCTGCCGATTTAAACCTGGTTAATCCCCGATAAATGACATGGATATCTCTAACACTTGTTTAAAGTTTAAAATATTATCTACAGTTAATAATAATAATAATAATAATAATAATAATAATAATAATAATAATAATAATAATAATAATAATAGTAATAATCTGATATTCATGTTTGAGTGTAAAATTGAGTAAAACTTCTTTTAAACGACTGTTGTAAAAATCTAAATATATCACTCTTTTCCCACATCCAAGCCTTATCTGACAGGGGAATGGAAAGGAAGTCAATTTGCCACTAACTATAACCTATACATGACATGGATATTTCTAACATATTTTTCTTTACCCCTGGAGAGAAACAATGTTCATGAACATTGCACGGTCCAATATATAGCAAACATGGACGTTTACATAAATCATACATTAGTTATAACAATGAACAACATCCATTCTATCCCTCTGCGGGTTCATGGTTGTAGAAATAGATGTTTGACGTCAACACCTTGTTAACATGACCATCCATTCAGGAGAATTTGTGGTAATATTGTCAGTACGTTCGGTGTGGCTGTCATATAATATGTCAGTAAGGCATTTTGTTCATTAAAGACCAACTAGATATCACAATTAATCCTCCGGTGAAAACACAAAATCAGAATAATCTTACATTCTGGAGATGCAAACTGGTAACGACATTGTATGTCAGATAGGCAACATTTTCATTCAGGATCAACAAGAAACTATAATAAGTTTTTTTTCCAACATTCCATCACGGCATAGGGCTTCGTTTTGGAGAGGTACTGAAAAGATTTCTAACATGGCTGCAGCTGCGATCATATTAAACGTCAGATTGCAACCTCGTTCATTAAGGATCAGCTGTGCATCAGTTAGACATCTTCTGGTGATAGCCTTGTAATGATATGACCTTCGATTCGGAAGGACAAGCGATAACAAAATCATCGAAAAGATGGCCACTGTGGTACCGGTACTATTTTCACTTTAACCCAGCTAGTGATAATAAAATGTACATTATAAGAGCCCAATGTTAATAAGACCATTCATTCTTCTGACGAAAGGATACATGAATTTAAATAAGGCAGCTTTAAATGCCATATCAAATATTTTAGTGCCTGGAGCGATTAATAGCCATGAGAAGTCTTCTGGTGAAATCCTCGTGTCAAAATGCTTTCCGTTCAGTAAATAACAAGATTTTCTAAGAGGGTTGATGTGGCAGAGATGTTATAGGTCCGGCAAGTTGTTGTAGATGTGTATATGTGGTTTCATGGCTAACATCAAAGTAGTCAACAGACTATGGCGTTAAAAGACTGATTGACGTTGAGCGACAGACAACAGACCAGACAATAAGCTATTATTGTTTATGACCAGTAGAGCTATAACCAATTAAGTTGTACGTTTTTCTTATTTTCCGTTCATCTAATTGTCAATATGATACTAACACATACTACTGAACGTTATATAAATTATTGCATTTCCTTCTTCTTCCCAAATTCACGGATTTCAATATAAGTAATAAAAAAATTATCCAACAAAAGAACAAGCATTAACAGAATTTGGCGATATTATCGTTTTCCACCGCTTGCAAAAAAAATGAGTTTAAACTGAGCTCATGGTGTGGGGCAGATTCTGTACTTTATAAGATGTTATAAATTAAGTGTTTAAAGCTTCTTTTCAGTAATATCGTTCTTCACAAAAAAAGAAAGTAGGACTTCAAAAAGAAAAAAGTACATGCCAGTGATAAAACTGTATCTCACATTTTCACGTACCTCACCTCGGCAATACTGGGCATACAAGATATTTTTCCTCTACACAGGTATATGCTGTCTTAGTAGCTTTAAAACTTGACTGACCCTAAAAGATCAGGAAAAAACTTACCAATGTCCATTAATGTCTTAGATAAACCGATCACGTGTCTTCCACTTATTCGAAAATTAACATATAATCAAGATTTGACTTGTATCTAGTATATTGCAAAGTAGTTCTGGCTATTCCGTTTTGTCTAAAATTAGTACCACTGGTATTTTCTAAACCATGGGACTGTACTCTCGATGAATATCGCTTAACGAGCAATTCAACAAGTAAATTTTGTTTAAAAAAATCATGCTTCTTTGGACAAAATTCTAAGAATTGTATAACTCCTTATTTGAAAGAATGGATGCCTTTCATGAGTACGAAACCAAAACCATGGTTAGAACTTATTATACTCACATTTATCCTCTTATAAATTAAACAAAGAATTGAAATGTCAACAAACACAACGAAACGATCGCAAACTAAAAACTAAAAAGAATACAACAACAACATCAACAAACAAACAAGGTATAATCGTGCTTCAAATATAAAACGTACAACAGTATAACAGCAAACCAGCGAAAACTCTGGGATAAAATAAACTTCGAAATGATTTTGAAATTATTTGATAATGGTCCTCTATCAGAAAATAGTAAATTCCTCCAATAAATTTTAATATTTGAGCGTTTACACCGGCAGTTTAAGAATCGCCATCTTATCGTTACTTTTGCAAGTTTATTTCCGTATGCTGGAATATACCAAACAAGAAGGGTATAATTTGATATTTTATACATTCCAATCACGAGGTGAATGTTATCTCAAAGTTTATTTTATTCAAAAAGCGGATGTGAAGATTGTAAGACATGGGAATTTACCTACATTCATTTAATTATCTCCAATCATCGTCAACTGAATGGAGAATACATATGTTGTTAAATTTTACATTTATGTTTGTTTATTATAAGATTACCGAGTGTTAGAATTGGAAACGGCATTTTCGTGATCAGAGTTGAGAGAGAGAGAGAGAGAGAGAGAGATGAATACGATTGATCTATGTCATTCAACAATGATGCAATATATTTTGTTAGCACCGTATTATGATAAATTTCAAAGTGGAAATAATATTATATTATTGCCACTAAACTGATATTTCTTCTGAAGTATTCCTTCAGACACTTTTAAAAAAACAAAACTCCAATAATGTGACCGTACAATAAATAATTCACTAATTAATCAAAAACGGTGATGAGTACTAGAGCACTGAGCTTTCCTACCTCAACATATGAAAGTTAATAGTGAGGTGAACTGAATACACTTTAAATTTATCTGCACTAGTGCACATTTTCAATTTACTACATCTGTTTTGTGACAACTTAAGCTAACTGTTCACGTGTATACTTCTTTATTAAGCTGGTTCTGGTGAAGCACATGAAATCCAGTCGCCGGTTCTGTGTAGGAGCAAGGAGTGGAAACCCTAAGGCACTTGGACGATGTAATACATTCTCTTCGGGCAAGTTCTTGTGTCTGGAGTGGGATGGTCTCTGCCAGACGACTTTTGCCCAAGACACACTGATAATGATGGACAAATGGGAAGTTACTATACCGTATCGGTCGTCGCCTTGGTCATCAAGGACCGTGCCAGCCGTTGTCGACCAGGACGGAGGAAACAAAGGTGTTACTGGTACTTTGCATAAAATCAGAGCGAGAGACGGCGTTGCCCTCGCCACCCGCAACATTAGAACTCTGACGCAAACTGGAAGACAAAAGACAACACCCTGGGCCAACATAAAACTTCACTATGCTGGACATGGCATGCACCAAATGGAACCCATCATAAGCAGATCGACTACATACAGGTTCACAAACCTTTACCGATCTGGCATCAATAGAGCAAAACAAGAACGTTCCCTGGTGCTGATGTTGAGAGTGATCACGACCTCGTAATTATAAACTTCTGAGAAAGGCTCACGAGCATTAACAAGCCAAAGAAAATCAGGCTCAAATTCAACCTTGAACGTAGCATTGTTAGCTGGGATAAGGCTGAACGTTAAAGAAATGATTGCATTTCCTTCTTCTTCACAAATTCCTGGATTTCAACATAAGTAATATCATAAACGTGTCCAACAAAAGAACCAGCATCAACATAATTTGGCGAGATTATCTTTTCCTCCGCTTGCAAACAAAATGAGTATAAACCGAGCACATGGGGATGGGGGACTTCTCGTGTCTCTTTATGAGATATTATAAAATAAATGTTTAAAGCTTCTTCTCAGTACAATCGTAGTTCACAAAGAAAATAGACAGTAGGACATCAGATACGCACGCAATAGCAATTAAATAAGGGCACCAGGAACCGCACCTTATGGAGCGTATTATGCCTGCACAAAACTGAGGTGAAATTAATGGAAATTTTGGAATCTCTATTAATATAGATAAACTCTGAGTCTGACAAACAACAAACAACTCCTAGTACAATGGACTTAATTATATTTCGTATTGCAGGTTTCCTTGTACCATCCTCACCTCAAACTAACGCAAATAGTTTAAGAATGTTTAAAAATATTGACAAGTCTCGCATACAGATCTCAGAAGAAATATCAAAATATCTGATCCCTGTAGCCCTATTCAAATTAACGACTGTTCGTATTATTATTATTATTATTATTATTATTATTAGTAGTAGTAGTAGTAGTAGTAATAGTAGTAATAGTAGTAGTATACTGTGTCCATAGTATGTGGAATACGAGCATTTATAACATTCTCACCAGGAACCAAAACAATTAAAGGCATTTTTTTTTTAAATTAAGTGTCCACGATCAATCTAGGAACTTCATGAAGCGCTTATACTTTGTCATGTGGCGCATACTAAAACGGGATATGTAATACCGCTCGAATTATTGCATCCTTACTGTAAACCAGCCTATAGATTCGTTTTTCTCTACAACACAATAATAAATATATTCTAGACTGCAAATGTACAGAAATCAAATAATATCATGGATTTATATTGTTCCTTGCTCCTTAGAAGATGAATGGACATGTGCTATGAAGTTCCGTATGAATTCTAGCACCCGTATCAACATCTATTTAAACTTATACATATCGCTTTTGTATGTGTCTAAGTAAATTGTGTTGACTTCCTTCACATCAACCTACGATTCCATTTTTTTGCATACTTGCTCAGAACCAACTGGCGCATTTCTCTTTGAAAATGAATATTGTATATTTAGGATACTTGCTCCTTTGCAGACGTCAATTTATCAACCTGTAGAATAAGAACATTCAAATCATGAATGATAAGATCCCCGCTGGGAACCAAAACAGCTTCAAGTATGTTTTATCATACAATAGTTAGGATATCTGAAATTCTGTTTGCTGTATAAATCAACAAATTTCATAATGTTCGTGCTTTTCGTGTTGTTTCACTTTACATACAAGATTCATGCACCTTACCTATGATGTGAAGTATCATTTTTTGCATCCGTGCTCACAACCAGTTTATATAAGGGGTCGTCCATCAATTATGTCAACGAAATAGGGGGGTGGGGCTTTGAAGAAGTTTTACAATTGTTGACATGGGAGGAGGGGGAATTCAAGATAAATTGACGCCAACAATGTTATTTTTTTACAATTAATTAATGAATCAGCCACTTTGCGCATTATAACAACTGAGGAACAGTTGGCTTCCCCATGATAGAAGCTAGAATATAAAGTTTCGATTTATTTCATGAATTCAACCGTATAAAATATTGTCAGTTTGTAGGGGGGGGGGGTGGATAAAAAAAATTGACTCCATTTTATTAGGGAGGTCACTGAAAGTATGACTGTTCTTGACAAGGGGGGGGGGTAAAAAAATTCCTAAAAATTGCTGACATTATTAATGGACGTCCATTATTTCTCTTTGTAAAGGCCTGAGTCATATATATTTCGTTTCTTACACACATGTACATGTCATCTGATCTCCATGAATATCATTTCGCATTTCTTCGTCTTTAGGTATTGCACTTTTGCAGCTATATTCTTAAATCATTGCTTACATTACAAATTTCTTATCCAATGTACCTTTACTCGTTTCTTTCAAGCGATGCATCTGCGCTCAGAACCACTGCTTTCTTACCACTGTCTGTCACAGTACATCTTGATGCGAAAATAAAAATCAGTATTACTATTTCCTACAATAACCACCTGATACTAACAACCAGAGAATTGATGGACTATTTCTTTTTCTTCTTTTTAAAAACCGAATAATTGGGATATATATATCAATCGACCAAAGTCTGTTCATAAATAAAAGTTCCTTGTAACATCCGTGACTAGAACCAACATTTCCTGGTGAACGAAACTTACGAAAAAGTAGAGTTCCGATACTCAGATATCCTTCATAACAAATGAAAAAATGTATAAGATATTTAGTACCGCATATAACTTCACATCCTTAACCCAAGAACGTGCCGATAACATGTAGAATACGGACAATTACTTTATGATAACATGCCCGCTTGGAACTAAACCAACTTTAAACATAACATACCATGCTCTTGGTAACATCTTTAAGAGCACAGCTGAAATTTTGTGTGCTGCATAAATCGCCATATTTCATACTGTTCCTGATTTTCATGTTATTTCACTTCCATCAAAGATTCATGCACCTCAGCAATACCGATCGTATCACTTTTTGCAACCGTGTTCAGAACCAATTTATATATTTCATATATATTTTGTTTATTGCACATCAGTACACATCACATTATCTTCATATATATCATTTCACATTTTTTCAATGTTAGATATTGTAATTTAGCAGCTTTATTCTTAAATCAATTCCAACAAGACGTTGTTGCTATGCAAGGTACCTACACTCATTTATTTGAAACGATGCATCTGCGCTCAGAACTACGACATTCCTACCACTACCTGTCACAGCACAATTTAATACCTAAATAAACATCAATAAAAATAGTGTTTACAATAACTATCAGATAATAATCACCAGTAAATGAAAGGACTATACCATATTTTAGACACAAATCGTACCATGAAGGTATATAGTGTAACAATCGACCAAAGTCTATTCTTTACTGCATGTTCAAGTAAAAAAATCAGTGCCTAGAACCAATAATTTCTTTTAAAAGGAAATTACATAAAAGTGGAGTTCCGATATACATATTTCATAACAAATGACAAAATGAATACGTACATTTACTTCGTCGATGATAACATCCTGGCTGGGAACCAGAACAACGTCATATATGAAATAGCCTGCTCTAAGTTACATCACTAACAGCAGGTTTTGAAAACATGTTTCTGGTATAAATCAACAAACATCACACTGTTCCTGCTGTTAAACACAAACAAAATAGAGTTCCGATATTTAGATGCTACGGCATATAAATTCACGTTCTAACCCTAATCATGCGCCGATAACATGTAGAATACGGACATTTACTTCCTCGATGATAACATCCCCGCTGGGAACCAAACCAGCTTCATACATAAAATACATGCTCTAGGTAACATGTTTAATAGCATATTTGAAATTGTGTGTGCTTAATAAATCGCCATATTTCATACCCATCCTGACTTTCGTCTTATTTTACTTACATCATAGATTCATGCACTTGAGCAATACCGTACCGTATCAAAGTTTGCATTCGTGCTCAGAACCAATGCTAATATTTCTCTTTGTTAAAGTCGCGCTCAGAACCACGACCTACTTACTATCGCGTTACAGCGCCAGTCGATGCCAAAATAAAAATCTGTATAACTATTGTTTACAATAATAATCTGATACTAACCACCAGTAAAAAAAATGAATTCATCCTTTTCTTATAGACACAGATCGTATCATGAGGATAAATAGCAAACAATAGAACAAAGCCTGTTCATTACTGCAAGCTGGCCTATAACCTCCGTGCCTAGACCCAACAAGTCCTGGTGAAAGAAAGTTATAAAAAGTAGAGTTCCAGTACCCACACATCTTTCAGAACAAATGACAATAAGAACCAAATCTTTATTACCGCATATCAATTCACGTTCTCATCACAATGATACGCCGATAGCATGTAGAATACGGATATTTACTTCATCGATGATAACATCCCCGCTGGGAACCAAACCAACTTCATACATAAAATAACATGCTCTAGGTAACATCTTTAATAGCAAATTTGAAATTTCGTGAGCTGCGTAAATACCCATATTTTATACTGTTCCTGACTTTCATGTTATTTTACTTACATCATAGATTCATGCACTTGAGCAATACAGTACCATATCAATGTTTGAATCCGTGTTCAGAACCAATGCTAATATTTCTCTTTGTTAAAGTCTGGGTCATAAATATTTCCTTTCTAACACATCTGCACACTTCACAATATATCCATGTATATAATTTCACATTTCATTATCTTTCGATATTGCAATTTATCAACTTTATTCTTAAAGCCTTGCTAACAAGACCTGTTTTCCACTTATTTTACATAAATTCGCTTCTTTCAAGCGATGCATCTGCTCTCAGAACCACGACCTACTTGCTACTGCCATTCACAGCAACAGTCGATGCCAAAACAATCATGAGTTAAACTATAATTTCAATAAACATATGCTACTAACCACCAGTAAATGAAAGGAATATTCCTTATATTTAATAAAAATCGTATCATGAGGATATGTAGTGAAACAATTGACTCAAGTGTAATCATTACTGAAAGTTCCATTGTAACATCCGTGCCTAGAACCAAGATTTCCTGTTGAAAGATAATTACAAACAAAATAGACTTACGATACTTAAACATAGTTCTGTACAGATGACAAAATGAATCAGATCTGTATTACCGCATATAAATTCACGTTCTCATCCTAGTCATGCACCGATAACATGTAGAATACGGACATTTGCTTCCTCGATGATAACATCCCCACTGGGAACCAAACTAGCTTCATACATAAAATACATGCTCTAGGTAACATGTTTAATAGCATATTTGAAATTGTGTGTGCTTAATAAATCGCCATATTTCATACTCATCCTGACTTTCATGTTATTTTACTTACATCATAGATTCATGCACTTGAGAAAAACCGTACCGTATCAAAGTTTGCATTCGTGCTCAGAACCAATGCTAATATTTCTCTTTGTTAAAGTCTGGGTCATATATATTTCGTTTCTTTCACACATGTACACAGCTGATTATCTCCATTATATTACATCTCTTCATCTTCAGATATTGCAAAGTATCAGCTTTATTCTTAAATCCTTGATCACAAGACCTAAACTAGTTTCTTTCAAGTGATGCGTCTGCGCTCAGAACCACTACCCATTTACTACTGCCTGTCATAGCACCAGTCGATGCCAAAATAAACATGAGTTAAACTCTTCCATCAATAAACATATGATAATAACCAGTAAATGAAAGGACTATTACTTATTTTAGATAAAACTCGTATCACGAGGATCTCCAATGTAACAAACGACTAAAGTGTAATCATTACTGCAAGTTCCATTGTAATATCCGTGACTAGAACCAAGATTTCCTGTTGAAACATAGTTACAAACAAAATAGACTTACGATACTCAAACGTATTTCATTACAAATAACAAAATGAATCAGATCTGTATTACCGCATATAAATTCACGTTCTCATCCTAATCATGCACCGATAACATGTAGAATACGGACATTAACTTCCTCGATGATAACATCCCCGCTGGGAACCAAACCAACTTCATACATAAAATAACATGCTCTAGGTAACATCTTTAATAGCAAATTTGAAATTTCGTGTGCTGCGTAAATACCCATATTTTATACTGTTCCTGACTTTCATGTTATTTTACTTACATCATAGATTCATGCACTTGAGCAATACAGTACCGTATCAATGTTTGAATCCGTGTTCAGAACCAATGCTAATATTTCTCTTTGTTAAAGTCTGGGTCATACATATTTCGTTTCTTACACATCTGCACACGTCACCTTATCTCCATGTATACCATTTCACAATTGTTTCATAATTAGATATTCCAGTTTATCAGCTTTATTCTTAACACATTGTTCACAAGAAATTTATTCCTATATACCTAAACTCGCTTCTTTCAACCGATGCATCTGCGCCCAGAACAACGACTTGCTTACCTCTGCCAGTCACAACACAGGTTGATGCCAAAACAAAAATCAATATAACTATTGTTTACAATAACCATCTGATACTAACCACCAGAAAACGAATGAATTATTCCTTTTCTTATAGACACAACTCGTATCATGAGGATGTATAGCAAACAATCGAACAAAGTATGTTCATTACTGCATGCTGACTTAAAACATCCGTGCCTAGAACCAACAATTCCTGGTGAAAGAAAGTTTATAAAAAGTAGAGTTCCAATAATCGCACATCTTTCAGAACAAATGACAATAAGAATAAAATCTATATTGGTCAAGTTCATGAATCTATGATGTAAGTAAAGTAACATTACAGTCAGCAATAGTATGAACTATGGCGAGTTATGCAGCCCACAAAATTTCAAATATACTATTAAAGATGTTACCTAGAGCATGGTATTTTATGTATGAACTTGGTTTGGTTCCCAGCGCTGATGTTATCATCGAGGAAGCAAATGTCCGTATTCTACATGTTATCGGTGCATGATTAGGATGATAACGTGAATTTATATGCGGTAATACAGATCTGATTCATTTTGTCATCTGTACTGAACTATGTTTAAGTATCGTAAGTCTGTTTTGTTTGTAATTATTTTTCAACAGGAAATCTTGGTTCTAGGCACGGATGTTCACGATGGAACTTGAAGAAATGATTACACTGGAGTCAATTGTTTCACTTCATATCCTCGTGATAGGATTTTTTTAAATATAAGGAATATTCCTTTCATTTACTGGTGGTTAGTAGCATATGTTTATTGAAATTATAGTTTAAAGGAGACTAGAAATGAATTTTTTTTTAATTAATGTAATTCTTTACAAATTCTAATTTGAATATAATGTTTCAAAAAATAATATCGTGTGCGGATATTTATTATATTGCGAAGAAGATACAATGATTCCGTAAATTGCCGAGTATTTCCGAGTTTTAATGAGACGACAGATCACGTGGTCTCGTGACGTCACACTAGCCAGTCCTCGTATACAAACAGAAACATGGCAAGCGAGAAAGGCCATTGATAACGGTTTTCATCGGAAGTAATTTTTCACACACACAAAAACAACACCCCACAAATAAATATGCGAGGAGGTAATCATACGTAATTTCAACATAAAGAAGCTTCCTTTCTATGATTCAATTACAGTGTATTTTACATGCATGCTACAGTTAACGTATGACAAATCTGTAAGTATATACATGCTTCGTTAAAATAGATTACGTACTCTACTGGTCAGTGCTGAAAGAAATGTTTTAAGCACAGGCCCCGGGCTGATGATTTAAATAAACTTACTAGCCCTGACTGAAATTCCACAAACCCGAACAGTCCATATATGTTAACTTTCAAGCCGGGAGAAGAAAGAAAGAAAATAAATTCCAATTTTGGAGATATTTCCTCCCCATGTCGTAATATCTCTCTTGATTTTTCGCACTTAACTCCCGATTATTTCAATATGTCTCTCAATTTTCATTTCTCAGAAGAAGAAAATCCATATATAATTGTTTTATCAAGTGTGCAGTCCACAGATGTCATATTCTATTTTATCACTTGTGAATATTGTTGTGAAGAAATAATTAATATCACAGGACAGTTTTTGTCTTCAGTATATAGTTTAAGATTAAACATTATTCACGTAAATTTCAGATTGTTTAACTACTACAGAAGTACTTCTTGTAAATAAAATTGTCACCAATTAATTTAAAATTCATGAATTATCACAATGAAGGCTGCGTAATTTTCTCTGC
Organism: Unio pictorum; assembly: GCA_030141615.1. NCBI lineage: Eukaryota > Metazoa > Mollusca > Bivalvia > Unionida > Unionidae > Unio > Unio pictorum. The sequence goes on from JARLTB010000390.1 coordinate 3,448,302, forward strand.
AAACAAAATTTCCATTTCCGCCCCAAAAAACTCGGCCAGTTAACACCTGACATTTCTCTACCATATATGTAAAGTTTCATTACCATGATTAAATTAAAAGAAGAAATAAACAAAATACGACGCAGTTTATGTGCCCCTAAAAAACTAATTCAAAATAAATATTTAATTCACTAAACAGTGTTACATATCTTAACACTTAAACTAAAGGAAATAGGGTTGATATAAAATGTGGGAAAACAATGGCCACATACATGTACGGTTACGTTTGACTGCAGATTGGAATTCTTAAAATGAAGTCTTTGGCCTCGAAGTTACAACAAAATTCGGCATCGTTCATTTGTCAATGAATTTCTGGTGCTTACATACACTCTCTAGCACATGGTTTCTTTGAAATATGTCAGAGGGCCAGTCCATTTCACAAGATAAGTGCAATGATAAGGAATAATTGTTAATGTGTTAAACTGTCATTATGTTTGTGTACTTAATTCTAACCTCTAACTATTATGCAGACCAGAATATGAAAAAAGGTCTTGTCCTGGGGGATATCAAGGCGTATCACAGAGAGTAATTGCACATTGGGGCAACTGGGCGGGTCAATAGTCGCCTCCCCCAATTTCTATTGTCAGCCAGTTAATGTGAAACTTTGATTTTATATCGGATCTCTTTTCTTTTAATCGCTGCTATTTAAACTGCCCAATGGACATTTTAATATCAGTTCCAATCACTACAGATTTCCGTTTATACATGTTACGTGTAATAGGCATAGACTGAAAGGTTGTGTTTTTTTTAAATAATTTTTTTAATATTTTTGTTAAATTACTTAAATTGTTTTTCTCGAAACACGACGGTGTCAAGGGTTGATAATCTTATTATTATTATTTTTTTTAGCAAGCTTCCATTTGATTAAAGTCAGATCTCAATTACACATAGGACAGTGATGATATTTAGATTGTAATCTTGAAGAAGAAAAATGCATTTACTCATTTCATCAGCACGATCAGGTGTCGGGCTGTCATATTTTTCATTAGCACTTACTCGGCCTTCTGACTATTTTCGTAACTCGGTACATTTGACACTCTTTACCAGGATTTAAAATATACAATGGTATATCTGGAACAGTTTCAACTTATAGTCTAGGCTTAGCATTCGTGTATCCTAGAGGTTCTGTTTTTTAGGACCCCTCTGGTAACATTCCTTTGTGAAATGTAATGAGCACGGATTGCTGTATGGTGTTGCATTGAAATCGACTCGCTAGCAATAATGTATCCAGACTTTCTTTATGCCTTTATCATTTGGAAAAGAAGAAAAATGTTGTCCATAGCCTTTTCTTAATGTGCTATTTACACCCGTAAGCAATAATACAAAATCGCCAGTAGGGATGTTGGAGTCGCTACTATGACGTCACATCACGAGAAAAACCGAATAGGTGCGGAAATTTTGCAACGAGGTCACGGAAATTCAGCTCGTTGAACATATGCCAATATTTAAATACTGGGATTGCGGTCGCATATAATAATTCAGAATAAGGTTTTCTTTATTAGTGATGTTCTTATTATTCTATATTTCTATTGGTTTTTCGTCTCCTTTAAATACGTTGATTGCAGGTCTTGATGGGCATATGTTCCCAACAACGAGTTAATTAATTTCCAAAAAGGCATGGGAAAGAAATAAGAATGATTCCCGCTTAGACTGGAATATATGCTGCTAAACCTGGCTTTGCTAATGCACAGTGAAAACAAAAATTATCAAGCTTTATTGTAACAGCAAACTCATTATAAAAAAAACCCACAGCTTAAATGGTTTTGTTCCTCAGTCATATCAGCTGAGACAGATGGACACCTTTCTGGTACGAAGTTGACAGCTGCACTACTGACGTTAAAAGAAAAACAACGGAATAGCGTCAGTTTTTAAGCAGTTTGGCGATTCCAGTAATATGTACAAACTTACAAACTTGAACAAAAGACTAAATGCGGATCTCCATTGTAATTAACATCCCGAAGTAAGCTGATCAGGTGTGGGGAATTGTAATGGTTCTCGAGAATGCCACTAGCTCCTCATAACAAAAGGAATGTTTGCAAACAGTTCTCGGATTTTATTTATTTATTTATTTATTAATTTATTTATTTATTTATATATATATATATATATATATATATATATATATATATATATATATATATATATATATATATATATATATATATATTCGCTCTGTTTGATACATTAAGAATTGTTGAGTTTAAAATGATATCAGATTTGTACCATGTTCCTGATCAATTTGCGGTATTACACGTTGTTTCCAAGAAAATATGATGGATGAAAATGGCAATGTTGTGAGCAATGTGGCTATTCAGGATGTTGACATTATAGTTACCTTTTGAGTCTGAGGGTACATTTCAGATGATTTAGCACATTTGAAGTTGTTCGTTGTAAACCAATTATTTCAAGGTTGCAAAGTTTACACTCCAACTAGCTTGTTTCTTTTACCAAAGGCTATCCTAATTCGCTGGGTAAATAAACGAATATTCGAATGCCACTTTTCTATTTGATTATTGGCAAAAAAAGATATTGCAATCGGAATATTAGGATTATCATTTCAGATTCAGAAGAAAATTTTATCTCAAGCAATCATTGGTGAAACGAGAAGGTAGCGGTTTTTCGCCTGTAGCTTGCAACGATGTAATTCACCCTGTGAGGGGGCCCCGAGTGGCCGAGTGGTCTAAAGCGCTGTCCTTTACGTATCACTGCCATCTCACTGCCGTCTGCGTGAGTTCGAGTCTAAGATTCGGCTAATGTAATTATGTGAGAAAGCTTGCCAGTAGGTTCTCGTGGGTCGGTGGTTCTTTCCGGGGTTTTTCCGGGTTCTTCCTCCACCAGTAATAGTGGCCGCCAAATATAGCCTATATTGTGCTGAAAAATGGCGTTAAACCATAAAAACAAAACATCACCCTGTGAGAATTTTATTTCTAGGTTAGGCGACAACTCGATCTAAACAAACGGGAAAAAATCAAGAACACCATTATATCGATTTTTACAAGACGTGTTTTAGTTTGTTAGTTTTTGTATTTGCTTGATTTTTTTTTCCTTAAATGAATTAAGAACATTATTGCAGTGATGCATGAGCACCTGGGTCTAAACACCTATTGCCGGAAATTTCATTATTTGCAAATAGGAATATTTTGGTGTGAGATAAGTAACTATTGTATGTATAATATTCTTCAGTTTCTTCTATAAATTGCCATTTTCTTTAGAGAAAAATGTGACTTAACCTCTTTTCAGTGTAAAAAAAAGTCATTGGATTCACACCACTGCCAGTCACCTTGTGTTTGTCTTTTCAGATACTTTAAGGAATCTCTTGTACTTTGATAGGGCCGAACATCCTTTCGAGACCCATGAAAACGCCAAAGAGAGGTTGGAGATCGTAAACCAAAGCTTTAGCATGGTGAGATAAGACGGCTATGTTGATTTTGTTTTCTGTACGTCTTGGATTTTACATCTCATTCATTTAAAAGGTCGTCCAAAGCCATGGAAATGGGATGGCGCGAAAGGTTTGTACAAATTTAAATCATTGAGATTGAAGGCAGTACACACTCAAAAGAAAACCATTTGTTTTCTCTTTGCTGACGGTATTGTACAAGTTTTAAAGTTATTAAAGATCTCACAGAGTGAAAACATTGAATCCAGTTTTTCTCCCTCTTTTGCTTACAAATATGAAACGAGGCATAAAAAGCAAAATTCATACTATCAGTGTTGTAACATTTTAAATGAAAAAATATTAAACATGATTTAAATTTTATGCTTACAAAGATAATTCGATGTTTTAAAAAGATCAAATCAAACTTTACTTACATTGCTTTCTTGCTCCTGAGAAAGATGTCCCTGTACTGCGTTGGAGCGTTGTACTTCCGCGTTAGAAATGATTGTCACATGACTCAAAGCACTTTATTATATATTGCATGTAAGTGTCTGTTTCCGCAGTCATTCTGCGAAACCAAAAGCAATCGAATTTTATAAGGAAGCTACCAACGAAACGAGACGTCTCTTACATGTATTGAAAACAAATATAACATCAGTCATGGGTGTGTCTTCTTTTGTCCATAATTTTATCCGTCAAAATAAAATTAAAAAAACAAGAGGCGGAGCCGGTGGGGGAGCAGAGGGGAACAGATGTCCCCGGGCGCCAGACTAGTGAAGGGGGGGGGGCAAAATGGGGTTTGAAATAGGTTGTATGTGGAATTTTTTTGGGGGGGTGGGGGCGTAGAAATGAATCTTGTCCCATGGCTCCAAACACTCTAGCTACACCTCTGAAACCAGATGGCTCTAGATAACAGTACTGCATAAATATTCGTGATAGGCGATTGTTTTTTAATTATTATATTCGTTCCACAGTCTAGGGGTTAGTTTCGAGCAAGTTTGCAAATGCTCGCTAAATTCATACACCGTTTGTATATTAGGTTTCGAATAAAACTTATATTGTTTGCAACGTTAAATGCTGTTGTACAATTTACATGAACCGACCGGGACAGGCATATTGTGGATGCAGTATATCATTTTCCTCTGGGTCGAGGATATGTAGATGGTGGTATTGGTTTTAGGATTCAAAAGACAATGTCTATGGCAATATAGTATATGTCTAATTGTGCATTACTTCTAATGATATCAACCAATTAGGTAACACACAATTTAAAATACCTCCGAAACAAATGGAATGCTTCTATGATAATTAAGTAGTCAATGCGTCATACATGCTGGTAGCTGGTTCAGGTGGTTTAGACCAAAGAGAATTAGACACTAGCTTTGACATGAAGTTATAAAGGACGTAACGGATCATATGTGGTTGACTTATGTCAATGAAATTTATCAAACGTTTATTAGTTTCCAAAGCAACCTCTGTTGGGTTGAAATTCTAGATTGCACATCTCAAACATGAACTTGAAGCTATTCGTCCATTATACGAAATTTAGTTATTTACCAGTAAGACAGAATACATGAGTAACTAAAACCTGTGGATTTTGTGGTACAAGCATATTTAGGCTAATAGATTAGCTATTGCCAATTAATGAATGAGCACTTTGAATAGTTCAAGGATATTCTAAGTAAATGTGTCCTCTCAAATCATATCTAAACACACAATTAAATACGCCCGTTAGACTGATGTTACAACAATAACATAGCTAATGAAGACTTTTTCCAAACATTTATTACTAATATTATTATTAGTTTGCGTTTCTCTTTTATGGATTTTTATTGCAGATTTAACGATTTGAGTTATACCGTTACGATGTCTGCAGTGTGGCAGTTTATAACGATGTCTAGCACTGGAGCATCATGCCGCAGACATTTAGCATGATGTTCCACCCTGTCATTTTATCCTGCCACCAAGCCGACCAGTCCTAACACTAACCTCGTAATTCTGAGCGCCTAGAGAGTCAGCTCTTGGTACCTGTGTGTGTGTGTGTGTGTGTGTGTGTGTGCAATTTCTAAAGTAAGCTTCATATTAAAATTGTCGAAATGGCATATAATCCTGTCCGATATATTTGTTCAAAATGTACATAAAGATTAATTATATATTATCATAAAACTGGAATATAGAAAGAAGTTAGTGAGAAAATGAATATAATTTTGTATTCATCAGCACACGACTAACACAAAGTCATTTCCTCATACCCTAAATAGTGTGTGTGTGTGTGTGTGTGTTTTTAACTTAGCTTTTCAAAACAATCAGTTATATTGCTATGATGTTTGCCTTGTGGCAGTTTAATGATGTCTAGCACTGTGACATCAAGCCGCAGACATGAAGCATGATGTCCCACCCAGTAAAATTATCGTGAATTCAGGCCGACCAGTCCTTACACTAATCTTTTAATGATGAGCGCCAAGCGAGGCACCTGTTAGTATCATTTTGAAAAGTCGTTGGTATGACACGGCCGGGGATTGAACCCACGACCTCCTGCATCTGATACGGACGCGCTAAAAAAAAAGGCAACCGGAGCGGTGTGGCTATCAGAGATATAAAAAATACAATACAAACTGACAATAGAAACAGTGCAGAGAGTTGTTGATAAAAGTTTTGATCTATTGTAGTTTCATTTTAGTTCCTTGTACTGTGTTGATTCACGGGACAATGGATCGTTTTTATTTCTTAGCTTGGAAAAACCCAGCTGATTTGTTTCAAGATTCTAGAGAAATTACACCCTAAATACTATAAATTACACCTTAAATACTTCAAATGATATCTTGTTAATAAGAACATGGCAACTATATATAAAAAAATATGAAAACATTAAGTATATATAATATAGATCGATGATATTATTTTTGCACTATATTGTAAGTTGTACAATGAAGAAATATTAGAAGTTTAATGACTGTTTTCTTTATTATGAACTGATAATAAAACATTTGATTAATCATATAGCAAGGATATTGATTTATTAAGTGATTTTGTGACCCAAAAAACGCACATATGTATGTTTTTCACGCTCGCTAAACAAGAGGCTTCGAGTTTTGAAACTCGCGGTGGCATCCAAAGATTTTTCATTCTTTATTTGTAGTGTTAGATTCAAACTGTCTTTCAAGCAGCCTGATCCGACATGTTTACCTTTCTTTACTATTTTATGTTGATACTTTCTTTTATGACTCCCGGCCTAGGAATGCAATTAAGCTATTAAAACGCACACTCTTGTCTTTATGTGTATTACCTGTGAAATCTAATATACAACGGAGGCTGAAAATACATTTTGAATATTAAAAAGTGGACTAATTCACGTTCATATATTTGTATATTAATATGCTGAGATGTCAAAGTAAACATATTTCTCTAATTGAAGTCATCTCTTGTATTACATCTACAAAACAACAGCATTTCATATTGATATTGACTTTGAAGGTAACATAACTCTAACGTTTTAAGCTATTTTTGAGTTCTCATTGTTAACATATACGAACTAACCTAACAGTGCAGTAAATAATTAACATTATTTTTTTCGAGCAATGAAGGCATTGCAAAAACTGAAATGTTTAATTTTCAAACTGGGTTATGTGACTTAAAACCAGTTTAAGAAACTCACATTCACATACAAATGAAATAAACACCATCTTTATATAACTCACTACAGTAGATAACGATATTAAAATCTCACTATTTGTGTGAGCTATCTTTTTATGGTCTAAACACGGTCATTTAAAGTTACAGGCTCTCGTATATGGTGCTCAGAAATTTGTAGGGAAATTGGGGCACGTGTATATCTGAATATATTTTGATACAACTGCACAGTGGCGTTGCGAGGATATTTGGCGCCCAGGGCAAAACACCCAAATTTGCGGCGCCCTGGGCAAAAGTCCCAAATTTGCGCCCCAGGCTTCCCCTGCTGCGCACTTATGTTGATACTTTGGGCCGATTTGAGCCCCATTTGGCGCCCCATAGCCATCAGTGCCCGGGGCGAATCCCCCCCCCCCCGTCGCTACGCCACTGCAACTGCATTCTCTTGGTTCAAGGTGGGGGAACATAGCATGATGATTCATATGGGAGTCGTCCCACCTAAAATGGAGAAACAGTAAGCAGACAACTGGATTTTGCAAAAACTATTAATTCATGTGCAATGTTTAACGAATTTATACCAATCTTAATAGCTACTACAGTACTGACTAACAGCTGCCTATCTTGACGCTCAGCATTAAGAGGTTAGTTTTAGGACTGGCTGGTTTAGTGTCACGATAATGTAACTGGGTGGGACATCACGATACATGTCTGCTGCATGATGCCCCAGTAATAGACATCTCTATAAACTTGCTACACTGCAGACGTCGTAGCGACATGACTAAAAATTGATAAAACTATTACAAAACAAATTACAAATCCAAATGAAAGTGTGATCGATATGCTTGTTCTTAGCTGATAGGGAAAACGCCGATAAATTACTGCCAAGTTGTTGCGTTAACGTCCGTGCAACCTTTTCCTCAAAGTGACAGGCCGTTTTGTTTAAAGGTTGAATCACATATGAAATAGAATATGATATAATTCTATTAAGACTGTTGCATCTTAACTACCTGCAAGCCTACACACTATCAAAACTAAACGAGTGCTTAATTGCTGATGAGGTTCTCTTTGCTGCTACATGCTTGTGCTAGCAAGTCATGCTCTTTCCAAACTGCACAGATATGGCAGATGAGATAATAGAAAAGGTGACAAATCAATGGAAGTGATCAGATGGGAAATTATTATGAATTTATATTACCTGGATCTGCCTATAGAAGCTAACAATTAATCAAGTTTATAAATAAATTATTTAGAAGCATATGTCTGATTATATCGCTCATTGTAAGAAATAGAAAGTTTGTTTTAGTGTTTGATAGGTATTACCTTTTGCAAGATGCCATACATCAAAATAATGATTTTTGTCCTTGTGCTCTTCCTTCATGAACTTTTTAACTTGGACATGGCGATCAGAGACCAAGGTGTCCACAGTAAGCCCAAATTCCTCCATGTTATGGAGACACCTCTTCAACCCTTCTAATTCCATGTGGACTGAAGATTTTACTTCATTAGACTGAAGAAAACAAGTTCAAGTCAGTGATTGTCACTATCAAATACTATTATTTCAAACATGCAAATGAGACAAGGAAATGTGCATAGCTTTTAAAACTTTAAATTTCTGCGATAAAGTCATAAGTGACAATTTATCAGATCAGTGATCTTAGATTCTGATATATTAAAATTGGACCGTTATAAATAGATGGCAGTGGCTGTCCTGAACTTCATATTACAAATTCATATCTATACAGAATAACATGCAAGATTAGATCATATCCAATTGCTCTGGTTATAATGAAAATGACTAAATGTGCAATTTAAAGAACTGATGGTACAACTTTATTACCTGCACAAGCTGCAAGTCCAGAATAACATTGATGTTCAGGTCAATGACAGTATAGCTGCAATATTTTGCAGAGTGACCTGGACTGTCACATCTTCCATCCCCACCTAGAATCAGCATTGATCCTTGTGCTGCTGTGATGTTGTCTGCTTGGTGAAGATCCCACAGCCTGTAAACACTTGGGATCAAATAATTTGTCTGTAGATTGTCATATGTTCTATGACAAAATATTGGACAGTTTAATGCATTAAACAAGCTGATGATCTGGGCAGCACTGTTACCCGATACTAAAATCGCATTTGATAGTAACAAATTGCCCAATGGCATTTTCTGGCATAGATTCTGACTGTGCCATGTGGAAGTGTGACCATGACTACAGGTGGAATTTACAGTTATCATAGTTCCAAGGACACTTTTAACATGTACAACAATATCACTTTTACAATGCTGACATATTTTAACAAGTTCAAATAGCTTGAATTCAGAGACAAGGAAATACCTTTCATCTACAAGTTTATTGTTATGTAAAGGTATTATCTCATCAGGATCGATGTCCATATCTTCCACATCACGCACTTCACTATGAGGTACATAGTCAGGATCCTGATCTGTGTTTTATCTATGTCTCCAGATTCTTCTAAATCCAAGCAACTCTCTGGATCTTCAGTCATATCACTGTTCAAAAAATGCAGTGGGGGCAGTTTTACTAGGTTGCACTGTATGCCAACATTTGATACGCGTTCTCACTGCTTGTGTGCCTTTAGACTTTACATCGGGCCTAGCCTGCACACGCCTATTTCTAAAATTTAATAGTGATTTAAAATTGGTTTAGCATTGAATATTAACACCTGTTTGTTTTTCTGATGGCGGAGACCAGATCTGAGTTGCATCTTCTGCTGAATTTGCTTCCAAGATATGCTCATGATTCTCTGTGGCACTCGGCTTTAAATTATGTTCAGCTTCCCCACTATTGTCTGTTAGCAATGTATTCAAAACACATGAAAGTAGAAAACTACAATGGTAAAAATTTCATAATTTGGAATTTAATAAGCAATGTCATTTTAAAATAAATACGTAAACACTGTGTGCTATGCAAAAATATGATAATGATTAGGTGATGATGTCAAATGTTAAAAGTCAAAATTTACCACCATGCAATACGTTCATAAAAGAAGCATGGGTTTAAAATATTATTTAATTTTAAGAAAAAATGTGTTACAAATCATGTTTTTTTATTTTCTGTAGTCATATCAATATAGATGTTCTAAAGCACTTATAGCTTCTACAGATTATGCGATATATACAAAGGTATTATTATTGCTATTATTATTATTATTATTATTATTATGATTATTATTATTATTATTATTATTATTACCTACACCCAACACACATACAAATACAGATAATATCTTGAAAATGTACATCCAGCAATGCAATAGTGAGAGATAATATTGCATTCTGGACCAAGAGACGAAAACGGAGACCGTCATGTGTGTGTGTGAAACCATATACATCACCAGGGAGGTGTAAAAGACTTTGAGAACGGTTTTCATCGGTCGTAACATAAACATTGATTCTTCAAACAAAAAGAAAGACAAAAATCGGCAAAGCAGATCTCAGAACGTAATGTAAACATTTAAAAGCTTCCGCCATCTGATTCAGTTACAGTGTATTTTACATGTATCGTATTATACAGTTAGCGTATGGTCAAATCTGATGCTATATTTAGTATATACGTGTGTGGTTTGCATTTTGTTCTCACTTACCTCAGCTTTCTTCCTCCTTTTGTAACCCACACGTTTAACGCTTTTCCCAGGATTTAAAATATCCAAAGGTATATCTGGAACAGCGTCAGTTTTTAATCTTGGCCTAGCATTTGCATATCCAAGTGAAGCCATTTTTTCGAGATCCCTTTCGTAACATTCCTTTGAAAAATGTAAGGAGCACAGAGTGCTATATGGTGTTGCTTTGAAATCAATTCGCTTGCAAAAATATATCCATACTTTTTTATGCCTTTATCTTTCGGAAAAGAAAAAAAATGAACTCCACAGCCTTTTCTATGTATGCTATTACACCGGTAAGCAACTCAAAACGGCATAGTACTCTATATGAAATGAACCTTGAAACTGTAGGTCTGGATGCTGGAGTCGCTAGTATGACGTCACTTTCTGAAAGTAACCGAATAGGCGAGGAAAATATGCACACGAGGTCACGGAAACTCCGCGCCTAGAAGATATGCCAATATCTCGATATTGGCAGTAATGTCGCACACGACGCTTCAGAATCATGTTTTTCTCTGCAGTGTATTTAATATTATTGTATATTTTCACTGGTTTCTAGTCTCCTTTAGAAGAAAGAAAGAAACTAAATTCCAATTTTGGAGGTATTTCCTCCCTATCTCATAATATCTCTCTTGATATTGGCAGTTAATTCCCGATTATTTCAATATGTCTCTCAATTTTCAGTTCTCAGAAGAAGAAAATCCATATATATATATATATATATATATATATATATATATATATATATATATATATATATATATATATATATATATATATATATATATATATATATATATATATATATATATATATATATATATATATATATATATATATATATATATATATATATATATAAATCTTGGTTCTAGGCACGGATGTTCACAATGGAACTTGAAGAATTGATTACACTTGAGTCAATTGTTTTACTACATATCCTCGTGATAGGATTTTGTTTTTAAATATAAGGAATATTCCTTTCATTTACTGGTGGTTAGTAGCATATGTTTATTGAAATTATAGTTTAACTCATGATTGTTTTGGCATCGACTGTTGCTGTGAATGGCAGTAGCAAGTAGGTCGTGGTTCTGAGCGCAGATGCATCGCTTGAAAGAAACGAGTTTATCTAACTTGAATAGGAAACAGGTGTTGTGTGCAAGGCTTTAAGAATAAAGTGATAAATTGCAATATCGAAAGATAAAGAAATGTGAAATTATATACATGGATATATTGTGATGTGTGCAGATGTGTAAGAAAGGAAATATATATGACCCAGACTTTAACAAAGAGAAATATTAGCATTGGTTCTGAACACGGATGCAAACATTGATACGGTACGGCATTGCTCAAGTGCATGAATCTATGATGTAAGTAAAATAACATGAAAGTCAGGAACAGTATGAAATATGTCGATTTACGCAGCACACGAAATTTCAAATATGCTATTAAAGATGTCACCTAGAACATGGTATTTTATGTATGAAGTTGGTTTGGTTCCCAGCAGGGATGTTATCATCGACGAAGTAAATATCCGTATTCTACATGTTATCGGCGCATGATTGTGATGAGAACGTGAATTGATATGCGGTAATAAAGATTTTATTCTTTTTTTTTTATGGTTTAACGCCATTTTTAAGCACCATATAGGCTATACATGGCGGCCAGTATTAATGGTGGAGGAAGAAACCGGAAAAACCCGGGAAAGAATCACCGACCCACGAGAAGCTACTGGCAAGCTTTCTCACATAACTACATTAGCCGAATCTTAGACACGAACCGACTCATACAGAGGTGGAATGGCAGTGATCCGTAACGGACAGCGCTTTAGACCACTCGGCCATTCGGGGGCCCCTTAATCATTTTGTCATTTGTTCTGAAAGATATTTGGGTATTGGAACTCTACTTTTTATAACTTTCTTTCATCAGGACTTGTTGGTTCTAGGCACGGATGTTATAGGTCAGCTTGCAGTAATGAGCAGACATTGTACGATTGTTGCCTATATATCCTCATGATATGATTTGTGTTTATAATAAAAGGAATATGGCATTCGTTTACTGGTGGTTATTATCAGGTGGTTATTGTAAACAATAGTTATACTGATTTTTATCCTGGCATCAACTTGTGTTGTGACAGGCAGAGATAAAAAGGTCGTGGTTCTGACAGCAGATGCATCGCTTCAAAGAAATGAGTTTAGGTACCTTAATTACGAAACAGGTCTTGTGAGCATGGTATTAAGAATAAAGTCGATACATTGCAATATCTAAAGATGAAAACATGTGACATGATATACATGGAGATAATGCTACGTGTGCAGATATGTATGAAACGAAATATATATGACCCAGGCTTTTACAAAGAGAAATATTAACATTGCTTCTGAGCACGGATGCAAACACTGATACGGTACTATATTGGTCAAGTGCATGAATCTATCATGTAAATAAACTAACATTACAGTCAACAATAGTATGAACTATGGCGAGTTATGCAGCCCACAAAATTTCAAATATGCTATTAAAGATGTTACCTAGAACATGGTATTTTATGTATGAAGTTGGTTTGGTTCCCAGCGGGGATGTTATCATCGAGGAAGCAAATGTCAGTATTCTACATGTTATCGGTGCATGATTAGGATGATAACGTGAATTGATATGCGGTAATACAGATCTGATTCATTTTGTCATCTGTACTGAACTATGTTTAAGTATCGTAAGTCTATTTTGTTTGTAATTATCTTTCAACAGAAAATCTTGGTTCTAGGCACGGATGTTCCAGGGGAACTGGAAGAAATGATTACGCTTGAGTCAATTGTTTCACTACATATCCTCGTGATAGGATTTGTGTTAAATATAAGGAATATTCCTTTCATTTACTGGTGGTTAGTAGCATATGTTTATTGAAATTATAGTTTAACTCATGATTGTTTTGGCATCGACTGTTGCTGTGAATGGCAGTAGCAAGTAGGTCGTGGTTCTGAGCGCAGATGCATCGCTTGAAAGAAACGAGTTTATCTAACTTGAATAGGAAACATGTGTTGTGTGCAAGGCTTTAAGAATAAAGTGATAAATTGCAATATCGAAAGATAAAGAAATGTGAAATTATATACATGGATATATTGTGATGTGTGCAGATGTGTAAGAAAGGAAATATATATGACCCAGACTTTAACAAAGAGAAATATTAGCATTGGTTCTGAACACGGATGCAAACATTGATACGGTACGGCATTGCTCAAGTGCATGAATCTATGATGTAAGTAAAATAACATGAAAGTCAGGAACAGTATGAAATATGTCGATTTACGCAGCACACGAAATTTCAAATATGCTATTAAAGATGTCACCTAGAACATGGTATTTTATGTATGAAGTTGGTTTGGTTCCCAGCAGGGATGTTATCATCGACGAAGTAAATATCCGTATTCTACATGTTATCGGCGCATGATTGTGATGAGAACGTGAATTGATATGCGGTAATAAAGATTTTATTCTTTTTTTTTTATGGTTTAACGCCATTTTTAAGCACCATATAGGCTATACATGGCGGCCAGTATTAATGGTGGAGGAAGAAACCGGAAAAACCCGGGAAAGAATCACCGACCCACGAGAAGCTACTGGCAAGCTTTCTCACATAACTACATTAGCCGAATCTTAGACACAAACCGACTCATACAGAGGTGGAATGGCAGTGATCCGTAACGGACAGCGCTTTAGACCACTCGGCCATTCGGGGGCCCCTTAATCATTTTGTCATTTGTTCTGAAAGATATTTGGGTATTGGAACTCTACTTTTTATAACTTTCTTTCATCAGGACTTGTTGGTTCTAGGCACGGATGTTATAGGTCAGCTTGCAGTAATGAGCAGACATTGTACGATTGTTGCCTATATATCCTCATGATATGATTTGTGTTTATAATAAAAGGAATATGGCATTCGTTTACTGGTGGTTATTATCAGGTGGTTATTGTAAACAATAGTTATACTGATTTTTATCCTGGCATCAACTTGTGTTGTGACAGGCAGAGATAAAAAGGTCGTGGTTCTGACAGCAGATGCATCGCTTCAAAGAAATGAGTTTAGGTACCTTAATTACGAAACAGGTCTTGTGAGCATGGTATTAAGAATAAAGTCGATACATTGCAATATCTAAAGATGAAAACATGTGACATGATATACATGGAGATAATGCTACGTGTGCAGATATGTATGAAACGAAATATATATGACCCAGGCTTTTACAAAGAGAAATATTAACATTGCTTCTGAGCACGGATGCAAACACTGATACGGTACTATATTGGTCAAGTGCATGAATCTATCATGTAAATAAACTAACATTACAGTCAACAATAGTATGAACTATGGCGAGTTATGCAGCCCACAAAATTTCAAATATGCTATTAAAGATGTTACCTAGAACATGGTATTTTATGTATGAAGTTGGTTTGGTTCCCAGCGGGGATGTTATCATCGAGGAAGCAAATGTCAGTATTCTACATGTTATCGGTGCATGATTAGGATGATAACGTGAATTGATATGCGGTAATACAGATCTGATTCATTTTGTCATCTGTACTGAACTATGTTTAAGTATCGTAAGTCTATTTTGTTTGTAATTATCTTTCAACAGAAAATCTTGGTTCTAGGCACGGATGTTCCAGGGGAACTGGAAGAAATGATTACGCTTGAGTCAATTGTTTCACTACATATCCTCGTGATAGGATGATTTTGTTTTTAAATATAAGGAATATTCCTTTCATTTACTGGTGGTTAGTAGCATATGTTTATTGAAATTATAGTTTAACTCATGATTGCTTTGGCATTGACTGTTGCTGTGAATGGCAATAGCAAGTAGGTCGTGGTTCGGATGCAGATGCATCGCTTGAAAGAAGCGAATTTATGTAACTTGAATAGAAAGCAGGTGTTGTGAGCAAGGCTTTAAGAATAAAGTTGATAAATTGCAATATCGAAAGATAAAGAAATGTGAAATTATATACATGGATATATTGTGACGTGTGCAGATGTGTAAGAAAGGAAATATTTATGACCCAGACTTTAACAAAGAGAAATATTAGCATTGATTCTGAACACGGATGCAAACATTGATACGGTACGGTATTGCCCAAGTGCATGAATCTATGATGTAAGTAAAATAACATGAAAGTCAGGAACAGTATGAAATATGTCGATTTACGCAGCCCACAAAATTTCAAATATGCTATTAAAGATTTTACCTAGATCATGGTATTTTATGTATGAAGTTGGTTTGGTTCCCAGCAGGGATGTTATCATCGATGAAGTAAATATCCGTATTCTACATATTATCGGCGCATAATTGTGATGAGAACGTGAATTGATATGCGGTAATAAAGATTTTATTCTTTTTGTTATTTGTTCTGAAAGATGTGTGGGTATTTGAACTCTACTTTTTATAACTTTCTTTCATCAGGACTTGTTGGTTCTAGGCACGGATGTTATAGGTCAGTTTGCAGTAATGAACAGACTTTGTTCGATTGTTGCCTATATATCCTCATGATATGATTTTTGTTTATAATAAAAGGAATAATGCATTCGTTTACTGGTGGTTATTATCAGGTGGTTATTGTAATCAATAGTTATACTGATTTTTTTATCCTGGCATCAACTTGTGTTGTGACAGGCAGAGATAAAAAGGTCGTGGTTCTGAGCGCACATGCATCGCTTCAAAGATATGAGTTTAGGTACCTTAATTAGGAAACAGGTCTTGTGAGTAAGGCTTTAAGAATAAAGTTGATAAATTGTAATATCTAAAGATAAAGACATGTGAAATTATATACATGGATATATTGTGACGAATGCATATGTGTAAGAAAGGAAATATTTATGACCCAGACTTTAACAAAGAGAAATATTAGCATTGGTTCTGAACACGGATGCAAACATTGATACGGTACGGTATTGCCCAAATGCATGAATCTATGATGTAAATAAACTAACATTAAAGATGTTTCCTAGAGCATGGTATTTTATGTATGAACTTGGTTTGGTTCCCAGCGGGGATGTTATCATCGAGGAAGCAAATGTCCGTATTCTACATAGTTTTTGATGCATGACTAGGATGAGAACGTGAATTTATATGCGGTAATACAGATCTGATTCATTTTGTCATCTATACTGAACTATGTTTAAGTATCGCAATTCTATTTTTTCGTAATTATCTTTCAACAGGAAATCTTTGTTCTAGGCACGGATGTTCACAATGGGAAAATGGATCAATTGAAACGTTCTAGTAATTTGTTGATTTTAATATATGCCAACCTAGCCACTTTTCTTATGAAGGATTTATATGGTGAATAACCGATAAAATAAAATATACATGAAGACACAACATGAAGTAATAAATTACTGCCATATTGTGTTGTTGTTGTTGATGATGATGATGATATTCTGCTATATTGTGAAAAGCAAGAAGATGGAATATATTGTTAATTTAAATAATGCAAAATGAAAACATAAATGTACAATGTTGCCATCAGTATAAATTAAAATATATATCCACTTCTCATTCAGGTAATTAGTAGATTTTCTGCCAGTGCTTCCCAGAATCTGAACTAATTGCAGTTGATCCGATGTAAGTTTATCTGAAGAATTTCAATTTCATTAGGAAAACCAGTAAAGAAGTAACGGGTATTTTCTTAAATGTTAAATATGATAACTTTAAATATGATTAAGGGGCCTACATAAATAACAAGCTGCCATTAGTTATGCTATATCAATAGTTGTGCAATGATTATATCTTTTATGTGGTAATGAACAACAACAGCAACAACAACAATAATAATAATAATAATAATAATAATAATAATAATTAATAATCAGGAAAGTATGCATTATATTTAAATATAAAGTTCCTCTCCCAACACCTAAGATATACAAAGTCTTTATTATATTGCCAGTATAACTAGTGAAGAAATCCCAGAAAATTATTTTTCTTTAAAATTCTAGCCCTAATGCAAAGTACGAAACTGTAGAGCGCCACCTATGTTGTGACTAGATAACTCATACCCCTGTCTAGTTCCAGCAGAGTTATCTCTCTTAAATGCAATGGAGTACCTGGTTTTGTCATCGTCAAATTGACAATCTAACATTGTTCTCTATAAGTGTGTGAGATGCAAGCTACATTAGGATAGGAAAAATATTTATCTCTCCAAATATTAGCATAATACAGTATGGGGTAATTCAAATGATAAAAACATATCAAAGTTGGAAAATCATCAGAAAAGAGCATTTAGGCTAATATCAAACCAGAAAGAAAGCAAGGAAAATTTAGCTGGAAAGTTAAAAATATTACCTATTAAAGACCGAATATGTTTAAGAAAAGCCAAATTAATGTACAGGATATCCAATAATAGTTCTCCTGAATATTTACAATCCCTATTCCAGTATAGGCTACCTGCTAATACACCCCACCTGCGATCAACATCTACAAAACAGTATAAAATTCCCAAACCAAATAAGGAATTATTCAAGAAAAGTTTCCAATACTCTGGAACTTTGCTCTGGAATAGTATTCCAGTTGAGATTAGACATGCCCACTCTATTTCCATCTTCCAAACCCAATATATCCAGTGGCTTCTGAGATGCTGCTGAATTAAATAAATTCCTTGTATGAGGGCCTCAAGGTAGATTAGTTCTTAGCTAATTGTGTTACCCTCTTTAAATAAAGTCATTATTATTATTATTATTATTGAGGTCTATGGGAAAACAATTGGTACCGTGATACCTAAAAGATAATACCAGCTTCACAGTGTATCCATAGTAACGAGTATACATAGACACCATTTATATACTGTCATAGTGTCATTTGGTTAAACAATGGATATTGAGATGTTTTGGTCTAATATTTACAGACTTTTGCATAGAAAATGTAGAAAATAACACACATTAGCTTTTGAATGGGGCTTTTGTAAATGTATCTATGACATATAAAGACTGATGGCTTTGTGACTGTTTAGTCAACTCCAATAATAGCATACAGGCAAAAAAAATAAGTTATGTAAAGTTAATATAGTTAATTTTAGCCAAATATTGACTATTTTATGCGCAAAAGATAAAAAAACAAGGATTTAAAAAAATTTGTTCTTCTAAAGCATGTTATTGTCCAGGATAGAGGACACTCCTGGTCCATGTGTAGATAGTTCACTTGTATCATAAAGAATATTCTGGTATATGTATTTTAGGTAGTTTGCTAAAGATATGGTATTCCTTCCTATTTTGATTTTAATTGTCCTGCTCTAATTGTCTTTTTTTTTTGTAAACTTTTGTGTCTTGAAATTAAAAATGCGATTCTCTAGTTAGTTACATAATCATGCTCGAGGTCTCCACTACATATATAATCTTGGATTTTAAATTCTCACTTTATCAGTAATACATTTTTGGATAATTTAATTGCATTCAAGTTAATACGTGTGTTCTTGAACTCATCTGTATTACATGAATAATATAATGGAGGAAATAAAAAGTACACACCTTATGTATATCATTCAGTTATCTCCCTTACACCAGACATAACATTTCAATAAAAAGAAACCCAGATTGTTAGTGATGGTGTATAAAAATATTCTAAACCATGGGTCTGTACTCTCGATAAATATCGCTTAACGAGCAATTGAACAAGTCTTTCTTATATAAAAGAATCATACTTCTTTGGACACACTTCTAATAAATGTGTCACTCTTAATTTGAAAGAATCAATACATTTCTTGAGTACGAAACGAAAACCTTAGTTAGAAATTATTATACTCACTGTAATCCTATTATAAATGTAACAAACAAATAAAATGTCAACAAAAATAACGAAAGAATCGCAAACTAACAACTAAAGGTATAATCGAGCTTCAAAATGAAAACATATAACAGTATAACATAAAACCATCAAAAACTCGGGGATGGAAAAAAAACTTTCAAAAGATTTTGAAATTAATTTAGGATGATCCTTAATCAGAAAATAGTAATTTGTTCCAAACTATTTTAATATTTGTGAGTCTACAGCTGCAGTTTGGGAATCGCGATGTTATCGATTCTTTTGGAAGCATAGTTCTGAAAGCTGGAATATACCATAGACGAAAGGTATACATTTATATGTTATCTCAAAGTTTATTTTATTTTATTCACAAAGCGGACGAAAGACTATTTGACATAGGTATTTACCTACATTCATTTAATTATCTCCATCCATCGTCAATTGTTTGGAAAATACACATGTTGTTAAACTCTTCGTTTGTTTGTTTATTTTAAGATTCCCGAGTGTTAAAATTGGAAACCGCATTTTCGTAATCAGGGCTCTGTGTGTGTGTGTGCGTGTGTGTGTGTGTGTGTGTGTGTAAGAGAGAGAGAGAGAGAGAGAGAGAGAGAGAGAGAGAGAGAGAGAGAGAGAGAGAGAGTTTTAACCTTCGGTCTTGTTACCCTGGGGGGGATACACAGACTGAATGTACAGATATATAACGACATATTGACTTGAATCGTATTAGAATGCATATCACTGCTAACAGCATATTGATTTTACTCAAACCTTTGTACAACAGTGTATTGACATGAATCAAACCAGTCTACACAGCACTGCTAACAGCATATTGACATGAATAATGCCAGGCTACACATCACTGATAACAGTGTATTGACATGAATCAAACCAGGCTATACTGCGCTGATACAGCATATTGACATGAATCAATCCAGGTTAGGCAATGCTGACAGCAGCAAACTGACGTTAATAAAACCAGGTTACACAGCGCTGGAGTGCTATCCAGAGTACTCAATATAGAATATGTTTATGTTAACTTCTGATAATCAAAACGTTTTAAATATGGATAAGAAAATTAACATAAATAATAAAGTTTAGCAGATCTCAGATATATAGTAAGATTTGGCAGATATCCAACATTAGTAATGTTACTGTCTAGAAGACCTCAGACATATAGTAATGTTATACAGATCTCAGACATATCGTAATGTTTAGCAGATATCAAACAAATAGTAATGATTAGCAGAGACAGGACACATAGTAATGTTTAGCAGACATCAGAAATTTAGTAATGTTTAGCAGATATCAGACATATAGCAAGGTTTAGCAGATCTCAACTATATAGTAATGTTTAGCAGATATCAGATATAGCAAAAAGTAGTAGATATCAGACAAATAGTAGGTATTAGCAGTATGATTCATATAGGAAGGTTAAGCAGATATCAGACAAATATCAAGGTTTGGCAGATATCAGACAAATAGCAATACTTAGCAGATCTCAGATATATAGTAAGGTTTAGCAGATATCAAACATATATTAATGTTGAGCAGATCTGAACTATATTAAGATTTTAACATTTCTAACTTGTATGGTCCATATCTTGTATTACATGTTAATTTTCTTATTTTCAGACTATCATTCCACTACTACAATGCAGTTTATAACACTGTACATCGGTATGTATGTGCAATAGTGCATTTGTAATATTGCACAGGTTTTCATGACACCGTATCTAGTAACCTTACGAATAAGGAAGGCATGTAAGGGAGCACACCATTGTTTAAGAGTTTAATCCACCATATTTAGAGTTGTTTTGGTTGTGGGAACTGTTTAACTAGAAATTGGAATAATGAGCAGTTTTCTAAGCAATTTTTTGTCATGATCATACCGGTTTATAGAGGTACATTTTTTCTAATTTTCAGCTGTTTAAGAAATGGAAGGTAAGTCAGAAACTTCTACATGTTAAATGGGTTATGCAGGTGAGACTGGATGCTTTGTATTTACATGTGAGAAGAACATACATTATGGCAGAAACAATATATAGTATTCCATTCCTAGGGTTCTTATGCGGTCGATAAAACAAAATGCCTCTAAAGGCCATAATACAATATTTCATTATTCTCCATTGATCTTTCTCCGATCAGCCAACCCCTAAAACCATGTGATTGTCCCTATTATGAATCACCTTAGAAGAATGGTTTGGCTTTTTGTGAAAATATCTAAACATGTATTAGTCTTAATATACAAAAATATAACGGAACCAGTTTGGGCTTAATTTGGCACTAGCATCTCAGCATTATTACAAGATTTGTGCAGATGATTATGATGCACCATCAGATATGGTCACCACTATAAATATATTGATAATATTTTCGTGACTGCATAACAACAACTGAAATATTTTTAAATCATATTTGTAGGAAAGCATCGTGGCTTGATGATGTTTCAGATTTATACAAATGGTGCAGCTCTGTCATCAAATATGGCCACTGTTATTAGTTGAAAAGCCACTGTTACAAATAAGATTTTGTATGACTTCTCAAAAGTCAGTGACTCAGATGTGACCAAATATGACCGAAATTTGACCAAATGTGACAAAACGTTGACAAAATGTGACAGAAATTTGACCAAATGTGACAGACATTTGACCAAATGTGACAAAGCATCCTTGCAAGAAGACCTTTAGTAATATTGCTTTAAAAATTATATAATATTTGCTTAGATAGATTTGCAATCTTAACTTTGTGGTCGGCACTGTACTATATGATACTTTAGTTGCACACTTGCATTCATTAGCGCAGTAGAAGTGTTATTTCATGCTCATATAACTTATGAAAATATTAACATGTTTGAATATATGTTTAACTTGAATTCTCTGTTCCAGATCTTGCTTCGATTTAAATGTTGATGAGCATCCATGTACCAGCAGTTATTACTTAGTATTATGTATTGGCATCAATTTAGTCTCTTTGGTCTTCAATTCCCCCTAATTCACACCTGCCACCATGAGTGTGTGCATTACAGTGCATTGTATCACAGTAATAACTGGACTTTATCAGAGACGGTACATGGCGGATAATCAATACTAGAAAATGTAGGAAAGAAGAGATCAACTTTATTTCCTAGGTAGATACCAAGATGACAAAACTGTGGACTCGAAATGTCCAAAGTAAATTGTACATGGTTTCAATAATCATCAGAAATTAATCTCACAGTAAAGATGGCTCTCAAACTGATACGTATCACATGCATTTGGGTCGTGGGTTTATTAACTGTTTCAATAAATAGTGATTGTTCCAGGAGAAACTATGTTTAAAATAGTAACTGAGTTGATTTCACTTTATGCTAGTAATAAACCATGGGCGCGTATGAGACAAACACATGTTGTTCCATCGTCTATCCATAAGCACAAGTTTGTTATTCCTCGGTCTAGACTAAAAGGAGGTATATTTTAGCGACGAATCTTTACAGACAAATGTATCCAACGGTCTAGTTGGCCCAAAAGAAAACAAATGCTGACTTTTACTTCCAGTATGGAAAATGTTACTCATTCTTACAGACTATTCATGCCATTGGCTTTCCACAAAGGACATATTATCATTGGTCCAGAATGAAAATGATTCTAATCAAGCATCCATTATGGTCATCACAATGACCATCTTAAAAATTGTGTAACTGCAAATTTGTATTGATATGGGGATATCACCATACAGTGTTTATGACCACTGGTTGTCACGAAATAAGGACGGTCCTCGTCAGACTTTCATTATGGCTCACAATATCGCAATAATGAAATTCTTATGCTTGCTATTTCACCAAAACCAAAAGTGATATTACCATGGGGTTTTCGTCGCGAAGGTCGTGGGTTAGAAGCCCAGCCGAGTCATACCAAAGTCATACCAAAATGGTACCAATAGTTACTTCACTAGGCGTTCAGGGTTAAGAGGTTAGGTTTAGGACTGGTCGGCCTGGTGTCAGGATAATGTGACTGGAAGGGACATCATGCTACATGTCTGCGGCATGATGCCCCAGTACTAGACAACACAATAAACTGCCACACTGCAAACATCGTAGCGATATGACTGAAAAATTGTAGAAGCTACGTTAAAAATCCTAATCACAGACGCACATTATATAAAGAGGGTTGTAAATGTAAATAGTGCCCATTCCACATCCATCACAGTGGCCAGTTTAGAAATCATATAATCACTACTCATGAATTGCTGGTCATACCATCATCATGGTTTTATTAAACAACATATGGTTACTAGTAGGTACCAAATGAAAATGGTGCTGTTCAGACATCCAAAATGACCACCACAATGGCCATCTTGAAATGTGTGTTATCACTACTTATGAATGATTAGTCATATCAGCATGGGGTCTCATTAAAAGACTTCTCATTATATCAGGTTAATTATAATTTATGTAAATGGTGCCAGTTTGACTTCCAATATGGCCATAATGTAAATTGTTTTACCCCTTCTTCTCCTCCATGGCTGTTGTGGCAACGAGTGGTCTAAAGTGCTCACCGTTACGGATCACTGCCATCTAACCTCTGTCTGTCTGGGTTCGAGACTAGGGCTCAGCCAAAGTGGGTATGTGATAAAGCTTGCCAATAGCTTCTCTTGGGTCGGCGGTTCAGTCTGAGGGTTTCCCGGGTTCATGCTCTCCCATTAACATTGGCCGCCATATATAGAATATCTTGTTCAGAACAATGGCGTTAAACCCTATAACAACCACAACAACAACAAGGCTGGTAATATTGATATTGTGCTTTCACGTAATTAAAACTTCTAACGTCTAGTTGATCGGGAATGCAAATAATGCCAATTCGATAACCTGTTCGGCCACTATGGCCTCTATCTTGAAACTCTTGTATTGCTGAAATTCTCAGCTGTTATCCAGTGTTGGATGCAGAAGCGATCTTGCTGCACCATGTGCGATAAGTTTGCACAATGGTCTCAAAGAGGCACTGTTGAAATGTAGGGTTTTTGAGAACACCTTTAGTGGGTCATTGCAATGCTTCTTTTGTCCACAAACAGCGAGATTTCCCTTGCCGAGTCCGACATAATGCATGCTTTGGAATCTTCGGGCATGCGTACAATGTGCCCTGCCTGTCCAACTTGGATCTCTGCATCAGCGTGAGGGCGGATGCGTTTCCGGCCCTCACTAGAATCCCTGTGTCAGTAATTTTCTCTTGTCACCGTATCCGCATAGTCCTGTGGAGACAGGTCATGTAGAATTGATTGAGTGGTCTGTAAACTCTGTTATAAATTGTAGCTGTCTTGCTGGTGGTAGGTACTGCAGTACGGTACACTTTCAGCTAGGTTGTAAGGCTGATTACTCTGCAGTACCACATATTCTCAGTTTCCCAAGACTAAGCAGGCTTTGGCAGTTCTGTTGTCAACGTCGATGTCAGTGTTGACCTCTCCTGAGGGAATGCTACCCAGATACGTAAAGTGTCTGTCCCTTTACATTTATACGCAATTCACAATATGGCTTCCAAGGTCAGGTTGGTGCAGATCGTGAAGCCGTAGTTGTCACATACCTCAGGGAACTTGTATATGATGGTATGAATGTCTTTTTCTGAGCTGGCATTGAGGGTAGAGTCATCAGCAAAGAGCAAGTCCGTAATAGCTGTTTTCTTTGCCTTTGCGAATGTATGTAGGCACTTGGGGATAAACAAGTTCCATCAGTATTGTATTTGATATGGATCCTGTCATCATTGTTTATGAATGCTTCCGTGATCTTGTTAGTGAGCATAATGGCCACCATAGAAGAATTCACGATTGCCGCCCACTCTTTAAAACTGACCCTTGTATTCTATTCAAAGCTGCTCTGTCCACATTTTCTATTGTGTCGATTCCCTAGCAATCATTGCAGTCTGTCTCATGTGCGCGGGCATTGTATAAAAGAGTTCGCACATTCATTTTCCTTTTTTATAATGTTTTACTGCTAGAATGGGATTCCTGCCAGCTGAGGTAAACTGACCAGGGTACGATGAAGTAGGGTATGTTTAGGGCACCTTTTCTAACCCCTTACTAATGATACAGAGGTGAGCAGAGCAATTTTAGAAAGGGTTGCTCAGACATTTGGGACTGCCAAGTTGCCCTGCAACTTCCCTCCATTCCAATGCGACCCGTTGCCCATAGCTTCCTGTGTGAAGGATTGTGGCTGTAGCTAATGTATAATCCTCTCTTGCTGTTTCACCTTACTCCCATTGCCACATGACTTGGAGTTGAGTTGTATGAATTTGAAGCTTTTATTCATGGTTGACCTGTTCTGTCTCCAGTAATACGACATGGTCGAGACAACTGGAGATAGGTCTTGGCCACGGCGTTCTAACTGTCTTGCCATCATCACGCTTCATGACACAGACCGCTGACTACAGTAGTCATATACTTAGGTAGACAAAGTCCTAACTAACTCACCGAGGTTTAAAGATCAATCGGCAATTCTCATTTGGTTTAGCCTGCCTGTCAAAGTGGATTGCCAAGATGTGGCCACTGCCGCATGCTACAGCGTTTTAGAGCCTCAGGTGAAAGCTGAGTGCCATGTGATCAAAGGTAGATGAACTGTTCTGAGAAGAAAAAGGCATCTCCTCCCACCAGAGGTGATGTGTGCTGATGGACTATTTTTACATTTTTAAAAATGAATTACACTTGTACATGACAACTGGATTGTATCATGTTTTGCATTATATATATATATATATATATATATATATATATATATATATATATATATATATATATATATATATATAAATGGAATAAAAATCCAACTTCAAAGAAATGTTGCTGGCAAACACAAACTTTATTAAGGTTGGCTTCAACATTCTCATTCAGTGCAGTGATATATAATAACATCAGTGTTCTTCACAACATCACTTTGATGTCTAATAAGACTTTAAATGAATTGAGTAGTTTTACGTTGTATAATTTATCTTTTAAATTCGCTAAATGGAGTCTCCCACAATAACAGTTGACAGGTCACTTCACCGTAGCTATTGTCTGCTAATTGGGTCAATGTCAAGTTATCGTGTGCAATGCATGTCCAGCCAATTAACATCACTATTATCAGCAAGGTAGAGACCCCGCATTCGTTTGGGAAGCTTTGTCTTGGGCAGCTGTTTACAGTGTGTGACAGGGTTTGGAGACCTCTAAAACTACAGTTCGAGTTAGTAGCCAGACCCCATCCTACATGGCGGACTTCACAATGCCTATGTCCATCCTGGAAATGGTTCTGCATGGTCCACAGATGTTGTAGAAGGTTGAAGCCAGGGAAATGGACAGATGGCTCAGCTAAGGGGGAGTGGTTTACAACGTCTGTTGAAATCCACTCACCTTTGCATTCTCCTTGTCAGTACTGAGCCAATGTTCTCCTCAAGTTTGGGAAACAGAATCCTTCTTGGAAACCTAATTTAATGACGAATCCCGGTTATGTGCCACTGCAAAGAGCAGCTCTCATCATCAGCACTATAGCCAGCTCTGATAATGTAGCGAATTAGGTAATATGTGAATAGTGGATGTTTATTTCTGACCACATTGCAATAATATTAGGTGTATGCCCCAGGGACACGTTTAACTGAACTTTGAGCAGGACCGATTACTGTTCATCCATACTAGCCTACATATTACAGGCATAGATCGTGGTGGTCAAGAAAGTTTTTTCTTTATTGTTGAAATAATTTTGGATTTAAGATTCCAGAAAATGGTAGGTTTTTAAAACATGACCGTGTCGTTGTGGGGCTTTGGGGTAGAAATCGTTTCGTTTTTCTTTAAGTGACTGTGTTATGGCAGGTAGACAAATCACACTGATAGTAAACTTAATGGTTGGCAAATTAAAGTGTAGATAGAGCATAATCTTTCACTGTCCCATTATATGTATTGAATTATTTTATAAATGACCTAACACCAGTATCTAACTAAAAACAAGAAAGTACAAAGAAATCCTTTGGAAGCACCATCATCTAAACACAGTATCTATTTTCAATCAAAGGAAAGAACGTTTCATGTCAAACTGTACACGTTACTTAAATTATCAAAATCTAAACAAACCAAATTATTCAATTTTGATGCCTTTTGATAATCGAACAATTGTTTGTTTTGAAGGACTCAACCCCCATTTGTCTAGAACAAATGGTATCAAGCCATCTTCCATTAAAGGTCTAAATAAATGCAAAGCATTTTATTAATGTATGCATCAAATAGCCAATCATTTTCGTGGCAGGTGTCTTCTAA
This sequence comes from Unio pictorum, assembly GCA_030141615.1. Classification (NCBI taxonomy): domain Eukaryota; kingdom Metazoa; phylum Mollusca; class Bivalvia; order Unionida; family Unionidae; genus Unio; species Unio pictorum. Next base: position 3,475,995 of record JARLTB010000390.1, read on the forward strand.
AACAGTTGTCTTTAATGGCAGGTGCTCTTTCATGACATGCTTTACTTTACTAGGGATCAACTATTTAAAGAAAGGGAGAGGGCGAAATTACTTTTTAAAAAAATGTCCAGCCCCAAAATAGCGTGAGAAAATATTCTTGTTTACAAATAAAGAAAACACAATAAAACCAATTATATCAATAATAGCCAAGTTTTAAAATGTATATAAAGCAATTCATTTTTAAAAACAATCAGACTGCAGCCAAGCCCCTTCCTCTTCCGTATTAAATGCTTTGTTCATACCTGTATTATTGGTCTTAGAAGAGAAATGTATCTTTAACGCAGATGTGGTTAATGATGAGATCAGCAAATGCAGAGCTTCTAAAGAAAGTGTTGGTGGAATATTCTTTGCAAAATGCAAAGAAAAATATTAATAACATTAAACATTTTGTTTGTTTGTTTGTTTGATTAGGAGTTTTAAGGTACCTTTAACAATGTTTCAGTCATATTGCTACGATGTGTGCAGTGAGGCAGTTATAGTGATGTCAAGCACTGGGGCATCATGCCGCAGACATGTAGCATGATGTCCCACCCAGTAATATTATCCTGACATCAGGCCGACCAATCCTAACACTAACCTCTTAATGCGGAGTGTCACGCGAGGTAGCTGTTAATACCATTTTTGTAAGTCTTTGGTATGACTCGGCCGGGGATCGAATCCACGACCTCCCGCTTCCTCGGCGGACGCTCTAACCACTAGGCCACCAGAGCAGTCTAACATTAAACATAAACACTTATTTAGCATATCAATGGAACTGAATATTGTTATTTAGAATCGGGGTACATACACATGTCGGTAAACTACAAATAATGGCCTTTTCTACATGCGATATTTAGATTATATCTATGATACCGTGACATGTACTTAATTTACCTTCTTTTATTTAAACGGCAAACATGAACTATTTGACACTGAGTCGTGGATTGTACTTGTATCCTTCGTTACTTCATTTGTTTCCTCTTTGGCTAGTTCAAAGAAGCTCTTCAGCAAAAATTAGGACCGTAACATTCCATACAGGAGATAACTTCTGTTGGTTTCTTTGAGCGCAGTTATATGTCAAAAAATGCAGTCACGCCTCATGATTGTATAGAAGACGAAAACATTTGAAAAATCGCAGAATCAATTTACCTTGGTAAAGTTGTATATAAATGTGTAACTAATATGGTCAAGATATACGATATTACAAGAAATTCTGAATAAATATCTTTTAAATTGGCATATAATTCAATTATGGCCATGGGTTGAATGAATTTTAACACCACCAATCAATAAAATGTTTCGTATTCACGTCTTTAATTATCGACGTTCAAAGACCTGCATATTATGTATCTCAGTGTACAAATTTCAGAAAGGAAAAAATGTAGGTGAAACTAGAGCAAAGATAATCAAATATAATAATGTGACAAAATGCGATATAAAAAGAAATGATTTTTGTTGGCTTTAAATGTCGCAAAATAAGAGAAATAATAAGTTATGAGAACGAATCTATTTTTCGTTGACATTCGTTTTACAATGCCTGTGCAAATTAACGAAAGATATCGAATGTCTTTTCGTTGGCCCATTTGTTTACAATGGCAGTGTTAATAACGAAAGGAACTGAAGGAACAAAATCACTATTTGTAGTTTAACACTATTTCAAGATTCACAGGTTAATGTTAAGGAGGGTACATACAGAGTTCAAACTCATGCCGACAACACCACACCAGGGATATTTATGGCCATGGCAACCACCACCGTCACCATTACCACTACAACAAAGAAGGATGGTGCAGAGGACTGCATCATAAAACAAATTTAAGATTTAGTTTCATGTTGTTTTTTTTTTTGGGGGGGGGTCTCACGCATGTAATTTTGTCTTTACCTGCTAACTGTAACACGATAATACTGACGGGACGCTGGGATAAAATGACGACACAACACAATATGTCAAAGATGGAATTTATGTCATTGATTAATAAAAGTATTTATATTCTACATATACTGTAATTCGTTCTCGCTCGACACATACGTTTCAAGTACTCTACCCAAACATTCACAAATTGAAAAACCAACCAAAAATGATTCATATATTCAAATGTATGACGGTAAGATTGATATATTCTCGCTTAATGAGTGTAAGATTCAAATAATCTCATGTAATGTCGTACAATGATTGTGAAATTTAAATAATCTCATGGAATGCAAATAAGTTTCAGATAAACTTATGTAATTAATATGACACAAATTGCAACTCAATCGAAACAACAATCAATCGAAGCAAACGTATGACTCGGTCATTTGTATAGCCGTAAAATGCATAGATATTTGTAAATCTTGCAAATGTGTCTAATACTTAAAACCCCAGTTATTCCGAATTTTTGGGTTGGTTCACACACGTATCGGCCGCTTACACCCTTCATATATCCGCCATGCTCACAGGTTTACAAATTAACGGTTTCATCTTTGTATTTCCTTGATGGTTACATCATCTTCCATATCCATATGGACCCACAGACGGCCAGACAGTCTGTTATACCCGCACACACATACCGTCATACGTAAGACAGCACATAGTTCTCTTGAAATGGGTTAGCCCACTTGTATTGGCCAAACGTACCGACATACTTACAGAGAGCTATAGATTGATACAGACAGTTGTATCGCAGAATATCAGAAGTGGAGACTTGACTTAAATCTACAGGAGAGTATTAGGATTAAATATTCGTGTAGACATTGCTTTTAGTGTCTCTCGCCGCAAGCAAGATACGACGACAAACATGTTATTTCAACTGCTGAACTAGAAAAAAACAATTATTCATCCTAGTTAATGTTGTATGCATATACAACGGAAAATGGCCAAATCATTCTAAGCTGTAATAGAGTCATTTCTTGCCTTTTTTATTCTGTGACACTAACCAACAAAACAACAAATGTTCGTTCTTGGTGGAACAGTGAAATATATACAGGCAGACGTAGATATGGGAAGGTTGTAAGACCATGGCTTGAAGCAGAAGATATTGGTATGGTCCAAACAAAAGGACACATATCTTTTGGAAGACGCGATTGTGCTCTTCCGGCCTAATTTAAGCTAAAATTAATAATTAATCAAGACATTTTTGGGGCAATACGTTACACGTATCATACATGGTCAATTTGACCAGATGCACTGTTCTCACGGGTTGATAGTGTAGACACTGACCTTTCCATTGTTAAATGGCATTACATACAGAAATATATTTTATTGATTCGCCAATTATCCGTGTACTGGAAATGCGTACCTACAATTGACTCTAAACAATGTTTGAAACACAATCATGTGGATCTGACGTTTTATTTCAGATATCAATTTTACTTAAGAAAAGGTATCTCGGTACATACATACATACATACATACATACATACATACATACATACATACATACATACAAACATACATACATACATACATACATACATACATACATACATACATACATACATACATACATACATACATACATACATACATACATACATACATACATACATACATACATACATACATACATACATACAAAAGACGCATTATTGTTACGGCTAAGAAACTTAATTTTTTTGATTCACCGAAGACAAAAATGCAGCATGAGGATGCAAAAAAAAACCGTCTTCAGAAACCATCATATAACAAAACAAACTATCTTTGATTAGTTTGATATCAATAGTGCGAATATCAATAATAATAATAATAATAATAATAATAATAATAATAATAATCATAACAAACAAAATACTGGATATGTATGTATCTTTCAAAGCATTTGGCGTAATATAAATTTAAAATTATAGATCTTTACCAAATATAATATTATCTTAAATTGTAGTTACCGTCTAGGGACAAACATTCGAAAAATAGGAAATATGTTGCTGGTTTCATTCTAATGGAAACTCACATCTTATTTATAAAAATATTACCAATTTCATTCCAAGAGCATCACTCAAGGCTGAATTGAAGCAAATGAAACCTTTCTATTCTGATTTTTTGTGTGTGTACAGATTAAGGCTGGTAAGTACCACAGTCTCGATTTTCTAGACTTACTTAGATTTCGGTAAAACAAATCAATCCTTGCATTAGTGAGATATAAATATCCAGAAGTGACACACCTGACACGGAATCAACCCCATTAGTGGATGAGAATTTTGGAGATTGACCTCTTAAACTTTCAATTTCTGTGACGTCTTAATCTAGCAATATGGATCTTGAGAAATAGAATTCCTAGGTAGAACCTAGCAGCATTGTGATGTGGGCACAGTTTAAGAGATTTATTAAAGCAAACGAAAGCATTTATAAACTGGGACTCTCTCATGAAGCTGTAACCAAGGAGGTTCAGTTCTGTCTCTCTGTTTGATATATCTGGCTCTGTCCTCATCATGTTTATCATGTTGTCCAACGCAACCTGTTGATGTCTCTCTTTTCCTAGTTTGAAGAAATTTAAATATTGAAAGAAGTACAGGCACATAAGGGAATCCACATCTGCCCATTCATAACATGAAGGATTGTTCGCATCCCTTAAATACGGGCGTGCACCAATCGATCTGAGCATTTCCATCCCCAGTGGGGAGGGGGCAATGTTGACTCTGACGGAAGATAGACGACGCTGAAGGACACTTAGTTCTGCATCAAATCTTCGGAACCGTATGTTTCTGTGCCACACTTATCGTTAAAGAAGTCAAAATTACATTTTAGGAAATATTGTTCATCAATTTTTCCCGAATTCATGTATCTCATTTTGTGATCACTCATATGCTGTAGACAAATTTCTGACAAATCACAATCCCCGAGCATGGTTCCAAGTCCACACAGCTTTAGTCTTACTGAGGTAGCATCACTGTTAATCCCAAGTGACAGACACCTTGATGCGAAAGCGATCAGATAACCCACTTCCTCCTGGGTTAGAAAATGTGCATTTTCTTTGCATACAGAAACCACATAAAAACCCAGCTGTGACAACAACATCATGAGGACATGATAGAGATATATTTGCAATGTGTCAGGTGCGTGTTGCAAAACATGTATTATACTTCTTACACAGCTTGTCATAATGTTGTATTCCTGAGGAATCTCTCGAACGATAACCTCCCTGCAATAGGATAATCCGCTGAACACACTACAATAGTCCACCAATGTCTCCTTACTTAAATTTGTCTTGATGCTTCTTAAGTTTCTAATCATATCCAATCTGCTGACATCATACAATAGAAGCTCTCCAAGATTACAGCATTTTAATCCTAGCAACATTCGGCAATCGTTTGACAAAATACTTCCCAGTAGTCTAGTTAAAATGAGCTGTGTTTCTCCAAATATTTTTCTATCATAAATGTTGTTTGTAACAATAAAATAGTCAGGACAATAGCCTTCACTGGCCCACTCGTTCAACTGTTTAAGACACAGAGTTAGACAGAATAGAAGGTTTCCAGTGCAACAAAAATTCAGTCGGTGTTCTTTCTCTCACCCACAACATGCAAACTTTGCAATGATAGCTTGAAAAGGCATCACCAATGACAGGTTCAATGTATGTCTTCTTTATCATTTTTAGTAACACATATACTTTCATCACCGTGTCCTCAAATGACCTGGTAAGCACTCTTTTTGTAAAAGAGAAAGATAATCTCCATTCCAGATCGCTTTCATAGCTGTGTGGGTGTCCAACAGCAACAGCAAAGCAGCAATCCTTCCTTGCATTTTGTAGATGATGTAAAGTAGGCCATCCTTGTGCTCGGCGACGGCGTTGGAACCATTCATGCGCCTTACTAGGCCATCGAGTGCACCGAAAAGCAAGTACATGATCAACACACGCCTCCTTCAAATCACTTACATTACGTTTTGCTGGGCCTGAAATAAATTCACTTGGATTCATAATACTAAAGATCTGGTTGGACATCACAGTTCGATTATATGAACCAACTCTCTCCCTCGCATTCTGATGATGGTATACTGGAACAGGAGTATTGTCAGGTAGCATTCTTACTACCTGTAGTTTAACATAACCAGGATGAGTAATGCCATCATGCACCATGAGAAAATTGATCTTGTCTGGCTGACAGTCAGATAGTTCTGTGACTAAGTGTGCTCGTTCATCCCAAGATAATATGTCTTGATCCGAATTTAGTCCTGGTCCTGTAGATCCTTCTCCTCTACTGCCAAAAATGTAGCTAACTGGTTTACTTTGTAGACTAAAACGGTGTGCAATGTTGACGAAGCACTCACTTGCAGTGGCAACCATGACCTTCCTACTACGTTCTTCCTGTGAGTAGCCGATGACATCTAGGATGTTGGAAACCCGCTCAGACACAGCGCGGTAGTATTCTGGAACTTGGTGATACATGTCACCTGAAGTGTAACAAATTTAAATTGTATAGTGATTTTAAAACCTACAAACGTTTCATTTAACCAAATTGAATTATCATCATCATCATCATTACCATAAGCATCATTGTCATCATCAGCACGACTGATCATTATATTACAAAAGTAGATCATCAGAACGTATTGAAACACAATCATGTCGTTTTGTTTTAGCAAGCTTTTAAGAATACATACTGTTTATATTGTCAAGTATGTGGATTTTGTATCACATTTTATCATCTAAATAATATTTAGCGTGAATTGTATATTCATTATTATTATTATTATTATTATTATTATTATTATTATTATTATTATTATTATTGTAATTGTTATGATGATGATGATGATCATTATTATTATTATTATTATTATTATTATTATTATTGGAGTAGTTGTAGTAGGATAGAGTTGTATTAATAATTACTCTTATTATTATTAGTATAAGTAGTTTTATTAAATATTTATATTACTTTAGCAGTAGGAGGTGGATAATGTTGTTGTCCAGTGACGTGTTTAACAAAAGTGTTTATTCTATGTGAAAATAAAACGTTTCACCAATTTTAATTTGTTCAAACTCATAGATATATAAAGGACCGCGTGCACCATTGTAGTTGTTTAATCTATGTCTATTTGGCTCATAGGTTATGAATGTTTAAAATGGTTCATAGCATTATTAGTTATTATTATACGAAGAAGCAATCCTTTCCGTGCTTTTTAAAGAAAAAAACAAACAAATGCAATGTATATGCTCTTTTATATAATTGTTATCGTTGACTCTAATGGAAAACAAGTGAATTTTACAAATTAACAAAATCTACTCAATAGAAAAAGCTTTGATTAATACGAGTACTGAATAAATAGACTTTAGCTGAATGGATTCGTATTAAATACTACATGTATTTACATGTATCATGGTATAAGAAAGGTTCATGATCAATGGTCTGATTGACGTGATTAAACTGTGTTGATGGAGATGGGAAATTGTTACACCAACGTCGGATGTTCGCAGCCATTTGCTGGAAATACCATTTCCTCCTCGCTGATGGCATGATTTCTCTAAAGGCTAATGCATTGAAAAGGAAGCTGCAGTAGCTTAGCTGGTAAAGCGTTGGCCAGTACAAGTGACGCGGTTTCAATGCCCGCCCAGGCCAGCCGAGTTCAGAGTCCTCCAGTTTCCCTTAGGTACATTTAATCCACATGATACAATCAACAATGTGTTATTTGAGCCGCTAACAACAAACATCTAATATCATACCTCCAAAACTCAGTAATCTGTTAAACCACTGTACCATATGTTATTTTTAGATAAATCTGAGACAAATTGATAGACTGTTTATTTTCTAAGGAAGTGTACAATTTCCTATTGACATATTTTAATAGAACATGACCGTTCATCGGTGCATGTCAGATCTGTTTATTGAAAAGTAGATCACTACTTTGGTAAGACTGCATTTTCGCACACGAGAAAGCGGATTTACTTTACGTATTTGCTGATTTCGTCTCAGCACATAGACCTGTGGATGATTAATTTCAAGAACCAATCATGTCTTATTACAGGTACGAGGCATGCTTAAATCTTTGAAATGTAATTTGATTTTAGCAATGTCTGAGCGTTCTTCGTCACGCTAATGTGTTTTCTATAATTGCATTCTACCCGACGCAATTAACGCAAATAAAAAAATGCGTCATTTCAGCACACGAACATGCGTACAAGCTTGAAATTGCCATTATGTTTATAATCTCTAGCGCCCGATCCAGTAAAACAACCTTGTCTATACTTTGATATTTTAGAAATACCACGAAATATATATAAACTGTCTTGGAAAAGAAAATATGTAAATATGTAAACTTGGTGAAGAATAAAATTGCAAGCGAAGAAAATGTCATTATATGATAGTGTGCAAGAATAGTTCAAACTACTAGCATCTATGGATGAAAACAATACACTTTGATCAGTGACAGTGAAGCTAGCTGTTCGAAATATTAGTTTGGGATAAATAAAACAAGGGCATGCCAGTAGGTTGGATTTTAGGAAGCTCTTTATTGTTATATTATGCAATCTTCTATGGAAGGAAATAAAGATGATGATTATTCAGGCGCTAATGGCAGGAGGTGGATTATGTACAGGTTGATAATCGGAGTTAATTCTGGCTGGTATTGAATTAATGGCATTTGACAAGGGATTACTAACTTATTCGTTACTTACTAATTACTAAAATGACAATAACATCAATGAAATAAATGCATGTATTTCGCGGCGAGGCGCAATCAACGTTAAAGATGCTGAGAATTTATTTTTCAATAGACGATCTTGTGTACGGTGTGTCCTGTATGCGACCATAAGGACTAGCCCAGAAAATACGTTTGGGTGAAATTAAATTTTGTAACATTGATTTCTCTGTCCAAAGTTCTGACACCAGTAAGCTGGGCGACTTACACGTGTATCTGCTAACGTGTTTAGTTTCGCATCCGTGCGAACGACCTACTATTCTTCTTCTACAAATATCATACTATATTCTCGTGGTTGGATCGGTAATACATAATAACTGTTTTGCTGCCTCGGATTGTCAATTCGGTCTGAGGCCACAAATATATTGTCGGACCATATCGGGTCAGTAAACGACGTAGCAAGCCTTCTTTTTCAACGTTTGCAGCCGTATTACGAAATTGTTTCCGAGCAAATCTAACAAAGATCTTTATAAACTCATTATATAGGTAATGATAATAGCGAGAATTTTCTCCTAAATTGTCTATGCATGCTAGGCTTCAACTGTGTGCGTGATTACATGTTATAGTACCTATGTGACTGTTGGAAGTCGTGATAACAACACGTGAGATTGCTCTAGACTGATAGTACTGTAGGTCCGAAATCTCAGTGATAATCCCTGGGGATGATGGTGTCCTAGTCTCCATACCTCAGGTATACGGTCAAATGCAGTTCGTTTAGTTTGAACGGTCATCGGGAACACTCGGAAGGCATTTTGATTATCTTTAGCAATGATTGTACCAGAACAAATATTAGAGTGTTAGAGTCAAGAAACATTATCAACAGATTGTTCAATATATTTTTGATATTAGCGCCAAGAAAAGTAATACAGAAATGCAATACGATACGACTGATAACAACGTTTTGGTCAAAAAGGTCTTAAGTCTTATATCCCAGATTCAAATTGTTTTTATTCCATTCTAATCCTGTATATATGTACGGAAAAAAAACACGACAACAGAATTCTGTAACTCATTATATCGTGCGAGGTATGACGCAACCCCGTTTCACTCCGCTGCGGCTCTTGAAGGGAACGGACATGGATCCATCGTATTGCACTTGTCCTGTATGGTATCGACTGAGGCAGACTTCAGTGGTGCTATCACTTTCTTCGTGGGGCCTATTGCTTTCTTTATGCTGTCGTACATGCCTCTGATGGTTGCGAAATCTGCTGCTCACTGGATGCTCTGACAGAGCTGATACCATTATTCGCTGTAGCACTGCCGTGCAAACCTCTGCACTTTGATTCTGGTAGACTTGTATGCCTGTAGAGTTCTCTGGCATGGGGAATGTTTGTAGTCCAGGTGAGCACTGCGACGCTCTTCTAAGGCAGGCGTGAGTGTGTCTGATTTATTCTCACACCAGTCATTGCTCTTTGCCTGCTACTTACCAAAGATCTGGGTGGCTGTGCTGTATAGTCATCTCTTCTCACTTTGGCACTGCAGTTGGGAGGTAATGCATTAAACGTTTTAGAGAAAGCATAAGAGAATTCCACAGCATTCTCTGGATTTGATGTCTTGTTCACGTCAATGCTTAGTTTACCATCTTGCCTACAGTGTATCTTCTATGGTTCAAGCTTCATTTTGCAGCACACCAGCGAGTGGTCAGTGTCGCAGTCAGCTCTGTGGAAGATACGGGTAAGTGGCACACTCTTCATAGCAGACCGTCTCGTAATGATCAAGTTCAGTTGGTGCCAGTGTTTGGACCAGACATGCCTCCAAGACACTTTATTTTGTGTCTTTGTCTGAAAGATTGAATTGGTGATGCTGAAGTCGTGGCACGAGCGCTTCTCTATGAGTCTCAGCTCGTTCTCATTCAAGTTCCCAATGCCACATTTGCCATAACGGGAAGTCCAAGAGTCATGGTCAGCGCCTATTCTAGTGTTGAAGTCTGCCAGTAATGTCAAATTCTCTTCCTAGGGAATTGTGTCGATGAGCGAGTTTAATTCATCGTGGAACTCATCCTTAGTAACTGATGTAGTGCTTCGTGTTGGCGCGTAAACGCTGATCAAGTTGACAGACTCGGTCGCGATATGGAGACAGACGGATATCAGTTTTCCGTTTCTTGGTCGGCAGGGATCTATTATCCCCGGTAGTGAGTTCCTGACAGACAATCCAACACAAAATCCTCTTAATTCGTCAGTCAGAGCTCTTTCCATGCCATACAAAAGTGTCGTTCTCTTCTATGACGGACCTGGAAATCTAGTTGCCGTGTCTACTGTAGTGAGGCGATGTCGACCTGGAGTCTTGCAAGTTCGTCCTTGATGACTAAAGTCCTTCGAACATCGCTGGCTGCCTGGAGATCAACTTCGAATCCACATCTGCTGGTCCAGATATTCCAGGTACCTAGTATGATTGAACGATTCGTTGTTGACTTTACATTGTTATTTCTTGGTCCAACAGTTGCAGTCCGCTTTGTTAGGTTTAAACTCAGAGTTTACGTTCTCTTAGATGGGCCAACACGTAATGTTAACGAGACCCATCTTCCCGACGCGTCTGGTTCTGAGGCGCTAAAACCTCGCCTGTCATAATTACTCCAGTCGATTTAAACATGTCCCTCCGAGCTTAGTTAAGCCACTCGTGAAGGCCAGGAGCTGAATTTGGTTGTCATAGGCTCAGATGCAAGCCATTGAGATTTTCCAAGGGAAGTGGCTGCTTATCTCCCACATCCATTTATATAATGAAACTGCTAAGATACAAAATACCGGAGGATATACTGAATTATCATTGGACAGCTCTCCCAAAAGAAGACAATTTTTAACAAGCTGATAAAAAGCAGAACTCCACTGTCATACATGAAAATCTGACAGCGACAGCATAAATGTCATGGTCTTGTAGCTTATGTTTTTACGACAATTGCTAATTGTATCAATCAGATGAAGACCACATACCGGAATGGTCGCAACCCAACCTGCCAATGAAAATGGCATCCACTGAACACCAGGACGGAGGTCATAATTATGACACTGGTGCAGTTACCATAAAAGCACAGGCAAGAGATAACATCACTTTTGGCGTGTGGAATATCACGACCAACAGGAAAACGCAAGCAACTAACCCATGAGATTGGAAAATAGCAGCAAATACATCCTTTGACTCTGAAGATGCGCGAAGCATTGAGTAAAAAAATCAACAGATGAAGGACACATTTACTTCAACTGGCCATGACGATTTGTTGTACATATGGACATTGGTTATTGATCAGTCTTATAGGATGATTACCATCTCGTTTCTAAGTCATCCTCATAGAGGATTATGCCCCAACATCAAAACATAATAACGAAAAACAATGGATACGATCAACATCCAGCTTAAAACTCACATTGACCAGACACCCAAGAAGGAAATTCAACTAATTAAAGGAAACTGGAATGCCAGTGTAGTAAAAGAGGTACTGACTGACTGGCACGAAATATTTTATACTGTAACGAACGACCAATGTGAAAGATCTCACGCTAATGTACTTCGCCACATACAGTAATCCAGGACTAACGAGCACCCTGGTCCACACAAACTATCTTAAAGAAGCACTTAACATAGTCAAGACCAAAATCATCAAAACCAGATTGACTACATCTTGTACGGAAGCGCTTGTTTTCTTGCGTCAGCATTGTCAGAACTTGAACTTTCCCATGAAATAATATAGGAAGCTATCATAACTTGATGATAATGACTATTAAACTTCTTCCGATGAAGACCAGAAAACCATGATAGGTTAGGATCAGGTTTGAACTTAAACATCCAAGCATGGCAAAGACGTTTGAGGTAAATCTTCACCACTAATACTTCTGGGTTGTTCAGAAATACAGCTAGACTCATTAATCACCACCTCCAAGACAGCAGTAATAGACACAGTCTATGCTTGGCACACAATGCAATACAAATAAGCCAGGAGTTACGACATATATCATTTGCAGCTGCAATGTGAGGATAAACTGGGATGGTAGTGATTAGACTTTGAAAGAGCAAAACAATACAGGGTGATTAATAACATAATTAAGACGAGTTTAAAGATAGCTAAGAAAAGCTGGTTAGAAGACAATTGTAAGGAATTCTAGAAATACGTAAACTTTAATGACAGGTAAATGGCATAGCAATTGGTGAAAGACCTGACAACAAAGAAATAGGACATATCTAGCACAGAAGATCAAGACATTATTAACTGTTGGACGAAATAATGCTTAGACCTTTACGACCAGGAAACTTCTGGAGACGAAACCGTATTAAACTCCAACTGCACACAACAGATTCGGACCACCCGATCCTCAGAGAAGAAATATAACCTGTAAAGACACTTAATAAATGGAAGTCAACTGTGGTAGACAATGTAACAACAGAACGTGTATATACAAAAGAAACGGCCATGATCGATGTCCTCAGAAACATCTACAACAAAATCTGGCAAATATTTGGATGGAATGACCCACACATGAACCCCGTCTCTGAACCTCCCTCTTCTTAACAAAGCGAATTTTCAGCTGTGCTAGAGCTACCAAACAATCAGATTCATCAGTCACCCAAGCAAACTAATATGTATGGTCATCCCCATTTGATTGAAACCATATGCAGAGCACATTTATGCTGCAAATTTCTTAACATGATATACTATTACAGATCAATTATTTACAATCTTAGAATCCTCTGTGAAAAGTATATGCAACATCCACAGTACTTCTATCACGTCGTCATGCAGCCTTATGGGTCACTCTGCGGATGTACAACATCAAGACAAAACATATCAACACCAGAGAAAATCTGTATAAAGAGGTGAATAGCGAAGTTCTCGTGTATGGAAACACTGCAGATTGTTTCAAAAGCACAGTAAAAGTCTGACAGTTATGTCTCTTCTTACCAACTCTCTCTATACCAATAAAGGTTCATGTACGATGCCTTGTAAGACCATGAGAGCAGTGTCAGTGTTGGAGGCAGAATAATCACGAACCAACCAATCGCAGATGATATCGATGGCTTAGCTTGAAATGAAGAAGAACTGGAAACATTGGCGAACCGTCTCATCTTATTATCACAAAGGTATGAGTTAACAATCAACGCCGAAAAGATCAAACTAATGTGGCAGGAAATAAAGGAAATAAGAGTGAATGGACAAAAGCTTGTCATGGTAAAAAGCCTAGAAGTACCTAGGTGCTATGTTCTGATGAGGTTCTAAACCTGTGGTTCTTTCCAGGATTCCACAGACAACAACTGCACTGGCTAGGATGAAGCCTATTTGAAAGGGCTGATACATGTTGTCTCCAAGATCCAGCTTATGAGCTACCTCGTCGTGTCCTTTATCCTGTATGCATGTGATGTATTGATCCTGGCAGAAAAACTAGATATGAGAATCAATGCCTTAGATATGAGATGTTACTGAGGGATCCAGAAAACTGGTACTTAGACCATATGTATAATGCAGAGGTGTGCATTCGAATTCAATGCGCATTCGGACCATAGGAAGATCGGCTCACCACCCTACATAAATCTAAACTAAATTGTTACGGTCACTTCACCCGCATAATTGGCAAATCAAAGACAATCAAACCAGCCATAGTGAGAGGAAATGGTAAACGAGACAGGAAGAGGAAGAAATGAGAAAGTAACATCGAGTGGACAGTCATGGACTTTGCGAAGTCCCAAAGAAGAATGGAGAACAGGACACCATGGAGCGAGATTCTTGCAAAGGCTTCAGTGGCGCCCCTACGACCAGCCAAGCTACGGGAAAAATAATAAAATGAATGTTATCTAACGTGTTCTAATTCATGAAAAACTGTTAAACACTAGTATATCTAATAAAACAAAAAATTCATTAGTGAGCAAGGTAGTATAGATACATTATGCGTCAAGGAATAGTAGGTTTCTAGCGGGAATGAGTTGAAATTCGCGTCTACAGTGTGAAATGTTTTTACCAAAACCTACAGGTTCAATTTTTATTCTAATGACCGAGTCTTAAAATAGTATATTGACGGCTTAAGTTGAAGGGTGAAAAGTGGTGTATGATTTTCAAACGAATTTTGGCAGTATGATGTAATTAACAGGTTAGTTGAAGTTGCATCATTATCATTGTAATTTTTTTCGACGTTAATTATTAGAAAAACGAATAGCAATTTGCCCCTCAAGAGTACTCCTAACACCATCCCCACCCCAATATCAGGAAATACAGATGCTAATATTTTACAGCTGCCTTTGAAGTACAACATGTTCTACGTCGCTAGGTATGATGCCACATTTTCCCCTCCAGCTCCTCTCTCTTTAATTGACATATCTACACATATACATCGCTTACACCTGCTAAATTGATCAAGAGTTCTAACGGCAAGGTAAAATACGCGTTTGTTTATTTTATTGTCGGATGCATTGTGTCATACTTTTCGTCCTTTAATAAAATCAATAATTATTGTATTCTGCTTGCATTTGTCCCATTCATTCCACTGTTTCTCAAAATAGAATTATACACTTCTGAATCATCTGCTACGATTATATATAATATTACTTAAACTTTATTCAATTTTTATTTCTTTCGATTTCTCTCGAAAATTAATACATGGGCACAAACGGGTACTTAAACATACTAACGCCTAAACAGCCGATGCACGATTATTGAGACGAAAAAATTAAACTATATTACTACATATGAACTGACTAATGTATAGTGAATTTAGGGAGCAATATTTGTATTGATTTGCATACTTGTTTGAAGATTGTTGGATATGTATCTAGATGGGTAGGTGCCAGTACTGAGAGAGAGAGAGAGAGAGAGAGAGAGAGAGAGAGAGAGAGAGAGAGAGAGAGAGAGAGAGAGAGAGAGAGACAGGGAGTCAGAGAGAGAAACACCAATCCTAGTTCATACTTTTAATGTTACATTCAAATTGGTTATTCTGCCTCCTACACACTTGATATAATATAACCATCTTACTCTCAGTTATCCTTTTAGAAATAAATGGAAACGATCCAGCCCTATGATTAAGTTTTGGTACCGTCAAGTGAAGCGTTAGATATGAAATTAGCAAAATATGGGGGTCACCAAATAACCTTTTAAATGTTTATGAAATATTATTAACCGAGCGCTGTATCAAAATTGCTCGAGATTACATGTAAAGGCCAGTTACTCTTTCTTTTGTAAAAGTAGTATCTACACTTTATAGGCATTTATGTTCAAACCATTTCTGGCTTTCCAGTTGCAAATAACTATCATTATGAAAACATTTGTCAGTTTACCTTGCTGTTCCTTCCTGATATTAAAGGGAAAGCGTACCATAGGCAAGCGTTCACGGGTCAAACGAAACTCCAGGACTGAGGGAAATAAACGACATCAAGCAACATTCCTACAGTCAGATTACCTCATCAGTCGTCCTTAACTGATTTCGAATAAGCATGTTGCATCTATTTTTCATTTTGAGGTTTTCGGTATTTATTTATGTTACAACAATTTGAACCCTGGGGAAATAGAGAGAGAGACATACAGACAGACAGAGTGAAAGAATACAGGTATTAGTTTTAAAATTATTCTTTAAAATAGTTGTACACATTTGGGAAATTGTAACCTATCGGGAATAACATATTTGCACTTGAACTCCCATATTCTTGCATCAGAATATATTTGGTGTCAAATAATTTCATTCACAAATGCGACCAAAATTATTTGGATATAATCTTTATTTTGACTGGTTCAAGCAATGGTGTGATTCTGATGAAATAATTGTTGAAGTACCTGTTATCCAGCACAAATGCGCGGACAAGCGAAGCTAACAATGTTTTCTCCACAAAACGGTAGTATCTTCCATTAAATTATCGTTTTTAAGCACAATCAAAACTATTGTTTTGGTATTCCTTTTCTATCTGCAATGTAAAATAGTTTAATCATTATATTGAGTATGTTTATCGAGTTTTGTGTAAAATTTCCCGGTGAAAATATGCAAATGAATCTTAAATATGCAAGTGAAATTGCGTGCATTTATTGCCCAATTATGAAATGACGTTTATGGGATAACTGCAAGCAAATGTTAGCATGTGTATTTTGTATATAAACCTCTAATAGTTAGAAGACAGGGCATGTAACACGATATTTGAAACTGGATTACGAACGTAACGTTTTTCGTATTACCGTAGTTTGCAATAACAAAAGTCATGCAACAATTCTGCTGATTTAAATCTGGTTAATAATATACTAAATTTGGACAACACACATATATCATTATTTTTCCACCACCGCGCTTAATATGACACGGATAAGAAAGTCAATTCGCCACCAAATCTGAATCCAGTGAAAACGCTGTTTTAAGTTGTGTCTGCTATAATGATAAATGCATATTTATTTTTTATGGTATGGTCAATTATTGATTTGTTGTACCACCCATTACCCTGACTATCCCAAATAAATGACATGGATATTTCTGTCATATAATTATTTAACGATGGTGAGAATGGATGTTCATGAACATTGCATGGTCCAGTAAAGCAAACATGGATGTTTACATAAATCATACATCAGTTATATCCCTTCTAAGGGGCAAGCGCTCCGCTAACAGATTTTTATATATACAGGAAATCAAGATAAACTCAAGATTTATAATAACTCCTTAGTATTGACACCATCTCAGAAATTCGTGAGATATAAATTTGAAATTAGCAACTTTACGGCCATATTGAAAATAAATCTTCACCATTTCCATTTCGTATAAACTAGACACCATTAGAAGATGTTTTGCAAAAACACCTTGCCAATCTGACCGTCATTCATGATAATTTGCGTTAATACTTTCAGTACGTTCATTGTGGCAGTCATATTAGATGTCAATATGGCATGATTTTCATAAACGACCAACTAGATAAACCAATTAATCCTCCGGTCAAAACACTACAACACAATAATCTTATATTCTGGAGATGCAAACTGGTTACCATATTGCATGTCATATTCGCAACATTCATTCAGGATCAACAAAGCACTATAATAAGTTTTCTGACGAACATTCCATCTGGACATAGGCCTTCGTTTTGGAGAGGTAGTGAAAAGATTTATATTATGGCTGCCACTGCGGTCATATTAGAAGTTGGATCGGAACCATTTTCATTTAGGACCAGCGATGCATCCATCATAAGACGCCTTCTGTTGAAAGCCTTGTAATGATATGACCTTACATTCGGAAGGACAAGCGATAACACAATTTTCTAAAAGATGGCCGCTGGGGTACCGGTACTATTTTCATTTTAACCCAGCTAATGATCATAAATTGTACATTAGAAAAGCCTAATATTAATAAGATCATTCATTCTTCTCTGAAGAAAGGAAAATTGAATTTAAATGAGGCAGCTTTAAATGTCATATCGAATATTTTATTGGCAGGAGCGACTAATAGCCATGAGAAGTCTTCTGGAGAAACCCTCGTGTCAATGTGGCTTTCCGTTTAGCAATAAGAAGATGTTCTAAGAGGATTGATGTGGCGCCTATGTGAGACGTCCGCCCACTTGTTGTGGATGTGCGGATGTGATTTCATGGCTAACATCTAAGCAGTTTCGTAGTAGCGATAACAGACTATGGCGTTAAAAGAGTGATGGACGTTGAGTTTAAACCGAGCCCATGGGGGTGGGGGACACCTTCTCTCATTTTACAAGATGTTATCAAGTAAATGTTAAAAGCTTTTAATCAGTAATATCGTTGTTCACAAAGTAAAAGACACTAGGACTTCAATACGAAAAAAGTACCTGTCAGTGATTAAACTGTATCTCACATTTTTATGTACCTTACCACGGCAATAC
Organism: Unio pictorum; assembly: GCA_030141615.1. NCBI lineage: Eukaryota > Metazoa > Mollusca > Bivalvia > Unionida > Unionidae > Unio > Unio pictorum. Next base: position 3,494,416 of record JARLTB010000390.1, read on the forward strand.
TGTACATACAAGATATTTTCCTCTACACAGGTATATGCTGTCTTAGTAGATTTAAAACTGGACAGACCCTAAAAAGTTACACAAGAAACTTACCCACGTCCTTTAATGTCTCTGATGTACCGATCAGGTTTCTTCCACTTATTCTGAAATTAACGTATAATCAAGATTTGAATTGTATCGTGTCATTTGCAAAGTAGACGTGGTTATCCCGTTTTGTCTAAAATTAGTAACACTGATTATTTTCTAAGCCATGGGACTGTACTCTTGATGAATATCGCTTATCGAGCAATTCAACAAGTAACTGTTGTTTAAAAGAATCATGCTACTTTGGACAAAATTCTAAAAATTGTATCACTCCTGATTTGAAAGAATCGATGCATTTCATGAGTACGAAACCAAAACCTTGGTTTGAACTTATTATACTCACATTTATGATTTTATAAATTAAACAAAGAATTGAAATTTTAAAAAAACAACGAAAAGATCGCAAAATAATAACTAAAAAGAACAGAACAACAACAAACAAACACACACACAAACAAACAAGGTATAATCGTGCTTCAAAATTAAAACCTACAATAGTATAACGGCAAACTAGCAAAAACTAGGGGATAAAAAAAAAACTTGAAACTGATTTTGAAATTATTTTACTATGGTCCTCTATCAGATAATAGTAAATTGCTCCAATACATTTTAATATTTGAGGGGTTTACAGCGGCAGTTTGAGAATCGCGACGTTATCGTTACTGGTGCAAGTTTATTTCTGAATGCTGAAATATAACATGAAAGAAAGGTATAAGTTGATGTTTTATACATTCCACTCACGAGATAAATGTTATCTCAAAGTTTATTTTATTGGAAAAGCGGATGTGAAAGATTATAAGACATGATAATTGGACTACATTCATTCAATTATCTCCACTTATCGTCAACCAATTGGAAAATACACATTTTGTAAAATTGACATTATGTTTGTTTATTTTAAGATTCCCAAGTCTTAAAATTGTAAACAGCATTTTCATCATCAGAGCTGAGAGAGAGAGAGAGAGAGAGAGAGAGAGAGAGAGAGAGAGAGAGAGAGAGAGAGAGAGAGAGAGAGAGAGATGAATACGATTGATCCATGTCATATAACACTGAAGCAACATCTTTTGTTCGCACTGTATTATGATAATTTCAAAATGGATATAAGTAATATTAACACTAAACTGATATTTCTTCTGAAGAATTCCTTGGGGCACATTTTAAAATAAACTCCAAAAATGTCACCGTACGAAAAATAATCACCTAATTAATGCAAAAATGTTGAAAACCTTTCCTACCTCAACTCAACTTAAAGTTATATATATATATATATATATATATATATATATATATATATATATATATATATATATATATTGTTATTGTTGTTGCAGTTTAACGCCATTTTGCCATTTTTTTAGCACACGATAGCTATACATGGACGTCAGTATTATTAGTGGAGGAAGAACCCGGGAAAAAACCTAGAAAAGAACCACCTTCCTCGAGAAGCTGCAAAGCTTAATCACATAACTACATTAGCCGAATCTTAGACTCGAACCCACGCAGACAGAGGTGAGATGGCAGTGATCCTAAACGGAATGCGCTTTAGACCTCTCGACCCCCCATATATCCCATATATCAAAAATATAAAAGTACACATACTGTAGGAAGCCTATATCTACTATGTGATAAAATTGTTTTCAACATTCACCACTTTCGTTGTCTTTTTGACCTCAAATTGAGTGACCTTCAATTAAGTTTATACTGAAACACAACTTTTCGTTGAACTTGTCTATAAATGTCCATGCAATTTACCATTTATTTGTCCATAGGTACTTCTCTGGGTGTATAAATGAGGGCTTGCTTTATCAGCTGGCAGCTGGGTGATTTACCTGACTACTTTTACTTTACTTCCAGCTACTTGTAAGAAAAACAACCTGTATCTCAATTGGGTAGGTCACTCCAAACTCCCTGCCAACATTGGCAACTAATCTGCCAACTTTCAATATAATGAAATGCCCTGCTTTAACTAAAGACTATAGATTTATGAGGATCCAAATAAGGTGAGGAATTTTTGTTTAAATGCATATATAATGGAATTTTATAAAATGTCATCCATTACTGAAAAATCCATTATGAATGTTTACATGACCTGTATTACTTATATTATAGCATTGTCTTCTTATTTGCCATGGCCAATACATTATCCACACACCTGTAATTATATTAACTGAATATTTAGGGGCTAATATCGCCTATTCATTCAAATGTGCAACCTTTTGCAGACACTGTAATCGGCATACATTATAGTACATTTTATAAATTTGCTATTAATTCTCCTGGCTATTGAGCTACTATTCTTTAATAATATGGGCATTATATGTTTGGTTCAAATTCTATGCTTGGTGATGTTCTAGGCAGATTTTCATTTGTATAGACTTATATTGATTTCATGCTTATTACCTATTTTATTATCTATCTTGGGAAAGACTGCTTCTGTAATATGCCAGTTATATAGGGGACAAAATAATGTTCTTAATTTCCTGAATGGATATATGGGGGCTATGGGTGATTTCGTGGTCTAAAGCACTTGCATTCATCGAACACTTCCATCTGTCCTCTGTCCATGTACATTTGAATCTAAAGTGCAGCCTACGTGGGTATGGGCGAAAGCTTACCAATATCTTTGTGTGGGTCTTTGGCTGTTTCTGGGGGTTCTTTCTTTCTTATACTGGCTGCTATATTCACAATGTTAATCCCCAAAAAAGCTACAACAAACAGGATATATCTTTTGACATAATTCGAGCCACTGGCCAAGTACATAATTACAACTGCCTATATATGAGAACATTGGTATAGTCAGGTAAGAATGATCAGGAAATACAGCAGTTTCAAAAGAGTTAAATACTGAACATAGTTTCTGACTTGAGATCAGACATATTGTTTTTAAATTCTAAGGACTTTATAATTAGTAAATTTTATGCCAAATATAATTCACATATAAAGAGGCACAAATTAGCAATTTATCCTTTTGTTTTCTAAATGATGTGGTAAGAAATAGTTAACACTTGAAACATCCCCAAACTTGTTTCATTACGACTTGGGATTATGTCTGATTTGCTAAATTTGCCTTGAAGATATTTTTGGAATGATTCAAACATTAAACATATCGAATCATTAGCAATCATAAAAATGAGTATTATGGTTGATAATGAATTGGATGTAAAATTTATGTTTTTATTGGTCAGAGATTATTCAAAGCCTTTTCCAGAACTCTATGGGCTGTCTAGGACAGGTGGACATTCAGGATTAATATATTTTATAAAGTCAAGTAATTATTATGTATCATCAAAGGTAGCATATGCCACCAACTTACCCTTTCTATTAGGGCCTAACCGGAAATCGTCTCAGACATTTGCGTCGTCCGAATATACGGTTTTTTGGTACTATTCAGAAGTATTCGCCTCTGCAAATAATATGCGCACAAATGGTTACAAGTAAAATAATTTAATAAATATCAAACTTTTAATAAAACAGTTTTTTAATGCATAATAATTTTAGTTAATAATTAAAATTTTCATGTTATAGGCGATATATACGATACCCGAGAAGTTTAATCTTCGCATACGATAATGAAACAAACGGTACTCTCAGGAGTCACACCTACTACTCGGTTCGTGCCCGGATCTGGCAAATAGTACATCCATATACTCGTATTCGGTACTCTGCAACAATTATCTACTCTGTTAGGCCATTCCTTCTATCTGTATATCATTTTCTGACAAATTTGGTAAAACAACAGCCTTGTTAAGGCCTTTTTCAGAATTAATAGTCTGTAATTGGCCGTGATTGGATTTTAAAACATTTGTCATTGGTAAACAGTACATGTTTGCTATGGTGCAATATTTCTGATATGAATGGATAATTTTCTTCATCAAAATAACAACAAAGTGACAAAAGATTTAGTATTGTTTTGTTTTTTTAAATTATTAATTTTTTTAAGAAGAACCATAAATTAAATAAATATATTATTTTGTTAAAAATGGACCACATAACACAAACAGATGATTTCTATCTTATTTAAATACAACCCTACATCCTTTGAATACATGATAGTATATTATTATTCAACATGTATACTGTTAATCACTCTACTTTCTCTTTTGTTCTCATATTGCCTTTATAAATGATATTCATGTTTTGCCAGATTATCTCTTTTTAGGCACTATATAGCCTTGTAATGCAGGTGTGCCATAAAATACAAAATCAATTAGCCATGTCTCACCTTTTGGGGTGGGGGGCTGTCTTATTTCCAAGTAACGGTAGGATATTTGTGAAGCCATTGCAGCACTGTGTTGTATACAACACCAGCTTGTTATTAAAACTTGCCACATTCCTATAGCCAAAGTTAGCCCACAAAGTTAGCAGCTATAGAACAGTGTCTATTTCTTTATCAGATCACTGAGAATACAGATCATGTTATTCAGTGTATAATATCCAGTAAGACATCACTGCAACTGTATGTCGATACATTGACAAAGGGAAGACAATTCATAAGTCTTGTTTCTTTAAGAGGTCTCACCGAGGGCCAGACACAATGACTGTTTGATCAGGTACTGGGTAGTAAAGAAATGCAAATTAGTGTTATGTCATACTGAGAACATTTACCTATTACTCGGCTATGGAACTATGTGGAAATAATCGGGCACCCTACTGTAGGTGTCATGGGTCATTTCAATGATCATATCATTGTTGCAGGAAAATGTATAAAGTTCGATTTTAAATTCTAATATGGTCATCTTTTAATATTTTTGGGCTGTCCAAATGTATTTTTCGTGTTGACAAAAATGGTTGTCTGGTTGGTGCTCTACCCATTTGTTGTGTATGATTTTTACATTAGAAGCCCAGTATCATAGTGAAGGAGGGGGATTAAGGAAAATCTAAATCTGGATAATAGAAGCATATATGATGGAAAGTACGCGCACACTTCCTTCCAATATTTTGTTTGTGTGCAAATAAATGCATTTAAAGTTTTGAAAGTCCAAGACCCAACCCATTTTTAATTTTTTTTTCTTCAGACTTCTGATATTTGTTTCTTGCTAGAAGCAATGATTTTCTTTTTTCTTTAGCCTTCTGATATTTGTTTCTTGCTAAAAGTAATGATTTTATGTTTTTAGACTTTTGTTTTCATAGCACATGAAATGATACCTTGCTAATGTGAAAATATCTTAGGCATATCTTAGATATCAACATTGGATGCGATCATTTCTGCCTACTCGGTATTGCTAGCGACATATAAGTTTGTCATACCAGACTACTCAGCATTGCTAACACAATATGGACATGAATCATACCAAATTGCACATCAATGCTAACACAATATTGATATGAATTATACCAAACTGTAAAGCATTTCTAACACCATATTGACATGAATCATACCAAACTGCACGCCAATGCTGACATGAATCATAACAAACTGTAAAGCATTTCTAACACCATATTGACATGAATCATACCAAACTGCACATCAATGCTAAGACAATATTTATATGAATCATACCAAACTGAAAAGCATTTCTAACAAAATATTGACATGAATCATACCAAACTGCACATCAATGCTAACACAATATTGACATGAATCATACCAAACTGTAAAGCATTTCTAACACCATATTGACATGAATCATAACCAAACTATACAGGAATGCTGATACCATATTGACATTAATCATACCAAACTGCACATCAATGCTAAGACAATATTGATATGAATCATACCAAACTGAAAAGCATTTCTAACAAAATATTAATATGAAACTGTACAGCATCGCTAACACAGTATTGCAATGAATCATAACCAAACTGTACAGCATTGCTGACACAATATTGACCTGAATCATATCTGACTACTCAGCACTGATAACAGCTTATGGTTTCAATTATATACATTCTGCAAACAGGCCACACGTCATTGTCAACTGATCGTACCAGACGTAACACAGCATTGCTAACATTCTGTTGACCTAAATCACACCAGAATATTCAATATTGCTAACATAATCATAAACATTTTGCAAACAGGCTCCACACCGTATTGACAGGAATCCTATCGGACTCATTGTTTCCCTTTACTCTCATTAGCACTTCAGAGACCCCAAATGTCTAATTTGACCCCCAGTTGTGATACCAAAGTTTGATTTTTATTCAGTATAACCCTTAATTTTGGCACCAAGGAGAGTTTTGACCTTCGATCTTGTTACCCTAGGCGGATACACTGACTGACTGCACAGTGCTATAATGGCATATTGACTTAAATTGAACCAGAATGCATAGCACTTTTAACAGCATATTGACTTTACTCAAACCATCCTACACAGCACTGCTAACATTGTATTAACATGAATCAAACCAGGCTACACAACACTGATAACAGTATATTGATATGAATCAAACCAACCTACACAGCACTGCTAATATTGTATTGACATGAATCAAACTAGGCTACACAACGCTGATAATAGTATATTGATACAAATCAAACCATCCTACACAGCACTGCTAACAGCATACTGACATGAATCATACCAGGCTACACTGTGCTGCTAGTCAGAGTACTCAATATTTCAAACTAGCGTATGTTTATGTTAACTTCTGATTACAAAAAAAATGTATTAAAGATGGATAAGAAATTTAACATATACAGTAATATTTAGCAGACCTCAGACATTTAGCAAGGTTTAGCATATATCAGACAAATAATTTTTGTAAGCAGATATGATATATATAGTAACGTTTAGCAGATATCATATATATATAGTAACGTTTAGCAGATCTGTACTAAATTAAGGATTTAACATTTCAAACTTGTATGGTCCATATGTTGCTTTTCATGTTGCCTTTGTCATATTAATATTATCATTCCAATGCTAGAATGCAGTTATAACACTGTACATCGGTAAATATGTGCATTTGTAATATTGCACAGGTTTTCATCACAACGTATCTAGTAATCTTACGAATAAGGAAGGCTTGTAAGGGAGCACGCCATTGTTAGGCATTTAATCCACCATATTGAGAGTTGTTTTGGTTGTGATAACTGATTAACTAGATGATAAATTGAAATACTCTGCAGTTTTCTAAGCAATGTTTTGTCATGATCATACTGGTTTATATATGTACATTTTTTCTAATTTTCAGCTGTTTAAAAATGGAAGGTAAGTCAGAAACTTCTACATGTTAAAGGGGTTATGCAGGTGAGACGGGATGCTTTGTATTTACATGTGAGAAGAACATACATTATGGCAGAAACATTATATAGTATTGTTTTCCTAGGGTTCCTTAAGGGGTAAATAAAAAAGGCCTCTAAAGTCCATGATAATATATTTCATAATTCTCCATTCACCTTTCTCCTTTCACCCAACCCCTACAACGTAGGAAGTATCACTGCTATGAATCGCCTTAGAAAAACGGGAATGATTAATGTCAAGTAGCCATTACATTACCAAGAAGTTAAGCCTTATAACATATGTTGGTTTGGCTTTTAGTGAAAATTTATAAACATGTATTAGTCTAAATACACAAAAATATCACGGGACCAGTTTTGGCCGAATATGGCACTAGCATCGCAGCATAATTTCAAGATTTTTGCAAATTATAATGATGCAGCATCAGATATGGTTACCCTTATAAATATATTAATAATCTTTTCGTGATTCCTTTACAAAAACTGTCAAAACTTAATATTATCAAAATTGTATAAAAGCATAATGGCAATATGATGATTCCGATTGATACAAATGGTGTTGATGTCATCAAATATGGCCACTATTGTTCATTGAAAAGCCACCGTTACAAACAAGAAGATTTTTTTCTATAACATCTCAAAGCAAGTTACTCAGATATGACCAAATAAGACATAACATTCACCAAATGTGACACAAATTGGAGCAAATGTGACAGAAATTAGACATTGCCAAAGATGGAAACATATCTAAAGAACTTCATCCCATGGGCAGGGGATGCAGTAACCTAATCCCTTCAATAGTTCTTAATGCAGTAATATTGCTATAAAATGAAAGAACCATTGCTTTCATAGTTTTGTAACCTCAACGTTGCGGCCTATACTGTACTGGGAAACTTTTCTTGTAAACGTACATCAGATCAGTAGAAGTTGTATTTTATTCTCATTTAACTTATGAAAATATTAACATGTCTGAATATTTGTTTACCGTAAATTATCTGTTCTAGAATTTGCTCCCATTTGAATTTTGTTTACACCCATGTACCAGCAGTTTTAACTTAGATGATGTATTATATATTGGCGTAAATGTAGTCACTGTGGTCATTAATGCAAGCTAATTCACACCTGCCACTATGGTGTTTGCATTGAATTGCATTACATCACAATTATAACTGGGCCTTATCAGAAAAGGCACATGGTGGATAATCAATAATAGAACATGTAGGGAGGAAAAGATTAAATTTATTTTCAAAGATGCATACAGAGATGACAAAAATGTGCACTCAAAAAATGTCTAATGTAATTTATACAAGGTTTCTATAATCATGAGAAGTTAATATCACAGGCATTTTGGGTTTTGTGGGTTTATTAACAGTTTCAAAACCTATTGACGTTTTCAAGGAGTAAAGATGTTTGAGCTAGTTATTGAGTCGATTGCACCTTTTGCCTCAGTCGTAGACCATGGAACTTATGAGATGGTATGTTATTCCATCATCCATCCATTAGCTCAATTTTGTTATTGCTACTTCTAAACTGCAAGGAAGATTTTATTTGCCATGCATGTTTACAGTCAAATTTGTCCCAAGGTCTAGTTGGTCCAAAATTAAAAATATGCCTACTTGGACTTCCAGTATGGAAAATCCTACTCCTTCGTAAAGGCTGGTCATGATCTGGGGTTTCCACAAAGGACATCTTATCATTGCTCCTGAATGAAAATGCTGCGGATCCAATATCCATTATGGTCATCAGAAATGACATCTGGCGGTCTCGAAATAAAGATCGTGCTAGTCCGACTTTCTTTATGGGTGAGAATATGGCCATAATGAGATTCGTTTTCTTAATATTTCTCCAAAACTAAAAGTAATATTGCAAGGGATGTTCATCAGAAGACTTCCCTGCACTGGTTGCCTAATGGTTAGAGTATCTGCCTTGAATGTGGACGTCATGAGTTTGAACCCCAGCCGAGTCATACCAAAGACTTAAAAAATGGCACTAAGAGCTGCCTCACTATGCACTCAGCATTAAGAGGTTAGTGTTAGGACTGGTTGGCCTAGTGTCAGATTAATATGTGAAAGGGTTGGACACGATGATACATGTCTGCGGCATGATGCCCCAGTGCTAAACATTACTGTAACGATACACGGCAGACATCGTCTGAACAACTGTTAAAGATATGTTACAAATCCTAATCACACACACCATGTCAAGAGGGTTCTAAATGAGCATGGATCCGCGTTTATGTCCAGCTCCCTGTCAGTACTGAGCCAAGGCATTGCTCAAAGCTGGGAAAGAGGATCCTACTTGCAAACCAAATATAATGATCAATCCTGGTTACGTGCCACTACTACGAGCAGCCCTCTACATGCTGATGTCCTCTGACGTTTAAACAATTGGATCGGCCAAATGAATTTTACAAGTTATTGTCGTGGGTCTCTCAGTAGCCAAACAAATCATCAGCAGTTATATAGTCCACTGTGATAATGTTGCGAATTAGGTAATCTAAAAATGATGGTTGTTCTTTTCTGACCACATTGCCTCTATTCCAGATGTGTGCCACAGGGACAGGTCTAGCTGAACTTTGAGTAGGATTCATTACTGTTCATACACACTAGCCAACATATTACAGGCATAAATCGTGGTGGTCTACTAATGTTTATTTTGTTTTGTTTTACAAATCACACTGATAGTTAACTTAATGGTTGACTAATTAAAATGTAGATAGGGCATGATCTTTCACTGTCCCATTATATTTATCCAGTTGTTTTGTAAATGACTTAACACCAGTTTAATAACTAAAAGAAGCAGAAAGGAACCTATTGGAAGCACAATCATCTAAATACAATTCATATTCTTAATCTGAGGAAAGCATGTTTCATTTCACATTCTGAGCGTTACTAATTTTGTTTCGAAACCTAAACAAATCAAACTGTTCAATGTTGGTGCATTTGATATTCAAACAAGTATTTTACGGTTTAAACATTCAAAGTGCATTCATGTCATGCAGAAACAATTGTTTTGAGAGACACCCACTCATGTTTTTCACGAAAGAATAGGTCTCTTAAGCTATTTTTCATTACAGGCCTAAAAGGATGTAAAGCATTTGATTCATGCATGCATAAAATAGCAAATCGCTTTCGTAGCAGGTGTTTTCTAGAACAGTTGGCTTTAATGGCAGGTGCTCTTTCATGACATGTTTTACTGAATTAGGGACCAACCATTTAAAGAAGGGGTAGGGGTGGGGGTGGCGAAGTTTCATTTGATAAATTTTCCAGCCACAGAATGCCTTGAGAAAATATTCTTGCTCACATTTAAAAAGTAAACACAAGAACCAATTATATCAATGATAAGCAAGTTTCAAAATGTATATATAGCAATAAATCAAACAATTTCAGCATGCAGCCAAGCCACCCCAACCCCCAACCGGAATTAATTGATCTGTTTTTTAAGTGTAACAGTTTTGGGAGGGAAATACATCTTTAAAGCGGATGGGAGTTCATCAAATGCAGAGCTTGCAAAGAAGGTGGGGGTGGGATCCTCTTTCACTAAGCCATCAGATCGGTTGCGAAATACAAAGAAAAATATCAATAATATTAAACATAAATACGTATTTAACAAAACGATGATACTGTATATCGTTATTTAGAATTGGGGGTACATACCGGTCAAGTACAAATAATGGCCTTTTCTGCTTGCGGTATTAAGATTATATGCATGCGACATTGACATGTACTTATATTTGTCTTATTTAATTTACAAGGCAAACAGGTAATATTTCTCATTAGAGTAGTCGGTTGTACTTGTATCTTTCGTTACTTCATTCATTTCCTATTTGACTAGTTCAAAGAAGCTCTACAGAGAAAATTAGGACCGAAACATTCCATGCAAAAGATTATTTATGTTGGTTTCTTTGAGATCAGTTGTATGCTAAAACATTCAGTCACACCGCATGATTATACAAAAGACGACAAGTGACAAATCGCAAAATCAATTTACCTTATTAAACGTGTATATCAATTTGTAACTGCTGTTGCTGTTGTAGGCGTTAAAGCCATTTTTCAGCATGCGATAGGTTATTAATTTGATTTCAGCAATATCTAAGCCCGTTTTGGCACGCTAAGGGGTCTTCTGTAATTGCAGTCAAAGCGCCATAATTAACACAAATAAAATGCGTCATTTCAGCACAAGAACATGTGTACCAACTTGCAATCGACATCATGACTATAATCTCAAGGGCCTGATCCAAAAACATGGTTTTGCTTTACTTTAAAGGCATACAACCTAAGTAAAAACGAATAAAATTATATATTTATTTTTTCAGTTCACGATTACTTAATTAGATGAATAATTACGATTCAGGCTGTTTCTGAGGCCGAAATCAAGCTAGTATCGGAAATTTTGTGATAAAAATCGCGATTCTGAATTATTGTCTGCAGACAAAAAATTCGCTGTTTGCCACGCCTATATTCATGTAACCTCTGTGTTGACCTCTCCCGAAGATTAAGAATTTTAGCCATGCGCAAACACGTGTTTACAAAAATAACGGCGTGTTCATAACTAGATCGAAAACCAAACCTTACATTCTGAAAGGAGGGGGAAAAAAAGCTCTTTGGGCAAATTATGTCAGCACACGCATATGTATTGGTGACCAGCATGAACGATGGAATAAAAAGAAGTCCACTTTGAGCCTGGAAACTAATCCAGAGGTCGCCAAATTCTTGCTGGATACTGGTGAGTCTCAATTTTGCAATGAACAGTCAAGTTTTTATACCGCTGTTTTATATCTGTATTGTTAACTCTTTATCAAAACTCTTAAAATAACATATTTTATATAAACTGGCATTATTCCATTTAGCTGGAAAAAAATACCACAGCCCTGTAACAATATCGCTGAAAACCGCATGTACGTACACCACTGCTGCTATTTTTGAGGCTCTCAAAGGGTATTTAATGATCATAATTTTCGCTTGCAACCATAAGACTTGATTTAAAGGCAAACAGTCACTTCTGTTTTTGTTTTTAAATTAAAAAAAATATATAATGTAAATGGTGATGGCTGTAAATGAAAGTAATGCAATACAGTTAAGTATATATTATGCATACTGTTATTTGTAAAGTATATAATAGCATTGTGTCTAATAAAACATTTATTTTCCCTTGCTATATTAGGTAATGAATTGAATGGCAGTGCAAGGAAAACATCAGAAAAATGTCACAGAAGACATGGCAACTACTTCTACACCTGGGCCACCAATTCACAGGATACGAATTCCTGCTGTGTCTGATATAACCACATCATAATCAGATATGGCATCTGTGTAAGTATTACTACATTTGTTTTAAAAATTTTATGTATATTTACTTGTTTACAAATATTTTGGTAGACGCACATCTAAGGATTTACCTGGAAATGTATCATTCTATATTAGTTCAATATTTTGCAGTTGGTAAAGATTGTACATTTTGTTAAAATCTGGTTTATTTTATTTAGAATATTTTTGTTGTAAATTGTTTGTTGACATATGTCTGTTTTTGTTATTGATATGTTCCTCATCATGCTGTATGTATTTTAGTTAAAGGGCCTCAAGGGAGAATAGTCTTTGACTAAATTAATCACCGTTTTAAATAAGTTATTATTATTATTTCTTGAAGCATTATCATTCAAGTCATAATAACCAAGATAAATGATAATTTTTTTTGATACAAAACTAAAGATTCCCAAGTTCTACATTAGTATTTACACATTTCAAAATTTTATTTTAAGGGATTCAGTCTTGTCTGAAGTTGATGGAAAAGTCTAAAAGTTTTATCAACCCATTTGAGAAAGTATACTAACAAAAAAATGTGTGATACATACATAAAAGGGAATATTTGAGTTAAGTATACTACAAAAACAACCATTATGATGCATGCATGATATATGTAACTAAACTAAAAGTAATGTATAGTATTGTATTGGCATTTGTGGATGGTATTTGCGTCTGAAACAGAAAGTGGCTCCCACAAAAGCTTTCTTTTCTGTGTATTATAAAAAAAAGTACAAATTATGTATTTACAATTTATCTTAAATATAGTATCAATGCATAATTGAAATAATGAAGATATACTGGTTATCACAGAAAGAAAATGAATACATTGTATTATAAATACAAACCACACTGAGGCCATAGTTATGGTTTGTCCATTTAATACACATGGAGAGGACAAGGGGGGTTTACCCAAATGCATATGCTTGTGTATGGGGGTGGGTGGTCTACTCATAATATACGTACACATATACCTCGATAGTAATTTGTCTAATATGTATCCTGTTTGAATGGCTTCAATTGGTGTTTGAGTTTTAGTGGACAATAGACAAACCTTTTAAAGCTATGCTGCTTATTTCTTTGATGCAACCAGACATTCAACATTGGTGGACTATCTGTTACATTAAATACATATTATTGTTAATCCGTGATCTTTTCTGTGTGGATTAAATATTGGCTGTTCTACAGAATGGGGAGGGAAATCGCATGTATGCAGATGGTGTGTGTGTAAATAAAAAGTATGCATGTGTATAGGGAGGGAGGGGTCAAGCTTTGCTTGATTTTTGCACACATGTCCATAGTTGGAATCAGATTTTGTTTCTGGACTTTTTACTTTTTTGCTTGCAATCTAATTCACACCGGTCTGAGCTATACACATACAGGTGAACAATTGCAAAAGTAGGATAAATTGGGGATGGAAGTAAAAAGTGGCCAGGAGGTAAATGATGGGTCAGAAGAAGAAAAAACTCCCACTTTTACCCTTATGCCGAATGATGTTTCTAGCACACCTAGGTGTATATCTAATCAAATCTCTTGGAAACAGATGTATTTCAATGTATTCAAAATTAGCCCATAAATGCGCTCCCTACCCCCAGATGACAAGGAAAAAAAATAGTATGGGTGGAATGAGTTGATTATTCTCTGCCTGTATAATGCTACTGTACATTGGCATTTTCATCGAAACAGATTAATGGGGATTTATAAATGTTAATAGTTCTCTGCATCTGAATCAATTTATTTATTTAGTCATTTTACTTTGTTTCAGAAGTACAGCAGAACTGGAGAATTTCCAGAAGTTTGATTTTATTGTATGCCTCCAAAAGACATTCATATAAACCATCAGCTTTCAGAGCAAGGAATCTGTTGGCAGCTCTTGATTATAACAATCATATTGACAGAGATGTGATTGTAAACACAGATGGAACAATAAGGTAATAAACTTTATTATTGTTAACATAATAATTCATCTTTGTTAAAATATTAATGCTTTACCTGAAAGTTGATAACCCATCTGTTTGTGGTACAATTTTATCTTTTACAGAAGACATTTTTTAAAATAAATTTCAAAAACCAATTTTGGTTAGAATTAGTCTAATGTAATTAGAAAATTCTGTAAAGAATCTCATCATTTTTATGATATATGGGTAAGATACAGATTTGCTATTTTGACATTTTCATCTGTAGCAAAATGATTTGTTACATGTAATTGTATGCAGTTTTTATTTGGACTTTTGAGAATTAAAAAAATATATAATGACATTGTCAGTGAAATGTTTGCATTTTCTTGTCAGATATCAAAGGTCATTCAACAAAAAAGTGAGAGATGGTCTGCATACCCAAAGAAAGCTGATCAACAGTACCTGTATATTCCAGAAATAAATATGAAAATATTGAAATGAGGTTAGATGATAGAGTTGGCATGAACCAGCCAGTTGTTTTGGACATAAATGATCCTTGGTGAATATCTGAAGCACTTGCTCCAATACCACCACCACCTACAGAAGAGATTGTTACAAAGCAGAAATCTAATTTTAAGTTAAAATGATTTAGGCCCTTTAGTCAGGTAACACCTGTTGATATCAAATTGTTATGGAGAGACTGTTCTAGTGATTCTATGGTAAGAAATGATCCCTACCATGGACCCATATAGACTTTGACTAAGTCTTTCTTGAAGTGCCTACCATGAGCTGAAGTCCAGCATCTGTTTGATTTCCAAGTAGCAGTATATCTTCAGACCACTGTTGATTATGTTCTTAAAGGTTTTAAAAATACATGCATTTGAACAACAAGATGTAAGACCTTTTCTAACTTTTCATACCCATTGCATTTATACTTGTCTTATATGTATGTTCAGATTGAGGTAAATGCAGTGTATTTTGGCCATATGATGTATAAAAAAGCACAGCAGAGGCTATACATTGTAAATCATTTAATCTTATAGAAGTAACAAGATTAAAATCATGTAATTACAAGTCTGTATTATTGCATAATAAAGTACTTTTTAATAATTTTATTTTCTAAATGTTTTGTGTAAAATTGCAGTCAGAAAGATTTCTAGTATACTTTGAAAAGAAAAAAATGTACATTGGAGCAAATGACTTCAATCCATACTCTTAATCTTGATTTAATTGCTCCCGCTAAACATGCCATTAAAGGTTCACATACAGTTTGAAACTGATTTTATAAAGAAAATAATGCTGTTAACTTCTGTCTTTTTTTAATTAAAAAAATAAATAAAATAGAAATGATATTCACCGACTATATTTGTTAACAAATTACTATTTACATACTGGTGTTGACCGTTCCAGTGGCCTAGTGTTAAGAGCATCCACCTCATATGCAAGAGGTTGGGGTCCTTGATCCCTGGCCAAGTTATACCAAACACATAAAAATGGTATTAACAGCTGCCTCATTTGGTGCTCAGCATTAAGAGGTTAGTGTATGGACTGGTCGTCCTACTGTGAGGATAATGTAACTGGGTGGGATGTCATGCTACATGTCTGCGGATGAAACATCACTATAAACTGCCACACTTCAAACATCATAGCAATATGACTCAAAAATTGTTCAAGGTATGTTACAAATCCAAATCACACACAATGTTACAATTTTGAAACAGAATTTGGCATATTTTCATCACTGTATAGTAGGCCCAATTTCATGAACTTGAGCAGTGATATATTGTTGCAAACAGGGTTAATGGTCAATTAGCAATTAGAACACCCCTGTCAATGTGTAAGAGTTTGTTTGTCTGTGTAGGCTAATTAGTATCAACAATGGTAGCATGACCCCTGCATTCCTGAATTTGATATGTATATCTGATCCAGTTTTGCATTGTACTTCGTACATTATATATACTAATCAGTATATATATATATATATATATATATATATATATATATATATATATATATATACTAGCAAGTACCCGGCATGCGTTGCAATGCCATTCAAAGAAAGAAAGAAAGTGTTTTTGTTTTAATCCTGGCATGCGTTGCAATGCCACTGAAAGAAAGAAAGTGTTTGTGAAAGTGATCGGGCTTGAGCAGTGCGAACTCGAACGGTTTCCTATCTTGTTCCCGTTGCTCGTCTGTTTCAACTATTACAAATTCACACCACGATTGTTTGACGTAACCAAGGCGTGAACCAAACGTAACTAAGTAAACATGACGTATCTAAGGCGCCTACAGTTCACACCGAAGACACGCGAAATTAGGTATCGCTACAGACCGTGTTCGATCACGTGACGTATATAAGGCGCCTACTGTTCGATCACGTGACGTATCTAAAGGCGCCTACTGTTCGATCACGTGACGTATCTAAAGGCGCCTACAGTTCACAACTAACACACGGTAAATGTCGCAAAATCACATTTGTTAATTGTTACAATTTTAATGATTGTACTAATTCAGAAACCTTCGCGGGCGTGCGCAGAACAACTCACCAATGTTTAATCGCAATCGGATGAACGGTATAGGAACGCATACGACACAAACAAACAAACAAACAAACATTCATTTTTATATATATAGATGTGTGTGTGTGTGTGTGTGTGTGTGTGTGTGTGTGTGTTTGTGTGCCTAGCTACCCTAATTTTAAAAGAAATGCAATAGGAAACATACATGGGGGTAAGGGCATGGGCTTAATTTCAATATTTGTTTCTCTGCAGTAGTTTGTTTAGGTGATGTACTAAAGTTTGGCATTGAGTAAATGGTAATCACTTTTGTCAAAAGTATAAAAAAAAAACAAGCACAAGATACTAAAACATCAATGTAATTTCTATAGAACTGTCTAGTATTTTGGAATGGGATGTCTGTAATCAATCTGTTATAGTAATGGTACACTAGTTTCTCATATAAAATGTCTCTGAGAGACAAAGAGAAAGGAAGGACGGAGGCAGACATTAGACGGACTGGAGGCAATTGGACTACCAGTCCAGAGAAAGATCATACAGATGAGTAGGAACACAGGACAGGAGGAAAATCAATTACAGTCAGATGATAAAATAGGCCATAACTTGGTCGAGTTAAAGACGAGTGATAGGGTTTTAATTTGAGTTTCATTTGAGAGATGACTGTTATTTAATGATATTAAATTGTTGTTTATTTGACTTTCACATTTTGTGTATTCATTAATTTAACTGTCGGCACCACTGACTGGGAGCTCTGAGCATTGCATCTCTCTATCACTACTTCAATTCCTCAAAAAAACAAGCCCGGGAGGTCTTTTGTAATAATTTAAATAATATTGGGAGCACCCCACCCAACCTAATTAACACAGAAAATCTCTATATATTATATGCCATAATTATTCTTAGATGATATCCTTCATTTTTATGCCTGACTGTACTCTTGAATTAAAGTTATGTCTGTACATGCACATTTGTACATATATGTTTAGTACATTTCATAATATATAACAGTTTTACAGTGTATGCAGTTGTGTACATTCATCTGGGTATTTATATAAAGGGTATAATTATTTCTATGGTAAATGAACACATTTAAAAACTGAAAATTTGATGCATTTAATTGGTGTCAAATATATTTGATTTAGTTGTAATAAGACGGCTGTTGATGCACATATTATGTGATATAAGCATTCAATATTGCTTTTGATGAACTAGTATTTAAGTCTTTAAAACCTTATTCTGTTTCCAGAGCCAATTTTTTTCTTCACATGTAATTGAAATTAATGAGCAGTATCTGGATAGAATAGTATCCTAGTGTTTGTAGTTCTATTGATATTTACAAGCCAAGTTTTATTCATGAAACACTGCAACAAGTTTTGCTTTCTCAACTCATGACTATGCGTTATTTATCATTTAACTTAATGTGTTACTGTATATGCACAATTAAAATCATGTTCACCAATGTACTTTTGTTGTTTACATCCTTTGCATCCCAAGACAATGCTAGTCAACTTCAATTCATGTTTTTAATAAGCAGTCTCCTCACAGATGCTTTCAAAACATAGCCATACATATAATCATTCTTTAGTGGGTAGGTAGCTAAAGCAATGTTTAACAAAACTTGTTCATGCAAAATAAAAATTGCATACTACAAAAGAAATGCTTTATACAACTTAAAATAAACATAAATTTCATTATTCACACATCATATCATTGGATAGATCACCCAAGTCTTCCTTGAGTAAATCCAAAATGGTACTGGCCAAAATTATTTATTTATTATACGCCATACACAGCAGCTTGGAATGACATGTCTGTTGCCAGTACTTAGGTATCCATTAAGTCCATAAAATAAATTGCCTATTAGCAGTATGCCATTTCTCCCGGTGGTATTATCTTCTTCTGCTGCCTTTTAATAGTGGTTCTGATTACAATGATACAAATTATCACATTTTTAGTTGGTTTATCTTACAACGTAACACAATCTCACAAAAACGACAAGTAAACACTTTCAAGAATCGCCCCTTAAAGGAACCTCTTATTGTCAGGATTTTCTATCGTATTGACTTTTTTTGTCTACTTCTTGTAATTTATCATATATAATGAGAAATCTATATGCAATACATATATTGTGGGTGACTATAAAGAACTATGGAGAAGGACAGACGAAGAATAGGGCAATAATTACTCAAAAGCGAAACATATGCCTACCTCGACTTCCATATTTGTTGACGCGCGTCATGTGACATTGCGACGTCGGAGAATATCGGTAAATTCCGTTTCTGCATAATGAATTAGCAATCCGTACAGAAAATCGTTATATTTTCATTGATTAAATTTACAGATGTACATTTTTTGAAACTGAATGACCTGTAATTACTCATTATTTATACTATACTTTCATAATATCATGCATTTGCAAGAACAAAAAAGTCGAAAATCTTAGGTTGTATGCCTTTAATACTATAGAACTACCACGAAAAAAAAAATATATATATATATATATATATATATATATTAGACTGGATCATATATATTTGGTATGATATAATCAAAGAAATGGGGTATTTTTCACATTGTATAAATATTAAATAGATATTTCGTTTAAATGTGTTATACAGATTTGTAAAAAGATACTCGAATTATTAATATTCATGATTCTTCAGCTATCTTGAGCGTCTTGAAAAATTTTTAGAATTAGGAACTGTCTTGGAAAAGCAACGATGTTAACTTGGCGAAGAATACAACGGCAAGTGAAAAAAGTCATTATATAATATTTAGATGCATAATAGACAGACAGAATGACAGACAGACAGACGGAGGGAAAGTCAAATGGCAATGGAGCGTTATCACTGCAACAATAGTACATCTTAGAAAACGTGCACGACGGGATAGAAGATGCCATCATAAACGTTGTTAATCATAGCTGCTAACACGACGTACTGGGCACGGTGCTCGACCATGCCTAACACGTGTTACGAGAATTAAGCCGCGTAATCAGACAAGCTGGCAATTCAGTACTGTTTCAGGCTATTGTTTTTAATGCTGCATAGACTCACCGAAGCTTTTATTGTAGAAAAAAGTGACGAGGTTGAAAATGATAATAACATCAATGAATGAATTGCATGTATTCCGCGGCGAGCCGTAATCAAAGTTAAAGATTACGACAATATATTTTTGATGGACAGACTTGTGTACGGTGTGGTCTGTAAGGGATAATAAGGACAATCCCATAAAATACAAACAACGACTGGGTGAAATTAACTTTCGTAACATCGAAGTCTCCATCCATATTTCTGACACCGGTAAGCTGGGTGACTTACTCCTTGTATATTTGCTAACGTGTTTAGTTTCGCATCCGTGGGAAAGACCTACTATTCCTCTGCAGCAAATATCCTACTCTATTCTCGTGGTTGAGATCGCTGTAGACTGATAGTGCTCTAGGTTCGATATTATCAGCGATAATTCCTACGGGTGATTATGTCCGAGTTTACGTACCTAAAGTATACGGTTAAATCGTTGCGCTATAGACTGATCTCAGCAATTCGTTGGAAATGTGTTTAACCTGGAACCACTTGCAACAGCCGTGATCATTTCAGTGGCATGTATGCATAAATACATATAAACATCCGCTCTGCTTATGTATGTTGACAATATATACAATGACTCAACGTTCATATATAGTTGTGTATGGAGCTGAAAGAAACGATCAAACCGATGAAATTCGTCAGGTATTCTTACGTCAAGCCATCCACGAGAAATATGCCTTGGTGGTGGTAGGTAAATTTGCCACAGCACTTGTTTCGCCAACTCGAGAGAACTCGACGCGATCTCAGCCGCTCACACTGTACTCAATCTTAAATCAATCGGACATGACGATTTTCTCATAAATTTTTATTTATTTTATCAATATATTCAACTTCCTCACCACCCACCAAGAGCAAACTTTATATGCATGCCTAATTCTATGATCGGCCTGGTAAATCTTCCTCCGAGTGTACTATTACATGCATTTCATGTCATGAATAAGACATATATCAACCTTTTGATATGCACGAATGTCACTTCTTGTTTTTCAAATAAGATCATGTCGGTAACTTTTCAGCATCGATGAGCTGCTTTAAATATGTTTCTCTAGGCTTCGGTTGCTTATTGAAATCAAGTCTTATAAGGCACGCCATAAAAATATATTGGAATGAGATTTTCACCTGGGTATTTACTCTATGGTGTTTCTGTCTTCTTCGCTAGCGCAGGAACTACATCACAACCGACGGTTATTAAAGCACCATGTATATTTTCGAGTTTAGGTTCCTACAAACGTGAGTTTCATTGCTAACAAACTAACATACGTTATATTAATCGCATCTTTACCATTATGCTGTTTAAACTCGCGATCAATTGCAGAACGAGTGTTTATCCGGCATCGTACACAACGTGAAAGCATAGTAGAGCTATACACTAATTGATTTTTAACATGGCAATACGATAAAACAAATTCATTGGCATTAACGTCTCTGCGTAGACACGGACCAAATTGCTAAAGAACGGTGACATGTTTCCATATGAAGTTCGTGCATTGGTTATTGGCCTGGCCGTATAATAAAAAACTCAAAAATAGATTCTGATTTTGAGATGGTTAACTTGCTATCAGTCATTCGTAAATGCGCCCTCAGCGAACGATGGTAAGATGTACTCAGATATTTTACAGTTGTGCTCCAGTCATTGGTTAAAAAAATCGTCAACCTTTGAAATTGCTACTACTGAAGACTTGTTCCGAATCAGGATAAGTGTTTTGTGTCAGGATTTTATGCTTGACTATCAATGCGGATTGTTGAGAATGAATTCACGCTGCCTGCACAAGAAGGCAGACGTTGTCAATGTGACTCAATATACGTATACATGACTAAAATGATCCATAACAATTGCAACCTGTTAGCTGATAATTCCAGGTCTCTGACGCACCTGATCTTGCAAACATCCATTGGATCTGGTGTGTTTTTGATTACACGTAGGACTCATTTCGGAGTATGTTTGCTGAGACCAGATATTAGATGTTGAGTTTTCTTGACTTGACTTGAAGTCAACGTAAGTAAAAAGATACATTGGGCACGATAATATAAATAATAATGATACATATGATTCTAAAGCCTGCCAGTATTGTAGATACGAGACCAACCTAATAACTAAATACTACGACTGTCATACGTGGACGTGCGATAGCGCTGCGTTACATCAGCTAAACGCCTGTTTATATGATGATCTTAATGAAATGTTATCGGTGATAGTGTTCAAGAATTGCTTAAAGGAGTGCAATGCCATGACATTGCATGCTGCATCAAATGCTAAACAAAACGCAATGAAGGCATGGGTGATAACTTCAAAGCTATTCATCCGGAACGAGTGAAAATCGAGGATTGCAGACGGTTAAACCAATTGTAGATCGACTACGACGATGAGTTCTTAAAATAGCACTAAATACCAATACCCTTCCATAGGCAGCAACAGTGTTGGCTCTTGGTTGTAAAATTATCAATGAAACCACTCAACAACGTACAGCTGATTCAGAAATTGCACATTTTACAAATGGGAGAGGCTTTCATGGACACTTCTAGTTATGGCTCAAACCAGTCATTATTCTTTAGACTGTTTCTTACCAAATACCTTTGTGACTGTGCTGTACAGTCTATCCGATGTAATCCCATCTCTCTTTGGCACTGGTAGGATCCTAATGAAACGTTCTGGAGTTGGAATAGTGCATTTCTCAGCCTTATCTGGATATGATGTATTGATCAATGCGTGGTTTACCACTTTCCTAGAGCGATGTATCGTCTTTGGCTGAAGCTTAATTGTGCAGCACAACAGCGAGTGGCCAGGGTCGCAGTCAGCGATGTGGAAGGTACGGGTAAGAGGCAAACCCTTTATGGCAGACCGTCTCGTAATGATCAAGTCCAGTTGGTGAAAGTGTTTGGACCGGGGATGCCTCAAAAACACTTTATGATGTGTCTCTGTCTGAAACAATGAATTGGTGATGCTGACGTCATAGTACTAGCGCTCCTCTAGGAGTCTCTGCCCGTTCTCATTCATCTTCTCAATGCCAAATTTGCCAAGACAGGAAGGCCAAGAGTCATGGTCAACATAATTCTATGATTAAATTCACCCAGTCTTATAAAATTCACTAACTTGGGAATTTTGTTGATAAGCGAGTTTAATTCATCGTAGAACTTACCCTTGGTATATGTGGTAATATTCAGTACGTGAGCGTAAACGCTGATCAGGTTGACAGGTCGTCCTGTTTCCTTGTTGACAGGGTTCTATCATCTCAAGCAGAGGGTACCTAACGGTTACTGCAATACTCTCATTTATCACCGCTCTCTCCTTGCCATACAAACGTGTTGTTCTCTACTCAGAGGGACCCGTAATCTAGTAGCCGTGTTTCCTATAGTGAGGCCATATCGACCTGGAGTCTTGCAATTTCGTACCTTGACGACTGATGTCTTTCTAACATCGCTGATTGCGTAGAGATCATCTCAGAATTAATGTCAGCGAGGTCTGGATTTTCAGGTACGTAGCTTGAGGATTAGATGATTCCTTATTAGCATTTGTTTGTTTTTCTTGGTGCAACAGTTGCAGTCCGTTTTGTCAGGAACTCGCGTACCTTAAGCCCTACGCATCCAGCTAGGCAGACGAACTATGGCGGAACGGCACCTTATTGTCTGCGAACTGCCCAGCATGAGGAGGGCGGTAACTGTCCTGTGAAACATGTTGGTCTTTCCCACCGTCGGACGCAACCCCTGAAGTCCGACTCTATACCAACTGTGCGATGACTTATATTCAGTAAACGTCTGCTTCCCGTGTGTCGACGCTGTGAATCAGTTGGTGCCAATTCAGCTGATTACAAATCGCCACGCACTTGATGGATATAACGTAATGGGCAAACCGATTCATCATGACACCAGCTGTGTAGCGAGAGGACACTAAAAACTATGCCAAGTCGCCTTAGGGACTCTGCCTACGGATTTTCTTTTAGGGTTTACTCTCTTAGCCTTTCCCATGAGAGGGTATAGTGGCACGAAATCGAAGGTTTGAACTTCGAATTTACCTTCTCCTAATGTGTGAACACCTAAAGTTTACGAACCCCATCTGATCCAACCTTCCAGAAACATGCCTGTCATCCTTTCGTTAGTCCGTTTAAACAGGTCCGGCCGGGATTATTTAAGCCACTCGCGAAAGCCTCGATAGGTTTGTTTTGATTGTCAGTGGCTCTATCAGATAATATCCATTGTGAATTTTGCCTCCCTCAATAATACACACACACACACAAACACACGTATATATATATATATATATATATATATATATATATATATATATATATAATGAAAATGCTAAGATTTAATATACAGCTGAAGGTTTACTACTTTATCATTGAACAGATCTGCCAAAAACAAAACAATGTTCAACAAATTAATACAAAGCACATCTCTACTTTTATACATGAAAATCTGAGTGAGACTGCTTAGAGGTCATGGTCTTGTAGCCTATGTTATTAATATAATTGCTAAATAAAACTTAAATTAATTTCGTGGTCTATCAGTTAGAACTTCAGCTTCGTATGCAAAACGTATTGGGTTCAAGTCCAGGACAATCCATCCCGAGATAAAACAAAGATGGCACAAAGAACTACCTCATTCGACACTCAACATTAGGAGTTTATTTGGACTTTAAAGTCAGATGGGAAGATAACAGTAGTAAGGGAAGATTTAATACACTTTCACCTCCACTAGTCTTCCTACAGAAGCAAGAAATAGGGTGGTTGTAACATTACATAAAACGCCGGATGTCTTCCAAGTTGAAGACAACAGCAGGACAGAAAGGATTCAAGATACATTCAACTGCCACATGTTTGGAAGAATGGTGAGCATTATGGTAACTTTGTTATCCGGTGTGGTCTACTGATTAGTTACGGATGGGCTACATCAGAAAGCAATTGCCCGTGTTATTTAAGAGACAAATGACAATAAATACGAGTTCTCATACTGGATCGATCGCATCCCAATGAAGGCGCCAGAATCTGAACACCAGGACGGATGTCATAATAATGCAACTGCTGCAGCTGCGATAAAAGTACTGACAAGAGATAACATCACCTTTGGAATGTGGAATATCACGACCAACAGGTAAACTCAACCAGCTAACCCATGAGATTGAAAAGTAGCACCAATACATCATTGTACTCTGGAGATGCACTGTACATATTTCGGAGAAAAATCCAAAGATTTAGGACCCATGTTTAACTTCAAGTGGGCATGACGATTTGCGGTACATAAAGACATTGTTCATGCAGTCATGGGTTATGGATAAGTGTCTAACATAATAATTACCATCCGATTGAAGGCATATGCT
Source organism: Unio pictorum (assembly GCA_030141615.1). NCBI lineage: Eukaryota > Metazoa > Mollusca > Bivalvia > Unionida > Unionidae > Unio > Unio pictorum. Next base: position 3,519,800 of record JARLTB010000390.1, read on the forward strand.
TTCCATGTCGTCATCATTGAGGATTATGCCCCAACATCAAACCATAATGACGAAGAAAGATGGACATGATCAACAAAATTCTATTGCTTCAAACTCACGTTGACCAGACACCCAAGAAGGATATTCTATTTATTAAAGGAAACTGGAATGTCAATGTACAAGACGTGGCTCTGGCAAGACGTATTCGGTCCATACTGTAATGAACAGACTAATGAGAGAGTACTCAAGCTCCTGTACTTATCAACACACAATAAACCAGTACTAACGATCACCCTGGTCCACACAAACTATCTTGAAGATGTACATGGAATCGTCAAGACGGAAAATATCAGAACCAGATTGACTACATTTTGGTGAGCAAGCGCTTCTGGTTTTAGCTTCGACATTGTCAGAACTTGTACTTCCGCTGATTTAGGAGTAGATCATGACTTCCTTGCTGATGATGCTATTAAACGCCGTCTGAGGAAGACCAGAAAAACAAGACTGGATAGTATCAGGATTGAACTTAAACTTAAACAACCAAGCATGGCAAAAACGTTTGAGGCAAATGTTCACCACTAACGATTAATGGTGGTGAAGAAATAAACCTAGACTTCTCAATCATCACCTTCAAGACAGCAGTAATAGACACAGCCAGCGTTATAATTGGCACGCAATGCAAGATAAATAAGCCGGGGATTAATACAGATATCATTTACCTCTGTTATATGAGGAGAAACTGGGAATGTAGCGATTACACTTTAGAATAGCAGGAAATAACGGGGTGATTATTACATGATTAGGGCGAGTTTAAAGATAGCTAAGGATATCTGGTTAGAGGAAAAATGTTCGAATTCTATCAAAATCTGAAATGAATAACAGGTTAATTGCATACCAGTTGGTGAAAGACATGACAACAAAGAAACAGGACAGATCTAGGACAGACAATCAGGAGATTATTAACTGATGGACGAAATGATGCTTAGAGCTTTATGATCAAGAGACCTCTAGAGATGAAGCTGTACTAAACTTCCCAATGCCCACAACAGAAGCGGACTACCCGATCCGGAAAATACGTAGAACCTGTAAAGACACTTAACAAATGGAAGTCAACTGGGATAGAGAACGTAACAGTAGAACTTGTTTAAGCAATAGAAATGGCAATGCTCAATGTCTTAACAATTATCTGCGACAAAATCTGGCAAATGGGAGGATGGAATGACCCACCAAAGAATCCAGTCTCTGATCATCCGTCTTTCTAACAAGGAGACTTGCAGCTGTGCTAGAGCTACCGAACAATCAGCTTCATCAGTCACTCAAGAAAGGGTATGTTTTTGGCCATCACCAATTGACTAAATGCATATGCAGAGCACATTTATGGTGAAGAACAGGCAGATTTCTTAACAGGACGTACCATAACAGAACAAGTATTTAATCTTAGAATACTTTGTGAAAAGTATAAGCAGCTCCATAGGACCTATATCACGTCGTCATTAACTTCAATAATACTTTCAACAAGATATGGGAAGCAGCCTTGTGGTTCACTTTTTGGATATGCACACTCAACGCAAAACAAATTAACACTGAGAAAAACCTGTATGACAAGGCAAATGCATGTAGCGAAGTCTCGTGAATGGTAACATTGCAAGTTGGTTTAAAAGCACAGTAAAAGTCTGAGAGTTATGCCTACTCCCACCCATCCTATTAAACATCTATCTAGAAAGGTTCATTTACGATGCCTTGGAAGACCATGAGGGCAGTTCCAGTGTTGGCGGCAGAACGAACACGACTCTACGCATTGCAGGTGATATTGATGGTTTAGCTAGAGATGAACAAGAACTGGAAACCTTAATGAACATTCTCATCTAATTATCACAAAGGTATTGGTTGACGATCAACGCCGAAAAAATCAAGCTAATGACAAACAACCCTAGTGGCATCAGAAAGGAAATAAGAGTGAACGGATAAAAGTTTGTCACAGTAACACGCCTTGCAGTAGCTAAGTTCTGATGAAGGAATGCATGCGATGTATTGATACTGACAGAAACACCAGATAGGAGCATCAATGTATTTGAGATGAGATCTTATTGAGGGATCCAGGAAACTGGTACGTAGACCACGTTTATAATACAGAAGTGTGCATTCGAATTAAAAGCACATTTGGACCATAGGAAGATTGGCTCACCACCGTAAATAAATATTAAAACTAAGATGGTAAGGTCACTTCACCCGCATAAATGTCAAATCAAAGACACTCCTACAAGCCATAATGAAAGGGAAATGGTAAACGTGGCAGGAAAACGAAGAGATGGGAAGGTAACATCGAGTGGTACAGTCATGAACTTTACAAAGCCCCATAAAACAATGGAGAACAGGACAAAATGGAGCGAGATTCTTGCAAAAGTCATCAGTGACGCCCCTACGAACAACAAAGTTATGGGAAAAATAACGAAATGAATGATATCTAACGTGTTCTAATCCATTAGTGAGCAAGGTGATACAGATATAATATGTCAGTGAATAGTAGGGTCCTAATGGAGATAAGGCAAAATTTGCGTCTACGGTGTGACATTTTATTACCAAACCTAAAGGTTCAAGCTTCGATATAATGGTAGAGTATTATAATATTATATAGACGAATTGACTTGAAGGGTGACACGTTTTGTATGATTTTCAAATGCATTTTGGCAGTAGTATTTAAACAATCATTTTCATAATAATATAATTCGACCTTATTTATTAGAAAAAGAATAGCAATTTGCCCCTCAAGAGTACACATAAACACGATCCCCACCTAAATATCAGGACAATACAGATGCTAACATTATACGGTTGCCTTGGGGGTACGATATATTCTACGACAATCGGTATGACGCCATATTGTCCCCTTCAGCGCCTCTCTCTCTCTCTCTCTCTCTCTCTCTCTCTCTCTCTCTCTCTCTCTCTCATTTCAACACGTACACATCGCTTACATTTACACTTCTCCACAACTGCTAAATTGATCAAGAGTTCTAATGACAAGGTTAACCACGCTTTTGTTTCGTTTATCGACAGAGGCAACGCGTCATACTTTTCTTCCTTCTCTAAAATCAATAATTCTTGAATTTTTCTTGCAATTGTGCCTATTATTTACCCTGTCATTCCGCTGTTTCTAAAAATAGAATACTTCACTTTTAAATTATCTGCCACCATTATAGTAATATTACTTAAACTTTATTAAAATGAAGCGTACTTTTTTCTATCTTAAGAACTCTATTGAAATGAATACATGTGCACAAACGGGTCCTTATACACTGCACGACCAATGAGACGAATTAATTAAACTATATTACTACATTTGTCTTGTATTATCTATATCTTTAATCTAGAATAGGTAAACGATCTGGTTACTAAACAATACTAATGTATGGCATGAATAGAACAAATTGCTGTATGAATACAAGTATAACTATTGGTACGAACTGACTGATGTATGGTGAATTTAGGAAGCAATATATCTGTGGATTTGCATACTTGTGTGTAAATTATTGAATATATATCTGGATGAGTAGGTACCAGTGATGAGAGATAGACAGACAGACAGATAGACAAACAGACAGAGATTAAAACAAATCCTAGTTCATAATGTTAATGTAATAGTCAAATTTGCTGTTCTGAACTGCCCTTCCCACGTTATATAATATGACATGCTACAGTAACTGTCATCCTTTCAGAAATAATTTCTAGTGAAGAGTTAGGTGTCAAATTAGCACAGTATTGGGCTCACAAAATAAACTTTCAAGCGTTTGTGTAATTTTGTTTGCCGAGCTCAGTATCACAACAGCTTGAGGTTACATGCAAATGTCAGTTACTCTTGGGGTTACTCTTTTATTATAAAAGTAGTATCTACAGTTTATAGACATACATGTTCAAAACATTTGTGGCTTTCCAGTTGCAAATAACTATCATTATGAAATTTTGTGTCAGTTAACATTTATGTTCCAGCGTGATATTAAAAGGCAAGCGTACACTGACAGGTCAAATGCAACCCCAGTAGATTTATATACTGAGGGATATAAGGACACCAAGGAACATTCGATTTAGATTACCCTCATCAGTCATCCGTAACTCATTTCTAATAAACATGTTATTTATATTGTTCATTTCAAGGTTTTCGGTATTTATCTCTGTTCAAAAAGAACCATGAAAGAGAGAGAGAAAGAGAAAGAAAGAGAGAGATCTGAATGAGTTAGCTTACATGTAGAAACTTGATTTATTTGATTCACCGAAGACAAAAATGCAGCATGAGGATGCAACAAAAATGTCTTCAGAAACCATCACATGACAAAACAAACTCTCTTTAATTAGTTTGATATCAATAGTGCGAATATCAATCGTAATAATAATAATATTAATAATAATATTAATAATAACATACAAAATACTGGATATGTATGTATCTATCAAAGCATTTGGCGTAATATAAATGTAAAATTATAAATAATCACCAAATATAATATTATCTTAAACTGTAGATACCGTCTAGGGATAAACATTCGAAAAATAGCAAATATGGTGCTGGTTTCGTTCTAATGGAATCTCATATCTTATTTATAAAAAAATTACCAATTTAATTCCAAGACCATTACTCAAGGCTAAGGTGAAGCAAATGAAACCTTTCTATTCTGATTTTTATTTTTGCAGATTAAGCCTAGTAAGTACCACATATTCTCGATTTTCTAGACTTACTTAGATTTCGGTAAAACAAATCAATAATTGCCTTAGTGAGATATAAATATCCGGAAGTGACACACCTGACACGGAATCAAACCCATTAGTGGTTGAGAATATTGGATATTGACCACTTAAACTTTCAATTTCTCTAACGTCTTAATCTAGGAATATGGATCTTGAGAAAAAGAATTCCTAAGTAGAACCTAGCAGCATTGTGATGTGGACAAAGTTTGAGAGATTTATTGAAGCAAACAAAAGCATTTATAAACTGGGACTCTCTCATGAAGCAGTAACCAAGAAGATTTAGTTTTGTCTCTCTGTGTTGTAGGTTTGGCTCTGTTCGCATCACGTGCACCATGTTGTCCAACGCAGCCTCTTGATGTCTCTCTCTTCCTAGTTTTAAGAAATTTAAATATTGAAAGAAGTACAGGCACATAAAGGAATCCACATCTGCCCTTTCATAACATGAAGGATTGTTCGCATCCCTTAAATACGGGCGTGTACCAATCGATCTGAACATTTCCATCCTCAGTGGGGAGGGGGCAATGGTGGTCTCTGACGGGAGACGGAAGATAGACGACGCTGAAGGACACTTGGTTCTGCATCAGATCTTCGGGACCGTATGTTTCTCTACTACACTTATCGACAATGAATTCACTATTACAGTTTAGGCAATATGGTTCATCAAAAGAAGTACAGACACATAAGGGAATCTACATCTGCCCATTCATAACATGAAGGATTGTTCGCATCCCTTAAAGACGGGCGTGCTCCAATCGACCTGAACATTTCCATCTTCAAAGGGGTTGGTGTAATAGGGGTCTCTGACGGGGGATAGACGACGCTGAAGGACACTTGGCTCTGCAGTAGATCTTCCGGACCGTATGTTTCTATATTACACTTATCGAGAATGAATTCCAAACTACATCTTTGGGTATATTGTTCATCGATTTTTTCCGAAATAATGTATCTCATTTTGTAATCACTCATATGCTGTAGACAAATTTCTGTCAAATCACAATCCCCGAGCATGGTTCGAAGTCCACACAGCTTTAGTCTTACTGAGGTAGCATCACTGTTAATCCCAAGTGACAGACACCTTGATGCAAAAGCCATCAGATAACCCACTTCCTCCTGGGTTAGAAAATGTTCATTTTCTTCGCATACAGAAACCACATAAAATCGCAGCTGTGACAACAACATCATCAAGACATGATGTAGATATATTCGCAATGTGTCAGGTGCGTGTTGCAAAGCATGTATTATACTTCTTACAAAGCTTGTCATAATGTTGTATTCCTGAGGAATCTCCCGAACGATAACCTCACTGCAATAGCATAATGCGGGGAACATACGATAATAGTCCAGAAATATCTCCATAATTAAATTACCCTTGATGCTTCTTGAGGTACTAATCATATCCAGTCTGCTGACATCATACAATAGAAGCTCTCCAAGATTACATCATTTTAATCCTTGCAACATTCGGCAATCTTCTGACAAAAGCCATCCCAGTAGTCTAGTTAAAATGAGCTTTGTTTTTCCAAATATTTTTCTATCATAAATGTTGTTTGTAACAATAAAATAGTCAGGACAATAGCCGTCACTGGCCCACTCGTACAACTGTTTAAGACACAGAGTTAGACAGAATAGAAGGTTTTCAGTGCACCACAATTCAGTCGGTGTTCTTTCTCTCACCCAAAACATGGAAACTTTGCAATGATAGCTTGAAAATGCGTCACCAAGGACAGGTTCAATGCATGTCTTCTTTATCATTTTTAGTAACACATATACTTTCATCACGGTGTCCTCAAATGACCTGGTAAGCTCTCTTTCTGTGAACGAGAAAGATAATCTCCATTCCAGATCGCTTTCATGGCTGAATGGGTGTCCAATAGCAACCGCAAAGCATCCATCCTTCCTCGCCATTTGTAGATGATGTGACGCAGGCCATCCTTGTGGTCGGCGACGGCGTTGGAACCATTCATGTGCCTCATTTTGCCATCGCGAGCACCGTAAAGCATATACATTATCAAAACACTCATTAATTTTATTTACAGTGCGCCTTGCCGGACCCGAAAATTCTGCATCAGGACCGGCTATAATAACGATTTTGTTGGGTAACAAGGTTCTGTTATAGGAATCTACTCTCGCGTCCCCATTCTGCTGATGGAATACTGGAACAGGAGTATTGTCAAGTAGCATTTCTACTACCTGTAGTTTAACATAACCAGGATGAGTTATGTCATCATGCACCATGAGGAAATTGCTCTTGTCTGCCTGACATTCAGATAGTTCTGCGACTAAGTGTATTCGTTCATCCCAAGATAATAACCTGTCTTGATCCGAATTTAGTCCTGGTCCTGTAGATCCTTCTCCTCTAATACCACAAATGTAACTAACGAGTTTACTTTGTAGACTAAAACACTGTGCAATGTTGACGAAACACTCATTCGCAGTGGCAAACATGACCTTCCTACCACGGTCTTCCTGTGAGTAGCCGATGACATCTATGATGTTGGAAATCCGCTCAGACACAGCGCGGTAGTATTCTGGGACTTGGTGATACATGTCACCTGAAATGTAACATATTTAAATTGTATAGTGATTTTTAAACCTACAAACCTTTTATTTAACCAAACTGAATTATCATCATCATCATCATTACCATAAGCATCATTGTCATCATCAGTACGACTGATCATTATATCACAAAAGTAGATCATCAGAACGTATTGAAACACAATCATGTCGTTTTGTTTTAGCAAGCTTTTAATACATACCGTTTGTATAGTCAAGTATGTGGATTTTGTATCAAATTTTATAATCTAGATAATATTCAGCGTAAATTGTATTATTATTGCAATTGTTATTATTATTATTATTATTATTATTATTATTATTATTATTATTATTATGGTAGTAGTTGTAGTAGGATAGTGTTGTTTTTATTATTACTCTTGTTATTAGTAGAAGTAGTATTATTAAATAATATTATTATTTTAGTAGTAGGAGGAGGATATTGTTGTTGTCCAGTGACGTGTTTAACAAAAGTGTTTATTCTATGTGAAAATAAAACGTTTTACCAATTTTAACTTCTTCTAACTCATAGATATATAAAGGACCGCGTGTACCATTGTAGTTGTTTTATCTATGTCTATTTAGCTCATAGGTTATGAATGTTTAAAATGGTTCATAGCATTATTAGTTATTATTATACGAAGAAGCAACCCTTTCCGTGCTTTTTAAAGAAAAAAACAAACAAATGCAATTTATATGTTCTTTTGTATAATAGTTATCGTTGACTCTAATGGAAAACAAATGAATTTTACAAATTCACAAAATCTACACAATATAAAAAGCTTTAATACGAATACTGAATAAATAGACTTTAGCTGAATGGATTCGTATTAAATACTACATGCATATACATGTATCATGGTATAAGAAAGGTTCATGATAAATGGTCTGATTGACGTGATTAAACTGTGTTGATGGAGATGGGAAATCTTACACCAAAGTCTGATGTTCGCAGCCATTTGTTGGAAATACCATTTCCTCCTCGCTGATGGCATGATTTCTCTAAACGGCTAATGCATTGAAAATGAAGCTGCAGTAGCTTAGCTTTAAATGGTTGGCCAGTACAAGTGATGCGGTTACAATGCCCGTCCAGGCCAGCCGAGTTCAGATTCCACAAGTTTCCCTTATGTCCATTTAATCCACATGATACAATCAACAATGTGTTAAATGAGCCGCTAACACCAATCATTTAATATCATACCTCCAAAAATCATAGTAATATGTTAAAGCGCTGTACCATATGTTATTGTTAGATAAATCTGAGACAAATTGATACACTGTTTATTTTCTAAGGAAGTGTACAATTTCCTGTCGACCTCTTTTAATATAACACGACCGTTCATCGGTCCATGTCAGATCTGTTTATTAAAAAGTAGATTACTACTTTTGTAAGACTGCATTTTCGCACACGAAAAAGCGGATTTACTTTACGTATCTGCTGATTTCGTCTCAGCACTTAGACCTGTGGTTGATTAATTTCAAGAACCAATCATGTCTTATTACAGGTACGAGTCATGCTTTAATCTTTGAAATGTAATTTGATTTGAGCAATGTCTGAATCGCCTTTGTCACGCTAATGGGTCTTCTATAATTGCATTCGACCAGACGCAATTAACGCAAATAACATGCGTCATTTCAGCACAAGAACATGCGTACAAGCTTGAAATTTCCATTATGTTTATAATCTCTAGCGCCAGATCCAAAAACAACGTTTTCTATACTTTGATATTTTAGAACTACCACGAAATATATATAAACTGTCTTGGAAAAGAAAAGATGTAAACTTGGTGAAGAATACAATTGCAAGCGAAGAAAATATCATTATATGATAGTGTGCAAGAAAAGTTCAAACTACTAGCATCTAATGATGAAAACAGTACATAATACATTTTGATCAGTGACAGTGAAGACAGCTATTCGAAATATTACATTGGGATAAATAAAACAAGGGCATGCCAGTAGGTTGGATTTATTTAGTAGGAAGTAGGAAGCTATTTATTGTTATATCATGCAATCTTCCATGGAAGGAACTAAAGATGATAATGATTCAGGCGCTAATGGTAGGAGGTGGATTTTGTACAGGTTGATCATGTGAGCTAATTTTGGCTGGTATCGAATGAATGGCCTTTGACAAGGGATTACTGACTTATTTGTTAATACTGACAATACCCTGATACGATATTGCAGATAATTATGTCTTAAGAGTTAGCTTTACATGACGATCTCACTTAATCCAATTATATAAACCTCAACATACACACACACACACAGTGACACACATATATTGTGTAGCATCTGAAATTCAAGTAGAAAACGGGGATTATTTTACTTTTTTATCCTTATTTTCGTACGTCAGTAATGAATACTGTATGGAAATTCATCATTGCTCTAGAATCAACAGCACACTGTTGCAAGAATGTTTCTATATGCGTATTATTACGCCGTGGACGAATTACAATTTGATACATCAATAGTATTGGTATATCAAATTGCTTCTTACCAATACTTTATAATGTTATTTTTAGTGTATGTGGTGTATATATATATATATATATATATATATATATATATATATATAGAGAGAGAGAGAGAGAGAGAGAGAGAGAGAGAGAGAGAGTGAGAGAGATAGATAGATAGATAGATAGATAAATAGATATAGATAGATAGATAGATGGATGGATGGATGGATGGATGGATGGATGGATAGATAGATAGATAGATAGATAGATAGATAGATAGATAGATAGATAGATAGATAGATAGGTAGGAAGGTAGGTAGGTACGTAAGTAGGTAGATAGATAGATAGATAGATAGATAGATAGATAGATAGATAGATAGATAGATAGATAGATAGATAGATAGATAGATAAATAGATAGATAGATAGATAGATAGATAGATAGATAGATAGATAGATAGATAGATAGATAGATAGATAGATAGATAGATAGATAGATAGATAGATAGATAGATAGATAAATAGATAGATAGATAAAGCACAGACAGATGGAAAGTTCAATGACAATAGACGGTAATCACTGCAAAAATAATATATCTTGGAAAACGCGCACGATTCGATAGAACATGCCATCATGAATGCTGTTAATCACAGTTGCTAATACTACGTACTGGGCTCGGTGCTCGACCATGTGTTAAACGTTTGATCAGAATTAAGCTGCGTAATCAGCCATGCTGGCAATTTGGTACTGTTTGAGACTATTATTTTGCACGCAGTATAGACTGACAGAAAGTAGAATTGTAGATAAACATGACCAGGTTGAAAATGACAATAACGTCAATGAAATAATTGCATGTATTTCGCGGCGAGAAGCAATCAACGTTAAAGATGCTGACAATTTATTTTCCAATAGACGATCTTGTGTACGGTTTGTCCTGTATGCGACCATAAGGACTAGCCCAGAAAATACAACGTATGGGTGAAATTAACTTTCGTAACATTGATTCCTCTGTCCAAAATTCTGACACCAGTAAGCTGGGCGACTTACACGTGTATCTGCTAACGTGTTTAGTTTCGCATCCGTGCGAACCACCTACTATTCTTCTTCTACAAATATCCTACTCTATTCTCGTGGTTGGATCGGTAATAGATAGTAACTATTTTGCTGCCTCGGATTGTCAATTCGGTCTGAGGCCACAAATATATTTTCGGACCATATCGGGTCAGTAAATGACGTAGCAAGCCTTCTTTTTCAAAGTTTGCACCCGTCTTACGAAATTGTTTCCGAGCGAATCTAACAAAAATGTTTATAAAATCATTATATAGGTAATGATAATAGCTACAATTTTCTCCTGAATTGTCTCTGCATGTTAGGCTTCAACTGTGCGCGTGATTACATGAAATAGTACCAATGTGACTGGTGGAATTCGTGATAACAACACGTGAGATTGCTCTACACTGATAGTGCTGTAGGTCCGAAATCTCAGCGATAATTCCAGCGGAAGATGGTGTCCTAGTCTCCATACCTCAGGTATACGGTCAAATGCAGTTCGTTTAGTTTGAACGGTCATCGGGAACACTCGGAAGGCATGTTGATTATCTTTAGCAATGATTGTACCAGAACCAATGTTAACATGGATTTGCCAGATTACTGATAATTTACATATTTCAGTTTAGTTTTAGATTCAAGAAACATTATCAACAGATTGTTCAACATATTTTTTATATTCGTGCCAAGACAAGTAACACAGAAATACAATACGATAAGACTGATAACAACATTTTGGTAGACTTGTATGACTGTATAGTTCTCTGGCATGGAGATTGTTTGTATTACAGGTGAGCACTGCGACGCTCTTCTAAGGCAGGCGTGAGTGTGTCTGATTTATCTTCACACCAGTCATTGCTCTTTGCCTACTACTTACCAAAGATCTGAGTGGCTGTGCTGTATAGTCATCTCTTCTCACTTTGGCACTGCAGTTGGGAGGTACTGCATTAAACGTTTTAGAGAAAGCATAAGAGAATTCCACAGATTTCTCTGGATTTGATGTCTTGTTCACGTCAATGCTTAGTTTACCATCTTGCCTACAGTGTATCTTCTATGGTTCAAGCTTGATTTTGCAGCACATCAGCGAGTGGTCAGTGTCCCAGTCAGCTCTGTGGAAGATACGGATAAGTGGCACACTCTTCATAGCAGACCGTCTCGTAATGATCAAGTTAAGTTGGTACAAGTCTTTGTCTGAAAGATTGAATTGGCGATGCTGACGTCGTGGCACGAACGCCTCTCTATGAGTCTGAGCTCGTTCTCATTCAAGTTCCCAATGCAACATTTGCCATAACAGGAAGTCCAAGAGTCATGGTCAGCGCCTATTCTAGAGTTGAAGTTTGCTAGTAATGTCAAATTCGCTTCCTTGGGAATTGTGTCGATGAGCTCGTTTAATTCGTCGTGGAACTCATTCTTGGTATCTGATGTAGTGCTTCGTGTTGGAGCGTAAACGATGATCAAGTTGACAGACTCGGTCGTGATATGGAGACAGACGGATATCAGTTTTCCGTTTCTTTGTCAGCAGGAATATATCATCCCCGGTAGTGAGTTCCTGACAGACAATCCAACACAAAACACTCTTAATTCGTCAGTCAGAGCTCTTTTCATGCCATACGAAAGTGTCGTTCTCTTCTCTGACGGACCCGGAAATCTAGTTGCCGTGTCTACTGTAGTGAGGCGATGTCGACCTGGAGTCTTGCAAGTTCGTCCTTGATGACAACTGCTAATTGTATCAGTCAATCATATCAAGTCTTATATCTAAGCGTTTGGAGACTGAGCATTGTGAACGAAGATCATAACTGTGTGCCGAACTATTTCTTTCACTCTCAGAATATTGAAGCTGCGTTTCCTTTGGCATATATAAAGGTCATCCGTAAGCAGTCGTCGTCGGACAATCAAGTAGGACAGCGAATATATGCTTTTTAGTCAGATTGAATTGTCAATAAAAACAATTGTCACACAGATTCAAAATATATAAAATCTCCATCCGACCATTTAATCCAGTAGGTTACATAGTTAAACATTCTTCCTTTTAAAGATAATCAGAATAGACTCGTGGATATTATATACATCTTTCGAAGCAGAAATTAAAATATATTAATTTGGAAGTCAATCAGTTAGAACGTCGGCTTTGCATGCAAGAGATTCTGGGTTCGAATCTATCATCAGAAAAAAACGGCACTAAGGTATACCTCACATGACCCTCGCAATTAGGAATTTGCTTGGACTGTAAAGGCATTCACATTTGCTTCAACTGGCCATGACGATTTGTTGTACATATGGACATTGGTTATGGATCAGTCTTATATGATGATTACCATCTCATTTCTAATTCATCATCATAGAGGATTATGCCCCAACATCAAAACATAATAACGAGTAACAATGGATACGATCAACAACCATCTTAAAACTCACATTGACCAGACACCCAAGAAGAAAATTCAACTAATTAAAGGAAGCATGAATGCCAGTGTAGTAAAAGAGGAACTGACTGGCACGAAATATTTGGTTTATACTGTAATGAACGACCAATGTGAAAGATCTCACGGTAGTGTACTTCTTCACATAGAGTAATCCAGTACTAACGAGCACCCTGGTCCATACAAACTATCTTAAAGAAGCACCTGACATAGTCAAGACCAAAAATCATCAGAACCAGATTGACTACATCTTGTACGGAAGCGCTTCTTTACTTGCGTCAGCATTGTCAGAACTTGTACCTTCCCAGGAGCTAACATAGGAAGCTATCATCACTTGATGATAATGACCATTAAACTTCTACTGAGGAAGACCAGAAAACCAAGACAGTTTAGGATCAGGTTTGAACTTACACATCCAAGAATGGCAAAGACGTTTGAGGCAAATGTTCACCACTAATAATTCTGGGTTGTGAAGAAATACAGCTAGACTCATTAATCACCACCTCCAATACAGCAGTAATAGACAAAGTCTATCCTTGGCACGCAATACAAGAGAAATAAGCCAGGGGTTACGGCATATATCATTTGCAGCTGCAATGTGAGGAGAAACTGGGATGGTAGTGATTAGACTTTGAAAGAGCACAAAAGTACAGGGAGATTAAAAACATTATTAAGACGAGCTTAAGGATAGCTAAGAAAAGCTGGTTAGAAGCCAATCGTAAGGAATTCTAGAAATACGTAAACCTTAATGACAAGTAAATGGCATACCAATTGGTAAAAGACCTGACAACAAAGAAACAAGATAGATCTAGCACAGAAGATCAAGACATTATTAACTGATAGACGAAATAATGCTTAGAGCTTTACGACCAGGAGACTTCTGGAGACGAAACTGCACTAAACTCCAACTGCCCACAACAGACTCGGACCACCCGATCCTGAGTGAAGAAATAGAACCTGTAAAGACACTTAGTAAATGGAAGTCAATTGTGGTAGACAACGTAACAACAGAACGTGTATATGCAAATGGAACGGCCATGATCGATGTCCTCACAAACATCTGCAACAAAATCAGGCAAATAGTTGGATGGAATGACCAGCACATGAACCCAGTCTCTGAACCTCCGTCTTTTTAACAAAGATAATTTTCAGCTGTGCTAGAGCTACCGAACAATCAGATTCATCAGTCACCCAAGCAAATTAATATGTATGGTCATCCCCATTTGACTGAAACCATATGGAGAGCACATTTATGCTGCAAATTTCTTAACATGATATACTATTACAGATCAATTATTTAATCTTAGAATCCTCTGTGAAAAGTATATGCAGCATCCACAGTACCTCTATCACGTCGTCATACAGCCTTATGGGTCACTCTGCGGATATACAACATCAAGACAAAACATATCAACACCAGATAAAATCTGTATTAAAAGGCGAATAGCGCAGTTCTCGTGTATGGAAACACTGAAGTTTGTTTCAAAAGCACAGTAAAAGTCTGACAGTTATGTCTCTTCTTAACCTCTCTCTCTCTCTCTCTCTCTCTCTCTCTCTCTCTCTCTCTCTCTCTCTCTATACCGATAAAGGTTCATGTACGATGCCTTGTAAGAGCATGAGAGCAGTGTCAGTGTTGGAAGCAGAATAATCACGAACCTACCATTCGCAAATCACGAACATATACTTCGCTGATAATATCGATGGCTTAGCTGGAAATGAAGAAAAACTGGAAACCTTGGTGAACCGTCTTATCTAATTATCACAAAGGTATGAGTTGACAATCAACGCCGAAAAGATCAAACTAATGACAAATAATCCAACAATAATAGTGGCAGGAAATAAAGGAAATAAGAGTGAATGGACAAAAGCTTCTCATGGCAAAAAGCCTACAATTCCCTAGGTGCTAGCGATTCTGATGAAGGTTCTAAACCTGGGATTCTTTCCAGGATTCCATAGACAACAACTGCACTGGCTAGGACGAAGCTTATTTGGAAGGGCTGATACATTATATCTCCAAGATCCATCTTATGAGCTCCCTCGTCGTGTCCTTATTCCTGTATTTATGTGATGTATTGATCCTGGGAGAAAAACTAGATATGAGAATCTATGCCTTAGATATGAGATGTAACTGAGGGAGCCAGAAAACTGGTAATTAGACCATATGTACAATGAAGAGGTGTGCATTCGAATTCAATGCGCATTTGGACCATCGGAAGATCGGCTCACCACCGTACATAAATCGAAACTAAATTGGTACGGTCACTTCACCCGCATAATTGGCAAATCAAAGACAATCATACCAGCCATAGTGACAGGAAATGGTAAACGTGACAGGAAGAGGAAGAAATGAGAAAGTAAAATAGAATGGACAGTTATGGACTTTGCGAAGTCTAAATGAAGAATGGAGAACAGGACACAATGGAGCTAGATTCTTGCAAAGTCTTCAGTGGCGCCCCTACAACCAGCCAGTTTACGGGAAAAATAATGAAATGAATGTTATCTAACGTGTTCTAATTCATGAAAAACTGTTAAACACTAGTATATCTAATAAAACAAAAAAATCATTAGTGAGCAACGTAGTTGAGATATATTATCCCTCAAGGAATACTAGTTTTCTAAAGGGGATGAGTAGAAATTCGCGTCTACGGTGTGACATTTTATTACCAAAACCTACAGGTTCAATTTTTATTGTAATGACCGAGTCTTATAATAGTATATTGACGGCTTAAGTTGAAGGGAGAAAAGTGGTGTATGATTTTCAAATGCATTTTGGCAGTATGATGTAATTAACAGGTTAGTTAAAGGTGCATCATTATCAGTGTAACTTTTTCGACGTTAATTATTAGAAAAACGAAAAGCAATTTGCCCCTCAAGAGTACTCCTAACACCATCCCCACCCCAATACCAGGAAATACAGATTCTAATATTTTACAGCTGCCTTGGAAGTACAACATGTTCTACGACGATAGGTATGACGCCATATTTTCCCCTGAAGCGCCGCTCTCTTTATTTGACAGACCTACACATATACATTGCTTACATTTACATTTCTCCACACCTGCTAAATTGATCAAGAGTTCTAACGGCAAGGTAAAAAATACGCGTTTGTTTATTTTATTGTCAGAAGCATTGTGTCATACTTTTCGTCCTTTAATAAAATCAATAATTATTGTATTCTGCTTGTATTTGTCCCATTCATACCCGGTCATTCCAATGTTTCTCAAAATAGAATTATACACATCTGAATTATCTGCTACGAGTATAGCAATATTACTTAAACTTTATTCATTTTTTATTTCTTTAGATTTCTCTCGAAAATTAATACATGGGCACAAACGGGTACTTACACATACTCACGCCTAAAGAGCCGATGCACGATTAATGAGACGAAATAATTAAACTATATTACTACATATGAACTGACTAATGTATATGGTGAATTTAGGGAGCAATATTTGTATGGATTTGCATACTTGTGTGAAGATTGTTGGATATGTATCTAGATGGGAAGGTGCCAGAGAGAGAGAGAGAGAGAGAGAGAGAGAGAGAGAGAGAGAGAGAGAGAGAGAGAGAGAGAGAGAGAGACCAATCCTAGTTCATAATTTTAATGTTACATTCAAATTGGCTATTTTGCCTCCTACCCACTTGATATAATATAACCATGTTACTCTCAGTTTTCCTTTAAGAAATAAATGGAAACGATCCAGCTCTATGATTAAGTTTTGGCATCTTTAAGTGAAGCGTTAGATATCAAATTAACAAAATATGGGGGTCACCAAATAACCTTTTAAACGTTTATGAAATATTGTTAACCGAGTGCTGTATCAAAATTGCTTGAGGTTACATGTAAAGGTCAATTACTCTTTCTTTTGTAAAAGTAGTATCTACAGTTTATAGGCATTTATGTTCAAAACAGTTGTGGCTTTCCAGTTGCAAATAACTATCATTATGAAAACATTTGTCAGTTTACCTTTATGTTCCTTCCTAATATTAAAGGGAAAGACTACCCTAGTCAAATGCAAACGCAGCGGTTTGATATTAAAATTCAAGCTTTCACGGGTCAAACGAAACCCCAGGAGCTTAATAGACTGAGGGATATAAACGACATCAAAGAACATTCCTACAGTCAGATTATCTCATCAGTCGTCCTTAACTGACTTCGAATAAGCATGTTGCTTCTATTTTTCTTTTCGAGGTTTTCGGTATTATTACAACAATTAGAACCCTGGGAATAGCATAGAGAGAAGGAGACAGAGAGACAGTCAGACAGACAGAGTGAGAGAATACAGGTATTTGTTTAAAAATTATTCTTTAAAATAGTTGTACACATTTGGGAAATTGTAAACTATCTGGCATAACATAATTGCACTTGAACTCCCATATTCTTGCATCAGAATATATTTGGTGTGAAATAATTTCATTAACAATTGCGACCAAAATTTATTGGATATAATCTTTATTTTGACTGGTTCAAGCAATTGTGTGATTCTGATGAAATAGCCGCTGAAATACCTGTTATGCAGCACAAATGCGCGGACAAGCGAAGCTATCAATGTTTTCTCCACAAAATAGTAGTATCTTCCATCAAATTATCGTTTTTAAGCACAATCAAAACTGTATTTTTGTTATTCATTTTCAATCTGAAATGTAAAACAGTTTAAACGTTATATTGAGTATTCTAACCGAGTTTTGTGTAAAATTTCCGGGTGAAAATATGCACATGAAACTTGACTATGCAAATGAAATTCCGTGCATTTATTGTCCAATCATAAACTGAGGTTTATGGGATAACTGTAAGCAAATGTAAGCACGTGCATTTTGTATAAAAACCTCTAATAGAAGAAAAGTCATGCAACAATTCTACTGATTTAAACCTGGTTAATAATATACTAAATTTGGACAACACACATATATCATTATTTTTTCCACCACATCGCTTAATATGACAAAGATAATAAAGTCAATCAATTATTGATTTGTTGTACCACCCATTACCCTGACTATCTCAAATAAATCACATGGATATTTCTATCATATATTTATTTAACCATAGTGAGAATGGATGTTCATGAACATTGCCTGGTCCAGTAAAGCAAACATGGACGTTTACATAAATCATACATCAGTTATATCCCTTCTAAGGGGCAAGCGCTCATCTAACAGGTATTTATATATACAGGAAATCAAGATAAACTCAAGCTTTATAATAACGCCTTGGTATTGACACCATCTCAGAAATTCTTGAGATATAAATTTGAAATTAGCAACTTTATGGCAATATTGAATATAAATCTTCACCATTTCCATTTCGTATAAACTAGACACCATTAGAAGTTGTTTTGCAAAAACACCTTAACAATCTGACCGTCATTCATGATAATTTGCGTTAATACAGTACGTTCATTGTGGCGGTCATATTAGATGTCAGTATGGCATGATTTTCATAAACGACCAACTAGATAAACCAATTAATACTCCGGTCAAAACAATACATCAGAATAATCTTATATTCTGGAGACGCAAACTGGTGACCACATTGCATGTCATATTCGCAACATTTAATTCAGGATCAACAAAGCACTATAATACGTTTTCTGACGAACATTCCATCTCGACATAGGCCTTCGTTTTGGAAAGGTAGTGAAAAGATTTATATTATGGCTGCCACTGCGGTCATATTGGAAGTCGGATCGGAACCATTTTCATTTAGGACCAGCTATGCATCATATGACGTCTTCTGGTGAAAACTTTGTAATGATATGACCTTACATTCGGAAGGACAAGCGATAACACAATTTTCTAAAAGATGGCTGTTGGGGTACCGGTACTATTTTCATTTTAACCCAGCTAATGATCATAAAATGTACATTAGAAAAGCCTAATATTAATAAGATCATTCATTCTTCTCCGCAGAAAGGATAATTGAATTTAAATGAGGCAGCCTTAAATGTCATATCGAATATTTTAGTGGCAGGAGCGACTAATAGCCATGAGAAGTCTTCTGGTAAAATTCTCGTGTCAGTGTGGCTTTCCGTTTAGTAATAACAAGATTTTCTAAGAGGATTGATGTGGCGCCCATGGGAGACGTCCGCAAACTTGTTTTGGATGTGCGGATGTGATTTCATGGCTAACATCTAAGCAGTTTCATAATACCGATAACAGACTATGGCGTTAAAAGAGTGATATGGACGTTGAGCGACAGACAATAAACTCCTATTGTATATGACCAGTAAATCTATAACCAATTAAGTCGTACGTTTTTCTTATTTTCCGTTCATCTAATTGTCAATATGATACTAACACATACTGCTGAACGTCATATAAGTTATTGCATTTCATTCGTCTTACCAAATTCCTGGATTTCAATATAACAAAAGAACCAGCATAAACACAATTTGGCGAGATTATCATTTTCCTTGCTATAAAAGTCTGCCTTTTCATACAATCAAGTTTCCGTGTCTTTTTTAATCCAAATTATGTCGTATTGTTGTAATTGTTTACATTTTGTACGTAAAGAGTTATCGTTCTTGCTGGCATGGGTGACCTTTGAAAAAGACGTAATTTGTGGGAATTCCGCAAATATTCACACATATTTTACCATTATTCTCGTAAAAAGAACTCCCAAGTATTCAATAAGAAAGCGTTGGTGAGCGTATATGTTCGTTTATTTAGTTTTTCAGCATTTCAGCGTTTTGAAAAATTTGGGTTTCGTTTTTTTCCGCTGAATAAGTTGTAGAAATGGCCCAATGTCATATACGCTAATTATATAAATTTGACCTTTCAACCATGAATAGATTCGGAAGTACTTATTAAAGCGGAGAAAGCACCAGGTGTAATGAGGTTGACATTTTGAGAAAACGTTAATCTGGATCGCCAGTGCCCTCTAGCGGCGTCCCCTGTTGCTACTAATTGTCAATATGATACTAACACATACTGCTGAACGTCATATAAATTATTGCATTTCATTCGTCTTCCCAAATTCCTGGATTTCAGTATAACAAAAGTAACCAACATAAACACAATTTGGCGAGATTATCATTTTCCATTGCTTGCAAAACAATGAGTTTAAACCGAGCCCATGGGGGTGGGGGACAGCTTCTCTCACTTTACAAGATGTTATCAAATAAATGTTAAAAACTTTTTATCAGTACTATCGTTGTTCACAAAGAAAAA
This sequence comes from Unio pictorum, assembly GCA_030141615.1. Taxonomy (NCBI): domain Eukaryota; kingdom Metazoa; phylum Mollusca; class Bivalvia; order Unionida; family Unionidae; genus Unio; species Unio pictorum. Next base: position 3,540,171 of record JARLTB010000390.1, read on the forward strand.
GAGAGTAGGACTTCAATACAAAAAAGTACCTGTCAGTGATTAAACTGTATCTCACATTTTTACGTACCTTACCACGGCATTACAAGACATACAAGATATTTTACTCTACACAGGTATATGCTGTCTTAGTAGCTTTAAAACTGGACAGACCCTAAAAGGTTACACAACAAACTTACCCATGTCCATTTATGTCTCTGATGTACCGATCACGTTTCTTCCACTTATTCTAAAATTAACATATAATCAAGATTTGAATTGTTTCGAGTCATTTGCAAAGTAGACCTACCTGGTTATTCCGTTTTGTCTAAAATTAGTAACACTGATTATTTTCTAAGCAATGGGACTGTACTCTTGATGGGCTATTGGACAACTCAGACCAAACACAATTCGGCCCAAGACAATTCGGCCCAACTTTTACGGAAAATTAGACAATTCGGCCCAACTTTAAAGACAATTCGGCCCAACTCGAAAGACAATTCGGCCCAACCAAAGACAGTTCGGCCCAATTTTAAAATACAACTGACAAGTACTTTTTTGTAACATATATTTTGACAATTCTTATATAATATGTTTTATAATAAAATTTTGTAACATTTTGTGAACAAGATAAATGTTTTCCGAAGTTATAATGGTTAGGAAAAACCGGAGAAAGAAAGGAATATAGTAGAGCTGTACGCTTGGTCTCAAAAACTTAATTCTCAAGCAAAACATGAGATATTCTCGTATTTGAACGTATTTGTTACAAATAAATTTATACAAATAAAATGGTTGAAAACTGAATAATTAGTTATTTTGCGATAATTTGACAAATTTAATTCAGAACATTATTCCGTTTCCCTGTTATATGTTACGAAAAAGACAGATAAATGTGCACAATGAAAGATGCATCTTTACCAAAAATTCTTGTATTTTAAATTTCATTTAATTTGATAATGAATTTTCAAAACACCACAAACATTTTAAGTTGTCAAATTAATATAACGTATGTATCAGAGACATACCATAAGAGACTGTTCATTAAATCCCTTTTGATCATGAACATATGGCATGAAATTATTACATATATGTTTGCTTAACCATATTAAACACGTATATCCTTCATTGTAGTTATTTATCCTCTATGTGACAGCGGAACATCATTATTCACATGATCATTTCTGATATATTCATTATGACTTATTTTATATTTTATAAGAAGATGAAATGAATAACATTTTTATACTTAATTAAGTGCTTTCATGAAATTTAAAAGAAAAATAACGTATTTTTAAAATTGTTTTGTAACGTAGAATGGCAACGTATGTGTCGTAGTGTAAAACACGGATATATTTTAAAGTTCAAACAACTTAAATTTACACTTTTGTGTGCAATGAAAATGGCCTGAACTTATATACAGTCTCACATACAGAAAACAATATTTTTAATGGATGAAAACGAGTTCGCTCACGTGTACTGTTTAGGTAGCGTGTATATTGCACATCAGACAATTTGAATATTCAACCCATAAATAATCTAATATAGAATACGGTTTCATTTTAGAGAACGTGACTGCTTTAATGCCTTTGTTTCAGATCCAAACTGCATTGCATACAAGAAATTTTCGTCTGACAAGATTCCGTCTTCTTGGGATCATATATAAATATGTACACCTCTGCATCGGCTCTTTTACTTTGACTTAATTCCTTAGGTTCTGGCAACAGTCATAGTTTGTTACTTAGTCGCTCAAATTTTGTATTTTTTGTCTTTCTCTTACGTCTCAAGATTAAAACGTCAAATTTCAGAATACTATATTTTTTTGGCACGCGCAAGAGCCCTATGCCTTATCATCTGAAAACATTTTCCTGTTGTTACTTATAGTGATATGATAACGTATCAGCGACATTGATTTTTGCCTCATTAGTGAATTTGCACAACGACATTCTCAATTTAAGTCAATGGATAACTTACATTTTTGACAGGTAGATATCTAGCACAATTTGGCCGGTATCCACGTGGAGTGTTTTTGGCAAAAGTGTACGGACAAACAATGACGTGGAGGGGTGGCATAGTCGTTTAAATCCAAAAGCACGCAAAAGAAATCTGCAGTTTTACCTCATGATTGCTTTACTATATAAGGAAGCTGAGATGATACCATCCCAAGTAAAGATGGTATCGGAAGGCAAACTACCAAGACACCAAACTAAACAGATCCGTACCATGCACGGAAAACGTTTTAAGATTTTGGAGGATGTACGCCAATAAGGAAATTAGCGTCAACAATCTTCTACGAATGTGCGGAAGGATCTACGGACCACGAAGTTGAAGAACTGAGTCGCGTTATTTTCATATCAGGTCTGTGTGTGTGTGTGTGTGTGTGTGTGTGAGAGAGAGAGAGAGAGAGAGAGAGAGAGAGATATGCCGAGCATTTTGCCAGTTTAGTTGCTGCATCATCAACCTCGTACCAGTCAAGTTATGTTTTATTCAGTATCGTCAATCATAGTTCCTCCTTTACTCCAAACAAATTAGAAATGAATAAACTGATTAATAACCTTAAGTATGGTACTCATTGTCTTTGTTCCCTTGTAAGCTGCTACATCTGAATGCGTATGTCCGTGTGTGTGATCTCTCTCTCTCTCTCTCTCTCTCTCTCTCTCTCTCTCTCTCTCTCTCTCTCTCTCTCTCAAATGAAAAAGAAAATAATTGCCTGAAGGTGATAAAGTGAAACAAAGCAAAATACATCAGCCGTATACATAAGACTCACCAGTTTGAAGGCACATATATATCTACACACACTCACGCACGCACAAACACATACATACATACATACATACATACATACATACATACATACATACATACATACATACATACATACATACATACATACATACATACATACATACATACATACATACATACATACATACATGCATACGTACGTACATACGTACGTACGTACGTACATGCAGATATGTAAAAATTTCATGCCATATTTTTATGATCAATATGGAAAACTGAGTGAACAGTCTCTTGTCGTATGTCTCTGATACATACGTTATATTTTTGGATTAACTAAAAAAGCGTACACGTTGTAAACTTTCGAGCTAATATTTTGAATCGGAAACTGTTACAATTAGAATGGTATTAATTTGACAACTTAAAATGTTTGTGGTGTTTTGAATATTCATTATCAAATTAAATAAAATTTAAAATACAAAAAATTTTGGTAAAGATGCATCTTTGATTCTGCACATTTATCTGTCTTTCTCGTAACATATAACAGCAAAACGGAATAATGTTCTGAATTAAATTTGTCAAACTATCGCAAAATAACTAATTATGCAGTTTTCAACCATTTTATCTGTATAAATTTATTTGTAACAAATACGTTCAAATACGAGAATATCTCATGTTTTGCTTGATAATTAAGTTTTTGAGACCAAGCGTACAGCTCTACTATACTCCTTTCTTTCTCTGGTTTTTCCTAACAATTATAAGTTCCGAAAAACATTTATCTTGTTCACAAAATGTTCCAAAGTTTATTATAAAACATATTATATAAGAATTGTCAAAATATATGTTACAAATAAATACTTGTCAGTTGTATTTTAAAATTGGGCCGAATTGTCTTTGGTTGGGCCGAATTGTCTTTCGAGTTGGGCCGAATTGTCTTTAAAGTTGGGCCGAATTGTCTAATTTTCCGTAAAAGTTGGGCCGAATTGTCTTTGGTCCGAGTTGTCCCTAAGCCCTCTTGATGAATATCGCTTAACGAGCAATTCAACAAGAAACTTGTTTAAAAGAATCATGCTTCTTTGGACAAAATTCTAAAAATTTTATCACTCCTGATTTGAAAGAACCGATGCATTTCATAAGTACGAAACCAAAACCTTGGTTTGAACTTTTCTATACTCACATTTATCATCTTATAAATTAAACAAAGAATTGAAATATCAAAAACAACAACGAAAAGATCGCAAAATAACAACTAAAAAGAACAAAACGACAACAAACAAACAAACAAACAAAGGTATAATCGTGCTTCAAAATTTAAACGTACAACAGTATAACGGCAAACCAGCAAAATCTTGGGGATAAAAAAAAATTCAAACTGATTTTGAAATTGTTTTTCTATGATCCTCTATCAGAAAATAGTAAATTGCTCCAATACATTTAAATATTTGAGGGTTTACAGCGGCAGTTTGAGAATCGCGACGTTATCATTACTTGTGCAAGTTTATTTCCGGATGCTGAAATATAACGTACACGAAGGGTATAAGATGATATTGTATACATTCCACTCACGAGATAAATGTTATCTCAAACATTATTTTGTTGGATAAGCGGATGTGAAAGATTATAGACATGATAATTTGACTACATTCATTTAATTATCTCCACTCATCGTCAACAAATTGGAAAATACACATCTTTTAAAATCGACATTTATGTTTGTTTATTTTAAGATTCCCAAGTGTTAAAATTGTAAACAGCATTTTCATAACCAGAGTTTAGAGAGAGAGAGATGTATATGATTGATCCATGTCATATAAAACTGAAGCAATATCTTGTCTTCGCACCGTATTATAATAATTTGAAAGTGGATATAGGATTTATATTATTAACACTAAACTGATATTTCTTCTGAAGAATTCCTTGGGGCACATTTCAAAATAAACTCCCAAAAAGTGACCGTACGAAAAATAATCCCCTAATTCATGCAAAAACGGTGGAAAGTTTTCCTACCTCAACTCAACTTAAAGTTATATATATATATATATATATATATATATATATATATATATATATATATATATATATATATATATATATATATATATATATATATATACACACATATTGTTCTTCTTGTTGTAGTTAAACACCATTTTGCCATTTTTCAGCAAACGAAAGGCTATACATGGAGGCCAGTATTATTGGTGGAGGAAGAACCCGGGAAAAAACCCGACAAGAACCACCTTCCCCCGAGAAGCTACTGGAAAGCTTTGTCACATAAATACATTTGCCGAATCTTATACTCGAACCCACGCAGACAGAGGTGAGATGCCAGCGATATTAAACGGAATGTACTTTAGACCACTCGGCCCCAAAATATATGTATATATCCTTCTGTAGTTAAAATCATATCTATCCGAGACATAGTTAGCGGATGTAAGACAAAGATAGAAATTTGGATGTTATTGAGCATAGGGATTAAGTGATAATAAGCGAATGTCATGATATGAACGTTAATTGGGAGGTAAACTGAATACACTTTAAGTGTATCTGCACTATTGCCCATTTCCCATTTACTACATCTGATTCGTGACAACTTAAGCTAACTTATCACGTGTATACGCGTATTTTTAAGCTGGTTCTGTTGGAGCCCAGGAAATCTAGTCGCCGGTTCTGAGCAGGATCACTATGCTTTCTATAACCGCTTTTATTGGAATCGCACCACAATTAGTATTTCCAGTTCACCATCCAGAATGTGTGCAATGGCAGATGCTTTATCTGCTCGGGAAATGAACGAAACCGCCCGTACACGGATACACTGCTCCCTTGCAGGTCGGCTTTGGTTAGACGAAGGCTAAGGGAGTAAACTCTAATAGAAAATCTGGAGTCTAAACCCTAAAGCAGTTGGACGATGAACTACATCCTAGGTCTGGATAGGGATGGGCTTATTTATTCAGACGACGTTTGTCCAAGACACACTGATAATATTGGACAAATCTGAAGTTACCATACTGGATTGGTCGTCCCTCGGTCAACAAGGACAGCTCCTGCCCTTGTCCACCAGGACGGAGGTGACAACTGTGCTACTGGTACATTGCATAAAATCAGAGCGAGAGACAGCGTTGCCATCGCCATCTAGAACATTATAACTCTGGCGAAAACTGGAAGTCTCTAAGAGTTGACACATGAGACGGAACACTATTCATGGCACATTATGGGACTCTGATGTAAGATGGAAAGCCCTAGGAGAACGCCAACCTGAACACCAAAGTCCATAAATGGTGTAGGCTTCCTTGTAAACAAAGCCATCATGGGATCTGTGCTTGAATGTTGCCCCATAACTAGCAGAATCATCTCCATTCGTCTGAAAGCAAATCCTTTTAACATCACAATTATCCAAGTCAATGCCCCAACTACGAATCATGATGACGAAGAAGTAGAGGAGTTTTACAACAAACTCCAGGGTATAATAAACATGGTAAAGAAGACATCTTCATCATCCAAGGAGACTGGAATGACAAAGTTGACAAAGATGCTCTAAAAGACTGGGATGATCATTGTGGACCGTCTTGCAATGAGCTTACCAGTGAAGGTGTGAGACGGCTACTCGAGTTCGCAAGCTACAACAACGTGGTACTAGCCAACACCCTGGGTCATCATCAAGCTTTACGATGCTGGACATGGCACGCATCAAATAGAACCCATGATAGCCAGATCGACTACATACCGATTTCAAACGGTTACCGATCCGGCACAAATAGAGCAAAAACAAGAACTTTCCCAGGTGCTGATGTTGGGAGTGATCACGACCGCGTCATTATGAACTTCCGATTGAGTCTGAAGAAAATTAACAAGCCACAGAAAATCAGGCACACCTTTAACCATGAAGAACTGAAGGACCCTAACATCTGCAAGTCATTCCAAGTCACATGTGGAAAAACATTTGCTCCACTCCTTGTGATGGATGTTGGTGTTAAATTGATGACAAACACTTTCAATACAGTCATGACAACAGCTACCAAAGAACATCATTGGCCTCCATCGCCAAAGAAAAACCCTGGGTTATAGAAGAGATTTTGAATCTGTGTGATGCCCGAGGAGACCTCAAAACACCAGACACACAATAGGGGCAGTAGAGAACCGACAAATAGACAATAATATCAGGGGGAAAAACTTGAAGAAAGCAAACTAAGATTGGATTGGACAAAAGTGCACAGCAATAGAGAGCAGTATAATAACCAATTAACTTCAAAAAGGCATGCCAAATTGTGAAAGACCTCACCAGAGGGAAGCAGCCATTAGTCAGTACCATTTAGGACGAAAATGTAAAATGCCTTATATAAGCAAGTTACATTGCAGAAAGATGGACTGAGTATTGTAAATAACAACCATCCGTCCACAGGATAACCAGTGGGCCAATCCAAATATATTGGTTCCATAATCACCGAAAAGGGATCAAGAGCAGACGTTCTGTCACGAGCACCACAAACAACGGCAGCTATGTCAAAGCTAAGACCAATATGAAGAGACAAGAATATCTGTTTGAAAACTAAAATCAGACTATTGAGAGCACTATTCATCTCTATCTTTCTGTATTTATGTGAGGCCTGGACTCTGACAGCAGAATTACAACGGGAAATCCAGGCACTTGAAATGAGATGCTATAGAACCATCTTTTACATGAACCACATCACAAATGAAGAAGTGTGCAACACCATCAGGCACAAAGTAGGCCATTATAAAGACCTCCTCCCCACTGTCAATACGTGAAAGAGAAATCTGAAATGGTATTAGCATGTCACTAGAGCCAACATTATATCCACAACTGTACTGCAAGACAGTGTCCATGGTGGCAGAAGGCGAGGTAGACAGAGACAAATGTTGACTGACAACATCACAGAATGGACCAGGAACAGTTTTGCGGAGACACAGTCATTGGCACATGATCGAGAACACTATTAATCTCAATCGTTCTGTATTTGTGAGAGGCCTGGACTCTGACAGCAGAATTACAACGAAGAATCCAGACACATGAAATGAGATGCTACAGAACCATCAGATATTCAGCAGCACAGTGCCTCAACGGCCACGCTAGGTCATGAGACTGATGAATGACCCAGAATGAAGTTCGAATCTTTTTTTAGAACATTGTTTCCTCTCTCATTTTGGTGGTGATAGAAGAGTTATATTGACGCATGTTTGGTAGGTATTTAAAAGTAATTGTTTATTTGTGAGAATATGAGTTCGGAGAGTAGTTGTCTATGTGTATTTCGGCGACAGTGCACATTGAGAAATAAGGCCTTTGTTGATGATCCAGAAGTGAAATCTGTGTTCTATTTAGATGCTGATCCTTTTAGAGTACAGCCTCTCCAAAGATAAAAATAAAATAAAAATGGATGTGAACCCTCGCCAAACATTTCACCGTGAAGTCACCTTTGGAGGTATTTCAGATTAACATGATATGTATTGATTGTCACACAGTGGAAAGATCAGTACTGAGAAATACATGTAGAGAACATATAGTAAAATTTATTGTGATGTATGTCCATTTACCGGCGGCCATAGCGCCTATTTGAGTCTGGAGGAGGGATACATCCGTATTGAGTGACCTTAGTACAGCAGACGGATCGATACCAGCTTAGTCCAGTTGCATGCGGAATATGATTTAACTCAATCTTGAAATGATCTGATTCGTATCTGCAGCGACATATATTTTTCATTTGATTGGTGTTAAATTATAAATTGATCATCGTGATTCACTTAAATTTAGGCTTACTGACAAATTAAAAAAGCTCCGGCTAAGCCTTTACCTTGATAATTTTGGCTTTATACGAAACCAGAGGAAATAGTTTCATAGCTCCTCTTTTGCACACCTATTATATAAGCAAATCTCGTAAATATTCACTTCTTTCGTATAGTTGAAAGCGGGAGATGGTGCGTATTAAAATGGATTGCCTAAAAAACAGAACGAAACGGGCAAATGGTTCGATCTCTTATCTCTACAGCTACAGAAGCATTGAGAAAAGAAACAAATGTAAAATATGAGGTAATTTTCAAGCAGTATGCATCTAAATGCCTATTTTGTTTATGTTGTGTGTTTTACGTACGGGCTTTAATCAGCATAAATCAAGTTGCCTCTCATGGACAGCTCCAGTTGCTAATAGACATTATTCAAAGAGTTTCATAAATTTAACATTAAAACATTACCCATTTAAGATTCGCTTGATCACATAGTTTTTATTTCAGCTAAAAATATTTACATAGAAGAACGAATAATTTCATTCATTCAGACAGATGGTGCACCTTTCTTTTGTTGTGCATAAAATATAGTCCCAACAAAGTTGAATTAGTAAAATTAGATTGTACATTGTTACAACCATAAATCAAACAAAAAGATTAGATTCGAATAAACAAAAAGATTATAAAAAAACTCATGTTTTCAAAACATAATGATTAATCCGATTTCATGCCACATTTAAATGATAAACAGTAGGCCTAGAGTAATTATTTACCATAAAATGTCACTTGCACAACTATGCATTACATTATTGCGATTTTTATGTGGAATAAGTTTTCTGGATACAGAAAATCTCACATTTACTTCAATGCATTTGTGATCATATATTTGCAGTATTTGACTGGAACAATAGAATGTACAGAAGACATAAACAAATTTCTTTTTGAGTCGGATTTGCATCCTATTTATACTGTGTAAAGATGCTGTGGTTAGATAAAGTTCTGTCAGTCCATTTAAATAGTGAACACATGTAAGTTTAGTTACTTCTGTATTTTAACATTTAAACCACGCTTGTATATACGATGGATTCTATATCTGTGTTACAGATATACAACTCCCTATCCCCACCCTGGCATCAAATAAGCAATATTCCTAGTTTTAGTTCTTTTTCTTTTGTTCTTGTCTTAAATGTTTACGCCATTTTTCTCATTAAGATAATATTTCCAGACACTTTCATCGGCTCACATCAGTGTACATTTTATACACTTCTGTTAATTTTCATGGCTGTTGAGCTACCATTGCTTAAAGAGTTATTTTAATAATATGTGCATTATATGTTTTGTTCAAATGCTTTGCTTGGTGATGTTCCAGGGAGATTTGCATGTAGCAAAATAGGGTATTTTAATGTGCATGTGACATCATACCCATAACTCTGTTTTTTTATAGAGGTATATTGATTTCATGCTTATTACCTATCTTTATTACCTATCTTGGGAAAGACTGCTTCTGTACTATGCCAATTATATAGGTGACAAAATAATGTTCTTAATGTCCTGAATGGATACATGGGGGCTATGGGTGATTTAGTGGTCTAAATCACTTGCGTTCAAGAATCAAATCTATCTCTCCTCTGTCCATGTACATTTGAATCTTAAGTGCCGTCATTGTGGGAAAGCATACCAATATCTTTGTTCTTTGTTTTTCCTTAAAGTCGGAAAACAACCATGTTGTCTCTGATGCGCAGCATATACACATACGATACTATCGTTGCATACTGTCATCTCCATTTTCTGTATCATTCAATTTCGGACGTCACTAATTCCAGCAACATGTTTCCCAGGTGTTACTAGACGTAAGATTAATTCATGTCAGATACTGTCCAATTAATCAGATGTTATACTGATTTATATTAGATGATGTCCAGTTACACTTCAAATAGATCTAGAGGATAACGAGAGAAAGAGGGAGACTAGTTCAATTTAAAACTCAGCTAACTTAGTAAATAAAATGAATCTGTAGATATAAAAATGTTCTCATTGATATTACATTCCTGTATATGAATAATGCAAAGAAAAGATGAACTTCTGAAAAGGGAAAATCTAAGTAAGAATTAACATAGATGAGATAATGAGGATGAGATTAGACAGAAGCACACAGTTTAAAATTGACCCAGCAAATAAAGTTAAATATGGGCATTTGCAAATTGTTTGCATTTAAAACGTCATCCACTAAATGAAGTAAGGAGAAATAAGACTTAAGGTGTACATTTCATATTGCCAATTAGCAGCTAAATATTATATCGTTACTTCCTGTATTGCTCTGGTCATGTTTCAAAAGTGATGCACATTATGTAGACTAGTATTAGTAAATGACATCATTGTACTTATCCAATGCATATGCACAGAAACTGATGTTGATTGATAGTTTAAAAGAGACATAGGAATGATCATGTGAGTAATTCCGCACCACCGATAGCATCTGCGTTCAAAGATGATGCAGCATTTGAATATGAAAGAATTGGGGGAAAGAAGGAGTATAATGCAAATATAACATTGAGAAAAACAGAGAGCTGACCATTCAAACTCATAGAGAAAGCTGCAATCGTGTGATATATCAATTAGACAATGTTAGTGTGTGTGATACAAGGTATATCCTAAGGCTGCGACTTGTTAATTGATATATATATATATATATATATATATATATATATATATATATATATATATATATATATATATATATATATATATATATATATCTTTCAAAGCTCATTTTCTTGACCCAGCATGTTGTAGTAAGCGGTATCTGACTCCACCATAGCGTCTCACTATTGTTGTTTGCCCACTTGCTAGATCGTATACAATTCTCTACGTCTTCGGGCCACATTATTTGAAATAAAGTTAAAAGCAAACTTTTTGGTTTATAAAGATGTTCACCTAGAACTAAGACATTTTACAACTTGTCGGACATGTTAAACAGGTCAAGGTCAATGAATATATACATTGTTCCTCTGTACAATCTCTGCCATATAGTTGCAAGTCTTATTATTTGTTTCATGGTAAGGGTTAAGGGTCATTCCTCATTTTAGTAGTTTAGGTTTGGGAAGCAATCTGATAGAAGTACAATTGTTGCATGCTCATAATGAAGTGAATTGTACATATGTTATGATATCTGTCCATCAATCCATCTGTCACCTACTTCATGTTTGCAGAATAAATTGAGTTTTCCACCACCTACAGTTATCAATGCTTCTGGATTGCTTGTAATGTTTTGTGTTAAAAGTTTTAATGTCAAGGCCACTGATTTAAGTAAACATTTGGTTTCCATACAGTAATTTGAGTTAACCATCTCCACCATATAGAGTTAAAATACTTTACAGATTGCTGGCACTTGGGAAAGGACAAACTTTATTGATATTGGGGTTCTGAGCTCAAACGTTGATGTGACTGAACGAAGAGAACCTGTTTATGCACAATTACATAGATTTTCAACCTAAAAATAGTTTGTCAGAATGCAAATTGCTTGCATGTGGGGTATGGAAGAAACATAAAAATGTGCAAGTTTAAAGATCAAAGGTCACTGGAGGGTTTGCACAGGCATAATGGAGGAATATGTTGATTTTGATTTAAAATGTACAAGTAGCTGCGAATGTAAGAAGAAAAGTTGTTTCCACTGAAAAGCATTAACATCACTTCATATACACGAATCATACATTGTAGATGTGTTGCACTGATGGTAAGGAAGAAGCCTATCAATATTAGGATCAAAGGTCAAGATTCATATGACTGGGAAATTGTTTATTGACAAAAATTTCAGTTATCTGCTAGAAGGCCATTAACCATGGGAGGATTGTGTAATGTATCATTCAGAGTTTTCTTAAATTTGTTTTCTTATTTTTGAAAATTTATTTAAATGCTTGAAGGGTAGATTTTTCTGGCAGATTGCTGCAGTTGTTAGCTATTGCCATTTCATATTTTATTTTAGGATCATAGTTCCCGAACAGTGTGATTGAGACCTAATTGTCCTCCATAATCTCTATTAAGATATGTTCTCTTTTCTCCTTACAAAATTTGTTTTATTTTCTCAATGCTTGTGATCAATGTCTTAGATCCCAATCGGGTCAAGACAATTAGCTTGTTCCATGTTTTGTATACACTTGTCCATGTTGTTATCAGAACCCTTTGATAGTCTGTCAGTAACTGTTCTTCTAAATTACAGGTTGGAAATTCACCGGACTTTGTATTATTGTGCGTGAATTAGTCATTTCACGTTTTGGAAATGTATCGAGCTTGGTATTATTGTCCATGTGTTTGTCATCTGCAAAAGACGTTGCATAATTTGGCCACTTCGCTGTGGTCTGTGCGATGGGACAGCAATTAAATACGCAAATTGACAGTTACAGTGTCTTGAAATATTTTGGGACTAGGTTTAATATATGCAGACAACACAGCATGATGGCTCAGAATGCAGTAATTGTTCAATGATTTACACAGGGTATTCACCTTATACATTTGTTGAAGAGTGGTGTGTCTAGCTTTATAAAAAAGATGAACGTTTCGTCAGAGAATTATGTTCCGATAGAAACATTTTAGACACATGCTTTTCTCCCCACATCCAGTTTTGAAACTATGGTTGCCTTGCAGATATGTTTGGTTGCTGGCTAAATTAATGTAGCTCATTTACTAACAAATACTGTAATTAACGTTTTGTATTATCCGTATCCTAACCGCAATCAGAACTTGTTCTGCTCATGGAAAGAGCCACACAACTGTACACATTTAAACTATTTCAGACCATTCTATGAAAAGATAATTTAATTTTTGAACTGGTGTCTTGAAGTTCATCAGCTTTCCAGCATATATCGACAGCTATATAGAAACGGTCCACATCATCATGGTCCATATTATCAATAATCTTATAATATTAATCTGTGTTAACAGTATACATGTTCGTTAGATGTTAACTCAAAGGAAATATGATGGCATATGAGCATTATTTTAGAATGTAAGCTTAAGATGCATTTGTCTTCTCAAACGTTCCTTTATGCACTTAACTTGAATGTGTTTTTCGATACAGTAAAATATGCTTTGTTTGATATAGCTTAAAGAAATTTAACATTTATTCAAAAATATTGCTTACATACAACCCTACATCATGTATGTATATTATTATTCAACATGTGTATAGTTAATCACTCTACTTTATCTTGTGTGCTCTGATTGCCTTTATACATGTCATTTATTTCCCGTGTTGTTTGAAAAACTTCATATATTTTCAACATCTCGTTGGTAAGAACCTTTTTTGATGCCTAATGTTTTGCGAAATAATCAATGTTTCTGGCACGATATAGCCTTGTAGTGCAGGTGTGCCATAAAATACAAAATCAATTTGCCATGTCAAAACTGTTGTGGTGGGGACATTATTATTTTCATGTAGGATATCTATGAAGCCATTGCACAACTGCACTGTGTTCTATGCAACAACAGCTGTCATTTAAACTTGCCACAATTCTATTGCCAACGTTAGCCACAAAATAAGCAACTGAAACACACTTTACAGTTTCCATTTATTTAACATATCATTGAGAATATATGCCGTAGATCATAATGAATTCAGTGTATACTACTCAGTAAGAAAACACTGCACTGGTGCTAGTCAGGCTTTCATAAAGAATTCCTTATGATATAGGGCATATATTCTCAATCATATGTTAAAGCCATCAAGGCTCACAACATAGCCATAATGAAATTTGTATTCGATTTGTATTCTTGCTATTTCTCCAAAACTAAAAGTAATATTGCTATTGGGGTTTTCATCAGAAGTCTTCATTGCACTGCTAGCCTAGTAGTTAGAGCGTTTGCTTCGAATGCAGAGGTCGTTTGTTCGAACCCCGGCCGAGGCATACTAAACACTTACAAAAATGGTACCAATAGATTCCAATCTAGGAGCTAAGGGTTAAGAGGTTACGTTTAGGACTGGTCGGCCTGGTGCCAGGATAATGCGAATGGGTGGGATATCATGCTACATGTCTGTGTCATGATACCCCAGTGCAAAAAAGAACATAATTCATAAGTCTTGTTTCTGTAAGGGTTCTCACTGTGGGACAGACACAGTGACTGTTTGATCAAGTACCGGGTAGTAAAGAAAAGTAAATTAATGTTACCTACTACTGAAAACAGTTACCTATAACACAACAATAGAACTATGTGGAAAAAATTTGGACACTCTGCTGTAGGTAGCATGGAACAATTCAAAGACCATATCACTGTCTGTTGCAGGACAATGTATAAAGTTCGATTTTAAATTCTAATTTGGTCATCTATTAATATTATCTGGCTTCCCAAATTTATTTTTCCACGTTAACAGAAATGGTTTCCTGATATTACTTTTTAGCTGTTTCTTTCTCTGGTAGAATGTGTTATTCTACCCATATGTTGTGTTTGATGACGTTATGCATTAACACCCGAGTATCTTAGTCAATGAAGGAGAGAAGGGAAAATAAAATCTGGATAATAGAGGCTAATAGACGCATGTATGATAGAAAGTAATCTCACAAATGATCCTTCCAATATTATTTGGGGGGGGGGATGCATTTCAACGTTTGAAATGAATGTCCAAGACACATTTTGTATCTTTTTATCGGCCTTCTAATATTTGTTCTTCTTCCTAAAAGTACTTAATTTATGTCTTGAGACGTTTGCTTTAACACAGCACAGGAAATGGTACCATGCTAGTGTGAAAATATATTAGATATGAAAATTGGATGCAATCATTCACGCATATTCAGGATTCAGGATTGTTAGCAACATATTGGTTTGAGTCTTACCAGATTATTCAGCATTGCTAACACAATATTTACATTAATCATACCAAACTGCACCGTAATGTTGACACCATATTGATATAAATCATACCAAACTGTACAGCGTTGCTGACACCATATTGACTTGAATCATATCAGACTACTCAACATTTATAACAATATTAACCTGAATCATATCAGAATACTCAGCATCGATAACTAAATATTGAACTGAATCATATCACACTACTCAGCAATGATAATACAATATTGACTTGAATCATATCAGACTACACAACAATATTGCTTTCAGTTTCAATCATAAACATTTACAGGCTATTCGTCGTATTGGACGGAATCCTACCAGACTAATTACAACATTGATAACATTGTATTGATCTGAATCACACCACACTATTCAAAATTCTTAGCCGCAAATAGGTTTGAATCATAAACATTTTGCAAACATGCTACTCGCCATGTTGAACTGGATTGTACTTGAATGTCCACCTTATTAACCGGAATCATGCCAGACTAGGTATTTCCCTTTACCCTCGTTTGTGCTTCAGAGATCCCCAAATGTCTAATTTGAGCACCAGTTTTAAGACCAAAGTTTGGTTTTTATACAGTCTGGCCCTTAGTTTTGACACCAAGGAGAGTTTTGACCTTCCGTCTTGTTACCTTATGGGGATGCACTGACTGAGTGCACAGCACTGCAAACAGCATACTGATATGAATCCTACTAGATTACGCAGTACAGATAACAGCATATTGACTTTACTCAAACGATCCTACAGAGCACTGCTTAACAGCATACTGACATGAATCAAAAGAGGCTATACAATACTGCCAACAGTATATTGACATGAATCAAATCGGGCTACACATCACTTCTAACAGCATATTGACATGAATCCTACCAGACTACACAGCACTGAATATTGACTTGAATCAAACCTGGCTACACAGCACCGTTAACAGCATACTGCCATGAATCGAAAAAGGGGCTACACAGTACATCTAACAGTATATTGACATGAATCAAAACATGCTACACAGCACTGCTAAGAGCATATTGACATGGATCATACCAGACTGCACAGCACCGTTAACAGCATATTGACATAAATCAAATTAGACAACACAGCACTGTTAACAGCATATTGACATCAATCAAAAAAGGGACTACACAGTACTTCTAACAGTATATTGACATGAATCAAAACATGCTACACAGCACTGCTAAGAGCATATTGACATCAATCATACCAGACTGCACAGCATCGTTAACAGCATATTGACATGAATCAAAAGAGGGGCTACACAAGACTGCCAAAAGTGTATTGACATGGATCAAACCAGGCAACACAGCACTTCTAACAGCATATTGACATGAATCATGCCAGACTGCACAGCACTGCTAACCAGTCTACTCAATATTGCAAACTAGCGTGTGTTTCTGTTCACTTATGATAAACACATGTTATAAAGATGGATAAGAAATTTAACATATATATTAAGGTTTTTCAGACATATAGCAGGGTTTAGCCGATCCGTGTGCATGACACGCTTCTGTCAGTACTGAGCAAAGGCCCTCATCAAAGCTTGGGAATCAGGATCCTACTGGCAAACCAAATTCAGTGATGAAAGCCGGTTATGTGCCAGTAAGAGAAGGTAGACAAATCACACTGATAGTAAACTAATCGTTGGCTAATTAAAGTGTAGATCAGGGGTCGCCAACACGGTGCCCGTGGGCACCAGGTCGCCCCCAAAGACCACATGTGTCGCCCGCAGGCCTGTTCTAAAAATAGCACAACTCAGCTGCGTATAAAATTGTATTTTATTCTGTTGCTATTATTCTTTTTAATTATACTTGCATTTATATAGATTAAAAAAACAACAATATCTTAAAAATATGTTTCTTATACATGAAGTTTAGATAAGTTTAGGTGAACTCTGACGTACTCCAGTTCGAAGGTCAGTATTGTGCGTGTGACAATACAGTGCTCGTGGAGAGTAAACTAGCGGGCGCAGCGAAGATTGGCACTGAACGCAGTTTCTTACCCCAAAAGCATGGCAGAAAAAAAGAAAGAAAACCAATCACTTTCACAACGAATGTGAGTCGGAGGTTTACCTCGGTGTGTCTTATATGCGGAGCGACTGTGGCAACGGCAAAGAGGCACAATGTGGAGAGACACTTTTCTACGAATCACAAAAACTACAATGCTAACTACCCACCGGGAAGCGCACTACGGGCAGAAAAAGCCCTTGAGCTTAAGACAGCTTTGGGTAAGCGACAGGCTTTTCCACGAGGCCGGCGAAAAAGTCACAAAAAGCAACCGAAGCCTCTTTTAGAGCTACGCATTTCCTGATCAAGAAGAAGAAGGCATTTTTAGACGGAGAAGTTGTCAAAGAAGCATTGATGATAATTGCTAACACTTAAAGACGAGAAATATGGAACCGATGTAATCGCCATTCTCTCCGACGTCCAACTGGGGGCATCTACGATGGCTAGACGAGTGTCAGCTTTGTCCAGTAACTTGGTCGATAGGCTGGACCTGGATCTGGGGAGGTGCAGGTGGTTTAGCATCCAGTGCGACGAGTCCGTGGACAGCAGTAGTACAGCGCAACTGATGGTTTTTATCCGGATGGTGTTTGAAGATTTCTCCTCAAGAGAAGAACTCCTGACAGTACTACCCATAAAGACAACTACGAGGGGAGTTGATATTTATAACACAGTGAAGGAGGTTTTCGTGCAGAGAAAGGTACCATTGGAAAAGCTGGTAGCGGTGACCACAGATGGGGCTCCTGCTATGATTGGCCGACATGCAGGTTTCATCGCTCACTGTAAAGGTGACCCAGACTTCCCAAAATTTCTGCATTACTACTGCATCATTCACCAGCAGGAAGTGTGTGCCAAAGTGATCGGTTTTGGGCACGTGATGACTCCCGTTGTGAAAATCATAAACAATATCCACTCCAAAGCAAAACAGCTTAGGATTTTCAAAGTGCTATTGGAGGAGATGGCAGCTGAATATGGTGACATGCTACTACACACAGAAATCAGATGGCTCAGCAGAGGACGAGTTTGACTTCGTTTTTTTTGTTGTCACATTTGGGTGAAATCAGTGTTCATGCAGTCTAAAGGCGAAGACGTCTCACTGCTAGAGGACACAGAGTGGACACTTGACCTTGCATTTTTGACGGACATTACTGGGAAACTAAACCACTTGAACTGCGAGCTGCAAGGTAAAGGCAAGACTGTTGTTAACATGATAAGTGCTTTAAATGCATTTAAAGCCAAAATTAACATTTTCTCTGTGGATATACAGAGAAAAAAGGTGCTGCACTTTCCCTCTGTGCAGTCAGTGCTGAAAGACAATGCTTCTGCATCTGATACATTTGACAAAATTGCAGACAAGTACTGTGAAGTCATAAACAGACCTGGGCAAGAGTTTGATAATAGGTTTTGTGACCTTGATCAGCTTGAGCCATGTGTATCATTCATTTCCAATCCTTTCATGAATGTGGACACAAGCTTTGCTGAGCAACTAAGTACAACGTTCAACTTGGATGCTGGACAGGTGAAGATTGAAATCATAACATTGCAAAATGACCTCCACCTCAAAGCCTACCAGGCTGCACCAAACCTTTGGTGCCTTGTTGACACAGAGAAGTACAGTAGTGTGTGTACAGCAGCTATGAAGGTTGCCAGCCTGTTTGGTTCTACGTATCTATGTGAATCAGCATTTTATGACATGAACTTCATCAAGAACAAACAAAGAACACGCCTCACTGATGCACATTTGAAAGAGTCACTCACAGTTGCAGTGTCAAGTTACACACCAGATTACAATACAATGGTAAACAGCATGCAATGCCAGTCTTCCCACTAACAAAGAAAATGATACCAGATGTCAGTGGCAACATGTCAGTGCCATGGCAAAGTTTAATTAAAATATTGAAGAATTGTTCAATTTAAAATATGTGTTCTTGACATGTAACAGTTATTATTTTGTTAAAAATACAGCAGGTTTGGTCATTAGCTCAAAATGTGACAAAATTTATTTAAAAATATTTAAGTTTTTTCACTACATTACAGACATTACAATATACATAATTGATAACTTTTTTAAACATGGTGCAACATAGTTCATGATTTGTTTAAAAGGTTTGTCAGTGGCTAGTGAAAATGGGACATTTTCCCTAAGAAATGTAATATAAGTGATCATCTGAAAATTTAACAATTACTGAGATAAATAGAAATAAAGTGCTGAATATTGATATCTGTTTCCCACCTTGTCATTGTTGGTAATTATTGTGAGAAATCATTAACGTGATCAGAGTCTTCACATTATTAATAATGTATAAGGCAAACTAAGCAAATTTGTTGTTTCAGAAGAGTGTATCAAACTGGTAGCCCTTCGTATGACTCAGTACCCATGAAGTAACTCTCAGTATCAAAAAGGTTGGTGACCCCTGATCTAGATGCTCAGCGTAAATTATATATTTTGTATTATTATTATTCATATTATTATTATCATTATTATTTTATTATTATTATTTTTATTATTATTATCATTATAGATATTATTATTATTATTATTATCATTATCATTATTATTATTATTATTATTATTATTATTATTATTATTATAGACGTAGTAGTAGGATATTGTTGTTGTCCAGTGTAGTTTCTGACAAAAGTGTTTATTCTTTGTGAAAATAAAACATCGACCAATTTTAATTTTTTCAACCTCATAGGTATATAAAGGACCGCGTGTGACATTGTAGTTGTTTTACCCATTGCTATACTGCCTTATATGTTATGAATGTTTAAAATGGTTATTATTATACGAAGAGGCAACCCTGTCTGTGCTTTATGAAAACAACATGCAATTTATATGCTTTTTTAATAGATATCAGCGACTCCAATGGAAAAAAATGAATTTTACAAATTCACAAAAACTACACAATAAAAAAAAATATTTGGTAAATACGAATGCTGAATAAATATACTTTAGATAAACAGACTCTTATTAAAAGGACATGCATATATCATATTATAAGAAAGGTACATGATAAATGGTCTAATTGACGTGATTAAACTCTGTTGATGGAGATGGGTAGTATGCGAGATGCTACACCATGGTCAGATGTTCGCTGCCATTTAATGGAAATACCATTTTCTCCTCGCGGATGGCATGCTTTCCCTTAACGGTTAATGCATGCAAAATGTATATGGGGTAGATTAGCTGGTAATGCGTTAGACAGTACATATGACGCGGTTTCAATACCCGCCAATGCTAGCCGAATTCAAATTCCTCAAGTTCTCGTTAGGTCTATTTAATTCCCTAGATACAATGAATAGTGTGTTAAATGCGACGCTAACACCAAACATTTAATATCATACCTCCAAAAATCATAATAATTTATGTCAAACCGCTGTAGTACATTTTATTATACGGTAAATCTGAGAACAATTGCTAAACTGTTTATTTTCTAAGGACGTGTAAAAATTTCCTGTCGATCAATTTTAATAGTAAATGACCGCTCATCGGTGCATGTCCGATCTGTTTATTGAAAAGTAGATCTCAACTTTTGTCAGACTGCGTTTTCACACACGAGAAAGAGGCTTTATTTTGTGTATTTAATGATTTCTTTGCAAAACTTAGCCCTATTGTCGATTAATTTCAAGAACCAATCATGTCTTATTACAATTACGAGGAATGTTTAATTCTTTGAAATGTAATTTGATTTTATGCAATATCTGAGCGTTTTTCGCACACTAAGGGGTCATCCGTAATTGCATTCAAACTGCCGCAATTAACACAAATTAAATGCGTCACTTCAGCACAAGAACATGTGTACCAGCCTGCAATCGCCTTCATCACTACAATATTAAGAGCTCGATCCAAATAAACGTTATTTTATACTTTATATTAGTGAACTACCACGATATATATATATATATATATATATATATATATATATATATAATGGCAAAAAGTTCACAGATTGATCCTTATATGCTTATAGTGTTTTGATAAGATGAAGAGCGTATCAGATCTTAGTATGATTTTACCAAAAAAATGGGATATTTTTAACGTTGAATAGAATATTAAACAGATATTTCGTTTAAATGTGTTATACAAATGATTCTTCAGCTATCTTGAGCGTCTTGGATAATTATTCGAATTAGAAACTGTCTTGGAAAAGCAAAGATGTAAACTTGGCAAGGAATACAACGGCAAGCGAAAATAAGTCATTATTTGATATTGTGCAAAAATATTTCAAAATACTGGCATCTAATGATGAACAAAATACATTTTCATCAGTAACAGTGAACCTAGCTATTCGAAATATTATTTTGGGATTAAAAAAGAGCCTATCGGTGAGTAAGATTTTATGAAGCTCATTATTGTCTATTGTTATATCATCAATCCTCTATGAAAGGAAATACATATTATGATGATTCATGCGCTAATGGCAGCATGAGAGAGGTGGATTATGAATTGGTTATTTATCTTGCGTTATGTTTGGGCTAATGTCAAATGAATTCCCTTTGACATGGGATTACTGACTTATTTATTATTTACTATTCCGACTGTGCACTTGTATATTGACAATATCCTGGAACGATATTGAAGATAATTATATACTAAGAGTTGGCTTTACATGGTGATGTCACTTAATCTACTTATATAGACAACACAAACACACACACACACACATATTGTGTGCCATATTAAATTTAATTAGAAAACGGGGATTATTGTGCCTTGTTATTGCTATTTTCATACGTCACTAATGAATACTACTGTGGAAATTCATCATTGCCCTATAATAGATAGATAGATAGATAGATAGATAGATAGATAGATAGATAGATAGATAGATAGATAGATAGATAGATAGATAGATAGATAGATAGATAGATAGGTAGGTAGGTAGGTAGGTAGGTAGATAGATAGATAGATAGATAGATAGATAGATAGATAGATAGATAGATAGATAGATAGATAGATAGATAGATAGATAGATAGATAGATAGATAGATAGATTGTCACGGAATTGGGTATGACTGGTATCAATATGTATATGTGGTCAAAAATTTACAAGGGTTTCCCTCCCGCGTACATCGTCACCGAAAGTGGTTTATTAATTATCGACTCTAGTTATTTTGAAATAGTGAGCGAAACTCAGATCATGCTGCATGTGCGAATTGCCTGCAGGTTAAAAGTCTAAGTACCTAGCTGCGCATATCGGTCACAGCTAGGGTATATGATACAGCAAATCTCAGTAAACATCACATTATAATCCAGTCTTGTCAGAAAAGCTTCTAGCCACGATAGTTGTAAAATACGTATTCCATATTATTGCTATTACCATCTGAGCAAATATATCATATTTATGTATCGTTTTCGTTATTTGAACGATAAACTCATAATTTCACCTTATCATTGCAGTTAGACATTTTTTGAAAGATAAATTCATAATTTCATATTTACATCTCAGTCTCGATACATGAACGATAACTTCGTAATTCATAATTTCATATTTACATCTCGGTCTCGTTATTTGAAGGATAAATTAATAAATTCATAGTTACATCGCAGTTTCTTTACATGAACGATAAAATGAAAACGTACTTGCCTTTTGCTTACGGTGTCTTCTCTAATCCAGTACCAACCCGGCTTCATCCTGTAGATAGATAGATAGATAGATAGATAGATAGATAGATAGATAGATAGATAGATAGATAGATAGATAGATAGATAGATAGATAATCTTAAAAAACGTACACGATGCGATATCACATGCCATCATTAATGCTGTTAATCACAGTTGTTAGCACTACGTGCTGGGCACGATGCTAGACCATGTCTTAAACGTGTTATCAGAATTAGGCTGCGCAATCAGACTTGCCTGCAATTCGGAATTGCATGAGACTATTATTTTGCACGCTCCATAGACTCACCGAAGCTACGATTGTACAAAACTTGACCAGGTTGAAAATGATAATAACGTGAATGAAATATTTGCACGTTTTCCGAGGTGAACCGTAATCAACGTTAAAGATGCTAACCATCTATATTTGAATGGACGACCCTGTGTACAGTGTGTCCTGTAAGCGATAACCAGCCAAGAAAATACAAAGAACATCTGGGTGTAGTTAACTTTCGTAAAATTGAATTCTCCGTCCAAATTGCTGAAACCGGTAATCTGAGCGACTCAAACCTTGCATATCTGCTAACTTCTTTAGTTTCGCCTACGATTCCACTTTTACACAAAATCCTCGTGGTTAGACCCGTAATACATAGTACCTGTTTTGCTGCCTCGGATTGTAAATTCGGTCTGAGACAACAACTATATTCTAGGGTCAGTAATACGACATAGCCCTCCTTCTTGCTCCCTCCCCCCCTTCCGGCAACCATGTGTATTTAGAATATTGTTTCCGAGTGAATCTAACAAAGATGGTTATACAATCATTATGTAGGTAATGATAATATATAAAATTTTGTCCCGAATCGCATCAGCACGTTATAACTGAGCGGTGCGTATGATAAAATGAAATAGTTGAATTAATGTCTATATGTCTGTCAGTTGTCATGTTAGTGGTCCGTATGCATATATACATATAAACAACCTTTCCGCTTAATTATATCTCCAGGCGATAACTACAATGAAACAATCGTTCGTTTATAATTGCGTATCCAATCATGAGGAAGAAACAAACAACCAGAGTAATGAACTTCATCAGGTATATATCTGTTGCCCAACACGGGAGTGGCAGTTCGTTCTGCACTTGCGAAACTTGAAAGTTGAGCATGGTTTGTGTTGAGCTGCTTCTTTTTCATCAGAGATTACTTTTGATCCATTAGCAAGCATAGCTTGTCCTCGCCGGCTTGACAACCAGTGTTCAGAGCGTGTCACCAGCTTGGCCTGTCAAGAGCAAGCTCTTCTCGGGAGCTAATATCGATGTCAAACGCTTTCATATCGCACTTGCAATCATGCTTTAAGCGAAGATGTCGTCGTCCGATCGACATTTTGCCAGAGGTAAGTTCAGAATAAAGAAGGTCAATCGGAATGTACATGGACCAATCATTTGATTGGAGACATGTGGCCATACCGTAAATCGTGACACGTTTAAGCAACTTGTTGCATTTGAGACGTCACACGTGAATGTCGTTCAGTCTTTTTTCTTGTAAGGCAAATAGAGTCCAGTTTTCACTGGAGAACAGTAGAGTGCTAACCAGGTAAGCACTGTACACGATCTTAGTGTTTAGGGTCAGCATACTGTTGTTCCACAATATCTGAGACAACCTGCACAGTACTGATGATTCCTTTCCAATACAATTGTTGAGCTTAGCATCGAGTGAGAGGTTGTTAGTAATGGTAGGTGCAACGTAAATGAGCTGATTGACTATCTCAAGTTCGTATTTATTGATGATGATGCTTGTGGGTGGTGGTAATCCGCGTTCTGAGGCATCACGATTGTTTTCTTTACGCTGATGATCAGCCCATACTCACCGCATGCTTTTGCAAAACGGTCCATCAGGAGTAGTTTAGGCCGCAACGTCTGCAAAGAGCATGTCCCTGATGGTTGCTTCAAGCACTTTGCTCTTTTCCTTTCGTCGTGCCAGGTTGAACAGTTTGCCGTCTGATAGCTTGCGTAGGTTGATCCCTTTTGTGAACGTCCTAACGGAATTATTGAGCAGGCCCCCGAAGAAGATGCCAAAGAGCGTGCGAGCTAGGATGCAACCCTGTTTCATTCTGCTACGTATGTTGATAGGGTAAGACGTCGATCAATCGTAGTGCACTTGTCATGAATATTACTGCCTGAGGCAGACTTTAGTGGTGCAATACGTTCTTCGTGGGGCCCATTGCTTTCTTTATGCTATCGTACATGCCTTTAATGTTTCCAATATATGTTGCTGACTGGATTCTCTGACAGAACTGAAGTAAATATTCATAGGCCCACTGATGTGCTTACCTTTGCAATTTGCTTCTTGTAGACATGTGTATCTGTAGAGTCCTCTGGCAGGTGGATTGCATGCATTCCAGGTGAGCAATGCGACGCTCTTCTATGGCTGGCGTGAGCGTGACAGAAATAGCATCAAACCAATCATTGTTTTTTGACTGCTTCGTACCAAAGATTCGTGTGGCTGGGATATGCAGTCTCTCCGACGTAATCTCATCTCTCGTTGGCACTGACGTTGGGAATATCTGAATCAAACATTTCCTAGATGGCATAAATGAATCCCTCAGCCTTGTCTAGATATGACGTCCTGCGCACGTCAATGTGTGGTTAACCGTCTTGCTTAGAGCGAAGTATCTTTTTTGGCTGAAGCATCATTTTTCTGCACACTAGCGAGTGGTCAGTGTCTCAGTCAGCGCTGTCGGTAAGAGGCACACCTTCATGGCAGGCAATATCGTAATGATCTAGTTCAGTTGGCACCAGTGCTTAGACCGGAGATGCATCCAGGAGACAATCGGCTGTATCTTTGTCTGACATATTGAATAGGTGATGCTGAAGCCGTAGTACGTGCACTTGCCTACAAGTCTCTGTCCGTTCTAATACATCTTCCCAATGCCACATTGCCTATAGAGGAAGGTAAAGGGTCATGATCAGGACCCATTTTAGGGTTGAAGTCTCCGAGTCATATCAAATTTTCTTTCTTGGGAATTGTGTCGATGAGCGAAATTAAATCATCGTAGAACTTATCCTTGGCATGTGCAGTAGTGCTGAGTGTGGGAGCGTAAACGCTGATCAGGTTGACAGGCCCGGTCGTGGTTTGGAGGTAGAGGGATATCAGTCCTCCGTTTCTTGTTGGCAAGGTTCTGTCATCCCCTGAGCAGGTTGATAAGGACAATCAGTTAGTGCCTAATAAGCTAATTTCCCCCTCACCACCCAGCTTATACATCCATGTAATGGACAAGGCGATACATCATGACAACAGTGGCGTCGCGATAGTAGCTGAGATACGACTGCAACTATACCAAGTTGCCTTAGGGACTCCGTCTTCGGATTTTCTGTTAGGGTTTATCCCCTTAGCCTTCCCCATGAGAAGGTATTGTCGCATGGCACGAAGGCTTTAATTCAGTGTGTACCTTCTCCTAGATCGGAGAACAACCAAGGTTAACGACCCTAATCTGCCGAAAGCGTCTGGATTTGAGGCGCTAGAACATCGCATGTCATCCTTTCTCTGGTATGTTTTAACATCGGGCATAGTTAAGCCACTCGTGGACTGGATTTTATTGTCCGAGGCTTTATCATATGTACGCCATTGGAGTTTTCCAAGGGAAATGAGTGCTTTTCTCCCACATCCAAATATATAATGAAAATGCTAAAATACAAAATAAACCTGAAGGTATACTGAATTACCATTGGCATGTTCTGCCGAAACAATCCAATTTTCAACAAACTGCATATAACAGATATCCACTCTTACACATGAAAATCTGAGAGCGACCGCATAGAGGTCATGGTTTTGTAGCCTATGTTATTACTATAATTGCTAATTGTATCTGTCAGTCAGATGAAATCTTATATCTACGCGTTTGGAGACTGAGCAATGTGAATGAAGGTCATAATTGTGAACAGAACGATTTGATTCACTCTCAGAATTTTGAATGCTATGTTTCCTTTGTCTCATCTAAAAGGACATTCCTACGTGGTCGTCATCGGAAGTTCAAGTAGAACAGCGATGATATGATTTTTGATCAGATGTAATTGTCAATAAATTGTCACATAGATTCAAAATTATAAAATCTCTTTCCGACCTTTATTCCAGTAAGTTACCCAGTTAGTTAAACAATCTTCCTTTTTAAAGATAACCAGAATAGGCTCGTGGATATTGTATAAAAAAAACTATCGAAGCAGAAATAAAACTTTTTTAATTGTGTGGTCTTTTAGTTAGAACACCGGCTTCGTATGCAAGAATTATTGCTTTCGAGTGCAGGCCAATCCATCCACAGATTAAACAAATATGGAACAAAGAGCTATCTCACTTGACGCTCGACATTTGGAATTTGCTTGGACTGTAACGTCAAAGGGCAAAATCAAACTAGAAATTGGAGATTCAATTCACTCCCACCTCCACGAGTCTTGCTACATATACGATAAATAGGGTGGTGGTAACATGACATAAAAGGGTGGACCTCTTCCAAGTTGAAGACAATGGCCTGGACAGGAGGGTTCCATGATGTACTCAGTTGCCACATGTTCGAGAAAAGGGTGAGCATTAAGGTAGCAGCGATATCAGGGTGTGGTCTACATCCTATATACGAATGGGCTACGCCAAGATGCAACTACCCATGTTATTCCAGAGACGAAATGACAATGGATACGAGTTCTCATACCGGATCGGTGACAGCTCGAGCTGCCAATAAAAGCGCCATTCACTGAACACTACGACAGAGTTCGTAATTATGACACTGGTGCAGCTACCACAAAAGTACAGGTAAGAGATAACATCAGCTTGGGAATGTTGAAGATCACGAGCAAC
The DNA here is from genome assembly GCA_030141615.1 of Unio pictorum. Classification (NCBI taxonomy): domain Eukaryota; kingdom Metazoa; phylum Mollusca; class Bivalvia; order Unionida; family Unionidae; genus Unio; species Unio pictorum. The sequence goes on from JARLTB010000390.1 coordinate 3,567,934, forward strand.
AAGTAAACTGAAGCAGCTAACCTATGAGATTTGTAAATATCAACAATACATCTTTGGCCTCCGGTGATGCACCGGAAATATTTCGGAAACAAAGCCAAAGATGAAGGTCACATGATTTGCTTCAAGTGGGCATGACGATTTGTGCTACAAAGGACATTGTAAGTTAAATCATGGGTTATCGTTAAGTGTCTAACATGACGATTACCATCCGATTGAAGGTATCGCCTACCTAAATCATCATCATAGATGATTATGACACAACAGCAAACCATAATAACGAAGTAAATGGATACGATCAACAACCAGCTTCAAATTCACGTTGACCAGACAACCAAGAAGGAAATTAAATTTATTAAATGAAACTGGAATGCCACTATAGTAGATGATGTACTGGCAGACTCGCAAGAAGTATTTGGTCCATATTGTCAGGAAAAAAAACAATTGAGAGAGGACTCACGCTCCTGTACTTCGTCACATACAATAACCTAATACTAACGAGCACCCTGGGCCACAAAAACTATCTAGAAGATGTACTTGGCATAGTCAAGACCGAAAACATCAGAATCAGATTGACTACCGTTTGCTGAGGAAGCGCTTCTGGTTTAGCAGCAGCATTGTCAGAACTTGTACTTCCCCAGGAGCTGATATAGGAAGCTATCATGACTTGCCGATGATGACTATTAAAATCCTTCTGAGGAAGACCAGAAAACCATGACAAGTTAGGATCAGGTTTGAACTGAAACTTAAACATCCAAGCATGGCAAAAGCGTTTGAGGCAAATTGTCACCATTAACAAATCTGGGTTCTGAAGGAATAAACCTAGACTCATTAATCACCAACTTCAAAACAGCAGTAATAGCCACGGCAGGCGGCATACTTGTCACGGATGCAAGATAAAGAAGCCGGGGGAAGAAGATCAGGACATTAATAACTGATTGACGAAATAAAGCTAAAAGCTTTACGACCAGGAGACTTCTGGAGACGAAGCTGTATTAAACTACCACCTACTCACTGCAGTAGCTGACCACCCGATACTCGGGACAAAATAGAGACTGTAAAGACACTTATCACATCCAAACAAACTGGGGTACTAGCAAACGGAATGGCAATGGCCTAAAAAGCATCTGTAACAAAACCTGGCAAATGGCACGATCGAATCATCCACACATGGAAACAGATTCTGATCAGCACACTTTCTAAGAAGAAAAAGATGCAGCTGTTCTAAAGCTGCCGAACAATCAGCTTCATCAGTTACCCAAGCAAGGTTATATTTATACTCATATCCCACTATACTGAAACTAAATACAGAGCCCATTTATGCTGAAGAACAGACAGGTTTCTTAACAAGAGATACCATTACAGAATAAAATATTTAATCTCAGAATCGTCTATGAGAAGAATATGCAGCAGCGACAGGACCTTCGTCACCTCGTCATTGACTTCAACATTGGCTTCCTACAAGATGTGGCATGCAGCCTTATGGGTCACTCTGCAGATATACAACAACAAGGCAAAACAAATCAACACCAGAGAAAACCTGTATGACAAGGCGATTAGCAAAAGCACAGTAAAAGTCTGACAGTTATGCCTTCTCTCACTCACTAGCTCCAACATCTACCTAAAAAGGTTTATGAACGATGCCTTCGAAGATTACGACGGCAGTGTCAGTGTTGGAGATAAAACAATCACGAACTTACACTTCGCTGATGATACCGAGAGCTTAGCAAAAATATCAAGCTTGTGGCAAACAACGCAAGTTGTATCAGAAAGACAATAAGAGTGAATGGACATAATCTTGCACAGTAACAAGCCTTGAAGTATCTTTGTGCAGATGAAGGTTCTAAACACAGGGTTCTTTCCAGGATTGCACAGACAACAACTGCACTGGCTATGATAAACCCTATTTGGACGGGCAGCAGCATCATGTTTCCAAGTTTATGTTTATTTGCTCCATCGTCGTGTCCTTATTCAAGTATACATGTGATGTATTGATCCTGACAGAAACACTAGATAGGAGAATCAATGTCTTAGATATGAGATGTTACTGATGGAACTAGAATACTGGTACTTAGACCACGTTTATATATTATGCAGAGGAGGGCATTAGAATCCAAGGTGCAATTGAACCGTAGGACGATCGGATCACTACCTTAAATCTAAACTATGATGGTACGGTCACGTCAGCTACATAAATGGCAGATTAAAGACAATCCTACAAGGCATAGTGAGAGGAAATGGTAAACGTGGCAGGCAGGGATAGAGACGGGAAGGTAATATCGAGTGGAATGTCATGGACTTTGCAAAGTCTCAAACATCAATGTAGAAAAGGACAAAATGGAGAGAGATTCTTGCAAAGTCATCAGTGGTGCTCCTTCGGACCGCTAGGTTACGGGAAAATGATGAAATAAATATTATATAACATTTTCTAATTCATCGCAAACTGTTTAATATCTATTGTTTTAGAAATTCATTGTGAGCAAGGTGATACAGATATATTATGTGTCAGAGAACAGCAGGTTTCTAACGTGGATGGGGCAAAATTCGTGTCTACGGTGTGAAATTTTATTACCAAATCTGCACGTTCCGTTTTCTATCTAATAATACAGTATTATATGGGCGGCTTAAGTTGAAGGATGAAAAGTGTTGCATGATTTGCAAATGCATTTTGACAGTAGTATTTAATTAACAGGTTAGTTTAAGGTGCATCATTATCACTGTAATTTTTTTTCAATGTTAGTTATTAGGAAAACGAATAGCAATTTGCCCCTCAAGAGTACATATAAACACCAACCCCACCCTAATATCAGCAAAATACAGATGCTAACATTTTACGGCTGCCTTGGCGGCTACGACATGTTCTACGACGATGAGTAAGACGCAATATTTTCCCCAGCAGCGCCTCTCTCTTTAATTGACATTTCAACACATACACATTGCTTACATCTACACTTTTCGACACCTGCTAAATTGACCAATGGTTCTAACGGTAAGATAAAACTCGCTTTTGTTTTTTGTTATTGCCATTATTACCCGGTAATTTCTCTGTTTCTAAGAGTGGAATTCTACACTTTTAAATTATCTGATACCATTGTAGTAATATTAAACTTTATTAAATTGACGAGCACTTTTTCAAACTTAAGAACTCTTTCAGAATGATTGCGTACACACAGGTGCACTTACACATACACACGACTAAACATGCATTGCTCGATTCATTAGACGAATTAACTAAAGTATATTACTACGTTTGTCTTGTATTATTTATATCTTTACTGTTGAACAGGTAAATGATCTGATTACTCAACAATACTAGTGTATGGGATGAATAGACTGATGTATGGATACAAACATGAACGATTGGTATGAACTGACTCGTGTATGGTTACTTTAGGGATATTTGTATTGCTTTGCATACTCGTACGAAGATTGTTGGATATGTATTAGATGGATAGGGATAGGTACCAGTGCAGAGAGAGAGAGAGAGAGAGAGAGAGAGAGAGAGAGAGAGAGAGAGAGAGAGAGAGAGAGAGAGAGAGAGAGAGAGAGAGAGAGAGAGAGAGAGAGAATACCGGTATTTTGAAAAGTATTATTTAAAGAAATTGCATTCAATTGGAAGATTGTAAGTTGTCAGAGATAATATGATTGAACTTCAACCCCCATATTCTTCAATTTTTTGTAGGCCATTTCAAGAAAAAGCTGTGACGTTTGTAATCCACCGATTTGTAGAAACATTTAATGAATATTAAAGTTTGGGTAAAGACATTGCTCTCTGCAACATTTTGTTAAAAAAATTCGGAATATTACTGTCGTCGTGACTAGAGATGTTTTAAAATAAGAAAGGTGACAGACCGGGAATGAATTTAACACTAGCATACGTACAAGAAATAGCTGTGGACGATGCAGGGTGTGGGTTTAGGATGTTGCATCTTTCTATACGTTCTAATGTTTCCAATATATCTTTAGCAAAAAATTTTCAACAAGCTGCACGAATGAATGATTCATACCTTCAAACATTTTTATGCATAATTTGTAATAAACATTTGTATAAATAGGGATTTAATACACATTTGTATAAATAGGGATTTAATAAACGATAAAAAATTGTATAATTAGGGATGTGATAAATAATTGTATAAATAGGGATTTGGTAAACAATTGTATAAATAGGGATTTGATAAACAATTGTATAAATAGGGATTAGATAAAAAATTGTATAAATAGGGATTTGATACACATATGGATAAATAGGGATTAGATAAACAATTGTATAAATAAGGATTTGATAAACACTTGTATAAATAGGGATTTGATAAACAATTGTATACACAGGGATTTGATTAACAAAAATAATGTATTCCTGTTTTATATCAATCTCCGGAAGTCCGTTGATCAGAATTTATAGTTTTGTTCATGTAAATCCCATTGTAATTATTTCTGGAAAAGATATTCATTGAAATTACTAAACTGCCATTTCGTTTTGGTTGTATGAAAATTACTTTGTGTTATTATGAACTCCTTCGAAGTAATTATGGAATGCACCATTGTTTTATATGATTACATTCAAAACTACTTGAATTCATTCAGATCATTCTGCAGTTTTTTACTCGTGCTACAACATTTTTTGTTTATTTTAAACTTAGACCACAAAATATTTTAGTGCATCTGAACGTTTCACTTTGCATTATAAATCAATAAATTGCCTCTTGATTTTACTTAAATAGCTGGACCGGGAAAATAAAAAAATCTATATGCTCAAAAATTCACAAATGAGGACAAAATTTGTTGGACATTATCTGCCTTTAGACTGCTTCAAACACTGGTGCGATTGAGATGAAATAGCTGCTAAAGTACCTGTTATATCGCGTAAATGCGCAGACAAGCGAAGCTAACATGGTTTTATCCGCGAACTGGTATTTTTCACCCAATCATCGATTTTAATGTACAATTGCTTATTAATGTCAATTGTAAAACAATTTTAGCATTGTCTTGGATACATTTTTTTATCAACTTGTTTGTGAATTAATCTTCAAGATTCTCGGTGAGGATAATACACATGATGTCACAGAATTAGGCAAAAATTTGAACTGATTTTTGTTGTTCTTCAATTGCAAACGAAACTCACCATTTTTCTTGATTTCGTCGTACACGCATTACCTGGGGTGATTAAGTGGCGTGTAACGATTTGCATGTGCCAATTTGTAATTTACATGAAATCCGAAATACTCGTTGTACGTGGTGCACGTCAAGCTCGATGTGATTTATGTTCACCTATTGAGAGTATATAAGGCGATGGATTTCTCATTATTATTTACGGGAACTAAAATATCTAATCAAAGGATAGATAACCTCGTCTTGCAAATCTCCAGCCAAAGGGGTGAGTGTTAAATTTACATTTCGTTTTATTGTGAATTTTATTCAGATTATCATTTCGTATAATGATGCCTTTATTGCAATGAACGTGGAATATTTGGAATTACTAGTCACTTTTAGACTTTAAATACAATATCGTAATCTACGGCTTAGATTATTTTTGAGACCACTATTATTAGTCTGGTTTTGTTTATTATAGCTGATTCAGTTTGATTCCGGAGATCTAATAACATCGTTGATACCGTAGCTGCTAATAACATCGTTGATACCGTAGCTGTTAACACATGATACCATCTTTTGATAAACGTCTTTGATATCGTTTGATTTGTTGTGGGACATATATTGTTTGTTCTGGAACATCTCTGTATAAATATCTGAATGTGCTTGTGCCGTTAATTTGTGCAAACGGAATTGAAGTATCTGTCTGTGTGTCGAACTGTCTGTTCGTCAATATCTGTGTAACGTGTAAATATCCGGAAAGCTAGAAGTCCGAGTGTCGGAGCTGTCTTAGAGTTGTAAAACGTCCGGGTAGACATCTAGGGGAGTGAGGAACCGTTGGTTCTGGTAGATGTTGTATGCTGTCTGAACGTATAACTGTGGTGGATCCGTGTAGGGAAACGTCCGATAATAGTATTGGTCAACCCTCGGTTCTCGGGGAAACTGGGAGACGATTCAACTGTTGCTGAATCGTGCGGTTATACAGGGGAGACACATAGGTGTATTGAAATTGTAATATAATTTAATACATTGTTGTATTTGCATGCTTATGTCAGATCGCAATAATATTTCAAGTGATCACATAGATATCAATAAAAGCTAGCAACTTGATTCAATACAAGTATATGATCGTGCTAGTTATCGCAATCCATCGTGCGATAGATAGTTTGTCGTTTGTGTTTATTTTTTTTCGTAAATCATTCTTGCATTTATTTAACTTTCGTAAAGGATTCTTGGATCTGTGTATAATCCAAGAGATCCCTTTACATCTGAGATTCCTTTTGTATTGTTATTTAATTTGTTCACGTATTGTGAATGGTTGTGAGTGTAATTGTGGGTTGAGTGCATGAGTTATTGTGTTAATACATCTGTATTTCTTTATTTATAATTTATTACATAAATTTATATTTTCTTTCACAAATTGTGTTTGTATTGTTCATTTAATCCACCCTCCTCTCGGTAACAATTCTGTTACAATGGTGTCAGAAGTGGGATCGTTGGATTAAGTGAACTGTCAATCATTTTTGTGAAGGTATACATTTAATGTTTATATTCGAGCGTGACCTTCTGTTAAGATAATACTCTAGTTGGAGTTTATTTTTGTTTAGTTTACCTAGGTCCGTGTGTCCAGTATAAACGTGTTTAAAACATTGGTTTGGTTACCTATCTATATTCATATTACAATTGTCATGTCATCCCTTAAGGACTTGGTTGCCTTAGGCAAAGAATTTGGATATGAAGGTGAAAGCTTAAGGAAATTTATCCAAGAAGAACAAGCCCGGGAAAGGGACGAAAGGGTAAGAGCAAGGGAATTAGAAAGGGAAGCCGAAGAAAGGAAAAGGGAATTACATAGGGAATTAGAAAAGGAAAAGGGGGAGGCCGAAGAAAGGAAACGGGAATTAGAAAGGGAATCCGAAGATAGGAAATGGGCCTTTGAGAGGGAAAAGATAGAATTCGAGAGGGAAAAGATAGAATTAGAGAAGCAGGCCGAAAGGGAAAAGATAGAATTAGAGAAGCAGGCCGAAAAGGATAGGATAGGATGGGAAATGGAAGCGGAGCAAAAGCGAATAGAGTTAGATGAAAAAGCAAAGCAACGGGATCATGAGCGTAAGGTAGAATTAGCGACATCTGGAAGAGAACACGATTCTGCCACTAACAAATTAAGGGGCCCCAAATTACCTCCCTTTGACGATGAAAAAGATAACATGGATAGTTATCTTCATCGGTTTGAGCGGTATGCCGAAAACCAGAAGTGGAGTCAAAATGACTGGGCGCTGCATCTGAGTGCTTTATTAAAAGGTAAAGCACTGGATGTATACTCGCGACTTCCTAGGGACGATGTGTTTAAGTACGACGTCCTAAAGGAAGCACTTCTCAAAAGGTACGAGCTCACTGAACAAGGTTTTCGAAAAAAGTTCAGGTATAGCAAGCCCGATAAGGGAGAAACCTTTGGTCAGTTCACCGTCAGAATTGCGAACTATTTTGAGCGGTGGATTGAATGCGGCAAAGCGGTGAAAACGTTTGAAGGGTTGACTGATTTCTTGCTCAGAGATCAATTATTTAATACAGTTGGGCGAGAATTAGATCAATTTCTGAAGGAGAAAGTCTTCACGAACGTAAAAGATATGGCTAAGCAAGCCGATTTATTTGCCGAAGCTCATGGGGGAACCCAGAACGTGGTTTTAAAAGATTTTAAGTCTGGAAACCAGTCTGTAAGACCTATGCCTAGGGAGCCTGTAAAATCAGCTGAGGTAAAAAGGTCAGTTGGGAATCCAGTTTTTCAGCGTGTGCGGTGTTTCTTGTGTAATGCATTGGGTCATGTTCAAAAAGACTGTCCTAAAAGAAAGGCACTTATACATAAGGTAGCAGTGGCTATACAAAGTAAAGGTATAACTGATAACATCGTACAGGTAGAACCTTGTATTCATTCGCTTGGCACGTGTTTATTTCCTGAAGCGCGTGTACCAACCGCGAGAGGGTTTGTCAACGGTCGAGAAGTCGTGGTATTGCGTGACACTGGTTGTACGGGCGTAGTGATCAAACGTAGTCTCGTGCAGGATAACCAAATGCTCGGGTGGGAATCCCCATGTATGTTACTTGATCAGACGATGGGTCGCATTCCCGTAGCAAGGATCACAGTACAAACACCTTTCTTAACGGGAACTGTTGATGCCCTTTGTATGGACAATCCTATTTACGATCTGACGATCGGTAATGTTGAAGGTTCCCGTCTTCCAACCATGGCCGATTTTAAAATACCTTTGGCCCAGGCAGTCGAAACGCGAGCGCAAACACGGCGAGAGAAAACCGCGTTTCATAAATTAATAGTCCCTGAATCGATCTCCGGAATTTCGCGCGATGATTTCAAACAAGAGCAAGAACGTGATGAATCCATCAGGACAATTGTTGAGAAAATCACGTCCGGCGCGATTAAACATTGCAAGCGTGGGGGTAGCTCTAGATTCGTACGCAAGAACGGATTAATTCATAGGGAGTTTAGCGCTCGGGAGGGTAAGAAGTATTGGCAAGTGGTCGTACCCCAGAGATATAGATCTCAAGTACTTAGGGTGGCGCATGAGTCAAGCATGGCAGGACACCTAGGTAAGGCTAAGACCACTAGCAGGGTAGTCGCTGAATTCTACTGGCCAGGTGTTAATGGCGATGTCACACGGTTCTGTAGGTCGTGCGACGTATGTCAGAAAACCGTCTGTAAGGGAAGGGTCACAAGGGTGCCCTTGGGACAGATGCCATTAATAGATACACCGTTTAAAAGAGTGGCAGTAGATATTGTAGGACCAATACACCCGGTTACCGAAAGAAAGAATCGGTACATACTTACTCTGGTTGACTACGCAACCAGATACCCTGAAGCCGTAGCGTTACCAACTATTGAAACGGAAAGGGTAGCTGAAGCATTAGTTGATATCTTCAGTAGGGTAGGGGTGCCAGAGGAAATCCTCACTGATTGTGGTGCCCAATTCACCTCTGACCTCATGGGTGAAATAAGTAGGCTGTTATCCATCAAACAGCTGAACACTACCCCATACCATCCGATGTGCAATGGACTGGTAGAAAAGTTTAATGGTACCCTGAAAAGCATGCTGCGAAAGATGTGCGCGGAACGTCCGCAAGACTGGGACCGTTATTTAAACGCTGTTCTGTTCGCGTACCGGGAAGTACCGCAGGAAAGTTTAGGGTTCTCACCCTTTGAACTGTTGTATGGTAGAACGGTTCGAGGCCCGATGCGGATACTACGCGAACTATGGACTGGTGATGTCGCGAACGAGGAAATAAAAACGACTTACCAGTACGTGTTAGATCTAAGAAATAAACTTGAGAGTACTTGCCAGATGGCACGTGACGAATTGATTAAATCGGGGCGCAGATATGCCAAGTATTACAACCGCAGAGCGCGTAATAGGAAATTTCTTGTGGGAGATCAGGTGCTATTGCTTCTTCCAACGAGTTCGAATAAGTTATTAGTCCAGTGGAAAAGTCCATATGAAGTTAAAGAAGTAAAAGGAGACATGGACTATAAAATTGACATGGACGGTAATGTAAAAACATTCCATGCGAACATGCTCAAGTTATACATCAAGAGACAGAGCGACAATGTCAATAAGGGGAGTTGAAAATATAGGCGCAGACTACTTGAGTAGGGCATGATGGGAAATTTGTATGGATTTGCCCAGTAATAAAATCCAGTTTGTAGTATAACCAGTGTAAATGTTGTAAGATATCATCAGTAGTTATTTTTCTTCTATTCTGTGTTAGTTTTAAAAATGTGTACATTTTTATTCTTAAGGGGGAGGTATTGTCACAGAATTAGGCAAAAATTTGAACTGATTTTTGTTGTTCTTCAATTGCAAACGAAACTCACCATTTTTCTTGATTTCGTCGTACACGCATTACCTGGGGTGATTAAGTGGCGTGTAACGATTTGCATGTGCCAATTTGTAATTTACATGAAATCCGAAATACTCGTTGTACGTGGTGCACGTCAAGCTCGATGTGATTTATGTTCACCTATTGAGAGTATATAAGGCGATGGATTTCTCATTATTATTTACGGGAACTAAAATATCTAATCAAAGGATAGATAACCTCGTCTTGCAAATCTCCAGCCAAAGGGGTGAGTGTTAAATTTACATTTCGTTTTATTGTGAATTTTATTCAGATTATCATTTCGTATAATGATGCCTTTATTGCAATGAACGTGGAATATTTGGAATTACTAGTCACTTTTAGACTTTAAATACAATATCGTAATCTACGGCTTAGATTATTTTTGAGACCACTATTATTAGTCTGGTTTTGTTTATTATAGCTGATTCAGTTTGATTCCGGAGATCTAATAACATCGTTGATTCCGTAGATCTGATAACATCTGACAATCATTGATTCCGTCTGATTCCATCGTTGATTCCGGAGATCTAATAACATCGTTGATTCCGTAGATCTGATAACATCTGACAATCATTGATTCCGTCTGATTCAGTCTGATTCCAGCTGATTCCGTCGTTGATACCGTAGAAGTTCATCACTGATAGCGCATCTAATAACATCGTTGATACCGTCTCTGATACCGTAGCTGCTAACATAGTTGTTACATTGTTTCTGGTACCGTAGCTGCTAATAACATCGTTGATACCGTAGCTGCTAATAACATCGTTGATACCGTAGCTGCTAATAACATCGTTGATACCGTAGCTGTTAACACATGATACCATCTTTTGATAAACGTCTTTGATATCGTTTGATTTGTTGTGGGACATATATTGTTTGTTCTGGAACATCTCTGTATAAATATCTGAATGTGCTTGTGCCGTTAATTTGTGCAAACGGAATTGAAGTATCTGTCTGTGTGTCGAACTGTCTGTTCGTCAATATCTGTGTAACGTGTAAATATCCGGAAAGCTAGAAGTCCGAGTGTCGGAGCTGTCTTAGAGTTGTAAAACGTCCGGGTAGACATCTAGGGGAGTGAGGAACCGTTGGTTCTGGTAGATGTTGTATGCTGTCTGAACGTATAACTGTGGTGGATCCGTGTAGGGAAACGTCCGATAATAGTATTGGTCAACCCTCGGTTCTCGGGGAAACTGGGAGACGATTCAACTGTTGCTGAATCGTGCGGTTATACAGGGGAGACACATAGGTGTATTGAAATTGTAATATAATTTAATACATTGTTGTATTTGCATGCTTATGTCAGATCGCAATAATATTTCAAGTGATCACATAGATATCAATAAAAGCTAGCAACTTGATTCAATACAAGTATATGATCGTGCTAGTTATCGCAATCCATCGTGCGATAGATAGTTTGTCGTTTGTGTTTATTTTTTTTCGTAAATCATTCTTGCATTTATTTAACTTTCGTAAAGGATTCTTGGATCTGTGTATAATCCAAGAGATCCCTTTACATCTGAGATTCCTTTTGTATTGTTATTTAATTTGTTCACGTATTGTGAATGGTTGTGAGTGTAATTGTGGGTTGAGTGCATGAGTTATTGTGTTAATACATCTGTATTTCTTTATTTATAATTTATTACATAAATTTATATTTTCTTTCACAAATTGTGTTTGTATTGTTCATTTAATCCACCCTCCTCTCGGTAACAATTCTGTTACACATGAAGCCTCAACATATGGGTGAAATTCCATGCATCTGTTACCCAATCATGATTAAATATTACAATGTTGAGGTATATGGGATAAACAAGACCAATTTAAACAAGTGAATATTATATATAAATCTTGGAAGGTTACAAAATAGCGATCGTAATACGTTATTTGAAATTGGTTTTCGACCATAACGTATTCTCGTGCTACTATCCTTATCAATAACAAACGTCATGCAACAATTATGCTCAAATAAACTAATTTAAAGTTTCATATGAATGTTATATTAAGTAAACTACTGTTTTAGCTATTGTAGTAAAAAAATATAAGCTTGGCCTACCCACGTTATCCTTCTTTTTCCACCGCTTCAACCGTACTCTGGCAGTGAAACCTAAGTCAATTCGCCAACAAGTCTGAATTCAATGTAAACTCAGTCTTAAGTTATATCAATTACATTCTCCGTAATAATAACAAATGCTTTTATTTTTTTAAAAATATTTTATCGTACGCTCAATTACAGGCCGTTGTGCCACAATATAGCCTGACCTTCCCCGATATATGACATGTATCTCTAATTCAGTTTTATTTAATCCTAAAATCCTACATTAATATCCTCATAATATTGGAGATAACATCATTTTCTAGATGGACACCATGGTGACCACATTGGAGGTCAGATCAACCGTATTTTCATTCTTGGTCAACCAGACAGCATAATAAGTTTTATGACGAACATTCCATATCGTTTTGAGGACAACTAGTGATAGCATTTTCAAACTGGCTGTCACTGCGATAATATATTAGACGTTCAATCGGCTCCATTTTCACCTAGGACCAACTAAACGTGATAAGAAGACTTCTGGTGAAACATTTAACGATATGACCTTCCATTCAAGAGGAAAACCGATAACAAAATCTTGAACATGGCCAATGTGGTACCCATACCATTTCCATTTCAAACTAGCAATGGATGATACAATTTATGTTAGAAATCCAGCCAAATATGATAATTCATGATTTTGAAGAAGAGATAATCTTTAAAGGTAAGAGCTGCCAATAGTCATAATAAGTTTCCAGGTGAAATTCCGTTGTCAGCATGTCTTTGCCTGCAGAAGCAGTAGCGATAGCACTATTTTAAGAGGAACGCATTGGTGGTAATGTAGGACGTCTGGCACTGTGAAATGTGTGTATATGGTTCCATTGCTAATATCTAAGCAGATGACAAAGGAGTAGCGAAAACATATAAACGCTTCGGGACTGATGGACGTCGAGCGAATGACAAGGGACAACAGGCCAACCGATAAGCTCTTCTAGCCTAGAGCTATAACCGATTACGTTTTACGTTTATGTTCCAATCATTTTCTTTCAACATCATAATAACACATGCAACTTAATGTGATAGACATTATTGAATTTCCTTCTTGTTCCTAATTTCCTGTATTTTAGTATACTTAATAATAGCAACTTGCCAAACAAAAAGCCCAAAAGAAAGAGAATTTTCCGAGATAATATTTTCCTCCGTTGGAGAAAGAATGTTGGTAGTAAGACGGCTTTTATCGGATTTACTCGTAATCTTGGCGGTGAACATCTTGTGACGCTATACGAGACGGTACAAAAAAAGTATTTAATAAAGTCTTCGCTACTCTTTCTTCGATAATGTCGAGGTTCAGAACGAAAAGAAACAGTAGGACTTCGTGATAGAGCTTCATTGAAAAACGTATTTGCCAGTGATAACAGTACGTTACTTTACTCGCACATCACCCATGCAATAAAGTTCATACGACATCGTTTCCTCTACACAGGGTATCCGCTGTTCTAGAAGCTTTATAATTGGACTGAACTAAAAGGTCACCCAAAAAACTGACTCATGTCCATTATAATCTCTAATGTACCGATCACGTTTCTTCCACTGCTTCTGAAATCAACATATACTCCATATTTTAATTTTATCAAGCTGTTTGCAAATAAGAAATGGTTATATTGTTTTGTCTAAAATTAGTAACACTGGTTATTTTCTGAACCATGGGACGGTGCTCTATCAGCATGAGTCCATTTCATTTTCTAGATGATATGGATTTACCTTTTGTCACCCATGCGGTCGGCGGATTTGTACACATTCATATGCCCAATTAGACAATATAAAAAGCAGAATCACAAGAAAGATCCCTAACTCTTGCTGGGCCAAAGATAAATTCAGCAGAATACCAATGGCAATTTATATGTTTCGGCAATATAGTTCTGTTCCTATATTTTACTATTGCGTTATCGTCATAATGATGAGATACTGGATCATAAGAATTGTCACGTATTGCTATAAATCTCTGAAGTGTTACATATACCCGATGAGTATCGTCATCATGCACCAAGAGTAAACTTAAAACTTGGCTGATTGTTGGCTTGGACTGTGACTATATGTCATCCTTCTAAAATGTCTTTGCATCTGATTTTGTCTAGGTCTTGTAGAACCTTTTCCTCTACCTCCACACATGTATCGAAAATACTGTGTCTGTCATAAAGAGGTTTGTTTTATTGCCTAAAACCTCATTCCAATGGCAAACATGACCTTTGTATCTTGTTCTTCATGTGAAAACTATTTGATATTTAGTATGTTTGATATCCGCTCAATAGTATTCTGGAACTTGTTAATGCTGCGACCTGAACTATTTCTATAGTGACTTTGCAACTGTGCAAACGTTTGATTTATCAAACTTCAGCCATTATTAGCACCATCATCATCGGCATTGGTGGCGGCACTACCGAATCTTAGCAATAGATACTTAGATGATCAGGACATATCCATCTAATATTTATCATAGACATACAAACTTTTTTACAAGGACGGGTGTTGAATATACAGACTTAAATGTAATGAACTGGTATTAATTTATATCACAGCATAAGAAAGGTAGATGGGTAAATATGGGTTGACAAGATTAAACTATTTATGGAGACAGTTGATAATAATACAAAGGAAGGTGTTCACGGCATTTTGATTGCAATCTTATTTCTACCTGCGTAATACATGGTTAATCTTACATCATCATGGAGCCAACATCGACTTACAGCGCAATGTACACTATTGTATTGGGTTGCATGTTATTGATAAACCAGACTGGGCGCCAATATATTTACACAATATTTTGTAAAGAATAGCAGCTTACAACAACTACTGAGGAGGTTATTCTGCACGGTGCTGTCTTTTAATCTAGTTGTATGACTTATGTAGATCGATAGGAAGACAGACAGACAGGCACACACACACACACACACACACACACACAATATATATATATATATATATATATATATATATATATATATATATATATATATATATATATATATATATATATATATATAACATGATCTTCAAACTGATAACAATCTAGTAAAATAACAAATTCGCAAGTGCGAAATGACGCATTTATCAATTAAGATTCATCTGAACTCATATTCTGCGAATTTCACAACAATTATGTAGATATAACAACACTCAAATTTTGTATTTTCTCTGCAACCCAAGGATTTCTACGATGGCTGAAGATAGATATTGGGATCTTACAGAAGATCTGTCTTTTGGGTGAATTGTTAATTTCCGTAGAATATCATTTTTCTACACTGACAAGTTGATCAAAAATCTCTGTGCTGAGATCTCAACCAGTACGACGCTATGCACATTCCAGAGTTGGCCTATTATATATTGGTCCATACACAATTAATTTAGAAAGCATGGCTGACATAGTATATCCGTTCCGGATTCAACCGATGACTGACTAGTAGGCCAATTATAGACTTTGTCTATACAAATTTATTTATATTACACATTAATAAGACTCTTTTGTAATTAACTTATATTGTAGTAGTACAAATATCAAAATAAATTCTTTATTATTTAAATATTTCGTTTTCAGTATGATGGGAGGTGTTATGTATATTGTATACTAATAAAAGTGGTCTGTATATTCAATTGTGAGCTTACATTTAGTCAAAGTTGTAAGGTAAAGAGATATTTTACATCGTTAATGTTTAAATAATTGCTTCTTAATTGTACCTAAACTCATGGTCTCAATTTCTTCATTTTACATTGTTTAATGCCTAGAGTTGTCACAAGAGACTCAATGTCAACAAGATATATAATTGCTTAAGATTATTAAAATTCTCAGTTTTAGTTTCTTTATTGGTATGAAATAATAGTCGAACGATCAATTTTGGCTATTATGAGAAACATTGCTTAGCCTTTTATATTAATTTAGCACTTCACTTTTATGGTTCCAATCTTTGTTGTTAATGATCATGATAGCTTTGTGCTAAATCATCCCGGTCAAGTATTAAAGTTCAAGGTAAAAGGAAAGGTCATTTTGTAACCTGGACAAGTGTGCGTGTTCTCATCTATTGTAGCACCTGTTCACAAACAGAGCCTATATTTATATTAGCCAATGTGTCAAGGGAATAAAATATTTCAAAAACAAGTCTTATACAAAAAATATATGCTGTGTTTTCTGAATTAAATCACGGGCATTTTACGTAAAGACTGGATCAAGGTAGAAGGAGGTACGAATACTTATGTACATGCTACTTAGGCTGATTTGTGGAGTGCAACGGGGTACTCAGAACTGGTTCATATGTTCGATTTTGTTTTGTATGTATTTCTTTCTTTGGTTGTTGTTGAATTGAGGCGTAGGGATGATGTTGGATGTTAACTTATTTCTTTTAAATCAATAATTGGTATTTTGATATAAATCAAGAAAGTCTTCAGTTCCCATATTTCAGAGATTGTGCTCGTCAGTCTTTGCGTGTGATTCTATTTTTATAGGAATGATTAATTTCAAAATGTGTACATCATAACAATTGCCGTATTAGGGCAATTATCATGCCGATAATACAATTTGGTCACCTACCTATTAACAGAGGGGCCCCGAGTGACCGAGTGGTCAAACAGAGCCCTCAGTTACTGATCACTGTCATTTAGTCTCTCTTTGCGTGGGTTTGAGTCGCAGATTCGGCCAATGTAGGTGGGTGAGAAAGCTTGCCAGTAGCTTTTCGTGGGTCGGTGTTTTTTTCCGGGGGTTTTTGCGGGTACTTCTTCCACCATTAATGCTGAAAAATGGCTTTAAACCCTATTAATAGAAACACATAGCCAGTGAATATTACATGCATTAGGTCAATGCTTACCCTGCTGCACGTGAACAATGTGCACTGTGATTTTGATTTTTAACGGGGCTTTAAACAATGTCCAGTCATATCGCTACAACATATGTAGTGGGGCAGTCCTTAGTGAAGTCTAGAACAGTAGCATCATGTCCCACTCTGACATCATCTCGTCCACTCCTAACACTAACCTTTTATAGCTGAGCGCCACGCGAGGAAGCTGGTAGTACCACATTTATAAGTCTTTGTAAGGACTCATACGGGGTTCGAAACCGCTACCTCCCCCATCCAAGGCGCACGCATTAACCGCGTAGGTCATCCGATCCGTCGCAAAATGCAAAACAAAATATCAATAACATTAAACATAAACACATATGTCACAAATCGATGAAATTGTATACTGTTATTTAGAGGGGAATGGGCGGGTGCATACACATGTCGGTCAATTACAAATAATGACCTTTTCTGCTTGCTTTAGTAAGTTTAAAAGCATGGTACAGTGACATGCACTTAATTTACCTTATTTTGTTTACTCGGCAAACATGTATTATTATAGATGAAATCGTGAGTTCTATTTATATCCTTCGTTACTTTATTCATTCCCTCCTTGACTAGTTCAAGGGAGCTCTTCAGCGAAAAGTAGGACCGTAACATTCCGTGCAGTAGATTGTTATTGTTGGTTTCTTTGAGCGCAGTTATATGCCAAAACATGCCGTCACGCCTCATGATTATTCAATAGACGAAAACAGGTAAAATAATCTTAGAATCAATTTACCTTGTTAAATTTTATATAAATGTGCAACTAATATGGTGAAGATATATGATATTACAAGAAATACTGACTGAATACCCTTTGAATTGGTATATAATTCAATAATGGCCATGGGTTGAATGAATTTTAAAACCACCAATCAATAAGATTTTCCTATTCAGGTCTTTAATTATCGATGCTCAAAGACCTGCATACATATGTAATTGTAAACATCTATGGAAAGTTTCTGAAAGGAACAAAGGTAAATTGGGTGAAACTAGAGCGAAGATAACGAAATGGAATAATGTTGTGACAAAATACCATATAGAAAGCCGTAAAGTTTCAGTCTTTAAATGTTCAAATCATCAAGAAATAATTGTTCAGTTATTAGAACGAATTATTTTTTGTTGGCTCATTTTGTGTTACAATGTCTGTGTAAATAACGAAAGGTATTGAAGATGTCTTTTTCGTTTGCCCATTTGTTGTCAGTGACAGTGTTAATAACGAATGGCATCGAAGGTAAGAAACAAACTAAATCTTTGTAGTTTAAACTTAAAAATTCATAGGTCAAACTTACAATGAGTACTTACAGAGATCAATACTCAAGACGAGAAAAACCACACCTGGGATATTTATTGCCATGGCAACCGACACCATTACCACCACAACAAAGGATGGATCAGAAAACGGTAAATAAAACAAGGTTAAATCGGGGTTTAATTATTTTCTCTCGCATATAAGTTAGTCTTTATTTGCTAACTGGATTAGGATAAACCTCGATGGGTGCTTGCATAAAATGACAACACAACACAATATGTGAAAAATGGAAATTTATGGCATGGACTACTAACACTATTTATATTCAACATATAATTCGTATTCGCACTAAACATACGTCTCAAGTACTCTATCCAAACATTCACAAATATGAAAAAAATAATAAAAGAAAAATGATCCATAAATTCAAATGTATGACGGCAAGATCCATATAATATCGCGCAATGAGTGCAAGATTCAAATAATCTCGTAATTTCGTACAATGATTGTGAGATTTACATAATCTCATGGAATAAAAATGAGATTCAAATAAACTCATGTAATCAGAATGACTCAAACTCATCTGAATCAACAATCTGTTGGAACAAACATACGACTCGGTAATTTATACAGCCGTTTCATTTATAAATATTTATAAAACTTGCAATTGTATCCACTGACAAATCACACTGTTTTTCCGAATTGTTGGGTTCGCTTACACTCGTACCGGCCGCTCACACCTTTCATGGATCCAGCATGCACAAAATTTACAAATTAGCAGTTTCGTCTTTGTATGGCCTTGATGGTTACATCATCTTCCATATCCATATAGGCGCACAGACGGCCAGAGAAACAGTTCGTGATACCCGCACACAGCACACAGTTCTCCTAAATTGGGCTAGCCCTCCTGTATTTCCTACGCACATCTTTCATGGATCCACCATGCGCACCGACATACGTACAGAGAGCTATAGACAGCTACACGCAGCCCAATGGCAGATCAAAAATGGAGAACGTTCACTCCTTTTCAAGATCCAAAGACCAGTGTGACAGTAAAGAAAAGAAGAAAAGACTTGCCTTAAATCCACAGGAGAGTATTACTAAGACTGACATACCCATTTATTATGATCTTTTAGTGTCTCCCGCCGCAAGCGATCTACGACGAGATACATGCTAAATCAGTTGCTTAACTAGAAAAACAGTTATCCACTATATGTAACGTTGAACGCATATACAACGCAAAATGGTCAAATGGCTCTAAGGCGTAACGGGGTCATTCTTCGCCTTATTCTGTGAAACTAACCAACAAAAGATAAAATGTATTTTTATTTGTGGAAAAAAAAAACATTCAAACAATTTAAACAGTAGAAAAATACTGCAGCCATAAAAAGGCAGCACAATTACACTGTTTTGATATACATTATCTATCGAATTAAAACTTTTCTTCATCTCATCATTGTAATCTATACAGGCAGACTTAGAGGAAGTTTGTAAGGACTTGGCTTGACACAAAAGACATTAGTATGGTCCAAAAAAATGCCACAGATCTCTTGGAAGACGCGATTGTGCTGTTCCAGCCTAATTTAAGCTAAAATTAATAACTAATAAAGAAAATTTGTTGGCAATGCGTTACACGTGTAATACATTGCCAATTTGACCAGATGCACTGATATCACGGGTAGATAGTGTAGACACTGACCTTTCCATTGTTAAGTGGCAGGCGATCTAAGTAGTTAACGGTACATTGGGATTACATACAGATATATAATTTTTTGATTAGTCAGTTATCTGTGTAGTGGAAATGCGTACCTACAACTGACTCTAACCAATGCCTCATCAACACCATCTCTTCCGCTCGGGGAGGTGTATTTACCCGAAAGACCTAGAGTGCATGTCTTCACTTGTAGCGACGTTAGTGCGAAACACAATCATGAGGATCTGTCGCATAATTTCGTATATTAATTTTGCTTAAGAAAAGGTATCCCGATACATCCATACATACGAACGCACGTACCTGCCTAACTACAGACAGACAATCAGACAGACATACAAACAAAAAGACATAACGATTTCTTTTAAGACAACATTTACATTTCATAAGTTAAAACCTAATTTTGATTCACCGACAACAAAGATTCAACATGAGTACGCTCAGAATCGTCTTCAAGAAAATATGACAAATCAAACTAT
This sequence comes from Unio pictorum, assembly GCA_030141615.1. Classification (NCBI taxonomy): domain Eukaryota; kingdom Metazoa; phylum Mollusca; class Bivalvia; order Unionida; family Unionidae; genus Unio; species Unio pictorum. The sequence goes on from JARLTB010000390.1 coordinate 3,588,266, forward strand.
CTTTGATTAGTTTGATATAAATCCTGCAAATATATATGGTAATAATTAGTCAAATAATAATAATAATAATAATAATAATAATAATAATAACATACAAAATACTGGATATGGATGTATATTTGAAATAATTTTGCGTAATATAAATTTTAAATTATAAACCTTCACCAAATATAATATCCACTTCAACGGTAGGTTCCATATTGAAGTAGTGACGTAGTTACCATCATGGAATAAACATTCGAAAATTAGAAAATATGGTGCCGGTTTCGTTCTAATAGACGCTCACATCATATTAATCAAGATTTACCGATTTTATTCCAAGACATCACTCAGTGAGAATGTGACACAAATAAAACGTGTCTCTTCTGATTTTAATTTTTGCAGATTAAAGCTAGTACGTACAATATATAATATCGAATGTCTCGACTTACTTAGATTTCGGTAAAGAAAAATCAATCCTTGAATTAGTGAGATATAAATAACAGGAAGTGACACACCTCACACGGAATCAACTCCAGTAGTGGTTGAGAATTTTGGATATTGACCACTTAAACTTTCAATATCTTTGACGTCTTAATCTAGCAATATGGATCTTGAGAAATAGAATTCCTAGGTAGAACCTAGCAGCATTGTGATGTGGACACAGTTTAAGAGATTTATTAAAGCAAACGAAAGCATTTATAAACTGGGACTCTCTCATGAAGCAGTAACCAAGAAGATTTAGTTCTGTCTCTCTGTGTTCTATTTCTGGCTCTGTTCTCATCACGTGTACCATGTTGTCCAACGCTGCCTGTTGATGTCTCTTCTTTCCTAGTTTGAAGAAATTTAAATAGTAAAAGAAGTACAGACACATAAGGGAATATACATCTGCCCATTCATAACATGAAGGATTGTTCTCATCCCTTAAAGACCGGCGTGCTCCAATCGACCTGAACATTTCCATCTTCAAAGGGGTGGGTGTAATAGGCGTCTCTGACGGGGGATAGACGACGCTGAAGGACATTTGGCTCTGCAGTAGATCTTCCGGACCGTATGTTTCTGTATTACACTTATCGATAAAGAATTCTCTACTACATCTTAGGCAATATCCTTGATCAATTTTACAAGAACACATGAATCTCATTTTGTGATCACTCATTCGCTGTAGACAAATCTCTGTCAAATCACAATCCCCGAACATTGATCCAAGTCCACACAGCTTTAGTCTTACTGAGGTGGCATCACTGTTAATCCCAAGAGACAGACACCTTGATGCGAAAGCCATCAGATAACCTACTTCTTCCTGAGTTAGAGAATGTGCATTTTCTTTGCATACAGAAACCACATAAAATCCCAGCTTTGACAACAAGATCATGAGGACATGATGTAGATATATTCGCAATGTGTCAGGTGCGTGTTGCAAAGCATGTATTATACTTCTTACACAGCTTGTCATAATTTTGTATTCCTGAGGAATCTCTCGAATGCAAACCTTCCTGCAATGAAATGATCCGCTGAATATAATATCATAGTCCACACTTGTCTCGTTAATTAAATTTGTATTGATGCTTCTTAAGGTACTAATCATGTCTAATCTGCTGACATCACATAATAGAAGCTTTCCAAGATTACAGCAGTTTAATCCAAGCAACATTCGGCAATCTTCTGACAAGAACCATCCCAATAGTCTAGTTAAAATGAGCTGTGTTTTTCCAAATATTTTTCTATCATAAATGTTGTTTGTAACAATAAAATAGTCAGGACAATAGCCTTCACTGGCCCACTCGTACAACTGTTTAAGACACAGAGTTAGACAGAATAGAAGGTTTTCAGTGCACCACAATTCAGTCGGTGTTCTTTCTCTCACCCACAACATGCAAACTTTGCAATGATAGCTTGAAAATGCGTCACCAAGGACAGGTTCAATGTATGTCTTCTTTATCATTTTTAGTAACACATATACTTTCATCACCGTGTCCTCAAATGACCTGGTAAGGTCTCGTTCTGTGAACGAGAAAGATAATCTCCATTCCAGATCGCTTTCATGGCTGAATGGGTGTCCAATAGCAACAGCAAAGCATCCATCCTTCCTCGTCTTGTGTAGATGATGTGACGCAGGCCATCCTTGTGGTCGACGACGGCGTTGGAACCATTCATGTGCCTCGTTTGGCCATCGTCTGCACCGAAAAGCATAAACTAAATCATAACATGCCTCCTTCCGATCATGTGCAGTACGTCTTGTTGGGCCGACATAAGTGCACTAGGAAATAATGTACCAAGGATTCGGCTGGGTAACACAGTTCTATCATATGAATCTAGTCTATAATACCCACTTTCATTGTGGAATACTGGAACAGGAGTATTGTCAGGTAGCATTACTACTACCTGTTGTTTGACATAACCAGGATGAGTATGGTCATCATGCACCATGAGAAAATTGACCTTGTCTGGCTGACAGTCAGGTAGGTCTGTGACTAACTGTGTACTGTCATCCCAACCTAATACGTCTTTATCCGAATTTAGTCCTGGTCCTGTAGATCCTTCTCCTCTACTGCCAAACATGCATCCAACTTGTTTACTTTCTAGACTAAAACATACTGCTATGTTGACTAAACACTCATTCGCAGTGGCAACCATGACCTTCCTACCCCGGTCTTGCTGTGAGTAGCCGATGTTATCTAGAATGTTGGAAACCCTCTCCGACAGAGCGCGGTGGTATTCTGGGACTTGGTGATACATGTCACCTGAAATGTAACAAATTTAATTTTATAGTGATTTGAAAACCTACAACCCTTTTATTTATCCAAATTAAATCATCATCATCATCATCAACATCATAATTACCATGGCATCATTGTCATCATCAGCAAGACATATCATTATATTACAAGAGTAGATAATCTGAACATACTGAAACACAATCATGTCTTTTTATTTTAACAAACGTTTAATAACGCATACTGTTTGTATAGTCAAGAATGTGGATTTTGTATCAATTTATATCATCTAGATAATATTCAGCGTAAATGATATTTTATAATTATTATTATTATTATTATTATTATTATTATTATTATTATTATTAGAATTATTAATATTATTATTGTTATTATCATTAAAATACGTAGTAGTAGTCGTGGTAGTAGTAGTAGTAGGATATTGTTGGTTTCCAGTGAAGTTGTTAACAAAAGTGTGGATTCTATGTGAAAATAAAACGTTTGACCAATTTTAACTTTTCTAACTCAGAGATATATAAAGGATCGCATGTGCCATTGTAGTTATTTTATATATGTCTATTTGGCTCATAGGTTATGAATTTTTAAAATGGTTCAAAGCATTATTGGTTATTAGTATACGAAGACGCAGAATTGTCTGCGCTTTAAAAAGAAAACAAATGCAATTGATATGCTTCTTTGTCTAATAGTTATCATTTACTCCAATGGAAAACAAACAAATTTCAGGAATTAACAAATTCTACACAATACAAAAAGCTTTGGTTAATACGAGTGCTGAATAAATAGACAAAATGGACTCGTATTAAATGATACAAGCATATATAAGAAAGGTACATGATAAATGGTCTGATTGACGTGATTAAAATGTGTTTAAGGAGAAGGGGAGGATAAGAAATGTTACACCAAACTCTGATGTTCGCAGCCATTTCATGGTAGAGCCATTACCTCCTCGCGTACGGCATGATTTCTCTAAACGGTTAATGGGTTGAAAATGTAACTGCGGTAACTTTGCTGGTAAAGCGTTGGACAGTACATATGACGCGGTTTCAATGCCAGCCGATACCACCCGAGTTAAGATTCCTCAAGTTCCCCTTAGGTCCATTTAATTCCCACGATACAATCAATAAAGTGTTAAATGCGCCGCTAACAAAAAGCATTTAATATCATAACTCCAAAAATCATAGTAATCAATGTCACACCGTTGTAACATACGTTATTATACGGTAACTCTGAGACAAATCGATAAACTTTTTGTTTTCGAAGGACGTGTAAAATTCCCTGTCGACATATTTTAAAAGAACATGACCGTTCATCGGTGCATGCTAGATCTGTGTATTCAAAAGTAGATCTCAATGTTTGTCAGACTGCATTTTCTCACACGAAAAGATGATTTATTTTACCTATGTACTGATTTCTTTTAACACTTAGCTCTGTTGTTGATTAATTTCAAGAACCAATCATGTCCTATTACAGATACGTGACATGCGTAATTCTTTGAAATGTAATTTGATTTATACAATAGATATTACCTCTTTTCGCGCTATTACCGGTCTTCTGTAATTGAATTCAAATCGCCGCAATTAACTCAGATTAAATGCGTCATTTCAGCACACTAACATGTGTATCAGCTTGCAATTGCCATCATGACTATAATCTTGAGGGCCCTATACTTTCAAATTATAGAATTACCACGATATATATATATATATATATATATATATATATATATATATATATATATATAAGGTAAAGACCGATCCTTAAATGCTAATATTGTTTTGATAAGATAAAGAGCGTATCTGATCTTAGTATGATTTTACCAAAGAAATGGGATATTTTTTAACGTTGTATAAAATATTAAATAGATATTTCGTTTATGTGTTATACAAATTTGTCAAATATGTTCTAAAGATGATTCATGTTTCTTCAGCTATCTTGAGCATCTTGACAAAATTATTCGAATTAGAAACTGTCTTGGAAAATCAAAGATAAAAACTTAATGAGGAGTATAACGGCAAGTGACAATAAGTCATTATATAGATAATATGACAATCCATATAAGCGTGGATCTATATATTCCATGTACCTAGCTTGAGGATTGGGGGATTCTTTGTTGGCTTTCGTTTCTTATTTCTTGGTGAAATCGTTGCAGTCTGCTTTTTCAGGTACTCGCGTACCTTAATCCCTACGCACCCAGCAAGGCAGACGAACTGTGGCGGAACAGCACCTTAATTTCTGCGGTATGCCCAACTTGAGGAGGGCGAAATCTGTCCAATGAGTCCTGTCGGTCTCTCCCAAAGTCAGGAGCAACCTTTGGTGTCTAACTCTACGCCAACTAAGTGATGACTTATAACCGATAAACTGCTGTTTCCCGTAATGTGTCGACGCTGAGAAGTGAAGCTGGAGTGTCCTCTCCAGGGTGTAAGTATGAGCAGGCTGATCTAGAAAATAATTTGGTGCCCATTCAGCTGATTTATCGACGCCACGTAGCTAATGGATCCAATGGAATGGACAATCAGATACATCAGAGCACCAGAGGCATCGCGAGAGTTGCCGAGATCTGAAAACTATGCCATGTTGCCTTAGGTAATCCGTCCAGGGATTGCCTGTTCGGGTTTACTCACTTAGCCTTCCTATGAGAGAGTATAGTCGCAGGGCAGCGAAGGTTTGAACTCCTGAGCTATCCTTCTCCTAGATGGGCAAAAACCCAGGGTTAACGAGTCCCATCTGTCCGAAGCGTCTGGTTATGAGGCGCCAGAAACTAACCACTGATCCTTTCTCAAGTCCGTTTTAACAGGTCTCGTCGGTCATAGGTAAGCCTTTCGTGAAGGCCTGGAGCTATATTTGGCTGTCAGAGGCTCTATCAGAAGCAAGCTATTGTGGTTTTACAAGGGAAGTGGATGCTTATCACACACACACACACACACACACACGCACGCACACATTGGAAAGATCTGACAAAATAAACAAATTTTCAACAAACTGATAAAAAGCCAATCTCCACTGTTATCCATGAAAATCTGAAAGCGACCGTTTAGAGGTCATGGTCCTGTTATTATTATAATCGTTATTATCAATTAGATGAAACTAATTTTCTACACGTTTGAAAAATGCGAATGAAGATCATAATAGTGACCAAACGATTTGTTTCACTCTCAGATGTTTGAAAGCTGCGTTTTCATTGTTTCATTGTTTCTTCCAAAGGTCATCCGTGAGCGGTCGTCGTCGGACCTTCAAGTAGGACTGCAAATATATGAAATTTAATCAGATTAAATTATCTATAAAAGCAATCGTCACACATATTGAAAATTATAAAATCTCTTTCCGACCATTTAATCGAGTAAGTTACCTAGTTAGTTAAACAGTCTTCCTTTTAAAATATACTCCGAATAGACTAGAGGATATTGTATACATCTTTCGAAGCAAAAAAAATTTTTTTTTTAATTTAATGGTCTATTTTTTTAGAACGTTAGCTTCGTATGCACGAGGTTCTGGGTTCAAGTCTAGAACAATCCATCCTGAGATAAAATAGCACCAAGACCTACCTCACTTGACCCCGGCATTATATATTTGCTTGGACTGTAAAGGAAGAGGGCAAGATAATAGCAAGTGAAGATTTAATTTACTCCCACTTCCCCAAGTCCTCCAACATATGTGAGAAATAAGGTGATTTTAACATGACATAAAAGGGCAGACGTCTTCAGGACGGAAAGGTTCCAAGATGAACTCAACTGCCACATGTTCGAGAAAACGGTGAGCATTACTGTAACATGGATATCGGGTGTGGTCTACTTCCTAGATACGGATGGGCTATACCAGGATTCAACTGCCTATTTTGTTCCACAGATGAGGAAATGACAATAGATAAGAGTTCTTATACCGGATCCAAGCTGCCAATGAAAGTGCCATCTTCTAAACACCAGGGAGGAGGTCATAATTATGAAACTGGTGCAGATACCATACAAGTACAGGCAAGAGATAACATCAGCTATACAGGAAATCTCAACCAGCTACCCCATGAGATTAAAAGATTAAAAAATAGCAACAATACATCCTTGGAATCTGGAGATGTGCGGAAACAATTGCGGAAACAAATCAAGCGATGAAGGACACAATAACTTTAATTGATAATGACAATTTGTGGTACATACGGTCATTGTAAGTGCAGTCATGCGTTATCAATCAGTGTCTAACAGTATGATTACCATCCGACTGAAGACATCTCCTTTCTACGTCATCATCACAGAAGATTCTGCCGTAACATCACACCATAATAACGAGGAAACAAGGATACGATTAACAACCAACTTTAAACTTACATTTACCAGACACCCAAGAAGGGACTTCTACTTATTAAAGGAATGCAGTGTAGTAGGACATACTGGCAATAAGTATTTGGTCCATACTGTAATGAACAGACGAATGAGAAAGGACTCACGCTCGTGTACGTCGCCACATACAATACCTAGAACTAACTAGCACCATGGTCCACACAAAATATATAGCTGATTTACTAGGTATAGTCCAGACCGAAAACATCAAAAGCAGAATGACAACATTTTGATGAGGAATCGCTGCAGTTCTATCATCAACATTGTCAGAACATGTAGTTTCCCAGGAGCTGATATAGGAAGCTATCATGAGATGATGATGATGACTATTAAACTCCTTCTGAGGAAGAATAGAAAACCAAGACAGGATAGGATCAGGTTTGAAATTAAACATCCAAGCATGGCACAAGCGTTCGAGGCAAATTTCCACCACTAATAATTCTGAGTACTGAAGAAATAAACCTAGACGCCTTAATCACGACCTTCAACACAGCAGGAATATACACAAACAGCGACATCGACATCATCCTGGGCACGCAATCCACGATAAATAAGCCAGGGGATACGGCAGATATAATTTACCTCTGTGACGTGAGGAGAAACTGAGAAGGTAGTGATTAGACTTTGAAATAGCAGGAAAATATGGGGTGATTAATATTATTATTAAGACGAGTTTAAAGATAGCTAAGGAAAACTGGCTAGAGGAGACATGTAAGGAATTCTAGAATAACCTGAACTAGAATAACAGGTAAATGGCGTACCAGTTGGTGCAAGACCTGACAACAAAGACACAGGACAAATCTATCACAGAGGATCAACAGATTATTAACTGGTGGACGAAATAAAGCTTAGAACTTTACGATCAGGAGATTTCTGGAGTCGAAGCTGTACTAAACTTTGCTCTGCCCAAAACAGAGGCGGACAACCTGATCCTTAGGGAAGATTTAGACCTTGTAAGGCACTAAACAAATGTAAGTCAACTTGGGTAGACAACAACGTAACAGCGGAACTTGTTTAAGCAAAAGGAACGGCAATGATCAAAGTCCGTACACAAATTCTGCAACAAAATTTGGCAAATGGGAATATGGAATGACCCACACATGGACACAGTCTCTGATCATCCCTGTTTATAACAAAAAGTATTTGCAGCTGTGCTAGATCTACAAAACAATCAGCTTTATCAGCCAACCATGCATGGTTAGTTATGTTTATGAACATACCCATACACTGAAACCATATGCAGAGCACATTTATGCCGAAGAACAGGCTAGTTTCTTAACAGGACGTACCATTCCAGCAGAAATACTTAATCTTAGAATCGTCTGTGAAAAAAGTATATGCAGCATCCACAGGACCTCTATCACGTCGTCCTTGACTTCAATAAGGCTTTCGAGAAGATATGGCATCCAGCCTTATGGGTCACGAACATATACTTCGCTTAGCTAAAGATGAACAAGATCTGGAAACTTTAATGAACCGTCTCATCTAATTATCACAAAGGTATGAGTTGACCATCATCGCCGAAAAGACCAAGCTAATGACAAACAACCCAAGTGGCATGAGACAGGAAATAAGAGTGAACGGACAAACGATGGTCACAGTAAAAGGCTTGAAATACTTAGGTGCTGTTGATTCTGATGAAGGTTCTAAATCTGGGGTTCTTTCCATGATTGCACAGACAACAACTACACTGGCTAGGATGAAGCCTATTTGGAACGGCAGCAACATCATGTTTCCAAGATCAAGTTTATGTGCTCCATCGTCGTGTCCTTATTCTTGTATGCATGTGATGAATTGATCCTGACAGAAAAACTTGACAGGAGAATAATGTCTTACGGATGAGATTTTTGTGAGGGATCCAGAAAACTGGTACTTAGACCACGTTTATAATCTAGACGAGTTCATTAGAATCCAAGGCGCATCTGAACCTTAGGAAGATCGGATCACCACTGTAAAGAAATCTAAAGTACTTTGGCACGGTCACGTCACCAGCATAAATGGCCAATCAAGAACAAACATTCAAGGCATAGTGAGAGGAAATTGCAAACATGGAAGACAAAAAGACATGGGAAGGTAACATCGAGTGGGCAGTCATGGACTTTGCATAGTCCCAAAGATGAATGCAGAAGAGGCCAAAATATTGCGATATTCTTGCAAAGTTATCAGTGGCGCCAGCCCATAAGACCAGCAAGTTTACGGGGAAAATATAAAATGATAGCTATCTAACGTATTCTAATCCATGGCAAACTGTTACGTGTAAACAAAATAATTAATTAGTGAGCAAAGTGATACAAATATATTATGTGTCAGGGAATAATAGGTTGCTAACGGTGTGACATTTTATTACCAAACCTGCAGGTTCAATCTTATTTCTAACAATAGAGTATTATACTAATATATGGACGGCTTAAGTTGAAGGATGAAAAGTGTTGTATGATTTTCAAATGCATTTTGGGAGTAGTATTTAATTAACAGGTTAGTTGAAGGTGCATCAGCCATCATTATCGTAATAATATATTTCGACGTTAGTCATTAGAAAAATGAATAGCAATTTGCCCCTCAAGAATACAAATAAACACCATCCCACCCAAATATCAGGAAATACAGATTTTAACATTTTACAGCTGACTTAATGGTACGTCATGTTCTACGACGATGAGTATGACTCCATATTTTCCACAGCAGCGCCTCTCTCTTAAAGTTATATTTCCACTCATACACATCGCTTACATCTACACTTCTCCACACCTGCTAAAGTGATCAAGAGTTCGTTTTTGCCAAGAGTTACAACGGCAATGTAAAACACGCTTTTGTTTATTTTTATTGTCAGAAGCATTGCGTCATACATACTTTTCTTCCTTCTCTAAAAGGAATAATAATTGGATTCTGATTGCCTTTTGCATATTATTACCCGGTCATTCCGCTGTTTCTAAGAATATAATAATACACTTTTATATTATCTGCTACCATTGTACTAATATTACTTAAACTTTATTAAGCTGAGGAGCACTATTTTTCTATCTTAAGAACTCTCTCTAAATGATTACATGTGTACAAACGGGTTCTTACACATACACATGCCTAAACATGTACTGCACGATCAATGAGACGAATTAACTAAACGGTATTACATTTGTCTTGCTTTATTTATATCTTTGTTGTAAAAAAAGTAAACGATCTGATTACTAAACAATACTAGTGGATGGAATGAATATATTGATTTATGGATACAAGCATGAACTATTGGTATGAGCTGACTGAATTATAGTGAATTTAGGGAGCAATAATTGTATTGATTTGCAAACTTCTGTGTACACTGTTGTATATGTATCAAGATGGGTAGGTACCGCTGATACGAGAGTGAGAGAGAGACAGAAACAAACAGACAGACAGAGATTAACACCGATCCTAGTGTAGAATTTTAATGTTATAGTCAAATTGGCTGTTCTGCCTCCTACCCATTTGATAGAATATGACCATTTTACACTCAGAGTCATCCTTTCAGAAATAAATGGAAACAATCCAGCCATATGATTAAGTTTTGGTACCTTCAAGTGAAGAGTTAGCTATCAAATTAGCAAAGTATCGGGGTCACAAAATAAACTTCAAACGTTTATAAAATTTGTTAGCCTAGCGCTGTATCAAAATTGCGTGAGGTTAGATGTAAAAGTCAGTTACTCTTTCTTTTGTAAAGTAGTATCTACAGTTTATAGGCATCCATGTTCAAAACATTTGTGGCTTTCCAGTTGCAAATAACAATCATTATGAAAACATTTGTCAGTTTACCTTTATGTTCCTTTGTGATATTAAAAGACAATTGTACACGGGTCACATGCAACCCCAGCAGCGTCATATCAAAAGGCAAGCGTACACGGGTCACATGTAACCACAGCAGTTAGATAGACTGAGGGATATAAAGGACAACAAGGAATATTCCTACAATCAGATTACCCTCATCAGTCGTCTTTAACTGATTTCGAATAAGCATGTTGTTTATATTGTTCATTTCAAGGTTTTCGGTATTTATGTGTGTTAAAATGAGAGAGAGAGAGAGAGAGAGAGAGAGAGAGAGAGAGAGAGAGAGAGAGAGAGAGAGAGAGAGAGAGAGAGAGAGAGAGAGAGAGAGAGAAGGAGATGGGGAGAGAGAGAGATCTGAATGGGTTAGCTTACAGATCTTACTTTGAAAATTATTATTTAAAAATATTGCACACATTTGGGAAATTGTACTCTATCGGGCATTACATAGTAGCACTTTAACTCCCATATTCATACATTGTGTTATGGACCATACTATGAAAAGTAAACAGAGTTTTGTATGAATTCTCCAAGATTCCCGGTAAACATTTGCACATGAATCTTGAATATAAAAGTGAAATTCCGTGCATTTATTGCCCCATCAGGAATACATATTACAACGCTGTATATAAAAATCTAATAATTAGAAGATAGGGCTTGTAGCATGATATTTGAAACTGGATTTTGACCGTAACGTATTTTCGTATTACCGTTCTTTACAATAACAAAAGTTATAAACAATTCTGCCGTTTTAAACCTCGTTAAAGTTTAAAATATTCTCTACAGTTATTGATAATAATAATAATAATAATAATAATAATAATAATAATAATAATAATAATAATATTAATAATATTCTGATATTCATGGTTGAGTGTAAAATTGAGTAAAACTTCTTTTAAACGACTATCATAAACAATCTAAATATATCACTCTTTTCCCACCTCCAAGCTTTATCTGACAGGGGAAAGGAAAGGACTAACTATAACCTATACATGACATGGATATCTCTAACATATTTTTCTTTACCCCTGGAGAGAATGAATGTTCATGAACTTTCCATGGTTCAATATATAGCAAACATGGACGTTTACATAAATCATACATCAGTTATAACAATGAACAACATCCATTATATCCCCCTGCGGGTTCCTGGTTGTAGAAATAGAAGATGTTTGACGATAACACCTTGTTAATATGACCATCCATTCAGGGGAATTTGTGGTAATATTTTCAGTACGTTCAGTGTGGCAGTCATATTAGATGTCAGTAAAGCATTGTGTTCATTAAGACCAACTAGATATCACAATTAATCCTCCGGTGAAAACACTACATCAGAATAATCTTACATTCTGGAGATGCAAACTGGTGACCACATAGTATGTCAGATTGGCAACATTTTCATTCAGGATCAACAAGAAACTATAATACGTTTTCTTTCGAACATTCCATCTCGGCATAGGGCTTCGTTTTGGAGAGGTACTGAAAAGATTTATAACATGGCTGCAGCTGCGGTCATATTAAAAGTCGGATCGGAACCTCGTTCATTTAAGGACCAGCTGTGCATCATGATAGGTCTTCTGGTGATAGCCTTGTAATGATATGACATTCGATTCGGAAGGACCAGCTATAACAAAATCATCTAAAAGATGGCCACTGTGGTACCGGTACTATTTTCACTTTAACCCTACTAGTGTTCATAAAATGTACATTAGAAAAGCCCAATGTTAATAAGACCATTGATTCTTCTGAAGAAAGGATACATGAATTTAAATAAGGCAGCTTTAAATGCCATACCAAATATTTTAGTGGCTGGAGCGACTAATAGCAATGAGAAGTCTTCTGGTGAAATCCTCGTGTCATTATGCTTTCCGTTCAGCAATAACAGGATTTTCTAAGAGGATTGATATGGCGGCGATGTTACAGGTCCGGCAACTTGTTGTGGATGTGTATATGTGGTTTCATGGCTAACATCAAAGTAGTTTAACAGACTATGGCGTTAAAAGACTGATTGACGTTGAGCGACAGACAACAGACCAGACAATAAGCTATTAAAGTTTATGACCAGTAATGCTATAACCAATTAAGTTGTTCGTTTTTTCTTATTTTCTGTTCATCTAATGTTCAGTATGATATTAACAGATACTACTGAACGTTAAATAAATTATTGCATTTCCGTTTCTTTCCCAAACTCATGGATTTCAATATATGTAATATAATAAACTTATCCAACAAAAGAACAAGCATTAACAGAATTTGGCGATATTGACGTTTTCCTTCGCTTGCAAAACAAATGAGATTAAACCGAGTTTATGGGGGGGGGTGCAGATTATGTACTTTAGAAGATGTTATAAAATAAATGTTCAAAGCTTCTTTTCAGTAATATGGTTGTTCACAAAGAAAAAAGAAAGTAGGACTTCAAAAGAAAAAGTACCTGCCAACGATTAAACTGTATCTCACATTTTCACGTACCTCACCTCGGCTATACAGGGCAAACAAGATATTTTCCTCTACACAGGTATATGCTGTCTTAGTAGCTTTAAAACCTGACTGACCCTAAAAGATCACAAAAAACTTACCCATGTCCTTTAATGTCTCAGATAAACCGATCACGTTTCTTCCACTTATTCTGAAATTAACATATAATCAAGATTTGAATTGTATCTTGTAAATTGCAAAGTAGTTCTGGTTATTCCGTTTTGTCTAAAATTAGTAACACTGGTATTTTCTAAACCATGGGACTGTACTCTTGATGAATATCGCTTAACGAGCAATTCAATAAGTAACTGTTGTTTAAAAAAAGCATGCTTCTTTGGACAAAATTCTAAGAATTGTATAACTCCTGATTTGGAAGAATCGATGCATTTCATGAGTACGAAACCAAAACCTTGGTTATAACTTATTATTACCACATTTATCCTCTTATAAATTAAACAAAGAATTGAAATGTCAACAATCACAACGAAAAGATCGCAAACTAACAACTAAAAAGAACACAACAACAACAGGAACACCAACAAACAAACAGGGTATAATCGTGCTTCAAAATTAAAACGTACAACAGTATAACAGCAAACCAGCGAAAACTCGGGGATAAAATAAACTTCAAAATGATTTTGAAATTATTTTATGATGGTCCTCTATCAGAAAATAGTAAATTGCTCCAATAAATTTTAATATTTGAGGTTTTACACCGGCAGTTTTTGAATCGCCATCTTATCGTTATTTTTGCAAGTTTATTTCCCAATGCTGAAATATACCAAACAAGAAAGGTATAAGTTGATATTTTATACATTCCACTAACGAGATAAATGTTATCTCAAAAGTTCATTTTATTCAAAAAGCGGATGTGAAGATTGTAAGACATAGGAATTTACCTACATTCATTTAATTATCTCCAATCATCGTCAACTGATTAAAATACATATGTTGTTAAATGTTACATTTATGATTCTTTATTATAAGATTCCTGAGTGTTAGAATCGGAAACGGCATTTTCATGATCAGAGTTGAGAGAGAGAGAGAGAGAGAGAGAGAGAGAGAGAGAGAGAGAGAGAGATGAATACGATTGATCTATGCCATTCAACAATTATGCAATATCTTTTCGTAGCACCGTATTATGATAAATTTCAAAGTGGAAATAGGCTTATATTATTGCCACTAAACTTATATTACTTCTGAAGTATTCCTTGAGACACTTTTTAAAACAAATCTCCAATGATGTGACCGTACGATAAATAATTCACTAATTAATCGAAAACGGTGATGAGTACTAGAGTACTGAGCTTTCCTACCTCAACACAAAGTTGTATATATATATATATATATATATATATATATCCTTCTCCAGTTACGGTCATAACTTTCCGAGACATAAGAAGCGGATGTTAAAGCAAGATGCAATATAGGGATGATATCGAGTATAGGGATTAATGTTTTAATCGATAAGAAGGGAATGTCATGATATGAAAGTTAATAGTGAGGTGAACTGAATACACTTTAAATGTATTTGCACTATTGGCCATTTTCCATTTACATCTGTTTCGTGACAACTTAAGCTAACTGTTCACGTATATACTCGTTTATTAAGCTGGTTCTGGTGAAGCAAAGGAAATCCAGTTGCCGGTTCTGTGTAGGAGCAAGGAGTGGAAACCCTAAGGCACTTGGACGATGTAATACATTCACTTCGGGCCAATCCTTGTGTCTGGAGAGGGATCGTCTCTGCCAGACGACTTTTGCCCATGACACACTGATAATGCTGGACAAATCTGAAGTTACTATACCGGATCGGTCGTCGCCTTGGTCAACAAGGACCGCACCATCCGTTGTCCACCAGGACGGAGGAAACGAGTGTGTTACTGGTACTCTGCATAAAATCAGAGCGATAGACGGCGTTGCCCTCGCCACCCGCAACATTAGAACTCTGACGCAAACTGGAAGACAAAAGACAACACCCTGGGCCAACATAAAACTTCACGATGCTGGACATGGCACGCACCAAATGGAACCCATCATAAGCAGATCGACTACATACTACATAAACCTTTACCGATCTGGCATCCATAGAGCAAAACAAGAACGTTCCCTGGTGCTGATGTTGAGAGTGATCACGACATCGTAATTATAAACTTCTGAGTGAGGCTCACGAGCATTAACATGCCAAAGAAAATCAGGCTCAAATTCAACCTTGAACGTAGAATTGTTAGCTGGGATACTCCTGAGTGTTATAGAAATGATCGCATTTCCTTCTTCTTCACAAATTCCTGGATTTCAATATAAGTAATATCATAAACTTGTCCAACAAAAGAACCAGCATCAACATAATTTGGCGAGATTATCTTTTCCTCAGCTTGCAAACAAAATGAGTAGAAACTGAGCGCATGGGGGTGGGGGGACTTCTCGTGTCACTTTATGAGATGTTATAAAATAAATGTTTAAAGCTTTTTCTCAGTACCATCGTAGTTCACAATGTAGGACTTCAATAAGAAAAAGTACCTGCCAGTAATTAAACTGTATCTCACATTTTCACGTAACTCAACTCGGTAATACAGGATATTTTCCTCTACACAGGTATATGCTGTCTAGGTAGCTTTAAAATTGGACTGACCCTAAAAGGTTACACAACAAACTTACCCATGTCCATTAATGTCTCTGATTTGAATTGCGTCTAGTGATTTGCAAAGTAGATCTGGTTATTCCGTATTGTCTAAAATTAGTAAAACTTTTTTTCAAAACTATGGGACTGAACTCTTCGATGAATATCGCATAACAAGTAATTCTTATTTAAAAGAATCGTTCTTCTTTGTGAAAAATCTACGAAATGTCACACTCCTGATTTGAAAGTGCCGAGGCCTGTCATGAGTACGAAAGAAAAACCTTGATTAGAACTTATTAAACTCACAGTTATCCTCTGATAAATTAAGAAAAAATAAAATGTCAACAAAAACAACAATAAGGTTGCAAACTAATAATAATAATTGGTGTTATTAAAGAAAAAAAATATTTGTTATTTGAAGAAAAATATGTTTGTTATTTGAAAAAAATGTTTGTTATTTAAAAAACATGTTTGTTATTTGAGAAAAGATATTTCTGAATTTAAAAATGTTTGTTAGTTGATACAAATTGTGTTTTGTGGGTTTATTGTTAGTTGAATAAAAATGTTGTGTTTGAAACCAATGCTTCTGTCGTTTGTTTCACATTTTTATTAATATAGATGCTCTTTGACTTCTTTCTATCCCTCACATAAAACTATCCAAACGTTTCCAATCCTAAACCGTAGAGGGGTGTTTTCTATCGCGTCCGCGCTTGAACCATCTAAAGCAGGGGTAGTCTCTAGTCTGACCAGTCATTGTTTTGTTCATCATCTTACGAAGATGTGCTCAAGACTAGCCAAGCTGAACGAAGCTTACGTCACTCTGCATCGTATCAGACACAATCTGATGCCAAAGCCTGAAGAGATAGAGAATGTTAGAATGCTGCAAGTAACCGAAGACCTTATAGAAGAACTCTTCAGAGAGGAAATTCAAACAGACAAAGATGAATCGACTGAGACTTATAGACTTCAGAAGCAGCAGAGAGAACAGCAGCAGCAACAGCAACAGCATCAACAGCAGCAGGAACCAGACAGAAGTTTTGTCGAATGTCGTGTCGACACGAAAGAGTTCTGTTTCTATTTCCGAAGAAGCAGACCCTATCCTGTTGCCAGACGAGGACGCAATCTTAGACGATTAAAGATTGTCATCCCTCCTCGTGCACACAAAACACAGCCCTTTTCAGGGCTACCCAATATTCTCGAAAATAATTAACAATTCAATTTGCTAATGGTATGTAAGGAAGATAGAAAAAAATAGAAGTCAGTCTATAATCACAGTCTCTTTTTACTTTTGTTTAAAGTGCGTCTATAATCACAACGTAATTTTCAAATAACTTGTTCAATTTATAATTTATGTGAGTAAAGTAAAAAAAGCGAGTGTTTTCTTTTAAGTCCGCTTGTTTTGGTGATGATAGGGATAGTGTAAGTTTTTTGATCGTACGGGTGTTTTCCTTCACGTCCTCGCTTGTGCCATATAGAAAGAAGCACTCGTCAGAACAGGTTCTCCCCAGGGTTCTAATTTGGTACGAGAACCCTTTTCGAACAATCTCTTTCTCGAAATCTAACTTGATCAATTTTGACCACCGCTCAAAATTAACAAGCTAAAACACCTAACAGTGACTACACTTATTTATGTCGCTAAGACATTTTAGCAATTAAATTTGTTAAGGACCTACAACATGTACACTATGTACTAGAAATATTTATTGATAGGAAAGATGAAAAATTCTATGACTATATGGATTTGATATAATTGCACAAGTGGCTTACACAATATTGGTATTTGTTCTACCTTCCTGCTTTGCCGTGACCCGACATTTTACTCTAAGGCGAGACTGCCATTTAACGCGGGTGCCGGGGAGACTGCGACAACACAGCCCAGTGTAGTCAAAGTTACCTTTGGTCCCGACCAATCAAATAGCCCGACCCTCGAGCATTAACTGGTCGCGAAAGCACGTAGTTGCGCATGCGACCTTAATTCATATATAATAATAAATAACAAGAACAGGTAAAACACTACTAAATGGCAGCTTTATGAAACATATAAGTACAGGACCCACGCCAGATAAATGTCCACACTGTCCAGAAACTGAAACATTGGAACATGTATTCAACATATGTCACAAATACCATCGACAACGTACCGTCTTCCAACTACAACAAAGAAAACTTGACTCAGTTACATCATTCCCCCAAATTCTAGATAAAAGGTATAACAAAAGCGTAAATGTTACCTATATAAATATACTTAATTACCTAAAATCAATAGACATAAAACACAAAATATAAATATTAAAACCATCAAATAAGTAAATAAACATAAACATAGCCATAGAGTTAATATTTATCAATCAAGGGGCCAGAGCAGATAATAACATCGCTAGCTCAAAAGCAGACCCACATAACAATGCCTTAAATAAACAGACAAAAAAAAAATGTTATAACTACCAAATAAATAAATAATTAACGAGGCCAAATCGGTTAAAGGGGCCAGAGCGGATAATAATACCGCTAGCTTAATAAAGCAGAACAACTTAACATTACCCTAAAATAAATATATAAAATGAAATAGAAAAGGGGAAAGGAAGGGAAAGGGGGGATAATATAAACATTGTAATGCGAGGAAAAAAGGAAGAAACGGGAGAAAGGGAAGAAGGAGAAAGGGGGGGGGGGCAAGAGAACATTACACTAAGTAGTGGCACAATGTAGGTACAGTAAAACCAGTCAACCGGCAAGTGGCAAGATAAGTGTGATGAGAACACCGGGATCAAATAGTGATAGCTCAAGGAAACATAACACCAACAAACCGACAAGAAAAACTAAAAGGAAAGGGAAAAGAAGGATGGAAGAAGGAAAAAGAAAGAGAGAGGGAGGAAGGGAGTAGGAAGAAAGTGGGAAAGAGAAAAGGGAAAAGAAGAGAAAAAGAAGAAGGAAGAAATGAAATAACACCAAACACAACCCACTACAACTCTAATCTTTTTTTTAATTTTTTTTTTTTAATTTTTTTTTTTTAAAATTTATTTATATATATATATATTTTTAAATATTTTTATTTTTTTAATTTGTTTTGATTTTTTAAATTTTATTTTATTTTATTTTATTTTATTTTTCTCCCCAGGGTTCTAATTTGGTACAAGAACCCTTTTCGAACAATCTCTTTCTCGAAATCTAACTTGATCAATTTTGACCACCGCTCAAAATTAACAAGCTAAAACACCTAACAGTGACTACACTTATTTATGTCGCTAAGACATTTTAGCAATTAAATTTGTTAAGGACCTACAACATGTACACTATGTACTAGAAATATTTATTGATAGGAAAGATGAAAAATTCTATGACTATATGGATTTGATATAATTGCACAAGTGGCTTACACAATATTGGTATTTGTTCTGCCTTTCTGCTTTGCCGTGACCCGACATTTTACTCTAAGGCGAGACTGCCATTTAACGCGGGTGATGGGGAGACTGCGACAACACAGCCTAGTGTAGTCAAAATTACCTTTGGTCCCGACCAATCAAATAGCTCGACCCTCGGTCATTAACTGGTCGCGAAAGCACATAGTTGCGCATGCGACCTTAATTCATATTATAAATAAATAAATAAGTGTGGCTACCTATCGTTGGCACATCGACCCAAAGAAGATGAGCAGATTCAACAAGCTTAGGGAGATTCAGATGCACCTGGAGAATGCTAGACGACACCTGGACGATCTGGCTATGGAGGCCTTAGAAAAACAGGTCAGAATTGAAGAAGAAGAGAAGGACAGAAAAAAGAAAGAAGAGGTGGACAAGAGAAGACCCATCTTGCCTCATCTCATGATGGTTGAAGTTTGTCAGGTGAAACCTGATGTGAGGACGACTCCACCACCAGAATCAGCCCGCCAACCACAGTCACAGCCCCAGTCGCAACAACCACAACCCCAGTCGCAACAACCACAACTTCATCCACGGTTGCGGTATAAAGGAAGATGTGAACAGGCTTTCAGAATCCCTCAAACGAAAGATTGGGATAGTGAAGCCACTCAAGCTTCCTCTGCACTCCCAAAGACAAGAGTCAATTGGGAGAATGATTGGAGTAGGAGATGTGTGTGAGGGGATAGACCTTGGAGTTGTCAGCATTAGCCAGGTGTATTTAGGAGTTTTTAAAAAACAGTCCTTCTCAGAGCTAACCAAATGTCTAGAAAAGAGACTGTTCAAAGTGCCAATGGGTATGAGAGAGGAGTAGTTTGATTATAAACACTGACTCTTCTTGATGGTAGATGGTGTGATATTGGATAGTAAATTATGTGGTTTGGTTCGGCTGCTTCCCCGGGCGTGTGTGTATGTGGGTGGTAGATCGTGCGATTTTGGATAGTAAATTATGTGGTTTGTTTTGGCTGCTTCTCCGTGTGTGTGGATGGTAGATGGTGAGATATTGGATAGTAAATTATGTGTTTTGGTTTGGCTGCTTCCCCGTGCGTATGTGGATGGTAGATGGTGTGATATTGGATAGTAAATTATGTGGTTTCTGCCTTGTCCTTGCTGTGTCCTCAGGGAAGCAGGAATGCCAGACTCGGTACCGTTCAGGGCATTTATAGGACTTTCTCGTCGACCCAAAATCTCTTTACACGTTTGAAGCAAGACATTTTTGCCTGCTCTCAAGAAAGCTTCTTTGGGGTTTTGTTTGTCAATGAGGACATTGTGAAGAAAATATTTGCCGTGAGTCAATGCGGCATCTTTTAAGGCGTGCAATCCTCGTGTCACCATCGATTTCAAAACAGGGACCACGGAACGAAAGGCTGATTTAAACATATCTCCTAAACCATGTCCTCGTTGTCGAGCGACTCCTCGGTACACAGGATACATCACTTTTCAGTTGTTCGAGAATCGTTTTTGAAAATGGAGTTTCACTGTGACTTTCCTTTGGTAAATGGAATATATAATCGCAGTTCTCCTTTTATAGTAATGTTGACACTGTCGAAATACGACTTACTGACGGGCAAATAATGAGAATGTACAAATTCGCGGAGAACGTGATAGGTATTTCCACCTTCCTCGTCAGAATCCACTTTGACACGCAGTAACGGTACAGATGTGTGTCCTACCACGTTGTACTCCACCACATCTGAGTACACAAACATCATGTTGAGTCCTTGGTTCATTTCTACAGGGAATCGAAAATATTTCGCAAAATCCGAGTTAGTCGTTATGGATGGTATTTTATTTTTCTTGACCACCATCCTTGTGTCTCCACCTAAAATATCATACAATTCAGGACAAAAGGTAATGGCCATCATTTTATCCTCTGAAAATTTCATCATTAGGCGACAAGCCACTTTATGGTACTCAAAAGTAACACTTTTTTTACTTTCTCCATGGCTTTACCAAACAAAGTATTGAACCTGGTAGCAAGTGTAGTCACTAAATGTTGAAGACTAAAAAAATAACCAGCAGGAATGCTGAACATATAGGTGGTCCCTTTAGTTTGGGGGTAATATGTTTTCTTTGTGTCACTGCAAGTGATGCCTCGTTCGTCTAAGGCTTTTTGCAATAGCTCGTCATACACTAGTACCTTGAAAGTGTTTTGATTTTCGATGATGTTTTTAATTTGTGTCGGGTGTATCATTTCCACTAAAGCCACTTAACAATGAGCATCTTGATCCAAATGATTGGTTTGAAGTAATTTAGCCGTGTAACAGCACAACGTGTTGTTAGGAAACACCTTCATGGAACTGTCACTGGGTAACGTTAAGTAAAATTGGTTAATAGTGTTGTTCACAATTCCAACGTTCTTCTCTCTGAGGAGTCACTCGAGGTTAAAGGAGTGTCTAAAAGAGGATTGTGATTGGAAGGGTGACTGTTAGGAGAATGACTAACGTTGGATGCAAGACTCCCAAAAGTGTTACTGTTGTTCCCGTTGTAAGAGTATTTCAGGGAAGGATTGAAAAGAAGATAACCGATGCAACTGCTGAGTAAAATGGTGCACAAATGTTTGTCTCCTTGTTGCAAACTCAAATTAGCAGTGGCTGCACCGATGACACAATAAACAACAAAGATTTGACAGAAAAAGACGATTTGCGTTTTAGGGACACGTTCTCCACACCACACCCACAAGTTTTGCTTTTGTAAATCTTGCAGAGAAGACCTGGGTGAAGGAGTAGTCACTGTAGTCGCTGAAGCTGTATTAAAGGGCATGATGGTCAATCCAAGAATCAAAACTAGGAGGATATCCTTTCCAACGTACTTTGACTTCTTTGACACAACGTTTTCCTACCTTACGGGCTCATCGTTCGAGAATGCTTTCACGTACACGTCGTCTTTATTTTTGGTGACACGTTGTAACTCAGGCAAGTAAAACGTCCCTTTTAACACTTTTCCGTTCATAATTTATAGACAGTAGGATGACGATCACGCACTCGTCCAGTAACACGAAACAATTCGTTGGTCCAGTTGGATAAGTAACCTTTGTCGAAAGTGCGTATGGTTTTGCCAATGCGAACCCAATCTCCAGGGTTAACACTCCTCCACCTTTCTTGGGGACAGCCATCGTCCGGGAGGTACCAAACAGACGCTCAAAAACAGTCACTTCGTTGTCAGGTGTCACATCTTGTGGGGTACATCCGATGCTTGTATGGTAAGATTGATTGTAGGCTTGGACTAAGTGCGGTAAGACGTCGATGTACTTAAGAATGTGTTGATACTTAAAATATTTCCACATGCGTTCTTTGAAGGTACGTTGAAAACGTTCCACGATACAGGCTTTGGTTTCAGGATTTTCGGTGGTGAAAAAATGAATGTCACGTTTCCTTAATTCTCGTTGGAAAGTTTGGTTCAGAAATTCGTTGCCTTTGTCGGTTTGCCATCGAAGAGGGTGACGACCTCTTTGTTTCAACAACAGTTCCAAAGCTCGTACTAACTCTCCGTTCGATTTGGATGTCAATGGTACGACCCAGGCAAATTTAGAAAAGACGTCGACGACACAAAACAAATATTTGTAGCCACGATTGTAGGTGGCTAAACGAGAGACATCGGCTAAATCGTCTTGCCATTGATGAGCGATGCCTTCCACTTGAGTGCGACTTCTGTGAAATTTTTGTCGAATGGGCTTGTGTAAAGTGTACGTAGCTTGTTCTTGTAACCATCGTTGTACTTCAGGTAAACAGAGATTTTTCAGGCGAGTTTTCGCAGCACGATACAATTTTTGAATGCCTCTGTAACCTGCAGGGTGGGCTGGATCGTAGTAAATGTTGGCTAATACCTTCTCCATGTTTTTGTTAATAAGTCACCCACTCTTCGATGATACTGCTTTGGGTGGGAGGAAATGGTGGTTGTATGGAAACGGTTTTACGTGTCCGATGTGCAACAGGAGTCGACGTTGAGGGTACTGGCGGTGGTGGCAGTGGAGGATGTGGTAATGGGATAGTTTTGGTCTTCTTTTCTTTTCTCACTTCTGGTTTCCATTCTTTCTTTTTCACGTATGTCGAAGGAGGAGTGGCCATCATCTTTTTATCCCAAGTTCTGAGTTCTTCTCGTTTGCGAGTGCGGGAAGGGATCAACAAGGAAGCTGCAATCTTACTCGGAATGGGAGTGCCGGTGGGTGTTTGAAAGATATCATGGGGTTCTTCTTCCTTGGGTAATGGTGGGGTGACGTCTGTTTTGGCCACTGTAGATTGTGAGAGCGACGGACTATTCATCAGAGCCTTCAAAACGGTCAGAGTGGGTAGAGCTGTTTGTTCTACAGCTTTTCGATGAAACAGTTGCAGTCGTTGCAAGAGTTGACCGTACTTTTGCGATTTTTCGGTTTCGGACAAATCGTGGCGATGCATCAAGGGTTGCCATTCGTGTTGTAATTGGGACATCTCGGTCAAATCAAGATTGGGTGTCAATTAGGGGGTACGTCAGTATTGCCAACGATGGTATTCCATCCATCGTTTGTAAGGGACTAAAGTCGTTTTTCGTCCTTCCATGGGCTTCAAAGGTTACTTCTGAGATCGTGGTGCTCCATGGATCCCTTTTATCTTCTGGAAGGATCAACTTTGGGATATCCCTCGTGCCAGTCCTTGTACCAAACTTGGCAATATACCCATGCCGGCTTTCGCTAATCCTCCCAACACAGGAAGAATAAAGGGAAAAAATCCTCCGCATTGCACCAACATCTTTTCTTTCGAATGACGGGTATTTTTTTTGGACCATTTGACGAAGAACGTTTCGGACGGACAACACGTCTCCGTGTTTCGCTAAACGAGGAGGTAGTTCTTTTCTTTTGTTTCCTTTCTGGGGTGAATAAGAATGTTTTCTGCGAGGTGACATCTTTGCTTGTTCGTTCCACAATACTACTGATGTCAATGACTTGGAACACACACCCTTTTATCCTTTTTTTTTGTTGTGCCATCACTTGATTTATAAGTGGCTACAGTTCTTTAGGAACAAAATGTCCTCCGTGTTGCACCAACATCTTTTTCTTTTGACGGACGGGTATTTTCTTTTGAGCCATTTGACGAAGAACGTGTCGATGTTTGGCTAAACGAGGAGGTCATCCTTTCCATTTCTTTCCTTTGTGGGATGATTAAGAATGTTTTCTGCCAGGTGACATCCTTGTTTGTTCGGTCCACAATACCACTGACGTCAATGACTCGGTATACACCCTCTTTTATCTACCTTTTTGGGAGCTATCGCTTCGTCAAAAAGGTAACGATGTGTTTCCCCAAATTGCCAAAGTAACCTCATTTTTGGTGACTATTTTTTTTCTTTAAAGGACCACGTCTGTAGAGGGGATGACGTCGATGTTTGGTTTTTACGCGTTTTGTAGGATGACGAGATTGTCTTTTTCCTTTTCCTTTTTGGACAGCAGAACGACGAGGGTTGTGGTGTGCACGTTTTTGAGGAAGCATCATTGAATGTTCAGAAGTGGCACAGAAAATACTGATTCACGTTGTTGTCCTCAAGTTATTTTTTATACTGGAATGCGACGCCACTGATTATCTTTCCGTCGTATCAACTCCATAATAAGTAATACACATCGTGAAAGGATTTGCAATAGACTAAATCGGGACAGTTCTTGTTTCGACAAATCCAGTAAACTCTTTAACATGCCAGATCTTTCTTGGACTTTGACTTTGTGAGCAGCTGCTACTGCCGCCAATGTGAACGAGGGTGTCACCGGTGGAGTTTACGTTTTGGGCGACGCAGATTTCCAATGTTTCATCAAATTAGAAAGAACGGGTGTCAAAAATGGATTTGGCTGGCATCACCATCAACGGAGAAGTGGAAGCACCTGAGGCTACTGGAAACGCAGTCACTTGTGATGCAGGTCGTGGTTTACAAAGGTAAGATTACGTCCTGGCTGAAGTGCCTTTTTTGCGGGTGACAGCTTTTTTCTCTGGACTTTTCTTTTTCTGTGTTATGGTCTTGACACCTTTGTTCTTTTTATTAGGGTTTTTGTTTATTGGGGTGAACTTTGGGAGCATTGGGATCCCATTTTAAAAGGGAATGAATGATGACACCTCCTAGAGAACCACTACCTCCAGGTTTGAATATGATTTGCTGTTTGATTTGAGTGTCGATGCGAGGATCGGCCAGTTGCGTCAAGGCTACTCTGTTTCTGTCAAAAAAGCGTTTGGTTTGATGTGGAATGTGAATGATACCTTGCAGTATTTGACCTGCTGTCACCGTAAACCATCGTACGACTTCTTTGTGACTGGCTTCTAAGACGTGAGAACGTATTTGTGGATTTTGTTCGCGACTGATACCGTACAAGGCATGAATCAATTTGATGGGAAGATGAGACTGAAGGGATGTCATTTTGACAATGTATGAGACAATGTCAAAGTGACCGAGGTTTTTATAGATTTTTTTAGTGGTTCATAATGTTATGTTGACGACGAGAACGTGTACACGACATGTCCTCCGTCTTGACACCAGTCGTGAAACAAATCGGTACGAAATCGCAAATAAATGGGGGTGGAGGGTTTTAAATCCACGAGTAATTAGGCGTCTGGTGTTTGAGTGGCACCATCGTACGCATGAGTCAGCCAAGGTGTTCCTAACTGTTTGGCTAAGACTTGCACTTGTGATTTATCTCGATGACTTTTAAACAAGACCACATAATGAGCATTGAAACTCATGGTACTATGGGCTTTACTTTGTTGAAACAAATTTTGTGTAATGTAAATGACACTGGCATTACGATGATGCCCTTTACCCGTAAACCACAGTTTAATTTCTACTTCGTCTTCTCCTAACATGTCGTCAAAAATGAATAAATGAGTTTGACTAGGGTCAGACACGATCCCATCGTCTTCTCTAGGAATGTCTTCCACAAACACATTGGAATCACCTTGACTTTCTTGCAAGAGGCTGTATACCGATTGCCACTCTTTGTAACACCACACGATGCGTTGAGGTGAACGATCGATCAAATGATGTTTATGTTCGATCAAACGTTTGACAAATTCGGTTTTGCCTTAGCCGCTCGGTCCAGCAATAAACATGTTAAAAGAATGACGAAGATACAAGGTCTCCCAAATAGCATGATCTAAGTGTTCGTCAGTGACTTTGAATGTCGAGGAGGAAGGAGTAGAAATAGTAGAATTAGCCATAGTAGTGTTGGGTATAACACTAATGACACAAAAACAGACAAGACAAGAGGTTTTTATACTTTTTTTCAAGACACCTTTATTTCAATGCATGTTTAAATTGGAACAACACGAAAGACAAGAATACATAAAAGATAAATGGATAAATACAAGAATAAAGTACACATGGAAACGATCAAAGTGGCATATAAACAAGTCACTGTACAATATTGTTTGGGTAACGAAGGTGTCATAGAGGTAGTGTGTAATGTTCTTATAGTTTCTACATGGGGTACAGTTACATAGGTGTCTTCTCGGAAGGGTCTTTGTGGGGGAATGTCCATGACAGTCCTGTCTTGAACAGACTGATTGTCCTCGGTGACAGATTCTTTTTCTTCTTCTTGTACTGTCACTAACACAGGTTTAAAAGTGACTTTTTTCACTCTACGATGGATTTTACGAACACAACGCTTGGACATAATGGAATGCTTCGTTTGTCCAAGCCTCAAAATCCCAACTTTTCCAGTCACGTACATCTGTCAAATGAGGGTGTAAATCACAAGCTACACACACATAACCGTACACCACTTCCGTACGTAAAAGTTGACGAATCTTTTTTTCCTGTAGAGGTCGAGACGTATCCAGATGAAAGCGTAAGGCTTTTAACAAAATGAGTCTCTCGTGGACATTTAAAGGAGTCAACATACTGTCTTTATTTTGTAGGTAGTGTTCGTAAAGTGCCCACAAGGAATCGACAGGTAAACGAAATCCCAGAAAGCAAGTCACTAAAACACACACTACACGTCGACCTCAATTAATGGTACACAGTTCTTGTAATAAGTATTCGTAATCCTTCACCGTGTGAATATTCTCATTGATATCCTTCAACGGAATCTGTTTCATCACAAGTGATAAAGGTTGTGACATGGTCGTTCTATTTTATACTTTTTATGTTGAGTACCATAAGTTTATATTCTGCACAGAATGATTTAAAATCTTCTCCAAAAGCGAAAGTGATTAATATAACGTGTAATTTCGTCCCACTGCCATTCAGGGTAACGGTCAAGAGTGATCAAAAAATCTTCAGATGTAAATCAACTAAATTCGAATCTGTGGAAGGTAGAATTGGACCAGAGAAATCTGATACGTTGATTGATTTTTGTCACTTTCCTCTTGTGAATTTAACGACACAAACGTTCTACAGTCACCCATTGAGATTGGTTTTTTTTGCAAGTCCCTGCCAAACGTCCTTGTAGATCTTATCTTGCAATTCGTGTGGTAATCCTTGAATATTATGTTTTATAGAGGGTGTATATATTGGTCAAGGTTTATCTCTAACCCAAACTGGTTTGTTAAACGACATGGTAAATACATTGGCATAATCCAGAGCAATTTGACACGTTGGTTGATTTTTGTCACTTTCCTCTTGTGAATTTCACGACACAAACGTTCTACATTCACCCATTGAGATTTTTCTTTAGCAAGTCCCTGCCAAACGTCCTTGTAGATCTTCTCTTGCAAATCGTGTGGTAATCCTTGAATATTATGTTTTAGAGAGAGTTTATATACTGGTCTAGGTTTGTCTCCAACCCAAACTGGTTTGTTAAACGAAATGGACCAGTATTGTCAATTTCAATCACTAAATCCCACTAAAGGTAGTTATTGACATTTCGGAGACCATCGAGCATGTTCCAGGTAAGCGGAATCTTTCTGTTCCTACTCGTAAATTGACACACCACAACTGAAACACTTGACTTTATCCCCTTCACCCAAGTAGAAAAATCCGACTTTGGCTTATTCTTCAGTAGCTGATCCAGGTTGATATGTGGGCCATTTTTCTTTGAAGGTTTGAAATCGGCTTTTAAAGTGACAGTATTCACGCAAGCTCGTAGGAAACGAATATTTGACTCTTCTCACTTCAATTCGATGCAGGTACGGTGAAATCCCTAGGAGTCCACGGTAACGTGTGGCATTGCTTTCGCATCCCTCACGTTTAACACGCACAGCATCACTTTCCACGGTAGATATAAGGGTAGTAGTCATAGTAAAGTTCCCACGATGTCCTGCTGAATCGCTAAGGTCGCAGCGTCTGGCATCACTACAATCGCAAGGTTTAGAATCGCACTCCACTTGAGAATTCCCAAATTTGAATGATGCCTGTTTAAATGGATTTATCTTCTTTCTCTTGGTCGTTGTAGTTACAAATGAACTGTTGGTCTTGGACAATGTCCATTTTTATATGCTGCCCAATCTCGACTTGACCGTACGGTAGAGTGAAGTGATTGGGAAGTCGTACTCTTTTCTGGTACACGATTTGATAGACGTTTTTAAAGGTTGGCTGACGATTTGGTGTGTCGGTAAAAGGACAATCTTGTGCGGTTCTTGGGTGTTCACTTTAGAAGTTTCATCCTGTCGAGACTGTAAAGCTTCTTGAAGCACGTTAAAGTTCACCACTCGACTGGTGCGATAATTGAGAGTCAATCCTTTCACTTTACATTCGGTGTGCATTTCTCCTTGTGGGTCTCGGTATCGTAGCCGTAATTTTTAGGACCGCCACTTGCAAAACATAGAATCTTGTCGTCGCGATGTTCATCGGTCCAGGCTCCTAAACGGTCTCCTTCGATGGCAGGGTTACACTGGTTCGGTCGGTGAATGTAGATGCAACTGTCCGTGTCAAAATACAGGACACGATCTCGTAGAAGTTCTAACACTTCGTAGAATTTTAAGCAAGCGTGGGCTGTAACGTAAGCCGCAATGATGACATTTCCAAATTTGTCGGCTTCTACAAAGTCTAGTTCGTCTTCGTAATTGACATAGATCAAGTCCTCACGAATCACGTCCACGTGTTTCATGTATTTGGTTTTGTCGTGAATCATCTGGAAGTAGCGGGAAGATTCGGACAAATACTCCGTCTTGGGTAAAGACGGTCGTTGTGCCATTTTACCCCACAAGCAATTTAACATCACTTTGGCAAACGATCGCCTTCCTTCGTTTTTCTCGATTTGGTCTAAAGTGATGCCTTCCTGCTCCCGATATATTTCTTTGAATATATTTTGGTCTTCGGGAGTGTGACACTATGAAGAATAGCCGCTAGCTTCTTGTTTTAGTTTTAAAAAGACATCCACGTAGTCTGCAAAATACCTTTCTGTGTCTCGTCGCCCTTGTGGTATTGTTGTGTCTTGGGAAAGTGGTAAATTTCGTACACTTCTAGCATTTGGTATCCCAGGTCCAGAGCTTTAAACAATTCCACACTAACCCACATTCCTGTCAAGGCACGTTCTTCCTGTGTATGCTGACAAGGATGGTCTTGGTTGCACGTTTCTGCACAAGTTCGACACAAAGGAAACATCAGTTTTCCTTGGCAATGGTGAGGTAAAACATATTGGTACAAGTCTGTGGGAGGCAAGACTTTGTACTTGATCAATCCTTCGTACTGGCGTATATGGTCCAAGTCAACAGGTTCTGTCATCAATTCTGGATGCCCTACGGGAAAGTGACAATATTTGCACACGTAAGGATACAGCGAACACACGTCCAAGTATTTGATTTCTTTTCCCTTCTCCTCGTCCACTTGGTGCAGCAAACAGGTGGCATTCGTTCGTCCTCCGTACAAACTATCCTGGGGGTTCAATGGGTCCACTAACTTGTAACATTCTACGATCCGTTTAAACTCGGGATCGGTTTTCAAACGCTGATCGTACTCGTGATCCCACTTTTCCACCGCCTGGTATCCTTGCTGTTCTATCTTCAAACGTCGCTGACAAGTTGTCTGGTAAAGGTCATCCATGGTCCGTCGTAAAAAATGATTTTTAGTGTCACGTTGAGGGTAGCACATAGGACATCCGTGAAATAAGCATCCATTAAACTCGTACACGATCTGAGGGTTTTCTAAGTCCCAACCATCCACCGAATACGTTCCGATGGTTTTATCGCCTCCTCCGTTGCGAGCGTGTTGGACCCATTTATCTTCTTTGTCGCACAAGTAATGTAGCCAGCGTAGGGCTTTGACCGAGTATTGACATTTGACAAAATTTGTCGTTTGAGGACTGATGACAGCTAGAGTATTTTCAGGCATGAATCGTTTTCAGTACACTAAGGAACACGCTTTGGCGATGTTACAAGCTTTTTTCAAAGGATCGATCCCACCGTGCTCCATGAACAATTCTCGTAATTTTCCACAGCAACGTCGTAAAATGTCTACGTCAGATCGACAATACTTTAACATTTCTTCTTGAAAGTCAAAGTGGTCTGAGGCATTAGTCTGGTACCAAGCGTGGAAAGCTTGCCGTTCTTCGGTGCGCATGTTATCGGGGTCGTAGTAGTCAGCCTCAGGCAAATGGGGTAGAACGACATGTTGATTGGCTTCGGTATTGAAAAAGTGTGGAAAATAACCTTTCGCCATTTCTGTCATTCCAAACGTTTTAGGCATGCGACTCAAAGGCATGGCCAAGTAACTCATTGAATCTTTAAACTGTACTTGTCCTACATGCATAGAAATAATTTTGTCTCTGTTTAAAGTCACTTCAGGACGTTCGGTACTTTGTTCCGCATAGTATCTGAGCAGAAATTGACCATCGTATCCCGATAAATTGTGAGCCATTACCGTGGTATGGTGATTACAATCTTCGTAACGTTTGATATCTTCTGGACTCCACGTTTCGTCGATGGGGTTCATGATCCATTGGGCAAAATTGGCTAGCGTGTTTGACCCTCGAGAGATTTTTCCACGTCCTCCAGGAATCTTGCTGCAGTGAGGGCAATGACTAAAGATAGGTTCTTGGAAGCACTGCTCGCACGCTCGATGAGCCACGCAGAAATTAGGAATGTTAATACCAGTCACTTGCATGCATTCGAAATCAAAAAAAGATAAAATTCCCTTTCATCTGGGCATCTTCTGGTTGGGGTTGGTATTTTTGAATGAAGCATTCGTGCTCTAAGTCCACGATTTGGTGACACATGTGACATCGTTTCTTCCCTCGGCAAACGTGAAACTTGACATGATTAGTACGTATGCCTTATCCACAAGTAGGGCACAATCTCAGAACTGACAAGTACTTTTCTGCTGTGAACCTTGTATCTTCAAATGTTGTTGGTAACAGGTAGGACTGACAAATGTGCGTTAACAAACAGGACAATGTACTCGTACTTGTCCTCTGTCCAAACATCCCTCACTTTTCGATCCAAAATGCTTGTGGTGTTCTCGATTGTTATAACCATAGTCACATTTTTCACAGTAGTAACTGTATCTCAGGAATGCAGTGATGATGGTAATGGTATCAAAATGTTCATCGTGATGATAGACGTAAATGTATTTTCCGTCTTTGAAATCGTGGCCTCGAAACAAAAGAGGACCACGCACTTCTTGAGGGTGTACTTTCAAGGTGTAATGTGGAGCCAAGACATCTTGCAATTTTGCATTTCTGGAATACCGCAAGGGGTGTTTTTGGATATCCCCGCTTGCTGTAACAGGAGTTCTGCTTCACTTCGTTCTTTGGCTCGGTTCGATCGTTGATTAGTTTTCCAGGCTCTTTTCCATTCTTCCGTCTCGTTCTTGTTGGCATACGTTTGTCCCACGACGATGACACGGGCTAAACACATATGATCTTGAGAATTGTTAATTCGGACGAGGCTTCGCTTAATGTTGCGAAGGTTGTCGACTAATAACACCTTTTTGCGACTTCTCCATTGGGGAAGAGAAACATGGGTCATGAACACTGTGGCTTTTCCATCGGTGATGTGAAACTAGTAGCAGATGTTTAATTTTGTCGATGACTTTGGAAGGTGTTAATTGTGATGGGCTACTAAACTCCATCCAAACGGGAGACTTCAAATTATCGTGATGAATGGAAAGTCACAAGCGATCGTCTTCTTTGGCTTGACATTGCTGTTTCAGTGTAGTTAACACAGAATTCCACACCTCGGTAATGAACCCTTCTGTATTCTCCAAAGGTACATTGGACTTGAAATCTTTAAGCTTTACGGCGTACGTGTAAGCCGTAGTTCTAAATTTTCGAGAGAAATGCTTTTCCGTCTCTTGAATGTAATAGTACTTTTCGGGGTTTACTAAGGAAGGTGAACTTTGCTTGGACGTCGCTTGTCTGGGTGTGGATTCGGACTCTTCAAAATCACTGGCATGAATTTGAGCCAAGACTTCAGCTACTATGCGTGGCGATACATCACGTTTCTGTCTCTTACTGTCTTCTCCTTTCTCGACAACATGATGCAGTCTTTTCATCTTGTCTGCAAAAAGTCAAATGACTACATTTTAAAGACCATGACACCTATATATTCATGTCCGATCCGTGTATATATAAAGGGTCAGTGTCTAACCTTTCAGTATTCATTTTATTCTCACATTGACAAGAACGATCGAAGAACCTACACAAGTTGAACTTCTCATCAGATCTTAGCGTGGTGTCATACGAAAATTTTCTTCAGACAAGCCTACGGACTACTCTCCCTCCTTTCGAGATAAAAGTCAAGATACTTGCTATATATGTAAGAAGAAATGACATTCGGCTACAGAATGTCCAGATCGTGAGAAAAACAAATAAGGTACCAGAAGAGACAAAAGTCAAGATACCTGTTATCATTGTAAAGAGAAAGGACATTGGTATCCGAACTGCCCTAAGAAACAACAGGAGCAGGAGGAGGAGGGGAAGTGGAATTCTGAACAGGAGGAGAAGGAGGAGGAAGAGGTACCCTCCCCCAAGGAAGAACCCCGACACGTTCACAAAGACAAGAAAAGAAGACAAAACGAAAGTGAGGAGGAAGAACAAAAAGAAAAACCCGTGACAGCAAAGAAATTTAAAAAACAGGGGTATTGTGTTATGTTATATTGTGATATTAAATTGTAACATTTATACCAGAATACATCAGATGGAAAAAACGTCAGTGCCTCTTGGTTTTGATTTTATAGAATAAGAACCTACACTCACACACTCCCACACTCACACGTACATCATGGGTTTAAAAAAAAGCTTTTATTGAATTAGGCAATTGAAATAATATTTCTTTTCGAAAGATATGAGTGGCTCTGAAAAGGACCGTTGGTATTTTGTTTGATTAAAACAAAACAAACTCATAAACGTGACGTAACCATCTTTAGCTGTCTTAAGCCTTTGCCACGGACATGGCCTATTTCTGGACTGGTGGTTCCTGTCAACGATTTGGTAGAAATCACTAAAGGTGGTATGGTAGATGTACTCACAGATATATTAGGTTGTTTAGCTCGAGAAGGTCTTTTTCTCTTCGGTAATGATAAAGAAGTCTGATACATTTGTTTCAGACTCCTTAATTCCGCTAAAATATCTAAATGTACTGTCGTGACCGTTTTATTTTCACTATTCTCTTTCTGTCTTTGGTCTTCTTTCTTCTCTGTTGCTGCTACCGTTTCTTCCTGGTGATTCCTTCTTGCTTCTTCTTACCGCTGTTGAATAAGAAAAGCTTGTTCTTCTACAATCTGTTGTTGTAAAAATCGCTCCAATTCTTCTTTTTGTTTTTGCTTAAAGTCATTGACGTGTACATAAGAAGAAGCAGAAGGTAACGAAGGTTCGGAACAAATTCTTGTGAAGTTAGAAAATCCACAATATCCCAGTTAAAATCAACTTCTTCTGGATGTAGATTTGTCATGACTTTGGTAGTCACTGCTGTACCATTACTTGCTGTTTACACTACTGGCTCACCCCCAATTCATCGTCTTCTTAGTGCCCGACATTATTGACAACTATATCGCATCGATTGACTGCGCACAGACGCTAGTACCTCTATATAGGGAAGGTGATGTCACAGATTGCTCTCTTCCGATTGGATGACTGTGACTGACGTTTGTAACGC
This sequence comes from Unio pictorum, assembly GCA_030141615.1. Lineage (NCBI taxonomy): Eukaryota > Metazoa > Mollusca > Bivalvia > Unionida > Unionidae > Unio > Unio pictorum. The sequence goes on from JARLTB010000390.1 coordinate 3,622,592, forward strand.
ACGTTTGGATTGGTGAATACACTCAATCCGTTTCGATCCGCTCTTCCCCTATAAATTAACGCAGTCCATGGTATTCGCTTCACCTGTTTCTCATCACAAGATGTGGACCAACATAGAATCTTCTACCCTTGTTTCTACCATGCTATTTCGTACTGACTTACCCATGTATGTCAGATTATCGTGGACTATCACTCATATGACTGATACAGCATTTTGGAAGAGTAGGATATATGTGGAGAGACAAGGTTGTTTAAAGAGAGTCCTCCTCTAAGTGAGGAGAAGTTTAAGGAAGAGAAGAAGGTCTGTGAGATGTCCTCTGTGTTAACAAGATACTGTTAACATTACACATAACGGCCCTTTTCAGGGCCACTCATATGCCTCGAAAAGATATTAGATTTCTTTGCCTCTATTTCCCTTGTCGCTAGACAGTCACAAATACAAATAATATTTCCCATGTTCAATTTCCCTTGTCGCTATATAGACCCACTATGTTCAATTTCCCTTTTCGCTAGATAGGCCCAAATAGTTCCCATGTTAAATTCCCTTTGCCGCTATACAGGCCCACCATGTTAAATTTCCCTTGTCGCTATATAGACCCACTATGTTCAATTTCCCTTGTCGCTAGATAGGCCCAAATAGTTCCCATGTCAAATTCCCCTTGTCGCTATACAGGCCCACCATGTTAAATTTACCCTCGTCGCTATAGTGCCCCACGACCTTTATGACTGGATTTCCCATTGTCGCTATAGTGCCCCACATTACTACTTTTGTTAGCACAGTTTTATGATAATTTAAAGTGGATATATGATTAAATGTTAACACTAGACTCTTATTTCTTCTGAAGTTATATATATATATATATATATATATATATATATATATATATATATATATATAAACTAACAAATATATATATATATATAATGAGTGAAATTATAATGTAGAGACTAACAGTAATACATATAACTACATATTTTATATATATATAAAAATCTATACAATTTTATATAATGCCATAGTATTAAGGCCATTGGGATAAACATTATCTAACCGATTAATCCAATAACTTTCTTTAATGAGTCTGTTCATTTCTCCGTGCACAATATCGATTGGCATGAAAGAAAAATCCCTTAAGGAGTGATTATTTGTATTAAAATGCATTGAAACATTAGAGGAGAACTGAGGATCCATATAATTTTTTATATGAAAGCGGTGATTATTCATTCTCTTAGAAACTTGTTGAAGTGTTTGTCCAACATATTGCATGTTACATTTTTTACAGGTTATCAAATAAATTACATCAGTTGATGTACAATCAGTGTTATATCGTAGAGAAAACATTTCTTTAGTATTGGAGCTACTAAAATAGGTACTTTCTGTAATATTTGCACATTGAGAGCACCTACGTCTGTTGCATTTAGATGACGAAAAACATCTTTGAAAATTTTTTGTCGGTTTAGTTCTGATCAAAAGATCTTGTAAATTTCTAGGTCTTCTATAAGCAAGAATTGGCTTGCTCTTGTAAAGTGTTTTGACGCTGTTTTTTTCTGATAAGTTAAGGAGAGTCCAATATTTATTAATTATAAGGCCTATATTTGGCAAAGATGGATTATATTGTATTATGAAAGGAATTATATTTTTATCTTTCGTACATTCTGTTGTATTTAAAGCTTCATTTTGGGTAAGAATACAGACTTTACTTAAAGCAGATTCTATTGCATGTATAGGATAATTTCTTTTTTTGAAATATGTTTTTAATTCATTTAAAGAATGTTTTAATTGATGCTCGTCTGAAATGATACGTCGGTATCTTTTCGCCTGACTATAAGGTATGCCGTTTTTACATGACCTGGGATGACAAGACGAATATTCCACATATTGGTGGATATTAGTTTCTTTTACGTGAACATTTGTAGAGATAGTATTATCAGGATTTTTCATCACATTTACATCTAGAAAGGATACATGCGTAGTGGATGCAGTGTAAGTAAATTTAATTGTGGGGTGAAAATTATTTAGGCTATTAATAAATTTGTGTAGATCTTCTTCTGAGTGGTTCCAGATCATAAATATATCATCTAAAAATCTTAGCCAAACAGTGGGCTTAAAATTCTCGTTTTCAAGAAAATATTTCTCTAATTTACCCATGAAAAGGGAAGCGTATGAAGGAGCCATAGGACTACCCATTGCCGTACCCATTATTTGAATGTAATTAGTACCATTAAATTGGGAATTATTATTTTCCAAGATAAGAGTTATTATTTTACAAATGTCTTCACTCGATAGTCTGTTATTATTAAGAGTGTTGTCAAGAAAATATTTACACGCATTAATACCATCTGCATGCGGTATGTTTGTATACAATGATGTAACATCTAAAGATACAAGGAGGGAATTATGAGATAGTTGTGGAATAGACTTCAACTGTTTTATGAAATCAGTAGTATCTTTAATATATGAAGGAAGCGATTTCATTAAAGGCTGCAAAATACTATCTATAAATTTGGATAAGTTCTCTGTATATGAATTACAACCTGATATAATTGGTCGTCCTGGATAATTTAAAGGTAATGTATGATCAGGAAATTTATGAGTTTTGGGCAATATGTAGAACTGAGGTGTACGTATTTTGAGAGGAAAAGTATCAAATTCTTCATATACGGAACTATTATTCTTAGATATTTCATCAATGCATGTGGAAATTTTAGATTTAATTTTTAATGAAGGGTCAATATCGACTTTTTGATAGTACTTTTCATCATTTAATTGACGTTCAACTTCTTTAACATAGTCTTCCTGATTCATAATAATAATATTATTTGATTTATCAGCCTTTTTAATAACAATACTCTCATCATTAATTAAATTATGTAAAGACTCCATTTCTTTCTTAGAAATATTACTATAACCTCGCTTATGAGGAATATTGTGTAATATTTCTTGTGTGATAGCTTCAATGTAAAAATCTAAATGGGAGTCACGTCCACTAGGTGGTGTAAAAGATGATTTGTTTTTATTGAAATAACCCATATTTTTTTAATTAAAAGAATCTGATTCACAATTAGAGTTGCTGCTTAATTTATCATAAAAAAATTCTTTTAATTTTAGGCGTCTAGAAAAATTGAAAATTTCTTCAGCTAATTTAATTTTATCATGAGATTTTGGTTTTGGACAAAATTTTAATCCTTTACTTAAAAGTATGTAATCATTATCCGTTAGTTTTTTACGTGATAGGTATATATATATATATATATATATATATATATATATATATATATATATATATATATATATATATATATACTAGCAAATATATATATATACTAGCAAGTACCCGGCATGCGTTGCAATGCCACTGAAAGAAAGAAAGTGTTTGTGAAAGTGATCGGGCTTGAGCAGTGCGAACTCGAAGGTTTACAATCTTGCTTCCTGTTCCTCGTTTGTTTCAACTATTAGAAATTTACACCGCGATTGTTTGACGTAACCAAAGCGCGAACCAAACGTAACTAAGTAAACATGACGTTTCTAAGGCGCCTACAGTTCACACCGAAGTCAGCGAAATTAGATATCGCTACAGACCGTGTTCGATCACGTGGCGTATTTAAGGCATCTACTACTCGAGGTCACGTGACGTTTCTAAGGCGCCTACTGTTCACAGCGAACACACGGTAAATGTCGCAAAACTATATGAAATACACACATTTGTTAATTGTACAATTTAAATTGTGGTACTAATTCAGAAACCTTCGCGGTCGTGTGCAGAATAACATACCAAAGTTTTATCGTAATTGGATGAACGGTATAGGAACGCATACAAACAAACAAACAATCATTTATATATATATATATATATATATATATATATATATATATATATATATATATATATATATATATGAAATAAACAAATTTTCAACAAACTGATAAAAAGCCAATCTACACTGTTATCCATGAAAATCTGAGAGCGACCGCTTAGCGTAGCGAGGGGAGGGTAGATGGGGTATTTGCCACAGGCGCCGGTGGCTAGGGGGCGCCAAATAGGGCCCAAATCGGCCCAAAGTATCAACATAACTGTGCAACAGGGGCAGCCGGGGGCGCAAATTTAGGTGTTTTACTCTGGGAGCCGCAAATTTGGATGTTTTGCCCTGGGCTCCAAATATCCTCGCTACGCCACTGGTGTTACTGGTATTTTGCATAAAATCAGAGCGAGAGATAGCGTTGCCATCGCCACCTGTGGAACATTAGAACCCTGGTGCAAACTGGAAGACTCTAAGAGTTGACACAAGAGATGAAACACTATTCATGGCACATTCTGGGACTCTGTGAAGTAAGATGGAAAGCCCTTGGAGAACACCAAACTAAACACGGGCATATATTATAATAAAGAGGAGAGTTGGACAAATCCATAAATGGTGAAGGCTTCCTTGTAAAGAAAGCAATGAACTGATTTGTGCTTGAATGTTGCCCCATAACTACTAGAATCATCTCCATTCTTCTGAAAGCATCACAATTATCCAAGTCTATGCCCCAACTACTGATTATGATGATGAAGGAGTAGAGAAGTTTTACAACAATCTCCAGGGTATAATAAACATAGTAAGTAAAAAAGACAATTTCATCATCCATGGAGACTGGAATGCCAATGTTGGCAAAGATGCTCTAAAAGATTTTGACGATCATTGTGGACTGTCTGGCAATGAGCTTACCAACGAAAGAGGTAGACGGCTGCTCGAGTTTGCAAGCTACAACAACGTGGTACTGGCCAACACCCTGGGTCAACATAAAGCTTCACGATACTGGACATGGCACGCACCACGACCGCGTCATTATGAACTTCTGAGTGAGGCTGAAGACAATTAACAAGCCAAAGAAAATCGGGCTCAAATTCAACCTTGAACAACATAAGGAGCCTAACATCTGCAAGTCATTCCAAGTCACAAGACGAGGACAATTTGATCCAATCCTTGTGATGGATGTTGAGGTTAAAGTGATGACAAACACTTTCAAAACAGTCATGACAACAGCTACCAACAACATCATTGGCCTCCATCACCAAAGAAAAAATAATGGGTTACAGAAGAGATTCCGAATCTGTGTAATACTCGAAGAGATCTCCAAACACCAAACACACAATTGGGTTAGTGGAGCACCGAAAAATAAAAAAGAATATCAGAAGAAAACAAAACTTAAAGAAAGCGAAATAGGATGGATTGGACAAAAGTGCAAATAAATATATAGCAGTCTGATAAAAATAACAGAAAAAGGCATTCCAAATTGTGAAAGACCTCACCAGATAGAAGCAACCAAGAGTTATTACCATTTAAGTCGAAAATGGAAAATTCATCAGAGAAGCAAGTTACATTGCAGAAAGATGGACTTAGTATTGTAAATAACAACCATCCGTCCACGGGAGACCCAGTGGGCCAATTCAAATATCTTGGTTCCATAATCACCGAAGAGGGATCAAGAGCAGACGTTTTGTCACGAGCACCACAAACTACGACATCTATGTCAAAACCAAGACCCATATGGAGAGACAAGAATATATGTCTGTAAACTAAAATCAGACTATTGAGAACACTAGTCATCTCGATCTTTCTGTATTCATGTGAGGCCTGGACTCTGACAGCAGAATTATAACGAAGAATCCAGACACTTGAAATGAGATGCTACATAACCATCAGATGTTCATCAGCACAGTGCATCAACGACCACGTTAGGTCATGAGATTAAAGAATGACCCAGAATGTAGTTCTAATCTATTTTAAGAACATTGCTTCCTCTCTCATTTTGGTGGTGATAGAAGAGTTATATTGATGCATGTTTGGTAGGGATTTAAAGGTAATTGTTTATTTTTGAGAATATGAGTTCGGAGTGTGGTTGTCTGTGTGTCTCGGCGACAGTGCACATTGAGAAATAAGGCCTTAGCTGATAATCCGGAAGTGAAATCTGTTTTCTGCTTAGATGCTGCTCTGTTTACAGTACAGCCTCTCCAAACTAAAATGCCTATGAACCCTTGCCAAGAACTTCACTGTAAAGTCAACTTTGGAGGTATTTCAGATTAACATGATATGTATTGATTGCACACAGTGGAAAGATCAGCACTGAAAAATATATGTAGAGAACATATAGTAAAATTAATTGTGATGTATGTCCATTTAGCGGTGGCCATAGCGCCGCTTCGTGTCTGGAGGAGGGACACGTCCGTATTGAGTGTCCTTAGGGTATCATATTACCATTTATTTCTCCATAGACCTCAATGCTAATGTTTTGTGAAATAAATATACTTCCTATCCTACTTCAGCATGCATGTCACACACTGTCATAGAGAACAATGGTAGTTGTCAATTTGACAATAACAGAACCAGGTACTCCATAGCATTTAAGAGAAATAACTCTGTTGGAACTAGACAGGGGTATGAGTTATCTAGTCACAACATACTTATTTTCTGTCATGTGTATCACATTTTCAAAAAATCATAAAAAATACAAAATATGATCTATATAGGAATTAGCATAAATTCACAAGTTGCCAAGAGGCTAAACTTTTTTTAAGCCTAACAAAAAGTACAACTTTTACATAATCCACCAATCATAGCTTGTGTTGTTGTTTATTTTTACATTTTAAGCACATCCCACCTGGACTTGCGCAATTGGTACCGTTATACCTAATACAGCAGACTGTTCGATACCAGCTTAGTCCAGTTTCATGATTTAACTCAATCTTGAAATAATCCGATTCGTATCTGCAGCGAGTTATATTTTTCATTTTATTGGTGTTAAATTATAAATTAATCATCGTGATTCACGTAAATTTATGGTCACCGACAAATAAATTAAAAAGCTCCGGCTACGCCTTTCACTTGATAACTTTGCTTTATACGAAACCAGAGGAAATAATTCATAGCTCCGCTTCTTCACACCAATTATATAAGCAAAGCTCGTCGATAATCACTTCCTTCGTATTCTTGAAAGCGGGAGATGGTGTGTATTGTAATGGATTAACTAACGAACAGAACGATCCGCGCAAATGGTTCGATCTCTTATCTCTACAGCTACAGTAGCATTGAGAAAGGAAACAAATGTAAAATATGAGGTAATTTTCAAGCAGAATGCATCCAAAAGCATATTTTGTTTATGTTTTGTGTTGTACGTACGGGCTTATATCGGCATAAATCGAATTGCTTCCCATGGACAGCTCACGTTGCTAATGCACATAACCCGTAAAGAATGTTGTTTTATTGTATGACGTCATCTTTGAAAGTTGACATATCAGCGTTCAGATGACTTATAACCTTCGACTACACATAGACCAACAAAATGTTATCCAGTTTCAGAAAAAGATGGAGAACAATTTGTTGGTATATAACTACACCTTGCTCCAAGTTTGACAGGTGTCCCGCAAATGGTGGTTACCATGGAATATAATATTAATGGAGAAATATTAACCTTTGTAAATTAAAGTGTATAAGTGTCATGTAGAAGCATCTGTTCAAAGTAAATGATGACATATTGTTGTATTAATGTATTAAAACTAAATATGTGCCTATTGGAATATGACTCATGACTGTTGAATGTCAGATCAACTGTACTTGAATAAGCATCTGTTCAAAGTAAGTCATTAGATATTGTAGTCCTACATGTAAGACCCGACGCTGATATTTATGTTTTGGGCGTCAGCACTTAAACAAAATCAACATGTGCTATTTCTTACATGTAGGACTAGAGATTGTGTTGCTTTTACTTTTGGATATTAAAATAGTTGAAACAACGTTTATGTTCTGTCTCTTAAATGTCATCAAAATACTTCCATACGAAAATGATAGATTGCTAAGAGCTTTTAGAATGATGCCGAGGTAGCAAAATAATACTAAAGTACCAAAAAAATACCTCAATCTGCTCATTTCATTCCCTAGAAATTCGTCGCAAGATCACGTATCCAAGAAAAGAATCTGATTAATCATCTTTAAGGAATTTTACGTATAATACATTGGTTCTACTTAAATTTATTTGCCTTTATTGCACAAAAGACAAGTAAAAGCTAAACGTTTGCTTGCTTAAGTTGGAATAGTAAAGTTGAATTTCAATCAAGCATATTGCTATCAATAAATATGCAATTTGTAACTGATTTAAAATATATATATATATATATATATATATATATATATATATATATATATATATATATATATATATATATATATATATACTTTGTATGATGTCCACAATATTGTCAGTTTGAAAAATTATTTCCAGACAATGATATGTGCAATACAATATCCAAAATTTAAATTTCACAGTTTGTGTAATATGCCACAACTTTTATGTACAAACACTTTTCAGAAAAGCAAGTGCATGTGCGAAACAAAAACTGAGAAGCCAATTTTAATTAGTACGATCAAATATTGTATTTGTGGTAGACGTGATGGACAGATGATAATATATGAAAACGAAAACAACAAAGATATTGTTTCATCCTCAGTGTATTAAAACTAAAGATGTGCCAAATGGAATATGACAGTTTTGAATGTCAAAAGCAACTCTACTTGAAATAGTTTTACAAATATGAACTTGTATGTTATCAATTGTTAAATTAGATTGACCAATAAGTAAAATGATGAATTTCAAGACGTGCAAATTGAAAATCAAATCAAAACATGTTTCTACGTTTTCATGAAGACGTTAGTTCATGTGTATGTTTATTGAATTATCTATTTAATGAAACAGTCCAAAGGTGGTATACATTTCAATGTGGTTCTTTTTAGAAAGGAAGTAGAAAAGTCATTAATTTGGTCTCATGCAGTTGATATGCCCAACATAATGTGATGTAGGATATCATTAGACACAGACTGAGACATGCCTTCATAATTATCTGGGAAGAACAATGTTGTAATGTGATGGTTTGTAAAGCTAGGGACTCAAAATGATGGACAAGGAAATCCACATGCTTGATGACATCGCTTGTAAATACACGAATAGAGGATATCAGGTCTTTCAGAATTAATAAGAGGCGACTACTAAAATAAGATATCAAATGGGTTGTTGTTATAGGGTTTAACGCCACTTTGCATCACAAGATAGGCTATACATGGCGGCCAGTATTATTGGTGGAGGAAGAACCCAGGAAAGAACCACCGACCCATGAGAAGCCACCGAAAAGCTTTCTCACATACCCACATTAGCCAAGCCTGAGACTCTAACCCATGCAGACAGGTGAGATGGAAGTGATCCGTAATGGTGATTGCATTAAACAACTTGGCCACTCTGGGCCCCCTCAAATGGGTAACGATTTAATATTGAATTTATGAAACTAGTTGAATAATGTCCATCTTTTGAGAGTCTTGGTGAGCAAAAGCTGGACATTATACAATGAGTTTCATAAATGTAATATTAAATCATTACCCATTTGAGATTCGCTTGATTACATAGTATTTATTTTGGCGAAAATTATTTACATAGAGTAAAAAACGAATAATTTTGTTCAATCTGACAGATGGTGCGCCTTTCATTTGTTGTGCATAAATTATAGTCCCAATAAAGTTGAATTACTAAAAGTAGATTGTCCATTGTTACAGCCATAAATCAAATAAAAAGCTTCCATCTGAATAAACAAAACGTTTTATAAAACAATGTTTTTTTTTTCAAAACAGAAGGCATATAGTAATTGTTTACTCTAAAATGTCACTTGCAACTAAACATTACATTATTGCGATTTTTATGCTGAACAAAAATTACTGGATACAGAAATTCTAACATTTACTTCAATGCATTTGTGACTATATATTTGCAGTATTTAACTGGAACAATAGAATGTACAGAAGATGTAAAGAAATTTCATTTGAATCAGATTTGCATCCCATATATACTGCGTAAAGATGATGTAGTTGGATAAAATTCGGTCAGTTCAGAGACCCATTATGTCCAATTTATATAGTCAACATATGTGAGTTTATTTACTGCTGTAAGTTAACATTTAAACCATGCTTATATAAACAATGGATTCTATATCTGTGTTAGAGATACACCGCTCCTTCTCCCCACCCTGCCATCACATAAGCAATATCCTTAGTTTTACTTCTTTTCTTTGTTTTGTCTTGAAGTTTACGCCATTTTTCTCATTATGATATGGTTGTACATGATATAACAAACCCCTGGGGGTGGGTGGGTATTATATCTATTTTCAGACAGCTAAGATAATTTTTCCTCAATTTCCTTTTGTGAGTCAAGTTCAAAATTGGCTGCCAAAAATGTTCACTCAAAACATTCCAGAATGTAGGGTTAAAAACGTTTTCCCATGATCCCTGCCAATCAATAAAGAAGATGCTGCACAATCATTTCATTGCATTATTTGGACCAATCAGAATCACAGAGTAATATTTTATCATGTGGTATATCAAAATATAAAAGTACACATACTGTAGGAAGCTTATATCTACTATGTGATAAAATTGTTTTCAACATTCACCACTTTCGTTGTATTTGTGACCTCAAAACGAGTGACCTTCAATTAAGTTTATACTGTAGCACAACTTTTTTTTCAACTTGTCTAAAAATGTCCATGTAATTTAACATTTATTTGTCCATAGGTACGTCTCTGGGTATATAAATCAGGGCTTTCTTTATCAGCTCCCAGCTGGGTGATTTACCTGACTACTTTTACTTTACTTCCAGCTACCTTTAAGAAAAACAACCTGTATATCAATTGGGTAGGTCCCTCCTAACTCCCTGCCAACATTGGCAACTCATCTGCCAACTTCCAAGATAATTAAATGCCCAGCTTTAAATAAAGACTAGAGATGTATTAGAATCCAAATAACGTGAAGAATTTTTGTTTAAATGCATGTATACTGGAATTTTATAAAATGGCATCTATTACTGAAACATCCATTCTGAATGTTTACATAACCTGTATTACTTTTATTACAGCATTGTCTTCTTATTTGCCATGGCCAATACATTATCCACACACCTGTAATAATAATAACTGAATATTTAGGGGCTAACCTCGCCTATTCATTCAACTGTGCAACCTTTTGCAGACACTGTAATTGGCATACATTATAGTACATTTTACAAATTTGCTATTAATTCTCATGGCTAGTGAGCTCTTATTCTTTTAATAATATGGGCATTATATGTTTGGTTCAAATTCTATGCTTGGTAATGTTCTAGTACGATTTTCATTTTTATAGACTTATATTGATTTCATGCTTATTACCTATTTTATTACCTATCTTGGGAAAGACTGCTTCTGTAATATGCTAATTATATAGGGGGAAAATAATGTTCTTAATTTCCTGAATGGATACATGGGGGCTATGGGTGGTATAGTACTCTAAAGCACTTGCATTACTGAACACTTCCATCTCTCCTCCGTCCATGTACATTTGGATATAAAGTGCAGCGTATGTTGGTATGTGAGAAAGCTTACCAATATCTTTGTGTAGTTCTTTGGCTGTTTCGGGGGTTCTCTCTCTCTCTTATACTGGCTGCTTTATTCACAATGTTAATCCCCAAAAAGAAACAACAAACAGGATATATCTTTTGACATAATTCGAGTCACTGGCCAAGTACATAAGTACAACTGCCTAGATATGAGAACATTGTTATAGTCACATAAGACTGATCAGGAAATACAGCAGTTTCAAACGATTTAAATACTGAACACAGTTTCTGACTTGAAATCAGACATTGTTTAAAAATTCTAAGGACTTTATAATTAGTAAATTTTATACCAATTATAATTCGCATATAAAGTGACACAAATTAGCAATTTATCCTTTTGTTTTCTAAATAATATGGTAAGAAATATTTAACGCTTGAAACATCCCCAAACTTGTTTCATTACGACTTGGGCTTATGTCTGATTTGCTAAATTTGCCTTGAAGATATATTTGGAATGATTCAAACATTAAACATATCCAATCATTAGCAATCATAAAAATGAGTATTATGGTTGATAATGAATGGGATGTAAAATTTGTTTTTATTGGTCAGAGATTATTCAAAACCTTTTCCAGAACTCTATGGGCTGTCTAGGACATGTGGAGATTCAGGATTAATACATTTTATATATAAAGTCAAGTAATTATTATGTATCATCAGTCTGTGGCAGAAAGGTAGCATATGCCACCAACTTACCCCTTCTATTAGGGCCTAACCGGAAATCGCCTCAGACATTCGCTTCTTCCGAATATCCGTTTTTTTGGTACTATTCAGAAGTATTAGTCTCGACAAATAATACGCTCACAAATGGTTACAAGTAAAATAATTTAATAAATATCAAACTTTTATTAAAAAAGTTTTTTAATGCATAATAATTTTAGTTAATAATAAAAAATTTCATGTTATAGGCGATATATACGGTTTCCGAGAAGTTTAATCTTCGCATACGATAATGAAACAAACGGTACTCTCCGGAGTCGCAATTACTACTGGCAAATAGTACATCCAAATACTCAGATTCGGTAATTTGCAAAATTTATCTATTCTGGTAGGCCCTGCCTTCTATCCGTATATCAGTTTCTGACAAATTTGGTAAAACAACAGCCATGTTGATGCCTTTTTCAGAATTAATAGTCTGTAATTGGCCGTGATTGGATTTTAAAACATTTGTCATTTGGTAAACAGTACATGTTCGCGATGGTGCAATATTTCTGATATTAATGGATAATTTTCTTCATCAAAATAACAAGAAAGTGACAAAAGATTAAGTATTGTTTTGTTTTCTTAAATTATTATTTTTTTAAGAAGAACTATAAATTAAATATATTATTTTTTAAAAATTGCTCACATAACACAAACAGTTGATCTCTATCTTATTTGAATACAAACCTACATCCTTTGATTACTTGTAGATATATTATTATTCAACATGTATACTGTTAATCACTCTACTTTCTCTTTTGTTCTCATATTGCCTTTATACATGCCATTCATGTTTTGCCAGATAATCTCTTTTTAGGCACAATAAAGCCTTGCAGTGCAGGTGTGCCATAAAATATAAAATCAATTAGCCATGTCTGAACAGTTGGGGTGGGGGCTGTCTTATTTCCAAGTAACGGTAGGATATTTGTGAAGCCATTGCAGCACTGTGTTGTATACAACACCAGCTTGTTATTTAAACTTGCCACTTTCCTATAGCCAAAGTTAGCCACAGAGTTAGCAACTATAACACTGTACAGTGTCTATTTCTTTAACAGATCACTGAGAATACAGATCATGTTATTCAGTGTATAATACCCAGAAAGACCTCACTGCAACCGTATGTTGATACATTTGACAAAGGGAAGACAATTCATAAGTCTTGTTTCATTAAGAGTTCTCACTGAGGGCCAGACACAATGACTGTTGATCAGGTACAGGGTAATAAAGAAATGCAAATTAGTGTCAAATCATACTGATAACAGTCACCTATTACTCCGCTACGGAACTGTGTGGAAATAATTAGGCACCCTACTGTACTTGTCATGGGTCATTTCAATGATCATATCATTGTTGCAGGAAAATGTATAAAGTTTGATTTTAAATACTAATATGGTCATCTTTTAATATTTTTGGGCTGCTCAAATGTATTTTTCTTGTTGACAAAAAATGGTTGCCTGGTATTATTTATTACCGGTAGCTGATTTTGTCTCTGGTAGATTGGTGTTCTACCCATTTGTTGTGTATGATTTTTACATTAGAAGCCCAGTATCATAGTGAAGGAGAGGGATTAAGGAAAATCAAAATCTGGATAATAGAAGCATGTTTGATGGAAAGTAAGCACACACATAATCCTTCCAATATTCTTTTGTGAGCAAATAAACGCATTTAAAAGTTTTGAAAGTCCAAAACCCAAACCATTTTTATTTTTTTTTCTTCAGACTTCTGATATTTGTTTCTTGCTAGAAGTAATGATTTTTTTCTTTAGCCTTCTGATATTTGTTTCTTGCTAAAAGTAATGATTTTATGTATTTAGACTTTTGTTTTCACACAGCACACGAAATGGTACCGTGCTAATGTGAAACTATCTTAGGCATATCTTAGATATCAACATTGGATGCAATCATTCCTGCCTCCTCAGTATTGCTATCGACATATAAGTTTGAGTCATAAAAGCCTATTCAGAATTTCTAACACAATATGGACCTGAATCATACCAAACTGTACATCAATTCTTATATTGATATGAATCGTACCAAACTGTGCATAAATGCTAACTCAATATTGATATGAATCATACCAAACTGTACATCAATGCTAAAACAATATTGATATGAATCATACCAAACTGTACATCAATGCTAACACAATATTGATATGAACCATACCAAACTGTACATCAATGCTAACACAATATTGATATGAATCATACCAAACTGTACATCAATGCTAACACAATATTGATATGAATCATACCATACTGTACATCAATTCTTACTCAATATTGATATGAATCATACCAAGCTGTAAAGCATTTCTAACACAATATGGATATGAATCATACCAAACTGTACATCAATGCTAACACAACATTGACATGAATCTGACATGAATCATACCAAACTGTACAGCATTTTGCTAACACAATATTGACATGAATTATAACCAAACTGTACAGCATTGCTGATACAATATTGACATCAATCATATCAGACTACTCAGCATTGTCAACAGTTTATGGTTTCAATCATAAACATTCTGCAAACAGGTTACTCATGAATTTGGACTGATTCATACCAAACTTAATACAACATTGCTAACATTCTCTTGACATGAATCACACCAGATATCCAGCATTGCTAACAGTGAATTGGTTTGAATCATAAACATTTTGCAAACAGGCTACACACCATATTGGACTAAATTATACTTGAATACATACCGTATTGCCCAGAACCATACCGGACTCATTGTTTCCCTTTACTCTCATTTGCGCTTCAGAGACCACCAAGTTACTAATTTGACCCCCAGTTTGATACCAAAGATTGATCTTTTATTTAGTCTGACCCTTACTTCTGACACCATGGAGAGTTTTGACCTTCGATCTTGTTACCCTAGGAGGATACACTGACTTACTGACTGCACAGCGCTATAATGGCACATTGACTTAAATCATACCAGAATGCATATATAGTAAGATTGAGCAGATCTCAGATATATTGTAAGGTTTGGCTGATATCCGACATTACTAAGGTTTAGTAGATATAATATACATAGTAACGTTTAGCAGATACCAGACATATATTAAGGTTGAACATTTCAAACTTGTATGGTCCATATGTTGCTTTTCATGTTGCCTTTCTCATATTCAGACTAACATTCCATTGCTAAAATGCAGTTTATAACACTGTACATCAGTATGTATGGGCATAGCGCATTTATAATATTGCATATGTTTTCTTGATCCCGTATCAAGTAACCTTAAGAATAAGGAAGGATTGCAAGGGAGCATACCTTTGTTAGGCATTTAATCCACCATACTGAGAGTTGTTTTGGTTGTGGGAACTGATTAAATAGATGCTAAATTGAAATACTCTGCAGTTTTCTAAGCAATGTTTTGTCATGATCATACTGGTTTATATATGTACATTTTTTTCTAATTTTCAGCTGTTTAAGAAATGGAAGATAAGTCAGAAACTTCTACATGTTAAAACAGATCATGCAGGTGGGACGGGATGCTTTGTTTGTACATGTGAGAAGAACATATATTCTGGCAGAAACATTATATAGTATTCTTTTCCTCGGGTTTCTTAAAAGGTCAATAAAATACATGCTTCTAAAGTCCATGATAAAATATTTCATAATTCTCCATTGGTCTTTCTCCGATCACCCAACCCCTAAATCCATGGGTTTGCCCTTATTATGAATCACCTTAGAAGAATGGGAATGGTTAATGTCAAGTAGTCATTTACTAGTTAAACCTTATAAAATAGGTTGGTTTGGCTATTTGTGAAAATATCTAAACATGTATTACCGTAGTCTAAATAAACAAAAATATCACGAGACCAGTTTTGGTAGAATTTGGCACTTGTATCCCAGTATAACTTCAAGATTTGTGCAAATGATAATGATGCAGCATCAGATATGGTCACCCTTATAAATGTATTAATAACCTTTTCGTGACTCCTTTATAAAAACTGTAAAACATAATTTTATCAAATTTCTATGAAAGCATCATGGCGTGATGATGTTTCCAATTTATACAAATGGTGCAGATCTGTTCTCCAATATGGACACTGTTTTTAATTGAAACGCCATTGTTAGACACAAGATTTGTTATGATTTCTCAAAAGCCAGTTAGTCAGATTTGACCAAATGTGACAGAAATTTGATCAAATGTGACAGAAATTGGACCAAATGTGACAAAGCATCCTTGCAAGAATCCCTTTTCATTCAAAACGTACCATGATGATCTGCAATTAAATACAGACATTGCTAAAGATGGAAAAATATCTAAACAACTTCATCCCATGGGCAGGGTATGCGGTGACCCAATCAATTCAATTGTTCACAATGCAGTAATAGTGCAATACAAATTAAATAATCCTTCCTTTCATAGTTTTGCAACCATAACTTTGTGGTCTGTAGTGTGTTGGGACACTTTTCTTGGAATCGTACATCAGAGCAGTAGAAGTTGTATTTTTTATGCTCAGTTAACTTATGAAAATATTAACATGTCTGAATATCTGTTTAACGTAAATTATCTGTTCCAAATATTGCTCCCATTTAAATTTTGAGTACATCCATATACCAGCAGTTCGTACTTAGAGGATGTATTATGTATTGCCCTAAATTTAGTCTTAGTGGTCATTAATTCAACCTAATTCACACCTGCCACTATGGTGTGCGCATTGAATTGCATTACATCACAATTATAACTGGGCCTTATCAGAAAAGGCACATGGTGGATAATCACCAATAGAAAATGTAGGGAGGAAAAGATGCAATTTATTTCCAAAGATGCATACAGAGATGAAAAAAATGTGGACTCTAAATGTTTAAAGTAAATTATACAAGGTTTCTATAATCATGAGAAATTAATATCACAGGCATTTTGGATTTTGGAGTTTATTAACTGTTTTAATAAATATTGACTTTTCAAGAAGTAAAGATGTTTGAGCTAGTTATTGAGTCGATTGCACATTTTGCCTCAGTCGTAGACCATGGAACTTATGAGATGGTATGTTGTTCATCATCCATCCATTAGCTCAAGTATGTTATTGCTACTTCTAAACTACAACGAAGATTTTATTTGCCATGCATTTTTACAGACAAATTTGTCCCCAGGTCTGGTTGGTCCAAACATAAAAATATGATTACTTGGACTTTCATTATGGAATATCTTACTCCTTCGTAAAGACTGGTCATGTTCTGGGGTTTCCACAAAGGACATCTTATGACATTAATCCAGAATGAAAATGATGCTGATCCAACATCCATTATGGTGGTCAGAAAGACCATCTTGAAAATTTTGCCATTGAAAATTTGTATTGATGATATGGTGATGTCACCATATTTTTACGACATATTGTTGTCTTGAAATAAAGTTGGTGTTAGTCCGACTTTCTTTATGGCTGAGAACATGGCCATAATGAAATTCTTTTCTTGCTATTTCTCCAAAACTAAAAGTAATATTGCAATGGGATTTTCAGCAGAAGACTTCCCAGAACTGGTTGCCTAATGGTTAGAGTATCTGCCTCGAATGTGGAGGTGGTGAGTTTGATCCCCGGCAGAGTTATACCGAGAATTAAAAAATAGAACTAACAGCTGTCTCACTAGGCACTCAGCATTAAAAGGTTAGTGTTAGGACAGGTTGGCCTGGTGTCAGGATAATATGTGATTGGGTGTGACATTATACTACATGTCTGCGTCATGATGCCCTAATGCTAGACGTTACTGTAACAGCTACACTGCATACATTGTTAAAGCTATATTACAAATCCTAATCACACACACCATGACAAGAGTGTTCTAAATGTAAATAGTGCCCCTTTCACATACACCACAGTGGCCAGTTTAAAAATCATACAATTACTTCTCATGAATCGCTGGTCATTACCATCATCATGGTTTTGCAAAACAACATATGGTTACTAGTTGGTCCCAAATGACAATGGTGCTGCTCAGACATCCAAAATGGCCGTGGTCATATTGAAAAGTTAGTTATCACTACTACTCCTGAATGAATGGTAATATCAGCACATGGTCTAATTTAAAGGTTAATAGTAATATTGATATTGTGATTCACCAAAAGACTACTGTTGATGATGTTGTTTATGAGATGCCAAAGATTTCAACAAGGGTGCATCCATGGCATCATGTTTTTGCTAGATAGGTGGAACAAGGTTTTGATAATGACAAAATCGCTTGCGGTGCATATATTAGCAGCATATATTATCAGCAGGAGTTCATGCCGTTGCACTTGCAAACACCATGCATTCCTTCCCAGGTTTGGTGGTCAGTGGTCAGTCCCTACTCTAGCATTGAAGTCACCAAGAATAAGAAGATTTTCTGATTTTTGTGGTAGCTGAGACGTATTTGTCCAGTTTCTCAATGAATTTCATTTTTCATATCATCTGTGTTGGCCATTGTTGTAGCGTAGGCACTGATCAACATTGAACTAATCTGGCTTCACAGTTGGAATTGTACAATCATTAGGTAATCATTGAGGCACTAGGGAAGGCTGGTAAGTTTGAACTGTAGGTGAGACTTCGCTGTAAATCTGACACCTATCACATGATATTCTGATGGAATGCACCATTGTTTTATATGATTACATTCAAAACTATTTGAATTCATTCAGATCATTCTGTAGTTTTTTACTCGTACTACAACATTTTTTGTTTATTTTAAACTTAGGTCACAAAATATGTTAGTGCATCTGAACGTTTCACTTGCATTATAAATCAATAAATTGCTCTTGATTTTACTTAAATAGCTGGATCGGGAAAATAAAAAAATCTATTGTGCTCAAAAATTTAATTCACAAATGAGGACAAATTTGTTGGACATTATCTGCCTTTAGACTGCTTCACACAATGGTGCGATTTGGATGAAATAGCTGCTAAAGTACCTGTTACATCGCGTAAATGCGCAGACCAATTAAGCTAACATGGTTTTATCCGCGAACTGGTATTTTTCACAAAAATCATCGCTTTTTACGTACAATTGCTGATTAATGTCAATTGTAAAACAATTTTAGCATTGTCTTGGATACATTTTTTTATCAACGTGTTTGTGAATTACTCTTGAAGATTCTCGGTGAAGATACACACATGAAGACTCAACATGTGGGTGAAATTCCATGCATCTGTTACCCAATCATGATTAAATATTACAATGTTGAGGTGTATGGGATAAATTAGACCAATTTAAACAAGTGAATTTTCTATATAAATCTTGGAAGGTTACAAAATAGCGATTGTACTACGTTATTTGAAATCGTTTTCGACCATAACGTATACTTGTGCTACTATCCTTATCAATAACAAACGTCATGCAACAATTATGCTCAAATAAACTAATTTAAAGTTTCATATGAATGTTTTGTTTAGTAAACTACTGTTTAAGCTGTTATAGTAAACATATAAGCTTGGCCTACCCACGTTATCCTTCTTTTACCACCTCTTCGCCTTACTCTGGCAGGGGAACTAAAGTCAATTCGCCAACAAATCTGAGTCCAATGTAAACTCACCCTTAAGTTATATCAATTACATTCTCCGTATTAATAACAAATGCTTCTAGTTTTTTTATTAAAAATATTTTATCGTACGCTCAATTACAGGCCGTTGTGCCACAATATAGCCTGACTTTCCCTTATATATGACATGTATCTCTAATTCAGTTTTATTTAATCCTGAAATCCTACATTAATATATTCATAATATTGGAGATAACATCATTTTCTAGATGGACACCATAGTGACCACATTGGAGGTCAGATCGACCGTATTTTCATTCTTGGTCAACCAGAGAGCACAGTAAGTTTTCTGACGAACATTCTATATCGATTTGAAGACAACTAGTGATAGCTTTTCCAAACTGGTTGTCACTGCGATAATAGATGACGACGTTCAATCGGCTCCATTTTCACCTAGGACCAACTAAACGTGATAAGAAGACTTCTGGTGAACCCTTTAACGATATGACCTTCCATTCAAGAGGAAAACCGATCACAAAATCTTGAACATGGCCAATGTGGTATCCATACCATTTCCATTTCAAACCAACTATGGATGGTACAATTTATATTAGAAAACAAGCCAAATATGATAATTCATGCGTTTGTAGAAGATATAATCTTTAAAGGTAAAAGCGGCCAATAGTCATAATAAGTTTCCGGGAGAAAGTCCGTTGTCAGCATGATTTCGCCTGCATAAGCAATAGCGATAGCACTATTTTAAGAGCAACGCATTGGTGGCTATGTAGGACGACCGGCACAGTGAAATCTGTGTATATAGTTCAATTGCTAATATCTAAGCTGATGACAAAGGAGTAGCGAAAACATATAAACGCTGCGGGATTCATGGACGTCGAGCGACAAGCAAGGGACAACAGGCCAACCGATAAGCTCTTCTAGCCTAGAGCTATAACCGATTAAGTTGTACGTTATGTTCCAATAATTTTCTTTCAACATCATAATAACACATGCAACTGAATGTGATAGAAATTATTGAATTTCCTTCTTGTTCCTAAATTCCTGTATTTTAGTATACTTAATAACAGTAACTTGCCCAACAAAACACCCAGAGGAAAGAGAATCTTCCGAGATAATATTTTCCTCCGTTGGAGAAAGAATGTTGGTATTAAGACGGTTTATATCGGGTCTACTCGGACTCTTGGCGGTGAACATCTTGTGACGCTATACGAGACGGTACAAAAAATATTTAAAATGTCTTCGCTACTCTTTCTTCGATAATGTCGAGGTTCAGAATGGAAAAAAACAGTAGGATTTCTTGATAAAGCTTCATTGAAAAAACATATTTGCCAGTGATAACTGTACGTTGCTTTACTCGCACATCACCCATGCAATAAAGGTCATTCGACAGCGTTTCCTCTACACAGGGTATCCGCTGTCTTAGAAGCTTTATAATTGGACTGAACTAAAAAGTCACCCAAAAAACTGACTCATGTCCATTATAATCTCCGATGTACCGATCAAGTTTCTTCCCTTGCTTCTGACATCAACTCCATATACTCCATAGTTGAATTGTATCAAGCTGTTTGCAAATAAGATATGGTTATACTGTTTTGTCTAAAATTAGTAACACTGACTATTTTCTGAACCATGGGACGATACTCTATCAGCAAGCAGCAGAGAGGGTGAACCCTACAACGTTTTTAGACAAAATTTGATTGAAATCCTAAAACGAGCCGTCCTATAATCTCATTTCAACCAAAAAAAGGGCGAATCCTACAACGTTTTCAGACAAAAAAAATTGATTGAATCCTTAAAACGATCCGTAGGATTTCGTTGAAATCTACGAAATCTCATTTTAACTAAAAAAATGAAAACGATTTTTTAATTAATTTTGGTCGCAACTTGTTGTCATCCACCCTCTCTGCTGCTTAGTGATTTCATCACTGGGTTAACAAAAAATAATAAATGATTTTAACCAGTCTTTATGATGAAAGTCCTTAGGACGAAAATCCTTTGAAATTGCAAAGCAATTTAGGATTTCACAAACAAACTAATCACTAACACCTCTTCTTGTAAATCAATCAGATTATTGGACTGGTCGGTGAGTTTGAAATTAATTCTGGTTAATGAATTATTATGGCATCGCATATAGACTGGATTAACCGGAGACTCAATTATTAAAAATCCTGGAGGAGCTGTTGGTGCAAATGAATAAAGAATATACCCTTGCTGAGCTTGATTTGATCGTTCGAGATTAATTTGATAGCTTCCTTCAATAACATCACACACTAAATTAAGCGCAATCACTGAGGATATATTCACGTTGAACGGAGCGATATGCCTGCCGCCACCGTCTGGGTCATTATTATGTTTGAGGATTTTTATTTCCGGTGATGTTGTTTTCTTCCACGTATCATGAATTATTTTGAAACCAACATCGATGGCATCACTGAGTAGTTTTTTTAGTTCCGGTACGTTATATCCTTGTAGTTTGAATGTTGGAATATCTTCAACGCGGATATTATAGATCAGTGCAAATTCTGTTCTCGACTTGGGGTGATTATCATCTAGTATAACTCGAATAATTTGTGAATTAAATGTTTCCATGTCATTGATGATTTTGTTACATATTTTTACAACGCTGATAAATTCATCTCGGGTGAGAGAGCCGGATTTAATGGATATTAACAATAGTAAAAAATCATATTCCATCGATCTAAAATTATCCATAACTTTAAGATCGTCAGCAACATAATATCCTTCTTGATTCACCAACACATCCTCTTCTTCAATTGGGGTGTAGAAGAAATAAAGAAAATCACTGGTTTGGTAATCTTTATAACTTTTTATTGGATTATCGGGGTTTATTTTGTCGGTGATATAATCATTTTTTTGTGGTTCGGGTATATTAACTGTTCCCCCCCGGGGTGGTAATTCAGGCCATCCTAGTACGGTTCTTATTGAGCTTTGATAGATATCTACGACATATTCTTCTGAGTTTATTTCAATGGCAGATGATAGCGTCGGTTCATGAACTGTTATAGCTATTTTTGACTCTACTCCAGTAATCGATTTTATTCTACGCGCGAATTCATTATTGATTTGTTCGATTTGGTATGACCCTGTTGGTATCGAAACAACTTTCCAGTCTGGAGTCCCGTCATCTTTATTCTTATTTGCAAACACTAAAGAATTATTGGGTTGTTGACCACCAAATGATTTTGATCTGATATTAGGCCAACTGTGATACACTCGTAGTTTTGCTAGCGCTATCTCCTTTACGGGGACTGGGCTAGGGAAATTCACACTAAACTCGGGTTCCGTTGATGTAATTGATATCATGCTTGTTTGTACTGGGTTCGTGTTCTCCACTACTCGTTGAAGTAATTCCTGCGGTGTTGTCATTGTTATTATACTCATGATTTATATCCAACATCGATATTAGAATGATGATAATTTAACTCTCTGCTGGGTTCATTGTTTTATTGTGATTTTGACGATCTGGCCTGTTTTTCACGTAAAAATTCTTCTGGAGTCGGTATTGGTCTATTCTTTCGTTTGAGGTATTCTATTGCGGAACGATATTGTGGACAACCACACGTTATACAAAGCTGATATTTCCCTCTGACGCCTTTTCCACAACCGAGACATGGTTTCGGTCCCTCGGGACATCCTTGTTTTGCAGTACAAGTATGTACCCCGCAGAACTTCCCGATGCTATTTTTTTCACATCGTCGTGTGGACCCTAAAAACAACCACGAACATTTATTAACCGCTAATGCCGAATTCACCATTATTATTAATCATTAATCAACATTCAATTAGAGATTAAAAAGCATACAGTATAATGATTAGTGATTACTCCAATAACGATGATGATGAGTTTTTTCAGTCTCCACAAACCTATCACGATCTTCAAGAATACTACGAAAGTCATTTAACGTCGGCTTGGAGTGTTTCTAGTAAAAAGTCTGCGATGGAATTACTCACCGAAGATAATTATTTACTCCGTGGTGTAATAATTCAACAACGGGGGCAATTTTATGTTTTTGTAAATGATCCCGACATAACAAAATTTCAAGGGTGTTCCGCGGTTAATGAAATTATTCCTCGGGAGCGATTAAGATATCCCACAATCGATATTGATTCTAAAAACCCATCGTTGAAGGAATTGTTATTGTATTTCAATGACTTAGTTGATTCTATCAATGATGTTTTGGTTTTTGAAACCAGTGGTGGTTATCACATTTTATTGAAAACGATTCCGATCGATTTTGATACTCATCGAGATTTGTTGAAGAAAATCGCCGCAGACAGACCATCATGGAATGTTGATACACAGGCTGGACTTCATAGCATCAAACTACCAGGAACAAGATCAGCAAAACCAAATAGTATTGATAAACGATTGATTTATCCTGGAAATCTATCGGATTTTAGATTTACTAGTTTGTTATTATCCTGTCCTGTTGCTATACAGACTTGTTATGAAAAACGCACTGACAAGGAAACCAATGACTTTGTCAATGACTTTGTCATTGTTAATGACTTTGTCATCGATGGTTCTACCATCATTGACGATTTGACCAACGAAGATTTCAATCAAATATCTATCGAGTTAACTGGTCAACCAGTTCAAATCACTGGAATAACAAATCAAACCAACAACATGATTTCACTGGGAAGGGTTGCTGGGTCGTATTGCAATATTTGTCAACGACGACATGGATATAACGAGATTGGTGGATTCATTGAGGGAAAAGCCATCGATGCATTCGTGTGCGTATATTCTGATAGATTTGTGGTTGGTTGTTTCCGGACTACAAAACATAAAATCACGATATTGAGAGACTCTGATAAAACCAATGACAAAGTTAGTGATAAAATCACTGACGATAAGAAACGATATGAAAAATACTTGAAATCATACGACTATCACCGAGTAGATCATAGTGGTGAGTTTCCAAAGAGAATTCCAGATTACACTTACTGTGAGCCACCTATTCATGAAAACGGCCAAGGATGTATAATCATCCTCAACGATGACTATATGGATGGGTCTGCTTGTGGGATGGGAAAGTCAGCGTCGGCATGGAAATCAATACGAGATGATCAATCTGTTCTCTATTTGTCATACAGAAAAACTTTTACAAGAAAAACCACCATCGACTATAATCTCGAATCGTATGAAACAATTCATGGTGGGATTATTTTTGATACAAGAACTCATCGAAGGGTTATTTCGCAAATTGAATCGATTGTACGAGTCAAAGGAATTCCTGATGTGTTGTTGTTAGATGAATGGCATGGTATTCTTCGTCAAATAACTTCATCGAATCGTGGAAAACAGATTTGGGAAACACTCACATGGTTGATTTGTTCAGCAAAACGGGTTATTGTGTTAGACGCAGATGCTAACAATGATGATTTAGAATTATTCAAGAAATTTTTAAATCGTCCGGACATCAAATTCATCATCAACGAGTATCAACCAGATTGTGGTAAGAGGTTTATTGTGGAACAGTCTCATCACGATAATTACATCAAATTGTTAAACGCGCTGCAACAAGGAAATCGTGCAGTAGTCTTCACACAAAACAAACGACACGGGAATTATTCTGTAGAAGCCCTTGCTAAATTGTTACAGCATCTAGGATACCGAGTGAAATACTATCACGCTGATACCGATTCTGCAGAAAAAGAAAGAGACTTTGCTGATCCAGTTAACGCGTTTGAACACACCGATGTTGTGATTTATAATTGCACCGTAGAAGCAGGAATTTCAATCGTGGATGAACGATTCAAATACATGGCGGTGTTTTCTGAACAACTAGGATCCGTCGAAGCCACTAAACAAGCAATTCATCGTTTCAGAAATATTAATGAAATTCATTATTCGGCTACTAAACGATCTTCCACAACGTTACCACTCACACGCGACGATATTATTTCTGCTATTGAATCACATGAGCGAGATCTGTCCGCTACGGAATTGTTGTTCAGAACTCCCAATCTCAGTGATGTGAATTCTAGTTACGGATACGCATTTATCAGTGCCATTATTGACGAAAACAATTCGAAGTGTTATTTCACAGGACGACTCGTTGAAATGATGAAGCAAACAGGATATGAAATCACGTGGGAATTACCCGACGAATATGATTTATGGTGTGAAAAAAATAAAACAAAAAAAGAGCAACGGATTTCTACCGAGGTGATTAATAATAATCCAGTCGTAGATGATTTTTTGAAATCTTCTATCGGAGAAAGAATTGCTGCTGCCAATGGCAGAGTCACTGGTGGCAGAGCCATCGGTGATGAAAAAGTCATCGGTGAACAACAAAAATATCATCGATATGACCCTAAAAATCCAGAGGATTTTCACCAACGACTAGAACCCTACGCGAAGAAATTGATGTATCTCAATCATGTGTTTCAAACTGATGTGGGAAAATTGGATACAAATCAAATAGAATATCTCGACAAAAACGTATCACGGTTACAAAGATACCAGCGAGTCCTTGTTGATAAATTCAATCAGGGAAGCGCTGTTACAACTACACAATGTCGATCTGATAAAATCAATCCACGACAACAACTCGAAATTGTCACAGATGTTCTTGAAGTATTAAAACTCCCTGATGTGGTTCCGGATCAGTTAGATATGAAAGATGTTTCAGTGAACCGCGCTGAATTAATCAAGAATATCAATGAGATGTTAAAAAACCCGGACCAACTCGATAAGTATCAAGCGTTGTTAAAACACTTCAATGAAATATTTCCGGATGTGCGGTTTAGAAAAGGGACACTATCAGTGAAAAATATCATTGAGAAAATCAAATTGATTTACAAAGGGTTCGGTGGAAGATTACAATCAGATGATAAAATACATGCTGAACGATCGAATTACACGTTATATTATCCTGAGTGGCCCAAATCTGATTTTATAGATGATTCGATATGGATTAATGAAACCGTTGACGATGTAGGGTTTGCTGGTAAAGATGTCACTGCAACTGATACACACACTACAATGTTACGATTCCATGTATGGATCATTAATGGATGGTTTATTCGATATGATATGTCAGATTGATCAAAATAGAATGGAGAAACTGTCAGTATTAATTATTTTATATACAATTATGACACTTTCTCCATCATTGAACGAAGCTGTCTCACGACGAAATAACACTTCTATGGTGACTTTGTCAATGATTTCATCATCAATGATAAAATCATTGTTGTTATTGTTGTTGTTAAAAAATATCTTTCATTGAATAAAATGCCGTATCGTAGATTACTAACCCGTGATGACATAAATGCGATCAAACAAATGCGAAACCGTGTTGGAATAGCAGAAATCGCTGATAAGTATAAAATCAGTTATCAGAGGATTTATCGAATTTGGAAATCGGATGAAATCGGAATCGGAAATATTAGCTCTGATGGTGTTAATGATATACCCATCAAACATCTTATTGATGCTGAAGTTGAAAATGAAATAAATCAAATGTTGAATGAAAAAGTGTATCAACACGTTGATACTACCAGAAATGGTTCTACCATAAATGACTCTACCATTACTGACAGAGTCACCGATAGAATCATTGATAAAGAAATGATATGTCAATTGCAGTCTCAAGTGACTAACCTAACCAATCAGAATAAATTGCTGCAGGGAAAGGTAACAGTGCTACGACAACAACGACAACAACAACAACAACAACAGCAATCTACCAATGATTCGTTAAATGATCTACAATATCAGTTTGACGCTGTACAACAACGTCGTAGCGATGCAGTTCGAGATCGTAGTAAACTCATGACTGAACTCAATGATGCACAACGTGAAATAGAGTCCATTAGAATTAAATATGCAGAGCTCGATAGTAAGTACAAACAACTTTTGAATCAATCACAACTAAAAAGAGTAGAGCATCGACGAAAAGGGAAAAAACATCAACGAAAACAAAAACAGCGTGAGGATAACACATGGAAGTTATTCATACCCGAAGAAGATCGTGAATTCATTAAAGAAATTGATGAAGTGCTTGATGATGAAAATCATCAATGATGACTAATCTCATTTGACACGCGTAAATGAAATCCCACCACCAATAGCTGTGCTATTGACTTTGTTATCAATGATTTTATCATCGATGATTTTAACGCTGTATTTATTTCCAGTACTCGCTAGTATATCAATGAGAAATTGATATCCTTGCAACCGACTCTGATGATATTTCTCACTGAGACGAAAACGTGCCTCCGAGTTTCTATTCTTATGGATTGCACACTTATGAGTGACACCATCAGGGCCTTTTTCGGTTATAATTCTTCGACCGGTTCCTGTGATTTTATCATAAACCGTTAATTGTGGATAGCGATTGCGATAATCATTAAGTGCAGCCTCGAACTGAGACATATATTAAAGCGGTTATTTAATTAATGATTAAAATGATATCATAATAATGTGTACCATCGATGATATGTCCGCGTTGAAACTAATACGCCCGGGTTACTTTCGAAATAAATTAATCCATGATGATTTGTCACATGAAGAATACTTCCTGCTTCCACTGGATTTAATGATGACGTTTAAACTGCACGGTGATGAAATAGTCCCAATCATTGACAACACATCATCCAATCTCACAGCGTTTTCACTATTAAAGATAGTTAAAGAATTCCAAGAAGAATTTAACCGTCGGATCAATATAGTAGAATCGTCAAAAACCGTCAATCAGTTTGATAAGGAGATATTAAAAATCGTTAAAAAATCTCCCGAGAAAATAAATGATCATGTATCAATGTTTCTTGATTTCGGGGGTAAATTCATATTGGTTAATTTGTATACTAGGAAATATAAGACATCGATGAAGTCTATCGCGTGAGGAAAGTGCCTAATTTGTCGGATGATTTTTGACACGGCCATTAACAATATCGTGGAAGCGTTATTTCGTCGTGAGACAGCTTCGTTCATCGATGGAGAAAGTGTCATAATTGTATATAAAATAATTAATACTGACAGTTTCTCCATTCTATTTTGATCAATCTGATTTAGCTTCAACAATATGTCTCTTTATTACAACCACACATCATTATAGCCACGCGATTAAAATTATATCTAAAAAAATGAGGTGACTGAAAAATTTATATAAAAATATTTTTTCTCACTCAATAATATATCACTGCTTTTTACTGTTGTTGTTGTTGTTAAGTACCATTAGTATTTACTTAAGAACAAACATAGTAACAACAACAACAACAGTAAAAAGCAGTGATATATTATTGAGTGAGAAAAAATATTTTTATATAAATTTTTCAGTCACCTCATTTTTTTAGATATAATTTTAATCGCGTGGCTATAATGATGTGTGGTTGTAATAAAGAGACATATTGTTGAAGCTAAATCAGATTGATCAAAATAGAATGGAGAAACTGTCAGTATTAATTATTTTATATACAATTATGACACTTTCTCCATCGATGAACGAAGCTGTCTCACGACGAAATAACGCTTCCACGATATTGTTAATGGCCGTGTCAAAAATCATCCGACAAATTAGGCACTTTCCTCACGCGATAGACTTCATCGATGTCTTATATTTCCTAGTATACAAATTAACCAATATGAATTTACCCCCGAAATCAAGAAACATTGATACATGATCATTTATTTTCTCGGGAGATTTTTTAACGATTTTTAATATCTCCTTATCAAACTGATTGACGGTTTTTGACGATTCTACTATATTGATCCGACGGTTAAATTCTTCTTGGAATTCTTTAACTATCTTTAATAGTGAAAACGCTGTGAGATTGGATGATGTGTTGTCAATGATTGGGACTATTTCATCACCGTGCAGTTTAAACGTCATCATTAAATCCAGTGGAAGCAGGAAGTATTCTTCATGTGACAAATCATCATGGATTAATTTATTTCGAAAGTAACCCGGGCGTATTAGTTTCAACGCGGACATATCATCGATGGTACACATTATTATGATATCATTTTAATCATTAATTAAATAACCGCTTTAATATATGTCTCAGTTCGAGGCTGCACTTAATGATTATCGCAATCGCTATCCACAATTAACGGTTTATGATAAAATCACAGGAACCGGTCGAAGAATTATAACCGAAAAAGGCCCTGATGGTGTCACTCATAAGTGTGCAATCCATAAGAATAGAAACTCGGAGGCACGTTTTCGTCTCAGTGAGAAATATCATCAGAGTCGGTTGCAAGGATATCAATTTCTCATTGATATACTAGCGAGTACTGGAAATAAATACAGCGTTAAAATCATCGATGATAAAATCATTGATAACAAAGTCAATAGCACAGCTATTGGTGGTGGGATTTCATTTACGCGTGTCAAATGAGATTAGTCATCATTGATGATTTTCATCATCAAGCACTTCATCAATTTCTTTAATGAATTCACGATCTTCTTCGGGTATGAATAACTTCCATGTGTTATCCTCACGCTGTTTTTGTTTTCGTTGATGTTTTTTCCCTTTTCGTCGATGCTCTACTCTTTTTAGTTGTGATTGATTCAAAAGTTGTTTGTACTTACTATCGAGCTCTGCATATTTAATTCTAATGGACTCTATTTCACGTTGTGCATCATTGAGTTCAGTCATGAGTTTACTACGATCTCGAACTGCATCGCTACGACGTTGTTGTACAGCGTCAAACTGATATTGTAGATCATTTAACGAATCATTGGTAGATTGCTGTTGTTGTTGTTGTTGTTGTCGTTGTTGTCGTAGCACTGTTACCTTTCCCTGCAGCAATTTATTCTGATTGGTTAGGTTAGTCACTTGAGACTGCAATTGACATATCATTTCTTTATCAATGATTCTATCGGTGACTCTGTCAGTAATGGTAGAGTCATTTATGGTAGAACCATTTCTGGTAGTATCAACGTGTTGATACACTTTTTCATTCAACATTTGATTTATTTCATTTTCAACTTCAGCATCAATAAGATGTTTGATGGGTATATCATTAACACCATCAGAGCTAATATTTCCGATTCCGATTTCATCCGATTTCCAAATTCGATAAATCCTCTGATAACTGATTTTATACTTATCAGCGATTTCTGCTATTCCAACACGGTTTCGCATTTGTTTGATCGCATTTATGTCATCACGGGTTAGTAATCTACGATACGGCATTTTATTCAATGAAAGATATTTTTTAACAACAACAATAACAACAATGATTTTATCATTGATGATGAAATCATTGACAAAGTCACCATAGAAGTGTTATTTCGTCGTGAGACAGCTTCGTTCAATGATGGAGAAAGTGTCATAATTGTATATAAAATAATTAATACTGACAGTTTCTCCATTCTATTTTGATCAATCTGACATATCATATCGAATAAACCATCCATTAATGATCCATACATGGAATCGTAACATTGTAGTGTGTGTATCAGTTGCAGTGACATCTTTACCAGCAAACCCTACATCGTCAACGGTTTCATTAATCCATATCGAATCATCTATAAAATCAGATTTGGGCCACTCAGGATAATATAACGTGTAATTCGATCGTTCAGCATGTATTTTATCATCTGATTGTAATCTTCCACCGAACCCTTTGTAAATCAATTTGATTTTCTCAATGATATTTTTCACTGATAGTGTCCCTTTTCTAAACCGCACATCCGGAAATATTTCATTGAAGTGTTTTAACAACGCTTGATACTTATCGAGTTGGTCCGGGTTTTTTAACATCTCATTGATATTCTTGATTAATTCAGCGCGGTTCACTGAAACATCTTTCATATCTAACTGATCCGGAACCACATCAGGGAGTTTTAATACTTCAAGAACATCTGTGACAATTTCGAGTTGTTGTCGTGGATTGATTTTATCAGATCGACATTGTGTAGTTGTAACAGCGCTTCCCTGATTGAATTTATCAACAAGGACTCGCTGGTATCTTTGTAACCGTGATACGTTTTTGTCGAGATATTCTATTTGATTTGTATCCAATTTTCCCACATCAGTTTGAAACACATGATTGAGATACATCAATTTCTTCGCGTAGGGTTCTAGTCGTTGGTGAAAATCCTCTGGATTTTTAGGGTCATATCGATGATATTTTTGTTGTTCACCGATGACTTTTTCATCACCGATGGCTCTGCCACCAGTGACTCTGCCATTGGCAGCAGCAATTCTTTCTCCGATAGAAGATTTCAAAAAATCATCTACGACTGGATTATTATTAATCACCTCGGTAGAAATCCGTTGCTCTTTTTTTGTTTTATTTTTTTCACACCATAAATCATATTCGTCGGGTAATTCCCACGTGATTTCATATCCTGTTTGCTTCATCATTTCAACGAGTCGTCCTGTGAAATAACACTTCGAATTGTTTTCGTCAATAATGGCACTGATAAATGCGTATCCGTAACTAGAATTCACATCACTGAGATTGGGAGTTCTGAACAACAATTCCGTAGCGGACAGATCTCGCTCATGTGATTCAATAGCAGAAATAATATCGTCGCGTGTGAGTGGTAACGTTGTGGAAGATCGTTTAGTAGCCGAATAATGAATTTCATTAATATTTCTGAAACGATGAATTGCTTGTTTAGTGGCTTCGACGGATCCTAGTTGTTCAGAAAACACCGCCATGTATTTGAATCGTTCATCCACGATTGAAATTCCTGCTTCTACGGTGCAATTATAAATCACAACATCGGTGTGTTCAAACGCGTTAACTGGATCAGCAAAGTCTCTTTCTTTTTCTGCAGAATCGGTATCAGCGTGATAGTATTTCACTCGGTATCCTAGATGCTGTAACAATTTAGCAAGGGCTTCTACAGAATAATTCCCGTGTCGTTTGTTTTGTGTGAAGACTACTGCACGATTTCCTTGTTGCAGCGCGTTTAACAATTTGATGTAATTATCGTGATGAGACTGTTCCACAATAAACCTCTTACCACAATCTGGTTGATACTCGTTGATGATGAATTTGATGTCCGGACGATTTAAAAATTTCTTGAATAATTCTAAATCATCATTGTTAGCATCTGCGTCTAACACAATAACCCGTTTTGCTGAACAAATCAACCATGTGAGTGTTTCCCAAATCTGTTTTCCACGATTCGATGAAGTTATTTGACGAAGAATACCATGCCATTCATCTAACAACAACACATCAGGAATTCCTTTGACTCGTACAATCGATTCAATTTGCGAAATAACCCTTCGATGAGTTCTTGTATCAAAAATAATCCCACCATGAATTGTTTCATACGATTCGAGATTATAGTCGATGGTGGTTTTTCTTGTAAAAGTTTTTCTGTATGACAAATAGAGAACAGATTGATCATCTCGTATTGATTTCCATGCCGACGCTGACTTTCCCATCCCACAAGCAGACCCATCCATATAGTCATCGTTGAGGATGATTATACATCCTTGGCCGTTTTCATGAATAGGTGGCTCACAGTAAGTGTAATCTGGAATTCTCTTTGGAAACTCACCACTATGATCTACTCGGTGATAGTCGTATGATTTCAAGTATTTTTCATATCGTTTCTTATCGTCAGTGATTTTATCACTAACTTTGTCATTGGTTTTATCAGAGTCTCTCAATATCGTGATTTTATGTTTTGTAGTCCGGAAACAACCAACCACAAATCTATCAGAATATACGCACACGAATGCATCGATGGCTTTTCCCTCAATGAATCCACCAATCTCGTTATATCCATGTCGTCGTTGACAAATATTGCAATACGACCCAGCAACCCTTCCCAGTGAAATCATGTTGTTGGTTTGATTTGTTATTCCAGTGATTTGAACTGGTTGACCAGTTAACTCGATAGATATTTGATTGAAATCTTCGTTGGTCAAATCGTCAATGATGGTAGAACCATCGATGACAAAGTCATTAACAATGACAAAGTCATTGACAAAGTCATTGGTTTCCTTGTCAGTGCGTTTTTCATAACAAGTCTGTATAGCAACAGGACAGGATAATAACAAACTAGTAAATCTAAAATCCGATAGATTTCCAGGATAAATCAATCGTTTATCAATACTATTTGGTTTTGCTGATCTTGTTCCTGGTAGTTTGATGCTATGAAGTCCAGCCTGTGTATCAACATTCCATGATGGTCTGTCTGCGGCGATTTTCTTCAACAAATCTCGATGAGTATCAAAATCGATCGGAATCGTTTTCAATAAAATGTGATAACCACCACTGGTTTCAAAAACCAAAACATCATTGATAGAATCAACTAAGTCATTGAAATACAATAACAATTCCTTCAACGATGGGTTTTTAGAATCAATATCGATTGTGGGATATCTTAATCGCTCCCGAGGAATAATTTCATTAACCGCGGAACACCCTTGAAATTTTGTTATGTCGGGATCATTTACAAAAACATAAAATTGCCCCCGTTGTTGAATTATTACACCACGGAGTAAATAATTATCTTCGGTGAGTAATTCCATCGCAGACTTTTTACTAGAAACACTCCAAGCCGACGTTAAATGACTTTCGTAGTATTCTTGAAGATCGTGATAGGTTTGTGGAGACTGAAAAAACTCATCATCATCGTTATTGGAGTAATCACTAATCATTATACTGTATGCTTTTTAATCTCTAATTGAATGTTGATTAATGATTAATAATAATGGTGAATTCGGCATTAGCGGTTAATAAATGTTCGTGGTTGTTTTTAGGGTCCACACGACGATGTGAAAAAAATAGCATCGGGAAGTTCTGCGGGGTACATACTTGTACTGCAAAACAAGGATGTCCCGAGGGACCGAAACCATGTCTCGGTTGTGGAAAAGGCGTCAGAGGGAAATATCAGCTTTGTATAACGTGTGGTTGTCCACAATATCGTTCCGCAATAGAATACCTCAAACGAAAGAATAGACCAATACCGACTCCAGAAGAATTTTTACGTGAAAAACAGGCTAGATCGTCAAAATCACAATAAAACAATGAACCCAGCAGAGAGTTAAATTATCATCATTCTAATATCGATGTTGGATATAAATCATGAGTATAATAACAAATGACACTGTCATTGACAACACCGCAGGAATTACTTCAACGAGTAGTGGAGAACACGAACCCAGTACAAACGAGCATGATATCAATAACATCAACGGAACCAGAGTTTAGTGTGAATTTCCCTTCTCCGATTCCAGTGCGTGAGATAGCGCTAGCAAAACTACGATTATACCATAGTTGGCCTAATATCAGATCGGTAGCATTTGGTGGTCAGCAACCCAATAATTCTTTAGTGTTTGCGAATAAGAATAAAGACGACGGTACCCCAGACTGGAAAGTTGTTTCAATACCAACAGGGTCGTATCAAATTGAACAAATCAATGATGAATTCGCGCGTAGAATAAAATCAATCACTGGAAAAGAATCAAAAATCTCCATAACAGTTCATGAGCCCACACTATCATCCGCAATTGAAATAAACGCAGAAGGATACGTCGTAGATATCTATCAGAGTTCTATTAGAACCGTATTAGGATGGCCTGAATTACCACCCCAGAGTAAAACTCTGGAGGAAACCGTTGATTTACCAGAACCACAAAAAACTGATTATGTCACCGACGTGATAAAACCCGATAATCCAATAAAGAGTTATAAAGAATATAGGATACTCGCAGATTTTTTTTATTTCGGAATTGAAAGTGGGATTGGAAACGAAATAAGGGGATATTATTATTTAGTTGATAAACCTAAAGTCGTTAAAAATTTCACAGCAATGAATAATGATTTTTCACTGTTGTTAATATCTCTTAAATCTGGTTCTCTCACCCGAGATGAATTTATCAGCGTCGTAGAAACATGCAATAAAATTATCGACGATATGAAAAAATTTAATTCACAAATTATTCGAGTTATATTAGATGAAGATAACCCAAAATCGAGAACAGAATTTGCAAACCAATATAAAATTCCCGTGAATAATATTCCGATATTCAAACTACCAGGATATAACGTACCAGAACTAAAAAAACTTCTCAGTGATGCCATCGATGTTGGTTTTAAAATAATTCATGATGCATGGAAAAAAACAGCATCACCGGAAATAAAAATCCTCAAACACAATAATGACCCAGACGGTGGCGGTAGGCATATCGCTCCGTTCAACGTGAATATTTCATCGGTGATTGCGCTTAATTTAGTGTGTGATGTTATTGAAGGAAGCTATCAAATAAATCTAGAACGATCAAATCAAGCTCAGCAAGGATATATTCTTTATTCGTTTGCACCAACAGCTCCTCCAGGATTCCTAATTATTGAAAACCCAATTAATCCAGTCTATATGCGATGCCATAATAATTCATTAACCAGAATTAATTTCAAACTCACCGACCAGTCCAATAATCTGATTGATTTACAAGAAGAGGTGTTAGTGATTAGTTTGTTTGTGAAATCCTAAATTGCTTTGCAATTTCAAAGGATTTTCGTCCTAAGGACTTTCATCATAAAGACTGGTTAAAATCATTTATTATTTTTTGTTAACCCAGTGATGAAATCACTAAGCAGCAGAGAGGGTGGATGACAACAAGTTGCGACCAAAATTTGATTGAAAAATCGTTTTCATTTTTTTAGTTAAAATGATTTCGTAGGGAGATTTCAACGAAATCCTACGGATCGTTTTAAGGATTCAATCAATTTTTTTTGTCTGAAAACGTTGTAGGATTCGCCCTTTTTTTGGTTGAAATGAGATTATAGGACGGCTCGTTTTAGGATTTCAATCAAATTTTGTCTAAAAACGTTGTAGGGTTCACCCTCTCTGCTGCTCAGCATGAGTTCCTTTCATTTTCTAGATGCAATGGATTTACCTTTGGTCACCCATGATGTCGGCGGCTTTGTACACATTCATATGCCCAATTAGACAATGTAAAAAGCAGAATCACAAGAAAGATCCCTAACTTTATGTTCATAACGTCTTGCTGGGCCAAAGATAAATTCAGCAGAAAACCAATGGCAATTTATATGGTTCGGCAATAGAGTTCTGCTCCTATATTTTACTATTGCGTTATCGTCATGATGATGAAATACTCGATCATAAGAATTGTCACGTATTGCTATTAATCTCTGAAGTGTTACATATTACCAATGAGTATCGTCATCATGCACCAAGAGTAAACTTAAAACTTGGCTGATTGTTGTCTAGGATTGTGACTATGTCATCCTTCTACAAGGTCTTTGCATCTGATTTTGTCTAGGTCTTGTAGAACCTTTTCCTCTACCTCCAAACATGTGTCGAAAATACTGTGTCTGGAATAAAAAGGTTTGTTATGTTGCCTAAAACCTCATTCCAATGGCAAACATGACCTTTGTATCTTGTTCTTCATGTGAAAACTATTTGTTAGTATGTTTGATATCCGCTCAATAGTATTCTGGAACTTGTTAATGCTGCGACCTGAACTATTTCTATAGTGACTTTGCAACTGTGCAAACGTTTGATTTATCAAACTTCAGCCATTATTAGCACCATCATCATCGGCGGTGGTGGCGGCACTACCCAATCTTAGCAATAGAAACTTAGATGATCAGGACATATCCATCGAACATTTATCATAGACATACAAACCTTTTCACAAGGACGGGTGTTGAATATACAGACTTAAATGTAATAAACTGGTATTCATTTATATCACAGCATAAGAAAGGTAGATGGGTAAATATGGATTGACAAGATTAAACTAGTTATGGAGACGGTGAATAATAATACAAAGGCAGGTGTTCACGGCATTTTGATTGCACTCTTATTTCTACCTGCGTAATACATGGTTAATCTTACATCATCATGGAGCCAACATCAACTTACAGCGCAATGTACACTATTGTATGGAGTTGCATGTAATTGATAAACCAGACTGGGCGCCAATATATTTACACAATATTTTGTAAAGAATTGCAGCTTACTACAACTACTGAGGAGGTTTTTCTGCATGGTGCTGACTTTTAATCTAGTTGTATGAGTTATGTAGATCGATAGGAGGACACACACACACACACACACACACACACACACACACACACACACACATATATATATATATATATATATATATATATATATATATATATAATATATATATATATATATATATATATATATATAATATATATAAATAACATGATCTTCAAACTGATAACAATCTAGTAAAATAACAAAGTCGCAAGTACGAAATGACGCTTTTCCCAATTAAGATTCATTTGAAATCATATTCTGCGAATTTCACAACAATTATGTAGATATAACAAAACTCAAATTTTGTATTTTCTCTGCAACACAAGGATTTCAACGATGGCTGAAGATAAATATTGGGATCTTACAGAAGATCTGTCTTCTGGGTGAATAGTTAATTTCCGTAGAATATCATTTTTCTTCACTGACAAGTTGATCAAAAATCTCTATGCTGAAATCTGAATTCATACGACACTATGCACATTCCAGAGTTGGCCTATTATATATTGATCCATACACAATTAATTTAGAAAGCATGGCTGACATGGTATATCCGTTCCGGATTCGACCGATGACTGACTGGTAAACCAATTATAGGCTTTGTCTAAACAAATTTATTTATATTACAAATTAAAAAGATTTTTTTGTAATTAACTTATATTGGAGTATTACATGTTTATCTGACAAATATCAAAATACATTCTTTATTGTATAAATATTTCGTTTTCATTATGATGGGAGGTGTTATGAATATTGTTTACTTATAAAAGGGGTTTGTATATTCAATTGTGAGCTTACATTTAGTCAAAGTTGTAATGTAAAGAGACATTTTACATCATTAATGTTTACATAATTGCTTCTTAATTGTACCTAAACTGATGGTCTCTATTTCTTCATTTTACATTGTTTAATGCCTAGAGTTGTCACAAGAGACTCAATGTCAACAAGATATATAATTGCTTAAGATTATTAAAATTCTCAATTTTAGTTTATTTATTGGTATGAAATAATAGTCGAACGATCTTTATTGGACATTTATGAGAAACGTTGTTTAGCCTTTTAACTTAATTTACCACTTCACTTTTATGGTTCCAATCTTCATTGTTATTGATCATGAAATCTTTGTGCCAAATCATCCCGGTCCAGTATAAAAGTTCAAGGTAAAAGAAGAGGTCATTTTGTAACCTGTGCAAGTGTGCGTGTACTCTATTGTAGCACCTGTTCACAAACAGCGCCTATATTTATTTTAGCCAATGTGTCAAAGGAATAAAATATTTCAAAAACAAGTCTTATACAAAATATATGCTGTGTTGTCTGAGTTAAATTACGGGCATTTTACGTAAGGATTGGGTCAAGGTAGATCGAGATACGAATACTTCTGTACGTGCTACTTAGGCTGATTTGTTAAGTGCAACGAGGTAATCAAAACTGATTCATATGTTCAATTACGTTTTGTATGTCTTTCTCTCTTTGCTTGTTGTTGAATTGAGTCGTAGAGATGATTTTGGATGTTAACTTTTGTCTTTTTAAATCAATAATTTGTATTTTGATATAAATCAAGAAAGTCTTCAGTTCCCATATTTCGGATATTGTGCTCGTCAGTCTTTGCGTGTGATTCTATTTTCATAGCAATGATTAATTTCAAAATGTGTAGATCATAACAATTGCCGTATTGGGGCAATTATCATGCCGATAATAAAATTTGGTCACCTACCTATTAATAGAGGGGCCCTGATTGACCGAGTGGTCTAATAGAGCCCTCAGTTACTGATCACTGTCATATAGTCTCTCTTTGCGTGGGTTTGAGTCGCAGATTCGGCCCATGTGGGTGTGTGAGAAAGATGGCCAGTTGCTATTCGTGGGTCGGTGGTTTTTTGGGGGGTTTTTGCGGGTACTTCTTCCACCATTAATGCTGAAAGATGGCGTTAAACCCTATTGATAGAAACACATAGCCAGTGAATACATCATGCATCAGGTCAATACTTACCCTGCTGCACGTGACCAATATGCATTGTGATTTTGATATTTAACGGGGCTTTAAACAATGTCCAGTCATATCGCTACAATATATGCAGTGGGGTAGTTCTTAGTGAAGTCTAGCACAGTAGCTTCATGTCCGAACCAGTAACATTATCCTATTACACTAACCTATTATTAGCAAGGCATCTGGTAGTACCACTTTTATAAGTCTTTATAAGGACTCATACGGGGTTTAAAACCGCGACCTCCCCCATTCAAGGCGCACGCTTTAACCGCGTAGGTCATCCGATCCGTCGCAAAATGCAAAACAAAATATCAATAACATTAAACAAACACGTATGTCACAAATCGATGAAATTGTACATTGTTATTTAAAAGGGGAGGGGCGCGTGCATACACATGTCGGTCAATTACAAATAATGACCTTTTCTGCTTGCTTTAGTAAGTTTATATGCATGGTACAGTGACATGCACTTAATTTACCTTATTTTGTTTTCTCCGCAAACATGAACTATTTTAGATGAAATCGTGAGTTGTATTTGTATCCTTCGTTACTTTATTCATTCCCTCTTTGACTAGTTCAAGGGAGTTCTTCAGCAAAAATTAGGACCGTAACATTCCGTGCAGGAGATTGTTATTGTTGGTTTCTTTGAGCGCAGTTATATGCCAAAACATGCCGTCACGCCTCATGATTATTCAATTGACGAAAACAGGTCAAAAATCTTAGAATCAATTTACCTTCTTTAATTTGTATATAAATGTGCAACTAATATGGAGAAGATATATGATATTACAAGAAATACTCAATGAATGCCCTTTGAATTGGTATATAATTCAATCATGGCCTTGGGTTGAATGAATTTTAAAACCACCAATCAATAAGATTTTCCTATTCACGTCTTTAATTCTCGATGTTTAAAGACCTGCATACACATTTCAGTGTAAGAATTTATGGAAAGTTTCTGAAAGGAACAAAGGCAAAATGGTGAAACTAGAGCAAAGATAATGAAATGGAATTATGTTGTGACAAAATACCATATTAAAAGTCATACAGTTTTAGTCTTTAAATGTTTAAATCATGAAAGAAATAATTATTCAGTTATTAGAACGAATTAATTTTTGTTGGCTCATTTTGTTCTACAATGTCTGTATAAGTAACGAAAGGTATTGAAGATGTATTTTTCGTTTGTCCATTTGTGTTCAATGCCAGTGATAATAACTAATGGCATCGAAGGTTAGAAACAAACAAACACTGTGTAGTTTAAACTTAAAAATTCATAGGTCAAACTTTCAGAGTGTACTTGCAGAGATCAATACTCAATACGAAAAAAACCACACCTTGGATATTTATTGCCATGGCAAGCGACACCATTACCACGACAAAAAATGATGGAGCAGACAACTGTAAATTAAACAAACATAAGTTTGCTGGAGTTTTTGTCTTTTTTTTTTGTTTGTTTATTTCTCTCGCATGTAAGTTAGTCTTTATTTGCTAACTGTACCAGGATAGACCTCAATGGGTGCTTGCATAAAATGACAACAGAACACAATATGTGAAAGATGGACATTTATGGCATGGACTACTAATACTATTTCTATTCCACATATAATTCGCTTTCGCACTAAATATATGTCACAAGTACTTTATCCAAACATTCACAAATAAAAACGAAAAAATTGATCCATAAATTCAAATGTATGACGGCAAGATCCATTTAATATCGCTCAATGAGTGCAAGATTAAATTAATCTCGTAATTTCGTCCAATGATTGTAAGATTAACATAATCTGATGGAATAAAATGAGATTCAAATAAACTCATGTAATCAGAATGACTCAAACTCAACTGAATCAAAAATCTATTGGAATAAACATACGACTCGGTAATTTATACAGCCGTTTCATTTATAAATATTTATAAAACTTGCAATTGTGTCCACTGACAAATCACACTGTTTTTCCAAATTCTTGGGTTCGCTAACACTGGTACCGGCCACTCACACCCTTCATGGATCCACCATGCGCAAAATTTACAAATTAGCAGTTTCATCTTTGTATGGATGGCCTTGATGGTTACATCATCTTTCATATCCATATAGGCACACAGACGGCCAGAAAAACAGTCCGTTATACCAGCACACAGCACACAGTTCTCCTCAATTGGGTTAACCCTCCTGTATTTCAACGCACATCTTTCATGGATCCACCATTCGCACCGACATACGTACAGAGAGCTATACACAGCTACACGCAGCCAAATGGCAGATCAAAAACGGAGAATGTGCACTCCTTTTCAAGATCCAAAGACCAGTGTAACAGTAAAGAAAAGAAGAAAATACTTGCCTTAAATCCACAGGAGAGTATTAGTAAGATTGACATACCCATGTATTCCGATCTTTTAGTGTCAAGCGATCTACGACGAGATACGTGCTAATTCAGTTGCTTAACTAGAAAAACAATCATTCACTATATGTAACGGTGTAAGCATATACAACGACAAATGGTAAACCGTTCTAAGGTGTAACGGAGTCATTCTTCGCCGTTTTCTGAGAAACTAACCAATACAAGGTAAAATGAATCTATTTGTGGAAAAATAAAACATTAACAATTTAAACAGTACAGAAAATTCTTATATGAAATAAAAAAAATAAAACTTGTCTTCATCTCAACATTGTAATCTATACAGGCAGACTTTGACAGAGGAAGTTTGTAAAGACTTGGCTTGAAGCAGAAGATATTAGTATGGTCCCAAAAAAATGCCACAGAATTTTGGGAGACGCGATTGTGCTCTACCAGCCCAATTTAAGCTAAAATTAATAACTTATAAAGAAAATTTGTTGACAATGCGTTACACATGTAATACATGGTCAATTTGACCAGATGCACTAATATCACGGGTAGATAGTGTAGACACTGATCTTTCCATTGTTAAGTGACAAGCGGTCTAAGCAGTTAACGGTACATTGTGATTACATACAGAAATATAATTTTTTGATTCGTCAGTTATCTGTTTAGTGGAAATGCGGACCTACAACTGATTCTAACCAATGCCTCGTCAACACCATCTCTTCCGCTCGCGGAGGTGTATTTACCCGAAAAATCTACAGTGCATGTCGTCACTTGTAGCGACGTTAGTACGAAACACAATCATGTGGATCTGTCGCATTATTTCGTATATTAAATTTGCTTAAGAAAAGGTATCCCGATACATCCATACATACGAACATACGTACCTACCTACCTACCGACAGACATACAGACATACATACATAACGATAATTTCTTTTTAAGGCAACAATTACATTTCACAAGCTTAGAAACTTAATTTTGCTTCACCGACAACAAAGATTCAACATGAGTACGCTCAGAATCGTCTTCCAGAAAACATTACAAAACAAACTATAATTGATTAGTTTGATATCAATCCTGCAAATATTTATGGTAATAATTAGTCAAATAATAATAATAATAATAATAATAATAATAATAATAATAATAATAACCATTATAATAATAATAATGATAATAACATACAACATACTGGATATGGATGTATTTTTGAAATTATTTTGCGTAATATAAATTTTAAAATATAAACCTTCACCAAATATAATATCCACTTCAACGGTAGTTTTCATATTGAAGTAGTGACGTAGTTACCATCATGGAATAAACATTCGAAAATTAGAAAATATTGTGCCGGTTTCGTTCTAATAGACGCTCACGTCATATTAATCAAAATTTACCGATTTTATTCCAAGACATCACTCAATGAGAATGTAAAACAAATAAAACGTGTCTTTTCTGATTTTGATTTTTGCAGATTAAAGCTAGTACGTACAGTGTAACAAGATAACCGGGACGGACCACTTCGGATTAACAACAAAACACGCTTTGATGATACAGATATAAAAATTATGGTTTAATGTGGCGATATATATATAAGCAAAACAATAAAATGCGTGCGTAGTGTAATCCAAATATTGGATTTAATTATACATAAATACGCACAGACTCGTAAATGCAACAAATTATACAATGATACAAATCAATGATACAATGATACAAAACAATGATACAAAACAATGATACAATGATACAAAAACTAATACAAAACCCCAGCGAAAAAAATATACAAAAAAGATGAATACAGTTTACTCACGTAGTAAACAATGCAGGATTACTCATATAGTAAAAATGTATGCGCTCAAGTAGCAAAACTGTATTTGAAAAAAATAAAGGGACAGATAACTTATCTTTCCAGTCCCAAAAGATATATTGGGTTCCGCAAACCCATATTAGCCCACGACTAACAAATTACAAATAAATAGATATAACCGACTATTAGTATACAGCTCCACAGCTGGTACAATAGAACTTTACAATTTCTACAGACTCCGGACCCTCGGAATACTACGAAACATTAAACCCTCCAAACACTCTGGTCATTTAGACAGCTCCACAGCTGGGTCACCCTTGTCACCCTTGACATTAGACACTCCGGCACATTAAACAGCTCTGGACACACCAGTGCATTTAATCACAGCTCCCGACGTTTGACAGCTCCGGACACCCCGGACGTTTAACACCCTCGTACCAATAGCCCTACAGCTAAAGTTGTGCCAATACTCCCTCCCTCAGATCAATAGC
The DNA here is from genome assembly GCA_030141615.1 of Unio pictorum. Taxonomy (NCBI): domain Eukaryota; kingdom Metazoa; phylum Mollusca; class Bivalvia; order Unionida; family Unionidae; genus Unio; species Unio pictorum. The sequence continues at coordinate 3,666,854 of JARLTB010000390.1, forward strand.
CCTACAGCTAACAGTCCTTTAACCCAGCCGCTTGTTGACAAAACCCTTAGTAATGTAAAGACCCTTCACATATACTATAGCATTTATAGGCTTTTGTTCTCCGTATCAAGAACACGTTGCACGTGCGGCATAGAGCGAATTGTACTCACGATTCCGAAGTACAACTGCCCATATATATATAAATCACCCTCGGGTATCGTGGTACACTATAAACGAAACCAGAGTACACATATTTCCTAAATAAAAACTACATCATTCCGTGACATACAGTATATACTCGAATGCCTCGACTTACTTAGAATTCGGTAAAGAAAAATCAATCCTTGCATTAGTGAGATATAAATATCCGGAAGTGACACACCTGACACGGAATGAACTCCACTAGTGGTTGAGAAATTTGGAGATTGACCACTTAAACTTTCAATTTCTGTGACGTCTTAATCTAGCAATATGGATCTTGAGAAATAGAATTACTAGGTAGAACCTAGCAGCATTGTGATGTGGACACAGTTTAAGAGATTTATCAAAGCAAACGAAAGCATTCATAAACTGGGACTCTCTCATGAAGCAGTAACCAAGAAGATTTAGTTCTGTCTGTCCGTGTTTTATTGTTGGTTCTGTTCTCATCACGTGTACCATGTTGTCCAACGCAGCCTGTTGATGTCTCGTCTTTCCTAGTTTGAAGAAATTTAAATATTGAAAGAAGTACAGATACATAAGGGAATCTACATCTGCGCACTCATAACATGAAGGATTGATTGCATCCCTTAAAGACGGGCGTGCTCCGATCGACCTGAACATTTCCATCTTTAAAGGGGTGGGTGTAATAGAGATCTCTGACGGGGGATAGGCGACGCTGAAGGACACTAGGCTCTGCAGTAGATCTTCCGGACCGTATGTTTCTGTATTACACTTATCGAGAATGAATTCCAAATTACATCTTGGGGTATATCGTTCATCGATTTTTTCCGATATCATGTATCTCATTTTGTGATCACTTATTCGCTGTAGACAAATCTCTGTCAAATCGCAATCCTCGAGCATGGTTCCAAGTCCACACAGCTTTAGTCTTACTGAGGTAGCATCACTGTTAATCCCAAGTGACAGACACCTTGATGCGAAATCCATCAGATGACCCACTTCCTCCTGGGTTAGAGAATGTGCATTTTCTTTGCATACAGAAACCACATGAAAACCCAGCTGTGACAACAAGATCATGAGAACATTATGTAGATATATTCGAAATGTGTCAGGTGAGTGTTGCAAAGCATGTATTATACTTCTTACACAGCTTGTCATAATGTTGTATTCCTGAGGAATCTCTCGAACGATAACCCTCCTGCAATGGAGTAATGCACTGAACATAATAAGATAGTCCACCAATGTCTCTTTATGTAAATCTGTCTTGATGCTTCTTAAGGTACTAATCATATCCAATCTGCTGACATCATACAATAAGAGCATTCCAAGATTACAGCATTTTAATTCAACCAACATTCGGCAATCTTTTGACAAAATACTTCCCAGTAGTCTAGTTAAAATGAGCTGTGTAGTTCCAAATATTTTTCTATCATAAATGTTGTTTGTAACAATAAAATAGTCAGGACAATAGCCATCACTGGCCCACTCGTACAACTGTTTTAGACACAGAGTTAGACAGAATAGAAGGTTTTCAGCGCACCACAATTCAATCGGTGTTCTCTCTCTCATCCACAACATGCAAACCTTGCAATGATAGCTTGAAAAGGCGTCACCAAGGACAGGTTCAATGTATGTCTTCTTTATCATTTTTAGTAACACATATACTTTCATCACCGTATCCTCAAATGACCTGGTAAGCTCTCTTTCTGTAAAAGAGAAAGATAATCTCCATTCCAGATCGCTTTCATGGCTGTGTGGGTGTCCAATAGCAACAGCAAAGCAGCAATCCTTCCTTGCATTTTGTAGAATATGTGAAGCAGGCCATGCGTGTAGTCGGCGGCGGCTTTGGAACCATTCATGTGCCTCATTTGGCCATCGTGGGCACCGTAAAGATAGTACTTCATCAAAACACATCTCCTTGAAATCATTTACAATACGCCATGCTGGGCCCGAAAAAAATTCACCAGGAGAGATTATTCTAAAGATTTCGTTGGGCATCACAGTTCTATTATAGGAATCTCCTCTCGTGCTCGCAATCTGATGATGGAATACTGGAACAGGAGTATTGTCAGGTAGCATTCTTACTACCTGTAGTTTAACATAACCAGGATGAGTAATGTCATCATGCACCATGAGAAAATTGACCTTGTCGGGCTGACAGTCAAATAGTTCTGAGACTAATTGTGTTCGTTCATCCCAAGATATTATGTCTTGATCCGAATTTAGTCCTGGTCCTGTAGATCCTTCTCCTCTACTGCCAAAATTGTATCTACTGAGTTTACGTTGTAGAATAAGACGGTCTGTTATGTTGAATAAACAGTCATTTGCAGTGACAACCATGACCTTCCTACCACGGTCTTCCTGTGAGTAGCCGATGACATCTAGGATGTTGTAAACCCGCTCAGACACAGCGCGGTAGTATTCTGGGACTTGGTGATACATGTCACCTGAAGTGTAACAAATTTAAATTGTATAGTGATTTTAACACCTACAAGCCTTTTTTTTAAACAAGCTGAATTATCATCATCATCATCATTACCATAAGCATCATTGTCATCATCAGCGCGACTGATCATTATATCACAAATGCAGATCATCAGGACGTATTCAAAAACAATCATGTCGTTTTGTTTTAGCAAGCTTTTAATAATACATACTGTTTATATAATCAGCTATGTGGACTTTGCATCAAATTTTATAATCTAGATAATATTCAGCGTAAATTGTATTATTATTGCAATTGTTATTATTATTATTATTATTATTATTATTATTATGGTAGTAGTTGTAGTAGGATAGTGTTGTTTTTATTATTACTCTTGTTATTAGTAGAAGTAGTATTATTAAATAATATTATTATTTTAGTAGTAGGAGGAGGATATTGTTGTTGTCCAGTGACGTGTTTAACAAAAGTGTTTATTCTATGTGAAAATAAAACGTTTCACCAATTTTAACTTGTTCTCACTCATAGATATATAAAGGTCTGCATGTACCATTGTAGTTATTTTATCTATGTCTATTTGGCTAATAGGTTATGAATGTTTAAAATGGTTCATAGCATTATTAGTTATTATTAGACGAAGAAGCAACCCTTTCCGTGCTTTTGGAAGAAAATAACAAAACAAATTCAATTTATATGCTCTTTTGTATAATATTTACCGTTGACTCTAATGGAAAACAAATTAATTTTACAAATTCACAAAAACTACACAATAGAAAAAGCTTTGATTAATACGAGTACTGAATAAATAGACTTTAGCTGAATGGATTCGTATTAAATACTACATGCATATACATGTATCATGGTATAAGAAAGGTTCATGATACATGGTCTGATTGACGTGATTAAACTGTGTTTATGGAGATGGGAAATGTTAAACTAAAGTCTGATGTTCGCAATCATTTGCTGGAAATACCATTTCCTCCTCGCTGATGGCATGATTTCTCTTAACGGCTAATGCACTGAAAAAGAAGCTGCAGTAGCTTAGCTGGTAAAGCGCTGGCCAGTACAAGTGACGCGGTTTCAATGCCAGCCCAGGCCAGCCGAGTTCAGAGTCCTCAAGTTTCCCTTAGGTCCATTTAATCCACATGATACAATCAACAATGTGGTAAATGAGCCGCTAACACCAATCATCTAATATCATTCCTCCAAAAATCATAGTAATCTGTCAAACCGCTGTACCATATGTTAATGTTAGATAAATCTGAGACAAATTGATAGACTGTTTATTTTCTCAGGAAGTGTACAATTTCCTGTCGACATATTTTAATAGAACATGAGCGTTCATCGGTGCATGTCAGATCTGTATATTGAAAAGTAGATCACTACTTTTGTAAGACTGCATTTTCGCACACGAGAAAGCGGATTTACTTTACGTATTTGCTGATTTCGTCTCAGCACTTAGACCTGTAGTTGATTAATTTCAAGAACCAATCATGTCTTATTACTGGTACGAGGCATGCTTAAATCTTTGAAATGTAATTTGATTTGAGCAATGTCTGAACGTCCATTGTCACGCCAATGGGTCTTCTATAACTGCATTCGACCCGACGCAATTAACGCAAATAAAATGCGTCATTTCAGCACAAGAACATGGGTACAAGCTTGAAATTGCCATTATGTTTATAATCTCTAGCGCCCGATCCAAAAACAACGTTTCCTATACTTTAATATTTTAGAACTACCACGAAATATATATAAACTGTCTTGGAAAAGAATGGTGTAACCTTGGTGAAGAAAACAATTGCAAGCGAAGAAAAAAGTCATTATAGGAGTGTGCAAGAATAGTTCATACTACTAGCATCTAATGATGAAAACAATACATTTTGATCAGTGACAGTTAAGCTACCTATTCGAAATATTAGTTTGGGATAAATAAAACAAGAGCACGCCAGAAGTTTGGATTTTATGAAGCTCTTTATTGTTATATCATGCAATCTTCTATGGAAGGAAATAAAGATGATTCAGGCCCTAATGGCAGGAGGTGGATTATGTACAGGTTGATCATCTGAGTTAATTGTGGCTGGTATCGAATGAATGCCTTTGACAAGGGATTACTGACTTATTTGTTACTTACTATTCCGACGTTACGTTTTCACCCTGATACGATATTGCAGATAATTATGTAAATAAGAGTTAGCTTTACATGACGATGTCACTTAATCCAATTAAATAAACCTCAACACACACACACACACACAGTGACACATATATATTGTGTAACAACTAAAATTCATGTAGAAAACGGGGATTATTGTACTTTTATATCGTTATTTTCATACGTCACTAATGAATACTGTATGGAAATTCATCATTGCTCTAGAATCAACAGCACACTGTTGCAAGAATGTTTATATCTGCGTATTATTATGCCGTGGACGAATCACCATTTGATACATCAATAGTATTGGTTTATCAAATTGCTTTTTACCAACACTTTATAATGTTAATTGTATTGTATGTGGTATATATATATATATATATATATATATATATATATATATATATATATATATATATATATATATATATATAGAGAGAGAGAGAGAGAGAGAGAGAGAGAGAGAGAGAGAGAGAGAGAGAGAGAGAGAGACAGACAGACAGACAGACAGACAGACAGAGAGGGAGAGAGGGAGAGAGAAATAGATAGATAGATAGGACAGACAGAGGGAGAGTTCAATGGCAATATTGCGTAATTACTGCAAAAATAGTATATCTTGGAAAACGCGCACGATTCGATAGAACATGCCATCATGAATGCTGTTAATCACAGTTGCTAATACTACGTACTGGGCTCAGTGCTCGACCATGTGTTAAACGTTTGATCAGATTAAGATGCGTAATCAGCCATGCTGGCAATTTGGTACTGTTTGAGACTATTATTTTACACGCAACATAGACTCACAGAAAGTAGGATTGTAGAAAAACATGACCAGGTTAAAAATGACAATAACGTCAATGAAATAATTGCATGTATTTCGCGGCGAGACGCAATCAACGTTAAAGATGATGACAATTTGTTTTGAATACACGATCTTGTGTACGGTGTGTCCTGTATGCGACCATAAGGACTAGCCCAGATAATACAACGTTTGGGTGAAATTAACTTTCGTAACATTGATTTCTCTGTCCAAAGTTCTGACACTAGTAAGCTGGGCGACTTCCACGTGTATCTGCTAACGTGCTTAGTTTCGCATCCGTGCGAACGACCTACTATTCTTCTTCTACAAATATCCTACTCTATTTTCGTGGTTGGATAGGTAATTTATAGTAATTGTTTTGCTGCCTCGGATTGTCAATTCGGTCTGAGGCCACAAATATATTGTCGGACCATATCGGGTCAGTAAATGACGTAGCAAGCCTGGTTTTTCAACGTTTGCACCCATCTTACGAATTTTTTTTCGATCGAATATGACAATTTTCTCCTGAATTGTCTCTGCGTGTTGGGCTTCAACTGTTCGCGTGATTACATGAAATAGTACGTATGGGACTGTTGGAAGTCATGATAACAACACGTGAGATTGCTCTAGACTGATAGTGCTGTAGGTCCGAAATCTCAGAGATAATTCCTGTGGATGATGGTATCCTAGTCTCCATACCTCAGGTATACGGTCAAATGCAGTTCGTTTACCAGCCCAATTTAAGCTAAAATTAATAACTTATAAAGAAAATTTGTTGACAATGCGTTACACATGTAATACATGGTCAATTTGACCAGATGCACTAATATCACGGGTAGATAGTGTAGACACTGATCTTTCCATTGTTAAGTGACAAGCGGTCTAAGCAGTTAACGGTACATTGTGATTACATACAGAAATATAATTTTTTGATTCGTCAGTTATCTGTTTAGTGGAAATGCGGACCTACAACTGATTCTAACCAATGCCTCGTCAACACCATCTCTTCCGCTCGCGGAGGTGTATTTACCCGAAAAATCTACAGTGCATGTCGTCACTTGTAGCGACGTTAGTACGAAACACAATCATGTGGATCTGTCGCATTATTTCGTATATTAAATTTGCTTAAGAAAAGGTATCCCGATACATCCATACATACGAACATACGTACCTACCTACCTACCGACAGACATACAGACATACATACATAACGATAATTTCTTTTTAAGGCAACAATTACATTTCACAAGCTTAGAAACTTAATTTTGCTTCACCGACAACAAAGATTCAACATGAGTACGCTCAGAATCGTCTTCCAGAAAACATTACAAAACAAACTATAATTGATTAGTTTGATATCAATCCTGCAAATATTTATGGTAATAATTAGTCAAATAATAATAATAATAATAATAATAATAATAATAATAATAATAACCATTATAATAATAATAATGATAATAACATACAACATACTGGATATGGATGTATTTTTGAAATTATTTTGCGTAATATAAATTTTAAAATATAAACCTTCACCAAATATAATATCCACTTCAACGGTAGTTTTCATATTGAAGTAGTGACGTAGTTACCATCATGGAATAAACATTCGAAAATTAGAAAATATTGTGCCGGTTTCGTTCTAATAGACGCTCACGTCATATTAATCAAAATTTACCGATTTTATTCCAAGACATCACTCAATGAGAATGTAAAACAAATAAAACGTGTCTTTTCTGATTTTGATTTTTGCAGATTAAAGCTAGTACGTACAGTGTAACAAGATAACCGGGACGGACCACTTCGGATTAACAACAAAACACGCTTTGATGATACAGATATAAAAATTATGGTTTAATGTGGCGATATATATATAAGCAAAACAATAAAATGCGTGCGTAGTGTAATCCAAATATTGGATTTAATTATACATAAATACGCACAGACTCGTAAATGCAACAAATTATACAATGATACAAATCAATGATACAATGATACAAAACAATGATACAAAACAATGATACAATGATACAAAAACTAATACAAAACCCCAGCGAAAAAAATATACAAAAAAGATGAATACAGTTTACTCACGTAGTAAACAATGCAGGATTACTCATATAGTAAAAATGTATGCGCTCAAGTAGCAAAACTGTATTTGAAAAAAATAAAGGGACAGATAACTTATCTTTCCAGTCCCAAAAGATATATTGGGTTCCGCAAACCCATATTAGCCCACGACTAACAAATTACAAATAAATAGATATAACCGACTATTAGTATACAGCTCCACAGCTGGTACAATAGAACTTTACAATTTCTACAGACTCCGGACCCTCGGAATACTACGAAACATTAAACCCTCCAAACACTCTGGTCATTTAGACAGCTCCACAGCTGGGTCACCCTTGTCACCCTTGACATTAGACACTCCGGCACATTAAACAGCTCTGGACACACCAGTGCATTTAATCACAGCTCCCGACGTTTGACAGCTCCGGACACCCCGGACGTTTAACACCCTCGTACCAATAGCCCTACAGCTAAAGTTGTGCCAATACTCCCTCCCTCAGATCAATAGCCCTACAGCTAACAGTCCTTTAACCCAGCCGCTTGTTGACAAAACCCTTAGTAATGTAAAGACCCTTCACATATACTATAGCATTTATAGGCTTTTGTTCTCCGTATCAAGAACACGTTGCACGTGCGGCATAGAGCGAATTGTACTCACGATTCCGAAGTACAACTGCCCATATATATATAAATCACCCTCGGGTATCGTGGTACACTATAAACGAAACCAGAGTACACATATTTCCTAAATAAAAACTACATCATTCCGTGACATACAGTATATACTCGAATGCCTCGACTTACTTAGAATTCGGTAAAGAAAAATCAATCCTTGCATTAGTGAGATATAAATATCCGGAAGTGACACACCTGACACGGAATGAACTCCACTAGTGGTTGAGAAATTTGGAGATTGACCACTTAAACTTTCAATTTCTGTGACGTCTTAATCTAGCAATATGGATCTTGAGAAATAGAATTACTAGGTAGAACCTAGCAGCATTGTGATGTGGACACAGTTTAAGAGATTTATCAAAGCAAACGAAAGCATTCATAAACTGGGACTCTCTCATGAAGCAGTAACCAAGAAGATTTAGTTCTGTCTGTCCGTGTTTTATTGTTGGTTCTGTTCTCATCACGTGTACCATGTTGTCCAACGCAGCCTGTTGATGTCTCGTCTTTCCTAGTTTGAAGAAATTTAAATATTGAAAGAAGTACAGATACATAAGGGAATCTACATCTGCGCACTCATAACATGAAGGATTGATTGCATCCCTTAAAGACGGGCGTGCTCCGATCGACCTGAACATTTCCATCTTTAAAGGGGTGGGTGTAATAGAGATCTCTGACGGGGGATAGGCGACGCTGAAGGACACTAGGCTCTGCAGTAGATCTTCCGGACCGTATGTTTCTGTATTACACTTATCGAGAATGAATTCCAAATTACATCTTGGGGTATATCGTTCATCGATTTTTTCCGATATCATGTATCTCATTTTGTGATCACTTATTCGCTGTAGACAAATCTCTGTCAAATCGCAATCCTCGAGCATGGTTCCAAGTCCACACAGCTTTAGTCTTACTGAGGTAGCATCACTGTTAATCCCAAGTGACAGACACCTTGATGCGAAATCCATCAGATGACCCACTTCCTCCTGGGTTAGAGAATGTGCATTTTCTTTGCATACAGAAACCACATGAAAACCCAGCTGTGACAACAAGATCATGAGAACATTATGTAGATATATTCGAAATGTGTCAGGTGAGTGTTGCAAAGCATGTATTATACTTCTTACACAGCTTGTCATAATGTTGTATTCCTGAGGAATCTCTCGAACGATAACCCTCCTGCAATGGAGTAATGCGCTGAACATAATAAGATAGTCCACCAATGTCTCTTTATGTAAATCTGTCTTGATGCTTCTTAAGGTACTAATCATATCCAATCTGCTGACATCATACAATAAGAGCATTCCAAGATTACAGCATTTTAATTCAACCAACATTCGGCAATCTTTTGACAAAATACTTCCCAGTAGTCTAGTTAAAATGAGCTGTGTAGTTCCAAATATTTTTCTATCATAAATGTTGTTTGTAACAATAAAATAGTCAGGACAATAGCCATCACTGGCCCACTCGTACAACTGTTTTAGACACAGAGTTAGACAGAATAGAAGGTTTTCAGCGCACCACAATTCAATCGGTGTTCTCTCTCTCATCCACAACATGCAAACCTTGCAATGATAGCTTGAAAAGGCGTCACCAAGGACAGGTTCAATGTATGTCTTCTTTATCATTTTTAGTAACACATATACTTTCATCACCGTATCCTCAAATGACCTGGTAAGCTCTCTTTCTGTAAAAGAGAAAGATAATCTCCATTCCAGATCGCTTTCATGGCTGTGTGGGTGTCCAATAGCAACAGCAAAGCAGCAATCCTTCCTTGCATTTTGTAGAATATGTGAAGCAGGCCATGCGTGTAGTCGGCGGCGGCTTTGGAACCATTCATGTGCCTCATTTGGCCATCGTGGGCACCGTAAAGATAGTACTTCATCAAAACACATCTCCTTGAAATCATTTACAATACGCCATGCTGGGCCCGAAAAAAATTCACCAGGAGAGATTATTCTAAAGATTTCGTTGGGCATCACAGTTCTATTATAGGAATCTCCTCTCGTGCTCGCAATCTGATGATGGAATACTGGAACAGGAGTATTGTCAGGTAGCATTCTTACTACCTGTAGTTTAACATAACCAGGATGAGTAATGTCATCATGCACCATGAGAAAATTGACCTTGTCGGGCTGACAGTCAAATAGTTCTGAGACTAATTGTGTTCGTTCATCCCAAGATATTATGTCTTGATCCGAATTTAGTCCTGGTCCTGTAGATCCTTCTCCTCTACTGCCAAAATTGTATCTACTGAGTTTACGTTGTAGAATAAGACGGTCTGTTATGTTGAATAAACAGTCATTTGCAGTGACAACCATGACCTTCCTACCACGGTCTTCCTGTGAGTAGCCGATGACATCTAGGATGTTGTAAACCCGCTCAGACACAGCGCGGTAGTATTCTGGGACTTGGTGATACATGTCACCTGAAGTGTAACAAATTTAAATTGTATAGTGATTTTAACACCTACAAGCCTTTTTTTTAAACAAGCTGAATTATCATCATCATCATCATTACCATAAGCATCATTGTCATCATCAGCGCGACTGATCATTATATCACAAATGCAGATCATCAGGACGTATTCAAAAACAATCATGTCGTTTTGTTTTAGCAAGCTTTTAATAATACATACTGTTTATATAATCAGCTATGTGGACTTTGCATCAAATTTTATAATCTAGATAATATTCAGCGTAAATTGTATTATTATTGCAATTGTTATTATTATTATTATTATTATTATTATTATTATGGTAGTAGTTGTAGTAGGATAGTGTTGTTTTTATTATTACTCTTGTTATTAGTAGAAGTAGTATTATTAAATAATATTATTATTTTAGTAGTAGGAGGAGGATATTGTTGTTGTCCAGTGACGTGTTTAACAAAAGTGTTTATTCTATGTGAAAATAAAACGTTTCACCAATTTTAACTTGTTCTCACTCATAGATATATAAAGGTCTGCATGTACCATTGTAGTTATTTTATCTATGTCTATTTGGCTAATAGGTTATGAATGTTTAAAATGGTTCATAGCATTATTAGTTATTATTAGACGAAGAAGCAACCCTTTCCGTGCTTTTGGAAGAAAATAACAAAACAAATTCAATTTATATGCTCTTTTGTATAATATTTACCGTTGACTCTAATGGAAAACAAATTAATTTTACAAATTCACAAAAACTACACAATAGAAAAAGCTTTGATTAATACGAGTACTGAATAAATAGACTTTAGCTGAATGGATTCGTATTAAATACTACATGCATATACATGTATCATGGTATAAGAAAGGTTCATGATACATGGTCTGATTGACGTGATTAAACTGTGTTTATGGAGATGGGAAATGTTAAACTAAAGTCTGATGTTCGCAATCATTTGCTGGAAATACCATTTCCTCCTCGCTGATGGCATGATTTCTCTTAACGGCTAATGCACTGAAAAAGAAGCTGCAGTAGCTTAGCTGGTAAAGCGCTGGCCAGTACAAGTGACGCGGTTTCAATGCCAGCCCAGGCCAGCCGAGTTCAGAGTCCTCAAGTTTCCCTTAGGTCCATTTAATCCACATGATACAATCAACAATGTGGTAAATGAGCCGCTAACACCAATCATCTAATATCATTCCTCCAAAAATCATAGTAATCTGTCAAACCGCTGTACCATATGTTAATGTTAGATAAATCTGAGACAAATTGATAGACTGTTTATTTTCTCAGGAAGTGTACAATTTCCTGTCGACATATTTTAATAGAACATGAGCGTTCATCGGTGCATGTCAGATCTGTATATTGAAAAGTAGATCACTACTTTTGTAAGACTGCATTTTCGCACACGAGAAAGCGGATTTACTTTACGTATTTGCTGATTTCGTCTCAGCACTTAGACCTGTAGTTGATTAATTTCAAGAACCAATCATGTCTTATTACTGGTACGAGGCATGCTTAAATCTTTGAAATGTAATTTGATTTGAGCAATGTCTGAACGTCCATTGTCACGCCAATGGGTCTTCTATAACTGCATTCGACCCGACGCAATTAACGCAAATAAAATGCGTCATTTCAGCACAAGAACATGGGTACAAGCTTGAAATTGCCATTATGTTTATAATCTCTAGCGCCCGATCCAAAAACAACGTTTCCTATACTTTAATATTTTAGAACTACCACGAAATATATATAAACTGTCTTGGAAAAGAATGGTGTAACCTTGGTGAAGAAAACAATTGCAAGCGAAGAAAAAGTCATTATAGGAGTGTGCAAGAATAGTTCATACTACTAGCATCTAATGATGAAAACAATACATTTTGATCAGTGACAGTTAAGCTACCTATTCGAAATATTAGTTTGGGATAAATAAAACAAGAGCACGCCAGAAGTTTGGATTTTATGAAGCTCTTTATTGTTATATCATGCAATCTTCTATGGAAGGAAATAAAGATGATTCAGGCCCTAATGGCAGGAGGTGGATTATGTACAGGTTGATCATCTGAGTTAATTGTGGCTGGTATCGAATGAATGCCTTTGACAAGGGATTACTGACTTATTTGTTACTTACTATTCCGACGTTACGTTTTCACCCTGATACGATATTGCAGATAATTATGTAAATAAGAGTTAGCTTTACATGACGATGTCACTTAATCCAATTAAATAAACCTCAACACACACACACACACACAGTGACACATATATATTGTGTAACAACTAAAATTCATGTAGAAAACGGGGATTATTGTACTTTTATATCGTTATTTTCATACGTCACTAATGAATACTGTATGGAAATTCATCATTGCTCTAGAATCAACAGCACACTGTTGCAAGAATGTTTATATCTGCGTATTATTATGCCGTGGACGAATCACCATTTGATACATCAATAGTATTGGTTTATCAAATTGCTTTTTACCAACACTTTATAATGTTAATTGTATTGTATGTGGTATATATATATATATATATATATATATATATATATATATATATATATATATATATATATATATATATATATATATATATAGAGAGAGAGAGAGAGAGAGAGAGAGAGAGAGAGAGAGAGAGAGAGAGAGAGAGACAGACAGACAGACAGACAGACAGACAGACAGAGACGGAGAGAGGGAGAGAGAAATAGATAGATAGATAGGACAGACAGAGGGAGAGTTCAATGGCAATATTGCGTAATTACTGCAAAAATAGTATATCTTGGAAAACGCGCACGATTCGATAGAACATGCCATCATGAATGCTGTTAATCACAGTTGCTAATACTACGTACTGGGCTCAGTGCTCGACCATGTGTTAAACGTTTGATCAGATTAAGATGCGTAATCAGCCATGCTGGCAATTTGGTACTGTTTGAGACTATTATTTTACACGCAACATAGACTCACAGAAAGTAGGATTGTAGAAAAACATGACCAGGTTAAAAATGACAATAACGTCAATGAAATAATTGCATGTATTTCGCGGCGAGACGCAATCAACGTTAAAGATGATGACAATTTGTTTTGAATACACGATCTTGTGTACGGTGTGTCCTGTATGCGACCATAAGGACTAGCCCAGAAAATACAACGTTTGGGTGAAATTAACTTTCGTAACATTGATTTCTCTGTCCAAAGTTCTGACACTAGTAAGCTGGGCGACTTCCACGTGTATCTGCTAACGTGCTTAGTTTCGCATCCGTGCGAACGACCTACTATTCTTCTTCTACAAATATCCTACTCTATTTTCGTGGTTGGATAGGTAATTTATAGTAATTGTTTTGCTGCCTCGGATTGTCAATTCGGTCTGAGGCCACAAATATATTGTCGGACCATATCGGGTCAGTAAATGACGTAGCAAGCCTGGTTTTTCAACGTTTGCACCCATCTTACGAATTTTTTTTCGATCGAATATGACAATTTTCTCCTGAATTGTCTCTGCGTGTTGGGCTTCAACTGTTCGCGTGATTACATGAAATAGTACGTATGGGACTGTTGGAAGTCGTGATAACAACACGTGAGATTGCTCTAGACTGATAGTGCTGTAGGTCCGAAATCTCAGAGATAATTCCTGTGGATGATGGTATCCTAGTCTCCATACCTCAGGTATACGGTCAAATGCAGTTCGTTTAGTTTGAACGGTCATCGGGAACACACGGAAGGCATTTTGATTATCTTTAGCAATGATTGTACCAGAACCTATGTTAAAATGGATTTGCCAGATTACTGATAATTTACATATTTCAGTTTAGTTTTCGATTCAAGAAACATTATCAACAGATTGTTCAATATATTTTTGATATTAGTGCCAAAACAAGTAATACAGAAACGCAATACGATACGACTGATAACAACGTTTCGGTCAAAAAGGTCTTAAGTCTTAAGTCCCAGATTCAAATTGTTTTTTTTTTTCCATTCCAATGCTGTATATGTGTACCGAAATAAAACAACACGACAACACAAATCTGTAACTCATTATATCGTGCGAGGTATGACGAAACCCTGTTTCACTCCACTGCGGCTGTTGAAAAGGACGGACATGGATCCATCGTACTGCACTTGTCGTGTATGGTATCGACTGAGGCAGACTTCAGTGGTGCTATCACTTTATTCGTGGGGCCAGTTTGCTTCTTTATGCCATCGTACATGCCTCTGATGGTTGCGAAATCTACTGCTCACTGGATGCTCTGAGAGAGCTGATACCATTATTCACTGGAGCACAGCGGTGCGAACCTCGGCACTTTGCTTCTGGTAGACTTGTATGCTTGTAGAGTTCTCTGGCATGGGGATTGTTTGTATTCCAGGTGAGCACTGCCACGCTGTTCTAAAAGAGGCGTGAGTGTGTCTGATTTATCCTCACACCAGTCATTGCTCTTTTCCTGCTACTTACCAAAGATCTGGGTGTCTGTGCTGTATAGTCATCTTTTCTCACTTTGGCACTGCAGTTGGGAGGTACTGCATTTAACGTTTTAGAGAAAGTATAAGAGAATTCGACAGCATTCTCTGGATTTGATGTCTTGTTCACGTCAATGCTTAGTTTACCATCTTGCCTACAGTCTGGGCTTCTCATTCAAGTTACCAATGCCACATTTGCCATAACAGGACGTCCAAGAGTCATGGTCAGCGCCTATTCTAGAGTTGAAGTCTGCCAGTAATGTCCAATTTTCTTCCTAGGGAATTGTGTCGATGAGCTCGTTTAATTCATCGTGGAACTCATCCTTGGTATCTGATGTAGTGCTTCGTGTTGGAGCGTAAACGCTGATCAAGTTGACAGACTCGGTCGTGATATGGAGACAGACGGATATCAGTTTTCCGTTTCTTTGTCGGCAAGGATCTATCATCCCCGGTAGTGAGTTCCTGACAGAGAATCAAACAAAATACCTGTGAATGCGTCAATCAGAGCTCTTTCCATGCCATACGAAAGTGTCGTTCTCCTCTATGACGGACCCGGAAATCTTGTTGCCGTGTCTACTGTAGTCAGGCGATGTCAACCTGGAGTCTTGCAAGTTCGTCCTTGATGACTAAAGTCCTTCGAACATCGCTGGCTGCCTGGAGATCAACTTCGAATCCACATCTGCTGGTCCAGATATTCCAGGTACCTAGTATGATTGAACGATTCATTGTTGACTTTACTTTGTTATTTCTTGGTGCAATAGTTGCAGTCCCCTTTGTTAGGTTTGAACTCAGAGTTTATTTACGTTCTCTTAGATGGGCCAACACGCAATGTTAACGAGACCCATCTGCCCGACGCGCCTGGTTCTGAGGCGCCAGAAACTCGCCTGTCATATTACTCCTGTCCATTTAAACATCTCCCGCCGAACTTAGTTAAGCCACTCGTGAAGGCCAGCAGCTGAATTTGGTTGTCGTAGGCTCTATCAGATGCAAGCCATTGGGATTTTTCAAGGGAAGTGGGTGCTTGTCTTCCACATCCATTTATATAATGAAACTGCTAACATACAAAATACCGGAGGATATACTTAATTATCATTAGACAGCTCTCCCAAAAGAAGACATTTTTAACAAGCTGATAAAAGGCAGAGCTCCACTGTCATACATGAAAATCCGACAGCGACCGCATAAAGGTCATGGTTTTGTAGCCTACGTTTTTACCATAATTGCTAATTTTATCAGTCAATCAGATGAAGTCTCATATCTAAGCGTTTGGATACTGAGCATTGTGGACGAAGATCATAATTGTGTGCCGAACGATTTCTTTCACTATCAGAATTTTTAAGCTGCGTTTCCTTTGGCTTATATAAAGGTCATCCGTAAACAGTCTTCGTCGGACCATCAAGTAGGACAGCGAAGATATACTTTTTAGTCAGATTGAATTGTCAACAAAACAATTGTCACACAGATTCAAAATATATAAAATCTCCATCCGACCATTTAATCCAGTAGGTTACATAGTTAAACATTCTTCCTTTAAAAGATAATCAGAATAGACTCGTGGATATTATATACATCTTTCGAAGCAGAAATTAAAATATTTTAATTTGGAGGTCAATCAGTTAGAACGTCGGCTTCGCATGCAAGAGATCCTGGGTTCCAATCCATCATCAGAAAAAAACGGCACCAAGGTATACCTCACTTGATGCTCGCCATTAGGAATTTGATTATACTGTAAAGGCAGAGGGCAAGAAAATCATAGCAAGTGAAGATTTTAATTCATTCCTACCTCCACGAGTCTTCCTACATATGTGAGAAAAAGGGTGATAGTAACATGATATAAAAGGGCGTACGTCTTTAAAGTTCAAGACAACGACCAGGACAGAAAGATTCCAAGATTAACATAACTGAAACATGTTCCAGAAAAGGATGAGCATTACTGTAACATGGATATCGGGTGTGGTCTACTTCCTAGACACGGATGGGCTACACCAGGATGCAACTGCCCATGATATTCCAGAGATAAAGTGACAATATATAAGAGTCCACATACCGCAATGGTCGCAACCTGAGCTGCCAATGAAAACGGCATCTACTGAACACCAGGACGGAGGTCATAATTATGACACTGGTGCAGCTACCATAAAAGCACAGGCAAGAGATAACATCACCTTTTCATGTGGAATATCACGATCAAGAGGAAAACGCAAGCAACTAACCCATGAGATTGGAAAATAGGAATAATACATCCTTTGACTCTGGAGATGCGCGAAACATTGCGTAAAGAAATCAACAAACGAAGGACACATTTACCTCAACTGGCCATTACGATTTGTTGTACACATGGATATTGGTTATTGATCAGTCTTATAGGATGATTACCATCTCGTTTATAATTCATCATCATAGAGGATTATGCCCTAACATCAAAACATAATAACGAGGAACAATGGATATGATCAGTAGCCAGCTTACAACTCACATTGACCAGACACACAAGAAGGAAATTCAACTAATGAAAGGAAACTGAAATGCTAGTATAGTAAAAGAGGCACTGACTGACTGGCACGAAATATTTGGTTTATACTGAAACGAACGACGAATGTGAAAGATCTCACGCTAATGTACTTCGCCACATACAGTAATCCAGTACTAACGAGCACCCTGGTCCACACAAACTATCTTATAGAAGCACTTGACATAGTCAAGACCAAAATCATCAGAACAAGATTGACTCCATCTTGTACGGAAGCGCTTCTTTTCTTGCGTCAGCATTGTCAGAACTTGTACTTTCCCAGGAGCTAATATAGGAAGCTATCATCATTTGATGATAAGGACTATTAAACTTCTTCTGAGGATGACCAGAAAACCAAGACAGGTTACGATCAGGCATGAACTTAAACATCCAAACATGGCTAAAACGTTTGAGGCAAATGTTCACCACTAATAATTCTGGGTTGTGCAGAAATACAGCTAGACTCATTAATCACCACCTCCAAGTCAGCAGTAATAGACACAGTCTATACTTGGCTCGCAATGCAAGACAAATAAGCCAGGGTTTACGGCATTTATCATTTGCAGCTGCAATGTGAAGGGAAACTGTGATGGTAGTGATTAGACTTTGAAAGAGCACATAAATACAGGGTGATTAATAACATTATTAAGACGAGTTTAAAGATAGCTAAGAAAAGCTGGTTAAAGCCAATTGTAAGGAATTCTAGAAATACGTAAACTTTAATGACAGATACATGGCATACCAATTGATGAAAGACCTGACAACAAAGAAACAGGACAGATCTAGCACAGAAGATCAAGACATTATTAACTGATGGACGAAATAATGCAGGAGACTTCTGGAGACGAAACTGTAATAATCTCCAACTGCCCACAACAGATTCGGACAACCCGATCTTCAGAGAAGAAACAGAACCTGTAAAGACACTCAATAAATGGAAGTTTTTGGTTTGTTTTCTTTTTTATGGTTTAACGCTATTTCAGCACAATATATGCTGTACATGGCGGCAAGTATTATTAGTGGAGGAAGAAACCGGAAACCCCCGGATAGAACCACCGACCCACGAGAAGCTACTGGCAAGCTTTCTCACATAACTACATTAGCCGAATCTTAGACTCGAACCCACGCAGACAGAGGTGAGATGGCAGTTATCCGTAACGGACAGCGCTTTAGACCACTCGCCACTCGGGGACCCAACAAATGGAAGTCAACTGTGGTAGACAACGTAACAACAGAACGTGCAAATGCAAAAGGAACGGCCATGCTCGATGTCCTCACAAACATCTGCAACAAAATCTGGCAAATAGTTGGATGGAATGACCCACACATGAACCCCGTCTCTGAACCTCCCTCTTTTTAACAAAGCGAATTTTCAGCTTTGCTAGAGCTACCAAACAATCAGATTCATCAGTCACCCAAGCAAACTACGTATGGTCATCCCCATTTGACTGAAACCATATGCAGAGCACATTTATGCTGCAAATTTCTTAACATGATATGCCATTACAGATCAATTATTTAATCTTAGAATCCTCTGTGAAAAGTATATGCAGCATCCACAGCACCTCTATCACGTCGTCATGCAGCCTTATGGGTCACTCTGCGGATATACAACATTAAGACAAAACATATTAACACCAGAGAAAATCTGTATGGAAACGCGAAGAGAGAAGATCTCGTGTATAGAAACATTGCAGTTTGTTTCAAAAGCACAGTAAACGTCTGACAGTTATGTCTCTTTTTATCCACTCTCTCTATACCGATAAAGGTTTATGTACGATGCCTTGTAAGACTACGAGAGCAATGTCAGTGTTGGAGGCAGAATAATCCCGAACCTACCATTCGCTGATGATATCGATGGCTTAGCTGGAAATGAAGAAAAACTGGAAACCTTGGTGAACCGTCTCATCTAATTATCACAAGGTATGCGTTGACAATCAACGCCAAAAAGATCAAAATAATGTGGCAGGAAATAAAGTAAATAAGAGTGAATGGACAAAAGCTTGTCATGGTAACAAGCCTAGAAGTACCTAGGTGCTAGCGATTCTGATGAATGTTCTAAACATGGGGTTCTTTCCAGGATTCCATAGACAACAACTGCACTGCCCAGGATGAAGCCTATTTGAAAGGGCTGATACATCATGTCTCCAAGATCCAGTTTATGAGCTCCATCGTCGTTTCCTTATTCCTGTATACATGTGATGTATTGATCCTGGCAGAAAACCTAGATGTGAGAATCATTGCCTTAAATATCAGATGTGACTGAGGGATCCAGAAAACTGGTACTTATACCATATGTATAATGCAGAGGTGTGAATTCGAATTCAATGCGCATTTGGACCATAGGAAGATCGGCTCACCACCGTACATAAATCTAAACTAAATTGGTACGGTCACTTCATCCGCATAATTGGCAAATCAAAGACAATCATGCCATCCATAGTGAGAGGAAATGGTAAACGTGACAAGAGGAGGAGGAAGAAATGAGAAAGTAAACTCGAGTGGACAGTCATGGACTTTGCGAAGTCCCAAAAAAGAATGAAGAACAGGACACAATGGAGCGAGATTCTTGCAAAGTCATCAGTGGCGCCCCTACGACCAATCATGTTACGAGAAAAATAATGAAATGAATGTTATCTAACTTGTTCTAATTCATGGAAACTGTTAAACACTAGTATATCTAATAAAACAAAAAATTCATTAGTGAGCAAGGTATTACAGATATATTAGGCGTCAAGGAATAGTAGGTTTCTAGCGGGGATGAGTTGAAATTCGCGTCTACGGTGTGACATTTCATTACCAAAACCAACAAGTTCAATTTTTATTCTAATGACCGAGTCTTCTAATAGTATATTGACGGCTTTAGTTGAATGGTGAAAAGTGGTGTATGATTTTCAAATGCATTTTGGCAGCATGATGTTATTAACAGGTTAGTTGAAGGTGCATCATTATCATTGTAATTTGTTTCGACGTTAATTATTAGAAAAACGAATAGCAATTTGCCCCTCAAGAGTACTCTTAACACCATCCCCACCCCAATATCAGGAAATACAGATGCTAATATTTTACAGCTGCCTTGGAAGTACAGCATGTTCTACGACGCTAGGTTTGACGACATATTTTCCCCTGCAGCCCCTCTCTTTTAAATTGACATATCTACACATATACATCACTTACATTTATATTTCCCCACACCTGATAAATTGATCAAGAGTTCTAACGGCAAGGTAAAATACGCGTGTTTCTTTTATCGTCAGAAGCATTGCGTCATACTTTTCGTCCTTTAATAAAATCAATAATTATTCTATTCTGATTGCATTTGTCCCATTCATACCCGGTGATTCCACTGTTTCTCAAAATAGAATTATTGTCATAGAATTAGGAGAAAATTTTTTTTTTTCTTTTTTTGAATTGCAAACTAATCTCACCATTTTTTTTGTTTCGTCGTACATGCGTTACCTGGGGTGAATAAGTGCTTTTTCAAGATAAGCGGCGTGTAACGATTTGCATGTGCCTGACTTCGAATCACTTGAAGTCAGGAACATTAGAATCACGGGGTGCACGGTAATTTTGCCGTGAATTCTGCTCACCTATTTGAGGATATATAAGGCAGAATATTTCTGATAATATGACGGGACCAAAAGTATCTTATCACAGGAAAGATAGCTCGTCATTCTTTCTCCAGCCAAAGGGCTGAAATTGTTGCTGATTGTAGCTGAACGTCTCTGAACGTATCTGAACGTCTCTGAACGTATCTGATTGTAGCTGAACGTCTCTGAATGTCCCTGAATTGTAGCTGAATGTGATTAATTGAGCCATTTGATTGTGAGATCAAATTGAGGTATCTGACTGTCTGTCTGTCGGATTGTCTGTCCGTCTACATCTGTCGTGATGTGTAAATATCCGGAAATCTAGAAGTCTGAGTGTCGGAGCTGTCTAGAGGTGTAAACATCCGGGGTGGTATCTAAGTATTTGGGACCGTTGGCTCTAGTAGATGCTGTATGCTGTCTGTACGTATAACTGTGGTGGATCCGTGAAGGGCAAGTGACCGATAAAAGTATTGAGTCAACCCTAGGTATTCGGAGAAGCTGGGAGGCGATTCAACAGTTGGAGAATCGTACGGTTATATAGGGTCGAGACACATGTGTGTGTTGCAATTGTAGTACAATTGAATACATTGTTATATTTACACGTAGTTAGATAAATCTCAATAAAAGTGAGCAACTTGATTAAATACATGTATATGTTCGTGCTAGTTGTCGCAATCCATACGTGCGATAGTATAGTTTGATGTTTTGTATTTGTTATCGCCATTTATACTAGCGGTCATATAACTTTTGTAAAGGTTCCTTGGATCTGTGTATAGTCCAAGAGATTCCTTTGTATCTGTGTTTTATTTTGTATTAATATTTAATTTATCCATGTATTGTGAATGGTTGTGAGTGTAATTGTGGGTTGAACGCATGAGTTATTGTGTTGATACATCATTATTTTTCATTAATAATTTATTTCATAAATTTACATTATGTTTCACATATTGTGTTTGTGTTGTTTATTTAATCCACCATCCACTCGGTAACAATTCTGTTACAATGGTGTCAGAAGTGCGATCGCTGGATAAAGTGAACTGTCAATCATTTTTGAGAAAGTATACATTTAATTTTTATATTTGAGCGTGACCTTCTTGACAAGATGATACTCAAGTAGGGGTTTATTTTTGTTTAGTTTATCTAGGTCCATGTGTCCAGTATAAACGTATTTAAAGCATTGGTTTGGTTACCTTCATCAGGAAGATAAGGTCAGCTTGTGTTATATATATCTATATTCATATTACAATTGTCATGTCATCCCTTAAGGACTTGGTTGCCTTAGGCAAAGAATTTGGGTATGAAGGTGAAGAACAAGCCCGGGAAAGGGAAGAAAGGGTAAGAGCAAGGGAATTAGAAAGGGAAGCCGAAGAAAGGAAACGGGAATTAGAAAGGGAAATAGAAAGGAAAAAAGTGGAAGCCGAAGAAAGGAAACGGGAATTAGAAAGGGAATCCGATGAAAGGAAATGGGCCTTTGAAAAGGAAAAGATAGAATTAGAGAAAGGGAAGATAGAATTAGCTAAGCAAGCCGATTTCTTCGCCGAAGCTCATGGGGGAACCCAAAACGTGGTTTCAAAAGATTTTAAGTCGGGAAACCAGTCTGCGAGACCGATGCCTAGGGAGCTTGTGAAGTCAGCTGAGGAAAATAGGTCAGTTATCAATCCAGGTATTCAGCGTCTGCAATATTACTTGTGTAATGCATGGGGTCATGTTCAAAAAGACTGTCCTGAAAGAAAGGGACTTGTACATAAGGTAGCAGTGGCTATACAATGTAAAGGTATATCTGATAATATCGTACAGGTAGAACCTTGTATTCATTCGCTTGGCACGTGTCTATTTCCCGAAGCGCGTATACCAACCGCGAGAGGGTTTGTCAACGGTCGAGAAGTCGTAGTATTACGTGACACTGGTTGCACGGGCGTAGTGATCAAACGTAGTCTCGTGCAGGATAACCAAATGCTCGGGTGGGAGTCCCCATGTATGTTACTTGATCAGACGATGGGTCGCATTCCCGTAGCAAGGATCACGGTAAAAACACCTTTCCTAACGGGAACTGTTGATGCCCTTTGTATGGAAAATCCTATTTACGATCTGACGATCGGTAATGTTGAAGGTTCCCGTCTTCCAACCATGGCCGATTTTAAAATACCTTTGGCCCAGTCAATCGAAAGGCGAGCGCAAACACGGCGAGAGAAAACCGCGTTTCATAAATTAATAGTCCCTGAATCGATCTCAGGAATTTCGGGTGATGATTTCAAACCAGAGCAAGAACGTGATGAAACAATCAAAACAATTGTTGAGAAAATTACGTCTGGCGCGATTAAACACTGCAAGGGTGGGGGTAGCTCGAGATTCGTACGCAAGAACGGATTAATTCATAGGGAGTTTAGCGCTCGGGAGGGTAAGAAGTATTGGCAAGTGGTCGTACCCCAGAGACATAGATCTCAAGTACTTAGGGTGGCGCATGAGTCAAGCATGGCAGGACACCTAGGTAAGGCTAAGACCACTAGCAGGGTAGTCGCTGAATTCTACTGGCCTGGTGTTAATGGCGATGTCACACGGTTCTGTAGGTCGTGGGACGTATGTCAGAAAACAGTATGTAAAGGAAGGGTCACAAGGGTGCCCTTAGGACAGATGCCATTAATAGATGCACCGTTTTAAAGAGTGGCAGTAGATATTGTAGGACCAATACACCCAGTTACCGAAAGAAAGAATCGGTATATTCTTACTCTGGTTGATTACGCGACCAGATACCCCGAAGCCGTAGCGTTACCAACTATTGAAACGGAAAGGGTAGCTGAAGCATTAGTTGATATTTTCAGTAGGGTAGGGGTGCCAGAAGAAATCCTCACTGATTGCGTTGCCCAATTCACATCTGACCTCATGGGTGAAATAAGTAGGCTGTTATCCATCAAACAGCTAAACACTACCCATATCATCCGATGTGCAATTGACTGGTAGAGAAGTTTAATGGTACCTTGGAGAGCATGCTACGAAAGATGTGCGCGGAACGTCCGCAAGACTTGGACCGTTATTTGAACGCTGTTCTGTTCGCGTACCGTGAAGTACCGCAGGAAAGTTTACGGTTTTCACCCTTCGAACTGTTGTACGGTAGAACAGTTCGAGGCCCGATGCGGATACTACGCGAACTATGGACTGGTGATGTCGCGAACGAGGAAATAAAAACAACTTACCAGTACGTGTTAGGTCTGCGAAATAAACTTGAGAGTACATGCCAGATGGCACGTGACGAATTAATTAAATCGGGGCGCAGATATGCCAAATATTATAACCACAGAGCGCGAAATAGGAAATTTCTTGTAGGAGATCAGGTTCTATTGCTTCTTCCGACTAGCTCAAATAAGTTATTAGTCCAGTGGAAAGGTCCCTATGAAGTTAAAGAGGTAAAAGGTGACATGGACTATAAAATTGACATGGACGGTAATTTAAAGACATTCCATGCTAACATGCTCAAGTTGTATATCAAGAGACAGAGCGACAATGTCAATAAGGGGAGTTGAAAATATAGGCGCAGACTACTTGAGTAGGGCATGATGGCAAATTTGTATGAATTTGCCCAGTATTAAAATCCAGATTGTAGTATAACCAGTGTAAATGTTGTAAGATATCATCAGTAGTTATTTTCTTCTATTCTGTGTTAGTTTAAAAAATGTGTACATTTTTATTCTTAGGGGTGAGGTATTGTCACAGAATTAGGAGAAAATTGATTCTTTTTCTTTCTTGAATTACAAACTAATCTCACCATTTTTGGGGGGTTTCGTCGTACATGCGTTACCGGGGGTGAATAAGTGCTTTTTCAAGGTAAGCGGCGTGTAACGATTTGCATGTGCCTGACTTCGAATCATTTGAAGTCAGGAACATTAGAATCACGGGGTGCACGGTAATTTTGCCGTGAATTCTGCTCACCTATTTGAGGATATATAAGGCAGAATATTTCTGATAATATGACGGGACCAAAAGTATCTTATTACAGGAAAGATAGCTCGTCATTCTTTCTCCAGCCAAAGGGCTGAAATTGTTGCTGATTGTAGCTGAACGTCTTTGAACGTATCTGAACGTCTCTGAACGTATCTGATTGTAGCTGAACGTCTCTGAATGTCCCTGAATTGTAGCTGAATGTGATTAATTGAGCCATTTGATTGTGAGATCAAATTGAGGTATCTGACTGTCTGTCTGTCGGATTGTCTGTCCGTCTACATCTGTCGTGATGTGTAAATATCAGAAAATCTAGAAGTCTGCGTGTCGGAGCTGTCTAGAGGTGTAAACATCCGGGGTGGCATCTAAGTATTTGGGACCGTTGGTTCTAGTAGATGCTGTATGCTGTCTGTACGTATAAATGTGGTGGATCCGTGAAGGGCAAGTGACCGATAAAAGTATTGAGTCAACCCTAGGTATTCGGAGAAGCTGGGAGGCGATTCAACAGTTGGTGAATCGTACGGTTATACAGGGTCGAGACACATGTGTGTGTGTTGCAATTGTAGTACAATTGAATACATTGTTATATTTACACGTAGTTAGATAAATCTCAATAAAAGTGAGCAACTTGATTAAATACATGTATATGTTCGTGCTAGTTGTCGCAATCCATACGTGCGATAGTATAGTTTGATGTTTTGTATTTGTTATCGCAATTTATACTAGCGGTGATATTACTTTTGTAAAGGTTCCTTGGATCTGTGTATAGTCCAAGAGATTCCTTTGTATCTGTGTTTTATTTTGTATTAATATTTAATTTATCCATGTATTGTGAATGGTTGTGAGTGTAATTGTGGGTTGAATGCATGAGTTATTGTGTTGATACATCATTATTTTTATTAATAATTTATTTCATAAATTTACATTATGTTTCACATATTGTGTTTGTGCTGTTCATTTAATCCACCATCCACTCGGTAACAATTCTGTTACAATTATACACTTCTGAATTATCTGCTACGATTAGAGTAATATTACTTAAACTTTATTCAATTTTTATTTCTTCATATTTCTCTCGAAAATTAATACATATGCATAAACGGGTACTTACATATACTCATGCCGAAACAGCCGATGCACGATTAATGAGACGAAAAAATTAAACTATATTACAACATATCAACTAATGTATGGTGAATTTAGGGAGCAATATTTGTAAGGATTTGCATCCTTGTGCGAAGATTGCTGGATATGTATCTAGATGGGTAGGTGCCAGTACTGAGAGAGAGAGAGAGAGAGAGAGAGAGAGAGAGAGAGAGAGAGAGAGAGAGAGAGAGAGAGAGAGAGAGAGAGAGAGAGCGAACACCAATCCTAGTTCATAATTGTAATGTTACATTCAAATTGGCTATTCTGGCTCCTAACCACTTGATATAATATAACCATGTTACTCTCAGTTATCCTTTTAGAAATAAATGGAAGCGATCCAGCGCAATGATTAAGTTTTGGTACCTTCAAGTGAAGAGTTAGCTATCAAAACATTTTTCAGTTTACCTTTATGTTCCTTCCTGATATTAAAGAGAAAGCGTACCCTAGTCAAAAGCAAGCGCAGCGGTTCGATATTAAAAAGCAAGCGTTCACGGGTCAAACGAAACCCCAGGGGCTTAATGGACTGATGGATATAAACGACATCAAGGAACATTCCTACAGTCAGATTAACTCGTCAGTCGTCTTTAACCGATTTCGAATAAGAATGATGCTTCTATTTTTCATTTAGAGGTTTTCGGTATTTATTTATGTTACAACAATTAGAACCCTGGGAATAGCAGAGAGAGAGACAGAGACAGACAGACAGAGTGAGAGAATACAGGTATTATTTTTTAAATTATTCTTTAAAATAGTTGAACACATTTCAGAAATTGTAAACTATCGGGCATAATATAATTGCACTTGAACTCCCATATTCTAACATCAGAATATATTTGGTGTCAAATAATTTCATTCACAAATGCGACCAAAATTATTTGGATATAATCTTTATTTTGACTGGTGTGATTCTGATGAAATAACTGCTGAAGTACCTGTTATGTAGCATAAATGCGCGAACAAGCGAAGCTAACAATATTTTCTCCACAAAATAGTAGTATCTTCCATCAAATAACCGTTTTTAAGCGCAATCAAAACTATACTTTTTGTTATTCCTTTTCAATCTGCAATGCAATATAGCTTAAGTATAATATTGAGTATTTTTACGGAGTTTTGTGTAAAATTTACTGGTGAAAATATGCACATGAATCTTGAATATGCAAGTGAAATTCCGTGCATTAATTGCCCAATCATGAACTGAGGTTTATGGATACCAACCATTACCCTGACTATCCCAAATAAATGACATGGATATTTCTAACATATATTTATTTAACCATGGTGAGAATGGATGTTCATGAACATTGCATGGTCCAGTAAAGCAAACATGGACGTTTACATAAATCATACATCAGTTATATCCCTTCTTAGGGTCAAGCGCTCAGCTAACAAGCAGCAGAGAGGGCGAACCCTACAACGTTTTCAGACAAAATTTTGATTGAATCCTTAAAACGAGCCTTCCTACGATCTCATTTTAACCAAAAAAAATGTCTCAGGGGCAAACCCTACAACGTTTTCAGACAAAAAATTGATTGAAATCTTAACGAGCCTTCCTACGAAATCTCATTTTAACTAAAAAAATGAAAACGGAGACTTTTACGATTTTTTAATCAATTTTGGTCGCAACTTGTTGTCATCGCCCTCTCTGCTGCTACAGGTTAACAAAAAATAATAAATGATTTTAACCGAATATTTGATCCAGTCCGATACGATATCGTGTCCGAGGATCATGCAAATTTATTGTTGCGAATCCGTACGGGGTTGACTGAGCATGACTAAAGAAGTTTTTAAATTGATTGAAGTCCATATCAGAACACCATGTCTGCCATATATTTCTAAGAGTATGAGTATCAACTCCGTTGAATACAGCAAGAATATTGCAGTTATCTCTGATGACTTTTGGAACCTGAGTGTAGCGTTGAGTGACATATATCACGTCAGTGTTTTTATGCCTGCCTCTGGAAAAGATCCTAGCAGGATTTTTTTGTTTATCTAACATTATATCGTCGTATACGACTAAATTGTTAATATCTCCATCAATATCATCAATGCTCGGTGCTTCATCGATATCGGTTATAAACTCAATAATACCCTCTCCGGATTTTTCTACCGCGCTGTCGTTAAAATCTTTTAGCACTTCATAACATCGTTGATCATCTACGCTAGGGGCAATTAAATACAACTTATCCCACTTCATCCATCTCATTATTAAATTGAGTAACAATTGCGTTTTACCGGATCCAGATGGCCCGATTATAATCATCCGGATAGAGTTTGGTAGCGCTGCATGATGCTTAACTGGTTCTCTTGTTTTAGTCGCTGAAAAATCAATTATATCCATATTTATATACGTAAATTATGGATCTATATTGTGTGAAGTGTAAAACGCGTACTGGCACAGATGACTTGACGACGATTACAACTAAAAATAACCGATCAGCGCTTTCTGGTAAATGCGTGCAATGTGGTACAAAGAAGTTTAGATTTGTGTCTATGAGATCTGATTTAAAAAAAAACGAGGAGGTGATATCGCAGCCAAATTGGCAAAGCTCCCTGGAACCCCATGGGCAAAGTACCCCGGAGAAAAGCACCTTCCAGGATATAGCTACTGTGGACCGGGAACCAGACTTGATATCAGACTCAATGATCAAAATCAGTTCCGACCCGGTGAAGAACCAATAAACGCCATTGATAAGGCCTGTCACCTTCATGATGTTGCTTATAAAAGCAGCAATCTGCAACACAGGCATCTCGCGGATGTGAAATTAATTCATGCGTTAAATGCTATTCCTGATAAATCCTTCAAAGAAAAATTGGCTTCCTTTTTGATAAAATCGGCTATGAAAAGTAAATTGATGTTAGGTGCCGGTAATTAATAATATGGAATCAATTTATTATTCCCCAAGAGGATACTGGAGGGGTAAATCAGCAGTCCATAAACTCGCTAGTGCTGCAAAAGTGAAAAAAAACCACTGCGGCTAATTGGCTATCCAAACAGGCACTATGGCAAATTTTTCTACCACCGCCTAAACAAATTCAATTCTCGCATTTTGATGTGACCGCTCCTAATGAAGTTCATCAGGCTGATATATTATTTCTGCCACATGATCGTGGTTACAAATATGCGTTAACCGTAGTTGATATTGCAAGTCGATACAAAGAAGCAGAACCGTTAAAAACAAAATCAGCCACTGAAGTTGCTTCTGCATTTGAGAGGATTTATCGACGAGGTCCTCTGCACCGGCCAAATCTATTGCAGGTTGATCCTGGCAAGGAATTTCAGGGTGCAGTATTATCTACAATGAAACATCATAATGTCACCATACGACGAGGGCATACTGCGCTACATCGCGATCAGGCCATTGTAGAACGATTTAATCGGACGATTGCTGAGCGGTTATTTGGATATCAATAAGCAAAAGAATTCATTCAAGAAAAGCGATCCCGTGAATGGGTCAAAAGGTTATCAGCTGTGATTACCGCACTGAATAATGAGATTACTAGAACAATCAACATGAAACCTAGCAACGCTATTAAAAAGAAGTCAATACCCGTACAACCACAAAAAGATTTCAAAGAACCAATTCTTGGTAGTAATGTCATTGTGAGGTACTTATACGAACCAGGAGAGCTTGAAGGGGGTAGAAAAAGGGCTACTGATCCTATTTGGAGTGTTACTGCACACAAGATATCTTGTATAACACGATCAACTGGTAGACCTCCAGTCTATAAACTGGATTCAACTGCCCCTCAGCGGGGTTTTACTCGACAACAACTACAGGTAATTCCCGAGGATACTCAATTGCCACCGCATGGTCTTAACTAGCACCGTTGCGTCTATTGCACTCAAGACAAGTCAACATCACATTGTTTCTGACATGACCGAGATTGTTATTTTTTCTGTCTACGGTGAATTGGCGAGGATCCTTATCCGAATACTGCCAACGCATTATACAATTGCAACTCGCGCAGTGATTATTCTGTTGTTTCTTCAGCGTAATTATTAATTCAGCATCAATATCAAATTCTCGTTGTTTTTTTTTTTGTCCTGTTGTTTGTAACCGGAGAGTTTTGTATCAATAATTTTAACATCAATATCATTTATTGTGGTGTCATTATCATCGAAAACAATTCTTCGAAGTTGATTTATTTTTCGTACTCTGGATACTGCGAGATAGACTAAATTCGACCATTCGATGTGATTATCCACCATCCAAACAATTGTATCCGATATAGTCAATCCCTGTGAAGAATGTATTGTTGCTGCGTATCCTAGCGTCCACGGGGATTTATTAGCACGCACTGCATCTTCAACGACATTGATATCAACCAGCACAATATCATTTAATACGAGAATTTGTTTTTCACTCTGTCCTGGAATATCAACTTCAAAATTCTGTTTTCGTGTATCCGATGGCCTATAACAAAGGGGTACTGGAAGCGTTGCAAATTTTTCTTTATGTAATTCAAATAACTTCATCTGAAGTGTGTCTCTGACTATTTTTCTACTTGCAATTATCAAATCATTTGGTCTCCATGTTTCCCAGAAATCATTCATTGGAGTTTCTGAAATCACTTCACGCGCTATTTCGCATTGGATTCTATCCGGTTGTAATCTAATTAGCGCTTTGAATTCTCGTAATCGTTCATCAATTGATCTATAATCAGTGGTAATTTCTTCATAATAGTCTACAAAACCCCTTAGCCATTCATGTGGAGATGCACCGACAAATGGTGGTGGTTGGCCGTGATCACCGCACATGACGACTTTTGTGTTTTTGTTTAACAACCACTCGAGAAATGTTTGTAATACATCTAATCACACTGTGCATATTTCATCCCAAATTATGATTTCAGGAATGAATTTATCACCCATACGCTCAGGAGTCCATTTGTCACCCTTCCATCGAAAGAAACTATGGTAAGTACAAGCATTTACCCCTCGTTGTATCATCTCTCTGGCGAGTCTGTGAGTCGGTGTTAGCACAATCATGGTTGACCGACGAAATAATTCAATTGCACGAGTTGTCTTTCCTGACCCACCACAACCGTTTAAATAAACTGTCTTGTATCTACATACTGGATCAGATACCGGTGGTGCATTAGAAAATTCTGATTGAATTTCAATACGGTTATATGAAAGATATTTATCATCCATGGCAACGTCTGCTGATTCACAATACTCATGTAGCATCTCATTTTTAAATCGCCAACGCCCCCAATTTTCTTCGGGATCTGTGAATTTAGCTACAGCTGATTTGTACTTATTGTGTATATACATCGAATCAGTGGCCACTCTAACCGCGGTATTAGGAAATCTATTTATCATCGAAAATAGATTAATAGAAGCATAGGCTAGCATAGATGATCTTAAATGTGTATACTGGGAATTATATCCATCACAGTAGGTAACAACCGTACCTAATTTCTCACCATTGGATAGAAAAGCATCCTTACGGGATACAAGTTTTCCCTGTTTCATTAAATCCGTTACAATAAAATCGTATTCAGCGACGTCTATGATCAACCGCGAAGAATATTTTGCATTTGTCGTATCTTCCACCCTGGGTAAATTTACCGATTATTCTTCGTCCAAAATCTTTTGCTTGTTCTTTTTTACTTTCAAATAACTTCTTAGACCAATTCATGATTTGTTCTTCATTGAAATCTGGACACTGTTTTCGTAGTTCGCTGATTATACGATCTAGATCGGGTTGTGGTAGCCAAACTTCTTTCTGAGCTCGATAGTATATAATAGCCTCGGAAACAATCAACGATATTAGCATACCACAATCAATCATATATCTCAATAGCACTATTGGCATCCAGTGTTTTTCAGATAGGTGTCTACCGAGCCAAACATAACTACACGGATGTAACCCTGTAGCTAATTCGAATGATATCACACGAGCGAATCCGGTTAAATCAAAATCAGGCAATGGTCCATTAATCGCAACACGAGTCATTTCATGCGTGGGGTGTCCAAATCGTTTGAAGTACTCAGCACATTCCCCATATCCGAGAAAACTTCCGGGATAACACGCGGCTATATCAATTGAAATCATACCATCACGTGAGTATTTCGTATTCCACAGTCCTCCATGACCAAATTTGACGCAACTCAATTTAACATCCTCGAGAAAATCACTTCGTGTTGGACGCCATGAGTTTTTTTCTCTTGCGAAGTGAGCTACCACTGATGGAATAGTAAAACTACCCGTGAGTAGTTTTTCATGGGAATTCTCCGGTGAAAAATCACTAGCGATTTTTCTCATTCTGTTATCTAATTCTTCAACGCGATATAATTCACCATTTGGTCTTACAAATTGATCGAATCCTATTTCGGGATCTTCATCACTTCTAAGTAACCACACTGACACAGGATCATCTTTACACAACGCATGAATAGCATCGAATAATTTCTCTTCATAGAAAACATCCCCGACGAACTCCTTAGGGATATATTTCACGGTTCGTTCTCGTGGAAATACTGTTACCGCAGGTGTCCACGCGTGTTTGTTATGATCAATAATCTGTATTGGCGCTCCATTTTTGTTATATTTCGGTTCGTATAAAACCTCTCCGGTTATCGTCATAACGGTTATTGGAAATCTTAATGATGTTTCTAATTTAGCTATATCAGAAATCTTTGCACCATGCTGTTTCACTGTCAGTTCCCATTCGGTTATTTTCCTACGTCGCAGATCAGTTAGTTTATTTCCTCGGGATGCATTTGTGAAGTGTTCCATTACTCGTGTTGCCACGCAATTCAGTGAACTAGAATATTTCATAGGAGCTAGTTTTGCGATATCGGGTTTATCATTTAACGGATATATCCCATAAACCATTGCTGTTACGGGATAAGATCTTTCGTAGTATGGTTTGTCAATGCCGGTTAGAATTCCTGGTTTGGAATCTCTACTCACAATGACAGCTTTTTTATTCTTGAGGATTGGTTCAAATTTATCCCTAATAATCCATTTGCCATCGACTTCGATAATGAATTTTATTCTGAAAAAATACCTTTTTTCCCCAACACGTGAAATTATCACTGCTGCTTTTTCATCATTCATGGTAGCGTCAACAACACCATCAATTCGAAATGTTGACCAACAATAAGATGCTCCATCACGCTTGAATTCATTAAAACAGTCTCTGATTTTACTAATCATGGCTTTATCAAGAATTGTATTCTTTGGTGTATTAGAAACTATATCGAGATTGAATTGAGCATCTTTCCAGGGTAATCTCTTGGACGTTTTTTTTGGTTTATCGAGATTAAATTTAGGATTAATTTTTAATAATCTCTTAAACTCTTTCATGTTTCCGTCTATTAAACGTTTTTTTGGTTTATCGAGATTAAATTTAGGATTAATTTTGTTACGTTTTTTTGGTTTATCGAGATTAAATTTAGGATTAATCTTCAATAATCTCTTAAACTCTTTCATGTTTCCGTCTCTTGGACGTTTGAGATTAATTTTGTTACGTTTTTTTGGTTTATCGAGATTAAATTTAGGATTAATCTTCAATAATCTCTTAAACTCTTTCATGTTTCCGTCTCTTGGACGTTTGAGATTAAATTTAGGATTAATTTTGTTACGTTTTTTTGGTTTATCGAGATTAAATTTAGGATTAATCTTCAATAATCTCTTAAACTCCTTCATATTTCCGTCTATTGGACGTTTGAGATTAAATTTAGGATTAATTTTGTTACGTTTTTTTGGTTTATCGAGATTAAATTTAGGATTAATCTTCAATAATCTCTTAAACTCCTTCATATTTCCGTCTATTGGACGTTTTTTTGGTTTATCGAGATTAAATTTAGGATTAATCTTCAATAATCTCTTAAACTCTTTCATGTTTCCGTCTATTGGACGTTTTTTGGGTTTATCGAGATTAAATTTAGGATTAATCTTCAATAATCTCTTAAACTCTTTATCAGTATTGAATTCAGCATTTTTCGAAGGCGTTCTCCTTAACTCCCTCATGCTATAATTAAAACAAGCATTTAAATGAAGAATTTATATATAATGAATCACTGTAAGTGGCTTATGATTGGATCAATAACCCCGTGTAACAAATCATGCAGAAGCCAATTCTGTGGGTATCATATGCAAAGCTTTCGTCGTGGAAGCCTTGGCCCGTTACCTTGCATACGATGTGGGGTTGGGGTTAGGGGAAAATCTCAGTTGTGTTTGAATTGCGGTGGAAAGCGATACAGGGAGTTGAAGCGTTATTATGATAAAAGAATAAAAAATGGACAATCAATCAGAAATTATGACCCTGACACTGATAAAGTCCCTGACGCTGACAAAGTCAGTATTCTTGACAGAGTCAAGGATAAAATCATAAGAACTCCTCAAGACTACATCGAAAGATTTTCCAGTGATGTAATCATTAAACCAAACAATGAATTAGACAAATAGTATTTAGTATACGAATGAACCAAGAATTCAGACAACACCCTGTGATTACAAATTATGAAGCATCCAGTGATGGTGTTGTAAGAAACCGTAGACTGAAGAAACCAGTTGGTGATGTGAATAATCATGGATATTTGAGGTTTGGCGCTGGAAAGAAGAAATATCTCAATCATCGTTTCGTATTTGAATGTTTCAATGGATTGATCGAGGATGATTCTGTCATTGATCACATTGATTCTAATCCAATGAACAATTCTTTATCAAATTTACGAGTTGTTATACAGAGTGAAAATAATTCATCTGGAAGGACTGGAAATTGCTCAGAAAAAGCGAGACTTGTGAAATCTTTGAATACGATAACTAACGAAGAAAAAATATTTCAATCAATAACCAGCGCCGGTAGGCATTTCGATATTTGTTCACCCTCAGTACGATATGTTGCAGAGGGGATTTATCGATCTGCGATTTCAAAAAAGACGGGACAGAAAATTCGATTTAGTTATGTCTAATGCGTCATATTTTTCATTTAGAAATATGTCATTGTTATAGAATATGAATTCTGAAAATATGAATAGCATTATATCCGAGATTTCAAAATTGAAAAGTTGGGATATTGAACTATCAGATGGGTTAAATCCTGATAAAATCATGTCTGATTTTCAGGATATAGAATACGGAGTTAACAACAATAAATATATGCTGCCAAAGCAATACGCGCTCATCAAAAGAATTCAGAATTCTATTCGGGACTCTCTTGCATTCTCCAGTGACGTAAGTGTGTTCGCTCCGTTATATACTATCGTAGAACGAATACGAAAAAAATTAGGTAACGAATACGAATTGAAAAAGGAGGTTAATTCTAAAATTAGAAACCTACGGGCGTTAATTCAAGAAAATGAACAATTTTGATTGACCATTTATCATTATTTGATTGTGACCGTCCCTCATAGAGATTTTAATTTTTTTTAGCATTTTTTGATTGACAATGTCAAAAACAGTGAAAATATTTCACACTGAATAAAAATTGATGGACGGTTCAGATTGATCAATAAAAACAACAATGTGGAAACGGCACATTACATTTTATTATTATATGAAAAAGTGCCGATTCCACACCGATCGTAGAGGCTGTTATAGGATGAAATAACACTTCCACGGTGGTGTTAGGTCGGATTGAAAAATTGTTTTGCAATTGAAAAATTGTTTCTGATTTCAAATAATGGTCAATGAAGCATTAACAACCCGATTGGCTCGTGAACGACTGGATGCAATCAGGATATTTGTACCAATTCGTGACTCTGTACGGAATAAACTGCAACAACGACAACAAGCGCAGACTGACTTTTCTGTGTCAAGTGAACAACTGTTTACTCCGATAACAAGTGCGACCAAAGATGTGAAAAAGTTAACTGAAGCAGCGATATACGGAGGTATTCCTGAGCGAGAACGAGTAAAGAAGGCGCCGCTGCTTGATACGCTTGAAAAGATAGCAGCAGAGACCGGACAAACACGCGCAGGGATACAACAGTTATCCAGTGATATAAAAACTCAGCGCGAGTATGAACGATTAGCTGATATTGATGATTCTGCGCCTGATCCACAACCTGTTGATGTCGTCACCCCAAGAGGTGTTCCCTTTATAGACAAACTTACAGAAGAAGCTATAACAAAAATCAAACGACCTGAATTAATAAAACTCAACGATTATTCGACATTTGGTGATTTTGCCGCCAAAAGCTTTCATTCTAGAAAGGACTTTTTAAAAGACGAGTATAAAAACAGTAGAATAAGCCGAGATGAATGGGTTAATTGGTTGTATAAAACGAATAAGGGGATTACTGGTAATTTGAAAAAGGATACAGTTGAGTATAGATCTTTTAAAGTAGGAGTTGATAGTTATGGTATACAAAAACAACAAGAACGAGAAAAACAAAGTCGAGGCCGACAAAGGCAATTACTTGATGATAGTGAGGGCGCAACTGGTACAACTGAGGAAACAAGCGGAAAAGGATATTCGATTGGAAATCCAAAGGATTTCAACGCTGGAGTCTTTGACTCTACCATGACATGTCCTGGTAGTGTTCTCAGTGATATATCACGGTTAGAGGTTCTCATCGGAGGGAAACGAGCCGGAAATAACTCACCGGAAATAATTAATGAAGCAGCTGATATCTGCAGGCGGTTATTTCAGGGTGGTATCATGGATATCAGCACATATCGAGATTTCATTGGCGAGTTAGTGGAAAGTGGGTATCATAGTGACTGAATTGAAAAGTCAATTGATTAGATAAATAACAATTGAAAAATTGTTTCTGATTTCAAATAATGATCATACACTACAATCATGATAAACCAACCCCCGTCTACGTAGTTAATTCACGGTTTCCAGTTTATAGAGCATACTACGGAGATGGTTTCGGTGATACCATTTTAGGGTTATTTGCGAGAATGGCTCCAAAAGTGATGCCGTTGGCTAAACAATTAGGAATGAAAGCAATTGATGTTATTCGTGATAAGGGTATTGGTGCTGTTGGAGATCTTGCGGGAAAAGCGTTTTCAACTGCGAAGAATAAATTAACATCATTAGTGAAATCACGGATGAAATCCAAAGGATTTTCAAAACCGTTACCGTCTACAGCGGAAATGCCTGCAAGTGTTAGTAGAATTATAAATAACGCAGTAGATGAAAAATTAGCGTCGATGGTTTTAACCCCCGACCAAAGCAATATTGCAAATATGATAGAAGGAAGTGGCTTTAAAAAACTACGTCGATGAAATGGAAAATCGCGATTTAGACTCTGATAAATAGAATAAAATGTTCAAACAGTCACCTGATCCAGCGTTTGATATAGGTGCCCCAGTTCGCAAGGATGATTCTGTACGCGATTATCAATATTACGCCTATCATGCCATAGACTCAAATAGTCGAGCAAGAATTGATCTTCAAGTCCATGATACCAGTAAATACTTTTTGCCCTGTGAAGCGTTTATCGAAATCGAAGGAGAAATTATACGAACAAATGATACAGAGTATCCAGCTGGTACTCAAGTCGGGTTTGTCAATAATGGTATCATGGCGTTATTTGAGAGTGCAAAATATCTCATTGATGGAAAAAAAATTGAGGCGATAGATCGCGATGTTGATGTGGCTACAACAATAATAGGGTTAGCGAGATATTCTGATGATTATACAAGATCAGCAGGACCTTCTATGATGTTTGCAAAGGATGGTAAGAATACCGCTGGAGGAAATTCATTTATTATAAGACGACCAAAGAATAATGCTGGTAATGCTAATATTGATGCCGAGGATATGATTATAAACAACGATCCTAATTTCAATCTCGGAGCTTCAACACGTATGTCAATGTTGGAAGGGCGGCGTAAATCATTTTCATGCGCGATTCCACTGCATCACATATTTGGATTCTGTAGAAACGTCAGAAAAGTTATTTATGGAGCGAAGCATACAGTATCGCTTGTACGAAAGAGTGATGATAATGACGCAATCTGGAGGATTCCAGCAGACAATGCAAATCCCAATACTGATGCCGGTAAAGTCAATTTAACAAAAATATCATTGTGGATGCCAGTGTTGACTCCATCAATTACAGCAGAAGAACGATTACTATCATTTATGGACCAAGGAGGAAAATCATTACTAAGTTGGCTAACCGTGAGTACAGATGTTAAACAATCAAATATCAACGGGTTATTCACGTGGAATCTAGCATCAAAACAAGGCGTTTCTGCGCCACGTCATATATTTATTGCGTTACAGGATAACACACGAGTTGGCGATCAACGTTTCAGTCATATGATATTTGATCAATTAGGTGTGAAAGACGTCTCACTGAGAATAAACGGCCAGCAGGAACCTTCTGAAGATATACAACTTAATTACACAGAAAATCATATTGCACGAGTTTATCATCGTCTGTTGTCATTTATGGCACGTGATCAAAATGTGGATACTGGTTTGCAAATATCACAATTGGATTTTAAAAGTCTCTATCCGATCTATTACTTTTCATTGGAACATCTCGATTTGATGAGACAATCTGTTGTTGATATACATTTTAGAGCTAATGTGACTCGTGGTGCTATTGCTGATTATAGAGCGGTTGCTGTCATTCTCAGCGACAAATCAATGTTACTTGAAGGTGTTGGAGGAAGAATGAGAGTGGTAGATGCACCAGTGGAAAACATGTAATTGAAATTGTAAACGATTTAGAATCAATCAATTATGTATAATGTCATATAGTAATATTAGTGTTGCGTTAACTCCTGGTCAAATAAAAAAATTGCAATCGGAATCAGCTAAAAAATGTGGAACCACAATCACGTTGAAACCCAACCAAATGACTGGTGGTGCAAATAAACTATCGCTGACAACTCGTCAGGTGAAACATTTCAATGATGCACTAGTAGCAAAAAAGGGTGTTCAGATTACTCTCTCTGCGGCTGCTATCAAAAATATGATTAAAACAGGCGGTATATTTCCGTTGTTAGGTGTGATTCCAGCATTGATTGCAGCAGCAGCCCCAGCGGTGGCTAAAGCGGCAGCGTTAGGAGCCGTTGGTACTGCAGCAGGAATGGCACTAAAGAAGGCAACTGGGAAAGGATATAAAAAAAGGGAAAAGGTCTAAGACTACCAGGAACCCCGTATTCATGGTACAGCGGAAAGGGTCTAAGACTAGGACCGGTTTATTAATTGGAGAGTCTTTGACTCAGGAACCTATGGTTCCCATGTCCAATTTTGATTTACTCGATGCTGCTAAAAAAACTCGCGATTAAAAACTTCAGAGGTGTCTTTATGAAAGATCAATTACCACATCAACCAAACAGCGTTGAAACCGGAATCATTAATTTAGATAACAGCACCGGACCTGGAACTCACTGGGTTGCATACGCTATTGATCCACGTGGGATTGTCTATTTTGATTCATATGGATTAGCCCCACCAAAAGAGTTTATGCGTTATATAAAAACCCTTCCAATGAAGACTTGGTATTCTACGCTACCAACACAAACGATGATTGACCCACCAATATGTGGCAGCGAAGTATTAAATGTCCTTAACGCTATTTCTAACTCCTTGAGTAACCCAAGCGGAAAACCACCACATGTTGTCGTGAATGAATACACTAGTAATCGCTGGAGAAAATCGAAGATTTTTCAACGAAGTCGTCAAAAACTATTTTAGAGAGAGAAAGAGTTTTACAATAACATGATTGATATTTGGGGGAGATCTTTGAAACCCAAACCCGATGACACTGCGACAGGTGATATAAAAAAAAAAATAAAGATGAAATCGCTGAGACGTTAAATTAAGTAAATGTTGACCCGAACGAAATAGTTGTATTTCAAGACAAACAGGGTAAATTGAAATCCAGTGATGTGTCATTGAATGACATTTTGATACGGCAGCGCGACGCCGCTGAAAACTCTATTGCGCTGTATTCCAACGACGGACGACTTAAAGCCAGTAATATATCCGCGGATGACATTTTAAAACGGCAGCAAGACGCCACTGAAAACTCTATTGCGTTGTATTCCAGCGACGGACGACTTAAACCAGGTGCACTTGTGTCTACGATCACTGATAAGATTGCTACCCATGACAATGAGTTGGATAATTCTCTGTTAGAACTAGCAACACTTCAATCTAAAATTGAAGAACACGGAAAACAGTTTTCAGTTTTTCGTAAAAATATCATCGAGAAATTTATTGGAACCCCGTTGGATAAAATAGAAATAAAACTCCCGGATATTAAAAAATCCATCGATGAGACGAAAACCTTCATCGAAGCCATCAAAGGTGATTTTTCGAGGATGATAACAATCATTGAAAAAACAAAAATTCCTCATGAGAAAACCAACAACGTAGTATACACAATCCAACACGGATCATTTGCGTGGACACCTACAAACAACAAATTAGATATCACTGCAACCGTTAAAGGTATTTATCGATTAACACTAGTAACACCATTGACTCAATTTAATATATCATCGTCGAGTTCATCCGGGGCCAATAATACGATTTCAACGATCATCGACAAGGATACAACTGAAAAGTTCACTATAACAGCTACTGATAAAAGTTTGATTAGGGTTTCAGCAACCTGGTATGTGGAATTCGTAGCGGATTTAAGTAAATAACTAAATTGAAAGGAAAATCGTTCGGATT
Source organism: Unio pictorum (assembly GCA_030141615.1). NCBI lineage: Eukaryota > Metazoa > Mollusca > Bivalvia > Unionida > Unionidae > Unio > Unio pictorum. The sequence continues at coordinate 3,707,814 of JARLTB010000390.1, forward strand.
TCACAATTGAAAACGCTAGTGTTTTTACAATAAAAATGATTTCATCAACGCAATGTCGCTATTATCAGGTAAGAGAATTTCAGACTAGACTCAAAACCCTCACTGAGGAGTATCAAATAAAAATAAAAAAATACCGACGAAGAATCACCGCAATTGATATTACTATGTACTCGGTGTCAAGCGTTCTCGCTGGCGCCGGAATAATACTTGCATCGGTTACAATGATTGCCCCGGTCGTAGTTCCAATTTGCATTTCTGCGGTGGCTACAATCGGGGGTATATCAACCGGGATAGCAAAAAAGATATCATCATGTAGCCAGAGTAAACTGCAGAATTACTTAATTCAATTTCATATTGTATCAACCGCATACTCGCAATTATCATTGATGATATCATCGTCACTCGATAATACGATTATATCAGATAGTGAATTCTCAGCGATGGTCAGTATTTTTGATTCCGCGATATCGAAATTAGAGCGACAACATGAATATAATAACAATGACAACACCGATGGAATTGGAAAACACGAACCCAAAAACCAAAATGATCTCAATAATCTCAACCATACCAAATTGTGAGTTCTCAGTGATGGTCAGTATTTATGATTCCGCGGTGTCAAAATTAGAGCGACAACAACAGTATAGCAACGATGACAACACCGATGGAATTACTTCAACAAATAGTGGAGAACACGAACCCAGTACAAACAAGCATGATATCAATAACATCAACGGAACCCGAGTTTAGTGTGAATTTCCCTAGCCCAGTCCCCGTGAAGGAGATAGCGCTAGCAAAATTACGAGTATACCACAGTTGGCCTAATATCAGATCAAAATCATTTGGTGGTCAACAACCGAATAATTCACTGGTGTTCTCGTATAAGAATAAAGACGACGGTACCCCAGACTGGAACGTCGTTTCGATACCAACAGGGTCATACCAAATCGAACAAATCAATAATGAATTCGCGCGTAGAATAAAATCGATTACTGGAGTAGAGTCAAAAATCGCTATAACAGTTCATGAACCGACGCTATCATCCGCAATTGAGATAAACACAGAAGGATACGTCGTAGATATCTATCAAAGTTCTATTAGAACCGTACTAGGATGGCCTGAATTACCGCCAGGGGGGAAAACCGTTGATTTACCAGAACCACAAAAAACTGATTATATCACCGACAGAATAAAACCCGATAATCCAATAAGGAGTTATAAAGATCACACAATCACTATAGAGTTTTTTGGTCTCGGATACCAACCAACTGGAGAAGAGAAGCCAGGGGAGGAAATAGAGGGACATCATTTTGTTAACGAACCTAAAATTATCGAAAATTTCACAGCAATGAATAATGATTTATCGCTGTTGTTAATATCTCTCAAATCCGGCTCTCTCACCCGAGATGAATTTATCAGCGTCGTAGAAACATGCAATAAAATTATCGACGATATGGAAACATTTAACCTAAAAATTATTCAGGATATATTAGATGACGATAATCCCCTATCGAGAACAAGATTTGCAGAAAAATATAATTTCCCCGTCAAAGATATTCCGACATTCAAACTACCGGGATATAACGTACCGGAACTAAAAAAACTTCTCAGTGACACCATCGATGTTGGTTTTAAAATAATTCATGATGCATGGAAAAAAACAGCATCACTTGAAATAAAAATCCTCAAACATAATAATGATCCAGATGGCGGCGGTAGGCATATCGCTCCGTTCAACGTGAATATTTCATCGGTGATTGCGCTCAATTTAGTATGTGATGTTATCGAAGGAAGCTATCAAATTAATCTCGAACGATCAAATCAAGTTCAGCAAGGATATATTCTTTATTCGTTTGCACCAACAGCTCCTCCAGGATTTTTAATAATTGAGTCTCCGGTTAATCCTGTCTACATGCGATGCCATAATAATTCGTTAACGAGAATTAATTTCAAACTCACAGATCAGTCCAATAATCTAATTGATCTACAAGAAGAGGTGTTAGCGATTAGTCTGTTTGTGAGATCCTAAAGACTTGATCAAATCATTTATTATTTTTGTTAACCTGTAGCAGCAGAGAGGGCGATGACAACAAGTTGCGACCAAAATTGATTAAAAAATCGTAAAAGTCTCCGTTTTCATTTTTTTAGTTAAAATGAGATTTCGTAGGAAGGCTCGTTAAGATTTCAATCAAATTTTTGTCTGAAAACGTTGTAGGGTTTGCCCCTGAGACATTTTTTTTGGTGAAAATGAGATCGTAGGAAGGCTCGTTTTAAGGATTCAATCAAAATTTTGTCTGAAAACGTTGTAGGGTTCCCCCTCTCTGCTGCTTAACATATATATATATATATATATATATATATATATATATATATATATATATATATATATATATATATATATATATATATATATATGAAATCAAGATAAACTCAAGCTTTATAATAATACCTTAGTATTGACACCACCCCAGAAATTATTGAGATATAAATTTGAAATCTGCAACTTTACGGCCATATTGAATATAAATCTTCATCATTTTCAGTTCGTATAAACTAGATCATTAGAAGATGTTTTGCAAAAACACCGTGACAATATGACCGTCATTCATGCTAATTTGCGTTAATACTTTCAGTACGTTCATTATTGCAGTCATATTAGGGCATGATTTTCATTAACGACCAGCTAGATAAACCAATTAATCCTCTGGTCAAAACACTACATCAGAATAATCTTTTGTTCTGGAGATGCTAACTGGTGACCCCATTGCATGTCATATTCGCAACATTTCATTCAGGATCAACAAAGCACTATAATAAGTTTTCTGACGAACATTCTATCTCGACATTGGCCTTCGTTTTGGAGAGGTAGTGAAAAGATTTATATTATGGCTGCCACTGCAGTCATATTAGAAGTCGGATCGGAACCATTTTCATTTAGGACCAGCTATGCATCATAAGACGTCTTCTGGTGAAAGCCTTGTAATGATATGTCCTTATAATCGGGAGGACAAGCGATAACACAATTTTCTAAAAGATGGCCGCTGTGGTACCGGTACTATTTTCATTTTAACCCCGCTAATGATCATAACATGTACATTAGAAAAGCATGATATTAATACGATCATTCATTCTTCTACGAAGAAAGGATAATTGAATTTAAAAGAGGCAGCCTTAAATGTCATATCAAATATTTTAGTGGCAGGAGCGACTACTAGCCAAGAGAAGTCTTCTGGTGAAACCCTCGTGTTAATGTGGCTTTCCGTTTAGCAATAACAAGATTTTCTAATAGGATTGATGTGGCGCCTATGTGAGACGTCCGTCCACTTTTTGTGGATTTGCGGATGTGATTTCATGGATAACATCTAAGCAGTTTCGTAGCAGCGATAACAGACTATGCCGTTAAAAGTGTGATGGACGTTGAGCGACAGACAATTAAATTTTATATGTATATGAACAATAAATCTATAACCAATTAAGTTGTGCGTTTTTCTTATTTTCCGTTCATCTAATTGTCAATATGATACTAACACATACTGCTGAAAGTCATAAATTATTGCATTTCATTCGTCTTCCCAAATTCCTGGATTTCAATATAACAAAAGAACCAGCATAAACACAATTTGGCGAGATTATCATTTTCCATCGCTTGCAAAACAATGAGTTTAAACCGAGCCTATGGGGGTGGGGGACAGCTTCTCTCACTTTACAAGATGTTATCAAATAAATGTTAAAAGCTTTTTATCAGTACTATCGATGTTCACAAAGAAAAAGACAGTAGGACTTCAATACGAAAAATGTACCTGTCAGTGATTAAACTGTATCTAACATTTTTACGTACCTTACCACGGTAATACAGGACATACAAGATATTTTCCTCTACACAGGTATATGCTGTCTTGGTAGCTTTAAAACTGGACAGACCCTAAAGATTACTCAAAAAACTTACCCACGTCCATTAATGTCTCTGATGTACCGATCACGTTTCTTCCACTTATTCTGAAATTAACATATAATCAAGATTTGAATTGTATCGAGTCATTTGCAAAGTAGACCTGGTTATTCCGTTTTGTCTAAAATTAGTAACACTGATTATTTTCTGAGCCATGGGACTGTACTCTTGATGAATATCGCTTAACTTGCAATTCAACAAGTAACTTGTTTAAAAGAATCATGCTTCTTTGGACAAAATTCTAAAAATTGTATCACTCCTGATTTGAAAGAATCGATGCATTTCATGAGAACGAAACCAAAACCTTGGCTTGAACTTATTATCCTCACATTTATCCTCTTATAAATTAAACAAAGAATTTGAAATGTCAAAAAAAAACAACGAAAGAACACAACAACAACAACATCAAACAAACAAACAAGATATAATCTTGCTTCAAAATTAAAGCGTACAACAGTATAACGGCAAACCAGCGAAAATTCGGGGATATAAAAAAAACTTGAAACTGATTTTGAAATTATTTTACTATGGTCCTCTATCAGAAAATAGTAAATTGCTCCAATACATTTTAATTTTTGAGGGTTTACAGCGGCAGTTTGAGAATCGCGACGTTTTCGTTACTTGTGCAAGTGTATTTTTGAATGCTGAAATATAACATACACGAAAGGAATAAGTTGATATTTTATACATTCCACTCACGAGATAAATGTTATCTCAAAGTTTATTTTATTGGAAAAGCGGATGTGAAAGATTATAAGACATGATCAAGTGACTACATTCATTTAATTATCTCCACTCATCGTCAACCAATTGGAAAATACACATGTTGTAAAATTGACATTTATGTTTGTTTATTTTAAGATTTCCAAGTGTTAAAATTGTAAACAGCATTTTCATAATCAGAGTTGAGAGAGAGAGAGAGAGAGAGAGAGAGAGAGAGAGAGAGAAAGAAAGAGAGAGAGAGTGAGAGAGATACGATTGATCATTGTCATATAACACTAAACAATATCTTTTGTTCGCACCGTATTATGATAATTTCAAAGTGGATATATGATTTATATTATGAACACTAACTTGATATTTCTTCTCAATTGGGGCACATTTTAAAATAAACTCCAAAAATGTGACCGTACGAAAAATGAAAAAAAATCCTCTAATTAATGTAAAAACGGGGAAAAGCTTTCCTACCTCAACTCTACTTAAAGTTATATATATATATATATATATATATATATATATATATATATATATATATATATATATATATATATATATATATATATTCTTGTTGTTGGTGTAGTTTAACGCCATTTTGCCTCTTTTCAGCACACGATAGGCTATACATGGAGGTCAGTATTATTGGTGGAGGAAGAATCCGGAGAAAAATCCGACAAGAAGCACCTTCCCCCCACCCCCGAGAAGCTACTGGAAAGCTTTCTCACATAACTACATTAGCCGAATCTTAGACTCGAACCCACGCAGACTGAGGTGAGGTGGCAGTGATCCTAAGCAGAATGCGCTTTAGACCACTCGACCCCCCCATATATATAATATAGTTAAAATCATAACTTTCCGAGACATAATTAGCTGATGTAAAACAAAGATAGAAATTTGGAAGATATCGAGTATAGGGATTAATGTTTTAATTGATAAAAAGAGAATGTCATGATATCAAAGTTAACTGGGCGGTAAACTGAATACTCTTTAAATTTATCTGCACTATTGCCCATTTTCCATTTACTATATCTGATTCGTGACAACTTAAGCTAAATTATCACGTGCATACGCGTATTTTAAGCTGGTTCTGGTGGATCACAGGAAATCTAGTCGCCGGTTCTGAGCAGGAGCACTATGCTTTCTATAACCGCTTTTATTGGAATCGCATCACAATTAGTATTTCCATTTCACCACCCAGAATGTGTGCTATGGCAGATGCTTTATCTGCTCAGGAAATGATCGAAACCGCCCATACTCGAATACCCTGCTGCCTTGTAGGTCGGCTTTGGTTAGACAAAGGCCTAGGGAGTAAACTCTAATAGAAAATCCGGAGTCGAAACCCTAATGCAGTTGGACGATGTACTACATGCTAGGTCTGGAGAGGGATGGGATCATTCAGACGACGTTTGTCCAAGACACACTGATAATATTGGACAAATCTGAAGTTACCATACCGGATCGGTCGTACCCCGGTCAACAAGGACAGCTCCTTCCCTTGTCCACCAGGACGGAGGTGACAACTGTGCTACTGGTACTTTGTATAAAATCAGAGCGAGAGACAGCGTTGCCATCACCATCTAGAACATTATAACTCTGGCGCAAACTGTAAGACTCTAAGAGTTGACACATGAGATGGAACATTATTCATGGCACATTATGGGACTCTGTGAAGTATGATGGAAAGCCCTAGGAGAACGCCAAACTGAACACCAAAGTGCATAAATGGTGTAGGCTTCCTTGTAAACAAAGCCGTCATGGGATCTGTGCTTAAATGTTGCCCCATAACTAGCAGAATCATCTCCATTCGTCTGAAAGCAAATCCTTTTAACATCACAATTATCCAAGTCAATGCCCCAACTACGGATCATGATAATGAAGAAGTAGAGGAGTTTTACTGCAAACTCCAGGGTATAATAAAAACGGTAAGTAAGAAAGACATCATCATCATCCAAGGAGACTGGAATGACAAAGTTAACAAAGATGCTCTAAAAGACTAGGATGATCATTGTGGACCGTCTTTCAATGAGCTTACCAATGAAAGAGTGAGACGGCTACCCGAGTTCGCAAGCTACAACAACGTGGTACTACCCAACACCCTGGGTCATCATCAAGCGTCAAGATGCTGGACATGGCACGCATCAAATGAAACCCATGATAGACAGATCGACTGCATACCGATTTCAAACGGTTACCGATCTGGCATCAATAGAGCAAAATAAAGAACGTTCCCAGGTGCTGATATTGGAAGTGATCACGACCGCATCATTATGAACTTTCGAGTGAGGCTGAAGAAAATTAACAAGCCAAAAAAAATCAGGCTCAACTTTAACCTTGAACAACTGAAGGACCCTAACATCTGCAAGTCATTCCAAGTCACAAGTGGAGGAAAACTGGCTCCACTCCTTGAGATGGGTGTTGGTGTTAAATTGATGACAAACACTTTCAATACAGTCGTGACAACAGCTACCAAGGACATCATTCGCGTCCATAACCAAAGAAAAACCCTTGGTTACAGAAGAGATTCTGAATCTGTGTGATGCCCGAAGAGACCTCAAAACACCAGACACACAATAGACAATAATATCAGCGGAAAAACTTGAAGAAAGAAAACGAAGATTGGATTGGACAAAAGTGCACAGCAATAGAGAACAGTATAATAACCAATAACAGCAAAAAGGCATACCAAATTGTAAAAGACCTCACCAGATAGAAGCAGCTAAGAGTCAGTACCATTTAAGACGAAAATGTAAAATGCCTCACATAAGCAAGTGACATTGCAGAAAGATGAACTGAGTATTGTAAATATCAACCATCCGTCCACAGGAGAACCAATTCAAATATATTGGTTCCATAATCACCGAAGAGGGATCAAGAGCAGACGTTTTGGTACGAGCACCACAAACAACGGCAGCTATGTCAAAGCTAAGACCCATATGAAGAGACAAGAATATCTGTTTGAAAACTAAACTCAGACTATTGAGAGCACTATTCATCTCAATCTTTCTGTATTTAGGTAAGGCCTGGACTCTGACAGGAGAATTACAACGAAAACTCCAGGCACTTGAAATGAGATGCTACAGAACCATCATTGGCATCTTTTACATGGACCACATCACAAATGAAGAAGTGTGCAACACCATCAGGCACAAAGTAGGCCATTATGAAGACCTCCTCACCACTGTTAAAAAGAGAATGCTGAAATGGTATTAGCATGTCACTAGAGCCAACAGTCTATCCACAACAGTACTGCAGGACAGTGTCCATGGTGGCAGAAAACGAGGTAGACAGAGAAAAATGTTGACTGACAACATCACAGAATGGACCAGAAACAGTTTTGCGGAGACACAGTCATTGGTACATGAAAGAGAACTCTAGTCATCTCAATCTTTCTGTATTCGTGAGAGGCCTGGACTCTGACAGCAGAATTACAACGAAGAATCCAGACACATGACATGAGATGCTACAGAACCATCAGATGTTCAGCAGCACAGTGCCTCAACGACCATGCTAGGTCATAAGACTAATGCATGACCCAGAATGAAGTTCAGATCTATTTTTAGAACACTGTTTCCTCTCTCATCTTGGTGGTGATAGACGAGTTATATTGACGCATGTTTGGTAGGGATTTAAAAGTAATTGTTTATTTGTGAGAATATGAGTTCGGAGAGTGGTTGTCTATGTGTATTTCGGCGACAGTGCACAATAAGAAATAAGGCCTTTGTTGATGATCCAGAAGAGAAATCTGTGTTCTATTTAGATGCTGCTCTGTTTACAGTACAGCCTCTCTAAAAATAAAAATAAAATAAAACTGCCTGTGAACCCTCGCCAAAAATTTCAATGTGAAGTCACCTTTGGAGGTTTTTCAGATTAATATGATATGTATTGATTGCCACACAGTGGAAAGATCAGTACTGAGAAATATATGTAGAGAACATACAGTAAAATGTATTGTGATGTATGAACATTTAGCGGCGGCCATAGCGCCTATTTGAGTCTGGAGGAGGGACACATCCGTATTGAGTGACCTTAGTACAGCAAACGGTTCGATACCAGCTTAGTCCAGTTGCATGCGGAATATGATTTAACTCAATCTTGAAATGATCAGATTCGTATCTTCACCAACTTATATTTTTCATTTGATTGGTGTTAAATTATAAATTGATAATCGTGATTCACGTAAATTTAGGGTTACTGACAAATTAAAAAGCTCCGGCTAAGCCTTTACCTTGATAACTTTGGCTATATACGAAACCAGAGGAAATAGTTTCATAGCTCCGCTTCTGCACACCTATTATATAAGCAAATCTCGTAAATCTTCACTTCCTTCGTATAGTTCAAAGCGGGAGATGGTGCGGGTTAAAATCGATTAACTAGAAAAAGAACGATCCGCGCAAATGGTTCGATCTCTTATCTCTACAGCTACACTAGCATTGAGAAAAGAAACAAATGTAAAATATGAGGTAATTGTCAAGCAGTGTGCATCTAAAAGCTTATTTTGTTTATGTTGAGTGTTTTACGTATGAGCTTTAATTGGCATAAATCGAGTTGCCTCCCATGGACAACTCCCGTTGCTAATGGACATTAGTCAAAGAGTTTCATAAATTTAACATTAAAACATTACCCATTTAAGATTCGCTTGATCACATAGTTTTTATTTCAGCGAAAAATATTTACATAGAAGAACGAATAATTTCATTCATTCAGACAGATGGTGAACCTTTAATTTGTTGTGCATAAAATATAGTCCCAACAAAGTTGAATTAGTAAAATTAGATTGTACATTGTTAGAACCATAAATCAAATAAAAAGCTTATATCCTAATAAGCAAAAACATTTATTAAAACAAACTCATGTTTTCAAAACATAATGATTAATCCGATTTCATCCACATTGAAATGGTAAACAGTAGGATAAGAGTAATTATTTACCATAAAATGCCACTTGCAGAACTAAACATTACATTATTGCGATTTTTATTTGGAATAAGGTTACTGGATACAGAAAATCTCACATTTACTTCAATGCATTTGTGACCATATATTTGCAGTATTTGACTCGAACAATAGAATATACAGAAGACATAAACAAATTTCTTTTCGAGTCGGATTTGCATTCCATTTATACTGCGTAAAGATGCTGTGATTGTAAAAAGTTCTGTCAGTCCTTAGACCTATTTATGTCAATATAAATAGTGAACAGATGTGAGTTTAGTTACTGCTGAATATTAACATTTAAAACCACGCTTGTATATACGATGGATTCTATATCTGTTTTACTGATATACAACTCTCTCTCCCCACCCTGGCATTAAAAAAGCAATATCCTTAGTTTTAGCTCTTTTTTGTTCTTGTCTTGAATGTTTACGCCATTTTTCTCATTATGATATGTTACACATGACATAACAAACCTCTATGGGGGCAACTTATCCATATTAAGACAGCCAAGATAATATTTCCAGATTCTTTCAACGGCACACATCAGTGTACATTTTATACACTTGCTGTTAATTTTCATGGCTGTTGAGCTACCATTGGTTAAAGAGTTCTTTTAAGAATATGTGCATTTTATGATGTGTTCAGATTATATGCTTGGTGATTATTCTTGCGTATTTTAATGTGCATGTGACATCATACCCATAAATCTGTTTTTTATAGACTTATATTGATTTCATACTTATTACCTATCTTTATTAGCTATCTTGGGAAAGTCTGCTTCTGTAATATGCCAATTATATAGGGGAGAGGACGGTCCTAAGCCCGGCTGCAAAAGAAGGAAGGTTGGGCGTGGGGCTAGCAACCCCACCCCGGAAAAAAACAAATTCCTACAGAAACGCCAAAAAGTAAACCAACAGGAACAACGGTCCTGGGAGAAGATGGATCTCCAGCTGGAAGATGTATGACGCCGGATGGTGAAAACCAGAGTCATCTGGAAGCCGTCAGGCCGACGGCCATCGTCTCCACCAGGACCGCCACTACCATCGGTACATGGAACGTGCGTACCATGTACGAGACCGGAAAGTCAGCGCAAGTTGCCGCAGAGATGAGAAGATACAATCTCACCATCCTGGGAATCAGCGAGGCAAGATGGACTGGTTCCGGGCAGAAACGACTGGCTTCCGGCGAGTTACTGCTGTACTCGGGACACGAGCAGGACGACGCTGCACACACCCAAGGCGTGGCACTGATACTGTCCAAGTCAGCTCAGGGAGCACTCCTTGGATGGGAAGCACACGGCCCAAGGATAATGACAGCCTCATTCAGCACCAAAAAGAAGAGGATCAACATAGACATTATCCAGTGCTACGCCCCGACAAACGACAGTGAGGAAGAAGAGAAGGATGATTTCTACGACAGGCTGCTAACCATCATCCAAGACCGACCACAGAGAAACATCATCATCGTCATGGGTGACTTCAACGCTAAGATCGGCAGCGACAACCGAGGCTACGAGGAGATCATGGGGCAGCATGGGATTGGCGAGATGAATGACAACGGAGAGAGATTTGCCGACCTGTGTGCCACAAGCAACCTGGTCATCGGAGGAAGTGTTTTCAACCACAGAAGGATACACAAGGCAACTTGGGTGTCACCAGACCTGCGGACGGAAAACCAAATAGACCACGTGTGCATAGGGAGGAAGTTTCGCCGCTCCCTTCGGGATGTCCGCGTTAAGCGAGGAGCAGACGTTGCCTCAGACCATCATCTGCTCGTTGCCTGGATGAAGCTGAAGCTCAAGAGAAACTGGACAGGAGGCTCCAATCAACGCCGTCGTTACAACACCACGGCGCTGAGAGATAACAACAAACAGGAGAAATTCAAGATCACCCTCTCCAACACGTTCCAGGTTCTAGAAGAGCTGCGTGAAGAAGAGACCATAGAAGACAGATGGAAAAGAGTGAAAGAGGCACTCACATCAACATGCCAAGAAGTACTGGGCCCCAAAACATACACGCACAAAAAATGGATTTCAACAGAGACGCTGAGGAAGATTCAAGAAAGAAGAGAGAAGAAGAATGCCGTAAACAACAGTAGGACAAGAAGGGCAGAAGCAAAAGCAAACGAAAAGTACGCGAAAGCCAACAGAAGCGTCAAGCGCAGCATCAAGAAAGATAAGAAGAACTACGTAGAGATGCTGGCAACAGAAGCAGAAGAAGCAGCTCACCATGGCAACACCAGAGACCTGTATGCCACCATCAAGAAACTTTCAGGAAAGTTTGCCAAGCCAGAAAGACCAGTCAAGGACAGGAATGGAAGAGCGATCCCAGACGAGGAAGGACAGAAGACCAGATGGGCTGAGCATTTCCAGGAACTGCAAAATAGACCAGCGCCTGCAAACCCACCAGACGTACCGCCAGCGGAAAGTGACCTGCAAATAGAGTGCGGTGCACCGACAAAGGAGGAGATTGGCAGCGCCATCAAGCAATTGAAGAGGGGAAAGTCTGCAGGACCCGACAGCATTCCGGCAGAGGCGCTGAAGGCGGACGTGGAAACCAGTATGGAGCTCCTCTACCCGCTCTTCTGCATGATATGGGAAGACGAAGAAGTACCAGCAGACTGGAGAGAGGGCTACCTCGTCAAACTACCTAAGAAAGGTGACCTCAGTGACTGCTCCAACTACAGGGGGATTACGCTGTTGTCCATCCCGGGGAAGGTGTTTAACCGCATCTTACTGAACAGGATGAAAGAGGCAGTTGACCCGCATCTCCGTGACCAACAAGCTGGCTTCCGAAAGGAAAGGTCGTGCACGGACCAGATAGCGACACTGCGCATCATCTTGGAACAGTCTCTGGAGTGGAATTCGCCACTCTACGTGAATTTTCTCGACTATGAGAAAGCGTTCGACAGCGTTGACAGGCAGACCCTCTGGAAAATACTGAGGCACTATGGAGTTCCGGAAAAGATCACCAACATCATCAGGAAGTCCTATGAAAGAATGACTTGTAGGATCGTCCACGGCCGGCAATTCACTGATGCCTTTGAAGTAAATACAGGGGTGAGACAAGGATGCCTTCTATCACCATTCCTCTTCCTGCTGGCCATCGACTGGGTCATGAAGACATCGACAGACCAAACAAGAAACGGCATCCAGTGGACGCTGTGGAAACAGCTGGACGACCTAGATTTCGCTGATGACCTGGCTCTCCTCTCGCATACCCAACAACAGATGCAGGAAAATACCAGCATTGTTGCGGACAACTCAGCCAGCCTGGGCCTCCACATCAACAGAGGAAAGAGCAAGGTTTTCAAGACAAATGCATCCAGCAATACACCCATCACAGTGGAAGGCGATGCGCTGAAGGAGGTGGATAGCTTCACCTACCTTGGCAGCATCCTGGACAAGCAGGGAGGAACGGATGCACGCATCGGCAAAGCAAGGGCAGCTTTCCATCAGCTGAAGAACATATGGATATCAAGGCAGCTTAACATCACCACCAAGATCAGGGTCTTCAACACCATCGTGAAGCCGATATTGCTGTACGGAGCAGAGACCTGGAGAACCACCGCTACCACCATGAAGAAAATCCAGGTCTTCATCAACACCTGCCTCAGGAAGATCCTCAAGATCCGCTGGCCAGAAATAATCAGCAACGACGAACTGTGGCAGAGAACGAAGCAACAGCCCGTTGAGGATGACATCCTTCAGAGACGCTGGCGATGGATTGGCCACACCCTCCGCAAACCTGCTTCCAACATCACCAGGCAAGCCCTCACATGGAACCCTCAAGGAAAGAGGAAGAGAGGAAGACCCAGAAACACCTGGCGCCGTGATTTGGATGCAGACGCAAAGAAGATGGGCAAGACGTGGGGACAGCTGGAGAGACTCGCCCAGAACCGAGACGCCTGGAGGGAGCTGGTTGGCGGCCTATGTCCCAAACGGGGCCACAGGCGGAGATGAGATGAGATGATAGGGGAGAAAATAATATTCTTGATTTCTTGAATGGATACATGGGGGCTATTGACTAATCACCTCTATCTCTCCTCTGTCCATGTACATTTGAATCTGAAGTGCGACCATTGTGGGAAAGCTTACCAGTATCTTTGTTAGGGTCCTTGGCTGTTACCGGTGTTCTTTCTATCTTATACTGGCTGCCATATGGAGCATATGTTGCACTGAGAAACGGATGTTAATAGCCAAAACAGTTACTGCAAGCAGACTATATCTTCTGACATAATGCAAGCCACTGACCAAGTCCATAATTACAACTGCACAGATATGAGAGCTTAAAGACAGTCAGGCAAGAATGATGATGAAATACAGCAGTTTCAAAAGATTTAAAATCTTAACATAGCTTTAATTATCTTGAAATCATAATTATTGGTATACTTTCCTTCAAATAACTTTCACAATGTAAAGTGGCACAAATTAGCGATTTATCCTTTTGTTTACTAAATGATGTGATATGAAATGTTTCACACATTAAAAATCCCTTAGCCATTTGCATCACAACTTGGGCTCATATCTTATTTGCTAACATTTGCATTGAAGACATTTTTGGAAAGATTTAAAATTAAACATACCCAGTGATTAGCCATCATAGAAATGTGTATTATGGCTGATAATGAATGGGATGTAAATCATTTCTTCATCAGAGATTATTCCAAGCCTCTTCCTGAACTCTATCAGCTGTCTAGGACAGGTGGCGATTCAGGATTAATACAATTTACAACGTTGTTATGTATCAGTACTTTGTCGCAAAAAGGTAGCACATGCCACCAACTTAACCCTTCCTTTTGTAATCACTTTCTGACAAATTTGCTAACAATTAACAGCCTTCTTCTGGGTTTATCAGAATGTATTTAATATTTTGTTATTTTCTTTGATTATTTTTTAAAACATTTGTCATTGATAAACAGTAAATGCTTGCCATAGGGAAACATTTCTGATATGAATGGGTCATTTTCTTAATCAATATAACAACAGTGAAAAAAGATTTAGCATTGTTTTGTTTTCTTAAATTCATAATTTGTTTGTTTTTAAAAGAACACTTAGTTAAATAAATATATTGTGTTTAAAATTTGCCCACACACCACAACAATTTGGTTTATATCTTGGTTGAACAGAGCTTTCAACTATTTTTTTTCTTAAAGTCTGAAAACAACCATGTTGTCTCTGATGCGCAGCATATACACATACGATACTATCGTTGTATACTGTCATTTCCATTTCTTGAATCATTTAATTTCGGACGTCACTAATTCCAGCATCATGTTCCCCAGGTGTTACTAGACGTAAGATTAATTCATGTCAGATACTGTCCAGTTAATCAAATTTTATACTGATTTATGTTAGATGATGTCCAGTTACACTTCAGATAGATCCAGATGATAAAGAGAGAAAGAGGAAGACTAATTCAATTTAAAACTCAGCTAACTTAGTAAATAAAATAAAGCTGTAGATATAAAAATGTTCTCATTTATGTTACATTCCTTTTTATGAATAATGCAAAGAAAACATGAACTTCTGAAGAGGTAAAATCAATGTAAGAATTAACATAGATGTACATAATGTAGATGAGATTAGACAGGAGCACACATTTTAAAATTGACCCAGCAAATAAAGTTAAATATGGGCATTTGCCAATTGCTTGCATTTAGAACGCCATCCACTAAATTAAGTAAGGTGAAATAAGACTTAAGGTGCACATTTCATATTGCCAATTAGCAGCTAAATATTATCTCGTTACTTCCTGTCTTGCTCTGGTCATGTTTCAAAAGTGATACACATTATGTAGACTAGTATCAGTAAATGACATCATTGTACTTATCCAATGTATATGCATAGAAAATGATGTTGATTAAGAGTTTTAAAGAGACATAGAAATGATCATGTGAGTAATTACGCACCACTGGTTGCATCTGCATTCAAAGATGATGCAGCATTTGAATATGAAAGAATTGGGGGAAAGAAGGAGTATAATGCAGATATAACATTGAGAAAAACAGAGAGCTGACCATTCAAGCTCACAGAGAAAGCTGCAATCGTGTGATATATTAATTAGACCATGTTATTGTGTGTGATACAAGGTATATCCTAAGGCTGCGACTTGTTAAGTGTTGATATATATATATATATATATCTTTCAATACTCATTTTCTTGACCCAGCATGTTGTAATAAGCGGTATCCGACTCCAGCATATCGTCCCACTCATGTTGTTGGCCCACTTGTTAGATCGTATGCAATTCTCTACTTCTTCGGGCCACATTAATTGAAATAAAGTTAAAAGCAAACGTTTTGGTTTATAAAGATGTTCACATAGAACTAAGACATGTTACAACTTGTTTTAGATTTAAACAGGTCAAGGTCAATGAACATATACATTGTTCCTCTGTACAATCTCTGCCATATAGTTGCAAGTCTTATTATTTGTTTCATGGTAAGAGTTAAGGGTCATTTTAGAAGTTTAGGTTTGGGAGGCAATCTGATAGAAGTACAATTGTTGCATGCCCATAATGAAGTGAATTTTACATATGTTAGGATGTCTGTCCATCAATCCATCTGTCACCTTCTTCATGTTTGCAGAATAAATTGAGATTTCCACCACCTACAGTTATCAATGTTTCTGGATTGCTTGTAATGTTTTGTGGTATGAACTTCAATGTCAAGGCCACTGATTTAAGGAAACATTCTGTTTCCATACAGTAATTTGAGTTAACCATCTAAACCATATAGAGTTAAAATACTTTACAGATTGCTGGCACTTGGCGAAGGACAAACGTTATTGATATTGGGGTTCTGCGCTCAAACGTTGATGTGACTGAACGATTAAAACCTGTTTATGCACAATTACATAGATTTTCAACCTAAACATAGTTTGTCAGACTGCAAATTGCTTGCATGTGGGGTATGGAAGAAACATAAAAAATTGCAAGTTTAAAGATCAAAGGTCACTTGATGGTTTGCACAGACATAATGGAAGAATATGTTTATTTTGATTTAAAATGTACAAGTAGCTGTGAATGTAAGAAGAAAAGTTGTTTCCACACAATAGCATTAACTTCACTTTACATACACGGATCATACCTTGTAGATGTGTTTCACTGATGGTAAGGAAGAAGCCTATCAATATTAGGATCACAGGTCAAGATCCATTTGACTGGGAAATTGTTTATTGACAAAAATTTCAGTTATCTGCTTAGAAGGCCATTAACCATGGGATGGGTGAGTAATGTATCATTCAGAGTCTTCTTGGATTTGTTTTCTTATTTTTTTAAAAAACATTAAATGCTTGAAGGGAAGATTTGTCTGGCAGATTGCTCCAGTTGTTAGCTATTGCCATTTCATATTTTATTTTGGGATCATGGTTTCCCAACAGTGTGCTTGAGACCTAATTGTCCTCCATAATCTCTATTAAGATATGTTCTCTTTACTCCTTACAAATTTTGTTTTATTTTCCCAATGCTTGTGATCAAAGTCTTAGTTCCCAATCGGGTCAAGACAATTAGCTTGTTGCATGTTTTGTATACACTTGTCCATGAGAAGCGAGGTTTGTTGTTATCAGAACACTTTAATTGTCTGTCAGTAACTGCTCTTCTAAATTACAGGTTGGAAATTCACTGGACTTTGTATTATTGTGCGTGAATTAGTCATTTCACTTTTTGGAAATTTATCGAGCTTGGTATTATTGTCCATGTGTTTGTCATATGCAAAAGACGTTGCATAATTAGGCCACTTCGCTTTGGTCTGTATGATGGGACAGCAATTAAATACGTAAATTGACAGTTACAGTGTCTTGAAATATTTTGGGACTAGGTTTAATATATGCAGATAGCACAGCATGATGGCTCAGAATGCAGTAATTGTTCAATGATGTACACAGGGTATTCACCTTATACATTTGTTGAATAGGGGTGTGTCTAGCTTTATAAAAAAGATGAACTTTTCGTCAGAGAATTATGTTCCAATATAAACATTTTAGACACATGCTTTTCTCTCCAATCCAGTTTTAATATAAACATTTTAGACACATGCTTTTCTCTCCAATCCAGTTTTGAAACTATGGTTGTCTTGATGTGTGTGGTTGCTGGTTAAATTACTATAGTTCCTTTACTAACAAATACTGTAATTAACGTTTTGTCCTATCCTTATCCTAACTGCAAACAGAACTTGTTCTGCTCATGGAAAGAGCCACACAACTGTACACATTTAAACTATTTCAGACCATTCTATGAAAACATAATTTTCTTTTGTAAATGGTGTCTTAATGTTCATCAGCTTTGCAGTAAATATCGACAGCTATATAGAAACGGTCTACATCATCATGGTCCATGTTATTAATAATCTTATAATATTAATCTGTGTTAACAGTATACATGTTCGTTAGATATTAACTCAAAGGAAATATAATGGCATATGAGCCTTATTTTTGAATGTAAGTTTAAGATGCTTTTGTCTTCTTAAACGTTCCTTTATGCACTTAACTTGAATGTGCTTTTTCATACAGTAAAATATGCTTGAGTTTTATATAGCTGAAAGGAATTTAACATTTATTCAAAAAATATTGCTTGCATACAACCCTACATCCTGTGAGTATGTATATTTTTATTCAACATGTGTATAGTTAATCACTCTAATTTCTTTTATCTGCTCTGATTGCCTTTATACATGTCATTTATTTCCCGTGTTGTTTGAGAAACTTCATATATTTTCACCATCTCGTTGGTAAAAACCTTTTTTGATGCCTAATGTTTTGCGAAATAATCAATGTTTCTGGCACTTAATAGCCTTGTAGTGCAGGTGTGCCATACATTACAAAATCAATTAGCCATGTCTAAACTGTTGTGGTGGGGACAGTATTTTTTCCATGTAGGATATCTATGAAGCCATTACACAACTGCACTGTGTTGCATGCAACAACAGCTGCCATTTAAATTTGCCACAATTTTATTGCCAAAGTTAGCCACAAAATAAGCGACTGAAACACACTTCACAGTTTCCATTTTTTTTAACATATCATTGAGAATATATGCCGTAGATCATAAGGAATTCAGTGTATACTACCCAGTATAAAAACACTGCACTGGTGCTAGTCAGGCTTTCATATAGAATTCCATATGATCTAGGGCATATATTCTCAATGATATGTTAAAGCCATAAAGGCTCACAACATAGCTATAATGACATTTGTATTCTTGCTATTTCTTCAAAACTAAAAGTAATATTACAATCGGGGTTTTCATCAGAAGACTTCATTGCACTGCTAGCCTAGTGATTAGAGCGTTTGCCTCGAATGGAGAGGTCGTTTGTTGGAACATACTAAACACTTACAAAAATGGTACCAATAGATTCCAAACTAGAAGCTAAGGGTTAAGAGGATACGTGTAGGACTGGTCGACTTGGTGTCAGGATGATGCGACTGGGTGGGATATCATGCTACATGTCTGTGTCATGATGCCCCAGTGCAAAAGGAACATAATTCATAAGTCTTGTTTCTTTAAGGGTTCTCACTGTGGGATAGACACAGTGTCTGTTTGATCAGGTACCGGATAGTAAAGAAAAGTAAATTAGTGTTACCTACTACTGAAAACATTTACCTATAACACAACAATAGAACTATATGGAAATAATTTGGACACCCTACTGTAGGTAGCATGGAACAATTCAAAGACCATATCACTGCCTGTTGCAAGACCATGTATAAAGTTCGATTTTAAATTATAAAATGGTCATCTATTAATATTATTTGGCTTCCCAAATTTATTTTTCCAAGTTGACAGAAATGGTTTCCTGATATTACTTCTTAGCTGTTTCTTTCTCTAGTAGAATGTGTTATTCTACCCATATGTTGTGTTTAATGACGTTATGCATTAAAACCCGAGTATCGTAGTCAATGAAGGCGAGGAGGGAAAATTAAAATCTGGATAATAGAGGCTAATATAGGCATGTATGATAGAAAGTAATCTCACAAATGATCCTTCCACTACTTTTTTTGGGGGGGAGGGTATAAAATGCATTTAAAAGTTTGAAATGA
This sequence comes from Unio pictorum, assembly GCA_030141615.1. Lineage (NCBI taxonomy): Eukaryota > Metazoa > Mollusca > Bivalvia > Unionida > Unionidae > Unio > Unio pictorum. The sequence continues at coordinate 3,727,450 of JARLTB010000390.1, forward strand.
AAGTCCAAGACACATTTTGTATATTTTTATCGGCCTTCTGATATTTTTTCTTCATGCTAAAAGTACTCAATTTATGTCTTGAGAAATTTTGCTTTAACACAGCACAGGAAATGGTACCATGCTAGTGTGAAAATATATTAGATATCAAAATTGGATGCAATCATTCACGCATATTCAGGATTGTTAACAACATATTGGTTTGAGTCTTACCAGAAGACTTAGCATTGCTAACACAATATTTACATTAATCATACCAAACTGCACCGTAATATTGACATAAATCATACCAAACTGTACAGCATTGTTGACACCATATTGACTTGAATCATATCAGACTACTCAGCATTTATAACACCATAGTGACTTGAATCATATCAGACTACTCAGCATTTATAATACAATATTGACTTGAATCATATCAGACTACTGAGCATTGATAACAAAATATTGACCTGAATCATATCAGACTACTCAGCATCGATAACTAAATATTGAACCGAATCATATCACACTACTCAGCTTTGATAACACAATATTGATTTGAATCATATCAGACTACACAGCATTTATAACTCAATATTGCTTTAAGTTTCAATCATAAACATTCACAGGCTAATCTTCGTATCGGACGGAATATTACCAGACTTAAAACGGCATTGATAATACTGTATTGATCTGAATCACACCACACTATTCAACATTCTTAGCCGCAAATTGGTTTGAATCATAAACATTTTGCCAACATGCTACTCACATGCTACTCACCATATTGAACTGGATTATACTTGAATGTCCACTTTATTAACCGGAATCATACCAGACTCGGTATTTCCCTTTACCCTCATTTGTGCTTCAGAGACCCCCAAATGTCTACGTTAAGCACCAGTTTTGAGACCAAAGTTTGATTTTTATTCAGTCTGGTCCTTAGTTTTGATACCAAGTAGAGTTTTGACCTTCCGTCTTGTTACCTTAGGGGGATGCACTGACTGAGTGCACAGAACTGCAAACAGCATACTGACATGAATCCTACTAGATTACACAGTGCAGATAACAGCATATTGACTTTACTCAAACGATCCTACAGCGCACTACTTAACAGCATACTGACATGAATCAAAAGAGGCTATACAATACTGCCAACAGTATATTGACATGAATCAAATCGGGCTACACATCACTTCTAACAGCATATTGACATGAATCCTACCAGACTACACAGCACTGAATATTGACATGAATCAAACCTGGCTACACATTACCGTTAACAGCATATTTACATGAATCAAAGGAGGCTGCTCAACACTGCCAATAGTATCTTGAAATGAATCAAATCAGGCTACTCAGCACTGCTCACAGCATATTGACATGAATCATACCAGGCTATACAGCCCCGTTAACAGCATATTGACATGAATCACTTTGACCAAATACATGTCTAAATAGTAATGATTTTGTTACTTTGACCAAACACATGTCTAAATAGCAATGATTATATTCACTTTGACCAAATACATGTCTAAATAGCAATCATTATATTCATTTTGACCAAATACATGTCTAAATAGTAATGATTTTGTTTACTTTGACCAAATACATGTCTAAATAGCAATGATTATATTCACTTTGACCAAACCATGCTACATAGCACTGCTAAGAGCATATTGACATGAATCAAAAGAGGGGCTACACAAGACTGCCAAAAGTGTATTGACATGGATCAAACCAGGCAACACAGCACTTCTAACAGCATATTGACATGAATCATGTCAGACTGCACAGCACTGCTAACTAGTCTACTCAATATTGCAAACTAGCGTGTGTTTCTGTTAACTTATGATAAACACATATTATAAAGATGGATAAGAAATTTAACATATATATTAAGGTTTTTCAGACATATAGCAGGGTTTAGCCGATCCGTGTACATGACACGCTTCTGTCAGTACTGAGCAAAGGCCCTCATCAACGCTTGGGAATCAGGATCCTACTGGCAAACCAAATTCAGTGATGAAATCCGGTTATGTGCCAGTAAGTAAGAGAAGGTAGATAAATCACACTGATAGTAAACTTAATCGTTGGCTAATTAAAATGTAGATAGAGCATAATCTTTCCATGTCCCAGTATTTTTATCAAATAATTTTATAAATGAAACTAAATTAAAACTAAAAACAGAAAAGAGCCTTTTGGAAGCACAATGATCTAAACACAGTACATTTTTTCAGTCTGAGGAAAGCACGTTTCATTTCAAATTCTATACATTAACGATTTTATAAAAAAAACTAAACAAACCAAATCGTTCAATGTTGGTGCATTTTGATATTTAAACAACTGTTTTATAGTTTAAATATACAAAAAGCATTCATGTAATACAGAAAAATTTATTTTTAGGGACCCTCCCCCACCATATGTAGTAAAATAACGTTTTATTAAGTCAACCTTCATTAGAGGTCTAAATCAAACAAATTCAGACTGCAGCCAAGCCCCTTCCCCTCCCCCTCCGCATTAAATGATATGTTCCTAAGTGTAATAGTAGTTTTAGGAGGGAGATGTGTCTTAAAAGAAGATGGGACTAATGATGAGTTCATCAAATGCAGAACTTCTAAAGAAGGTGTGGGTGCGATCATCTTTCCTTAAGCCATCAGATCGGTTGCAAAATGCAAGAAAATATAACATTAAACATAAACTCGTATTTAGCAAATCGATGCAACTGTATATTGTTATTTAGAAAGGGGGGTTAAATACACATGTCGGTCAAGTGCACATAATGGCATTTTCTGCTTACGGTATTAAGATTATATGCATGTACATAATTTACTTTATTTTATTTACATAGCAAACATAAACTATTTTATATTAAATCGTCGATTGTACTTGTATCCTTCGTTACTTTATTCATTTCCTCTTTGACTATTTCAAACAAGCCCTTCAGCAAAAATTTAGACCGTAACATTCCATACAGGAAATATTCTATGTTGGTTTCTTTGAGCACAGTTATATGCCAAACAATGCTGTCACGCATCGTGATTATATTATAATCTCCATTCCAGGTCGCTTTCATGGCTGTGTGGGTGTCCAACACCAACAGCAAATCAGTCATCCTTCCTTGCATTTAGTATATGATGATAAGCAGGCCATCTATGTGGTCGTCAGCGGCGTTGGAACCATTCATGTGCCTCATTTGGCAATCGCGAGAACTGGAAAGCATGTACATTATCAAAACACGCCTCCTTCCTATCATTTACAGTGCGCCTTGCGGGCCCGAAAAAACTTCAACAGGAGCGGCTATACTAAATATTTTGTTGGACAGCACAGTTCTATCATATGAATTTTCAATCATGCAGATATGATGATGATGGAATACTGATACACGAGTATTGACAGGTAGCATTATTATTTGCTGTAGTTTAACATAACCAGGATGCGTATGGCCATCATGCACCATGATACAATTGTTCTTGTCTGGTTGACAGTCAGGTAGATCTGTGGCTAAACGCATCCTGGCAAGCACACACAATATGTCCTGATCTGAATTTAGTCCTGGTCCTGTAGATCCTTCTCCTCTACTGCTCAAAACATATCGAAAGATTTTTTTTATAGATGAAAACCTTTTATGTTGCGGAAACACTCATACGCTGTGGTAACCATGACCTTCCTACTCCGGTCTTCCTGTGAATAGCCGATGACATCTAGAATGTTTTCAACCCGTTCAGACCCAGTGTGGTAGTATTATGGGACTTAGTGATACATGCCACCTGAAGTGTAACAAATTTAATTGTATAGTGACTTTAAAACCTACAACCTTTGTATGTATCCAAATTGAATCATCATCATCAGCAGCATCGTCATCATTACCATAAGAATCTTTTTCATCGTCAGCACGACTGAGCATTCTATCACAAAAGTAGATCAACAGAATGTATTGAAACAAATTCATGTCATTTTATTTTTACAAGCTTTTAATAATACATACTGTTTTTATAATCAAGCATGTGAATGTTGTATCAATTTATATCATCTATATAATAGCGTAAATTATATATTTTGTATTATTATTATTCATATTATTATTATCACTATTATTATTTTATTATTATTATTATTATTATTATTATTGTTATAGATATTATTATTATTATTATTATTATTATTATTATTATTATTATTATTATTATTATTATTATTATTATTATTATTATTATAGACGTTGTAGTAGGATATTGTTGTTATCCAGTGTAGTTTCTGACAAAAATTTGTTCTATGTGAAAATAAAACATTCGACCAATTTTAATTTTTTCAACCTCATAGATATATAAAGAACCGCGTGTGCCATTGTAGTTGTTTTATCCATGGCTATACTGCCTTGTATGTTATGAATGTTTAAATTGGTTATTATTATACGAAGAGGCAACCCTGTCTGTGCTTTATGAAAAAAACATGCAATTTATATGCTTTTTTAATAGATATCAGCGACTCCAATGGAAAAAAAGGAATTTTACAAATTCACAAAAACTACACAATAAAAAATATTTGGTAAATACGAATGCTGAATAAATATACTTTAGATAAACAGACTCTTATTAAAAGGACATGCATATATCATATTATAAGAAAGGTACATGATAAATGGTCTAATTGACGTGATTAAACTCTGTTGATGGAGATGGGTAGTATGCGAGATGCTACAACATGGTCAGATGTTCGCTGCCATTTAATGGAAATACCATTTTCTCCTCGCGGATGGCATGATTTCCCTTAACGGTTAATGCATGCAAAATGTATCTGGAGTAGCTTAGCTGGTAATGCGTTAGACAGTACATATGACGCGGTTTCAATACCCGCCAATGCTAGCCGAATTCAAATTCCTCAAGTTCTCGTTAGGTCTATTTAATTCCCTAGATACAATGAATAGTGTGTTAAATGCGACGCTAACACCAAACAGTTAATATCATACATCCAAAAATCATAATAATTTATGTCAAACCGCTGTAGTACATGTAATTATACGGTAAATCTGAGAACAATTGCTAAACTGTTTATTTTCTAAGGACGTGTAAAAATTTCCTGTCGATCAATTTTAATAGTAAATGACCGCTCATCGGTGCATGTCCGATCTGTTTATTGAAAAGTAGATCTCAACTTTTGTCAGACTGCGTTTTCACACACGAGAAAGAGGCTTTATTTTGTGTATTTACTGATTTCTTTGCAACACTTAGCCCTAATGTTGATTAATTTCAAGAACCAATCATGTCTTATTACAATTACGAGGAATGTTTAATTCTTTGAAATGTAATTTGATTTTAGCAATATCTGAGCGTTTTTCGCACACAAAGGGGTCATCCGTAATTGCATTCAAACTGCCGCAATTAACACAAATTAAATGCGTCACTTCAGCACAAGAACATGTGTACCAGCCTGCAATCGCCTTCATGACTACAATATTAAGAGCTCGATCCAAATAAACGTTATTTTATACTTTATATTAGTGAACTACCACGATATATATATATATATATATATATATATATATATATATATATATATATATATATATATATATATATATATAATGGCAAAATGTTCACAGATTGATCCTTATATGCTTATAGTGTTTTGATAAGATGAAGAGCGTATCAGATCTTAGTATGATTTTACCAAAACAATGGGATACTTTTAACGTTGAACAGAATATTAAACAGATATTTCGTTTAAATGTGTTATACAAATGATTCTTCAGCTATCTTGAGCGTCTTGGATAATTATTCGAATTAGAAACTGTCTTGGAAAAGCAAAGATGTAAACTTGGCAAGGAATACAACGGCAAGCGAAATAAGTCATTATTTGATATTGTGCAAAAATATTTCAAAATACTGGCATCTAATGATGAACACAATACATTTTCATCAGTAACAGTGAACCTAGCTATTCGAAATATTGTTTTGGGATTAAAAAAAGAGCATATCAGTGAGTAAGATTTTATGAAGCTCTTTATTGTCTATTGTTATATCATCAATCCTCTATGAAAGGAAATACATATGATGATGATTCATGCGCTAATGGCAGCATGAGAGAAGTGGATTATGAATTGGTTATTTATCTTGCGTTATATTTGGGCTAATGTCAAATGAATTCCTGACTTATTTATTATTTACTATTCCAACTGTGCACTTGTATATTGATAATATCCTGGAACGATATTGAAGATAATTATATACTAAGAGTTGGCTTTACATGGTGATGTCACTTAATCTACTTATATAGACAACACACACACACACACACACACACACACATATTAAATTTAATTAGAAAACGGGGAGTATTGTGCCTTGTTATTGCTATTTTCATACGTCACTAATGAATACTGTGTGGAAATTCATCATTGCCCTATAATCAGCAGATACATAGATATATAGATAGACAGACAGACAGATAGATAGATAGATAGATAGATAGATAGATAGATAGATAGATAGATAGATAGATAGATAGATAGATAGATAGATAGATAGATAGATAGATAGATAGATAGATAGAGAGATAAATAATCTTAAAAAACGTACACGATGCGATATCACATGCCATCATTAATGCTGTTAATCACAGTTGTTAGCACTACGTGCTGGGCACGATGCTAGACCATGTCTTAAACGTGTTATCAGAATTAGGCTGTGCAATCAGACTTGCCTGCTATTCGGAATTGCATGAGACTATTATTTTGCACGCACCATAGACTCACAGAAGCTACGATTGTACAAAACTTGACCAGGTTGAAAATGATAATAACGTCAATGAAATATTTGCACGTTTTCCGAGGTGAACTGTAATCAACGTTAAAGATGCTAACCATCTATTTTTGAATGGACGACCCTGTGTACAGTGTGTCCTGTAAGCGATAACCAGGACTAGCCAAGAAAATACAAAGAACATCTGGGTGTAGTTAACTTTCGTAAAATTGAATTCTCCGTCCAAATTGCTGAAACCGGTAATCTGAGCGACTCAAACCTTGCATATCTGCTAACTTCTTTAGTTTCGCCTACGATTCCACTTTTACAAAAAAAAATCCTCGTGGTTAGACCCGTAATACATAGTACCTGTTTTGCTGCCTCGGATTGTAAATTCGGTCTGAGACAACAACTATATTCTAGGACTCTATCGGGTCAGTAATACGACATAGCCCTCCTTCTTGCCCCCCCCCCCCTCCGGCAACCGTGTGTATTTAGAAAATTGTTTCCGAGTGAATCTAACAAAGATGGTTATACAATCATTATGTAGGTAATGATAATATATACAATTTTGTCCCGAATTGCTTCAGCACGTTAGGACTGAACGGTGCGTATGATAATATGAAATAGTTGAATTAATGTCTGTATGTCTGTCATTTGTCATGTTAGTGGTCCGTATGCATATATACATATAAACAACCTTTCCGCTTAATTATATCTCCAGGCGATAACTACAATGAAACAATCGTTCGTTTATAATTGCGTATCCAATCATGGGGAAGAAACGAACAACCAGAATAATGAACTTCATCAGGTATATATCTGTTGCCCAACACGGTAGTAGCAGTTCGTTCTGCACTTGCGAAACTTGAAAGTTGAGTATGGTTTGTGTTGAGCTGCTTCTTTTTCATCAGAGATTACTTTTGATCCATTAGCAAGCATAGCTTGTCTTTGCCGGCTTGACAACCAGTGTTCAGAGCGTGTCACCAGCTTGGCCTCTCAAGAGCAAGCTCTTCTCGGGAGCTAACATATCGCACTTGCAATCATGCTTTAAGCGGAGATGTGGTCGTCCGATCGACATTTTGCCAGAGGTAAGTTCAGAATAAATAAGGTCAATCGGAATGTACATGGACCAATCATTTGATTGGAGACATGTGGCCATACCGTAAATCGTGACACGTTTAAGCAACTTGTTGCATTTGAGACGTCACACGTGAAAGTCGTTCACTCTTTTTTTCTTGTAAGGCAAATAGAGTCCAGTTTTCACTGGAGAACAGTAGAGTGCTAACCAGGTAAGCACTGTACACGATCTTAGTGTTCAGGGTCAGCATACTGTTGTTCCACAATATCTGCGATAACCTGCACAGTGTTGATGATTCCTTTCCAATACGATTGTTGAGCTTAGCATCGAGTGAGAGGTTGTTAGTAATGGTAGGTGCAACGTACATGAGCTGATTGACTATCTCAAGTTCGTATTTATTGATGATGATTCTTGGGGGTGGTGGTAGTCCGCGTTCTGAGGCATCACGATTGTTTTCTTTACGCTGATGATCAGCCCATACTCACCGCATGCTTTTGCAAAACGGTCCATCAGGAGTGGTTTAGGCCGCAACGTCTGCAAAGAGCATGTCCCTGATGGTTGCTTCAAGCACTTTGCTCTTTTCCTTTCGTCGTGCCAGGTTGAACAGTTTGCCGTCTGATAGCTTGCGTAGGTTGATCCCTTTTGTGAACGTCCTAACGGAATTATTGAGCAGGCCCCCGAAGAAGATGCCAAAGAGCGTGCGAGCTAGGATGCAACCCTGTTTCATTCTGCTACGTATGTTGATAGGGTAAGACGTCGATCAATCGTAGTGCACTTGTCATGAATATTATTGCCTGAGGCAGACTTTAGTGGTGCAATACGTTCTTCGTGGGGCCCATTGCTTTCTTTATGCTATCGTACATGCATTTAATGTTTCCAATATATGTTGCTGACTGGATTCTCTGACAGAACTGAAGTAAATATTCATAGGCCCACTGATGTGCTTACCTCTGCAATTTGCTTCTGGTAGACATGTGTATCTGTATAGTCCTCTGGCAGGTGGATTGTATGCATTCCAGGTGAGCAATGCGACGCACTTCTATGGCTGGCGTGAGCGTGACAGAAATAGCATCAAACCAATCATTGTTCTTTGACTGCTTCGTTCCAAAGATTCGTGTGGCTGGGATGTACAGTCTCTCTGACGTAATCTCCTCTCTCGTTTTTCACTGACGTTGGGAATATCTGAATCAAACATTTCCTAGATGGCATAAATGAATCCCTCAGCCTTGTCTAGATATGACGTCCTGCGCACGTCAATGTGTGGTTAACCGTCTTGCTTAGAGCGAAGTATCTTTTTTGGCTGAAGCATCATTTTTCTGCACACTAGCGAGTGGTCAGTGTCTCAGTCAGCGCTGTCGGTAAGAGGCACACCTTCATGGCAGGCAATATCGTAATGATCTAGTTCAGTTGGCACCAGTGCTTGGACCGGAGATGCATCCAGGAGACAATCGGCTGTATCTTTGTCTGAAATATTGAATAGGTGATGCTGAAGCCGTAGTACGTGCACTTGCCTACAAGTCTTTGTCCGTTCTAATACATCTTACCAATGCCACATTGCCTATAGAGGAAGGTAAAGGGTCATGATCAGGACCCATTTTAGGGTTGAAGTCTCCGAGTCATATCAAATTTTCTTTCTGGGAATTGTGTCGATGAGCGAAATTAAATCATCGTAGAACTTATCCTTGGCATGTGCCGTAGTGCTGAGTGTGGGAGCGTAAACGCTGATCAGGTTGACAGGCCCGGTCGTGGTTTGGAGGTAGAGGGATATCAGTCCTCCGTTTCTTGTTGGCAAGGTTCTATCATCCCCTGAGCAGGTTGATAAGGACAATCAGTTAGTGCCTAATAAGCTAATTTCCCCCTCACCACCCAGCTTATACATCCATGTAATGGACAAGGCGATACATCATGACAACAGTGGCGTCGCGATAGTAGCTGAGATACGACTGCAACTATACCAAGTTGCCTAAGGGACTCCGTCTTCGGATTTTCTGTTAGGGTTTACCCCCTTAGCCTTCCCCATGAGAAGGTATTGTCGCATGGCACGAAGGCTTTAATTCAGTGTGTACCTTCTCCTAGATCGGAGAACAGCCAAGGTTAACGACCCTAATCTGCCGAAAGCGTCTGGATTTGAGGCGCTAGAACATCGCATGTCATCCTTTCTCTGGTATGTTTTAACATCGGGCATAGTTAAGCCACTCGCGGACTGGATTTTATTGTCCGAGGCTTTATCATATGTACGCCATTGGGGTTTTCCAAGGGAAATGCGTGCTTTTCCCCCACATCCAAATATATAATGAAAATGCTAAAATACAAAATAAACCTGAAGGTATACTGAATTACCATTGACATGTTCTGCCGAAACAATCCAATTTTCAACAAATTGCAAATAACAGATATCCACTGTTACACCTGAAAATCTGAGAGCGACCGCATTGAGGTCATGGTTTTGTAGCCTATGTTATTACTATAATTGCTAATTGTATCTGTCAGTCAGATGAAATCTTATATCTACGCGTTTGGAGACTGAGCAATGTGAATGAAGGTCATAATTGTAAAAAGAACGATTTGATTCACTCTCAGAATTTTGAATGCTATGTTTCCTTTGTCTCATCTAAAAGGACATTCCTACGTGGTCGTCATCGGAAGTTCAAGTAGAACAGCGATGATATGATTTTTGATCAGATGGAATTGTCAATAAATTGTCACATAGATTCAAAATTATAAAATCTCTTTCCGACCTGTAATCCAGTAAGTTACCCAGTTAGTTAAACAATCTTCCTTTTTAAAGATAACCAGAATAGGCTCGTGGATATTGTATAAAAAAACTATCGAAGCAGAAATAAAACTTTTTTAATTGTGTGGTCTTTTAGTTAGAACACCGGCTTCCTTTGCAAGAATTATTGCTTTCGAGTCCAGGCCATTCCATCCACAGATTAAACAAAGATGGAACAAATAGCTATCTCACTTGACGCTCGACATTAGAAATTTGCTTGGACTGTAACGTCAAAGGGCAAGATCAAACTAGAAATTGGAGATTCAATTCACTCCCACCTCCACGAGTCTTGCTACATGTACGATAAATAGGGTGGTGGTAACATGGCATAAAATGGTGGACGTCTTCCAAGTTGAAGACAATGGCCTGGACAGGCGGATTCCATGATGCCACATGTTCGAGAAAAGGGTGAGCATTAAGGTAGCAGCGATATCAAGGTGTGGTCTACATCCTATATACGGATGGGCTACGCCAAGATGCAACTACCCATGTTATTCAAGAGACGAAATGACAATGGATACGAGTTCTCATACCGGATCGATGACAGCTCGAGCTGCCAATGAAAGCGCCATTCACTGAACACTACGACAGAGTTCATAATTATGACACTGGTGCCGCTACCACAAAAGTACAGGTAAGAGATAACATCAGCTTGGGAATGTTGAAGATCACGAGCAACAAGTAAACTGAAGCAGCTAACCTATGAGATTTGTAAATATCAACAATACATCTTTGGCCTCCGGTGATGCACCGGAAATATTTCGGAAACAAAGCCAAAGATGATGGTCACATGATTTGCTTCAAGTGGGCATGACGATTTGTGCTACAAAGGACATTGTAAGTTAAATCATGGGTTATCGTTAAGTGTCTAACATGACGATTACCATCCGATTGAAGGTATCGCCTACCTAAATCATCATCATAGATGACAATGACACAACAACAAACCATAATAACGAAGTAAATGGATACGATCAACAACCAGCTTCAAATTCACGTTGACCAGACACCCAAGAAGGAAATTAAATTTATTAAAGGAAACTAGAATGCCAGTATAGTAGATGATGTACTGGCAGACTCGCAAGAAGTATTTGGTCCATATTGTCAGGAAAAAAACAATTGAGAGAGGACTCACGCTCCTGTACTTCGTCAAATACAATAACCTAATACTAACGAGCACCATGGGCCACAAAAACTATCTAGAAGATGTACTTGGCATAGTCAAGACCGAAAACATCAGAATCAGATTGACTACCGTTTGCTGAGGAAGCGCTTCTGGTTTAGCAGCAGCATTGTCAGAACTTGTACTTCCCCAAGAGCTGATATAGGAAGCTATCATGACTTGCTGATGATGACTATTAAAATCCTTCTGAGGAAGACCAGAAAACCATGACAAGTTAGGATCAGGTTTGAACTGAAACTTAAACATCCAAGCATGGCAAAAGCGTTTGAGGCAAATTGTCACCATTAACAAATCTGGGTTCTGAAGGAATAAACCTAGACTCATTAATCACCAACTTCAAAACAGCAGTAATAGACACGGCAGGCGGCATACTTGGCACGGATGCAAGATAAAGAAGCCGGGGGAAGAAGATCAGGACATTAATAACTGATTGACGAAATAAAGCTAAAAGCTTTACGACCAGGAGACTTCTGGAGACGAAGCTGTATTAAACTTAGACCTACTCACTGCAGTAGCTGACCACCCGATACTCGGGACAAAATAGAGACTGTAAAGACACTTATCACATGCAAACAAACTGGGGTACACAAGCAAACGGAATGGCAATGGCCTAAAAAGCATCTGTAACAAAACCTGGCAAATGGCAAGATCGAATCATCCACACATGGAAATAGATTCTGATCAGCACACTTTCTAAGAAGAAAAAGATGCAGCTGTTCTAAAGCTGCCGAACAATCAGCTTCATCAGTTACCCAAGCAAGGTTGTATTTATACTCATATCCCAATATACTGAAACTAAATACAGAGCCCATTTATGCTGAAGAACAGACAGGTTTCTTAACAAGAGATACCATTACAGAATAAAATATTTAATTTCAGAATCGTCTATGAGAAGAATATGCAGCAGCGACAGGACCTTCATCACCTCGTCATTGACTTCAACATTGGCTTTCTACAAGATGTGGCATGCAGCCTTATGGGTCACTCTGCAGATATACAACAACAAGGCAAAACAAATCAACACCAGAGAAAACCTGTATGACAAGGCGATTAGCGAGGTTCTCGTGTATGGTAGCACTGCCGTTTTGTTCAAAAGCACAGTAAAAGTCTGACAGTTATGCCTTCTCTCACTCACTAGCTCCAACATCTACCTAAAAAGGTTTATGTACGATGCCTTCGAAGATTACGACGGCAGTGTCAGTGTTGGAGATAAAACAATCACGAACTTACACTTCGCTGATGATACCGAGAGCTTAGCAAAACTATCAAGCTTGTGGCAAACAACGCAAGTTGTATCAGAAAGACAATAAGAGTGAATGGACATAATCTTGCACAGTAACAAGCCTTGAAGTATCTTTGTGCAGATGAAGGTTCTAAACACGGGGTTCTTTCCAGGATTGCACAGACAACAATTGCACTGGATATGATAAACCCTATTTGGACGGGCAGCAGCATCATGTTTCCATGTTTATGTTTATTTGCTCCATCGTCGTGTCCTTATTCAAGTATGCATGTGAAGTATTGATCCTGACAGAAACACTAGATAGGAGAATCAATGTCTTAGATATGAGATGTTACTGAGGGATCTAGAATACTGGTACTTAGACCACGTTTATATATTATGCAGAGGAGTGCATTAGAATCCAAGGTGCAATTGAACCGTAGGACGATCGGATCACTACCTTAAATCTAAACTATGATGGTACGGTCACGTCAGCCACATAAATGGCAGATGAAAGACAATCCTACAAGGCATAGTGAGAGGAAATGGTAAACGTGGCAGGCAGGGATAGAGACGGGGAGGTAATATCGAGTGGACAGTCATGGACTTTGCAAAGTCTCAAACATCAATGTAGAAAATGACAAAATGGAGAGAGATTCTTGCAAAGTCATCAGTGGTGCTCCTTCGGACCGCTAGGTTACGGGAAAAATGATGAAATAAATATTATATTACATTTTCTAATTCATCGCAAACTGTTTAATATCTATTGTTTTAGAAATCCATTGTGAGCAAGGTGATACAGATATATTATGTGTCAGAGAACAGCAGGTTTCTAACGTGGATGGGGCAAAATTCGTGTCTACGGTGTGAAATTTTATTACCAAACCTGCACGTTCCGTTTTCTGTCTAATAATACAGTATTATATGGGCGGCTTAAGTTGAAGGATGAAAAGTGTTGTATGATTTGCAAATGCATTTTGACAGTAGTATTTAATTAACAGGTTAGTTTAAGGTGCATCATTATCACTGTAATTTTTTTTTCAATGTTAGTTATTAGAAAAACGAATAGCAATTTGCCCCTCAAGAGTACATATAAACACCAACCCCACCCTAATATCAGGAAAATACAGATGCTAACATTTTACGGCTGCCTTGGCGGCTACGATATGTTCTACGACGATGAGTAAGACGCAATATTTTCCCCAGCAGCGCCTCTCTCTTTAATTGACATTTCAACACATACACATTGCTTACATCTACACTTTTCGACACCTGCTAAATTGACCAAGGGTTCTAACGGCAAGATAAAACTCGCTTTTGTTTTTTGTTAATGCCATTATTACCCGGTAATTTCTCTGTTTCTAAGAGTGGAATTCTACACTTTTAAATTATCTGATACCATTGTAGTAATATTAAACTTTATTAAATTGACAAGCACTTTTTCAAACTTAAGCACTCTTTCGGAATGATTACATGTACACACAGGTGTACTTACACATACACACGACTAAACATGCATTGCTCGATTCATTAGACGAATTAACTAAAGTATATTACTACGTTTGTCTTGTATTATTTATATCTTTACTGTAGAACAGGTAAATGATCTGATTACTCAACAATACTAGTGTATGGGATGAATAGACTGATGTATGGATACAAACATGAACGATTGGTATGAACTGACTCGTGTATGGTTACTTTAGGGATATTTGTATTGCTTTGCATACTCGTACGAAGATTGTTGGATATGTATTAGATGGATAGGTACCAAGAGAGAGAGAGAGAGAGAGAGAGAGAGAGAGAGAGAGAGAGAGAGAGAGAGAGAGAGAGAGAGAGAGCACCCACGGAACCGTAACTGTCGGGACAAGTATTGGTTATTTTACCAGCACTGTTGGTACTGAGATACATTTATCGGGACGTACCTATGTCCTCATAATTACGGTCCGCTAGAATGGTTCCAAATTGATCAAAACGGGTAATTTTGACAAAATGTCCAATGTCCCAAAAGTCGAGCTATTTTTAGATTACTGCTATCTCGAGTCCACTACCTAGTTCAAGACTAGCATAGCCAATGCATTCCGATTGTCTGGTGATGAGAGCCGTAGTCTGGTACGCAGTATGTCTAGTGATCCCTAAACTACATGTGGAAAACGTGTAACGAGCTACCCGACAATAGCTTTTTTTCGGAAGCATCGCAGGAAGGCGTGTAAGCGCTATGAATGGAGAAATCAGAAGTCGAAGCTTATTTTTCTTCAAATTGTAACTGCAGCTAATCTTATTTACTATGTTGGCAAGGGCGGTTGGATATTTACAGTTCGAATATTGGAGTAGTGCAGATTTATTTGAGGACTACTCTACATTCCATAGATTGGAATACTACCGAAGAGTAAGAGACGGGAACATACTGTTTTATCTTTTTGACTTTTTTTCGTTTAAACAAGTTGTCCGTTTTGTTTGTTCCTTCTGTCCAGATGCCGTCGTCGTGAATATTCAACATTAGAAGCTATTGAGGTATAGTGTATAATGAATGTGTCGCTTACTTTATATTCTGACATTACTGGCCTTGAAAATGATGATTGTCAAAGTGCTGATGATATAATGTACTCCATTGATTTATAGCAGTATATACTTAGTGTAAAAAAATATTATTCAAAATTGTCAAACATTAATATGAAAAAGTTGTCTTGAGACCAGACATGGAATATTTTTATTTCCATGAGTGCATGCTTAACGAGGTCACTGTGTAGAGTGATGACATGCATTTTAAAATTCAAACAGGCATGTAAGTGCCAGTTTTTCAACTTAAGAAGGTATAGAGGAATGTAAGAATAAGTTTCTGAAAAGTTTGCCAAATTATGAATCAGAATAGGAGGTGAATTCTGCCACTTCAGCTTTCAAAGGAAAAAATGAAAACATCCCAACAAAGTCTTATATACCGGGTATTTCACTTGTGTCAGTTATAAAAACACACTGTTGATGGATATTTGGGCAGATTGTGGCTTGGCTTCTTGTATACATAATCAATTAAGTTACAACAACTTTTTTCTTTTGAAATTTTGGATTACAATTAAAATTACAATTAACCATTTTTGGAGCAATGTAAGTGATTAAACTTCATTACTTTTAGGATTGTAATCCATTGCTTGTTCTTTTTTTTTTTTGGTTATTTTTCTTTGTCAAATCACAAATCTATTTCTGTGCACTTAATATTTTAAAACTAATACTAATGTCTTCATAAAAAAAATGTGAATTAATATTGTAAGGATGAAAATAAATAACCACACACATAAATATACCCTAATTTACAAGCATTTGGTTTATCAATATCACAAGAATTGCTTCTTACTTTTACACATGCACATTGTGTGTGCCAATTTGTTGATGAACGATATCACAAGATATAATGATTATGAAGTATAGATTACTCTGTTAGTTAAACCTTTGTATCATTAGGTATTATCTTTCATCCAAAGCACAATAAAGAGTTCTCCATAGTGAGAGTTCCTGCATCCATGACTGGTAGTTTCTAGTCAGGGGACTCTGTTTTAAAATTTAGGCCAACAGTTTTATATATGCTAGACTTTCAGCTTTTGGAGGAATGTCACCCTGGACTTTATTTTAGGTAGTAGGGCAATAAGATAATAAATTGTAGTGAATTATTAATTAAGTCATTTTTGGTACAAGATGCCAAGACCCTCCTTATTTTTCTGAATGTTTGTGTATCACTCAGGTTTGAAAGAGTTTAAAATCACTGTTCAGCTTCCAAGTATTATGTTTTCATGAAACTATAATCATATAGTGATCTGAAAGTAATCTTGATCACAAAGTATTTTTGGCTGTTATCATTTAAGTTAGGATTATTTGTCTTAATTACTTCTGAGTACTAACAACTGTTTTCAGTTACAGGTAATTGTAATTACTGCTTATGATTAACCTGAGTCTTTTGTTGTGACATCCCAACAAAGCCTTATGTATCTCACACAAAGCACATTCAGTATTGCTGGGTGGAAGATGATGGGTTGTTGGGACATCCCAACAAAGCCTTATGTATCTCACACAAAGCACATTCAGTACTGCTGTGTGTAAGATGATGGGTTGTTGGGACATCCCAACAAAGCCTTATGTATCTCACACAAAGCACATTCAGTACTGCTGTGTGGAAGATGATGGGTTGTTGGGACATCCCAACAAAGCCTTATGTATCTCACACAAAGCACATTCAGTACTGCTGTGTGGAAGATGATGGGTTGTTGGGACATCCCAACAAAGCCTTATATATCTCACACAAAGCACATTCAGTATTGCTGTGTGGAAGATGATGGGTTGTTGGGACATCCCAACAAAGCCTTATGTATCTCACACAAAGCACATTCAGTACTGCTGTGTGGAAGATGATGGGTTGAACTTGTTGGGACATCCCAACAAAGCCTTATGTATCTCACACAAAGCACATTCAGTATTTGCTGTGTGGAAGATGATGGGTTGCTGGGACATCCCAACAAAGTGCCATATACACTGTGTCACACAGACCATGTTAATATGTAAATCTTCATGGATTAATCATGGTTGGGACATACAGTGATTTCCTTAAATTGTGAGGGAAAAGGTAAGAACTACAAAACAGATGATTACATTAATTTTTTCTTACTGTTTATTAGAACAAATTTTTAAAAAGATGGTAAACCTTTGAACAGAGGATGATGTAGATGTTTTTTCATAAAGGAAACTGTAAAATCCCATCAGGAGGGTTGTATCTTAACAATGCACATAGTAGCAAAAGTGGTTCAGTGACCTTTTTTTAAAACTGTATCATTTACTGTGTCTGAATGTACAGCTCTATAATGTGCATGATATTACATAATTACCCTGTACTCATTTCTACAATATTCTTCCTGAAAGAATTTGTTTCTTTGTTTACCATACAGGCAAAAGTTTTCTTTGCTTATTCATTATAATTTTCACCAGCATTAATGCTTATAAGTGTGATCAAGTGATCCAAATTTTGGGGTGCCATGTTTTCATTTACTTTCTTTCTTTCTTGTTTTCCTCCCAAGTCTTAACCCAGGTTTCACTAAACTTCTCAAACATTTTTCCTCAAATTGAGATTTCTAATTATCTTTTTACAATTCTTTATACTAGATAATACAATTTACAGTCAACATTTAGCAGTCATTTAAAGATTAAAACAATTAACAAAGTCCTTACATATTGAATTCTTCTTTCAAAACAATAAAATATTTCAGTTGATAATATATCATTGTTGTTTTTATGGTTGACTAAATTAGTATTTTTATTATTCTTATTAATTTCATTTTAGATCTTAAAATTATCTTTAGATGCATACACTGCAAAAATATGGATGTTTTTGTTAACAGGACAATAATCTATTGCTATTTTCAAGGTTTAGAATTGGAAATTGTTTTTCACTTGCTTCACACATAAGGAAAATATTTTCACACAGTGGCATATTTATTTTTTACCCCTTTATGTTTGCTTGTGTGTGCCCCCCACCCCCATTCGTTGGTACGTTTTAGAAGGCCCCGCGCAAACTTCATTTGTCCCGGTCTTTGTCATACTCAGCGATGGGAGGTATATTATTAAACAAATATCAATACAAGCACCGGACTAAACACCGGATTCTTATTGGCTCGTTCGCAGGAAGTTGACTGGCAAAGCCGCTTACACACAAGCCACGTGTAGGAGAGAAAATAACGACGTCTTTTTACTAAAGTCTATCCAGTCCAGATTATTTACTGATTCGCACCAACTTATCTATCGCTCTCGACTGTTAACAATTGTGACGGAAAAAAGCCACACAAAAAAGAGCGGGTCTTTTTTAATCATCACAAAATACGGTAGGATGCATTTGTTTCACATGCACAGATTGTGACATTACAGCAGACGACATTCAATCGGATTGTATTGTATCACACCTTTAGATCGATATCGTCAAAAAATATTCTTTAACATAGATTTTGACCTGTGTATTTGGCGCATGTAAATATTGACCTTTGAAAAGAATATAAGTTAGATGTATTTAGGTTATATTGAAGTGAATAACTTCCTTTTAAATGAATGTAAAACCAAATTCGAAATAAATTACATTACCGAAATAATCAGTGTTGAACACATACATGCCCATTATAAATTTTGCTATTAAAAAAACGTGTTACAAATGTGATGCTAATCCACATAAAATCAGTGGCGTAGCGAGGATTAGTCCGGGTGTCCTAAGGCTTAGTCCTACAATGTAAGCCCCGACGCTGATAGATCAACATGTGATACGTCTTACGGGTAGGACTAGGGTGTCCTCTGACCCTTGCCATCCCATTTTTGATATTTGTTTTTTTATGTTGGGGTGTAGGCGCCTAACCCTAGCCACCGGCGCCCGGGGCGAATGCCCAACCTGCCCCCCCCCCCCCTCGTAGCTAAGCCACTACATAAAATATAATGCACACACAGCTTCAGGTTTTTGCACCATTTCATCATAATTGACATTCTAACACAAGGCATTTCAGATTGTACGATGTGGTCTGTGTGTTCTTATACAGACCTCTTTTTCTCAAAAAGATAGAACAGCTGAATAAACGGACTTTTTGAGAGCATGTTTTAAATTTCTTTGCTAACTTCACATTCATTTTGTGGTAAAATTTATATTAGGTATGCAAACTCAACTGAAGTGACAAAATTAAGTAGAAGTATTATCTGAATATTTCATATTTTTGCCTTGTCAGATTCCTGAAAATGTCTACTAGTACTAGTGCAGACAAGTGCTTCAAGGTAAGTTTGTTTTAATACTTGATGTTCAATTTTAATTATTATATAGGCCAAGTCTGTCTAGTGTCTCTTTATAAAATCATGCCGCTAAAATTCTTCCGTTGAGAAAAAGTAATGATTTTTACTGCATTTTTACAACCATAATAACTTTGTCATTTCCATGAACATTCTATTTATGACATCTTGTAACATATTTTACATATATATGGGTATTGTGTTCGTAACATACTGGAATATAGGAGTACAGTAGAGTTTTATTTGTTTTGAAAGAGAAACTTTCAGTAAAGAATTCATTAACCCTTTGAACCCTAATCTCCCCCATATTTCGGCACATTAACCCTAGCCTCCCCGGCAATTTTTGACAATTTTATAAAAAGTAAAATTTTGCAAAATAAAAGTAATATTATGCCTTAGAATGATAATCCACTATGATATAACAGCAAATATCAAATTGTCTCTTTTCAAACATGCTTATAAAATGCTTTTTATTACTATGACTATGTAACAAACTATCTTGAAATTTTGTTCATGTTGTACCATTCATGCAAGATCTATATTTCACTGACCATCTAGCGAATAACATAACACAGGCCGGGATACCGGCCTGTTGGGTTATGACGGTAGATAGCTAGGCCGGTATACCGGCCTTTCGGGTATATACACCGTTACAACCAGCCGGTAAACCGGCCTGTCGGGTTCAAAGGGTTAGAGAATGAATGGTAAGGTAGGCTGGGTAAAATCCTTCACTAAAAGAGCTGTGGGGTGCTGAAAACGATTTGTAAATTAGTTGTAGATGATACATTCTTATATTTATAACATGGTTTTTCTAATATAATTTTTCTTTAAAGACAAAATATAATACCATGATCAACAATACCGTTTTCACTTTTCCAAAACTTTGCTGTTGTTATGGTTACATTGTTTATCATTAAGTAATTACTGTACAATATGTCTTTAGCAAATGTCAACACTGGGGAAATTTGTTGTAGCTGGATAAGGCAGGTGCTGTGTCAGTGAAGTTCAAATTTAACTGAAAAGAAAGGCAAATCAGACACTAGCTCAAGATGAAATGATTATAGTTAAGGTGGGTGATCATTATGCAGGTGTGGACTGTATATTTTAATTTCTGGTCTTCAGCCATACATTATTCTTTTAGTGAAAAATTGTCTGAGATTGCAGCATAGGATTAAATTTTGAATGGCACATAAAGTATACAACTTAATCAACAAATACAAATGTGACTTACAGTTAATAGTAGCTAATATTTTCTATACAAATAGTCAGAATACCAATATAGAGAAGAACAAAAGTTCATGTATTTTGGTTTGAATTTTCAGATTGACAGACCAAGGAGACAAGCAGCTTCTCCTAAAGAGAAGGCCCTACACATTTGTCAGAGTAGCGAAATAGTTCATGAAGATGACTTCGAGGTCAAATTCATAAATCGATACAAAGGTAGGAGTTAATCCATATAGTTCAGAAGTAGCTGAAGTAGAGTATATCACATTTATAGCGCTGGTGCAATTCAGAAAAATCAAGATAGATGCTTGCAAAAATCAACATTTCAGATTTTCATATCCTGTACGTTTGAGTCGCAACAACATACTTGAAAATACAAGTACCTCAAATACTTGGGTGCAAGACTACCATATACCTCAGAATGCACATGCTCTGTTGCCATTGTTGCAGAGCGCCTGAGCTTTGGGTATTCCTAGTCCCAAACGAAAGCATCCCGAAAGTAAATGTTGCAAACAGTTTCCTACAGGAAGAAAATTTAGGTTCACTGTATCTAATCTACAAGAATATATCACTTTTTTATTTTTACATCTGATACAGTTTGAGAGGGTACTAATCAAAATAATCTTAGATTGGAATGCCAACAGGAAAAATGGTGGCCACCCTTATGCTCCACCATTGACAAAGAAATATATTTTCCTTTTAGCAGACTCATATAAGATATTTTGTCTTGTACATTGTTAAAATAAATATTAAAAAAATTATACATTGCAATAGCTTAGACCAGGCTGTACCTAAATTATCTTGCTGTTTGTCGCTTTTTCAATATTTAATTTTTCTGGCTGCTGCTTCCTTTATAAAACACAAATATTTCTGGGATAAAGGATTGTTCAGATAGTGGAATAATCTGGACTATGTTGCAGAATTTGGGGATTAAGATTTTTTTTTTTTTTAGGGGACAAGTTACTGTTATTATTTATACTGCAATCCAGAAGTTCGGGAATAAGAAGGAACTACAATACTTTTTCAAATAGTTTAATAGTATGTTTTATTGTTCTATTATCATTTTGAAAACAAAACAACAAAAAACACCCGTATAGCTGCATTGTTTTTCTTATTTATAACTAAAGTCTGATTTATTCACACATCCAAGTTTGTAATTTTGGACCATGAAACAATCAGCCTAACCAGGAATTAACACAAATGTATTGGTGACGACCAATTAATTTATGGGGGATAGTCTGGCTAATATGTAAGAACTATCTGCAATTGGCCGTCCTATAAAATTGTAGTAGTAGAGCATGTTATCAAAGGAGACATAGTACCAATTTTATCTAAACATGGTCCTCACTGGACTCCAGTTTTTGAGTGAAGTGACTTTTCTCACCCACCTTATTATGGCAGATTGGTGGGAAAATATGTAGAAGTGCATGTTGAGAAGTCTAAATTTTGCATGTTTACAACAGTCGCTTATAAAGCCTTTTTTTTTATACAAATTCTGAGAGTCAAATAATATCAAAACAAAAGAAATACTACTTAAACTTCATGACAGTATTCAAATTGTTTGCTTGATTCAGTAAACTTGCTGTACGACTTGGTTATTGCAAAAGACAATAACATTGAAAATAGGTTACTGTCAAAATCTGGTGACATTGAGGTCCAAGTCCTTTCGTCCTCTTTGTACATGTTGAAATACGAAAAATACTTTTTTTTTTACTTTTACTGGCAATTAGCCTATAAACCTCCACAGAGTGATGTTTGTTCGTGTCTGGACTGCAAATGCATGGAATTTCACCCACTTGTTCAAGCTTGAAGTGTGAATTTTCAGTGAGAGTCTTGCAGTTGAAAATGTAATTGCAGACATATATAATCATTTAATTGACACAAGAGTTGAATAGAAGCACAAAATAAGCTGTTTAAACTGTTTAACATTGTTCATTGAACAAATGAAAGACACAATAGTTAATATTGTACTTGATATCCAAGCAAAATGGCCTGAAAAATGGGGGAGGGGGTAAAAAGTGAAGTGAACTTTGCTTTCTCTGCATATTTGGGCAAAACGACAAGCACTGTTAATGAGGATAAGATCAGAAATATTTCCATATTAGTAAATGAAATTTTTGGGTGCAAAAGAGAAATCCTGCTTCCCTTTGAAAATAGAATGGGTATGCCCGTTTCCACTGTGTATTATCAGGAGGTACACATATGTAGGCTTCACACTGTACATCTTGCAGTAAATTAATAAATGCCAAAACCGGTTTCATTTTATGTTTAGGAATTATGCACCTGAATTTGCTGAATTTACATTCTTAATGGAGTTTGACTGATACTTTATTGGAAAATTTAGCATTTGCTAAAGGATGGAAGAGCCTGAAATCTCAACTTGCATTTTTCACAATTAACTCACATTTGCGAGTATGTAAAGGTTAAATTCAAGCCCTGAAGTTTCCTGCTACACAAACTGGCTGGTTACAATATTGGTAAACAACTATACTTGCAGTTCATAAGAAATTTGACTCCAGACGGATCAGTAATTATCAGCTGCCTTATCTGAACTTTGGTGAATAAAGCCATTCTGTGTGTGCAGATGTCTGTCTTTCATTGTTTAGAAAGTCATATTCCAGCATATTGGCGCAAATTAGAATCCCATTCTGAACTGCACCGCTATGAATATAGTTAAGATGGGAAAGTGCTGATCCAGAAAGAAGATGGTGGTACTGGAAGAAAAGGATGTGCATAAATCTTGCAAGTGAAATTGGGCTTTTCATTTTTGAAAAACTGCACTTGCCTGGGACTTAACATTTGCTGACAGGCACTTTTTCAACAGAAAAATAAAATAGTCCTTGGTGTCGGGCTATCTCATTTGATCAGCCCTGCCATGGTATTAAACAAAAAGAAGAAAAAAACTGAGCTAACATGGCAGCTCTAACCAAGGCAAAGTTTAATTTACTTTTTGACATATTAGAACAATATGGAAGGTCCTAGAGTCACTATTTTACCAAAATTGCTCCCTATGTGGATCCTGCATGTTCAAGTGAAAGTGCTACAGTGCATCCTGTAAAAAGTGTATTTTTTTCCCATACAGGTAGAGGTGTTTTTGCCAAGAAACCCTTCCAAAATGGAGAGTTCCTCCTCCAGTACAAAGGTGAGCTGGTCTCGTACAAGGAGGGTGAGAGAAGATTACACGATGAAGGCATGGGCAGTTTTCTGTTCTTCATTGGTAGAAGCAAGTGGTAAGCAGTGTTCCTGAATTTACTAACTTTGATAAACAGTAGAGAGAATTTCAACTGACATGGGGGAATAAATATCCAGATGTTGATAGTCATTGGAAAAGTTGAACAAAGATACTACTTGTAAAAGCTACTTGTCAGGTCTGTTCCATTTAAATACACATGGTACCCAGTGAAGGAGGTTTTTGACAAATATATGCCAGGGTACTCTGATTACTTTAGTTTTTATATGAAAAGAATACAAAATTCTAAATTGCATATATGGGTGACTACTCTGCACAAAAAGTGCCTTCCCAGGGTCCCAAGTATATTTTAATGGAACAGCCCTCAACTGTGATGCTTATAAGTGGCTAGTTATTTATTGCATCTAGGTAATTTTTACTTGCAAACTTGTAGAGCACCTGCAAATAAGTTCACGACTAATGAGAAGTGTCCAAGAACTATGTAAATACCATTCAATAAGGTTGACTGATACTGCTTTAGTCAGTAATTGTTACCATCTCAAATGAAATTCAGATTTAACAATTTCTGTTGAGGATCTTAACCCATGTTAATAGCAAAATTTGGGGTAAAAATTGGTCTTTTGAAGTTGAAAGTCACTGGAGATGTTACTCCAGATTGACATCACAAGAATGACAGACAGCCTCAAAGAAAAGTGAAAAGCAATTCATGAGACAGATCAACAACTTTAAACAAGAGAGAGAGAAAGACTTCAAATGTGATCACCTTTAGAGGGTAAACACTTCCAAATCATTATGGTTTGATGAATGTTCATGACTGAAGTTGAAGATCAGAACTTTTTTGGTTGCATTTGTAAGAAAAGTATCTTGTTATAACAGGGGAGACAAATTTCACTCTGATTTTAATAAATTGACCCTGCACAGTCTTGAACAATCGAGCCAAGACCGTTGATGTTTTACTTGTAATTTGAGATGAAATAATTATTGCATTAATAAAGCACAATGCTGAAATAATTTCCTGTCTCCAACCACCAAGCTGCAAAAATATACCCTATCCAGTGCTGTCTACAAGATTTTAATCAATAATTTTATTCCTGTTTTAGAACTAATTATATGTTTTGAAGTATCAGTGGTGTTATTTGGTGAACATTGTACAACAAAGCTCATTGCGTTTGCAGATGTCATCAACAAGCCCTTTTTCATGCTTCTCAATGCGATAAACAGCTTGATTCCTATGACTGTTATAGGCTATGCATGATTCATGTGGGTTTTTTCCAAGTCTGTTTACATGGTAATGATATCAAGCATATACAGAACTTTTAGTGAATCAGTTGAATGCGTCACAGTCTTTGCTCTTGGTAAGAATAAACTGTTTTACTTATTTTGTACACCCTAAATATTCGTTATGCATTTTTAGGGTAAAAGAAAGGTATCTCTAGTGCAGCACACAAGAGCCCACCTTGTATGTTGAATTCTGCACCACTGCCAGACAGAAATATGCAGACTGTCATGATAAGGTACAGAAAGATCTAGGATATGGTTTTCTTTGATTTTCTTCCAGGCTTGATTTCATCTACTTTTTGACCAAGTACTCGTTAAATGTTGGCATGATAGAGGAAGCAAACAGTACTTGAGTTTTGGTACAAGATGACCACCTTTAATTTTCTCTGTTGGGAGTTGTACATTATCATTATGTATTAATGAGCCTGTTTATTGCAGCGTTGATGCTACCAATAGTGATGGGCTAGGGCGAATGGTGAATGATAGCAGGACAGCAAAGCAGGCAAATACTGCAATCAAAATAGTTGGAAAAAGCACCACCCACCTTTGCCTTTTTGCAAGACGAGATATAGTTATTGGAGAAGAACTGATGTATTATTATGGTCCAACAGATGATAATATGTACTGGAGATTGGTGAGTAAATTTCACTCAAGTTATCTTTGCTTTTTGCCTGCCAGATTATATTTTGCAGGAAACAGGATACTGTATATTTACATTTTCTTCACTTCAGCTGCTTCATTGTTGTGTCAGTTTTTTTTGTTTTTCTTTAAACTCTGCAGCCATTTGAGATGACAGCATGGAATCACATTGCCGAAATTGATTTGTACATCTAATTGAGCCGGTTTTGCCCAGTACTTTGAAGCACTTGAAATATTATTTAATTTATATTCCGGTAAAATGTTGTTGTTTTTTCATTAAAAAAAAACTACCTACCTACCCTAATTTAAAACCAGTGCAATAGGAAACGCAATTTTTAAAAAAAATATTTAATTTTTAATTTATTTTTATTACCTAATGTGTCAGAAGAGCTGAATTGATTTCCACAATTATTAAGCACTGCTTAATTCCATCCATTAGGTCTAATCAAGTCTTATTATTGAAGACCATGCTATTGCTATATTGAACCAAAATCAAGCATCTTTGAGTACGAGTAGAGACATTGTTGTCACATTTCAAGCTTGGAATTTTTGAGTTGTCACATAATGTCAACAAGTAAAGAAGTGGGACTTGATGATTTTTTTGATTAAAGAGTAAATAGTTTTTAATATAAATGACAAAAATTAGGTCACTGTCCTATATTATATGGTTGAGTGACTTCAGTTAAGTTTTGCGTTTTGGTCGGTTGCTCAGGCATTATTAGCCACAAAGTTATCCTTATTTTTGAGTTGATGCATATTGGTGAGTGCAACAGCATCCCATCAGAACTAGGTCATGGCCTTGTATTTCAGGCATCATTGGTTTAGGTTAAGTTGACATAGTTATGACATTTGTCCTTTATTTTTAAGTTGCAGGTTGAAATTACTTGCTTTACCACCAGTTTAAATTTCAAGGATCTTTCAACAGGAGGAGAGACAAAATACAATTTTTTTTTTTTTACAGAACTTAGGTAAAGCTTAATCTTGTTAATCAAACAATGATCTGGTTTAATATTGTTGCATAAAGTTCTTAGGCGGTGGATACACTTTGGACACTTAAGAAAAAATAAAAGTACAGAAAGTGCTGCTGTGCTACAACATTCCACTTAGCCTGTGAATTCTAATCTATTTTTACTATTGCTCACATTTTAATCATGAATACATGCTTTCAGGGCAGAGAGCCTGTCAGATACTATGAACCTGGTAAATTTGTCAGTTATTTGTTACCTTAAGAATGCTTTGATTGGAATTTTTTTTGTATGATGTCCTTGTCAATAGTCCATCATACCAATTACCAATAATGTATGCAGAGCTCTAGATAAGCAGCATAATTGCCTATTTATGCTATTAGACTCAAAATGCACAAAATTTAAAAATGCATTCAAACAATTTAATTTTAAGCATTTAGTCCCAAGTTTTTAGCGTAATGCTCCTGCTGTAAGCACAGTTCATGTTGTGTCATGGCTGTTGGTTCAAGCTCCAGATGTTCCTTGCATGTTGAAAATGACATTACTTGAGCACTGTGAGACACTCAAATAGAGTGATATAAACAAATGCATCATGAACTAGTCTGTGTAACTAAACCATTTGACTCATTTAGAAAGGCATGATTAATATCTTGATGACTAAGACTCAAAAGCACAAGATATGTGTTTTGTGATGTTTACAAAATACCCCATCAAAATTTCATAAAATCCAATTAGTGACAAAAATATCCAATTTATTAAATTCTTATCTAGAGCTCTGGTTAGCATATACTTAAGTCAAATACAGAAATGGTACAATGTGCAATTGAAACATATTATATGATCTGCAAAATTTAAGGTGAGACATAATTATTTAAGGACAGTTTGATGGTCTGTTGATAAGTGAATTTGTTTTATTATGTTCATTGTTATTTGTCTGAGTTTTTTTTGTCTTTATTTATAGTTAAATTGTTATTACCATAGTTTTACAATAGGACCTTACATTCTAATCACTTAAAGCTTGTTGCATATATAGAAGTCCATTGAGACACTTAATTGGCTCATTGGCCTTCTACTTGACCTTGTAGATGAGACCACTTCACTATAAGAACTATAAAGACACTCCCTTAGTTGGGTGGTTAATCACAAGATTCTATTGCATGCCAGGAAAACTATTTACTTTTTTTGTTAATTGTGTTTTTCCATCATTTCATTATTATCGGTCGTAGGTAATGTTGTAAATGGCCATTTCTCTTCAAGTGTCTTTGAGCATTTTTTGTGTGACATCATTGTCCCACAAATGAAGTGCTGCGCTTTATTGGGATGTCACAACAATTCATCAAGAGCATTATTCTTGATCAAGAGAGAGAGAGAGAGAAGTAAGAAAATAGATCTGCTGTGTTACATCAAGCTTGCATTTTTGTGTAATTCACTCATGGTTTTGAAAGCCTGATGCAACACTGCATGTTACAAGGACCATTTGTGTCACTAAATATCTGTAGTTGGAGCAACAACAAAAAAAAAAGCAACAACCCGTAACGTGCAATGCCTTTCATATAATTGATGTTTCCTGAAGAAGGCTTGTCTTTGCAGAAATTTCCCATCTAAAGACAGACTTTTCCATAAATTAAGTTCAACTAACCTGTGCTGTAATTGGTTTTTTCTTTGGGATTCTCTGTCATATTCCAAAACTTGTGACTGACTAATCCCAGCATCTCACATGCTGCATGATCAAGCTGAAATTAGTTTTCAATTCTAGTGTTAAGTGCCTTATTGCAAACCTTCATGAGTGAGCTATAATTTGAAATATTTCATGTGCCTTTGTGACAAACTAATTAAAAGGAAATCGTGTAATGTTTCTTTTAAAAGGGATAGCAAGGATATATTACTTGTGTGTGATATTCCCAGAAGCATGTCTGAGGTTGCAGATAATTTTTGTCTCTTGACCTCTGCATACTTGGTGGCCCACTTTTTAAAAGGTCATTGGCTGCTTGGCCTACTGTATTGGCCACTTGGCTTACTGTGCAATACTGTTATCAGGTGTTTCTCCAGCAGAGGCATCACACTAGTCATTATTGTCAATCTATGAAATTTGTATTGTCCTGTTAATGGGTTGTTGGGACATCCCAACAAAATGCTGAATCTCATTTGTCCCAGTAAAATATACTTGTAGTATTTAGGGGGAGAGTTAGTTACATGTCTTCATGATGGTTTTGCAATTATTCTCACTTCAGGTATGTGTTTTTTCAGGGTGTTTGTCCCTATATATTGTCATGGAATTTTTTACTGCTTCTGATTAATCCTAATGGAATGTAGTAGGATCCTAACAGTGATCTTGCCTATAACAGAAAAAGTGTGTGTTATATTTTGTTAGTTCAGTAGGCTTTTTTAGAAAAGATATGTTCCATTCCAAAACTATACAGTCAATAACAACCACTTGGGGGAAACCATCTACAGATCTATAAGTGATTGTTATGAGCAAATGGTCCTTGTATTTTTCTGTGATAAATATGTATTGTTTTACCAATGAATAAATGGGACTTGTGGATCTTAACATTGTTACACAGGTGGCTTGTATATGTAGGTTGTTGCCATAGCTGGTTATTGAACTTGAAATGTATGCATTAAATTAATAAATCATTTGCTACATCTCAGTATGTACAGATCTTAAGCTTGCAGAATGCCATGAAATTTGGGGGGCTATCCCTTGTGAATAAAACTGTTACTTAAGGGACCCACAGGTGGAAGATCAAGGTTCCTCTTCTCTGAATTTACTTTCTGCATGATAATTCATTTTTAAAATGAATGCTGGAAACGTGAATGTTTCATAGAGGCAAGCTATGTCATTTCTTGTTATATACCACCTATCTGTATATCTACTAAGATTGCCCACTTTTCTAAAGTATGGCCTGAAGCGCATTCGATGTCAGAAAACTTTGCTGTCAGGGATGACATAATTTAGTAACTTGTTGGATGCATCTGAGCTTTTTGCATTTTTGGAATATGTAAACAATTTATTTTCTGGTAATAGCATTACAATATAATGCTGTATGTGCATGTGTACTGGAAAATGGGGGTGGAGAGACGATGAGTCATGCGCAGAACACTACATAAAACTTGAAGTCTTGACATCAGTGAATTCCAAAATTTTGATACCTGGGGCACACTGGATTAAAACTGGTGCAACACTTCACTCTTACACCCAAAAAGGTATATTAGAAAAGTACCATTTTTGCTGCACATCATTTGGGGCTAATTGTTTTACATGATCAGCTGTTGGCATTTTTACGACTGGAAACTTTTGAATGTATTTTATAGGTATATAACAAGTACATCGGCAGTACATTAATTTGATGTGCATTGTTGTAACTCGCCATCTTGATCATAACCATATCCATATGTGAATTAATCCTGACCCATTGGGTCTTGTTGATCTATATCCTGACACTACTTTCAACACTAAATTTGATGCAGAAATCCATATCAAGTACAGCTGAAGTACACGTATCAACATTATCAAAAATCGACAGTTATCTAAACTGATGTAAGTCACAAAGTGCTTAATTGTTTGTTTTTTTAAACAAATACAGAAGGACAGAAGACAAACACATGTACGATGAGAACCAGAAACAGCAGTAGATCTAGTTGGATGACGTCTGGTGCTGACATGAATAATACATCTTTATTAAGAGCCAAAGACAGCAGCATCAGCATGCAGGCAGCAGTTGAGAAGATAAGGGAGAATAGGAAGAAGTTTCCTGTGGACAGAAAAAGGATGCTGGCAGGTGAGTGTCTAGTACTACACTGCAGAAGAATATTTGAATCAATCTTATACATATGTGTGGAATAGAGAAATCCAATTTGTGTGGTTCATTGGCAGAAATGCCACTTAGCTCAGTTCCTGATTATGAATTCTGACATACCGTGGTAGTGGGATTTCATATACCACACATTTGCATATGGTTAGTTATTTTTCTCTCATGCCTTTCCCACATACAAATGCGTCTGGACTCCCCTACCTCATTCCAGCGCTGGCATGTTTGGATACCCATGGTAAATATCCGCTGTTTGCATGGTAATACATAGTGGCACCTAATAGGCTTATCTACTATATTAAAACGGGCTTTCTGGAAGTTTCTATGATATCATAGCACATGCTAGTGTTATGTATGATGTTTATATAATATATATATTTTAGGAAATTATAAATGTTTCTTGACTTTAATATTTGCTTAAATCTTAATGTTGTTTATGTTTAACTAGTGTCCTTGAATTAGGTTGTTTACTTCAGGTTTGAGCTAAAGGATAGTTTTGATAGGCAAGCTGTTTACCAAATTTGAGGTCAAGGTTGAATTTTGTTTACAGATAAAACTGGATTTTTTTTTTAGAGTTGTGTGCAAACAGTCATGTCCATACAAGTAAAATTCCATTAAGATGACACATATTGTAGAACATTCTGTCATGTGACCAGTCTTTATATATACCATGTTTAGTAGGCGGTTTTTCAGTTTCGACATTACTATCAGTCTTGTAAAGAGCTATTACAGTTGTGGAAAGTAAATCAAAATTTTAAGAGAGGAATTATTTAAATATTCATTGGATAACAGTGCTCATAGACTTTTGGATTTTGAATTTTTAATTGATGATTTTGGAGCAGGTAGAAGAAGCATGGAAACCAGACTATCAGATTTATTTTTAGTTCTACTGGTCATAGACCAGAAGAGCTTATGGGATGGTCCATTAGCATGAGTTTGTTATCGCTATTCCTCCTAAACTACTTTGAGGATTGCCATGAAACTTCACACACGCATTCATCCCATGGTCTGGTTGGTCCTAAATAAAACTGGTGTCGCTCAGACATCCAAGATGGCTGCCACAGTGGTCATCTTGAAAATTTTAATGCTACTGCACAAGAACAGATGGTCATATGAACACGAGGTTTTCACCAAAACACTTCTTGTGATGTCTAGTTTGTACTAAATGAAAATGGTGCCAATCTGATATCAAATATGGCCACCACCGTGGTCATCTTGAAAATCTTGTCATTACTTCAGAACAGATGCCTAGTTTGGTCCTAAATGAAAATGGTGCCAATCTGATGTCCAATATAGTCATCGTTAAAATATTATTAGCACTACTCCTTCAGAAAGGGTAGTCATATCAACATGGGGATTTTATTTTTAAAAATATTTCATGTCTAGTTGGTCCTAAATAAAAACGGTGACATTCAGACCTTCAGTATGCCTGCCACGGTGGCCATCTTGAAAATCTTGTCACTGTTTGTCCGGGATGAATGGTCATGTCAGCATTAGTTTTCACTGAAAGACTTCTTACAATGTTTAGCTGATCATAAATGAAAATGGTGACGATCCAACTTCAAATATGGTTCATC
Source organism: Unio pictorum (assembly GCA_030141615.1). Classification (NCBI taxonomy): domain Eukaryota; kingdom Metazoa; phylum Mollusca; class Bivalvia; order Unionida; family Unionidae; genus Unio; species Unio pictorum. The sequence continues at coordinate 3,759,911 of JARLTB010000390.1, forward strand.
ATATTGACTGTGTGCTTTCACCAAAAGACTTCTTTAATGTCTAGTTGCTACTAAATAAAAATGATGCCAGTCTCGTATATGGCACCCATCTTGAAAATCTTGTTATCATTACTCCTCCAAAACGAAAAGTCGTCAGCAAGGGGTTTCCACAAGAAGACTTGTAATGCCTTGATGGTCCTAAATGAAAATGGTTCCATGCTGATATGTCCACCATAGCAGTTACTTTTAAAATCTTGTTATTGCGGAAGAAAATTGGAGATGGTTTCAACACTCCACACTTAAAAGGAAGAAATGATCTTATCTTGAATTCCTGTAAATTCTTTTCAGCCAGTAGAGATCAGTCCTTTCAAGAGATTCTTGTTTAGGATTAAATAAATCTTGAGACCCGTCATTGGTCCTGAAAAACTGTTTAACAAAAGAGAACAAAACAAGCCCAAATAACTTGAACAGTAATGACAATGATTACCAATTTTGAAGCCCAAGATATAGAGGAATCTATGATAGCACTCTAACTTAGGACAAGCTGCATGATGTACAAATAAACAAGAAAGTTGTTGTTGATCATTTTATGCTTTATGGAGAAATAGTAAGCACTGAAGATTGAATGTGAAAGCTTTTAATATGCATTTATCAATTTAATTCTTTCTCAGCCTGTCATACTGTCCACTGGTGGCATGCTGTTATAGCAAGAGATAGGTGTTCACCCTGTTATTAATGGTCACTGAAAGTCATTGAGAAATAAACACCTCCTTTCAAGGCCTTGAATTTGAAAGATCTGCATTTCATATTTCATTACATTTATTTATATCTTTTTGTGTTTATTTTTGTTTCTTGTATTTAAAGTAGTAACTGGAAATAAAACACTTGATACTGTGAGTAGGCCTTGAAAACCAAAGCTGGTCAATAAATTGTCGTTGAAAAGTCCTTAAATTTCAGTTATCCTGATCTGTATGAACCCTGTACAGTATACTGAGCTATAACTTAGTGGTAGGTGCAATGAAGGAATGGGTCATTAAGTTGAAATGATAGGGGGAAAAAATGGCAGAGAATTGGTATGGAATTAATTCTCAAATAGCTGAAAATTTCGTACAATCTATTGATGGCACTTAGAACTTGATCAAAAGCATATTGTACATTACCTTTGCCTACATTCATAGTTTTTCTTTTGTGATGATCTGTTGACACCATAGAATTTATTGTGACCCTGGTATTAATTATGGAAGGAATCAAGTAAGAGTAAAATATTCAGATGAAAATAATCAGAACCATAGTATGTGATTTTTTTTTTCTCGATAAAAATAAAAATGGAGCCCTTCAGCTGGAATTTTTATAGATCCATGTAACATTATGTATTAATAGTTGACCGTTATAGTCTAAATTTATTTGAAAATTTCTTCATTATCATAGCTGAACCAATGAAAGATGTCAGTTCAGAAGTAAAATCTGTTAGTGAGGCTAAGGTACCAAAACGTCAGCACCCTTCCAAAGTTGCAAAGAAAGAATTCCTGAAGGAAGAACCAAAAAGATTGACAGAACAGGTGGATATTCAGGTAAAGGAAAAACAAAAACTGCCCATGTTTGAAAATAGAATTCTCTTACATGGACTACCAGAGGAAGATGCCATTAAACGAGTCCTAGAGGAAACGGAAAAGAAGAAAGCAATCCCAAGGGAAACCAAATTGCCAGAATTAACAGCCCCAACCAAACCAGGAAAAGTGCCAGAAAAACCAGCTGTTGTTACCAGAATGAAAAAGCCCCAAGTTACAAAGGTTAGTCAATCATGCAGTTGTTATAAATGTATTAACTGAGAACATTCAACCATCCACTTTGCCTAGTTTTGATTGAAAACCCGAAACGCAGAAGTTCCTCTTATTGTGAAGTGGCTGCAATTCAATATAAGGTCTTGTTTATTCAAGTCATTACAATTCAGAACACAAACCATGAAAAGGATCATTGATGGTAGCATTTGTTTTCCCTTTACAATTAAAAAATAGTCATCATATTTGAAAGAAAGATTATGTTACACGGATTTTTCATGTAGCCAGTAAGGTCAGTCAGATCAAATGCACATCGCAAAACAAAAAATACCTGAAAAAATAGTGTTGTGTGGATGTTTAATGACATTTGTTATGATCTCTTTAAAAATTGTTGGAAGGATGTGCATCAGAAAACTGAGTTTTTTTAAGGATGAAAATATATGTAAATCTCTATCCGGAAACATGATCTTTGCCTCTTTGCAGATACTCTATCCTGTTACAGCCCAAGAGGGTGAGAAGGTCAACTTTGATGTCAAGTTCAAAGGTCATCCTGAGCCAGTCATCAAGTTGTACAAAGATGATATCAATACATGGAGTTCCACAGACTTAATAATGTCCTTGTCCGATGAGCCATCATCACTGACAATTGCTGAGATCTTCCCAGAGGATTCTGGGATATATAAGTGCATAGCCACCAATGCTGATGGATCAACAAGTACAGAATGCAAACTAGATGTGATAGGTATGCCATTACTATTTGAAAATGCCTGTTCCTATTCTGAAGGATTGTATGCCTTCTGAGGCAGTTTTAGTTGCATTGAGATTTTTCTAAAGCTATGTTCTTGGAGTAGTTTGTCAGAGACTAATTCAATTTACAACATGAATGGTGTATGATGATGATGAGCTCTACTGGTCATAGAAGAGCTTATGGGATGGTCTGTTGTCCATAATCCGTCATCTGATATCTGTGCGTCCGTTAGCACAAGTTTGTTATCGCTACTCATCCTAAACTACTTGAAAGATTGCCATGAAACTTTACACATACATTCATCCTATGGTCTTGTTGATCCTAGATGAAAATTGTGTTGCTTGCTCATCCAATATGGCCACCACAGTGGCCATCTTGAAATCTTATCACTACTTCTCCTGAATGGATGGTCATATTAACATGAGGTTTTCACTAAAAGACTTCTTATGATGTCATGTTGGTCCTAAATTAAAATGGTGCCAGTCGTTAATCCATTATGACTGCCATGATGGCTGTTGTGAAAATATTGTTGTCGCTACTCCACCTGAATGGATGATAATTATGACATGGGGTTTTGACCAAAAGACTTCTAATTATGTTACTTTGCCCAAAATGAAACTGGTGCCAATCCTGTTATTGCTGAAGAATATCAGAGATGGTTTCAACACTCAGCAGTTAAAAGGATGAAATGGTCTTATTTTTAATTCCTGAAAATTCTTTTCACCCAGTAGAGCATCAGTTCCGTCAAGGTACTCTTGTTTAAGCAAAATGTTTGAGTATTATTTCTTATAGAAAGTAAACATTTCAAAATAAGTTTTGATATGTTGTTCAAGGATAATGCAAATCATTTGACTTCCTGGTTTTATCAGTGAAAAAGCATGAGACTGTTGGAAAATAATGCATTGCATTTGATCATTTGTGGACAACTGTCCTTAACTCCAGATGGCAGGAAGGTTATGTTGACCCAGTTTACAGACTTGAATACCCAGCTGTATTTTTAATGCAGTTTTTTCACACCAAGCTCAATTTTTGTGTGAATCTTTTATGACATATTAATTGTCCTGCCCTTAGTATTGCTATCACAGGTGGCTCCATACATTAAGTTTACTTTGGTTTTGTGGGGTTTAATGACATTTTTTAGCACATGATCGACTGTACATGGCGGCCAGTATATTTGGTGGTGGAAGAACCCGGGAAGAACCACAGACCCTAGGAAAGGCACTGACAAGCTTTCTCACATACCCACATTGGTGAAGCCGAGACTTAAACCCAAGTTGACAGGTGAGATGTGAGTGATCAATAAGGTGAGCACCTGAGGCCACTCGGTCACCCAGGGCCCCTGGCCTCTTGTCTAAGCCGTCTGTAACTTGCAATATAAGTAGTAAGAACTTGCTGTTCACTTGACACCAGGTAAATAATGTTTAATATAAATTGACTCTTCAATTTACACTTTCTGTGCAGGTGGTCTTCCAGAGGTATATGAGGTTGTCATGGAGTCTGTCCCTGTACCCATTGTCCAAGTGGAAAGGAACCCCTCCCTGATTGAGACTGTCAAGCCAGCCTTTGTGGATAGGTTAAACAAAAGTTGGCTGATGGTAGGCACTAGCATCATATTTGATTGTTGTGTGGTTGGACAGCCAATTCCAGAGGTGTACTGGACTGAGGGCGACAATCCCATCAAGCCAGACTCAAGGTTTGTATTTATTTTTAAACATTCTTGTCTTTTTCTGAGGAGACTTTTTAGCCAGTTATAGTGAGATTTAACAATTGGGGGCAGTTGAGTAGATTCAGAGACCAACACATCAAGAAATAAGTACACATTATGAGAGGAAAGTGAATACAAATAACTCGCATAAACGTTTGTCTGCATTTAAAATTGAAATTTATTTCCTCATTTTTGAAAGAAAATGATCATGGTTTGATAGTATATGGTAGATTAAGGAATTACACTTGTTATATACAGTATTCACACTTGAACGTATTTTGATTTTCAGGCACAAGATGACATTTGATGAGAACACTGGTCGCTGTACTCTGATCATTTCCCACTGTCAGCCGGATGATGCTGGGGCATACACCTGCCATGCCATCAACTCTGTTGGTGAAGCGAGCACATCAGCAGCACTACTTCCTGCCGAGAGTGTGTATATTATTATTCTATCTAGAGATACAGTGCAAACTCTAAACTCATTTTGGGGATGCAAAAGACCTGGATGATTGAATTTGGGTTATACACAATCTGCACAGTTGGTAGATGAATAAAACAGCTCAAATACTGCAAATCACAATTTTATAGTATCATTAAATGTTGGCAAATCTTCAATTTTAGCATTTTGGGACATGACATTTTAACAAGTTACCTGTAGGCAAAATTTAAAAAAAATTATGACGTAGGTTTATCCTACATAATGAAAAGCAGTATATGCTTCCAGATAAACGCAGTTCTATTCTGTATTTTGCAAAGTTAGACTTGCTTATTGTAAAAGAGAGTATAATGAAATGAATTCAGTGTTAATATCACATCTTAAAGTCCTTTGTTGCATGCTCTGGTAACATTCTCAACTTGGAAGTTGATCTTCTAAATTCCAGGAAAAGCACCACCTCCTGCTCCACCCCCACCCATTGTATGCACCAATGCCCCACATCTGGAGGAACCTTCTACATTTCCACCTTCTGAGACTTTCCAGGAGTTGCAGCAGCTAGACTTGCCGCCATTGTGTGTGGAGAAGGACTTCTTCATCCCAATCTCTGAGAAAATCCTGGAGAGCAATGTGGCACATAGGATGACTCAACAAGAGGAGGAAGAAATGCAGCCAGTTGAGGAGGAAGCACAACCAGTGAGTAGAATATACATGATGTCACTTTAATTAATATGAATGTATCTTATTACTCGTTGATTTCATCATTTGCTTGTATTGAGGAGATCGTGATAATCTAGGTATAATAAGTTATAGAGAAATGTTGTTACTTGTGTAAATATATCATTGCATGTATTATTTTTTTAAGTGTTATCTCACTATATGGCAAATGAATGTATGAATCAAATACTTTTACATGTTAATTATGAATGATTAAATGATAAGATTATAATGACAGTATAGTCAACATTTTCTTGCAGAAAGTTGCATAGACCATTTGGATTTCCCAATTTTTTAAAGCTAGTTATTTGTATTGGAGCCTGCATAATCAGATTTTGATTTAAAAAAAAACTTCTTTTTTTTCTGAAGCATTTTAGACACATTGTTAATTTGTTTCCTTGAAGATTGATTTGACTACAAAATACAGAAATAAAGAAAATATTTAAAGCTAGCAATATACTTATAACTCATTTTAGAGGAATAAGTAAACTGAATTCGTTTTGGTTGTTGATAATGCAAAAATTTCTTTTATTGCCAAGTTTTGTCGTTTTCTCTTTCAAGGAGCTTTTAGTGCAGGAGGTACAGAATTTGAAGGAGAAGGGGAAATTCTCCAGTGACATTGAGACCTTGCAGTATGACTTGGAGATAGATAGACTGAGCCCCAATCAGACATTGCCACCACAGTTTGAGCAGTTTCTGGGAAACACTCTGTTTACTGGAATCATCACCGGGGTGGGAGACATTCAGGCTGCAGGAGACAGAGGTTACATAACTGGGAGTGAAGACGAGTCAGGGAGTGAGATGTCCACTGTTTTTCCCATTCTTGGTAAGTTTATTAAGAATGCTAATTAATATACTTTATTGATGCAAATTTAACTTTCAAACTTATAAGCATAGTTTTCATGATGAAGGGACTATGTCATATTGGTATGGTGAAGATGGTCATCACAATCCCTATTGTGAGTAACCATTCTGTCTTTAAAGGATTAGCATCATGGAGATATGTATTTTGTTCAAAGGTTTTTATCTGTTGTGAAAACCCGCACTATACCTATACTACAATGATGAGAGATCTTCTCATCCTGCTGTTACTGAAGCACAACCAGTATTGCCTTAAATCATTTGTATGTGGAGTTACAATACGTAATGATCAGTGTGAATGAGTTCTTTGTCTTTTTCTCTTGTCAAGTTTTTATTTTCTTCTGGCTCTAAAAAATGTTTACCAAGTCAAGTTAATTTCTGGAGAATCGTTGTTTTGTGAATATTTTCAAATAACTTTGGTTGTTTTATAAAGTAAGATTGTACTTATGAATTATTAATGGTTGTGATATTTAAGAAATAAAAGTGTTTTTAATCTAGATACATGTCTGACTTGTTTTGTCGGAAGGACTAGTGAAGATTGAGCAGGACTAGTAAATTTCTAGCTACATGGAATTTTTTTGAAAATTCTAGGCCTGTACTGAACTTGTGACATAAGAACATGCATCAGCATCATCAAAAGTCAGCAATTGTATCAAATCATGTAGGTCGTAAAAGTGCTCAATTGTTTCTTTTTTAACAGACATAGAAGGACTGAAGACAAACACATTGCTGACGAGTTTTGAAAACAGCAGTAGCAAGAAGACACACGTTTTAAAAGCTGAGGCAGACAGCAGCAACAGCCCAGTCACAATTTCTGGTATGCAACTCCAGTTGTCAATGGCAAGAAGAGCTCATGTAGTGGCATGCCATCCTTAACCCATCCATCAAGACAGTTGTTTTGAAATGGCTGCTTCTCTTAAAGTAGCTTTGATGGAGGATGGTCATAAAAGTTTTCACATTCTGTTATCCGAGGTCTACTTGCTTCTATATTTGACAATTTTGTTATGTCCAGTTTTCCTGGATAGTAAGTAGTTCGTATCAAGTCAAGTAAAATCATTTTGTCTTAAATGGCCAAAACATGAACTCTGATCACTTTTTTATACCAATTTATCACTTTTTTATACCAATTTACTGGGCATGATAAAATTCAATGTCCTTTGGATATAACTTTGGAACTACAGTGAAACCTGTATATAAAGGACAGTCAAGAGGAATAACAAAAGTTGTCCTTTATATACAGGTGTTCTTTATATAGAAGGCCAGTACTCAATGTGTTTTACAGCTCGTACAGTTAAAACTGAGTGTTGAATAAAATGCGAAAGTATGGGTTCTTAGGGATAAGAGGATTCCTTCTGAACACATTTACTGCACTATTATATTCCGTAAAAATGAAAATACAATACTGAAAATGTTAGAATCTAGTGGCAGTGGAACTTAATAATAAAATACACAAAAACATGCCTTAGGACTTTAAATCCGGGTCATAAACATATAAAATTAAAATTAAGATTAAAAAAAATTATTTTAACACAGCCTAATCTAAAGGTCAAAGGTCAGCATGACATTCTTTGATCCCAACACCTGGTTGTAACTTGACAGCTGGGTCATCATTTTGCTTAGTTTTCATTTATATATTTGGTTTGTTGTTTGATGTTTTTATTTATGTTAATTTTTATTAATACAGAGTCTCCTCACTTAACGACCGACCTGTTTAACGACCGCGCGAACTTACGACCTGTTCTCTAGCGCGGGAAATCCGATTACTCCATCAGTCACGTTGCCGCAGTCGGTCAGCAGTACAAGTACACGAATCATTCGTAGTCTCCAGGACTAAATATTTTGTTTATAAATTTGTACTTTATTGTACACCCTATAGTACAAATGTCAGCGAAAAGGAAGAACACGACGTCATCTTTAGGAATCGCCAAGAATCGAAGGAAGGCCATCGATCTTGAGATGAAAATGAAGATCATAAACGATTTTGAAGCTGGTAAAAAAGTTAACTCGATAGCGCATGACTTGGAGCTGGCGCATTCGACCGTTCCGACCATCTTGAAGGATAAAGATAGAGTGAAGGAGACAGTGAAAGCATCGGCAGGATTTAAAGTCATAATAACTAGGCAGCGGAAAGGACTCATTCATGAAATGGAGAAATTACTGGCGATTTGGTTTGATGACCAGATGCAAAAACGAATGCCGATGAGCCTTTTAACAATTCAAGCCAAGGCACGCAGTATCTTTGAAACTTTGAAGGCGCGCGAAGTCAAAGAATCGACAGAAATATTTACGGCAAGCCATGGATGGTTTCAACGGTTTCGTCGGAGATTCAACCTGCATAATCGGAGTATCAGCGGTGAGGCAGCAAGCGCTGACCTAGAGGCAGCAAAAAAATTTGCTGATCAATTTGAAGAAATTATCGAGAAAGGCAGCTACAGTCCGGAACTGATCTTCAATGTAGATGAAACCGGACTTTTTTGGGAGAAAATGCCCGAAAGGTCCTACATACACAAAGAAGATAAAACAATGCCCGGTTTCAAGGCATTTAAGGACAGGGTCGCATTGTTGTTGGGAGGAAATGTCGCTGGGTTCGAGTTAAAATCTTTTTTCATCTATCGCTCTGAGAACCCACATGCATTGAAACAGTTTAATAAGAACACGCTGCCCGTTTACTATCGTGCGAATAAGAAGGCATGGATGACGCAAGCTTTATTTGAGGATTGGTTTATCAACTGTTTCATACCCTCGGTAAAGCCTTATTGTCTGGAAAAGGGCCTTCCCTTTAAAGTTATCCTCCTGCTTCATAATGCCCCAGGCCATCCCCAGCATCTTGATGATTTAAACCCAGATGTAAAGGTAGTGTATCTGCCAAAAAATACGACTGCTATCCTACAGCCGATGGACCAGGGGGATATTGCTACGTTCAAAGCATTATATTTGCGCACAACTTTTTCCAAAAGCTGTAGCGGCAACAGAAAGTCATGAAGTAACCCTTTTGGAAATCGTACAATATTTTACACTGCAACATTGAATCAGCTTGGGAGGGAGTGACAGAACAGTGTATGCAAGGCATATGGAAAAAATGCCTAAAGAGTTTTATGAATAATTTTGAAGGGTTTGACAAAGACAATATAGTATTGATCTCATACATAAAAGAACTGTGGAACTAGCCAACATCCTTAATTTAGATGCTGAAGTAGAAGATATTGAAGAACTAGAGGAATATGCCGAGGGAGAGCTAACTAACGAAGATTTAATAGAGTTGGAAGCGCAGCAACACTTGGAAGAAGAAGAAAAAGAAGAGGAAAGAATGGAAGAAGTACAAAAGAAGTTCACTGCAAAGGGGTTAGCTGGTGTGTTCTCGAAAGTGAATGCGGCTTTGCTAGGACTAGAGGGTATGGATCCCAATGTTGAACGGTTCACGAAAGTCGAACGGCAAATGAATGAACTTTTACGATGCTACCGTGAAATTTATGAAGAAAAAAAGAAACTTTCGCAGCAGACCACACTGACGAGATTCTTCTCGAAGGCTACAACATGTACCACTACCCCTACAAGTACTTTCATTTCCTAACCGTCATCTCCTTTATCCGGTCCCTCTAGAGCTCCTGATACCCTTGCTGATAACTCTGATGATGACACTAATGACATGGAACCACTACTTCACTTTGAACGATTCAATGACTAGAATGTTATTATGAATGTCTTTTTTTTAATGAATAAACTGTAAGAGTTTGGTACATCATTTTCATAATTTTTGCTGATTGTATTTGTATGTTCTGTATTACATTTACATGTACACCGCTCCCTCGATAACTCGCGCACTGATAACTAGCTAACACGTTTAATTCACGTTGTCCGGCGTGGATCCCATTTTTTAAAAAAAAAGAAAATATTTTTAAATTTAAAAAAAAAATCGTGATCAGAACTAGTGAATGAAACCTTGATATGTCGCCCGTTTTATCGTCAGCATCGGTAAATGTGATTATCGAGAGCAATGGAATCAAGCGAAAGGTGTTCTCGGGGAATGAAAAGCTTACTGTCATAGAAAGGGTTCGTAATGGTGAATCAAGATCAAAAGTTTGTAGTGAACTTAAACTTGCCGAGTCGACACTCAGAGGTTGGCTCAAGGATGAGCATAAATTTCGGGATTCTTTGCACGAAGTTGATTCTGATGAGGGATTTAAACGGAAACGGGCACGCACTGCAAATGACACAGAATTAGATGATGCTATGTACACCTGATTCAGTGATAGCAGATATATATATATATTTTTTTAGAGTAACACAAGTTTCGACGTCGTTTTTCGATATGAATGTTAGTTTTTTTGATAAAAGAAATCTTGATTCATGTTGAAAGAACAATAAAACTAGAATGTATCCAAATGAACACAAAAAATAAATAAAATCAGTGACATAATACACAATGAGTTCAACGATGTACATGTTTAGAGCACTGATACCTTGTGGAATATATGTACATGTAATGTTCGTTTTTACGATCTTTTCAAGTTATTTTATCCAGAAATTAAAGTTAATTTATAAAGAAAAAACACCTTTATAAATAAATATTTATTCACAGTTATTTTCAGCACGATTAAAAAACGAGTATTTAACAATGCACCCCCCCTTTCGCCTCTGTCGATCTCCCATCTCTTTATAAGTTGTTTTCGTTAGGCCCCTCGGTAACTCGCGGCCTCGCTTATAGCGCAGTCGAGGTTTTTAACTCCTCGCTTATCGACCAATTCGCTTAACGACCTAGTCGTAAGAACGAAACCTGGTCGATAAGTGAGGAGACTGTTGATTCATTTTACTAGTTTTGTCTAATTCTTTTACCAACAGGTTTTGGTTTTGAGGTGTTGTTGTCTGCCATTTTCATTTGTGTCACACACATCTGCATCAAACATGCTTTTCACTTCCATTATCAAACTGCTTATATAACTTCACTTAAATTCCTGGAAATTCTTTTCACCCATTTTTTTTTTTTTTGTGTATATATTTAAGTAGAATTCATTAAATATGTTGGGAGTGACAGGGATATTGTCCTTGTATACCATAGTTTCATTTCAAGCAATTTTGTTTTATATGATTGTAAGTACCTTGGTGAATTGTCATTTTATTTCAGCAAAGTTTGCTGCAGATGAGACATTTCTCTTCTTGCCATCATAATGTAATACTTTCCAGTTTTGTTGTACATATAATACTTCCAAACATTTTTGGTTCTCAAAATTTTGTAAAATTCCGTTCTGGTTCTTTTTTTTTCTGAACTGTATTTTTTCTGAATTCACACATTTTAACATATCCATCACACTTTTATGATGATAGCCTTGTCTCTTGAACCAGTTAGAATATTCTTACTCTGATGAATTTGTATTATAATTTAATTTCAATAAAAGGACTATGCTTTACTTTCAACAACAGTCAATGTTCCAATAAGCCAAAATTTATAATAATGCTGCTTTTCGTTTTCAGATTTGCAAATGGATAAGGCAGGATGTGAGGAGACAGATTGTCAGATCACTTGTAAAATACTCGGAGTGCAAAGTGTGAAAAAGAGTCGCACAACAAAAATTGATTATGGCAAAATACATGCTTGTTGTTATTGTGGAAAATTGCAGAAAAAAATATCCAGGCATCTGAAAGAACAGCATAAAAATGAACCTGAAATATCTAAAATGCCTGAACTGCCAGGAAAAGAACTGAAATCTGAAAGCCAACAAAATATAGAAAAGCTGAGGAAAAAGACTTTCGACAAGCTTCGAAATTTGGGAGACTTTAAGCACAATATTGACGTGCTACAGAGACAGATAGGTGTACTTCTTGTTTCAAGAAGGTCTTCTGAAGATCAGAAGCATACAGTTGAAGATTATCTCCCATGCAAGTTCTGTCTAGTATTTTTCTTAAGAACAGAGCTATGGAGACACATTAAACATTGCAGTTTCAGAGAATCTTCTCTCAAGAAGAACGTAATTTGTGAGGAAAGCAAAACAGGAGAGAAGAAATGTATCAAAGATGGATTGCTCATATTGAATGAATCAATCACGGCAGCACAAGGTCAAAAGATGGATGTGACCTTTTATGAGTATGTGATTGTGCCATTACAGGATGATGACATTTCAATATGTTTGAAGAAAGACCCATTGGTTTTAAAGCTTGGAAGATTACTGTTTCATAGGCTTGGAAAAGAGAGATCTGCTGATATTCGAGGAAGATTGAGAAATCTGTCTAGACTTGTGTTGGAGTTGAAGAAACAAAATAGAAGCTGCATGACCTTGGCAGATTTCTTAACACCATCAAAGTTAGATGATTGTATGGTGGCAACAAAGTCATTGATTGGAGTAGCAGAAGGCACCACCTTAAATGGAACCCTGAAGTTTGTAAAACCTTCACTGGCTTTAAAACTTGGTGAATTAATAAAGAAGGTAATGTTGTCAAAGTTAATTGCACTGTCTGTCATGCTTTTCTCATAGGTACAGGGTGAAGCAGTTGTAGTGAGTGGATGGACCAACCAAATACAGCAGTGCAGGACATTGGGATTAATATGAAAGACAGTAATGCTGAGACTTGGTAACTTCAAGTTGTCAGTGAAAATCTGAATGTTTTCAATGTGTTTCAACACAACTAGTGGTAGACAAATTGTCCCTGGGCAACCAGCTTTGAAAATCTGGTTGCCCAATAGATTTTTCCAGTTGCCTGGTAAATTACTGCAGTTGCCTCCAAAGATTGCTGTAATCAAAATTATTCAAGAAATTTTCACACATTTAATTGCACACAGTGCTTGTTACTCATCATCAATTCTGCTAATGTATAGCATCATACAATTGTGCACACTTATTTTATCAATTTAAGATCAGCAAATAAAAGATATTCAAACAATTTTCTTTTCTTGATGGAGTCTTGCTGTCCATCAGCTGGCTAGCAGTTTGCCACTCCTGACAAGAAACTTGTCCATATTTTATATTCATCTGAGTTTACTCATTATGGTTCACATTATGGTTAATCCAGTACTATTAACTCTGGTTGAACTGTCAGGTAACTGTACACTTTCCACATGGGATTTTGTTTAGCCATTATCCCACAAAACCTGTTAAATATACTATGCAACAACAATTGTGATTTGGTTGATTCTTCAAACTTGCCATATCCCTTTAGCTAAAGTTAGACAACATAAACAAATCATGTGCTGTACAGCAGGTGTCCATTTCTTCAACATGCCAATAAGAAAGCTTAATGCAAGATCATGGGCATTCAGGATAGCAGGCCAAAGATGAAAGATACTGCTGCCATATGTTGGTATGTTAACAAAAGATGAACATTTGCATGTCTCATTTCTTTAAGGTTAATCTTCATGGGGCTGGTAGTATGGACTGCAATTACTTGATCAGATAATGAGTAGCTGACATGTGGATTTGTGTGGCCTCTTAGTGATTGAAATCACCCATCACTCGTGCTGAATCATTTGGAGACAATGTTTGTCACTGGAAAATATATATATAAAGTTCCATTATAATTTGTAACAATTGTTTTTAATATTTTTCTGTTGCCTGACAAGGCTTTCACATTGGGAAAAATGGTTGCCCAGCAATAACTTTTGGTTGTCCCAGTCTGGTTCATCTGCCAACTTTTAGGTCTTATTTCAGAAAAAGGAAAAAAAGATATCCATAACATTTATTGCACCATGCAAACTGTTTGCATCTTGAACCTGCAGTGCACCTCAAACTGTCAGAGTGCTATCCACCCCCACACACCCCACCCCCAAAAAAACCACAACATGAAACAGTAGATTACTAAAAAGACATTTACTCAACACTAGTATGATGGCATAACTTTTCATTAAGTTTTATATTTCTATGAACATTTTATTTTCCAGGTGACAACACTGAAAAGGGCTGAGGCTATTAGACTTGGTCAAGAAGACAAAAGAAAAGAAAGTGAGGACTTCCTTACTCTTTTTGATGCTGAGTGGGCAGACAGCATTTCAAACTTGGCAAGACAGAGTGCATCGGAAGCAAAGTTCAACAAAAAAGACACTTTGCCACTTACCAGGGACCTTGTAAAGTTAAAGGTAAGTTTGGTACAATAGACTTTTTTTAGACACTTTACAGCTTACCAGACCTTGTCAAGTTAAAGGCAAGTTTGGTACGATAGAAGTACTTTATCCTTTTGTCCAAGTTTATGCTTTTCTTTTTCCAGTCCCGTGGTTGAAAATTACTCTCCCAACTAAAAATAGGCAAGTGAATTTTTTTTTACTTTTAAGGGTCAACTAGTGTATTATGAAAAGGATGTTCAGTCAAGAATATTGCCTTCTTTTTTCAGTGAATGTTCATTCTTTCAAATAGAGCTGTATCATTCATTTAACTTTACAAGGTCCCTGGTAAGTGGCAAAGTGTCTTTTTTGTTGAACTTTGCTTCAGATGCACTCTGCCTTGCCAAGTTTGAATGACTGAGAGATTTGCTATATGATGCTCTAATAAAATGTTTCATTGATTTCTGTTACCAATAGAATGCACTCTGTAAAAAAAATTCAAAAGAAAAACTGTGTAGACATCTCTCCCAATCTTAATTTATTTAGGCATATTTGCTTAAATTATTCAAGCAAAAATAATATTGAAATCGTGAAAGGTTAGAATTTCACACCACTACCGATGCAGGAGGTGCGTCTCAGCCAATCATTGTAACTGTCTGTGTAAAGTGAAATGGAATGTCATCTTGTCAACATGATGTAAGACATCATCTCATCAGCCAATGAAATTGCTTCCCAATTTTAGAGAAAGTCTTGTTTTGACATTATGAGGACAACTTTTTTTATCAGACCGTCGTATGGCAAGATCACATGTTTGATCATCAGTTCAAGTGTCAACACAAGTCACATGGTCTTTGAATGAGATTCCCAGGGATCATGCCCCTGAGGCAGATAGGTGTGGCCACTGGATCATAACTTTGAAACTACTGAGATCCCAACCATTTGCACTTACTAGATATGAAGAGACAAGGTAAGATATGCAGCCAAGATGGGCCCATTGATATTTCCTTACCCCTATGGACATATCCCCAGGATCGTAATTTTGAAACTGTTGAGGTTCCCACTATACATACATTTATTGAATACAAAAATATCAATTAAATTGTGCAGTATTGGTTGGGTTCATCCTGGTGGTGGAACAATGTATCAGTAGATAGGCCCATATTGGTACACTACTGCATCGCAGTTGATATTGGTACAGATTCATCCATATTTTAACACGGTCTTTTTATTCGACTGATTTTCGTACCAATTTTATTTGCTGAAAATGTTACTTGGTATAATGAAAAAACACCATGACCAGTTAAATGTGTTTAATAATTGCTAACAGTCGGTCACTGTTGAATAAGCCTGAACCAGATCTTGTACTAAAAAAGCAGCCCAAGAGTATTGTTTACACTTGCTTTGGCTCTAAGCATCACAGATGGTCAAATTGATTGTTAGCAGTATGCATAGATGTTTCAAAAGCAAGAGCTATTATTGAGGAACTACAGGTAATCTGCCACACATGCCATCTGCAAAAGTTGGTCATTACTTATATTTAAGCTGCAAACTCTTGTTTCTTACCTGGCCATGCACACAATTATTCTCATATTTTCCCAAATAAGGAGAAACACAGTTGACAGAACATGTTATTTTAATGAAAACTTACATGCTCAGTAAATCACACAGTTTGTATTACATATCAGTACATATTGCAATACAATTAATCATATCACAATATATTGCAATAGTTTCAGATGGCAATACTTGCCCCCTAGTTCATTCTTATCACAGAGATTTAGCCACTTTGGTTGGATAAAACAGGTGAGCAAAGGGATATGTTTTGCAAACACACTCTAGTTCAAGATGAAAAGCAATAATTGTCAAAATCCATGTTTCAATTTTAGTAATTTTGTATGACTGAATGTCCGTCTTCTGGAATTAGTTATGACTGTTTGTTGTACATAGTCTGAACCACAAATGAACATAATTGCATTTGAATTGGTGAATGTCCAGTCTTCCTATGAAATCTTTGTTCCTCACACTGCTCTGTATACAAATTGATGATGCCTTGTTTGTGTTAAGCTCCTGGTTTAAATGTATCTTTAGTTTAGATGCATACGTAAGTAATTATGAATCCATATGCATGTACATGTGGGATGGGGGATATAGACGAATCCATCTCATTTGCTTTATTGTTGCATTGCTTTTCTTAACCAGTACATTATGTGAAAACTGGCTTGGATGAATTAAATGTTTTCGCAAAGTCTTGGTTTACTATTTTCAGAAATACCAAGAAGAGCAAATAAGAATATTAACTGCAGCCTGTCAAGAGAATACTAATAACCAAACATTGAGAAAATTGGCAGAAGTTACCCTGTCAAAACTTATTTCCTTCAACAAAAGGCGTGGGGAGGAACCAGCAAAAATGCTGCTTGAATCATACAAAAGGAGAATGACTTCAGAAGGCAATGCAGAAATAATCAACACACTAAGCCCCCTGGAAAAGGAGTTAATGAAGAGGTATATGATTCATGTACTGAACAGTTTCTTTCAGCTTGTATGGGATTAGTATTTAAGATGCATGCAACAAACTGCAGTGCATACAACGTACTTACTATTTTCCAGTCTTGTGCCTGTGTATCTACCACTGATTTACAGTTGAAACAACATGATGTAATATTATAACCTTGAAAATCCTTGAATGTGGTGGTGGTAGAGGGGTTGAAATTTGACAAATACTTCTTAAATTTATCTGAAGGAATACAGCAAGTTTAAACTGAATAAAATTGTCAATTTAAAAATTCAGAATACTTGTTATTTATATATTTTCAAACATAATAAATAAGTAAAATGGGATAAAATTTGGGTGGATAAAAAAAGATATGACACTGACAGTTACCAGTTGGAGTAGCATCCGTTTGCCATAGCGGTGGTGTTGTTGTCTTTGTCTTCTATGTTTGTACCTATTTATGCAGTAATAAAGTAACATCTGGAGAAAGTTCGTTCTCCTTAAGGAAAAATACTCTTTGAAAACTTGTAGCAATCCTTGAAAAGTCATTGATAAAACCTCACTAGGACTGTATGAACCATATCATTAAAGACCCGCTTCAGGTGAAAAAGGTGTAGAGATTGGTATTCATTAGCAAAACGAATCTTTTTGTAATTGTTTCTGGTGGCAGGCAGAGTATAGATGGCCATTGTTTATTACCATATTTAGGATGGAGCTAGTGGAGGTTGTGGGAAAGAAAAACAGAAAGGTTCCTGTGCTTCTGACTCCAGTTATCACCAAAGCCATGGAAGTGATCGTGAATTATCACATCTCGCCAGAAAACCCATATGTCTTTGAGAAGGTAAACTTCAATTATACCCTCAGTTTTCACACACCCATGAACCATCAGGTACAGGGATGACACTCAATACATCTTGTCAAATCCATCTACACCTTGTTTAATTTACTTTTTAAAGTTGTGATAGTATGGAAGTATGGAAACTTCTTAAATTGTCATGATTGCACCAGCACTTAGTTGTTGGACTTTACCACTCAACTAATTTATAAGGTTGTCATTATTGCATTTATTTGATGTATTTGATTCTGTCTTGATGATATATTAATAGCTCGTATAAGAAATCATTACAGGGAATAGATATAAACAAAAGTTTTACCTTTTTGTTTCTGCAAGCTGTAAGCAGTTGGATTTTACACTGTGTGCATGCTATACAGGAATGAGATAGCTAAAAGAGCATCAGTTGTGCATGCCATAAAGATGTAATCAGATGCACGAAAGGAGCATCCAATGTTGGGGCCATCTAATATATTTATATATTGAAACATGCTTTTAAAACCTAAATATGACTCTATTGATAAGAAGGATTTACTCTATTTGCTTGGTTTTATTAAAAAGTGAAATCTTATATGCATCAAGAATCTCACATTTTTAAAATTACTAATTCACAATGCAGGAGACAGCATGCCTTTACATGTGCATTTGTACATCTATTACATCATATTTATCCCTGGAACAGGTTGTAGATAGTTTTAAAATACATGTACCACTGTAAACTGGGGTTATAGTCTAATTTGGAAAAAAAATATTGAAGTATGTTATGCTGATGAATGGGTGTGATTATCTCCACTGATGATAAGTCTATACCTCGGATGAGTTTAATTGTGAGTGTTCTGTGTCAATATTTCCTGGAGTTATGGCCCCATATATGTAGTTTATTATTATTATCCACCTTATCTGTAGTTTCCACATTTGTTTCTGCACAATAAATCTATTACTGGATTCACTTAAATTTTGTATGCAGCTTTATATCAACAGCACCTCAGACAAATTAGATTGTTAGCCTTCTACATCATTTGCTGGAGTTGTGCCCATTAACTTGTGCGAGCATGATAAATTCAGTCTCTTAACTGAATCAAACACATTTACAGCAGCAGCAAAGCTCTTCTGAAGTTAATTATATGAATACAGAGATGCTGCCTGGGTGCGCGAACCATGCAAAATTTTTACGAAATTGTGCACTTGGAAAGCAGTGATGCACTAGAACTCCCGCAAATTTGTTTAAAGTTGCGCATATAAAAATATACTCTGCGCAGTATACAATTTTTATTTAACTGTTAACCCCTAAAGTGCTTGTTGGGACACAAGTTGCGCGGCCAGTAGAAGTTTCATGGCGCTTGTCACGTTATCTGTCTTTTTCCGGTAGGCAGCTGTTTACGCATCGTTCGGCTTGATATGAACTGTTGTTAAACTAAATTTGATTGGTACATTGGGCCCTGGAACAAGTATTGTCGAGTTTTAACCTTGCATTCATGAAGGAAGTTTTACAAATGCTTGTTTAAAGTAAGGGCCCCTAGAAACTCCAAAATGGCTGACTCGCAACATCGTTCATCTTTAGATGCCGATTTTGTTTGGCAATTACTGGCTGATGATAGCGATGATGACTGATTTTTAAAGTTTTGAAGTACATGTATATGAGAAGTACATGTAGATGAGATTATTGTCAATTTCCTCCTCCCCTTCATTTTTTTTCTACTCTCCCCCCCCCCTTATTTTGGTGACAATGGGGAAGCTACCCCTTAAGATAAAATAGTGGCATCATCTCTGCAAATATTTACTGTTCTTTTTTTTCCATTTCATTATACTGTTGCTCAGAGCAGTATTATCCATGGTCTCTTCCAGTTACAAATGTAATTTTTTATAAAAAAAAAACAGTTTTTCTCAGTACTTTATGTACAAGAACAAACTTCAGAAAATTAGCTTCAATTAAATATGTAGATGAGATTATATGTAAGAATAAATAAGACAACAATAAGCTTGATTTAAATGTTTACACTTATTACAAATTAATATAATGTGATCATTTTGAACAATTATTGATATTGCAGGGTGCAGACAAACATTTGAGAGGCTGTGAAGTTCTCAAAAGCATATGCAACGAGGCAGACTTGGAACAGCCTGCTCTTGTGACATCAACCAGACTTAGAAAATATATGGCAACTGTTTCTCAGGTGCTTATCCAACAGTTAATACTTTAGCTGTACATTGTGATTCTACTTGCTGTGCATTGACATTGTATCTGCAGGGTTCAAATGCTTTCTTGAAAACCTTGAAAAGCATACTTCCTTGAAAATATTGAAAAGTTCCTGAAAATCATATTTGCTCCCCATAAAAAAAAGAAGAAATTTAGGCCATGGAAATTCCTTTAATGTCACTTGTGTGGAAGCATACAAACCGAGTATCTGTATCTTTTATGTACTAAATAGAAATGGTCTTACTGAAAAACCAACAATTTAAGGTCAGAGAAAACTTGTTACTAGAATGAGAAGTAAGTTTGTGTATGAAGCTTATGACTACATTGGTTTCTGTCAAGCCAGTAACTGGTGAAGGATAGGCAACACTTTTGGGGGAATGACATCATCAACAATGTTAAGATTCTGTTTGAAATTTTTTTAAGGTCATATAACATTTACATAAGTTACTCCATTTAACTAGAACTTTGGTACAATATTACATAATGGGTCAAGATTGTAACCTGATGTAATAGAATTCATATCCCACCTGTTTTAATGTCATTCACAAGTTTGACACACTTTCCATGGAACCCTTGATTTTACTATGTACATTTTACCTACATATATGTAATTAGGGGACATAGTGGATGCATTGCCATTCTTACACCCTTACAAAAATAGATCAATGTGACCTATATTTAACATTTCTCAGACTTTGGTTTAATTTTGTGTATAACTTTAATTCTCATTTAGTATTAATGTTTTATACATGTATTATTAAGTGTGCATGCATTAAAAATTGTGAAATTCACACCGTGGTGTTAGATCTGTCAAGACTCCCTGTTTTTTGTAGGGATCCAGAGGCTAAAAGAATACAACCTTCATGTATAATAAATGCTGCTACAAACGACTAAATGCTTCATTGAGGTGATTAAATTCTGGTTTACAGCAGATTTTCAGTAATATCCTATTGTACTTCAACAGAACAAGCTTGTTCCATGATCATTTAGTGACATTATGCAATAATAATTCTGCAGTTATTTTCTTGCAGGTTATTGATATGCAGGAACCAGAATTGCAGGAATTGGCAAGGCACATGGGGCATGAGCTTGCTGTGCATCGTCAGTTTTATAGATTACAAGAAGATGTAACAGAACTGTCAAAGATAAGCAAGCTACTACTAGCTGTTGAAAATGGATGTGCTAGCAAATTCCAGGGACTTACATTAGACGATATCGACATGCAAGGTGATTTTTTAATTTTTTTTAGCTCTACTGGTCATATACCAGAAGAGCTGTGAGCCATGGTCTTTCATATGATATCTACTAGCACAAGTTTGTTATTGCCATTGAACAAGGCACTTTACTACAATTGCCTTGGCACTAAATAACCTACTTGTGTTACTGTGCTGTTAAACACCGAACCAAAACCAAACCTTGGTCAAATCATGATCTTGCATGAAATTCTGTTCTTTACAGTGTTTGTGTCTGTGGTCCAGTTCAGTTTTCTGTAATTGTTTTAACAATATCAAATATCATGGTAATTCTTGATGTATTTTTCACCTACTTTTAGAGATAAATCAATGGACTAGATAGACTACTAAAAAATTTTGCACTTGTGTGAGATTTAAATCCAAATGGGAATAAACCTTGTGAATTGGCACAAGAATAAATATTGCATGAAATGTGATTTACATTAGTCGGTTAAAGAGTATCAATTACCAGAAAAAGGTAGAGTAATAGTTGGCTGTATTTTCAGTTATTCTTTTTTGTAGATTAAAGCAGATTATTGCTTCAGTATTTAAAAGAATACATTTTGTTTTAGTGGAAACCAAGAATTAAAATATTTAAAAAAAATTTATCTTTCAGATCTTGATGTGGCAGTAGAAACTTCAGAGGATGGAATGATCTTTACAGATGAATCAACTGAGACTGGTGGCACAGTTGAAGTCGACCAGCCTACAGGTACAAGAAGCACAAGTCATTTGTATGAGCTCATAGTTTACATATATACATTCTTTATAGCCCTTACAAAACATGAGCACCTATTTGCTCAGAAATATTGAAATATTGCTAAAGAAATGTGTGTATGTCAGACCTGCCAACTTTTATGATTTGGCCATAAGTCGTGCGGAAATGACCATTAAAATACAGACTTGCGGAATAATGGCACAAATTACGGAAATACTATTGTTGCAGTAAAATCCAGATACTGGCTTGTCTGTGTTTGATTCTGATCCGGGTTTCATATTAGATTCAGTGGAGTTGGTCAGGGAACCAGACTAAATTTACATCAAGACCTCAGACACTTAAGCTGCACAAATTTTTTCATGCAAAACATCTGCATGATCAAGCTGTTGCTTTTAGCATATTCTAAAAATGGCGACCAGCAAGCAATACATGTTCATGACGCAAGGGGCAATAAACTTATTGAAAAGTTTTTATAGTCTTGGCGAGTTGAGCAACTGAATAATCCAGATATTATTTTTATAGCATGAACAATCTAAGATCGATCTACATATTTAAGTCGGCGATTTAATGTATAGGATGGATTAAAGTGAGAAGGATATAGTAATCCTGTGTGGAACATAAATTTGGGAGAGAACATCATACACCCGTATTTATGATTTTGTTTCACAGTGCACATAAAACAATCTTGATAATGTACTAATAATAATAATCAGTGGTATTTGTTCAAAAGCCCATTTTAAAAGGTGAAACCATGTGGAACAGCCAGTTTTGCCTTTTTACACGAGTGGTTGCTAGTGACAGGTTTGATTGGATATGCTCTTTCATTCCATGACTATGCAGGCCATTAGCTGGAGGAATTTCCATCTTTAAATCTTTTTGCATTGATCTGAAATATATGTTTATTCTTTC
The DNA here is from genome assembly GCA_030141615.1 of Unio pictorum. Taxonomy (NCBI): domain Eukaryota; kingdom Metazoa; phylum Mollusca; class Bivalvia; order Unionida; family Unionidae; genus Unio; species Unio pictorum. The sequence continues at coordinate 3,782,537 of JARLTB010000390.1, forward strand.
AAGATTGGATACATAAATTTTTTGCACAAAACGGAAATAATTCTCTTCTTTTTTTGTTGACATGCAAATAATGGAACAAAATCATACATGATTCAGCTTTCGGTGTAAGCTGTTTCATGATTCAGTGTGAACTATTAAAAAATAATTTCATGAATATATATTATTTTCAATTCATTACCTACAAGTTTATTCTTGTGGGACAGAAATAACATTGTACACAAATACATTTATATTCGTGCCACAAGGCCAATACGTATTCCTGCTCCACATCAAATGAATTCCTTCCACTGACTGAGAATAGAACACACATGCGTTTTTGTTTGTTTACCACATACCTATTTTATTTCATTTTTAAAAACTCTCCACAATTTTAAATACACGATTCAGATATAAATCAGAAAGTGCCATGTCTCTGAATATCTCCTCATGCATATATATATATATATATATATATATATATATATATATATATATATATATATATGAAAAACAAACATAATTGGGGGGGGGGGGGGGGCAGATGTACAGACTGTGGAAATTGTATCTTGATTGAAATCTTGAAAGATAGGTCTTAAATATAACAATAGTTCCAAAAGCTTTAGCATGATTTATTCCGAAGTTTGAATCAGTTGCATATATTTGTAAACTAATCAGTTTCAGATTGGGTGTAGGTTAATGGAAATTTGATATTTGTGATATGGTATTATGGACTGAATATCCATATTGAATGCTGTATCAAAATGTAACATTAAATGAATTTGTAATAAGAGATATTATTGGCTGCATTGTTATTTTTATCAACAGAAGGAGAGAGCGAGTCATCATCAGAGAGTGAAGTCGTGGTGCAGAAAAAAGGTAAAGCAGATTAGATTCAAGTGGTTTTTACTATCTGTCCACAATATAAAGTCACTTATTTGTTGTTTGCCTAGCATGTGCACATGCACACACTCCAAATTTATGATTAGTATGAACTTGATTCACATACCAAATGAAGTGTAATGTAAATATTTATAATATGGATGCAGCAAATAATTGAGACGGTTTGGTAAGTCTTGTTTCTTGTATGGAATTCGCTAGAAACCAGTATCACTGCATGTATATACATGCATACAATGAATATGTGTGTATGTTGAAAATGTGTACAGTGAAGTTGTGTTTATCAAGACTCCATTGATGGTAATGTCTCGATATCTTCATACAGCCTTTGGGGGAACAATTTTTTTTTCTTTTTTTCTTCTTTTCTTTGAAGTGATTTGTTTCTCCAGAATCCCCACTCGTCCATGTGAAAGATTAGGGAACAGACATGTCTGGATTAACAGGGTACCTCTCAATATATTTTCAAATGGACTTGGAGGCTTGTATATGAAAGAACGTGTGGAGCTCAGTTTAGATTCACAATGTGGGACAAATTATAATTCCCTACCGTGTTTAGTGATGGATACTGTCTGTATATGGGGAAAGTTATAAAGTTGTTGAATTATCAGGAATTCAAAATCCCCTCCCCCCCAAAAAAAAAAAAAGTTTTTTTTTTTTCAAGGGCAGTTAACAAATAGGAAATACATCATTTTCAAAAACATTGCATCTTTTGTACAGACTTGCATTATGACAAGTTTTGAGATTGGGAAGGAGGTTGAACGTATAAATTCCCTCATATATACTCCCAAAGATGAAAGAGTAAAACTGAAGAAGATGAGTAAGGTTTTAAACAAGACATATCACTGAAATGCAATTTGTTTAGTAATCTTGTTGCACATGTAATATGGTTGTAACCAGGCATATTGTTATCTTTAAAGACCAGATCTGGAACTGGGGTTTTGTAGTTTTGCATTTTCTGTTCCCTGTAGTTTGTGTATTAGTACAATATAATTGTATTTACAACTGACTCTCTAAGAGCATGCTTCTTGTTTAATAAACAATTTTCCAATGCCAAATAAATATCTGCATTGAACAACACTTGTTATGGAGATTAATTTAACCAATATTCTTTTTTAAAGGGCAAAGGAAAAGACGGAAATGGTCTTCGCAAGAACGGAAAGCTATAGAAGAACATGTTTTGCCTACAGTGAAGGTGGAGCAAAAACCACCCAAGAAAATAACTGTTGACAAAGCAAGACAGAAATGTACTCTACTGCACAAATTCTGCTGGAAGTCTATAAAATACCAAGCTTGGTCCATGTACCAGCAGTATAAAAAGAAGAACCTCTCAGTAGCAAAAACCCTGCTGGATGGGCATTAAATTTAATTATTTTATTATTCCAAACAACAAGGTACTGGGCATGGTTTAAAAACTTGCTTTTCTGCAGATTAAAATTGTTTACATCATTTATCATATCAGTGGAGCTATATTTTATTTTATCAAAATGGAACTCTGGGAAGCCGACTGCAGTCTTCTTGAACAAACTTATTCACAGACCTGGTTTTATCGGAGTACAAACAAGAATATGAACTTAAAATGAGTCTAAAACCTATTTCAACAGAATTAAATTTGAACACAATATACATTATTCAGAATGTTACTTCCCAATTATGAATTTTTTGCAAAATAAGACCCACCTTTCAGCACAAGAAACTTTCTTATAAAAGTGACATACTACCATATACGAACTTGTGCAAATGAAATTTGGGGGTGGGGGGTGGAGTTCCTACCCCTAACCCTACTAGAACGACTGACCCACACATGGTGGCTGGGGGTAAAAGAGCACTGAAATTTTATCCAGTATTTTATCATTTCAAGCAAGGATCTGATAAAAAGCTCATAATGCACTCATGACATATTCATCAACATTGGACACACATTTATTTTTAAAATTGTTCAATAAAGAAATTGTTGTCACTAGTGAAATACCAGTGTTTAAAAAGCACAAACAGATTTGTAAAATTTAATGCCCATCTAGTAGGGCTTTTTTTAGCCTATAAACACTTGTAAATCTTCATGGTATAAATGCATTTTTTTGTCCATATATTTTTGGAATAATCATTTTACATCTTAATTTGTATTAATCGTAGTTGGGAGAAAAATGGTGCATATTGTGTTTGGTTCCTCCTGTGAATGTATTATGCCACTAACACTCCCATACTGATTAGTAATTGTAAACCAACACTATTTCAGTATACCAACCTTTGCCTTTCTTCCTTGTTATAATAATGTTTATGCAGTTAAATCACTAATGAAGAAAATAGACTACAGTGGGAAACATTGTATTTTAATGTATTCAGATGATGCAAGTATTGAGCATGGTTTAGTTACTTTGTTTTACATATACCTGCCAAAGGCAGATTTTATCATTATGTGTGACTGTCCATCCATCCATCTGTTTATCTGCTCGCTTTTCTTGTCTGTACCATAAATAGTTTCTTCACCATCTACCTTTACCAATCTTTGTGGCTGACTTTAACTTGTTTGTGGGTGGATTTCACTTCAGGCAAGGAAGAAACTTGTCCATTTAGAGTGATAAGGTCACAGTAACTCGGAAAAAAATGGTTGCTGCTCAATAACTTGCATTGTAGACCAAGTTGGGGGGTCACTTGCACTTCAGACAAGGAAAGAATCTCTTGGTTTGGGGATCAAGAGGTCAGTTGTCAAGGTCACATTGAAAGGATAAAAATTGGAAGTTTAGACCATACTTTAACTTAACTTTCCTTGTATCTTGCACTTGAGTTGAGGAAGAAATTGGGGAATTTAGAGAGGTCTGTGGTGAAGGTTTTGGTGACTGGAAGAAGAAAATATATTTTACATCACTTTAGTTCTATACTACATACTTTAATGAAACATTGTGGGGTACTTGCAAAGGTCATGGTCAAAAGCCTTGGCAACAGTTATGGTACTCTTGTTCTGTGAAAGATGAACATGTGCACATTTTATATATGATGGGAACAATAAGCTTTCATTCTATTAAGGTGGGACTGTTTTGAGAATTTGGCAGCAGTCATCCTGATCAAACTCGGTCACAGGCATTTTTCTGTCAGATTACAAACATTTTGCTGCTGAAAAACCATTCGTAAATGTATTTGGACAGAGTTTAACATCCCATAATCTTGTCATCACTGACCATCTGTAGAATTGTGTGTTTTATTGTAAATCAGCTGTGTATTGATTAGTTGAGGAGACTTTTTTTATGTCATAGGTGTTTCATTTATTAATAGAAACAATAACAAAACGCTAAGAATTTGGTCTCGAGGGGGACTCCATATATAATTTCATGACTTTGGAGAAGACTCGTGGATATATATCTATGTTTGTAATATTCTGAATAAATATAATGCTAACATTTAGTTGTGTTGTCAGCACAATGATATACTGTTAACTGGTTTATAAGAACTTCACTAGGTCAAAAGCTTTATTGAAATCAATGGTAACTATTTGTTTATCATATCCAGGACATGCAGCAGTTTCTGATTTAAGGAGAGCAGTGCAGTTTTGCCAGAATGATTCTGTTGGAAACTAAATTCATTTGGATATAATAGTGCATAATCATTTAGATTGTTAATTAAAAAAATATAAATTTGTTTTTCTAACAGTTTATGTAGTTTAAGTATGAAAATTAGTCTAATTGTACTGGCATCTTATTAAGGGCCAGACTTTAAATCAGAGTAAAGTTTACACTTTTTCATACTTTTGGCAAAATTGATGGTTAAATAAGACTGGCTAAAACTGTTACTTCACTGTAATGACAGAAGCAGCTAATCTTAAAAGTCGTTTACCTTTTTGGTCAAGTATTCTGGCTTTCTGAATGTATTTTTCATTGGTGAAAATATAGTACAAAGCTCTGTGACGTGTTTGTAATAAAGAATTTGGCATTCCTAGGAATTATTTGAGACAAAAATATATGATCTTCACTGTATTAGGGCTGTTCCAGTAAAACATGCATGGAATCCAGGGAGGACACTTGTGGAGTAGTCTTCCATAGATGCAATTTAGAATTTTGTATCATTTTCATAAGAACTCTTAGAGTAATCAGAGTACCCTGGCATACAGTTTTAAAATAATGCCTTCCCTGGGTACAATATGTTTCAGTGGAACAGCCGTTAGTTTGTACACATGGTTCTTTTATTTCAGATGCTTTATTGATCAAGAAAACATTAGGGATGTTTTCATTATCATTCTCATTATTTACATATTTGCCATGTACTACAAGACAATGAAATATGCTTGTTAGATTAGCTGCTTTGCAAAACATTAAGTTCCTAAAAGATGTTCCTGATAAAATTTAAAGAAGTTCTTTTTTAAAGCATATTCTGATTTGTTTGCATTCCATTTGTTGTCATTTTTTAAACTTCAAATTTTTTTATTATTTTAAAACAAAATTATGTTCAAGTTTTGGATTCTAAATGGTTTCTGATTGCCCTGAGGTGATTTTGAATAGTTCACATGGCCATAAAATCATGGTATTGTCCTTTGTTTTTCTTTCATTCATATGTCGCTGAAGAATTGCTAGTCACATTTATAGCTTTTATCTAGAAAGATATTTTAATAAATTTGCTCTTATTTTGGTATCTGAAGATTTCTAATGTGTGAGATCTATACATGTTAATGAGATTATCTAACACCTGTTTATCTGAGGATGTTAATACTGAAGATACTGTATTCTGCTCAAGTTTTTTGATCAAATATCGTGGTTTTGGACAAGTTATGTTTTTTTCTTGTGAGCAGCATCCATGCATATGAGGAAGGTTATTTGGCATTTGATTGGCTAGGCATGTTACCACTCAGAGTTAAAATCAGATTTTGTAGAGTTTTGTATGGACTGTTACAGTAAAATATACTTGAGACCCTCTGAAGATACTTCCAATGTGGACTAGTCACACATAGATGCAATTTATAATTTTGTGTCATTTTCATGTGAACTCTTTCAGTACTGTGGCATGTATTTCATATATATATAAAAAAATTGTTTTCCCTTGGTACCATGAATGTTTAAATTGAATAGCCCAACAAAAATTGTACTTGAACTGATTTAAACAAGGCATCACCTTGAGTAAATAATTGCAAACCAATACATTTTAAATTAAAAAAAATTGTGTCACAAGAGTCTTTTGTCATTTTTTTCCCCTAATTTCCAATGCTGAAATTTTATGTCGATTATATTAATAGTAACCAGTAATATATTGGTATCACTAGTCTGCAATACCTGTTTTCAGAACAGTTTCTGTGTCATGTGCTGCAGTAAGTTTTTCTCTCTTCTGGTCATATACCACCAGAGATTATGGGATGGCTTGTTGTCCATCATCCATCTGTATGTTAGCACAAGTTTGTTATCACTATGCCTAAACTGCTCGGATTACCATGAAACTTGACACACATTCATCCCAAACACAAGTTGGTCCTAAATGGAAAGGGTGCCTCTTGGACACCCAGTATCACCACCAAGGCAGTCGTCTTCAAAATCTGGTTATCTCTACTACTCCTAAATGGATGGTCACATCAACATGGGGTTTTCGCTGAAAGATGTCTTTTAGCTAGTTGGTCCTAAATAAAAATGGTGCTGATCTTGCATACAGATGGCTGCCATAGTGACCATCTTGAAAATCTTATTGCTTCTTCTGGATGGATAGTCTTGTTGACATGGGGGTTTTCACCAAAAGACTACTTATGTCAAGTTGGGCTCAAATGAAAATGGTGCCAATCTGCTTTCCAATATGGTCATAATGGCATCCATCTTGAAAATCTTGTTATCGCTACTCCTAAACAGGAGAGTTGTATCAACATTGGTGTTTTCACCAGAAGACTTGTAATGTTGTCTAGTTGGTCAAAAAGGAAAATGATGCAGATCTGACATCCAATATAGCCACCATTGCAGCCATCTTGAAAATCTTGTTATTTGGCTACTTCTCCTGAATCGATGGTCATATTAACATGGGGTATTTACCAAAAGAAGACTTGTGCCGTCTAGTTGGTCCTAGTTGAAAATAGTGCTGATATTACTACCAATATGGTGCCATCTTTAAATTCTTGTTTTTTCTCAAGAATAGCAGATATGGTTTCAACACTTAGCATTTAAAAGAAGAAATCGTCTTCTCTTGGATTCCTGGAAATTCTTTTGGGCCAATAGAGCATCAGTCCCTTCTAGGGACCCTTAGTTTTTATTTTTTATTTTACTCAAAACTTAAAAATCTCTTTCAGTGTATTCAAACTATTTTAGTTGACACCTTCAATGGAAATCATACATTGCTCAGAAGTAATACGGATTTTTCATCTTGGATCTATGCACTTGTTCCCAGAACCAAATGTAGTAATCAACCACAATGTATCTGGTGTTCAAGGTACATGTATTTTTAAAACTTGTATTGGAGTATGTAGCATTTCTAGAAATTCTGATGCCTCAACTGAAAGACCAGATTTCTTCTATTAACAGTTCGAGTATAGCTTCAATTGTGATAAACTAGTTAGTTGATTTTACAATGGAGGAGGAGTTATAATCTTACATATAGGTGAACCTGAGTGCCCACCCTTTCATGCAAGTGTGGCATTTCAAACCACAAACTTCTTTGGGTTATAGTTGGGCTCCTTTGCAAAGGTTCCATGGCAACTGTATTTAAAATTTTGCTTGATAAAAACTTTACAACTTTTATATTGTATTTTAATACTTTTTATTAGATCAGTGACATAAGGTTGATTTCAGTAACAGCAAATTTTCTGGCAACTGAATTACATTTGATGTGTCTGTATAAATAAAAATTATTAAGTTTCTGTCCACCCACTAGTGGAGCATCAGTCCTCCTATGGGACTTGTTTTGTATAAGGATGCAAGCGCGCATGACGCCAAATGTCTTTTCCTACATAGTTATACATTTTATCATCTTTTATTTATACATCCAACATTTGGCAGAGTGTATTATGTGTATTATGCTAATACCCTCTACATTTCTCCATTCACGTTTTCTTTTCCACATTACAACTTCAGTCCTACAGCACCTACCTTTGCCAAACTTTACAGGTTAAGTTCTTGATGAAAGAAGCCAACTGAATTTTGGGTTTGATAGATTGACTGAGAAAAATGAAATGATTTCTGCAGAGTAACATTAGTTGTACATAACAGAAATGTACCAAACTTTGTGGATGCCTTGCACTTTGAGTAATGAAAAAGCCTATTGATTTTGGGGTTGAAGGTAAAGGTTACTGACAAAGAAGAAATATTGTTTCTGCACACAAATTTCAGTTCTCAACCGTGTACCTTCACACAAGTTTATGAATGACTTGCATGTTGAGTAGAAAAGTCTATTGATTTTGAGGTCAGAGTCGCTGACTGAAAGAGAAAAAAAAACTTTTGTAACAACTTTAGTTCAAAACCACATACAACGACCAATGTTTGTGGAGGGCTTGCACTTTAGGTCTGGAAAAGGCCAATTGATTTTAAGTCCAGTCATTGTGGCTCTAAGAAAATGGGGTCTTGGAGAATAACTTGTTTTAGAGCAAGTAACTTGACCAAACTTTGTGGATGGCTTTCATTTAGATTAATATAGAAATCTATATATTCTGGAATCTAAAGGTAAGAGGTCATGATAAGTCCTGTAAGAAATGATGGTTTCATCACAGTAAGTTGAGACTTAGTTGGGTAATAATCCCTTGAGTCTACCATTACCTACTAGTGTCTACATAGAGAACTATTATACACAGGGTGGGCGTATAATGTGCCATTCATGGTACTCTGGTTATAATTTAGGCAACTGAGACTAGAATTAGCACAGTATAGAGATGACGGTGAAACAAAGAGAGTTATGACTGCTGGAACATGAGGGATATTTTTCTTCTCACCTTCTCTAATGTGTATGATAATTTTTTCCATAGTGTAACACCCATGGAAGATTTTTCTATCCTACCCATCTTGACTGTTCTCGTCCTTCACATGCCATCAAAATAACTACATTTACTGGTTTGTATGACATCGTCACATTACTGACATGTCCCAGTTTACACTGAATTGTAAACCAAATCTAATGCCTTCTGTAAAATGACCCAAAAGTTTTAGATGAATATTTTGTCCTTTTTAATGCACTCTCTTGACATTTTGTTAATTACACATCTTTTTTCCCAGTACTGTGAATAACCATATATATTGATGTGGGATAGGGAAATTCCACGATCGGGCTCATTATTCATCAGAAAGAACTGGGCAAAGCCTCATTCATGCCGACGAATTTTGACACCTTGTTGGGATTTCCTCATCCCACATCAATGCATGGGATAAATTCTATTAGAAACCCCAAATACATTGAGGTCACAGCATACTCACTGTCCCTTTAACTCGCTGCACATACGCTATGATTATTTGTGGCAATTCAAGGTGAACAAAGAACTATTTCAGGAAAATTCATCTCATTGTGCAATTTTTACCAACATCCAAATGATTATGGTTTCACAATATGATATTTCATTATTTGCCATGATTTTTTGCAAAAGTGAACGAACAAAAATAACAACAAACCAACAAACATTGATATTAGCATCCAGAAGGATGCAAATTGGTCATGAGAGGCAATAGGGAGGAATTTTGTTGAGAAAACATAATGTGCACCATTATGAGAATTTCTGTTGACCACTTTGGACAATTTTGTGGGGAAAAAGTAATTTCCGAATGATATATTTTGTTTAGTTTATCTTAATACTACTATACACATATAAACTATTGTCCCAAATAATGTCTGATTCCAGCCAATGTCCAAATTATGACAACCTCATGAGATCGAGAGGAGCAGTTGTTATCGGGACGTGTGTGATTTAAATTGTCCAGAGAGTCTTTGGGATATGAGATGTCCCGAAAATTAGGAGATGTCCCAAGAACATTTTTACTTCCCATTTATAATGGGTTGAATATTCTAGATATTTTAAGGAAAGATTATATTTTCAAAAGTCCAGTGCACAAGTTTTCATACAAAAATGTGCCCTCCCATGTGCAGAAATCAGCATCCCCACAATCCATGATCTCAGCCTACGTCCTAACAACTACGGTTTTGTGGGAGAGAGAGAGAGAGAGAGAGAGAGAGAGAGAGAGAGAGAGAGAGAGAGAGAGAGAGAGAGAGAGAGAGAGAGAGAGAGAGAGAGAGACAGAGAGAGAGAGAGAGAGACAGAGACAGAGAGAGAGAGAGAGAGAGACAGAGAGACAGAGAGAGAGAGAGAGAGAGAGAGACAGAGAGAGAGACAGAGAGACAGAGAGAGAGACAGAGAGACAGAGAGACAGAGAGAGAGACAGAGACAGAGACAGAGAGAGAGACAGAGACAGAGACAGAGACAGAGAGAGAGAGAAAGAGAGAATACCGGTATTTTGAAAAGTATTATTTAAAGAAATTGCATTCAATTGGAAGATTGTAAGTTGTCAGAGATAATATTATTGAACTTCAACCCCCATCTTCTTCAATTTTTTTGTAGGCCATTTCAAGAAAAAGCTGTGACGTTTGTAATCCACCGATTTGTAGAAACATTTAATGAATATTAAAGTTTGGGTAAAGACGTTGCTCTCTGCAACATTTTTTAAAAAAAATTCGGAATATTACTGTCCTCGTGACTAGAGATGTTTTAAAATAAGAAAGGTGACAGACCGGGAATGAATTTAACACTAGCATACGTACAAGAAATAGCTGTGGACGATGCAGGGTGTGGGTTTAGGTTGTTGCATCTTTCTATACGTTCTAATGTTTCCAATATATCTTTAGCAAAAAATTTTCAACAAGCTGCACGAATGAATCATTCATACCTTCAAACATTTGTATGCATAATTTGTAATAAACATTTGTATAAATAGGGATTTAATACACATTTGTATAAATAGGGATTTAATAAACGATAAACAATTGTATAATTAGGGATGTGATAAATAATTGTATAAATAGGGGGATTTGGTAAACAATTGTATAAATAGGGATTTGATAAACAATTGTATAAATAGGGATTAGATAAACAATTGTATAAATAGGGATTAGATAAACAATTGTATAAATAGGGATTTGATACACATATGGATAAATAGGAATTAGATAAACAATTGTATAAATAGGGATTTGATAAACAATTGTATAAATAGGGATTTGATAAACAATTGTATACACAGGGATTTGATTAACAAAAATAATGTATTCCTGTTTTATATCAATCTGCGGAAGTCCGTTGATCAGAATTTATAGTTTTGTTCATGTAAATCCGATTGTAATTATTTCTGGAAAAGATATTCATTGAAATTACTAAAGTGCCATTTCTTTTTGGTTGTATGAAAATTACTTTGTGTTATTATGAACTCCTTCGAAGTAATTATGGAATGCACCATTGTTTTATATGATTACATTCAAAACTACTTGAATTCATTCAGATCATTCTGCAGTTTTTTACTCGTGCTACAACATTTTTTGTTTATTTTAAACTTAGACCACAAAATATTTTAGTGCATCTGAACGTTTCACTTTGCATTATAAATCAATAAATTGCCTCTTGATTTTACTTAAATAGCTGGACCGGGAAAATAAAAAAAACTATATGCTCAAAAATTTACAAATGAGGACAAAATGTGTTGGACATTATCTGCCTTTAGACAGCTTCAAACACTGGTGCGATTTAGATGAAATAGCTGCTAAAGTACCTGTCATATCGCGTAAATGCGCAGACAAGCGAAGCTAACATGGTTTTATCCGCGAACTGGTATTTTTCACCCAATCATCGATTTTAATGTACAATTGCTTATTAATGTCAATTGTAAAACAATTTTAGCATTGTCTTTGATACATCTTTAAAATCAACTTGTTTGTGAATTAATCTTCAAGATTCTCGGTGAGGATAATACACATGAAGCCTCAACATATGGGTGAAATTCCATGCATCTGTTACCCAATCATGATTAAATATTACAATGTTGAGGTGTATGGGATAAACTAGACCAATTTTTAACAAGTGAATATTATATATAAATCTTGGAAGGTTACAAAATAGCGATCGTAATACGTTATTTGAAATTGGTTTTCGACCATAACGTATTCTCGTGCTACTATCCTTATCAATAACAAACGTCATGCAACAATTATGCTCAAATAAACTAATTTAAAGTTTCATATGTGTAACGTAGTCGAGCCGACCCTTTGAGATTAGGTTGGGTTTTGAAGAAATAACAAACACGTTTGTTCAAATAAAACTTATATTATAAAAAAAAATCATCATGATAGGTATATATATATATATAATGAGCACACAATACACACACAAATGAATATACTACCCGACGGTAGTCATACACTATAGTACTATATATATATGTGAATCATACACTACTGTATTATATCCATAGTCATACACTACTGTATTATATATCTATAGTCATACACTACTGTATTATCTATCTATAGTCATACACTACTGTATTATATATCCATAGTCATACACTACTGTATTATCTATCTAGAGTCATACGCTACTGTATTATCTCCACAGTCCTACACTACTGTATTATATCTCCATAGTGTAGTATGACATTGACCATTGATACGATATTCGTACTCCACGCAACATAGTCAGTAAATCAAATCACAAGGTTTGAGTGACTATAATGATACTATTTGTGTCACAAACACAAAATATAATCAATAAAAACCCAAACAATCCTATCCAATTGACTAAACACGCTATTCGTGTTTTACATAAATAGTCAAAAAGCAAACGGAGGGTTCTATTGACTACAAACACGCTATTCGTGTTTTACATAAAAGTAGTCAACAAAACAAAACTGCAAGTGTTAACATTTCACTTCCCTCCGGTGTGACAGTAGTTCATTGTCCGTCTCCATTCCACCGGTCAACATTGGTCTTGAATACACATCTATTCACACGACCGGCGAGCTGAATATAAAAATCGACAATTTTCCAAATAATAAAAAATGAATTTACACAATACATAAAACGAACGTGCTATTCCGAAACTGAATATTGAACTGAAACAATAAACCAAAAAGGAATGTATTTAACTCACCCAACTCTTTGGCTCTAAAATCCGACAAATGTAACGTTTAGAGGTCTGCTCTAATGTCCACTGTGTCTTAAAAGACCCTGCACTGTACTTATATATTAGTCGGCCGTACTTGTAAAAAAGTAATTCGCGTGAATTATCCGCGCGGCACGTGCAACTTGCTGTATAGGACAATTCACGTTGAGGAGTATGGTGTACCCTCTTCGCCATATCGGATATTGCGTAACGAGCTTAAAAATAATAATTCATGAAATACAGAACGTCGACAAACACATTATATGACAAAATTAATGCTTAAAATATAGCTTAGAGGAGTATAGTGTATCATCCATGCCATATCGGGCATTTCGTAACACACCTCCCCCCTACAAAAAGTATATTTACTTTAAAAACCACGAAATTACAAGATATGGGTAACCAGATAATCAATGTCTACTGAGATAATCCGCACCTACATTTTCCGTACCTTTGATTGCCTCGATTCGGAATCTGTAAGGCTGTAACAACAAGGCCCATCGCATCAACCGTGAATTATTAATCTTTGCCTTATTGAGGTAAAGTAGAGGCTGATGATCTGTTTCCAGATTGAATTCTCGGCCCTGGAGGTAGGTTTGGAATTTATCTATTCCCCACACTACTGCTAAACACTCTTTCTCTATTACCGAGAAATTCTTTTCTCTTGGAAGTAATTTCCTGCTGGCGTAGGCGACTGGGAGCTTGATTCCATCTTGTTCCTGTAATAGAACCGCCCCTAGTCCCAACTCTGAAGCATCGGTTCTCAAAATGAATGTTTTGTTCAGTTCGGGCAACTTAAGTACGGGGGCTTCTGTTAGCAATTTTTTTAAAGTGTTAAAAGCCCTGTCTTGATTATCTCCCCACTGAACTTTGTTTGGCTGACCCTTTTTGGTTAGGTCCGTTAAAGGACTGGCTATGGCTGCAAAGTTAGGGATGAATTTTCGATAATACCCTGCCAACCCGATAAATGACCTAACCTGCTTCTTTGACGTGGGTGGCAATGAATCCCTGATTGCTGCAATTTTCTTGGGGTCGGGTCTCAACTCGTTTACCCTCCCAACTACGTGTCCCAAACACTCTAAACTCCTATACCCCACGTTGCATTTAGTAGGTTTTACGGTCAACTTAGCTTTACGTAATCGATCTAGAACTTGAGCAATGTCACGTAAATGCTCTTCCCACGTATCACTAAATATAAAGATGTCGTCAATGTAGGTTTCCACATGCTGCAATCCCTGCATCACTTTACGCATTAGTCTTACAGCGCAAGCCCCGGCGTTTACCAACCCGAACGGTAGAACACGAAATTGGTACAATCCACTTCCGGTGGCGAATGCCGTCATTTCCTTTGTTTCCTCCGACAAGGGTATCTGCCAATATCCCATTGTCAGATCCAGTCTCGTGACATATTTGTGCCCCGCCATACGGACGAAAATACTTTCAATGTCCGGTATGGGTTCGGCATCAAATACCGTACGCGCGTTCAATTGGCGGAAGTCGATGCAGAATCTGTTTGTACCGTCACTCTTTTTCACTAGAACGACGGGTGATGCATACGGTGAGCACGACTTCTCTATCACTCCTAATTTAAGCATTTCTTCAACTTCCTTTTCGATGACATCTTTGGATGCATGAGGCATTGGGTACCCCTTAACTCGAAATGGTTCATGCGATGTAAGTTTAATCCTATGCTCTAGCACATCTGTCTTACCAGGTTTGTTCGAGAACACATCGGGATAGTCATTGATGAGATCCTGAGCCTGCTTTCTCTGTTTCTCAGTCAGATCGGGACTCATATTGAATACCGTCTTTCCCATGTCGCACTCCAGTAGCCCACTCAGATTAAGACCTGGAACTGACTCTTGTTCCTCATCCTCCTCAATGATGGCTACCCCGACCACGTTTAAAATTCCTTGGTCTGGCTTTGCATTTGTCCGTTCATAGTACCGTTTCAATAAATTAGCATGAAACGTACGGGACTTTCCACCTACATCGATGTTATAATCCATGCCTCCCTCTTCATCTATGATGGTATATGGACCTTTCCATTGTAACATCAATTTGTTTCTCTCGGTTGGAAGGAGAACCAAAACTCTGTCATCCTTTTAAAATTTCCGATCACGCGCTTTTGAATTATAGTAGCGAGCTGCGCGACTACTAGCTTGCCTTAACGTTTCATGGGCTATTGCACAAGTCTCTCTCAACTTGTCCTTCAAATCACATACATACTGATATGTCGTTCGAATCTCGTCATCTGTTTCGTCATCTGACCATAATTGTCTCAAAATTTTCATTGGCCCTCGCACCGTTCTTCCGTATAAAAGTTCAAATGGTGAAAACCCTAAACTCTCTTGGGGAACCTCTCGATATGCAAATAATACTGCATGGAGATATCTATCCCAATCGTTCGGACGCTCTGCGCACATCCGTCGCAACATTTGTTTGAGTGTTCCATTGAACTTCTCAACCAGCCCGTTGCACATTGGGTGATATGGAGTTGTCCATAATTGTTTGATTGATAGAAGCCTACTAACTTCTGCCATGAGTTCTGATGTGAACTGTGACCCACAGTCTGTCAGAATCTCTTCCGGAATCCCTAATCTACTGAACATTTCTACTAAGGCTTCGGCTACTCGCTCAGTTTCGATGGATGGTAGAGCGACGGCTTCCGGATACCTGGTTGCATAATCAACCATAGTCAAGATGTATCTATTCTTGCGGTCTGTAAGAGGTGATAATGGACCAACAATATCTATCGCCACGCGTTTGAACGGAGTTTCAATTAACGGCATTTTACCGATAGGTACGCGTTTCACTTTCCCTTTGTACTGTGTTTTCTGACAAATGTCGCATGATCTGCAATACCTAGTTACATCCCCGTGAACCCCTGGCCAATGAAATTCTGCACATACACGGTCTTTGGTTTTTGTAGAACCCAGGTGACCCCCCCATCGTCGACTCGTGTGCTAACTTCAACACATGCGGTCTATAGTTCCGAGGCACTACTACCTGTGTAAACCGTCGACCTTCACGAGTAGTATGCTCCCTATGCAAGACATTGTTGAGATATTTGAACCTGTAGCTACCCCCACCTTTACATTTCATGACTTCCCCTGACGCGGCTTTATTTCTGATTATTGACAACGACTCGTCTTCATTTTGCTCTTCAATTAGTGTCCTTTTATCTATCATCGGTATGGCATCTGGTACTTTTAATTTTGGCAAAGGCTTCTTACTCTTAGATATATGTGACCTAGTTTCAGCAGCCATGGAAGTTGGAACATCTGCCACTGCTTTGCCTGGCACAACGAAATTCGCTACCCCTTCTATATTACCTACAATCAGATCATACAGAGGTCGTTTTACACAACATGCTGTCACTGTGCCTGTCAAATAAGGTGTTTCGATATGAACGCATGCAGTCGGCACTTGTACTGCGGTATTATCCATCAATCTGACAGATACCGTTTCCCCAAGGTATTGATCCGGCCTTACCAAACTTTGCTTAACAACCACTGTATTACACCCCGTGTCTCTATGTACTGAGGCCCTAACCCCATTCACTAATCCC
The DNA here is from genome assembly GCA_030141615.1 of Unio pictorum. Lineage (NCBI taxonomy): Eukaryota > Metazoa > Mollusca > Bivalvia > Unionida > Unionidae > Unio > Unio pictorum. Next base: position 3,799,060 of record JARLTB010000390.1, read on the forward strand.
TCACACTGTATTGATACGTTTGATGCATTTTGATTGGAGCCACTCTTATTGCTTTCTACACAAGCTGAAGAGCCTACTATATACGATACCCCTACCGCCTTTGGTAAATCCTTTTTACGCTTCGGACATGCGCTAGACATATGACCCCACTCCCCGCAACTGAAACATTGTTTTCTCTGTCTATCTTGACTTCTAGGTCCCCTCTGATCTAACCTGACTAACTCACTCTTTTGGTTTTGTGGTAAACCCCTCCCAAAATTAGTTTTATCTGGATTGACCTGCTTACTTTCCTTGGGACCCCTCGTGTCCCGGACTATCACGTTCATAACCCCTCCGTGCGCATCAGCGAATATATCTGCTTGTTTTGCCATCTCGCTTGACTTATTAATGGTTTTCTCTTTTAAGTATTGGAATAGTTCCTTACTACATACTGCAAGCAATTGATCTCTGACAAGAAAATCACATACTGCTTCGTAAGTTTTTGCGACTCCCCCGCAAGTTAACCAACGGAATAGGTAATTAGATATCCGGTATACAAATTGGTCAAAGTTTTCTCCCTTTTCTGGCTTACTAAAACGGAATTTTTCCCTGAAACCCTTTTCAGTAAGTTCAAACCTTTTCAGTAATGCATCCTTTAACAAATCGTAGTTAGATGCCTCTGCACTTGGTATCCTTGAGTACACTTCTAAAGCCCTACCTTTTAATAAAGTGCTAAGATGTAATGCCCAATCTTCTTTTCGGAGATTTTGCGCAGTAGCATATCTTTCAAATCTCAACAGGTAACTATCTAAGTCATCTTTATATTCTTCAAATGCTGGGAGTTGTGGTTTTTTGAATTTACTCGATTGAAATACCCTATCGTTCTCTAGTCTAGACCTTTCTAACTCCAGCTTTTCCCTTTCGATCCGCGCACTAACTTCTAATTTCTCGCGCTCTGCTTCCTGTTCACGTTGAAACCTTTCCTTTTCAATGCGTGCGTTTAGTTCTAGTTTTTCGCGTTCTGCCTCCCGTTCGATGCGTGCGTTTAATTCTAGTTTTTCGCGTTCTGCCTCCTGTCTTTCCTTTTCGATGCGTGCGTTTAGTTCTATTTTTTCACGTTCTACCTCCTGTTCACGTTGAAACCTTTCCTGTTCACGTTGAAACCTTTCCTTTTCGACGCGTGCGTTTAATTCTAGTTTTTCGCGTTCTGCCTCCCGTTCTTCGGCGCGTCGATCTCGTTCCCTATTTTGTTCGTCCTTGATAAACTGCTGTAAAGCTTCCCCCTCATACCCCAATTTCTTACCAAGCTCTAACAATTCACTAGTGGACGACATGATTTTAGATAAACGTTCGCTTCAAACGAGCGTCACTAAATTAACTTGTTTATCTAAGGGAAGACCAAATTCAGTTTCGTTTACAATGAAATGTAAAATAGTATTTCTCAAAACACTCCTGTCTCAAAGGCTTTCCCCGACACTTGTTGGATATGAAAGCTCAAACTAACAATCCAAAAGTTTGCTCGGATAGAAAGTACAATCCCACCGCTGCCACCAAAATTGTAACGTAGTCGAGCCGACCCTTTGAGATTAGGTTGGGTTTTGAAGAAATAACAAACACGTTTGTTCAAATAAAACTTATATTATAAAAAAAAATCATCATGATAGGTATATATATATAATGAGCACACAATACACACACAAATGAATCCACTACCCGACGGTAGTCATACACTATAGTACTATATATATATATATGTGAATCATACACTACTGTATTATATCCATAGTCATACACTACTGTATTATATATCTATAGTCATACACTACTGTATTATCTATCTATAGTCATACACTACTGTATTATATATCCATAGTCATACACTACTGTATTATCTATCTAGAGTCATACGCTACTGTATTATCTCTACAGTCCTACACTACTGTATTATATCTCCACAGTCCTACACTACTGTATTATATCTCCATAGTGTAGTATGACATTGACCATTGATACGATATTCGTACTCCACGCAACATAGTCAGTAAATCAAATCACAAGGTTTGAGTGACTATAATGATACTATTTGTGTCACACACACAAAATATAATCAATAAAAACCCAAACAATCCTATCCAATTGACTAAACACGCTATTCGTGTTTTACATAAATAGTCAAAAAGCAAACGGAGGGTTCTATTGACTACAAACACGCTATTCGTGTTTTACATAAAAGTAGTCAACAAAACAAAACTGCAAGTGTTAACATTTCACTTCCCTCCGGTGTGACAGTAGTTCATTGTCCGTCTCCATTCCACCGGTCAACATTGGTCTTGAATACACATCTATTCACACGACCGGCGAGCTGAATATAAAAATCGACAATTTTCCAAATAATAAAAAATGAATTTACACAATACATAAAACGAACGTGATATTCCGAAACTGAATATTGAACTGAAACAATAAACCAAAAAGGAATGTATTTAACTCACCCAACTCTTTGGCTCTAAAATCCGACAAATGTAACGTTTAGAGGTCTGCTCTAATGTCCACTGTGTCTTAAAAGACCCTGCACTGTACTTATATATTAGTCGGCCGTACTTGTAAAAAAGTAATTCGCGTGAATTATCCGCGCGGCACGTGCAACTCGCTGTATAGGACAATTCACGTTGAGGAGTATGGTGTACCCTCTTCGCCATATCGGATATTGCGTAACGAGCTTAAAAATAATAATTCATGAAATACAGAACGTCGACAAACACATTATATGACAAAATTAATGCTTAAAATATAGCTTAGAGGAGTATAGTGTATCATCCATGCCATATCGGGCATTTCGTAACAATATGAATGTTATGTTTAGTATACTACTGTTTTAGCTATTGTAGTAAAAAATATAAGCTTGGCCTACCCACGTTATCCTTCTTTTTCCACCTCTTCGCCCTACTCTGGCGGGGGAACCAAAGTCAATTCACCAACAAATCTGAGTCCAATGTAAACTCAGTCTTAAGTTATATCAATTACATTCTCCGTAATAATAACAAATGCTTTTAGTTTTTTATTAAAAATATTTTATCGTACGCTCAATTACAGGCCGTTGTGCGACAATATAGCCTGACCTTCCCTTATATATGACATGTATCTGTAATTCAGTTTTATTTAATCCTAAACTCCTACATTAATATCATCATAATATTGGTGAAAACATCATTGTCTAGATGGACACGATGGTGACCACATTGGAGGTCAGATCGACCGTATTTTCATTCTTGGTCAACCAGACAGCATAATAAGTTTTCTTACGAACATTCCATATCGATTGGAGGACAACTTGTGATAGCATTTCCAAACTGGCTGTCACTGCGATAATATATTAGACATTCAATCGGCTCCATTTTCACCTAGGACTAACTAAACGTTATAAGAAGACTTCTGGTGAAACCTTTAACGATATGACCTTCCATTCAAGAGGAAAACCGATAACAAAATCTTAAACATGGCCAATGTGGTATCCATACCATTTCCATTTCAAACCAACTATGGATGGTACAATTTATGTTAGAAAACCAGCCAAATATGATAATTCATGATTTTGTAGAAGAGATAATCTTTAAAGGTTAGAGCTGCCAATAGTCATAATAAGTTTCCCGGTGAAATTCCGTTGTCAGCATGTCTTTGCCTGCAGAAGCAGTAGCGATAGCACTATTTTAAGAGGAACGCATTGGTGGCAATGTAGGACGTCCGGCACAGTGAAATGTGTGTATATGGTTCCATTGCTAATATCTAAGCAGATGACAAAGGAGTAGCGAAAACATATAAACGCTGCGGGACTGATGGACGTCGAGCGACAGACAAGGGACAACAGGCCAACCGATAAGCTCTTCTAGCCTAGAGCTATAACCGATTTCGTTGTACGTTTATGTTCCAATCATTTTCTTTCAACATCATAATAACACATGCAACTGAATGTGATAGACATTATTGAATTTCCTTCTTGTTCCTAAATTTCTGTATTTTAGTATACTTAATAACAGTAACTTGCCAAACAAAAAGCCCAAAAGAAAGATAATTTTCCGAGATAATATTTTCCTCCGTTGGAGAAAGAATGTTGGTAGTAAGAAGGTTCATATCGGGTTTACTCGGACTCTTGTCGGTGAACATCTTATGATGCTATACGAGACGGTACAAAAAAAAATATTTAAAAAGTCTTCGCAACTCTATCTTCGATAATGTCGAGGTTCATAACGAAAATGAACAGTAGGACTTCGTGATAAAGCTTCATTGAAAAAATCGTATTTGCCAGTGATAACAGTACTATGCTTTACTCGCACATCACCCATGCAATAAAGTTCATACGACATCATTTCCTCTACACAGGGTATCCGCTGTCTTAGAAGCTTTATAATTGGACTGAACTAAAAGGTCACCCAAAAAACTGACTCATGTCCATTTTAATCTCTGATGTACTGATCAAGTTTCTTACACTGCTTCTGAAATCAACATATACTCCATATTTGAATTTTATCAAGTTGTTTGCAAATAAAATATGGTTATACTGTTTTGTGTAAAATTAGTAACACTTGTTATTTTCTGAACCATGGGACGGTACTCTATCAGCATGAGTTCCTTTCATTTTCTAGATGATATGGATTTACCTTTGGTCACCCATGCGGTCGGCGTTTTTGTACACATTCATATGCCCAATTAGACAATATAAAGTCCCCCTGCGGGTTCGGGGTTGTAGAATTGGCCCGACGTGCCTCGCCACGTGTCGTAAAAGGCGACTAAGTAGAGGCGACCTGTTTGCCGTGGGTTGCGACCCGTGTCGGTGGAGGAAAGGATCCTGGTAGTTGAAACACACTACTTTGGCCTCTACTTCTCTTATACGGGTGGTCGAGATGGGCCCGGTCTCGACAAATCGGCTGGTCACGCCGAGCACTAGGAGGTCTTTTTTCATTTTTTATTACTTATCTTCTCTTTTTTTCTTGTATCTATCTTGATACCACCGTTTCCCCTACATTCTTTTCCTTTAGCTTTCACTTCCACAAGTTTTAGAAGACTTCCTAGATAGCGGTGGCTCAACGGGTCAATCGGGAGGTAATTTTACCGACCCTAGAAGGAAGCTTCATGGGTCAATCCCAGGTAATTTTATCTAACGAGTATGGCATCTATGTATCCCTGGCACTTGAAAAGTGTCCCCTCGTTGGGCTCCGTGGCGGGTGGGGAGCATGGTTGCTGAAATTTTAAACCCCAATCATGGCAAATACAACAAAAAAAACCAACAATAAACGTACCAAACCATTGTCTGATTCGGATGAAGAACCATGCGGCGTGGAATCATTTCCACGCTTCATGGTCATACAGTCAAAAGATGATACAAAACCGCTTTCAGGTTTATCTCCTTTCGTTATCGAGAAAACAATCTCCGGCTCTATTGGCACACCAAAAAGTGTTAAAAAACTAAAATCGGGCTGTCTTCTTGTAGAGTGTGAGCGAAAGAAACAAACAGAAAATATCATGAAAATGAAGACATTCTTTGATATCCCAGTAACCTCATTCGCTCACACTACACTGAATTCGTCCAAAGGGGTAATGCGATGTCGTGACTTGGCTGGAGTCACTGACGCAGATATCATCGAAGGGATGAAAAATGAAGGTGTCACTGCAGTGCGAAGAATACGTATTAAACGTAATAACACCCTGCAGGACACCAATACATTTGTACTCACCTTTAATAAACCGACAGTGCCCAAAGTGGTCAAGGTTGGGTTTTTACAAGTAAAGGTCGAGATTTACATTCCAAATCCCCTTCGATGCTATAAATGTCAAAAATACGGCCATCACGAGGATCGATGTTCCAGAGCCAAGGTATGTGGCCGATGCGGAGAACACTCTCATCAGGAAGCTGATTGTAGAGCAACTCCGCATTGTGTCAACTGTGGCAAGGAACATCACGCCAGTTCCAAGGATTGTGATACATGGAAACAGGAGAAGGAAATTCAGAGGGTAAAGTTTACCTCGAACATTCCCTACCCAGAGGCCAGAAAACTTGTCCAGGCGAAAACATCCCTTCCTGGCCCATCCTTCTCCACAGTCGTAAAACACAATCCAAAAAGCACGAAGGACGCCCAAACACAGACGGATCAGCCCGATTCAACCACAAGTACCAATATCCCTAATTATAAGCCACAGAAAAGCACAACATCAACTCAGACAACTTTTAATAACAATCCACCACCAAAATCACCAAAACAGAAACAAAAAGCACAAACAAATAAACCGCAAAAGGGGTCAGAAGACCCCATTAAACTCTACAACAGGTTTGGAGAGATTGAGAGCATGGATGCAGAAGAAACTGCTCCATGTACTCAAAGTAGCTCCAAACCTAATAAAACTAAATATACTCCCGTACTTCCTCCAGACAAATAACAACACATGCTTCCTTCGCGAATAGTCTAACCTAGTTCCAGAATCTCCAGCATAACATTAGAATGAAGAACACCATCATACAATGGAACTGTCGAGGACTTAAAGCTAACTACAATGATATTCTTCTGCTTTTAAATGAACACGATCCTGCTGTACTATGTTTACAGGAAACATTCCTGAAAGAGACAGATAAAATTACTTTTAAAAACTTTTCCCTGTTTAATGCGTACTTTCAAAACGCAGACAGGGCCTCAGGAGGAGTCTCTATTGCTGTGAACAATAGAGCCCCTCACAGAGTCATTCCTTTAAACACAAATTTACAAGCCATTGCAGTAAGTGTCACTCTACATCGAGTGATTACTTTTTGTTCCATTTACTTACCACCAAACACCAACCTAGTACAAAAGGAATTAGACAATCTTGTTGAACAACTTCCCGCGCCCTTCGTTTTACTCGGGGATTTTAATGCCCATAACATTTTATGGGGATCAAATCACATAAACGACAGAGGCCATAAAATAGAAGATTTCATTTCTAGACACGATCTGTGTCTATATAACACTAATTCACCAACATATTTACACCCAGGAACGGGTACGTACACATGCATAGATTTGACAATTTGCTCTCCCTCACTGCTTTTGGACTATGAATGGAAGGTCGCTGATGACCTTCACAGCAGTGATCACTTTCCAATCACTCTTGAAAATAACACTAAAATTGATGATACAATTCCACAATGGAATATAAAGAAGGCCGACTGGGCTGTGTTTGAAGCATTATGTAAAACTAGACTAAATAATGATACAGTATTCAACGCTGTTAATCCTATACAGCAATTTACCTCCGCTCTAATTTCAATTGCAGATGAATCCATTCCCAAGTCCTCAACGAACAGTAAGAGATCGCAAAAACCTTAGGTAACCAAGGAATGCAAAGAAGCCATTAGACAACGCCGAGAAGCATTAAAAACATTCAACACTCGTCCAACGCCCGAAAATTTAAATAAATATCGTATTGCCCGGGCTAAAACTCGACGCACAATCAAAGAATGTAAGCGTGCATCCTGGAAGAAATATATTTCTTCTTTAAACTCTCGTTCCTCAATGAAACAAGTTTGGGATACTATTCGGAAAATAAATGGAAAGAGGAAACACAATTCTATTCGACATCTAAAAATAAACAATATCAATTTCAGTTCGAAACGTGACATAGCAAATATTCTTGCCGATAGTTTTTCGAAAAACTCATCATCAACTAATTATTCAGATGGCTTTAGAAGATTAAAATCTCAAAAAGAAAAGTCACGTTTAAAATTTACATCGAACAACACTGAAAATTATAACCAGCTGTTTTCTTTATTGGAGCTTAGGGAGGCATTAGACAAGGCCCATGATACATCCGCTGGGCCTGACGAAGTACATTACCAGTTCTTGAAACACCTCCCAGAATCTTCTCTGACATTGCTTCTTAAAATATTTAACGATTTATGGATTGCTGGTAATATACCTAAGAGCTGGAAAGAAGCAACAGTGATACCGATTCCCAAACCAGGCAAAGATAACGAAGATCCTAACAGCTATCGGCCTATTGCATTGACAAGCTGCGTTTGCAAAACAATGGAACGAATGATTAATTCTCGGCTTGTATGGTACTTGGAAAGTAACAATTTAATTTCTCCTTTCCAAAGTGGCTTCCGTTCTGGTCGTAGTACTAACGATCATCTGGTTAGACTGGAAACATTTATTCGCGATGCATTTATCAAGAAGGAACATTTAGTAGCAGTCTTCTTTGATTTAGAAAAGGCCTATGATACAACATGGAAGTACGGGATACTAAATGACCTGCACGATCTAGGTCTAAAAGGCCGTCTGCCCGCTTTCATCTCCAGTTTTCTGTCCGACAGAGAATTCAAAGTACGCGTGGGCTCTACCCTCTCCGATATGAACCAGCAAGAGATGGGTGTGCCCCAGGGCAGTATTTTATCTGTGACGCTATTCAATATCAAAATCAATAGCATCATCAAGTGCTTATCTCCCGGTGTGGACTGTTCTTTATATGTAGACGATTTTTTAATTTGTTATCGTTCAAAGCACATGCATACAATTGAAAGGCAACTTCAACAAAATATCAATAAGATCCACAATTGGGCCAGTAATAACGGTTTCAAATTTTCTAAATCGAAAACAGTATGCATGCATTTCTGTCAATTGCGAAGACATCATGATGACCCTAAACTCACGCTGGACGGAACACGTATTCCAGTTGTTGAGGAAACAAAGTTTTTGGGTATTATTTTCGACAGAAAACTGACTTTTATACCACACATCAAAAATTTGAAAGCTAAATGCTTAAAAGCTTTAAATTTACTAAAAGTAATTGCGCACACTGACTGGGGTGCTGATAAAAAAGTCCTCCTCAATTTGTATAGAACATTTATCCGTTCTATACTAGACTATGGATGCATTGTTTATGGTTCAGCTAGGAAGTCTTATTTGAAAATGCTTGACCCAATTCATCATCAGGGAATAAGACTTGCTCTAGGAGCATTCAAGACATCTCCATGCGAAAGCCTTCTCGCGGAAGCGAATGAACCACCCTTATCGCACCGCAGAGAAATGCTTTCTATACAGTACGCTCTTAGGTTAAGATCAAACCCTCTGAACCCTGCTTTTTCGGCTGTTTTCCAACCAAAATACAAAACTTTGTACGAAAACAAACCAAATGCCATATCTTCATTTGGCATTAGAATATCATCCAGTTTTGACACTATCAAAATTAATCTCCCTACAGTTCAGAACACGTTTGTCTCGGAAACACCACCTTGGCTCCTTAAGCAACCCAAAGTGATTTTTACGTTGCACGATGGGAGAAAATGTGAGACGAATCCTGCCGTTTTCCAGAATTCTTATCATGAACTCCTCAACGATTTTAAAAACTGCACCAAAATTTTTACTGATGGATCAAAAGTTGATGACAAGGCTGCTGCAGCCTTCGTTAGTGGCAAGCACATAACCAAAGTGCGCTTGCCAAACAATGCGTCCATATTTTCAGCGGAAATCAGAGCAATAGACCTTGCTCTGAAATTTATTGAACAAAAGCGCATTTTAAATAGCATTATTTTCTGTGACTCTCTGTCAGTACTTCAGTCGCTGCACCATAGAAAACTGGATAATCCATTACTAGTCGATATTCTCGTCAAAAACTCTGAGCTTAGTAAGTCCTACAACATAGTATACTGTTGGCTACCTAGCCATATTGGTATTAGAGGTAATGAAGAAGCAGACCGGGCTGCTAAGATGGCTCTATCCCAAGAACCATCGGATTTTAAATTACCTTTTACTGATTTTAAACCTTGTATCAAAAAGTACCTACGTCAGAAGTGGCAGGTGTCATGGGATGATGCAGTCAATAACAAACTTCATGCCATCAAACCAACCCTGGGAGAATGGACCCCTTCCAACAGAACTATCCGTAGGGAGGAGGTTATCATTGCAAGAACCAGAATCGGTCATACATACATTACCCACTCCCACATACTGAAAGGTGAAGATCCACCAGAGTGCGTTTCTTGCAATGAGCCATTCACTGTTAAACACTTTATGACCGAGTGTTCCGACCTGCAACCTATGCGTGCTAAATATTATAATGTACATGACATGAAGGAACTTTTTGATACAATACAAATCACTTGTATTTTAGATTTCCTGAAGGAAGTAAATCTCTATTTTAAACTATAACTTGTATGCTATCACCTAGAATATTTTTATCTAATACAAATATCACCTCTTATTTATAACATCTTATCATCAACATATACCATTTACATCTCCCGTTGATTGGGAAGCTTCATATTTTCCTGTCACCAACATCTTACCATTTTATATTTAACTATTATGGTTTTGTATATCGCTGGTCGATGTTAATCCTCTCTGATATTTGAACATCTAACCTATTGTTTGGCGCTAAATAGCCTAAAAGTGCTGGTGCGCCGTTAAAATTCAATCAAACAAACAAACAAGACAATATAAAAAGCAGAATCACAAGAAAGATCCCTAACTCTTTGTTCATAACGTCTTGCTGGGCCAAAGATAAATTCAGCAGAATACCAATGGCAATTTATATGTTTCGGCAATATAGTTCTGCTCCTATATTTTACTATTGCGTTATCGTCATGATGATGAGATACTGGATCTTAAGAATTGTCACGTATTGCTATTAATCACTGAAGTGTTACATATACCCGATGAGTATCGTCATCATGCACCAAGAGTAAACTTAAAACTTGGCTGATTGTTGTCTAGGACTGTGACTATATGTCATCCTTCTACAATGTCTTTGCATCTGATTTTGTCCAGGCATTGTAGAACCTTTTCCTCTACCTCCAAACATGTATCGAAAATACTGTGTCTGTTATAAAGAGGTTTGTTATGTTGCCTAAAACCTCATTCCAATGGCAAACATGACCTTTGTATCTTGGTCTTCATGTGAAAACTGTTTGATATTTAGTATGTTTGATATCAGCTCATATAAAGCTCGATAGTATTCTGGAACTTGTTAATGTTGCGACCTAAACTATTTCTATAGTGACTTTGCAACTGTGCGAACGTTTGATTTATCAAACTTCAGCCATTATTAGTGTTACGTCTATTTGATTTAAATTATTTATTTATAATTGTCAAATTCAAATTTGTCATTAAAATTCATTAATTGGGAGATATCTATTCTGGAAAATTCAGGTTGACCTAGACTCTATTTGTAAACAACAGAGGTTGACCTCATTTCTGACCCTGCTTCAGAGAGTGTCAACAAGCTTCTAAAACGATTGGCTAAATCCAAGGACATCTTTTTACTTTTAGTTCATGGGGGGTGACAGGTGACTGATTTTCTTCTAGATCATTTCATGCGTACCTGTTTTTATGATCCTACATTCATTCTATGACCTTCCAGAATCACGTGACCCCTTTTTGTTTATGAGGGAATTATATGTATATATATATATATATATATATATATATATATATATATATATATATATATATATATATATATATATATATATATTTATTTATTTATGAGGGAATTATATGTATATATATATATATATATATATATATATATATATATATATAGCTGTATTTTGGAAGCTAACGGTAGTAGAATCTCTGGGCTTTAAATTAATAGTTGTGTTTTGAGTTATATTGGAAATTGTGTCAATTCGTCGGAGCAAGAGGAATTATTTTATTTATCTGGAAAATAATATGTGCTCATAGATTTTCATTTGGATTATTATAAAAAGCAAGAACTGACTCAATCACGTGACATCGTCGTCCATATTGGATTACATCGTCAAAATTAGAACCGGGAACTATTAGGACATTTTTTTATCAGGACTCTTGCAATTCCATTAGTGGATTTTTTTGTGAATTTTATATTGGATTATTTTTGGACTTGATTCTCTAAAACCGTAAGTTTATTTATGTTCTCTTATGAAAACATTTGTACTTAAGAAATTGATTGTTCAAATTTTACAAGCTTGTTAGTTTTCACTCTTTCTGTGTTGGTGCTAACTCGAGACTAAGTACGTAACATTAGCACCATCATCATCGGCGGTGGTGGCGGCACTACCCAATCTTAGCAATATAAACTTAGATGATCAGGACATATCCATCTACCATTTATCAAAGACATACAAACTTTTTCACAAGGACGGTGCTGAATATACAGACTTAAATGTAATGAACTGGTATTAATTTATATCACAGCATAAGAAAGGTAGATGGGTAAATATGGATTGACAAGATTAAACTTTTTATGGAGACGGTGAATAATAATACAAAGGCAGGTGTTCACGGCATTTTAATTGCAATTTTAATTATACCTGCGTAATACATGGTTAATCATACATCATCATGGAGCCAACATCGACTTACAGGGCAATGTACACTATTGAATTGAGTTGCATGTTATTGATAAACCAGACGAGGCGCCAATATATTTAAACAATATTTTGTAAAGAATTGCAGCTTACTACAATTACTGAGGAGGTTATTCTGCATGGTGCTGTCTTTTAATCTAGTTGTATGACTTATGTAGATCGATAGGAAAACAGACAGACACTCACATAAACACACACACACACACACACACACACACACACACACATATATATATATATATATATATATATATATATATATATATATATATATATATATATATATATATATAACATGATCTTCAAACTGATAACAATCAAGTAAAATAACAAAGTCGCAATTGCGAAATGACGCTTTTATCAATTAAGATTCATCTGAATTTATATTCTGCGAATTTCACAACAATTATGTAGATATAACAACACTCAAATTTTGTATTTTCTCTGCATCCCAAGGATTTCTACGATGGATGAATATAGATATTTTGATCTTACAGAAGATCTGTCTTTTGGGTGAATTGTTCATTTCCGTAGAATATCATTTTTCTACACTGACAAGTTGATCAAAAATCTCTGTGCTGAGATCTCAACCCATACTACACTATGCACATTCCAGAGTTGCCCTATTATATATTGGTCCATACACAATTACTTTAGAAAGCATGGCTGACATGGTATATCCGTCTCGGATGCGACCGACGACTGACTGTAGGCCAATAATAGGCTTTGTCTATACAAATTTATTTATATCACACATTAATAAGACTCTTTTACAATTAACTTATATTGTAGTATTACATGTTTATCTGACAAATATCAAAATAAATTCTTTATTGTACAAATATTTCGTTTTCATCATGATGGGAGGTGTTATGTATATTGTGTATTTATATAAGGGGTCTGTATATTCAATTGTGAGCTTACATTTAGTCAAAGTTGTAATGTAAATAGACATTTTACATCGTTAATGTTTACATAATTGCTTCTTAATTGTACCTAAACTGATGGTCTCAATTTCTTCATTTTACATTATTTAATGCCTAGAGTTGTCAATAGAAACTCAATGTCAACAAGATATATAATTGCTTAAGATTATTTAAAATTCTGAATTTTAGTTTATTTATTGGTATGAAATAATAATCGAACGATCTTTTTTTCTCTATTTATGAGAAACGTTGCTTAGCCTTTTAACTTAATTTACCACTTCACTCTTATGGGTCCAGTCTTTGTTGTTATTGATCATGATAGCTCTGTGTTAAATCATCCCGGTCAAGTATTAAAGTTCAAGGCAAAAGGAAAGGTCATTTTGTAACCTGGACAAGTGTGCGTGTTTTCATCTATTGTAGCACCTGTTCACAAACAGCGCCTATATTTATTAAGCCAATGTGTTAAAGGAAGAAAATATTTCAAAAAACAAGTCTTATACAAAATCTATGCTGTGTTTTCTTAGTTAATTCACTGGCATTTTACGTAAGGATTGGGTCAAGGTAGATCGAGGTACGAATACTCCTGTACGTGCTACTTCGGCTGATTTGTGGAGTGCAACGGGGTATTCAGAACTGATTCATATGTTCGATTTTGTTTTGTATGTATTTCTTTCTTTGCTTGTTGTTGAATTGAGGCGTAGGGATGATGTTGGATGTTAACTTTTTTCTTTTAAATCAATAATTGGTATTTTGATATAAATCAAGAAAGTCTTGAGTTCCCACATTTCGGAGATTGTGCTCGTCAGTCTTTGCGTGTGATTCTATTTTTATAGCAATGATTAATTTCAAAATGTGTATATCATAACAATTGCTGTATTAGGGCAATTATCATGCCGATAATAAAATTTGGTCACCTACCTATTAATAGAAGGACCCCGAGTGACCGAGTGGAATAAAAGAGCCCTCAGTTACTGATCACTGTCATCTAGTCTCTCTTTGCGTGGGTTTGAGTCGCAGATTCGGATAATGTGGGTGTGTGAGAAAGCTTGCCAGTAGCTTTTCGTGGATCGGTGGTTTTTTCCGGGCTTTTTGCGGGTACTTCTTCCACCATTAATGCTGAAAAGTGGCGTTAAACCCTATTAATAGAGACACATAGCCAGTGAATACATCATGCATTAGGTCAATGCTTACCCTGCTGCACGTGACCAATGTGCACTGTGATTTTGATTATAAACGGGGCTTTAACCAATGTTCGGTCATATCGCTAAAATATATGCAGTGGGAAGAAGAGAAGTCTAGCACAGTAGCAGCATGTCCCACCCAGTAACATTATCCTGACATCATCTTGTCCACTCCTAACACTAACCTTTTATTGCTGAGCGCCATGCGAGGCAGCTGGTAGTACCAGTTTTATAAGTCTTTGTAAGGATTCTTACGGGGTTCAAAACCTTGACCTCCCCCATCCAAGGCGCACGCTTTAACCGCGTAGGTCATCCGATCCGTCGCAAAATGCAAAACAAAATATCAATAACATTAAACATAAACACGTTTGTAACAAATCGATGAAATTTTATAATGTTATTTAGAAAGGAATGGGAAGGGTGCATACACATGTCGGTCAATTACAAATAATGACCTTTTCTGCTTGCTTTAGTAAGTTTATATGCATGTACAGTGACATACACTTAATTTGCCTTATTTTGTTTATTCGGCAAACATGAACTATTTTACATGAAATCGTGAGTTATATTTGTATCTTTCGTTACTTTATTCATTCCCTCTTTGACTAGTTCAAGGGAGCTCTTCAGCGAAAATTAGGACCGTAACATTCCGTGCAGGAGATTATTATTGTTGGTTTCTTTGAGCGCAGTTATATGCCAAAACATGCCGTCACGCTTCATGATTATTCAATAGACGAAAACAGGTCAAAAGTCTTAGAATCAATTTACCTTCTTTAATTTGTATATTAATGTGCAACTAATATGGTGAAGATATATGATATTGCAAGAAATACTGAATGAATACCCTTTGAATTGGTATATAATTCAATCATGGCCTTGGGTTGAATGAATTTTAAAACCTCCAATCAATAAGAATTTCCTATTCACGTCTTTAATGCTCGATGTTCAAAGACCTGCATACATATGTCAGTGTAAGAATTTATGGAACGTTTCTGAAAGGAACAAAGACAAATAGGGTGAAACTAGAGCCAAGATAATGAAATGGAATAATGTTGTGACAAAATACCATATAGAAAGCCGTAAGTTTTAGTCTTTAAATGTTTAAATCATGAAAGAAATAATTATTCAGTTATTAGAACGAATTATTCTTTGTTGGCTCAGTTTGATTTACAATGTCTGTGTAAATAACGAAAGGTATTGAAGATGTCTTTTTCGTTTGCCCATTTGTTTTCAATGCCAGTGTTAACAACGAATGGCATCGAAAGTAAGAAACAAACTAAAACTTTGTAGTTTAAACTTAAAAACTCATAGGTCAAACTTCCAGAGGGTACTTAAAGAGATCAATACTTAAGACGAAAAAAAACACACCTGGGATATTTATTGTCTTGGCAACCGACACCATTACCACCACAACAAAGGATGCTGCAGAAAACGGTAAATAGAACAAAGTTAAGTTTGCGGTTTGTTTTGTCTCTTTTTTTTGTTTTGTTTCTCTCGCATGTAAGTTAGTTTTTATTATGCTAACTGTAACAGGATAGACCTCAATGGGTGCTTGCATAAAATCACAACACAACACAATATGTGAAAGATGGAAATTTATGGCATGGACTACTAATACTATTTATATTCAACATATAATTCTCTTTCGCAGTAAACATGCGACTCAAGTACTCTATCCAAACATTCACAAACAAGAAAAAGAAAGAAAGAAAATTGATCCATAAATTCAAATGTATGACGG
Source organism: Unio pictorum (assembly GCA_030141615.1). NCBI lineage: Eukaryota > Metazoa > Mollusca > Bivalvia > Unionida > Unionidae > Unio > Unio pictorum. The sequence continues at coordinate 3,815,254 of JARLTB010000390.1, forward strand.
CAAGATACATATAATATCGCACAATGAGTACAAGATTCAAATAATCTCGTAATTTCGTACAATGATTGTGAGATTTACATAATCTCATGGAATAAAAATGAGATTCAAATAAACTCATGTAATCAGAATGACTCAAACTCAACTGAATCAACAATCTGTTGGAACAAACATACGACTAGGTAATTTATACAGCCGTTTCATTTATAAATATTTATAAAACTTGCAATTATGTCCAGTGACAAATCACACTGTTTTTTTAAATTGTTGGCTTCGCTTACACTCGTGCCGGCCGCTCACACCCTTCATGGATCCACCATGCGCAAAATTTACAAATTAGTAGTTTCGTCTTTGTATGGCCTTGACGGTTACATCATCTTCCATATCCATATAGGCGCAGAGACGGCCAGACAAACAGTCCTTTACACCCGCACACAGCACACAGTTCTCCTAAATTGGGCTATCCCTCCTGTATTTCCTACTCACATCTTTCATGGATCCACCATGCGCACCGACATACGTACAGAGAGCTTTAGACAGCTACACGCAGCCCAATGGCAGATCAAAAATGGAGAAAGTTCACTCCTTTTCAAGATCCAAAGACCAGTGTGACAGTAAAGAAATGAAGAAAAGACTTGCCTTAAATCAACAGGAGAGTATTAGTAAGATTGACATACCCATGTATTCCGATCTTTTAGTGTCTTCCGCCGCAAGCGGTCTACGAAGAGATAGATGCTAATTCAGTTGCTTGACTAGAAAAACATTTATTCACTATATGTAGCGTTGCACGCATATACAACGAAAAATGGTGAAATCGTTCTAAGGTGCAATGGAGTCATTCTTCGCCTTATTCTGTGAAACTAACCAATAAAAGATAAAATGTATTTTTCTTTGTTGAAAAAAAACACCATTAACAATTTAAACAGTACAGAAAATTCTGAAGCCATAAAAAGCCAGCAAAATTACACTGTTGAGATATACATTATCTATCAAAATAAAACTTTTCTTCATCTCAACAGTGTAATCTATACAGGCAGACATAGATAGAGGAAGTTTGTAAGGACTTGGCTTAAAGCAGAAGATATTAGTATGGTCGAAAATAAAATGCCACAGATCTTTTGGAAGACGCGATTGTGCTCTTCCAGTCTAATTTAAGCTAAAATTAATAACTAATAAAGAAAATTTGCTGGCAATGCGTTACACGTGTAATACATGGCCTATTTGACCAGATGCACTGATGACACGGATAGATAGTGTCGACACTGACCTTTCCATTGTCAAGTGGCAGGCGGTCTAAGTAGTTAACGGTACATTGGGATTACATACAGACATATAATTTTTTGATTCGTCAGTTATCTGTGTAGTGGAAATGGGTACCTATAACTGACTCTAACCAATGCCTCGTCAACACCATCTCTTCCGCTCGGGGAGATGTATTTACCCGAAAGACCTAGAGTGCATGTCGTCACTTGTTGCGACGTTAGTACTAAACAAAATCATGTGGATCTGTTGCATTATTTCGTAAATTAATTTTGCTTAAGAAAAGGTATCCCGGAACATCCATACATACGAACGTAGTACCTACCAACCTAACCTGCAGACAGACAGACATACAGACAAACAGACAGACAAACAGACATAACGATAATTTCTTGTTAAGGAAACATTTACATTTCATAAGATTGGAAACTTAATTTTGATTCACCGACAACAAAGATTCAACATGAGTACGCTCAAAATCGTCTTCCAGAAAACATGACAAAACAAACTATCTTTGATTAGCTTGATATCAATCCTGCAAATATCTATGGTAATAATTACTTAAATAATAATAACAATAACAATAATAATAATAATAATAATAATAATAATAATAATAATAATAATAATAACATACAAAATACTGGATTTGGATGTATATTTGAAATAATTATATAATAATATAATATCCACTTCAACAGTAAGTTTCATATTGAAGTAGTGCGTAGTTGCCATCATGGAATAAACATTCGAAAATTAGAAAATATGGTGCCGGTTTCGTTCTAATAGACGCTCACATCATATTAATCAAAATTTACCGATTTTATTCCAAGACATCACTCAATGAGAATGTGAAACAAATAAAACGTGTCTCTTCTGATTTTGATTTTTGCACATTAAAGCGAGTACGTACAATATATACTCGAATGTCTCGACTTACTTAGAATTCGGTAAAGAAAAATCAATCCTTGCATTAGTGAGATATAAATAACAGGAAGTGACACACCTCACACGGAATCAACTCCACTAGTGGTTGAGAATTTTGGAGATTGACCACTTAAACTTTCAATTTCTGTGCCGTCTTAATCTAGCAATATGGATCTTGAGAAATATAATTCCTAGGTAGAACCTAGCAGCATTGTGATGTGGACAAAGTTTAAGAGATTTATTAAAGAAAACGAAAGCATTTATAAACTGGGACTCTCTCATGAAGCAGTAACCAAGAAGATTTAGTTCTGTCTCTCTGTTTTATTTGTGGCTCTGTCCTCATCACGTTTATCATGTTGTCCAACGCAACCTGTTGATGTCTCTTCTTTCCTAGTTTGAAGAAATTTAAATATTGAAAGAAGTACAGACACATAAGGGAATCTACATCTGCCCATTCATAACATGAAGGATTGTTCGCATCCCTTAAAGACGGGCGTGCTCCAATCGACCTGAACATTTCCATCTTCAAAGGGGTTGGTGTAATAGGGGTCTCTGACGGGGGATAGACGACGCTGAAGGACACTTGGCTCTGAAGTAGATCTTCCGGACCGTATGTTTCTGTATTACACTTATCGAGAATGAATTCCCAATTACATCTTAGGGTATATTGTTCATCGATTTTTTCCGAAATCATGTATCTCATTTTGTGATCACTTATTCGCTGTAGACAAATCTCTGTCAAATCACAATCCCCGAGCATTGTTCCAAGTCCACACAGCTTTAGTCTTACTGAGGTAGCATCACTGTTAATCCCAAGTGACAGACACCTTGATGCGAAATCCATCAGATAACCCACTTCCTCCTGGGTTAGAGAATGTGCATTTTCTTTGCATACAGAAACCACATGAAAACCCAGCTGTGACAACAAGATCATGAGGACATGATGTAGATATATTCGCAATGTGTCAGGTGCGTGTTGCAAAGCATGTATTATACTTCTTACACAGCTTGTCATAATGTTGTATTCCTGAGGAATGTCTCGAACGATAACCTCCCTGCAATGGAGTAATGCGCCGAACATAATACCATAGTCCACCCATGTCTCTTTATGTAAATCTGTCTTGATGCTTCTTAAGGTACTAATCATATCCAATCTGCTGACATCATACAATAAGAGCTCTCCAAGATTACAGCATTTTAATTCAACCAACATTCGGCAATCTTTTGACAAAATACTTCCCAGTAGTCTAGTTAAAATGAGCTGTGTAGTTCCAAATATTTTTCTATCATAAATGTTGTTTGTAACAATAAAATAGTCAGGACAATAGCCATCACTGGCCCACTCGTACAACTGTTTAAGACACAGAGTTAGACAGAATAGAAGGTTTTCAGCGCACCACAATTCAATCGGTGTTCTCTCTCTCATCCACAACATGCAAACCTTGCAATGATAGCTTGAAAAGGCGTCACCAAGGACAGGTTCAACGTATGTCTTCTTTATCATTTTTAGTAACACATATACTTTCATCACCGTATCCTCAAATGACCTGGTAAGCTCTCTTTCTGTAAAAGAGAAAGATAATCTCCATTCCAGATCGCTTTCATGGCTGTGTGGGTGTCCAATAGCAACAGCAAAGCAGCAATCCTTCCTTGCATTTTGTAGAATATGTGAAGCAGGCCATGCGTGTAGTCGGCGGCGGCTTTGGAACCATTCATGTGCCTCATTTGGCCATCGTAGGCACCGACAAGATAGTACTTCATCAAAACACATCTCCTTCAAATCACTTAAAATACGCCATACTGGGCCCGAATAAAATTTACCAGGAGAGATTATTCTAAAGATTTCGTTGGGCATCACAGTTCTATTATAGGAATCTACTCTCGTGCTCGCAATCTGATGATGGAATATTGGAACAGGAGTATTGTCAGGTAGCATTCTTACTACCTGTAGTTTAACATAAAAAGGATGAGTAATGTCATCATGCACCATGAGAAAATTGACCTTGTCGGGCTGACAGTCAAATAGTTCTGAGACTAATTGTGTTCGTTCATCCCAAGATATTCTGTCTTGATCCGAATTTAGTCCTGGTACTGTAGATCCTTCTCCTCTACTGCCAAAATTGTATCTACCGAGTTTACGTTGTAGAATAAGACGGTCTGCTATGTTGACTAAACAGTCATTTGCAGTGACAACCATGACCTTCCTACCACGGTCTTCCTGTGAGTAGCCGATGACATCTAGGATGTTGGAAACCCGCTCAGACACAGCGCGGTAGTATTCTGGGACTTGGTGATACATGTCACCTGAAGTGTAACAAATTTAAATTGTATAGTGATTTTAACACCTACAAGCCTTTTTTTTAAACAAGCTGAATTATCATCATCATCATCATTACCATAAGCATCATTGTCATCATCAGCGCGACTGATCATTATATCACAAAAGCAGATCATCAGGACGTATTCAAAAACAATCATGTCGTTTTGTTTTAGCAAGCTTTTAATAATACATACTGTTTATATAGTCAACTATGTGGACTTTGTATCAAATTTTATAATCTAGATAATATTCAGCGTAAATTGTATTATTATTGCAATTGTTATTATTATTATTATTATTATTATTATTATTATTATTATTATTATTATTATTATTATTATTATGGTAGTAGTTGTAGTAGGATAGTGTTGTTTTTATTATTACTCTTGTTATTAGTAGAAGTAGTATTATTAAATATTATTATTATTATTTTAGTAGTAGGAGGAGGATATTGCTGTTGACCAGTGACATGTTTAACAAAAGTGTTTATTCTATGTGAAAACAAAACGTTTCACCAATTTTAACTTGTTCTCACTCATAGATATATAAAGGACTGCGTGTACCATTGTAGTTATTTTATCTATGTCTATTTGGCAAATAGGTTATGAATGTTTAAAATGGTTCATAGCATTATTAGTTATTATTAGACGAAGAAGCAACCCTTTCCGTGCTTTTGGAAGAAAATAACAAAACAAATTCAATTTATATGCTCTTTTGTATAATATTTACCGTTGACTCTAATGGAAAACAAATGAATTTTACAAATTCACAAAAACTACACAATAGAAAAAGCTTTGATTAATACGAGTACTAAATAAATAGACTTTAGCTGAATGAATTGGTATTAAATACTACATGCATATACATGTATCATGGTATAAGAAAGGTTCATGATGAATGGTCTGTTTGACGTGATTAAACTGTGTTGATGAAGATGGGAAATGTTACACCAAAGTCTGATGTTCGCAGCCATTTGCTGGAAATACCATTTCCTCCTCGCTGATGGAATGATTTCTCTAAACGGCTAATGCATTGAAAATGAAGCTGCAGTAGCTTAGCTGGTAAAGCGTTGGCCAGTACAAGTGACGCGGTTTCAATGCCCGCCCAGGCCAGCCGAGTTCAGATTCCTCAAGTTTCCCCTAGGTCCATTTAATCCACATGATACAATCAACACTGTGGTAAATGAGCCGCTAACACCAATCATCTAATATCATTCCTCCAAAAATCATAGTAATCTGTCAAACCGCTGTACCATATGTTATTGTTAGATAAATCTGAAATTGATAGACTGTTTATTTTCTAAGGAAGTGTACAATTTCCTGTCGACATATTTTAATATAACATGAGCGTTCATCGGTGCATGTCAGATCTGTATATTGAAAAGTAGATCACTACTTTTGTAAGACTGCATTTTTGCACACGAGAAAGCGGATTTACTTTACGTATTTGCTGATTTCGTCTCAGCACTTAGACCTGTCATTGATTAATTTCAAGAACCAATCATGTCTTATTACAGGTACGAGGCATGCTTAAATCTTTGAAATGTAATTTGATTTGAGCAATGTCTGAACGTCCATTGTCACGCTAATGGGTCTTCTATAACTGCATTCGACCCGACGCAATTAACGCAAATAAAATGCGTCATTTCAGCACAAGAACATGCGTACAAGCTTGAAATTGCCATTATGTTTATAATCTCTAGCGCCCGATCCAAAAACAACGTTTTCTATACTTTAATATTTTAGAACTACCACGAAATATATATCAACTGTCTTGAAAAAGAAAAGATGTAAACTTGGTGAAGAAAACAATTGCAAGCGAAGAAAAAGTCATTATAGGAGTGTGCAATAATAGTTCAAACTACTAGCATCTAATTATGAAAACAATACATTCTGATCAGTGACAAGTTAAGCTAGCTATTCGAAATATTAGTTTGGGATAAATAAAACAAGAGCATGCCAGAAGTTTGGATTTTATGAAGGTCTTTATTGTTATATCATGCAATCTTCTATGGAAGGAAATAAAGATGATGATGATTCAGGCCCTAATGGCAAGTATCGAATGAATGGCCTTTGACAAGGGATTACTGACTTATTTGTTACTTACTATTCCGACATTGCACTTGACAATACCCTGATACGATATTGCAGATAATTATGTCTTAAGAGTTAGCTTTACATGACGATGTCACTTAATGCAATTAAATAAACCTCAACACACACACACACACACACACACACACACATACACACACAGTGACACACATATATTGTGTAACATCTAAAATTCATGTAGAAAACGGGGATTATTGTACTTCACTAATGAATACTGTATGGAAATTCATCATTGCTCTAGAATCAACAGCACACTGTTGCAAGAATGTTTATATCTGCGTATTATTATGCCGTGCACGAATCACCATTTGATACATCAATAGTATCGGTTTATCAAATTGCTTTTTACCAACACTTTATAATGTTAATTTTATTGTATGTGGTATATATATATATATATATATATATATATATATATATATATATATATATATATATATATATATATATATATATATATATATATATATATATAGATAGATAGATAGATAGATAGATAGATAGATAGATAGATAGATATATATATATATATATATATATATATATATATATATATATATATATATATATATAGAGAGAGAGAGAGAGAGAAATAGATAGATAGATAGGACAGACAGAGGGAAAGTTCAATGGCAATAAAGCGTAATTACTGCAAAAATAGTATATCTTGGAAAACGCGCACGATTCGATAGAACATGCCATCATGAATGCTGTTAATCACAGTTGCTAATACTACGTACTGGGCTCGGTGCTCGACCATGTGTTAAACGTTTGATCAGAATTAAGCTGCGTAATCAGCCATGCTGGCAATTTGGTACTGTTTGAGACTATTATTTTACACGCAACATAGACTCACAGAAAGTAGTATTGTAGAAAAACATGACCAGGTTGAAAATGACAATAACGTCAATGAAATAATTGCATGTATTTCTCGGCGAGACGCAATCAACGTTAAAGATGATGACAATTTGTTTTGAATAGACGATCTTGTGTACGGTGTGTCCTGTATGCGACCATAAGGACTAGCCCAGAAAATACAACGTTTGGGTGAAATCAACTTTCGTAACATTGATTTCTCTGTCCAAAGTTCTGACACTAGTAAGCTGGGCGACTTCCACGTGTATCTGCTAACGTGCTTAGTTTCGCATCCGTGCGAACGACCTACTATTCTTCTTCTACAAATATCCTACTCTATTTTCGTGGTTGGATCGGTAATTTATAGTAACTGTTTTGCTGCCTCGGATTGTCAATTCGGTCTGAGGCCACAAATATATTGTCGGACCATATCGGGTCAGTAAATGACGTAGCAAGCCTGGTTTTTCAACGTTTGCACCCGTCTTACGAATTTTTTTCGATCGAATATGACAATTTTCTCCTGAATTGTCTCTGCGTGTTAGGCTTCAACTGTTCGCGTGATTACATGAAATAGTACGTATGGGACTGTTGGAAGTCGTGATAACAACACGTGAGATTGCTCTAGACTGATAGTGCTGTAGGTCCGAAATCTCAGCGATAATTCCTGTGGATGATGGTATCCTAGTCTCCATACCTCAGGTATACGGTCAAATGCAGTTCGTTTAGTTTGAACGGTCATCGGGAACACACGGAAGGCATTTTGGTTATCTTTAGCAATGATTGTACCAGAACCTATGTTAACATGGATTTGCCAGATTACTGATAATTTACATATTTCAGTTTAGTTTTCGATTCAAGAAACAATATCAACAGATTGTTCAATATATTTTTGATATTAGTGCCAAGACAAGTAATACAGAAACGCAATACGATACGACTGATAACAACGTTTCGGTCAAAAAGGTCTTAAGTCTTAAGTCCCAAATTCAAATTGTTTTTTTTTCCATTCTAATGCTGTATAAGTGTACCGAAATAAAACAACACGACAACACAAATCTGTAACTCATTATATCGTGCGAGGTATGACGAAACCCTGTTTCACTCCACTGCGGCTGTTGAAAAGGACGGACATGGATCCATCGTACTGCACTTGTCGTGTATGGTATCGACTGAGGCAGACTTCAGTGGTGCTATCACTTTATTCGTGGGGCCCGTTTGCTTCTTTATGCCATCGTACATGCCTCTGATGGTTGCGAAATCTACTGCTCACTGGATGCTCTGACAGAGCTGATACCATTATTCACTGGAGCACAGCGGTGCGAACCTCTGCACTTTGCTTCTGGTAGACTTGTATGCTTGTAGAGTTCTCTGGCATGGGGATTGTTTGTATTCCAGGTGAGCACTGCCACGCTGTTCTAAAACAGGCGTGAGTGTGTCTGATTTATCCTCACACCAGTCATTGCTCGTTTCCTGCTACTTACCAAAGATCTGGGTGTCTGTGCTGTATAGTCATCTCTTCTCACTTTGGCACTGCAGTTTGGAGGTACTGCATTTAACGTTTTAGAGAAAGTATAAGAGAATTCGACAGCATTCTCTGGATTTGATGTCTTGTTCACGTCAATGCTTAGCTTACCATCTTGCCTACAGTCTGAGCTTCTCATTCAAGTTACCAAGGCCACATTTGCCATAACAGGACGTCCAAGAGTCATGGTCAGCGCCTATTCTAGAGTTGAAGTCTGCCAGTAATGTCAAATTCTCTTCCTAGGGAATTGTGTCGATGAGCTCGTTTAATTCATCGTGGAACTCATCCTTGGTATCTGATGTAGTGCTTCGTGTTGGAGCGTAAACGCTGATCAAGTTGACAGACTCGGTCGTGATATGGAGAAAGACGGATATCAGTTTTCCGTTTCTTTGTCGGCAAGGATCTATCATCCCCGGTAGTGAGTTCCTGACAGAGAATCAAACAAAAACCTGTGAATGCGTCAGTCAGAGCTCTTTTCATGCCATACGAAAGTGTCGTTCTCTTCTATGACAGACCCGGAAATCTAGTTGCCGTGTCTACTGTAGTCAGGCGATGTCAACCTGGAGTCTTGCAAGTTCGTCCTTGATGACTAAAGTCCTTCGAACATCGCTGGCTGCCTGGAGATCAACTTCGAATCCACATCTGCTGGTCCAGATATTCCAGGTACCTAGCATGATTGAACGATTCATTGTTGACTTTACTTTGTTATTTCTTGGTGCAATAGTTGCAGTCCCCTTTGTTAGGTTTGAACTCAGAGTTTATTTACGTTCTCTTAGATGGGCCAACACGCAATGTTAACGAGACCCATCTGCCCGACGCGCCTGGTTCTGAGGCGCCAGAAACTCGCCTGTCATAATTACTCCTGTCCATTTAAACATGTCCCGCCGAACTTAGTTAAGCCACTCGTGAAGGCCAGCAGCTGAATTTGGTTGTCGTAGGCTCTATCAGATGCAAGCCATTGAGATTTTTCAAGGGAAGTGGGTGCTTGTCTTCCACATCCATTTATATAATGAAACTGCTAACATACAAAATACCGGAGGATATACTGAATTATCATTAGACAGCTCTCCCAAAAGAAGACATTTTTAACAAGCTGATAAAAGACAGAGCTCCACTGTCATACATGAAAATCTGACAGCGACCGCATAAAGGTCATGGTCTTGTAGCCTACGTTTTTACGATAATTGCTAATTTTATCAGTCAATCAGATGAAGTCTCATATCTAAGCGTTTGGAGACTGAGCATTGTGGACGAAGATCATAATTGTGTGCCGAACGATTTCTTTCACTATCAGAATTTTTAAGCTGCGTTTCCTTTGGCTTATATAAAGGTCATCCGTAAACAGTCGTCGTCGGACCATCAAGTAGGACAGCGAAGATATACTTTTTAGTCAGATTGAATTGTCAACCAAAACAATTGTCACACAGATTCAAAATATATAAAATCTCCATCCGACCATTTAATCCAGTAGGTTACATAGTAAAACATTCTTCCTTAAAAAGATAATCAGAATAGACTCGTGGATATTATATACATCTTTCGAAGCAGAAATTAAAATATTTTAATTTGGAGGTCAATCAGTTACAACGTCGGCTTCGCATGCAAGAGATCCTGGGTTCCAATCCATCATCATAAAAATGCGGCACCAAGGTATATCTCACTTGATGCTCGCCATTAGGAATTTGATTATACTGTAAAGGCAGAGGGCAAGATAATCATAGCAAGTGAAGATTTTAATTCATTCCTACCTCCACGAGTCTTCCTACATCTGTGAGAAAAAGGGTGATAGTAACATGATATAAAAGGGAGTACGTCTTTAAAGTTCAAGACAACGACCAGGACAGAAAGATTCCAAGATGAACATAACTGAAACATGTTCCAGAAAAGGATGAGCATTACTGTAACATGGATATCGGGTGTGGTCTACTTCCTAGATACGGATGGGCTACACCAGGAAGCACCTGCCCATGATATTCCAGAGATAAAGTGACAATATATAAGAGTCCACATACCGCAATGGTCGCAACCTGAGCTGCCAATGAAAACGGCATCTACTGAACACTAGGACGGAGGTCATAATTATGACACTGGTGCAGATACCATAAAAGCACAGGCAAGAGCTAACATCACCTTTTCATGTGGAATATCACGATCAAGAGGAAAACGCAAGCAACTAACCCATGAGATTGGAAAATAGGAATAATACATCCTTTGACTCTGGAGATGCGCGAAACATTGTGTAAAGAAATCAACAAACGAAGGACACATTTACCTCAACTGGCCATGACGATTTGTTGTACACATGGATATTGGTTATTGATCAGTCTTACAGGATGATTACCATCTCGTTTATAATTGATCATCATAGAGGATTATGCCCTAACATCAAAACATAATAACGAGGAACAATGGATATGATCAATAACCAGCTTACAACTCACATTGACCAGACACACAAGAAGGAAATTCAACTAATGAAAGGAAACTGAAATGCTAGTGTAGTAAAAGAGGCACTGACTGACTGGCACGAAATATTTGGTTTATACTGTAATGAACGACGAATGTGAAAGATCTCACGCTAATGTACTTCGCCACATACAGTAATCCAGTACTAACGAGCACCCTGGTCCACACAAACTATCTTATAGAAGCACTTGACATAGTCAAGACCAAAATCATCAGAACAAGATTGACTACATCCTGTACGGAAGAACTTTTTCTTGCGTCAGCATTGTCAGAACTTGTACTTTCCCAGGAGCTAATATAGGAAACTATCATAACTTGATGATAATGACTATTAAACTTCTTCTGAGGATGACCAGAAAACCAAGACAGGTTAGGATCAGGCATGAACTTAAACATCCAAGCATGGCTAAGACGTTTGAGGCAAATGTTCACCACAAATAATTCTGGGTTGTGCAGAAATACAGCTAGTCTCATTAATCACCACCTCCAAGACAGCAGTAATAGACACAGTCTATACTTGGCACGCAATGCAAGACAAATAAGCCAGGGTTTACGGCATATATCATTTGCAGCTGCAATGTGAAGAGAAACTGTGATGGTAGTGATTAGACTTTGAAAGAGCACATAAATACAGGGTGATTAATAACATTATTAAGACGAGTTTAAAGATAGCTAAGAAAAGCAGGTTAAAGCCAATTGTAAGGAATTCTAGAAATACGTAAACTTTAATGACATATACATGGCATACCAATTGGTGAATGACCTGACAACAAAGAAACAGGACAGATCTAGCACAGAAGATCAAGACATTATTAACTGATGGACGAAATAATGCTTAGGGCATTACGACCAGGAGACTTCTGGAGACGAAACTGTAATAAACTCCAACTGCCCACCACAGATTCGGACAACCCGATCTTCAGAGAAGAAATAGAACCTGTAAAGACACTCAATAAACGGAAGTTTTTGGTTTGTTTTCTTTTTTTATGGTTTAACGCCATTTCAGCACAATATATGCTATACATGGCGGCAAGTATTATTAGTGGAGGAAGAAACCGGAAAACCCCCGGATAGAACCACCGACCCACGAGAAGCTACTGGCACGCTTTCTCACATAACTACATTAGCCGAATCTTAGACTCGAACCCACGCAGACAGAGGTGAGATGGCAGTGATCCGTAACGGACAGCGCTTTAGACCACTCGCCACTCGGGTCCCCCAATAAATGGAAGTCAACTGTGGTAGACAACGTAACAACAGAACGTGCAAATGTAAAAGGAACGGCCATGCTCGATGTCCTCACAAACATCTGCAACAAAATCTGGCAAATAGTTGGATGGAATAACCCACACATGAATCCAGTCTCTGAACCTCCCTCTTTTTAACAAAGAGAACTTTCAGCTGTGCTAGAGCTACCAAACAATCAGATTCATCAGTCACCCAGGCAAACTAATACGTATGGTCATCCCCATTTGACTGAAACCATATGCAGAGCACATTTATGCTGCAAATTTCTTAACATGATATGCCATTACAGATCAATTATTAAATCTTAGAATCCTCTGTGAAAAGTATATGCAGCATCCACAGTACCTCTATCACGTCGTCATGCAGCCTTATGGTTCACTCTGGGGATATACAACATTAAGACAAATCATATTAACACCAGAGAAAATCTGTATGAAAAGGCGAAGAGAGAAGATCTCGTGTATAGAAACACTGCAGTTCGTTTCAAAAGCACAGTAAACGTCTGACAGTTATGTCTCTTTTTATCCACACACTCTATACCGATAAAGGTTTATGTACGATGCCTTGTAAGACTACGAGAGCAATGTCAGTGTTGGAGGCAGATTAATCCCGAACCTACCATTCGCTGATCATATCGATGGCTTAGCTGGAAATGATAAAGAACTGGAAACCTTGGTGAACCGTCTCATCTAATTATCACAAGGTATGCGTTGACAATCAACGCCGAAAAGATCAAAATAATGTGGCAGGAAATAAAGGAAATAAGAGTGAATGGACAAAAGCTTGTCATGGTAACAAGCCTAGAAGTACCTAGGTGCTAGCGATTCTGATGAAGCTTCTAAACATGGGGTTATTTCCAGGATTCCATAGACAACAACTGCACTGCCCAAGATGAAGCCTATTTGAAAGGGCTGATACATCATGTCTCCAAGATCCAGTTTATGAGCTCCATCGTCGTTTCCTTATTTCTGTATACATGTGATGTATTGATCATGGCAGAAAAACTAGATGTGAGAATCAATGCCTTAGATATGAGATGTGACTGAGGGATCCAGAAAACTGGTACTTATACCATATGTATAATGCAGAGGTGTGCATTCGAATTCAATGCGCATTTGGACCATAGGAAGATCGGCTCACCACCGTACATAAATCTAAACTAAATTGGTACGGTCACTTCACCCACATAATTGGCAAATCAAAGACAATCATCCCATCCATAGTGAGAGGAAATGGTACACGTGACAAGAGGAGGAAGAAATGAGAAAGTAAACTCGAGTGGACAGTCATGGACTTTGCGAAGTCCCAAAGAAGAATGAAGAACAGGACACAATGGAGCGAGATTCTTGCAAAGTCATCAGTGGCGCCCCTACGACCAATCATGTTACGAGAAAAATAATGAAATGAATGTTATCTAACTTGTTCTAATTCATGAAAACTGTTAAACACTAGTATATCTAATAAAACAAAAAATTCATTAGTGAGCAAGGTATTACAGATATATTAGGCGTCAAGGAATAGTAGGTTTCTAGTGGGGATGAGTTGAAATTTGCGTCTACGGTGTGACATTTCATTACCAAAACCTACAGGTTCAATTTTTATTCTAATGACCGAGTCTTATAATAGTATATTGACGGCTTAAGTTGAAGGGAGAAAAGTGGTGTATGATTTTCAAATGCATTTTGGCAGTATGATGTAATTAACAGGTTAGTTAAAGGTGCATCATTATCAGTGTAACTGTTTTCGACGTTAATTATTAGAAAAACGAATAGCAATTTGCCCCTCAAGAGTACTCCTAACACCATACCCACCCCAATATCAGGAAATACAGATGCTAATAATTTACAGCTGCCTTGGAAGTACAGAATGTTCTACGACGCTAGGTTTGACGACATATTTTCCCCTGCAGCGCCTCTCTCTTTAATTGACATATCTACACATATACATCGCTTACATTTATATTTCCCCACACCTGATAAATTGATCAAGAGTTCTAACGGCAAGGTAAAATACGCGTTTGTTTCTTTTATTGTCAGAAGCATTGCGTCATACTTTTCGTCCTTTAATAAAATCAATAATTATTGTATTCTGATTGCATTTGTCCCATTCATACCCGGTGATTCCACTGTTTCTCAAAATAGAATTATTGTCACAGAATTAGGAGAAAATTGATTTTTTTTTCTTTTCTTGAATTACAAACTAATCTCACCATTTTTTTTGTTTCGTCGTACATGCGTTACCTGGGGTGAATAAGTGCTTTTTCAAGGTAAGCGGCGTGTAACGATTTGCATGTGCCTGACTTCGAATCACTTGAAGTCAGGAACATTAGAATCACGGGGTGCACGGTAATTTTGCCGTGAATTCTGCTCACCTATTTGAGGATATATAAGGCAGAATATTTCTGATAATATGACGAGACCAAAAGTATCTTATCACAGGAAAGATAGCTCGTCATTCTTTCTCCAGCCAAAGGGCTGAAATTGTTGCTGATTGTAGCTGAACGTCTCTGAACGTATCTGAACGTCTCTGAACGTATCTGATTGTAGCTGAACGTCTCTGAATGTCCCCGAATTGTAGCTGAATGTGATTAATTGAGCCATTTGATTGTGAGATCAAATTGAGGTATCTGACTGTCTGTGTGTCGGATTGTCTGTCCGTCTACATCTGTCGTGATGTGTAAATATCCGGAAAGCTAGAAGTCTGAGTGTCGGAGCTGTCTAGAGGTGTAAACATCCGGGGTGGCATCTAAGTATTTGGGACCGTTGGTTCTAGTAGATGCTGTATGCTGTCAGTACGTATAACTGTGGTGGATCCGTGAAGGGCAAGTGACCGATAAAAGTATTGAGTCAACCCTAGGTATTCGGAGAAGCTGGGAGGCGATTCAACAGTTGGTGAATCGTACGGTTATACAGGGTCGAGATACGTGTGTGTGTTGCAATTGTAGTACAATTGAATACATTGTTATATTTACACGTAGTTAGATAAATCTCAATAAAAGTGAGCAACTTGATTAAATACATGTATATGTTCGTGCTAGTTGTCGCAATCCATACGTGCGATAGTATAGTTTGATGTTTTGTATTTGTTATCGCAATTTATACTAGCGGTAATATAACTTTTATAAAGGTTCCTTGGATCTAAGAGATTCCTTTGTATATGTGTTTTATTTTGTATTAATATTTAATTTATCCATGTATTGTGAATGGTTGTGAGTGTAATTGTGGGTTGAACGCATGAGTTATTGTGTTGATACATCATTATTTTTTATTAATAATTTATTTCATAAATTTACATTATATTTCACAAATTGTGTTTGTGTTGTTCATTTAATCCACCATCCACTCGGTAACAATTCTGTTACAATTATACACTTCTGAATTATCTGCTACGATTAGAGTAATATTACTTAAACTTTATTCAATTTTTATTTCTTCATATTTCTCTCGAAAATTAATACATATGCACAAAAGGGTACTTACATATACTCATGCCGAAACAGCCAATGTACGATTAATGAGACGAAAAAATTAAACTATATTACAACATATGAACTAATGTATGGTGAATTTAGGGAGCAATATTTGTAAGGATTTGCATCGTTGTGCGAAGATTGTTCGATATGTATCTAGATGGGTAGGTGCCAGTACTGAGAGAGAGAGAGAGAGAGAGAGAGAGAGAGAGAGAGAGAGAGAGAGAGAGAGAGAGAGAGAGAGAGAGAGAGCGAACACCAATCCTAGTTCATAATTGTAATGATGTTACATTCAAATTGGCTATTCTGCCTCCTAACCACTTGATATAATATAATCATGTTACTCTCAGTTATCCTTTTAGAAATAAATGGAAGCGATCCAGCGCTATGATTAAGTTTTGGTACCTTCAAGTGAAGAGTTAGCTATCAAATTAGCAAAGCATCGGGGTTACAAAATAAACTTCAAACGTTTATGAAATTTTGTTAGCCGAGCGCTGTATCAAAATTGCTCGAGATTACATGTAAAGGTCAGTTACCCTTTCTTTTGTATAAGTAGTATCTACAGTTTATAGGCATTTATGTTCTAACCATTTGTGACTTTCCAGTTGCAAATAACTATCATTATGAAAACATTTGTCAGTTTACCTTTATGTTTCTTCCTGATATTAAAGGGAAAGCGTACCCTAGTCAAAAGCAACCGCAGCGGTTCGATATTAAAAGGCAAGCGTTCACGGGTCAAACGAAACCCCAGGAGCTTAATGGACTGAGGGATATAAACGACATCAAGGAACATTCCTACAGTCAGATTACCTCATCAGTCGTCTTTAACTTATTTCGAATAAGCATGATGCTTCTATTTTTCATTTCGAGGTTATCGGTATTTATTTATGTTACAACAATTAGAACCCTTTGAATAGCAGAGAGAGAGACAGAGACAGAGTGAGAGAATACAGGTATTATTTTTTAAATTATTCTTTAAAATAGTTGAACACATTTCAGAAATTGTAAACTATCGGGCATAATATAATTGCACTTGATCTCACATATTCTTACATCAGAATATATTTGGTGTCAAATAATTTCATTCACAAATGCGACCAAAATTATTTGGATATAATCTTTATTTTGACTGGTGTGATTCTGATGAAATAACTGCTGAAGTACCTGTTATGTAGCACAAATGCGCGAACAAGCGAAGCTAACAATGTTTTCTCCACAAAATGGTAGTATCTTCCATCAAATAACCGTTTTTAAGCGCAATCAAAACTATACTTTTTGTTATTCATTTTCAATCTGCAATGCAAAATAGCTTAAGTTTAATATTGAGTATTTTTACGGAGTTTTGTGTAAAATTTCCTGGTGAAAATATGCACATGAATCTTGAATATGCAAGTGAAATTCCGTGCATTAATTGCCCAATCATGAACTGAGGTCTATGGATACCAACCATTACCCTGACTATCCCAAATAAATGACATGGATATTTCTAACATGTATTTATTTAACCATGGTGAGAATGGATGTTCATGAACATTGCATGGTCCAGTAAAGCAAACATGGACGTTTACATCAATCATACAACAGTTATATCCCTTCTTAGGGTCAAGCGCTCAGCTAACATATATATATATATATATATATACATGAAATCAAGATAAACTCAAGCTTTATAATAACACCTTAGTATTGACACCACCCCAGAAATTATTGAGATATAAATTTGAAATCTGCAACTTTACGGCCATATTGAACATAAATCTTCATCATTTTCAGTTCGTATAAACTAGATCATTAGAAGATGTTTTGCAAAAACACCTTGACAATATGACCGTCATTCATGCTAATTTGCGTTAATACTTTCAGTACGTTCATTATTGCAGTCATATTAGATGTCCGTAGGGCATGATTTTCATAAACGACCAACTAGATAAACCAATTAATCCTCTGGTCAAAACACTACATCAGAATAATCTTTTGTTCTGGAGATGCACACTGGTGACCCCATTGCATGTCATATTCGCAACATTTCATTCAGGATCAACAAAGCACTATAATAAGTTTTCTGACGAACATTTTATCTCGACATTGGCCTTCGTTTTGGAGAGGTAGTGAAAAGATTTACATTATGGCTGCCACTGCGGTCATATTAGAAGTCGGATCGGAACCATTTTCATTTAGGACCAGCTATGCATCATAAGACGTCTTCTGGTGAAAGCCTTGTAATGATATGACCTTACATTCGGAAGGACAAGCGATAACACAATTTTCTAAAAGATGGCCGCTGTGGTACCGGTACTATTTTCATTTTAACCCAGCTAATGATCATAAAATGTACATTAGAAAAGCCTAATATAATACGATCATTCATTCTTCTCCGAAGAAAGGATAATTGAATTTAAATGAGGCAGCCTTAAATGTCATATTGAATATTTTAGTGGCAGGAGCGACTAATAGCCATGAGAAGTCTTCTGTTGAAACCCTAGTGTCAATGTGGCTTTCCGTTTAGCAATAACAAGATTTTCTAAGAGGATTGATGTGGCGCCTATGTGAGACGTCCGCCCACTTGTTCTGTATGTGCGGATGTGATTTCATGGCTAACATCTAAGCAGTTTCGTAGTAGCGATAACAGACTATGGCGTTAAAAGAGTGATGGACGTTGAGCGACAGACAATAAACTCTTATTGTATATGACCAGTAAATCTATAACAAATTAAGTTGTACGTTTTTCTTATTTTCCGTTCATCTAATTGTCAATATGATACTAACACATACTGCTGAACGTCATATAAATTATTGCATTTCATTCGTCTTCCCAAATTCCTGGATTTCAATATAACAAAAGAACCAGCATAAACACAATTTGGCGAGATTATCATTTTCCAACGCTTGCAAAACAATGAGTTTAAACCGAGCCCATGGGGGTGGGGGACAGCTTCTCTCACTTTACAAGATGTTATCAAATAAATGTTAAAAGCTTTTTATCAGTACTATCATTATTCACAAGGAGAAGGACAGTAGGACTTCAATACGAAAATAGTACCTGTCAGTGATTAAACTGTATCTCACATTTTTACGTACCTTACCACGGCAATACAGGACATACAAGATATTTTCCTCTAAACTGGTATATGCTGTGATAGTAGCTTTAAAACTGGACAGACACTAAAAGGTTACACAAAAAACTTACCCACGTCCATTAATGTCTCTGATGTACCGATCACGTTTCTTCCACTTACTCTGAAATTAACATATAATCAAGATTTGAATTGTATCGAGTCATTTGCAAAGTAGACCTGGTTATTCCGTTTTGTCTAAAATTAGTAACACTGATTATTTTCTAAACCATGGGACTGTACTCTCGATGAATATTGCTTAACGAGCAATTCAACAAGTAACTGTTGTTTAAAATAATCATGCTTCTTTGGACAACATTCTGAAAATTGTTTCACTCTTGATTTGAAAGAATCGATGCATTTCATGAGTACGAAACCAAAACCTTGGTTTGAACTTATTATACTCACATTTATCCTCTTATAAATTAAACAAAGAATTGAAAGCTCAAAAAAAAAAAAACAACGAAAAGATCGCAAAATAACAACTAAAAAGAGCACAACAACAGCAACAAACAAACATGGTATAATCGTGCTTCAAAATTAAAACGTACAACAGTATAACGGGAAACCAGCGAAAACTCGGGGATTAAAAAACTTGAAACTGATTTTGAAATTATTTTACTATGGTCCTCTATCAGAAAATAGTAAATTGCTCCAATACATTTTAATATTTGAGGGTTTACAGCGGCAGTCTGAGAATCTCGACGTTATCGTTACTTGTGCAAGTTTATTTCTGAATGCTGAAATATAACATACACGAAAGGTATAAGCTGATATTTTATACATTCTACTCACGAGATAAATGCTATCACAAAGTTTATTCTATTGGAAAAGCGGATGTGAAAGATTATAAGACATGATCAAGTGACTACATTCATTTAATTATCTCCACTCATCGTCAACCAATTGGAAAATACACATGTTGTAAAATTGACATTTATGTTTGTTTATTTTAAGATTCCCAAGTCTTAAAATTGTAAACAGCATTTTCATAATCAGAGCTGAGAGAGAGAGAGAGAGAGAGAGAGAGAGAGAGAGAGAGAGAGAGATGAATACGATTGATCCATGTCATATAAAACTCAAGCAATATCTTTTGTTCGCACCGTATTATGATAATTTCAAAGTGGATATAGCATTTATATTATTAACACTTAACTGATATTTCTTCTGAACAATTCCTTGGAGCACATTTTAAAATGACATAACAAACCTCTATTGGGGTAACGTATCCATATTGAGACAGCCAAAATAATATTTCCAGACACTTTCATCGGCACACATTAGTGTACATTTTATACACTTGCTGCTAATTTTCATGGCTGTTGAGCTACCATTGGTTAAAGAGTTCTTTTAATAATATGTGCATTATCTGTTGTGTTCAAATTCGATGCTTGGTGATGTTGAGCAGTGAGAAAAGAAAATATGAGGTAAATATATGGTCATAAATGCATTCACTATTCATAAACAAATCTACGAAGCCGCTAAGAAGAACTTCGCAAACATAGTCCATTTAGCCAAATCATCCCACTACAGTACTAAGATCACGGATAGTTCTATCTGCAAAGAGCTCTTTGAGATAACTAACAAACTAATGTCAAGGAACAAATGTACACCACTTCCAACAACCTTCTCTCCACTAGACCTACCAGACCAATTTGCAAATTTCTTCGATGACAAAGTACAAACCATTAGAGATTCGCTTGACAGCACAATTTCCACTGATTCGTCACCATACAGTTATGATGCAGAATTTCAGCGACAATCGTTAGGAGCATTTGAACCTGTTTCTATTGATTTGGTACGGACAATCGTGATGAAAAGTGCACCAAAGTCATGTGAACTTGATCCAATTCCAATATCACTAATTCTTGAGTGCTTAGACCCAATATTGCCTTCACTAACTGATGGTATTAACATCTCTCTCTCATCAGGGGATTACCATCATTTTTCAAAACTGCCATCGTAAAGCCACGGCTGAAGAAACCAACACTGGACCATAACGATTTAAAGAACTACCGCCCAGTTTCTAATCTCCCATTCATATAAATCTAAATATATTTTAGAAAAGGTTGTTCTAACTAAACTTATATCTCATTTGAATTCAAAAAGTCTTTTAAGCAATGTAAAGTCTGCATATCGCCATGCCACAGTACGGAAACTACTCTTCTGAAAGTATTTAGTGACATTCTCTCTGCTTTGGATAGTGGAAAGATTACAGTCCTCACTCTCCTGGATTTATCTGCAGCATTTTACACAATAGACCATGATATATGACTTCACCGCCTTCAGCATGTATTTGGCATTCCGAATATAGCCTTACAGTGGTTCAAGTCCTAGTTAGTTAACAGGACACAAATTATACCTGCAAATGGAATACACTCCAGCCCAATTGACGTATGTTATGGTGTTCCACAGGGATCTGTTCTTGGACCTGTTCTCTTCATTCTGTATACTCATCCGCTCTCAAGTGTCATAGATCTTGACCCAGTGTCGCACCAATTGTATGCTGATGACACCCAAATATACAAGTCTAGCCACCCAAATGAAGTTGATGCTACCATCCATGGAGTAGAGAAGTGCATTTCTGATGTGAAATCATGGATTACATGTAACAAGCTGCAGATGAATGATGATAAAACTGAGGCTATTCTGATCACAACACAAAGATTTTCTCATTCACATCCTTTACCTCACACAATAAGTATCAGCAACACCAACATTAAATTCTCACAGTCAGTACGGAATCTAGGCGTTACTCTAGACAGTACTCTCACATTGCACCAACATGTCATGAACATATGCAAGGCTGCATATCTTGAATTGAGACGCATCAGTTCCATTCGTAAATATCTTTCAGTTGATGCCATTAAAACACTTGTGTGTTCATTAGTACTTCAAGACTGGACTATTGTAACTCAATTCTGTCTGGTTCGCTACAATATTTACTCCAGAAACTTCAAAACGTTCAAAACACAGCTGCACGGATCATCTTTAGAGTACCTCGATCAGAGCACACCTCACCACTGCTCTGTACCCTACACTGGCTATCAATTCGATACAGAATCAAACACAAAATTTGTTCTCTGTGCTATGTTTCAATGACAGACTCCAGTCCAACATACCTATCCAGCCTCACCCATGTGTATACACCAGCTAGATCCTTACGCTCTTCTTCTGATAATCGTATACTCATTGTTCACAAGGTGAACATAAAGTCATATGGACAACGTTCGTTTGCATACCAGGGCCCGGTGACGTGGAACGAATTGCCCATTGAAATTAGACACAAAGACACAGTGGTCCCTTTTAAGAGTGCTCTTAAGACTCACCTGTTTCGACTGCAGGGACAAACTTAGCGACCTAATCATATTTTGTATCTTATATGTTTTCAGCATGTTTTTATGTTTTCCAATTTCATTGTTTTTGTCATTTGTTGTTCTGTAGTGTAGTCATATCATTATTGATGGTGTAAAGCGCTTAGAGCTTCGTAAGATTAGGGGCTATACAAAGTCATCATTATTATTATTATTATTATTACTATTATTATTATTATGTTCCAGGGAGATTTGCATGTAGCAATATTGCGTATTTTAATGTGCATGTGACATCATACCCATAAATCTGTTTTTTTATAGACATATTGATTTCATGCTTATTACCTATCTTTATTACCTATCTTGGGAAAGACTGCTTCTGCAATATGCCAATTATATAGGGGACAAAATAATGTTCTTAATTTCCTGTATGGATACATGTGTCTATTGGTGATTTAGTGGTCTAAAGCACTTGCGTTTACTAATCACCTCTATCTCTCCTCTGTCCATGTACATTTGAATCTGAAGTGCATCCATTATGGGAAAGCTTACCAATATCTTTGTTTGGGCCCTTGGTTGTTATCGGTGTTCTTTCTATCTTATACTGGGTGCCATATGGAGCATACGTTGCACTGAGAAACGGATGTTAATCCCCAAAACAGCTACTGCAAGCAGACTATATCTTCTGACATAATGCAAGCCACTGGCCAAGTCCATAATTACAACTGCACAGATATGAGAGCTTAAAGACAGTCAGGCAAGAATGATGAGGAAATACAGCAGTTTCAAAAGATTTAAAATCTTAACATAGTTTAAATTATCTTGAAATTATAATTATTGATATACTTTCCTTCAAATAACTTTCACAATATAAAGTGGCACAAATAAGCGATTTATCCTTTTGTTTACTAAATGATGTGGTATGAAATATTTCACGCATTAAAAATCCCTTAACCATTTGCATTACAACTTGGGCTAACGTCTTATTTGCTAACATTTGCCTTGAAGGCATTAATGGAAAGATTTAAAATTAAACATACTCAACATTAGGCATCATAGAAATTTGTATTATGGTTGATAATGAATGGGATGTAAATCATTTTTTTCATCAGAGATTATTCCAGGCCTTTCCAGAACTCTATCAGCTGTCTAGGACAGGTGGTGATTCAGGATTAATACAATTTACAAATTTGTTATTTATCAGCAGTTTGTCGCAAAAAGGTAGCACATGCCACCAACTTAACCCTTCCTTTTGTAATCATTTTCTGACAAATATGACAAACAATTAACAGCCTTTTTCTGGGTTTATCAGAATATATTTAATATTTTGTTATTTTCTTTGATTGTTTTTTAAAACATTTGTCATTGATGAACAGTACATGCTTGCCATAGGGAAACATTTCTGATATGAATGCGTCATTTTCGTCATCAAAATAACAACAGTGACAAAAGCTTTAGCATTGCTTTGTTTTCTTAAATTCATAATTTATTTGTTTTTAAAAGAACACTTAGTTAAATAAATATATTGTTTTTAAAATTTGCCCACATAGCACAAAAATTTGGTTTATATCTTAGTTGAAAAGAGCTTTCAACTGTTTTTTTCATAAAGTCTGAAAACAACCATGTTGTCTCTGATACGCAACATATACACATACGATGCTATCGTTGTATACTGTCATTTCCATTTCCTGTATCATTCAATTTCGGACGTCACTAATTCCAGCATCATGTTTCCCAGGTGTTACTAGACGTAAGATTAATTCATGTCAGATACTGTCCAATTATTCAGATGTTATACTGATTTATGTTAGATGATGTCCAGTTACACTTCAAATAGATCTAGAGGATAACGAGAGAAAGAGGGAGACTAGTTCAATTTAAACCTCAGCTAACTTAGTAAATAAAATGAAAATGTAGTAATAAAAATGTTCTCATTTATGTCACATTCCTGTATATGAATAATGCAAAGAAAACTTGAATTTCTGAAAAGGCAAAATCAATGTAAGAATTAACATAGATGAGATAATGTAAATGAGATTAGACAGAAGCACACATTTTAAAATTGACTCAGCAAATAAAGTTAAATATGGGCATTTGCCAATTGATTGCATTTAAAACGCCATCCACTAAATGAAGTAATGTGAAATAAGACTTATGGTGCACATTTCATATTGCCAATTAGCAGCTAAATATTATCTCGTTACTTCCTGTCTTGCTCTGGTCATGTTTCATAAGTGATACACATTCTGTAGACTAGTATCAGTAAATGACATCATTGTACTTATTAAATGTGAATGCATAGAAAATGATCTTGATTGAGAGTTTTAAAGAGACATATAAATAATCATGTGAGTAATTACGCACCACTGGTTGCATCTGCATTCAAAGATGATGCAGCATTTGAATATGAAAGAATTGGGGGAAAGAAGGAGTATAAAGCAAATATAACATTGAGAAACACAGAGAGCTGACCATTCAAACTCATAGAGAAAGCTGCAATCGTGTGATATATCAATTAGACAATGTTATTGTGTGTGATACAAGGTATATCCTAAGGCTGCGACTTGTTAAGTGTTGATTGATATATATATATATATATATATATATATATATATATATATATATATATATATATATATATATATCAGGGCCGGACCTGCTATAGGGGCCCAGGGGGCCCAAGCCCCCCCCCTTTAAAAAAAAAAAAAGCCTATTCACTGCTTTTGATAAAAGATGCAGGTCCGGCCCTGTATATATATATATATATATATATATATATATATATATATATATATATATATATATATATATATATATATATATATATATATATATATATATATGTATATATATATATGTATATATATATATATATATATATATATATATATATATATATATATATATATATATATATATATATTTCAATACTCATTTTCTTGACCCAGCATGTTGTAATAAGCGGTAACTGACTCCATCATATCGTCTCACTAATGTTGTTGCCCCACTTGTTAGATCGTATACAATTCTCTACGTCTTCGGACCACATTATTTGAAATAAAGTTAAAAGCAAACTTTTTGGTTTATAAAGATGTTCACTTAGAGCTAAGACATTTAACAACTTGTCGGACATGTTAAACAGGTCAAGGTCAATGAACATATACATTGTTCCTCTGTACAATCTCTGCCATATAGTTTCAAGTCTTATCATTTGTTTCATGGTAAGGGTTAAGGGTCATTGCTCATTTTAGTAGTTTAGGTTTGGGAGGCAATCTGATAGAAGTACAACTGTTGCATGGCTGTAATGAAGTGAATTATACATATGTTATGATATCTGTCCATCAATCCATTTGTCACCTACTTCATGTTTGCAGAATAAATTGAGTTTTCCACCACCTACAGTTATCAATGTTTCTGGATTGCTTGCAATGTTTTGTGTTAAAAGCTTCAATGTCAAGGCCACTGATTTAAGGAAACATTTGGTTTCCATACAGTAATTTGAGTTAACCATTTCCACCATATAGAGTTAAAATACTTTACAGATTGCTGGCCTTGGGGAAGGACACACTTTATTGATATTGTGGTTCTGCGCTCAAACGTTGATGTGACTGAACGAACAGAACCTGTTTATACACAATTACATAGATTTTCAACCTAAAAATAGTTTGTCAGACTGCAAATTGCTTGCATGTGGGGTATGGAAGAAACATAAAAATTTGCAAATTTAAAGATCAAAGGTCACTGGATGGTTTGCACAGGCATAATGGAAGAATATGTTGATTTTGATTTAAAATGTACATGTAGCTGTGAATGTAAGAAGTAAAGTTGTTTCCACACAATAGCATTAACTTCACTTCACATACACGGATTATACATTGTAGATGTGTTGCACTGATGGTAAGGGAAAAGCCTATCAATATTAGGATCAAAGGTCAAGATCCATAGGACTGGGACATTGTTTATTGACAAGAATTTCAGTTATCTGCATAGAAAGCCATTAACCATGGGATGGGTGAGTAATGTATCATTCAGAGTTTTCTTGGATTTGTTTTCTTATTTTTGAAAATTTATTTAAATGCTTGAAGGGAAGATTTTTCTGGCAGATTGCTCCAGTTGTTAGCTATTGCCATTTCATATTTTTGGGGGGGATCATGGTTCCCCAACAGTGTGATTGAGACCTAATTGTCCTCCATAATCTCTATTAAGATATGTTCTTTTTTCTCCTTTCAAATTTTGTTTGATTTTTCTAATGCTTGTGATCAAAGTCTTAGTTCCCAATCGGGTCAAGACAATTAGCTTGTTGCATGTTTTGTATCCACTTGTCCATGAGAATCGAGGTTTGTTGTTATCAGAACACTTTAATAGTCTGTCAGTAACTGTTCTTCTAAATTACAGGTTGGAAATTCACTGGACTTTGTATTATTGTGCGTGAATTAGTCATTTCTCTTTTTGGAAATTTATCGAGCTTGGTATTATTGTCCATGTGTTTGTCATCTGCAAAAGACGTTACATAATGTGGCCACTTCGCTGTGGTCTGTATGATGGGACAGCAATTAAATATGCAAATTGACAGTTACAGTGTCTTGAAATATTTTGGGACTAGGTTTAATATATGCAGACAACACAGCATGATGGCTCAGAATGCAGTAATTGATAAATGATTTACACAGAGTATTCACCTTATACATTTGTTGAAGAGTGTTGTGTCTAGCTTTATAAAAAAGATCAACGTTTCGTCAGAGAATTATGTTCCGATATAAACATTTTAGACACACGCTTTTCTCTTCACGTCCAGTTTTGAAACTATGGTTGCCTTGCAGATGTGTGTGGTTGCTGGTTCAATTACTGTAGTTCCTTTACTAACAAATACTGTAATTAACGTTTTGTCCTATCCGTATCCTAACCGCAAACAGAACTTGTTCTGCTCATGGAAAGAGCCACACAACTGTACACATTTAAACTATTTCAGACCATTCTATGAAAAGATAATTTCCTTTTTTAAATGGTGTCTTGATGTTCATCAGCTTTCCAGTAAATATCGACACCTATATAGAAACGGTCCACATCATCATGGTCCATGTTATCAATAATCTTATAATATTAATCTGTGTTAACAGTATACATGTTCGTTAGATATTAACTCAAATAAAATATGATGGCATATGAGCATTATTTTAGAATGTAAGTTTACGATGCATTTGTCTTCTCAAACGTTCCTTTATGCACTTAACTTTAGTGTGCTTTTTGATACAGTAAAACATGCTTTGTGTTTTATATAGCTTAAAGGAATTTCACATTTTTTCAAAAATATTGCTTACATACAACCCTACATCCTGTGAGTATGTATATTATTATTCAACATGTGCATAGTTAATCACTCTACTTTCTCTTGTGTGCTCTGATTGCCTTTATACATGTCATTTATTTCCCGTGTTGTTTGAGAAACTTCATATATTTTCACCATCTAGTTGGTAAGAACCTTTTTTGATGCCTAATGTTTTGTTAAATAATCAATGTTTCTGGCACTATATAGCCTTGTAGTGCAGGTGTGCCATAAAATACAAAATCAATTAGCCATGTCTAAACTGTTGTGGTGGGGACAATATTATTTCCATGTAGGATATCTATGAAGCCATTGCACAACTGCACTGTGTTGCATGCAACTACAGCTGTCATTTAAACTTGCCAAAATTATATTGAAAAAGTTGGCCACAAAATCAGCAACTGAAACACACTTTACAGTTTCCATTTATGTAACATATCATTGAGAATATATGCCCTAGATCATAAGGAATTCAATGTATACTACCTAGTAAGAAACCACTGCACTGGTGCTAGTCAGGCTTTCATAATGAATTCCTTATGATCTAGAGCATATATTCTCAATGATATGCTAAAGCCATAAAGGCTCACAACATAGCCATAATGAAATTTGTATTCTTGCTATTTCCCTAAAACTTAAAGTAATATTGCAATTGGGGTTTTCATCAGAAGACTTCATTGCACTGCTAGCCTAGTGGTTAGAGCGTTTGACTCGAATGCAGAGGTCATTTGTTCGAACCCCGGCCGAGGCATACTAAACACTTACAAAAATGGTACCAATATATTCCAAACTAGGAGCTAAGGGTTAAGAGGTTACGTTTAGGACTGGTCGGCCTGGTGTCAGGATGATGCGACTGGGTGGGATATCATGCTATATGTCTGTGTCATGATGCCCCAGTACAAAAGGAACACAATTCATAAGTCTTGTTTCTTTAAGGGTTCTCACTGTGGGACAGACACAGTGACTGTTTGATCAGGTACCGAATAGTAAAGAAAAGTAAATTAGTGTTACCTACTACTGAAAACAGTTACCTATAACACAACAATAGAACTATGTGGAAATAATTTGGACACCTTACTGTAGGTAGCATAGAACAATTCAAAGACCATATCTATGTCTGTTGCAGGACAATGTATAAAGTTCGATTTTAAATTCTAATATGGTCATCTATTAATATTATTTGGCTTCCCAAATGTATTTTTCCACGTTGACAGAAATGGTTTCCTGATATTACTTGTTAGCTGTTTCTTTCGATGGTAGAATGTGTTATTCTACCTATATGTTGTGTTTGATGACGTTATGCATTAAAACCCGAGTATCTTAGTCAATGAAGGGGAGGAATGAAAATTAAAATCTGGATAATAGAGGCTAATAGAGGCATGTATGATAGAAAGTAATCTCACAAATGATCCTTCCAATATTCTTTGGGGCGGGGTTTTTTTTTTTACAAAAATGCATTTTAAAGTTTGAAATGAAAGTCCAAGACACATTTTGTATCTTTTTATTGGCCTTCTGATATTTTTTCTTCTTGCTAAAAGTACTCAATTTATGTCTTGATACATTTGCTTTAACACAGCACAGGAAATGGTACCATGCTAGTGTGAAACTATATTAGATATCAAATTTGGATGCAATCATTCACGCATATTCAGGATTGTTAGCAACATATTGGTTTGAGTCTTACCAGAATACTCAGCATTGCTAACACAATATTTACATTAATCATACCAAACTGCACCGTAATGTTGAAACCATATTGACATAAATCATACCAAACTGTACAGCGTTGCTGACACCATATTGACTTGAATCATCTCAGACTACTCAGCATTTATAATACAATATTGATTTGAATCATATCAGACTAATGAGCATTGATAACAAAATATTGATCTGAATCATATCAGACTACTTTGCATCGATGACTAAATATTGAACTGAATCATATCACACTACTCAGCATTGATAACACAATATTGACTTGAAACATATCAGACTACACAGCATTTATAACACAATATTGCTTTAAGTTTCAATCATAAACATTCACAGGCTACTCGTCGTATTTGACGATATAGACTAAACACGGCATTGATAACATTGTATTGATCTGAATCACACCACACTATTCAACATTCTTAGCCGCAAATTGGTTTGAATCATAAACATTTTGCAAACATGCTACTCACCATGTTGAACTGGATTGTACTTGAATGTCCACCTTATTAACCGGAAGCATGCCAGACTCGGTATTTCCCTTTACCCTCATTTGTGCTTCAGCGACCCCCAAATGTCTAATTTGAGCACCAGTTTTGAGACCAAAGTTTGATTTTTATACAGTCTGGCCCTTAGTTTTGACACCAAGGAGAGTTTTGATCTTCCGTCTTGTTACCTTAGGGGGATGCACTGACTGAGTGCACAGCAATGCAAACAACATACTGATATGAATCCTACTAGATTACACAGTACAGATAACAGCATATTGACTTTACTCAAACGATCCTACCGAGCACT
Source organism: Unio pictorum (assembly GCA_030141615.1). Classification (NCBI taxonomy): domain Eukaryota; kingdom Metazoa; phylum Mollusca; class Bivalvia; order Unionida; family Unionidae; genus Unio; species Unio pictorum. The sequence goes on from JARLTB010000390.1 coordinate 3,845,696, forward strand.
GCTTAACAGCATACTGACATGAATCAAAAGAGGCTATACAATACTGCCAACAGTATATTGACATGAATCAAATCGGGTTACACATCACTTCTAACAGCATATTGACATGAATCCTACCAGACTACACAGCACTGAATATTGACTTGAATCAAACCTGGCTACACAGCACCGTTAACAGCATACTGCCATGAATCGAAAATGGGGCTACACAGCACTTCTAACAGTATATTGACTTGAATCAAATTAGACTACACAGCACTGTTCACAGCATATTAACATAAATCAAACTAGGCTACACAGTACTTCTAACAGTATATTGACATGAATCAAACCATGCTACACAGCACTGCTAAGAACATATTGACATGAATCATGCCAGACTGCACATCACCGTTAACAGCATATTTACATGAATCAAACGAGGATACACAATACTGCCAACAGTATTTTGAAATGAATCAAATCAGGCTACTCAGCACTGCTCACAGCATATTGACATGAATTAAAAGAGGGGCTACACAAGACTGCCAAAAGTGTATTGACATGGATCAAACCAGGCAACACAGCACTTCTAACAGCATATTGACATGAATCATGCCAGACTGTACATCACTGCTAACTAGTCTACTCAATATTGCAAACTAGCGTGTGTTTCTGTTCACTTACGATAAACACATGTTATAAAGATGACTAAGAAATTTAACATATATATTAAGGATTTTCAGACATATAGCAGGGTTTAGCCGATCCGTGTGCATGACACTCTCCTGTCAGTACTGAGACATGGCCCCCATCAAAGCTTGGGAATCAGGATACTACTGGCAAACCAAATTCAGTGATGAAAACCGGTTATGTGCCAGTAAGTAAGAGCAGGTAGACAAATCACACTGATAGTAAACTTAATGGTTGGCTAACTAAAGTGTAGATAGAGAATTATCTTTCTATGTCCCAATATTTTTATCAAATAATTTTATAAATGACCTAACACCAGTTTTATAACTAAAAACAGAATCGTAGAAAAGGGCCTTTTGGAAGCTCAATCATCTAAACACAGTACATGTTTTCAATCTGAGGAAAGCATGTTTCATTTCAAGTTCTATACGTTACCGATTTTATCAAAAACTAAAGAAACCAAATTGTTCAATGTTGGTGCATTTTGATATTTAAACAACTGTTTTATAGTTTAAATATACAAAAAGCATTCATGTCATACTGAAATGTTTTTAGGGACCCTCCCCCACCATTTGTAGAAAAAGAAGGTTTTCTTAAGTCAACCTTCATTACAGGTCTAAATCAAACAAATTGAGACTGCAGCTAAGCCCCTTCCCCTCCCCCTCCGCATTAAATGATATGTTCCTCAATGTAATAGTAGTTTTAGGAGGGAAATGTATCTTGAAAGCAGATGGGACTAATGATGAGTTCATCAAATGCAGAGCTTCTAAAGAAGGTGGGGGTGCGATCTTCCTTCCTTAAGGCATCAGATCGGTTGCAAAATGCAAGAAAACTATCAATAACATTAAACATAAACACGTATTTAGCAAATCGATGCAACTGTATATTGTTACCGGTAATTAGAAGGGGGGGTATATAGACATGTCGGTCAAGTGCACATAATGACCTTTTCTGCTTGCGGTATTAAGATTATATGCATTTGTTTGTTTGTTTGTTTGATTAGGATTTTTAACGAAGCTTTAACAATTTTTCAGTCATATCGCTACGATGTCTGCAGTGAGGCAGTTTATAGTGATGTCTACTACTGGGACATCATGCCGCAGACATGTAGCATGATGTCCCACCCAGTCACATAATCCTGACACCAGGCCGACCAGTCCTAACGCTAACCTCTTAATGCTGAACGTCAAGCGAGGCAGCTGTTAGTACCATTTTTGTAAGTCTTTGGTATGACTCGGCCGGGGATCGAACCCACGACATCCCGCTTCCGCGGCGGACGCTCTAACCACTAGGCCACCGGAGCGGTAAGATTATATGCATGTACATAATTTACTTTATTTTATTTACACAGCAAACAAGAACTATTTTACATTGAATCGTCGATTGTACTTGTATCCTTCGTTACTTTATTTAATTCCTCTTTGAATAGTTCAAACATGCTTTTCAGCAAAAATTAGGACCGTAACATTCCATACAGGAGATATTTTATGTTGGTTTGTGTGAGCACAGTTATATGCCAAACAATGCTGTCACGCATCGTGATTATATAAAAATCTAAAACAGGTGAAAAATTGCAGAATAAATTTATACTGGTAAATTTGTATATAAATTTGTAACTGTAATATGGTGAATATATATATATATATATATATATATATATATATATATATATATATATATATATATATATATATATATGTTATTACAAGAAATACTGAATGAATATCCAATTACTTGATGAATGTTACAATTATGACCTTGGATTTAATGCATTTTAAAACCACTAAGAGTTATTTTCCTACTCACGTCTTTAATTCTCAATCTTCAAAGACTTGCATACAAGTATGTCATCGTATGAATGTATAGTAGGATTTCAGAACGGAACAAAAAGTGGGTGAAACTAAAGCAAAGATAATGAAATGGAATAATGTTGTGATAAATACAATATAGAAAGAAGTGAATTGTTTTTGTTTTTAAATGTTGAGAAACATAAAAGATATAATAAGTTACGAGAACAAATGTATTTTTCGTTGCCCTAATTTTTTTTTAGCAATGCCTGTGTAAATAGCGAAACGTATTGAATGTGTCTTTTTCGTTGGCCCATAAGTTTACAATGACAGGGTTAATAACGAAAGGCACTGAAGGAACAAAATAACACTATTTGTAGTTTACACTTACTTCAAAATTCATTGGTCAAACTTACCGAGGGCACTAACAGAGATCAATACTCATGCCGAAAACACCACACCAGTGATATTTATTGTCATGGCAACCGCCACCATCACCATTACACTACAACAAAGAAGGATGGAGCAGAGGACGGTACCATAAAACAAATTTAGGATTTAGCTTTTACTTGTTTTTTGTTTTTTCTCGCATGAAACTTGGTCTTTACCTGCTTACTTACAACAGGATAGACCTGAAGGGAAGCTTGGATAAAACGAGAACAACACAGCGAGTAAAAGATGGAAATTTATGGCATTGATTAATAAAAATATGTATCTTCTACATATACTGTGATTCGTTCACGCTCTAAACATACGTCTGAAGTATCTATCAAAATATTCACAAATAGGAAAACCAACAAAAACATGATTCATATATTCAAATATATGACGGTAAGATGCAAATGACCACGTGCAATAATTGTAAAATTAAATTAATCTCATGTAATTTCGTACAATGATTGTGAGATTTCAATAATCTCAAGGAATGCAAATAAGATTCAAATAAACTCATGTAATCAAAATGACCCAAATTGCAACTCAATTAAAACAACAATCAGTTGGGACAAATATATGACTAAGTCAGTTGTATAGCCATATAATTCATACATATTTGTAAATCTTGCACATGTGTCCACTGACAAACCACGGTTATCCCGAATTATTGGGTTGGCTCACACTCGTATCGGCCACTTACACCATTGAGAGATCCGCCATGATCTCAGGTTTACAAATTACCGGTTTCGTCTTTGAATTTCATTGATGGTTACATCATCTTCCATATCCATATGGACGTACAGACGGCCAGACAGTCGGTTATACCCGCACACACATGCCGTCATACGTAAGACAGCACACAGTTCTCTTGAATTGGGTTAGCCCACTTATATTGGCCACGTGTACAAAAATGGAGTCTTTATTTCAATCCACAGGAGGGTATTAAGCTGAAATACCCGTGTATACCGTTCTTTTTGTGTTTCTCGACGCAAGCGATCTACGACTAGATATATATAATTCAATTGCTGAACTAAAAAACAACAGTTATTCATCCTAGTTAACGTTGTACGCATATACAACGAAATATGGTCAAATCGTTCTAAAGTGTTACGGTTTCTTTTCATAACTTATTCTGTGACACTAACCAACAGCAGATAAAATGTCTCTTTCCTGGTGGATAGAACAATAACAATTTAATCAGTAAATAAAATTCTGCAGCATAAAAAGCCAGCAAAATAACAATATCTTCGGTATACATTGTCTATCGAAATAAAACTTGTATTCATCTAAACAGTGTAATATATATATATATATATATATATATGTATATATATATATATATATATATATATATATATATATATATATATATATATATATATATATATATATATATATATATATATATATATACATGACATGGGAAGGTTGTAAGACCTTGGCTTAAAGCAGAAGATATTAGGATGGTCCAAACAAAATAATGCCACGGATCTTTTGGAAGTCACGATTGTGCTCTTCTAGCCTAATTTAAGCTAAACTTAAATATTAAAAAAGAAAATGTGTTAGCTATGCGTTGCACGTGCAATACATGGCCAATTTGATGATATGCACTGATATCACGGGAAGATAGTGTAGACACTGACCTTTCCATTGTTAAGTGGCAGGCGGTCTTAGTAGTTAACGGTCCAATGTTATTATTTACAGAAATATAATTTATTGATCCGCGAATTATCTGTGTACTGGAAATGCGTTCCTACAACTGACTCTAAACAATGCCTCATCACCATCCCCTCCGCTCGGGGAGATGTATTTGCACGAAAGACATACAGTGCATAAAGTCACTTGTAGCAAAGTCCTTCAAGATAGTTTGAAACACAATCATGTGGATATGTTTTATTTCCTATATCTATTTAGCTAAAACAAAGGTAGCACATACATACATACATACATACATACATACATACATACATACATACATACATACATACATACATACATACATACATACATACATACATACATACATACATACATACATACATACATACAAAATACTCATTCTTGTTACGGCATAGAAACTTGATTTTTTTTATTCACCGTAGACGAAAATGCAACATGAGGACGCAGAAGAACGTCTTCCAGAAACCCTCACTGACAAAACAAACTATCTTTGATTAGTTTGATATCAATAGTGCAAATATATATCATAATAATAATAATAATATTAATAATAATAATAATAATAATAATAACATTAATAACAATAATAATAATAATAAAACATACAAAATACAGGATATGGATGTATATTTTAAAGAATTTGCGTAATATAAATTTTAAATTATAAAACTTCACAAAATATAATATCCACTTAAACGGTAGCTTTCATGTTAGTGACGTAGCTAATGTCTAGGGATAAACATTCGAAAGATAGAAAATATGGTGCTGTTTCGTTCTTATGGATGCTGACGTCTTATTTATCAACAATTACCGATTGTATTCCAAGACATCAGTTAAAGGCTAAGGTCAACCAAATGAAACCTTTCTCTTCTGATTTTGATTGTGAAATAGAATTCCTAGTTAGAACCTAGCAGCATTGTGATGTGGATATTGTTTGAGAGATTTATTGAAGCAAAGGAAAGCATTTATAAACTTGGACTCTCTTATGAATCAGTAATCAAGGAGGTTCAGTTCTGTCTCTCTGTGTGATATATCTGGCTCTGTCCTCATCACGTTTATCATGTTGTCCAACGCAACCTGTTGATGTCTCTCTTTTCCTAGTTTGAAGAAATTTAGATATTGAAAGAAGTACAGACACATTAGGGAATCTACATCTGTCAATTCAAAACATAAAGGATTGTTCGCATCCGTTAAAGACGGACGTGCTCCAATCGACCTCAGCATTTCCATCTTCAACGGGGTGGGTGTACTGGGTGTCACTAACGGGAGATAGATGACGCTGAAAGACACTTGATTCTGCATCAGATCTTCGGGACCGTACTACACTTATCGCAAGTTTATTCGCTATTACATCTAAGGGAATATGCTCCGTCAATTGTACTCAAAATCATGTATCTCATTTTCTGATCACTCATGTGCTGTAGACAAATCTCTGTCAAATCACAAACCCCGAGCATTGTTCCAAGTTCACACAGATTTAGTCTTTTTGAGGTAGATTCACTGTTAATCCCAAGTTACAGACACTTTGATGCGAAAGCCATCAGATAACCCATTTCTTCCTGGGTTAGAGAATGTGCATTTTCTTTGCATACGGAAACCACATGAAAACCCAGCTGTGACAACAACATCATTAGGACATGATGTAGATATATTCGCAATGTGTGAGGTGCGTGCTGCAAAGCATGTATTATACTTCTTACACAACTTTTCATAATGTTGTATTCCTGAGGAATCTCTCGAAAGATAACCTCCTTGCAACAGCATAATCCACCGAACATAATACCATAGTCCACATATATCTCTGGAATTAAATTTCCCTTGATGCTTCTTAAGGTACTAATCATATCCAATCTGCTGACATCATACAATAGAAGCTCTCCAAGATTACAGCATTTTAATCCAACCAACATTCGGCAATCTTCTGACAAAAAACTTCCGAGTTGTCTGGTTAAAATGAACTGTGTAGTTCCAAATATTATTCTATCATAAATATTGTTTGTAATAATAAAATAGTCACGACAATAACCTTCACTAGCCCACTCGTACAACTGTTTAACACACATAGTTAGACAAAATAGAAGGTTTTCAGCGCACCACAATTCAGTCGGTGTGCTCTTTCTCTCCCACAGCATGCAAACCTTGCAATGATAGCTTGAAAAGGCGTCACCAAGGACAGGTTCAATGTATGAATTCTTTATCACTTTTAGTAAAACATATACTTTCATCACCGTATCCTCAAATGACCTGGTAAGGTCTTTTTCTGTAAAAGAGAAAGATAATCTCCATTCCAGATCGCTTTCATGGCTGAGTGGGTGTCCAACACCAACAGCAAATCAGTCATCCTTCCTTGCATTTTGTAGATGATGATACGCAGGCCATCCATGTGGTCGTCAGCGGCGTTTGAACCATTCATGTGCCTCATTTGGCCATCGCGAGCACTGGAAAGCATGTACATTATCAAAACACGCCTCCTTTTTATCATTTACAGTACGCCTTGCCGGGCCCGAAAAATCTTCATCAGGAGCGGCTATATTAAAGATTTTGTTGGACAGCACAGTTCTATCATATGAATCTACATTCATACCCACATGCTGATTATGGAATACTGATAGAGGAGTATTGTCAGGTAGCATTATTATTTCCTGTAGTTTAACATATCCAGGATGCGTATGGCCATCATGCATCATGATGAAATTGTTCTTGTCTGGTTGACAGTTAGGTAGATCTGTGGCTAAACGCATTATGGCAAGCACACACAATATGTCCTGATCTGAATTTAGTCCTGGTCCTGTAGATCCTTCTCCTCTACTTCTCAAAACATATCGAAAGATTTTATTTTGAAGATGAAAACCTTTTATGTTGCGAAAACACTCATACGCTGTGGTAACCATGACCTTCCTACCCCGTTCTTCCTGTGAATAGCCGATGACATCTAGAATGTTTTAAACCAGTTCAGACCCAGTGCGGTAGTATTCTGGGACTTTGTGATACATGTCACCTGAAGTGAAACAAATTTAATTGTATTGTGACTTTAAAACCTATAACCTTTTTATGTATCTAAATTGAATCATCATCAGCAGCAGCATCATCATCATTACCATAAGAATCTTTTTATCATCAGCACGACTGAGCATTCTATCACAAAAGTAGATCAACAGAACGTATTGAAACAAAATCATGTCTTTATGTTTGCAAGCTTTTAATAATACATACCGTTTTTAAAATCAAGCATGTGAATGTTGTATCAATTTATATCATCTAGATAATACTCAGCGTAAATTATATATTTTGTATTATTATCATTATTATCATTATTATTATTATTATTATTATTATTATTATTATTATTATTATTATTATTATTTTTATTATTATTATAGACGTACTAGTAGGATATTGTTGTTGTCCAGTATAGTTTATGACAGAAGTGTTTATTCTATATGAAAATAAAACATTCGACCAATTTTAATTTTGTCAACCTCATAGATATATAAAGGACCGCGTGTGCCATTGTAGTTGTTTTATCCATGGCTATACTGCCTTGTATGTTATGAATGTTTAAAATGGTTATTATTATACGAAGAGGCAACAATGTCTGTGCTTTATGAAAAAAATGCAATTTATATGCTTTTTTTAATAGATATCAGCGACTCCAATGGAAATAAATGAATTTCACAAATTCAAAAACACTACACAATTAAAAAATATTTGGTAAATACGAGTGCTTAATAAATAGACTTTAGATAAACAGATTCTTATTAAATAAGACATGCATATATCATATTATAAGAAAGATACATGAAGATTAAACTGTGTTGATGGAGATGGGTAGGATGAGAAATGTTACACCATAGTCTGATGTTCGCAGCCATTTAATGGAAATACCATTTTCTCCTCGAGGATGGCATGATTTCCCTAAACGGTTAATGCATGCAAAATGTAACTGCGGTAGCTTAGCTGGTAATGCGTTAGACAATACAGGTGACGCGGTTTCAATGCCCGCCAATGCTAGCCGAGTTCAAATTCCTCAAGTTCTCGTTAGGTCCATTTAATTCCCTATATACAATGAATAGTGTATTAAATGCGCCGCTAACACCAAACAGTTAATATCATACTTCCAAAAATCATAATAATTTATGTCAAACCGCTGTAGTACATGTTATTATACGGTAAATCTGAAAACAATTCCTAAACTGTTTATTTTCTAAGCACGTGTAAAAATTTAAAGTCGATCTATTTTAATAGTAAATGACCGCTCATCGCTGCATGTCCGATCTGTTTATTGAAAATTAAAAGTAGATCTCAACTTTTGTCAGACTGCGTTTTCACACAAGAGAAAGAGGCTTTATTTTGTGTATTTACTGATTTCTTTTCAACACTTAGCCCTATTGTTGATTAATTTCAAGAACCAATCATGTCTTATTACAATTACGAGGCATGCTTAATTCTTTGAAATGTAATTTGATTTTAGCAATATCTGAGCGTTTTTAGCACACAAAGGGGTCCTCCGTAATTGCATTCAAACCGCCGCAATTAACACAAATTAAATGCGTCACTTCAGCACAAGAACATGTGTACCAGCCTGCAATCGCCTTCATGACTACAATATTAAGGGCCCGATCTAAATAAACGTTATTTTATACTTTTGTATTATTGAACTACCACGATATATATATATATATATATATATATATATATATATATATATATATATATATATATATATATATA